>CM054059.1:392880124-394130124 GCA_028641055.1 Alopecurus myosuroides | reverse complement strand
TTGTAGTTGCGGATTCTTGAAAGGGGTATAATCAAAAGTATGTATTAGTCTTGGATGGGACAGTACATTATCATAGATTCAACCACACAACACTTATCAAAACACCTAAGATTATTCTAGTAGTTGATGCTTGTGAGATTTATCGGTGATTTCACTTTATGACCATATTGTTATCATCCATTATATCACCTATGATTATGATCCATATGATGTCTTGTGAGTAGTTCGTGTTGTTATTGAGGACATGAGAGAAGTCAAGTTGTTAGTAGTGAAGTAATGTTGAGTAATATTTAATGTTTGATATTTAAGTTGTGGTGTTATTCTCCTAGTGGTATCATGTGAACGCCGACTACATGATACTTCACCTTTTATGGGCCTAGGGGAATGCATCGTGTATTTGTCTACTAATTGTGGGGTTGCCGGAGTGACAGAAACCTAAACCCCCGTTAGGAAACCATTACACGAGGGAGCGTAGGATCCCAGAGTTTAAAGATGTGGTTAGCTTTATTTCTTAATTACTTTCTTGTAGTTGCGGATGCTTGAAAGGGGTATAATCAAAAGTATGTATTAGTCTTGGATGGGACAGTACATTATCATAGATTCACCCACACAACACTTATCAAAACACCTAAGATTATTCAACTTCATGGAACAAAAGCACTTGACAGAAACCTCCCGTGTGTCCTCGAGAACGTTTGTTAATCATAAGTAAACTCACCGGCTTGTCCTTTGCTGAAGAAAGGATTGGGCCACTTGCTGCAATTATTTTTACTGCATTTTATTTACTCGCACTTTATTTATCTGCAATATAAAAAAAACGTACAAATCTATCTTTCAGTATTTACAGTTATTCCTTCATCCAAACTGCTTGTCAACACCTTCTGCTCCTCGTTGGGTTCAACACTCTTATTTATCGAAAGTACTACGATACACCCCTATACTTGTGGGTCATCAGTTGCCAGGAAATTTAGATTATATTCTCCTTCAACTCTCGAGAATTTTGGCTCGCCTTTTCGCTGCTATTCCTAGATTTTATCGCCAGTGTCTGATTCACTTTCTTCTTTCTCATCTTCTGGCTTTTGCTTGTTGAACTTCCTCTTGGAATTATTTCCCTTATTCCCGGATCCTGCAGTGCCCTTCATATGCTTGTTGAGGCGGCACTGCGCATTTGTATGGGTAGGCTTCATAAATTGCGAATGGTGGACATAGTTTTCCGACTTTATCTTTTCCCACTCTTCCTTAGAGTAGGAGATTGGTTCTGTGCTTCTTCCTTTCCATTTGCTGGCACTATCCTTTCCAAAGGTTGCATTTACTTCTTTGGGTTTTGCCTGTGCATCTGGACTAGTCTTCTTTTCAGAACGTGATGTATTTTTGGCTTGAGCCAAAGCATCAATATTTCCGCCTCTTGCTCTGATATCATCTTCAGTTGTTGTGTGCTCATTGGCGGTGGTAAGCACAGATCCGAGATCTTTGTGCTCTTTCGAACCAACCATGAACGGTACAAGGCCGGGTTTTAGGCCATTGATGAAAGCATTCATTACTTGTACATCACTTACTCCAGAGCAACTATTCTTCATTGTTGTCCATCTTGAGATAAAGTCGACATACGACTCGTCCTCATATTGGACGCAACGGTTCAGCTGGTTTATACTCTTAGGGCATTTGTACGTGCCCCGAAAGTGCTGAACGAATACTTCCGCCATATCTTCCAAGCTGTCGACAGTTCTTGATGGTAACCCATTTATCCAATCTCTGGCTCCGTCTAATAACATAAGGGGAAGAAACTTCACGGCCTCCAAATCTGTCCTTTTGTTAATTTGGACGGCGGTATAGTAATCTGAAGGCCACGTATCCGGGTTTGTACTTCCGGTATATTTTTGATAAGTTGGACCAACTTTGGCGAAACCAGAATGTAGACTAATTCTTTGGATCCTGTCAGTAAAGCACTTAGGTCCAAAGTATAGATCGTCTCTTTCCGTCTTATCGACGTGTGCGAAATATCTGCCGGTTGAATGGACAGAATGAGATCTGCTCCTTTCTGGCCATTGTTGCGCGAGTGCGCTCTTCCGGGATTATCCCTATTTCGTCCGTTGGTGTGTCCTTTGGAATAAGGTGGAGTTCTACTCCTTGGCCTTTCTTTGTTCCTAGGAGGAGTACGGGATCTCTCACTCCTGTGAGGATTATCATATTGTCCAGCTTTTTCAGTTGGGCGTCTCGGAGGCGGCATTATTTTTCCATCTTTCCGGTTTTGTTCTTCCCGTTCCTTGTACTCACGGGGATTATTTCCACCTTTCGACAGATGGGATCCCGTCCTGGACGCTTCATCCTTATTATCCGGGATTTTCTTTTCCTTCTTGGGATCTCCCTTCTTTTCCTTATAATCGGCTGAATCTCTAGGTTCGCCAGGTACAGGTGCTCCAGCGGCGCACGTGGCAGTTTTGCATAGGGCCGAGTTATCATGCAACTTCCCTGATCTTGCCGTCCTTGCTGTTGCTGTTGTAATGCTTTTCCTAGGAAAGCATACACTCCCTGAAGTTTTTTTGTCGTTGGAGTACAAATCGTCATTAAGGATGGCGAACGCGGCTTCCGCGTTTTCAGCTGCGGTTTTGTAGATGCGTTCGCCCTTAGCGTTTACGTTGTTAACCTGTCTTTGCCAAGAAGTATTTTGCAACCGTTCTTTTGCTGGCAGTGCATCCAACCTTGCAATTCCGGGTAATCTCGTAGGTTTTATCACGGACATATTCCGTCTTTCGAATTCTTCAATTTCCTCCTGCTTTGCTTTTACAGTAGCTTGGGCTTTGAGGAGGTTTTCTTGTGACCGGAATAGGCGTTGTTGTTGCTGCATAAGGGCTTGCCTTCTGGCTTCCAGCACTTCCGGTGTTTCATGAGGTCCAACCAGGGTTTTGATCAGTTCGATCTCGTCCTGTTCCGACATATGAGGAACATGGACTTTTTTCTTTTTCTTCTCCACAGGTGTGACTCCGCTTCCTCCTCCTACTTCCAGGTTTTGGTTGGAAATGTCTGCTAACTTTTTCTTTTGGAGTTTGTACTGGAGTTTCTTGGCCGTCTTCTTTTTCTTTTTGGAAGAAGGTGGCTTTTTTCAGGGTTCTTCTTCTATCAATTCCTTGACATCAGGATAAGTTGGACTGGTTTTGCCATCCTCTCTTTCCTCATCTGGCGGAGGTGTTTTGGGGTCTTCATCTTCTTCGGCATCCGAGTTTTCAGTCGGTTTTGCCATAAGTACTTCATGGAAGCTCCCCTGCATAGATTTGACATTTCTTTCAAAAGCGTCTTCATCCTCGGAATCTGTGTCTTCAAATCCGGGTTCCAACTCCAATTTGCTTCTATAGCATCTAACACGGAGTCGGCGTCCGAATTCGTCGTTTCACTGATGGGTGTCGGATCTTCCACTTGTTCAGTGGGATTATTAATTTCTGCTTCTTCCACGGGATTAGTTTCTTCCGTGTTATCCGCGACCTCAGATTGCACCATGCCAATAAAGTGAGATCTGATTGCAGGCATCTCCATAGAGGCGGCACTTTTAGCACAATTTTCGCGATTTGAGCACAACCCGGTAGCATAGTTTTCCTCAATTGGGTGTAGGGCGGGTGGGATAAATTTTCTTCCACCACAGAATCCCATAGCCTCTGCTGTTAATACGATAAAAATATTTGCAGATCCAATCGGTAAAACGCAAACACTTACCAGGCGATTCCGTGCTGGCATGTATGATCATGCTATTGTATTCGAAGGTGTAATGTGTTTCTGTTTCTGACTTCCCAGGCGGCAATCCCTCTGTTTGGATCATCATTGCCTTCACGGGCACGTTACCTCTAGGTGACCTGTCATTGCCTTCACGGACACGTTGTGGAGGAAGCGCCCGACGTCGCCGTCGAACTCCAAGATTTCGTGCTGGCATGTATGACCCGTTGTCGAGGAAATTGCCGATTCCGCCGAGTATCCCCGATCGAAATGTAACTCCTGACGCCGCTGTCCCCACGGTGTGCGCCAACTGTCGAGACATTGTAGTAAGGATCATAGACGGGAGTGCCATGAGCCTACGGGTAGAGACGTGGGGGACGTGGTAGTACGACAATCGAGAACACCAGGTTTTACCCAGGTTTGATACGACGCAACTAGGCGACATTCCTACTCCCGCAATCTAACTAAATCAGGGCTGAAGCCTGAAGTATACAAAGTACAATGTGAGTATGATTTCGCTAACTCGGCGAGTTGGGTTCTAGCTAATTGTTCTCTGTGTTTCGTCTCTCCCGTCCGGCGTTATATAGATAGCCGGGTTAGGGCTTACAGAAAGGAAACCTAGAAGACTACGGAAAGTATCTAACTTGGAAAGTAAGGAATCCGTCTTCTTCTCCAAGACACACCTGTTTGGGCCGTGGTCCAGGTTCTTCTAGAATCTGGCTTCCTGCGCATCAGGTTACTAGGCCGTCTAATGGACTGTGATCCATTACCAACAGGCCACCCTGGTAATCCGGCTCTTTAGGCCAATGCCGGACATACCCCTAATCGATATATATCCGACATTACTTGTAATATCACTTCATGCTTTGATTAATAATGTTTTGTCGCTATGCATGATTGTGGCTGTTATTGCCCTCTTAGTTGGTCGCTCCTAGTCCCTTGCTATCCTTCACCATGTACCGAGTATAAGCTCTACTCGTGCATCCAACTCCCAAAAACCAAAGTTATTCCAATGTGTCCACCATACCTACCTATTTGTGGTATTTCATTGCCACTCCAAGTAAATTTTCTTGTGTGCTACCTTTAAAACCTTAAAAATTGTTAAACCTATTTTCTGTTCTTGTTATAGCTCATGAAGAAGTATTAAATGTTTTATTATTTATTCATGTTTGATGGCTTCACACTTTTTACTAGCATGAATACTGTGCTAGTCCCTAATATTGCAAAAAGAGTAGGCAAAGGGTGCCCGACCCATAAAAGATAAGCTACAACAATCACATCAAATGTCCTCACACTATGGACTTGAGAAATCATGAACTTAGCTTGTGCAAACAAAGGAGAAGAGGAGTGGTATCGTTCTCTCCATAGAAGCTGCTCTTGAAGCCACTAAACATGAAAAGATGATAATTCATTTAATAGCATTCGTTGACATAGACATACATCTCTCTCAAAATTATATTTTCAATGCCTCTATTTTATGAAATAAAAGCTCTAGAACATGAGTAATCCCCGCTTCCCTCTACGAAGGGCCTTTCTTTTACTTTTATGTTGAGTCTTCACCTTCTTACTTTATTCACTAGTTAAGAGAGCATAGTTGTCATTATGAGTATAGTGTGCATAGTCCCAAAATTTATTATTGATTGATTCATCATTATGGTATTGCTTGCCCTCAAATTATTTGTATCTAGTCACCATTTGAACTTTGAAGGTGCCTAGCATTTATGTTTTACTATTCCACGAAGGACAAGCTGGATACCACTTTATTACGTTTTTCTTTATGATTGAAACAAATGCATTACCTTCAATGCATTATTTCTCATTGTCAATTATTTGTGTTAATTTTCGTGTGCAACATAGTTGCTAAGTTTACATTAGTTATCATGCCTTTGTTAAAATACTTTGATCTCAGCTTACAATGCTTTTATATAACGTTGATCAAGATTGTGTTGGCTTCATGTCATCTCAAAAATTATTTTGTTATCACTTACCTACTCGAGGACGAGCAAGAGTTAATCTTGAGGATGCTGATATGTTGCAAATGTATCTATAAATTTTTATGCTCCATACTTGCTTTCTATCCAATGCCTTTATGTTTTCCACATGTTTTCCTTTATTTTCCGGATGTTTCCATGCACTAACCTATTAACAAGATGTCACATGCCAGTTGCCGTTTTCTGCTGTTTTTGTATTTCAGGAAAGTTCTTAAAGAAATATTCTCGAAATGGGCTGAAAATCCACGTAGGTTAGTTTTTACCTGGAACGAAGACAAAGACTGAAGGAGACCTAGAGGGGTGCCGTGGGGTCCCCAGGGGGTGCTAGGTGTAAGCCTACCCTAGGCCGCTTCTGGGGGTCCCCTAGCGGCCCCCGACACCTTCTCGCACCGCCTCTTCGCCTATAAGTTGCCCTTAACCCTAAAAAGTTCGAGTACAGAGATATTTTCCATGAAACATACAGAGAGGCACCTTCACCTCGAAAGCCAAATCTAGGGCTTCTACAGCCTTCTTCCGACACCTTGTCAAAGGGGGAAATCGTCACCGGATGCCTCTTCATCGTCATGATTGCCACCACGATGATGCGTGAGTAGTTCATCTCGGGAGTATAGGTCCATAGCAGTAGATAGTTGGTAGTTCTCTCCATTATTCCTCCATGTTTAGAGTCTCGTGAGCTGTCTCACATGATCGAGACCACCATTATGTAATTGTGCATGTTGTGTTTGCTGAGATCCGATGAACCATGAGATTATGATTATTTTGTTCATGTCAAACTGAGATACTTCACTTGTATATTTAGAGATTTTTAATATTGTCTTGCAATACTCTCCGGTGTTTATGATTACCTTGGCCATGTAGTTTTTTTAACCTCCAAGAGAGGGTTTATATGTTAGAGAGTGAGTTAATGACTCCCTTAGATCTGTGCTCGAGTGACAGTAACATGACAGGTGGGGGATGTGTTGTTTCCACTAGGGAAAAAACAACGGTGCAATTGTCTACAGACGAGAACCATTGCTTACATTACGTACTTTACTTAATGCAATTTTTTGTTGCACACAAAGCAATCACTTCGTTGCTGCAACTTAATACGTGATATATTTGCCGGATAGCTTTCTTGAGGTGGACAATTAGATATGGATGCAGCTGGATAGCGGTCCATATGCCTTGACGTAATGCCTATGATGCTAGAACCCATGAACTACATATCGTCATAATAGTATTGTTATACGTTCATGATTTGTTAATTTTCCAGCTGTAATTTGTTCACCCAACATGTTTTTTTTTTCTTTGGAGAGACACCACAAGTGAAACTATGGCGCTCGGTCCTATTTTCCTCATTAACACAACCTTGCTTCAAGCACTTTCATCATTGTTTCCTTGCAGCACCGTTTTTACTTTTATTGCTTTTCATTACTATAAACGTTTAATTGTCTAGTTTTCAGCAATACGAGAAGACTAACAACCTTCTCGGAAAGTTGGGGAAAAGAGAGAGTTTGTGTGTTGTTTGCAGGTTCCACGCTTGTTGACGCACCAGAGAACAAGTAACCTTCTCCAAGACTACGAAGTCCTACTGGTCCATAAACCATGGTACCATAATTGGGGGAAATTTCTGTTAGACTACATCATACCTTCCTCTTGGGGTAACCCAACGAGTGTGTGATCACGTCTGAGAGCATCACATACCAGCATATATGGGATGATATTTGGGTGACATTAAGGCCGACAGGGAAATTATTCACACCTAAGGGGAATGTGCTCTTGAAAAACGTCAATGACTTAATTGATGCCACTAGAAATTGGAAATCGGGAGAATTTTTGGCCTATTGACATTAATAATATCATGTCAATCCCCTTAAGCTAGAACAAGATGGAAGACTTTGTTGCCTGGAAACTAAAAAAAAATGAAATATTTTATGTGAGATCTGCCTATCGTATGGAATGGGAATCCAATTTGGAAGAAGTTTGAAAAGATTGGACGATATTGATTCAGTGAGACCAAACCTAGTATGGGATGAACTCTGGAAAATAAAATTACGAGCAAAAGTCAAAATATTTGCTTGGAAATTCTTGCATGGAATTATTCCCTGTCTCGAGGGCGTTAGTAAATTGACATATTGTTAACAACCTGTGTGAAGGAGTAAAAGATATATGGAGAGAAAAATGGGGCTATGGATCTTGATTATGGAAGCATGCTCGACTGACAGATCGGGCAATGCTATGTTGGAATATCTTATTATGGGAAAACAGGTCAATAATAATGAGAAGAACTATAGTTACGTGAAGGAGGTGATTCTGGTGACAGCTTGGTACATTTGGTGGATACGGCGTCTGGGAGTAAATGGTGAAGAGGTTCAACCGATAGCTAGAGCTATTATGTCCATCCAGGTTCTGGTCGCGAAATTTGTTAAAGTTCAAAACCCAAAGTGCAAATAAAAATATATTAAGTGGTTAAATGTAAGAGACAGTTTCGTCTATGTAAGTAGATGCTAATTATGATCTTGATACGAGGCGGGGAGCAAGTGGGGCTGTTATCCGAGACGATAGAGGTAATTTTATGGCTGCAAGTAATCATAATATTGAATATACCTTTGATGTAGCTACCTCAGAGGCATTGACAATCAGGCATGGATTATATACGGCAAGCCAACTAGGCGCAGCCAAATTGATGATTCACTCGGATGCCATGGAATCATGGAAGTTGTTGAGGCTGTGAATGTGGGAGGTTTCACGACGTCGGGAGCAACACCTATCGAAGACAATTGTATCCATGCGACTACTTTTTCGAAGGTTGAATTTATTTATTGCTCCGGAGGTGCTAATGTTGTGGCTCATGTTCTAGTTAGAGAGTGTGGATATCAACCGTGTGTTTTTTTTCTATAAAGGATGTAAGGGCATCCGCTCTGTATAAGGGTGTCTCCAATGTTGATTTAAGCCTCAACCATAGGGGGAAAATGGTCTTAATACCCGTCCACAAACATTGTGGGCCTCGGCCATAAGCCAAAAGTTGTTGTGGTCGACCACACCGTTGTGACTCGTCCATAGCACATAAAAAAGTCCTTCTTTCTCCCTTTTTCTCGTCGCAGCACGCAAGCCGTTTCTATCCTGCGAGCTCGGAGAAAACCACCATCAAAACGATAGGGACAGTGTGATGAGGACATCCCTAGCTCTTCACCAACACACACACATGATGATGTTTCTGCTCAAGATAACACTAATGGAGTGAGACTTGGACCTATGACAAGATTGATAACCAAGTTATTAGAACAACAAGTGAACTCACTCTTAATAGAATTTGATGTTTGTGACCATGAGAATTTATACTGCCTAAGTCTATGCATTTATGTATGATCAGGGTTGTTGATAACACAAACATGAATGGAGAGGAGCATCAAGAGGAGATGGAAAACAACAAGAACAAGCCGCAAAACATCAAGTACATGCTGGAAAACAAGAAGGAGCAGCTGGAAAACAGAATCCACAAGCTGGAAAATGAGGAGGAGCTGCTGGAAAATAAAGGAGAAATGCATGGAGACATAGAGGGTGGTGACCCACATCTCGGGGATGCGCCAGGAGAGTCCTAGTAGCTTAGGAAAATAGAGCCTGCGAGTCCTTTATTTGGGCTGGACTCTCATGAGTTCATTTTTTTTAACTGATTAGATTGCTAGTAGGAAACAGATAGGAGGAGGTGCGCCCACCTCTTTAGCTGCACCCCTGCCTCCCCTTAAATAGTTGGCCCCTGCGCCACAATTAGGTTAGACTACGTTTAGACAAATACCCCTTACACCTCTAGATTGTATTGCTTTGTTAAGCTTTCAACTTGAAGTAAAGATCTGTTGCAAATTCTGGGTGTTATCATCTATTCCATTGAGAATTAGAAGAGACAGGACCACTTGTGCAAGAGTGTGTAGTTGAGAATATCCACATGGATTGAAGGTTGTTGAATTGGCAATCAGGAATCATCCACGAGAGATCTCAGTGAATCACTAGTTATAATATCTATTTGTGTTGCTCTTTGAGAAGATCGGGCCACCCCATATCATATTGGTATCAGAGCTACAAGTTGTTGAAAGTACACAAAGGTCAACTAGAGGGGGGGTGAATAGGTGACCTACAAATTTTAAGCCTTTTTCAATTTTAGTGGGGGCTTTGGAAAGTTAATGACTTGGTTATCTAGATGTGCAACTAAGTAGACACCTTATGTGACAAATAACGAGAAGCAACGGAAGTAAATGCAAGGCACAAGATAACCACAAGTGAAAAACACGGAGACAAGGATATGTTTCCCGTAGTTCCTTCTTAAAAGAAGTACGTCTACGTTGGATAGGTGGGGAGCCATCTAGGCGCTCCTCAATAGCACGGATGTGCACACCTTGTTCTCCTTGAGCTTCTCCGGTGAGGGAGATTCTCGTTTCCACTATGAGGTCGACTTGAAGGCGTTGACCAAACCTTTACAAGTGGTTGAGGCTACTCCACAAGTGAGATGGAGGCTCTCAACAATCCGAATCTTCTTGCTACAAGGTGGAATCTACAAGCACTAGGGGTTCCCTTCGATGACAAAGCAACCAAGAGATTACAAGATCCCAAGAGGTATGGTGTGGGAATACAATTTTTGGCTTGGTAGAAAGGTAGATCTAGTCCTCCTCCATGAGATCCTTGAAGGGCATCGAGTTTGGTTGGAGGAGGAGGGAGATCGAGGCGTTTTGAGCTCTTCAACAATGGAGGAGAGAGAGGAATGGACGAACTAGCTATCTAGAGAAAGAAGATAGCTATTTATAGGCTCCTCCAATTTCTGACCGTTGCAGTGTGCCAGGGCCGGAATATTCCGGGGTAAGCACCGGAAATTTCCGGCCCAGCACGGCCGGATATTTGAAATGTCCGGGGGGCAGAAATTTGAATATTCCGGGGCCGGAAAATTCCGCCCCCATCTCTGTGCGCGGGCAGCAGCACCGCGCCGAAAAACTGCTAAGGACCAGGCCGGACATTTGAATAATCCGGGGGGGGATTTTTGAATAATCCGGGGCCGGAAATTTCCGGCCAATAATCCGCCCCAATCTTTGTGCGCGGGCACCTGAGGAATCTCCGAAAACTGCTAAGGACCAGAGGGCCGGAAATTTTCCCCGGAATATTCCGGGCAAATATCCGCCCCACCTTCTGTGTGCGGGCAGTAGGAGAAATTCTTAGTCGTTTTGAAGTGGCTAGAGGGACCGGAATATTCCGGTGCAAGGGCCAGATATTCCGCCCCATATACACCGGAAATTCCGGGGATAGCAGCTGAATAATTCGGTATCAGTAGAGATAATTTTCAGAACTCCTCTTTGAACTTTTTGAGTGCATTTGTCAATAATCATCTGAGAGGCCAGCTGCATATACTTAAACAATATTGTTAGAGAGATGATACCCGCGTTGTTATCACCACCAAAATCATTAGAGGGATCATGAGCTTTCAATCTCCCCCTTTTTGGTGAGTGATGACAACACGGGTATTTGCATAGGGATAAACTAACAATATGATAGAAAGTAAAACATCACAGATAGCATATATAGGAGACATGCCTCCTAATAATAATAGTTCACACAACCAAATCCACGAATAACGAGCACGATGAGACGAAGTTCAAAAAGATGCACGAAACGGGAAAAACGATAAAGAACGAAACCCACCCTAACAAATCCCCGCAATCACTAGATCTTCTCCCCCTTTGGCATCAGGATACCAAAAAGAGAAAAGAGAGCAGGACGTCCCATGGAGCAAACTCTAGGCCTGGGTATCTTCTTCTTCCTCCTCGCTAGCAGACACAATGTCCTCATCATCATCCACTCCCAGATCCCAGTCGACGCCGCGGTTGTTCCAGGTCTTGTATGGAATCCTGTCAGGGAGAGGAGCTGGCACATTGGGAATGTTGAGGGTAGTCATGATTGTGCGTTGATTCTCCTGGATGTTGAGGCGCTCAACATAGGCATTGTAGTTCTCCTTGTGGATGCACACATTCATGCACATCATCTTCTCAATGGCACGAGCGAGCCATGAGCGCTTCTTGGTGCCTGGAGGAGGTGGACGCATGTGAGGATCACGGTGACCCTGACCCGTGGCGCCAACATCATGAGCAGCCTGCTGAACATGGGCGGCCTTCTTGTATAACTTGACATCCGTGTGGTCATCACAGTCTAACTCCAGATCAGCGCGGAGTTCAGCGGGGTAGCGAGACTTGATGAGCTTCATGATGTATGGAGCATATGGGGGCACCTTGCGGTGGAAGAGAGCAAAGTGGATCTCGTTGAAGATGAAATCCATCACATCAATCTTGTGACGCTCCGTATCAGTCATGTCGCCCTCAGTGAAGGTCAGATAGGCATGGTGCATGAGATTAACCAAGCCACCATGAATCTCATCATTATTGCCCGCGCTCGGGGCAATAGTCGCTCTGAACATGCGCACCAGTATGTCATAAATGGGGAAGAGACCCTTCAGAGAGCCCACAACACCAGTAGAACCATACAGCTCAGCAAAACCTGTTCTTCTCATACTCCATCCCGTGAACGTGCATGCGAGAACCATGAGGAGTGTTGAGGCCAGCAAAGGGGTATCCAAGCTCGGCAGCAAAGTCATGGAAGTTGGCGGTGATCAGGTAGGGGCCAGACATCCATGACATCCCAATATCCTCAGACTCATCGAAGACTAGAGTGGAGAAGAACTGCTGGATGAAAGTGATGTTGTAGGAGCATGAGGTCTCCATGAGGTGACGCAGACCCAGAAGTTCAGCCAGCTGGACAGAGTTGTTGAAGTATGCGGGATTGGCAGCCATGTGTGCAAAATTGATGAACTTCATGGGGGCAGACTGGCTTGCTCATCACGGTGTACACTTGCTTGAAGAGAGTCTCCTGCTCAACGTGCCAGAAGCAGGAGTCAATGGTTGGGTCTTGTGGACCCTCGGTGTACCAGGCCTTGGCCCGCCATGTCTTGAATTCAGAGGTAGACATGGTGGCCAAGTTGAGAGTTGTCTTCCCCTGCTGCTTGTTGGCCTTGCGAGCTGCCCTGGAAGCATCACGTTCACACGCATATTCCTTCTCAGCATCCCTCTCACGACGGCGAGTCTCCGCCTCATCCACTAAAGTGCCCGCATCATCTTCCCTCAAGTGTCGGTACCTCTTGCGCGAGCTAGTCACCTTAGGAGGCCTAGAGCTTGAACCATCTGCGAGAAAAGCAGGAGAAAACGCAAAGAAAAACAAACAGAAAACGATCAAAACGGGGGCTCACAACTTGTGGAAGTGAAATAGTGGATCTCAGTTAGAGATTCGGGGCAGGCGGGATATTCCGGTCTGGGGCGGAAATTCCGGAGGGGCGGAAATTCCGGCCGCAGGTGAAATTTCCGGGGGGCGGAAATTCCGGTCCTGGGGCGGAAATTTCCGGCCCTCGAGATTTTGCACCAGATCTAAATCTAGGGCCTGCCACGAATCTAAAACAACCAGGAAGTGCAATGAGGGGAACACTAGGGGATGTGTGATACTAGTATATGGATGTTCCTCCCAAAAACACAAGGAATATGAGAGAACATGAGATCAAATCATCCGGTAACCCTAGATTGCGGAGAAAACGAAGCACATACCGGGATCCATGGTGGAGGAGGGGATGTGCGGTCTCTTGATCCTTAAAAGGCAACCGGAGGATGAGGAGGGGAGGCGAGAGGGCCTCCCGGGCGTCTCGGAGGCGACGTCTGCGGTTGGGGGAGGAGTGGAGGCGAGGGGAGGGGAAACAGTGAGGAACTGCCCCTCTCGTCGCCTATTTATAGCCCCCTGCTGCGCAGACCGGAATATTCCGGGGGCCGGAGATTTGGGCAGGAATATCCGCCCCAAATATCCGGTGTGCCTTCTGCGAGCGGGCACGCTGGATGTTTGGGGGAGTTTTCTGGTGAATCTCGAGCCCCGGAAATTTCCGGGGCTTAAGACACAGAATATTCCGGCTCCCGGATATTTGCGCCGGGAATTTCCGCCCAAATTTTCGGGGTGCCTTCTGTGAGCGGGAACCGTGGAAATGGGTGAAAATTTCTGAGGCAAATTTCTGGAGGCCGGAATTTCCGGGGTTCCCGTGCCTTCCGAGGTTTTTGTGGAAAAAGGATACAAGAAGTGAGCCTCCAAAAAGAAACATGAATCAAAGACGATGAACACACAAAACACGAACGAAAAGCAAAACTCAATACAAAGAGAAATGTTGGTGGCCAAAGCCATCGTGTTTGAGTGTGTACCAAGGAGCCGCGAAGATGTATCTTGGTCCCAAAAGTATGACTCACGTTTAAGCACAATAAGTCACAAAATGACTAGATATGCGTGAAGTTTTGATTGTTTTGCGCATGATAGGTGGAGTGTTGGTTCATGAATTGAAATACGCTCCCCCTATGTCCATGCCTACATCTATACTAGATAGCACATATAGTGAAGTTAATCATGCAAGGGTTCAAGAGAAGTTAGACGCATGGATAACATTTAGTTCATTCCTCAAACCCTGAAATCTTGGTTCATCAAGGGCCTTCGTGAAGATATCCGCGAGTTGATCCTTGGTCGGCACATAGGAAAGATCAATATCACCCTTCTCAACATGATCCCGAATAAAATGATGCCGTATCTCAATGTGCTTTGTCTTGGAGTGAAGAACATGATTGTAGGCGATCTTGATGGCACTCTCATTGTCACACAAGAGGGGAACTTTGTCGAAGTCGATGCCATAATCTCTCAATGTTTGCCGCATCCAGAGTAATTGAGCATAACAACTAGCCGCGGAGATGTATTCGGCCTCGGTGGTAGAGAGGGCGATGCAATTTTTCTTCTTGGAAGACCAACATACCAATGAGCGACCAAGAAATTGACAACCTCCGGATGTAGATTTCCTATCCGTCTTCTCGCCCGCATAGTCCGCATCCGAATACCCAATGAGATGAAAGTTTAAACCCTTGGGATACCAAAGACCAAAGTTTGGGGTATGAACTAAATATCGAAAGATGCGCTTAACCGCTTCAAAATGACTTTGTCTCGGAGAGGCTTGAAACCTTGCACATTTACCTACGCTATACATGATATCGGGTCTAGATGCACAAAGGTAGAGAAAAGAGCCAATCATGGAACGGTATACCTTTTGATCTACCTCTTTACCATTTGGGTCGGGTTTCAAGTCAATAGTCATGGACATGGGAGTCTTCATAGGCTTGGCGTCATGCATGTTGAAACGCTTGAGCATATCTTGAGTATACTTGGCTTGCTTGATGAATATGCCTTCGGGGTGTTGCTTTATCTCGAAGCCAAGAAAATACTCCAATTCGCCCATCATAGACATCTCGAATTTATCCATCATAAGCTCGCAAAACTCATCATTGAATGCAACATTAGTAGACCCAAAAATGATATCATCCACATAGAGTTGGCATATGAACAAGTCACCTCCAACCTTTTTGGTGAAAAGGGTGGGATCGATTAAACCAACATTGAACCCACGATCTACCAAAAACTCTTTAAGGTGCTCGTACCACGCATGTGGAGCTTGTTTAAGTCCATAGAGTGCCTTATCGAGTTTGTAGACATAATCGGGGTGGTTGGGATCCTCGAAACCCGGAGGTTGCTTGACATAGACCAACTCGTGGATGGGACCATTTAAAAATGCACTTTTAACATCCATTTGTTGTAGTTTGAAGTTATGATGAGAAGCATATGCAAGCAAGATACGAATTGATTCAAGACGAGCTACGGGAGCGAAAGTTTCACCGAAATCAATGCCTTCGACTTGAGAGAAACCTTGAGCTACCAATATCGCCTTGTTGCGAATGACGATGCCATCCTTTTCTTGCTTGTTCTTGAAGATACACTTGGTGCCGATGACGTTCTTGCAATATTTGGGTCTTGGCACCAATTTCCACACTTTGTTGCGCTCGAAGTTGTTGAGTTCATCGTGCATAGCTTCAAGCCAATCTTGATCTTCAAGAGCTTCATAGACCTTCTTGGGCTCAATATGAGAGACGAAAGCATGAGCCTTGCTAAAATCCGCCAATTGCCTCCTTGTGATGACCCTTCCACGAACTTGTCCAAGAATCATGTCCTCCGTGTGACCGGCACGAGCAAGATTATCTAGCCTTCTCATTGCCCTACGAGCTAGCATCTCCTCCAAAGTTTCCTTGGATAGCACTTGATCATCACCTTCATCATCGGAGTCTTGTCCACCTTGATTTTGTTCATCAACGGGAGGTGGATCCCTGATGACTCCCAAGTGCAGGAGATCAATTGTAGTACCTTTCGATAAGTATTTGAGTGTCGAACCCACGAGGAGCTAAAGGTAAGCTATCTATTCTCTAAATCCCTATAACCCTCTTATATGGCTGTTTATGCAAAGCAATAAGTTTGACTAAAAGGAACTAACTAATTAAAAGCAAGTGACGTGGAGTGTGGTTTGTCTAGTAACTAGTGAAGCAAGTTTCAAATGCAAGTAATCCTAGAGCAAGTTTCTAAGAAAGTTTCACAAGTAGCAAGCAGCAAATATCTCAAGTATCTCAAGGGAGCAAGTGTTCTAGCAATAGGTGTTTCGTTCGTGTGGTTGTCACAATTAGTGAAGCACATGTTTTAGTCTTAGTTGTTTCTTCTAGGAAGGAGCCATGAATAGGTATAGTCAAGTAAATGATCTACAACCCCTTATGATGGATCATGTGGCCAAGTAAATGACTGCACAAGATTGATTAAGACATAAAGTCCCACCATAGCCTTACGTTCTAAGGTCCCCTATATATATCCCCCAATAACTTAACTTTGTGGCTCGGTCTCAGGTTACTGTCACTCCCAAGTCACCACCACTCCATTATGCTACCGGTGATCACCTTACATGCATTCCCCAACATATGTGTGCACTCATATATTGTACATAAAGACAATCATAGAAGATAACAAACTTGTATGCAACCAATCAACGAACTATTTCACCATTACCAGGAACAATTCACTACTCAAACATAGACGGGGAGACACAATACATAAAGGGAATATAGTATTGCATCATACATCGTGTTTGCCAAGAGATTACAGTGGAGAGATGGAGCTGATCTTGCTGTAGATGTTGATGATGAACACGCCGGAGGGGGGTGGAGCCCTCCGGGGGTGATCCCGGCGGCGTTTCCCCCCTCCGATCTTCTCCGGCGGCAGCCTTCTGTCTCTCTGTTTCGTGGTTTCGTCTCTCGGCGCCGCCTCCTTCTCGAAAAGGCCAGGGGACCCTTTATATAGTCGTTTTTAGGTCACGAGACACTCGAGAGAAGAAAGATCGACGGCATCGGAGCCACGGGGGCAAAAAGGGGGCCCCACACGCGGCCAAGGAATCTGGCCGCGTGGAGGGTCCTATTTTCCACCTGGTTTTCCTTTTGGCCTTCTACTTTGGCCCATGGTCTTCGTCTCGAAAATTCTGAACCGTGCTCTTTGGCCTTGCCCTTTTTGGAGTCCCGAAGCTCCCGGAAAGTCCGAAACACTAAAAAGTACGTTTTCTGGAAAAACTGGGTTAGAACCAAAAGAAGGGGGATTGTTCAGAAAATCCCCAAATCATTATAAAACATGAATATAAGTTGCTAATATGTAGGAAAAACAAGTAATAACATGCAAAGTTCATTTATGTATTTTACATGCATCAACATCCCCAAGCTTAACCCATACTCGTCCTCGAGTATGAAGGTGATAAAACTAACATGGACTTTGCATTTTAAAACAATCATGGAATATCAAAGAAGATGAGTAGAAACATACAATTCATGTTATAAGAAATATCAAATATGCAAGCAAAGATGCTTCATGAAAGTTCACAAAGTGTATAATGAAATAAAAGCACTATGGACCAAATGCATACACAAAATGAAAAATAAAATCCTATATTGGTCAAAGAATAGCATAATGGAAAATACAAAATATGATGGACACTTTGGAGAAAATTGAGTAGAGGTAAAACATGATCAAGTCTTATTTAGCCTCTAAATTATTCAACTAAAATTACTAATTGAAATGTGGCATCCATTGGTCTAAGACTCTCATTGCCCCTTTATCACTAGCATCTTAAATTGTGAATGTTGAAGTAATGTGATTGACAAGGTGTTGGTTGAATGCCTCATGCCCCGTGAGTGTGAAAACCTACTCCATGATTACTCAACTTAAGATTCCTAATAAGCTTTGTACAATCATAATAAGTATTAATGACATCATAGAGAACCGCAAAGAGGTACCTCTTGCCCCATGACATGGAAACCAGCCCATGTCACAATGACAAGATGAACAAACGGAGTAGACTCATCATCCTTTTTTTATTTCATTCACTATATGCATAGCTTCTTATTTTATTGTAGGATGTGTTTGTAGAGTCCACTCTATCTGTAAGTAAATTTCAACCATGATCAAGTATGGCTTGGGTTAGTGGCCCAATGCATTTCTCTAGTCATAAATATACTTACTCATCAAAACTTACTATTCCTCTATTTCATTTTGGCATGGCAGGAGTCCAAAAACAAAAGTACATGATATCAACCAAATATAAATTTTTGTGCAATGTTGAAAGCTTTCCAGTGATACACGTTTATAGCTAGCTCCCAACCAAACACTTGTCAAACGCAAAATTTTTAGCTCCCGTTATTGGGTCATGTTTATTAAGTGCAATGAAAAGTAAAGGTGTGCATTCAAAAGTTCGTGAGAGTCCTATCCAAAATTCAGCTCATGACAATTAATAAAGTGAATATCTTAATTTAGAACATAAATAACACTATAACATGGTGAACATACTCGGAATAGCTCTGAAGCTAATAGGTAGATATGGTGGACTCACTGGAAATACTTGGCTAAAGGGTGTTGGAAACAAGTTTATACTTGCTGGAATTTTTACTTTTTTGGCTAGCAAGAGGGAGATAGTTGACCAGCTACTATGCATGCATTAGTGTCCATAGAACTACTAATTTCATGACAAACTAAGTAAACTAACAATTAACATCAAAAACATGAATAAGAGATAGCTCATGACAACACTATTGCAAATTTCTACACCTAAAACAGCATATAAATCATGCAACTATAAGTAGCTTTCATAATCAACTAAAGCATCCCTTTCCCAAGTCATAATACTAGCATCCAATACATTCCAACCCCAAACTCCAGTAGCTCAATCTCATATAAAATGATGGGTGTGGTCTTATCAAAACAAAAATAAAAACAAAAACTAGACGCTTCAAGTCTCTATGATAAATGCTTTGCTTAGAAAACCAGAAAATAGACGTGTGCTAACCAAACGAGTGTAGCTCCAGTGGGGTGTTCATAAAATCCCCAAGCTTATGGCTTTCACCATTCTTGGATGTCTTGAGGCGCAGCTCCTCTATTCCCTGTGAAAAAAAACTTTACAAAACATGTTTCTCCCATTCTTTTTCTGTGGGGTGAGATTAGCAAGGACAAACAAATCACATTCTTGCTGTGCACAATTCCAAATCAAATGCTCCAGTAGATAGACAATAAGGTTCATTATGTTGTATGTTCACTCTCTTGCTTGAAAGAATCATGGAAATTCGATTCCCAATCCCAAAGAGTGCATAAAACAAAAGAAGGCAGAATCTGTCCAGAAAAGCAACAGCAGCAAAACAAACGTTTTTAACTAAGCTAGACTCGTCAAAACATTAAGCCAATTTTTTTTCTTACAGAGGACGAAAAGTTGCAGAACATACTAAAAAATTATCTCAATCCGACATACCAATAAAAAACGTAAAATCATACGGTGAGCACACTCGTGCTGAAACAGAAATTTCATGCACTAGGATAGCAACTTATAAGTCCAAATGGGTTTGACTTGACTCTTTATTGAAAACTCCAGTATTAAAACAAAAAAAACTAATATCTTGAGACAGCAAGAGGACACTAGGAAAATCCAAACAAAAACAACCGGGTTGCCTCCCGTAAAGCGCTCTCTTTATAGCCATATAGTTAGGCTTTACTTACTTAACATCATGATGGTTGGAGTGAGGTGGCTCGGCATCCCCAAGCTTGGATTCTTGTACTTATTTGATACATGTAGGGTGAGCCCAGGGGTACATCCCCAAGCTTGATTGGTTGTCCCTCTTGATCTTTGTTCATCTCACTCAACTCTTCCTCCTGAAAAATTCTTCTTACACAAATCTCAACATAAAACTTGATTAGAGGGGTTAGTGCCTCCATAAATAAAATCCACATAGGTACAGCAAAGACACATCATGAGTTGATTTTAAATATTAACTACTGTTATTACAGTTGTGCATTGATCCTTGATCAAAAGAACCACACAAAACACAAGTAATGAGAGCAATGCAAAATAAAGACATAATCTGCCAAAAACTGAACAGCCCGTAAAGAGTGAATTTTTAGAGGCACTTAAGTTCCTCAAATCAGAAAAATTAAAACTAATGAAATATGTAGTGATAACTAAATATTGCTGTCGTAAATTACCAGGTCAAAATTCCACTTCTGTGATTTTAAACATTTTTCGCAGTGAAGTTCAGGAATGTGTTTTCTGGACAGCTAATTACTATTGTTTAATCCTATCTCTCATATAAGATTATTCTTGCCATTTAAGATGAGAAATAAGACAGAAATGTGATGTTACAGTAGTGAACTAATATTTTTATTGTTTTTAGCTTTGGAAAAAGTTTTAATGATATAGACTTTGCAATGGTTTCATTGGCATGAACAACACATGTTCAAGGTCGACCCCAACTTCTCCATTACTCATCCTTCTCATTTACTTTCCCAAATTTTTTATAAAATGAAAATCTTAAACTAAATGATACATAACAGTAGGTAAAGGCATTTTACATGTTGTAAAGACATAAATGTGTGCTCAAACTGAATAGGAAATTAAAGCATAAAGAACACACCAAAAAATATCAAACAATTTATTTTTAAGTCTAACCCATTTCCTATGCATTGGCATTTTATAATGAAACAAATAAAATAAGCACATAATAGCAAGCATAGAAAGGTAGATCAAGTGCAACTTCAATACTTTCAGCATAAAGAGGGAAAACTTAATATTGTTGAAATATGTGTAACCATGTTTCCCTCTCTCATAATAATTTTCAGTAGCATCATGAATAGGTTCAACAATATGAATATCACATAAAACATTCTTATCATGAGCCACATGCATAAAAGAATCACTACTCTCCACATAAGTAAAATCTTAGTGATAGTGGGAGTTAAACATTCATAATTTTCATTGCAATCATCATATATAGGAGGCATAGTATCATCAAAGTGAATTTTCTCCTCCAAGTTTGGGGAACTAGAAATATCATGCTCATCAAAACCAACTTCCCCAAGCTTAAAACTTTCCATAGAATCAACAAGTATATCATTTTTATCCTCAATAGTAGGGGGACTAAAACTATCATATTCATCAAGACAAACTTCCCCAAGCTCAAGGTTTTCCTTAGCAATAAAGGTGTTCAAAGAATTAGTACTACCACAAATATGATTGTTGTGCAAATAATTTTTAAATTTCTCCTCAAACACTTCATGTCCTAATTCAAGGTAGATGTTATACAGTTCTAAAATTGTTTGGTTGTTTTCCATTTTATAATTTTTTTTTGTGTTTTAGGTTTATATGTTAGTATGAAATGCAAACAAGAATAAAAGCTTAGCACAACGCTCCCCGGCAACGGCGCTAGAAAAGTGCTTGATGACTCCCAAGTGCAGGAGATCAATTGTAGTACCTTTCGATAAGTATTTGAGTGTCGAACCCACGAGGAGCTGAAGGTAAGATATCTATTCTCTAAAGCCCTATAACCCTCTTATATGGCTGTTTATGCAAAGCAATAAGTTTGACTAAAAGGAACTAACTAATTAAAAGCAAGTGACGTGGAGTGTGGTTTGTCTAGTAACTAGTGAAGCAAGTTTAAAATGCAAGTAATCCTAGAGCAAGTTTCTAAAGCAAGTTTATAAGCAAGTTTCACAAGTAGCAAGCATCAAATATCTCAAGTATCTCAAGGGATCAAGTGTTCTAGCAATAGGTGTTTCGTTCGTGTGGTTGTCACAATTAGTGAAGCACATGTTTTAGTCTTAGTTGTTTCTTCTAGGAAGGAGCCATGAATAGGTATAGTCAAGTAAATGATCTACAACCCCTTATGATGGATCATGTGGCCAAGTAAATGACTGCACAAGATTGATTAAGACATAAAATCCCACCATAGCCTTACGTTCTAAGGTCCCCTATATATATCCCCCAATAACTTAACTTTGTGGCTCGGTCTCAGGTTACTGTCACTCCCAAGTCACCACCACTCCATTATGCTACCGGTGATCACCTTACATGCATTCCCCAACATATGCGTGCACTCATATATTGTACATAAAGACAATCATACAAGATAACAAACTTGTATGCAACCAATCAACGAACTATTTCACCATTACCAAGAACAATTCACTACTCAAACATAGACGGGGAGACACAATACATAAAGGGAATATAGTATTGCATCATACATTGTGTTTGCCAAGAGATTACAGTGGAGAGATGGAGCTGATCTTGCTGTAGATGTTGACGATGAACACGCCGGAGGGGGGTGGAGCCCTCCGGGGGTGATCCCGGCGGCGTTTCCCCCCTCCGATCTTCTCCGGCGGCAGCCTTCTGTCTCTCTGTTTCGTGGTTTCGTCTCTCGGCGCCGCCTCCTTCTCGAAAAGGCCAGGGGACTCTTTATATAGTCATTTTTAGGTCACGAGACACTCGGGAGAAGAAAGATCGACGGCATCGGAGCCACGGGGGCAAAAAGGGGGCCCCACACGCGGCCAAGGAATCTGGCCGCGTGGAGGGTCCTCTTTTCCACCTGGTTGGCCTTTTGGCCCTCTACTTTGGCCCATGGTCTTCGTCTCGAAAATTCTGAACCGTGCTCTTTGGACTTGCCCTTTTTGGAGTCCCGAAGCTCCCGGAAAGTTTGAAACACTAAAAAGTACGTTTTCTGGAAAAACAGGGTTAGAACCAAAAGAAGGGGGATTGCTCAGAAAATCCCCCAAATCATTATAAAACATGAATATAAGTTTCTAATATGTAGGAAAAACAAGTTATAACATGCAAAGTTCATGTATGCATTTTACATGCATCAATCCCTTATGTGTCGAGTTGTATCATCACCATGAGTATCTTGTTCTTGTCCTTCATTGTGAGCTTGGCCTTCATCATGAGCTTGGCCTTGAGTGTTAGCTTGGCCTTGATTGATCGAATGATCTTGATCATTAGCTTGGCCTTGATTTGAAGCATGAGGGCTTGGTGCATCTTGTTGGGTAGCTTGAGTATCAATGGGTGTAGTCAATGGCTCCACTTGAGTGGAGCATAGTCCTTCTCCCTCCGTCATCCGGTAACCCTCAATGGGGATTATTTCACCAACCCCCATTCTTCTTATGACGATGGGAGGAATTGCATCTCCTACAACACCATGATCTGTACGGCCCCCTTGGGACCCATTCTCCTCATCAAACACCACATCGATAGCTTCTTCAACTTGTCCGGTGGACTTGTTGTAGACTCTATAGGGGTGAGCATTTGTGGAATAACCAACAAAGATGCCCTCATAAGATTTAGTCTGGAATTTTGACAAGTGTTTTCCTCTCTTACGAATGAAGCACTTGCACCCAAAGACCTTCAAGTATGAAACATCAGGCTTCTTGCCCGTGAGAATCTCATAAGGGGTATGTTCAAGATCTTGCGGAGATACAATAGGTTGCTAGCGTGAAAAGCGGTGGAGACGGCCTCGGCCCAAAATTTATAAGGAGAAGAGAACTCTGCAATCATAGTTCGAGCCGCATCCATTAGAGTCCGATTCTTTCTCTCTGCCACACCATTTCGTTGAGGGGTGTAGGGAGTGGAATATTGATGAGCAATTCCTTCCTCGCTAAGAAATCCCTCCACGGTGTAGTTCTTGAACTCGGAGCCATTGTCACGTCGGATAGCCATGATGCTCGTATTATGTTGGCGTTCCACCAAAGTGATGAACTCGATGACCCGCTTTTGAGTCTCACTCTTCCTCTTGAAGAAGTACACCCAACAATATCTCTAATAGTCATCCACAATCACCAAGCAATAATTTTTGCCTCCAATACTATCATATGATAGGGGACCAAATAGGTCCAAGTGAATGAGCTCGAGGATTCTTGAGGTGGTGATGTTGGTCCTGGTGGGGCGAGCTTCTCCATGTTGCTTTCCAAGAACGCAAGAGCTACACACACTATCTTTGGCAAACTTAGCATTCGTTAGTCCTAGAATATGATTGCCACTTTGAAGGTCATGCAACGTCCTCATATTGGTGTGAGATAACCGGCGATGCCATAGCCAACCCACATCAACTTTAGCCATTAGGCATGTCGCGGCACACGTGTCTCCTTTAGAGAAGTCCACTACATACATGCCATTCTCGACATGCCCAACAAAGGCTACTTTAAGAGTCGTCTCCCAAGTGACAATCACATTCTATTTATTAAAGAACGAGGTAAAATCACTTTTAGCAAGTTGAAGAACCCAGATGAGATTATAGCCAAGGGACTCGACTAGGAGAACATTCTCAATTGACAAGTCATTTGAGATGGCCACCTTGCCTCGTCCCAATACCTTTAGTTCGGAGTTATCACCAATAGTAATGCAATTTATATGAGGTAATGGAGGTTGAAGATCACTCATTGCGTCATTGCTTTCGGTCATATTTTGGGATGCACCACTATCCACCGTCCATTTGCTCGAACCGGAAGCACTTCCCTACAAAAGATTAGTGTCTTGATTTAGGTACCCATCGTTGAATGGGTCCTATTTTGTTAGCAACAAGGGTCTTTGGAACCCAAATACTCCAATGATAATCATCACCATAAGAAGTACCAACATATTTAGCATATACATGACCATCTCTAGATTTCATAAGAACATAAGATGGGTTGTATTTTCCGGCAAAGTCATTATGAGTGGTGCTCCCCCTAGAGGTGTCACCACCCACAATGGTGTTGGTCTCCTTTTCCTTGGTCACCTATCCCTCTTTCACAAATCTTACTTCTTGTGAGGAAGAGGTGACTTTCTTCTTGTTCTTCTTCTTGTACTTCTTCTTTGACTTGGCTACATAGCCAAGTCCCTCCTTTCCATTCTTGACGTGTTGAGGGGCCACATCATTGAGATTCTTCTCACTTCCTACAATATTAGTTGCACTACAAGAGATGATAGGCAATGTATTCATGCAAGTAGATGAGGATGACATAGCTTGCTTGTTTGATTGTTGAGCTAGGAGATTGTCACGAGACTTGGTTAGCTTGTCATGAATTTATTTAAGAGACATGAACTCCTTCTTTAGTTTTTCATGACTAGTAACTAATTCCCCGTGAACAATTCCTAGCTTCAACTCTTCATGTTCAAGTGTTTTAATGAGATCAAGAGATTGTTCATTATCCTTTCTAAGCTTAGAGACACTCATGGCAAAGTTTTCTTCAAGACTAGATAACTTCTCCTCAAGATAAGCACGAATGGAACGCTCATTCTCAAGAGCCATTTCAAGCTCTTTGTCATTGCAAGTGTGACCTCCATGGCTTTCTAAGGTCATGATAATCTCCTCCTTTTCATCTACAAGAGAGTTAGCCTCATCAAGTTGCCGTAAGAGGGCATTCACTTTCTCCTTAGTCTCACCTTTGAGGCTAGCTAGCCAAATGCCTAACTCTTTGGACTCACTATCCTCCTCACAAACATTCTCAACACAATCCAATACTGAAGGAGGGTTGGTGATAATGGTCTTATAGTTAGGAGAGCATACCGAAGTGGCTTTTGCCATAAGACATGTAGGTAGGGTAGCCACAATCTCATTGGGGGATTCGAATAGAGAGATCGATGGAGATGACGCGGTGGCAACGACGACGTGGGCTACTCCTACCACTTCATCTTATCCTTCATATCCGGAGATATAGGTTTCTAGAACCGCCCCTTCTTGAACGTAGAGGGCCCTTGGCACTCTTCTAACGAAGTTCTTGTTTTGTGGAGCCTTGGCCTTGTTTTTGCGAACAAGCTTGCCTTCATTTTCTTCTCTTGGCTCAAAGGGGCACTCCTTCATGAAATGGTTTGCGCTACCACAGTTTTAGCATGTCCTCGGACGCTCCCCTTCTTCTTGTAGTTCTTGTTTCGTGGAGGTCTTGGAGATTCAGCCTTGTGATCTTCCCATCTCTTCCAATATCCATGCATAGCGAGAGCGATGCACTTGTGAGCTCCCGTGTAGGTGTCTTCATAGTATTCCTCCTCATCATCATCTTCTTCACTTTCTTCAACTCGAGCCATTGCCTTGACTTCAAGGAAAGGTTGGGTTACTTTCCCATTCCTCTAGAACGAGCTATAGCATCATCCACACTTTTGTGTGATAGAGAGATGGCGATGAACTCACTAAGCACACCAATGGAGTTGAGAGTATTATAGTCCGCTCTTGTCCGGATGCTAGTGGAGAGATTCTTCTCAAATGGTGTAATGGCTTTGACAAATTTCCTCTTTATCCACTCATCGGAGCTCTCTTCCTTTCCAAAGTCTCTCGATTGATTGGCAAGAGTGACAACTCTTATATATAGCTCTTCTGGAGTCTCATCCTCTTGCATAACAAATTTCTCGGAGTTCTCCAATGGCCACATCATACTTGCAAGATTGGATGCTAGCATTTCCTTGAAACAAGATGTCAAGCTTGTCCCAAGCCTCCTTGGCGGTCTTGCAACCACGAATCTGAGTGAGATGCTACATTGGGAGAGCCTTATGGATGATAACGAGAGCAGTATTGTTGAGTTGAGATTCCACATCCTCCCTTGGAGTCAAGTTGCTCGGGTCATGCGGATGAAACCCATGAATCACACTCCTCCACAATGCGGTGCACGATCCAGAAATATGTGACTCCATTTCAAACTTCCAAGAAGATAATTCATTAGTGTTAAGCATGGGAGGAAGTCCAACATTAAGAATGTGTGGCATGGAAACAATTCGGTGAATGGAGTCATAATTTTGAGGAGGTAAAACTTGTGCGTCGACCCCGGAACCATTAGCCGTTTGAGACTTGGAGCCACCAAAACTCTCCTTTGCCTTGGCTTTAGCCTTTTGTGCGGCTTTAGCCTTAGCTTTGTCAATGTTCTCTTCGACTTGGGAATCATCCGGAATCGTTTCCTCTTCCGAACTATCCTCCTCGGAGACGTGGGGAGAGTTCGACGGCCCCTGAGGTTTACCCATCGTGTTCTCCAACATCTTCTTGATGGAGGAAACCTCCGAGCCTACACTAGAGCTAAACTTGGACAATTGGGTTTGGATAGTACAAACCGTTGTCTCTATGTTAGCTATAGTGTCGGCCATTTTGGAGAGCTCCTCCTTAGAAGATTCGGGATCATCTCCGTTGACCATGATACTCTTAGGCGGTTAAGTCTGATAAAAGAGCTGAGGCTCTGATACCAATTAAAAGTACACAAAGGTCAACTAGAGGGGGGGGGTGAATAGGTGACCTACAAATTTTAAGCCTTTTTCAATTTTAGTGGGGGCTTTGTAAAGTTAATAACTTGGTTATCTAGATGTGCAACTAAGTAGACACCCTATGTGACAAATAACGAGTAGCAACGGAAGTAAATGCAAGGCACAAGATAACCACAAGTTAAAAACACGGAGACAAGGATATGTTTCCCGTAGTTCCTTCTTAAAAGAAGTACGTCTACGTTGGAGAGGTGGGGAGCCACCTAGGCGCTCCTCAATAGCACGGATGTGCACACCTTGTTCTCCTTGAGCTTCTCCGGTGAGGGAGATTCTCGTTTCCACTATGAGGTCTACTTGAAGGCGTTGACCAAACCTTTACAAGTGGTTGAGGCTACTCCACAAGTGAGATGGAGGCTCTCAACAATCCGAAGCTTCTTGCTACAAGGTGGAAACTACAAGCACTAGGGTTTCCCTTGGATGACAAAGAAACCAAGAGGTTACAAGATCCCAAGAGGTATGATGTGGGAATACAATTTTTGGCTTGGTAGAAAGGTAGATCTAGTCCTCCTCCATGAGATCCTTGAAGGGCATCGAGTTTTGTTGGAGGAGGAGGGAGATCAGAGCGTTTTGAGCTCTTCAACAATGGAGGACAGAGAGGAATGGACGAACTAGCTATCTAGAGGAAGAAGACAACTATTTATAGGCTCCTCCAATTTCTGACCGTTGCAGTGTGCCAGGGCCGAAATATTCCGGGGTAAGCACCGGAAATTTCCGGCCCAGCACGGGCGGATATTTGAAATGTCCGGGGGACGGAAATTTGAATATTCCGGGGCCGGAAAATTCCGCCCAATATTCCGCCCCCATCTCTGTGCGCGGGCAGCAGCACCGCGCCGAAAAACTGCTAAGGACTAGGCCGGACATTTGAATAATCCGGGGGGCGGATTTTTGAATAATCCGGGGCCGGAAATTTCTGGCCAATAATCCGCCCCCATCTTTGTGCGCGGGCACCTGAGGAATCTCCGAAAACTGCTAAGGACCAGAGGGCCGGAAATTTGCCCCGGAATATTCCGGGCAATATCTGCCCCACCTTCTGTGCGCGGGCAGTAGGAGAAATACTTAGTTGTTTTGAAGTGGCCAGAGGGACCGGAATATTCCGATGCAAGGGCCGGATATTCCGCCCCATATACACCGGAAATTCCGGGGATAGCAGCTGAATAATCCGGTATCAGTAGAGATAATTTTCAGAACTCCTTTTTGAACTTTTTGAGTGCATTTATCAATAATCATGTGAGAGACCAGCTGCATATACTTAAACAATATTGTTAGAGAGATGATACCCGCGTTTTTATCATCACCAAAATCATTAGAGGGATCATGAGCTTTCAGTTGCCTCTTTGAGCAGATTTGTTTTCACTAGTTTTTAGTGTTTTTCTTCCTATACAGAAAAAAGCCACACGAAAAGAGAGATTGGAGAGTTTACCATAGCCTAGATCAACACCAATTTGCTTCTTCTTTTACTGTTTTCTGTTGATTTTGTGTCCATGTTTTTATTTTTGTGTCTTTGTGTTTTTAGGTATAAGGTTCTTCTTTCTATTCATGTTCATTCTCTATTAGAGTCTCTAGCGACACAAAAAGATTGGAATCTGTGAGATTGGATCTATTGCTCTCGGGAAAACAATCATAATAGCTTGCAATTGCAAATTGCCTTTTGTTTCCTACTCGAGTTGCTATTCCTCTCCACCATCTAACCCGGGAAAACAGCCCTAATAGCTTACAATTCGAGTGCTAAGCTGTTCTACAACCGAGATCTACTCCAAATCCGAGCACTACAAGCTGCGAGTTGATCATACGATTTCTGCCGTGAGAGGCACATATTTGCTTGTTTCCCGTCGTGGATAGTGTTAATCTTTACTTCACATTCATCTTGCCTGCCTCGAAAAACTTCCATCAAGTTTGGCCTTGGAGTTGTTATTCTGCTCGGATTCTAATCCGTGTTCTGCCCGACAGCGGATCCGTGTTGTTTTTCTGCCGCGCGCCCTAATACTTATCCTAGTCGGAGTGCAGCCTGGCAGCGTTTTTGCGCGATTTCTGCCGAGCATGCTCTAGCCCAAGTCTGACTCCAAGTCCTACCCGGCAGCGTTTTGGCAAGATTCCTGTCGCGCCCAATACAAAGAGCCACGCGCCCACTTACTGCCCGACACAAAAACAGGAAGTTTCCTGCCGTGACCACATCCATATCGCGAGGGCACAAAAGTGTTCGTTTTCTTGCCGCGCCGGCACAGTTTTGCACCGTTTTCTGCCGCGGGACAACACAAGGTCTAGTGCATTTTTTTGCTGTTTTTGGCAGTTTTAGTTAACCAATTTTGACCGGCCATAATTTTTACATACGAATCCGTTTTCGACGCACAACCTATCAAATCGCTTGGTAGTAAAAAGTGCATCCAACCCAAACTCACTTTGTGTGTTTACGGCGATTTCGGACGCTCAAAATACTCAAATTCGATTGGGAACATTTAGTTTTGTCCACTTTGGGCATTAAGCTGGCCCACACAACCTACATGTACAGCAGCAAAAAGCTTCCAACATACTGCAGGTTGAGTGTTCGGATCATACATAGAGTAGAAAAATGATTACTTTATTTCTTATGACCAGACCATACCGTTGTGGCCGATCTCAAGAAATATTCCCTTATGGTCCAACGCTACAATGTTTAAGACCAGAGCTTAAGCTTACTTTTTTTTCCTTATGGTCGAACTCTTATTTCTACATTGGAGACGCCCTAAGAATAAACATTAGATACGCTCTAAGGTGATTTTTTGCCATAAGCTGGATCCCATTTTTCTTATGGAATTCCCTGTAGTGTATAAGGTGAACTTAAACCATAAGCTGAGGCCCATATGTCTTATCATAGTAGTACATGCAAGAGATAGGGAAGAGAGGATATTATTTTTCTATTGCTTATGAGAGACCCCAAATTTAAGCTGCACCTTAAGCTTATATATAATCTTATTTTTCTCCAAACTAGTAACGTACAAGATGCACTTTGAACCATGCCACGTAGTAGGACGTGATTTTTCTCAAATTGCCGCCGCCCTAAGCTTGTTTGTAATTAATAAAGTCCATGGCAGATTCCTGATGTTTCCCTTAAGGCTTCGTTCGGTTAATCCCACACCGGCCGGGATCGAAGCCCAATCCCGGTGGTTCGGCCGGGATCACAACAGCCGGGATTATATCCTCGCGCACGCTAAATTACGTGTTCGGTTAATACCCGTCGGGATCTGACCCCGTCCTTTTCCACCCCAAACCCGGTCATTACACGGGGAAAAAATCATCTAGTCCCACCCCGTGGAATTATTCCCAACTCGATATCTTTTTTTTGAGGGAAAATATAGTCGATACGTGCTGGTCTGCTCGATTTGAAATTAATCCAGTACTGGTGAAGGGCCATCGTTGCTTTTGTGAAATATGGGCCCGAATTTGTGAACAACGGCCACCATCGTTTCGGGAATACTCCTCGATAAGCTGGTGTATGGAAGAGATCTAGACTCGTCTCGACCCGGCCAACTTTTTTTTCCTGAACACAGGTCACATGCTGCCGTGCAACGTTGCGGGGAGCTCGCGGCTATGCAATCTGGACACAGTGGGTAAAGCTACGCGTCGACATTCGCGCCGACCGGCCTGTCTCTTCCAGACCTCCACGCTACGATCGAGAACCCAAACACTGAACCTGGCTACGCGGCGGCGGACGGTGGGCGGCTGGGCGCGCACCTGGTACGCCCACGACGTGGAGGCAAAAACGTGGTCGGGACGCCCCCACGTGGTAATCACCGGTAGGGCGAGGGAGTGTGCCCGGCCTCCCCGGGACAACAAAATACTGCCAGGCAAAAGGCGGTCAGGCTGCGCGAAATACCGGCCGCGGGATGGTGGAAGCCACGAACACACCGGTCCGTTGGGCGATCATTGGATGCGATTCGGGAAGCGCAGCCGCAGTGGGACCGAGTCAACCCACAACCAGCGTCACCACCCACCCACCACGATCTCGAGCCCCTTCGCAGCAGCCGCGCGAAGCGGAGTTGGTCAAACCACTCCACGGAAGACGCAAGAACACTGGGCTAGCTCCACTTGGAAGTTGGAAACCGGTGCCTTCGTAATTCAAACATGGTCAAACGAAACACGCTACAAAACTTTTTTTTGAGAGCACGCTACAAAACTGATACTGCATTGCAAGACGCTTAGTCAGACGCTTAGCGATTAAAAATAAAGAGAAAAAAGCTGGGTAATAGATAAGCGCCCCAGCGTGCAATGTTGAGCGCTAATTTGGTCGCTTCAGAGAGGAAAAAAAACGGAACCCTAGCGTCCTCCCACTCCAACGCGAGACACTTTGTGGCCACACCATGCCATCGGTGGCCATACAAGGATACCGACGAGCAGCAAACCAGCAGCCCTCGGTCTCACTCCTTTCTCTGCAATACGAGCACCGTCCCTTCCCACCGGTCGTGTCAGCGCCGCGCAGCTTGCACTCGCCTATACATCTTGGAGTTGTCTCTCCCCTGGTGGGAGCTCCCGCGGCGGGCATCATAGAGCAAGGGTCTCGTATGCGGTCCCTGCAGCCGCCACTGCCGGTAGATCGAGGAAAGGGCGAGGGTTCTATTTTGACCTGATCGATTCGTTAAATCTAGGGTGAAAATAGGGGCGGACCCCACTCATTTTTCTGAATTTTAGTGTAATCTGCTCATTTTTGAAGAAAAATGTTACATAAAATTTAAATTTATACTATAAGTGCCCCCACTCATTTAAAGTGCCCACTAAAAATTATGTCTGAGTCCGCCCCTCAATCTTTTTTTTCCCTGGCGTCTACGGCTAGCGTTCGTCGCTTGGCAATCAGGATAACGCGCAAAAATAGCGTCCGACGCAAGAATAGACGTCGACACAAACTAAAATCCCACGGAGGGACGAGAATAGAGCGTAACTACTGGGAACTTATTTCTAACACCGGCGTTAGCGGCTCGCGTTGTATGTAGCCTTACTAGTCCGTAAAAAAATTTGACAGAACTTCCAAACCGAAGCCTCTTGTATAGAAATAAGGGCAAGTACAGCGGAAGACGCTTAGCAGCAAAAAAGATAAAATTTATCGTGAACTATAATCGTAAGAGTCTGGGTCTTTCAACGCAAAGCGCCAACGTAGGCGCTAAGCACAATATGTTTTGTACGTGTCGCTAGTTTCCGCTGTTGTGCAAAAAACTATTTTGCAAGCGAGAAATAAGCGGAGCGCCAACGGTTAAATTTGCGTCGACGCTAAACAAATTCCTGGAATTGGACGGGATTGGAGCATAACTACTGGGGTAAAGCCTAAGCGACTCTGTTGTAAATGCCCTAATAAAGACGCATAATTGGTGATAGTAGGAGGCCTATCTACACCGAGGTTCAATCAAGTATGTCGTTGCTAATCTTATATACCTCGGCTTATAGCGAGTCAAATAAAAGTTCAAATCGCGAGAGAACAACGAACTGAATGTCTCCAATGTGCACCGCGTGTGTACTTGTCCGCGAAGATTCGTACTGCTATGCTTCCTCACGGATTCTAGAAACAGCCCAAACCCAGCGCACGAGAAAAACAAATCCGCAATAAAATAGCTTGTTCCCCGACCGACTTCCACCGACTTCTGAGCAGCCAATGCTGATCCCAGCGGCCACATCACCAGCCCCAGCCACGCCCCCACCGCCTCCAACGGCTAGTTTCAGATCGACGCGATCTCGCCACGTACCCCGATCCGCCACGCGGTAGGCCGTGCCCCCGCCGTCCGATCCACGCGTTCAATTCCTTCACGCGGTTGGGCGCCAACCCACCACGATTTCGAAATAAATATCTCCGCAAATTCTCACCCGCATACACCCATTTCCACACCTACCACGCTAACCGACAGATGGACCATGCCCTCTCCTGGCCCCACTTCTCAGCGATACATTCTGCGCCATAGCGGCCAGGGCGGACAAAATCTCTCGCGCGAGCACGACCCCCCAGCTTTGGATTCCGGCGGTTCCGGCATTTTTCTAGAAACACCCCTGCGGGAAGAGTGTTCGAGGTAGGTTCCCTCCGGCCGAAGCAGCCAAAGCCGGACCTAGTATAAATTCGGCAACAGGGGAGGTCAAGCTGTTTCCATTAGCTACCTCGCCGTCAGGTTCTCACAACACCATTAGCAGATAGGTTTGCTTAGCAACAGCGTCTACGCACTAGTTCTACAGGGGTTTCTTCATTCGCCAAGGCCAATCGCGCGAGGTGAAGTTCCGGAGTGAGGGATAGGAGGCTTCAGCCGAGAGCCGAGAGAGAAAGGTAAGAGTACATTCGCATTCCCTCTGTTCTTTCTTTTCCGAGTCCAATCGGGGGATCTATCTGGTTACCTTTCTCCTGTTACGAATTTGGGCTTGCTGTTCTACTCCGGGTGGGCATTTCTCAATTGCTTGTTTCTATTTTTTCTTAGACTGCTTGGGCTGGAAGTTAATATTTGAAATTCCGTAAAGTTGGGGTTCTGTTCCGGCCTTGTTGTTTGCTATGTGGTTGTGTCCAGCAGTTCTCGTATTTTTGTTGTTGTAGTAAGTTGTTTATCCGCAGAATCTGTTCTGAAAATCCGTTGAATTTCTCGGACTTTTTGGCGAGAAATCCGTTGAATTTCTCCAATCTGTATCGCAGCTGAATAACCATTTCTACGGTTCTATGCAGGGCGATTTCTTTAGAACACTCGAGGACAGTAGAGTTCAACCAGGGAAAGGGGAAAATGGCAATTGGACAGACTATGCGGAAGGGGTCTCTAGCCACAAGCCTGAGCTTTCCAAGCAGCGGCAGCACAAGGATTCTGGGGAGGAAGAGGGTCGCTGTTTCGCCGGCGCCCAGCCCCTCGGGTCCGCACTCGCCGGTGCGGACTCTGCGCAAGCAGCGCAGCATCAGGTTCCACCTGGACGACACCGTCTGCCTTCTTGAGTCACTGCCTCAAGATGTCTTGGTAATTACTAGTACCCGTTACTCTGTATTGCTCCTCCCGATCCTGTTTTTACATCTAGATTCAATGCTTACACCAGTTTCATGAAAACAAATTCAGGTTAAAGCCTTGTGCAAGGTGAACCATAGTGACCTGAGGCAGCTCCTCCTAGTGTCGAAACCTGTCAGCGAAGCGGTACGTTCTTTCTCATCCCTTTCTTCTCAGCCCAAATCATACGGTGACATTCGTTACCCATGTTGTAGGCTAACTAACATTGGCTACCTCAATTTGGTCTGTGCAGACAGTAGTCGCTAAAGAGCTGCATTTCGCCTTCGCCACGCCGTCGAAGGCCGCCGCTGGAGGCGAGGACGACGACGAAGGCCCCGGGGCGCCCAAGCAACACAGGGTTGCACGGTCACGCTACCGGGGCAAGAACTTGGAGAGCGTCACCGTCAATCTGTCGGAGTCCTTCAGCAGCTTGCTCTCCGAGGAGTAGGTGTACATACCTCGGCAAAACGTTTTCCCCCCTTGTACTTGCCCATCATCTTAGTAGAATCCTTCTTCTCATAGCTCACGTCGAACAGAAACTTTAGTTAGTGATATATGTAGTCATCAGATGTGGTAGTTGTAAGTTAGATACATGGTCATTCTTCAATGCTGCGATTGAAGAGGACACACGATGTTTTATTTCTGTGTATGTATTATGTAAGTTATAAGCGTCAGAGCGTTGGAACTCTGAAGAGTGTTAGTGTAAGTTATAAGCGTCAGTGTTGGAACTCAGGAAGAGTTTCTGTGTATGCTGTAGTGTACGATCTCTGTATACTTGGTGTACATGGGGAATGTACTCTTGTCAATATTGGAATAAATCAGTTTGTATCGGTCATTTTACTTCATCAGTTCATCTCGCAGCATCTTGTCATACCTGATTAGTGGTGCACTGGTGTCTCTATGTTGTTTTAAGGATATTGTGTCATCCAAACATGTAAGGTTAAGGGTCTGTTGTGTATTTCGGACTCCGAAAGATGTGTGTGCCTCTGTCCAGCTGTGATTAACAAGCAATTTCGTCAGATGGGGGAACAACTCGTTACAAAGATTTCAGATGTAAGTGTTGGAACTCTGAAGTGTTAGTGTAAGTTCAGAAACTGCGTTTCGGCAGAAAAGTTCAGAAAGTGAAGTCACTACCGTGTCGAACCGGCGTGAGCTCGGGTTCAGCCTAGTCACCACGAAATGGGTCGGATTCGGCTCTACGTTCTGAACCTACGCGCCTACTCTGCATTGTTTTTTTTTTTTTTTTGCTAATCTGAGAGTCGTCTGGTACGGAGGAAAAACCGCGATAAGCAGTTGATTCATTCAGTTGATCCTAGGCGAAGCAGCTGGTTCTGCACTTCGCTGCACTGTCCCACAGCGATCGCTATGTACTGGCGCACAGCAAAGTGTGAAATTTCACATAAATAAACTTTTGACGCACCAAATCGTACTCTAATCCTCGAACCAATAATTTCGAAAAATAACGCTTTTGTTAACATCCGCCCTTAAGGCGTTAGACTATATAGCTCAACGCCTAGGATCCACGGTGGCACGTTTTGTTAACATCCACCCTTAAGGCGTTAGACTATATAGCTCAACGCCTAGGATCCACGGCGTTATTGATCGTGCCACCGTGGACGTGCACTCCGACGTGGCAGACACTATAATGCCCCCGTCGGCGGCATTATGCTACTTAACACCCTGGACGGCGGCGTTATACACCATAACGCCCTAGTCGGGGGCGTAAGACGGCAGAATAAGTCAAACTGCACGTTCCGTGCCCCTCCCACTTTCAAATTGTTTCCTCTCCCCACTAGTATTTCTCCCTATTCCCTCTCAAATTCACCTCCAAACCGCATTCGTGCTTACTACGAACGAGGCAGCTGGAGAGGACTACGCGATGGCCAAGGCCGCGGCGACGGAAGAGGCTTCGCGATGGGGGTGGAGAGGGAGAGGCGGAGGTTCAGAGGAAGACGGTGGGGACGGCGTACATCCACAATGTGCAGAGCGTTGACTGCCAGCAGAGGCGCCTCCGTTTGCGTGCACGTTCAGCGGTTGCGGAGGAGCACCAGCGGGCCCCGCAAGCCAGGGCGGAGAGGCACTGGCACGCACATTTATCTGGCCACGACGACGGTGAGGTTGGCCTCTCTCACGCGGCGAACAACGACGCCGAGGCTGGCCCTAGCGCGTCACCTCCCACCGGCATCTAGATTAGTTTACTTGTAGTTTGTTTAAGGTTTTAGTTAAAATTTTGTTGTAATATAAGAGCTATCTATGAATGAATGCAACAGCTAGTTCTACCGTCAATGCTCGAACACATCGTCGACGAGGCTGCCATCCTCGGCGGCACTTGCACGAGAAGTGTTTGTCCGAATGCCTAATAAATGGGTGGGCCGAGTTAGGGTGTACCGTCGAGAGAGTCGCCCCCAATGTGCCGGACAGACATCCGATCACCCTCTAAATATGTTCAAATTGGTTGGTGGCTTGGTGTCGAATAGACCGGCGGTGCCGGTGGAGATGCTCTCGCTGGGGAGTGCGCGACCTTAAAAAGAAGCAGTAACGCCGGCTCCACGCCGATTCTTCCTGGAACGTAGGACAACGGACTGAACAGAGACCAGCTATATACTCTGATGGCACTTGATCACCGGCGTACCAACCGGTCGACAGCCGCTCGTGGCAGCTTAAAGAAGAACAGCTGCCCGTGCAGCCTGGATACACCAGATAATCTCCGGCGCGGCGGCGCATTTACCACCAAAGCAACCGCGGAGACCCAGGCAACAATTCCGCGCGAGCCCCTCCTGCCGTTCAGTGCGTTTTGTTTCTGTTCAAACTTTACACTGCATATATGTGCGTGTAGCTCCAATTTTGGTCAACAGTTTTGCGGGGATGGTGTTTCGATCGATCAATGCTTTGATCAGTGTGTCGATAAGAAGACTGAACAATAACGCACTATCGGAGTACAAAAAGGGTTCAGAAATTTGGTCATGAACAAAACAATTGGTAAAGTAGGCTTGGGGGTTTGGACTTTCCTGTTGTCAAGCGTCAACTAACGAGAGGCGACTACGTACGAGGCCCTGGCGAAGTGACAAGTGCAATGTCGGCGGCGCGTTGCACCGCGCCGGCCGGGCTCGGTAGCCAAGCGTGGTCTGCGTTGACGGCAAGTCGCCCGCGCCGTGGACCGGCACGGCGCCGTTCTATGCCGAGGGCCGGGGCGCCGGCTCGGTACGTCTATGTCCACTGTTTTGTGTGATGTCAAGTCTCTACGTGTGGTGTGGCGCTTGGGTTGGGGATCGATCACGTCACGGGGGCGGAGGCCGAACATTCGAATTATTGGATGGTCGCGGACCACGCTGGGGCTGCTGCGAACGCAAAAAGGTGACGGACAGCTCGGCGGCCAACCATGCCGTTGGACCGAACCAGCACCCGGGGTCGGTCCGGTGTATACCGTGGTATAGACCGTCTCCACCTGGCTCTGTTATGTACGGCGAGTTCCCTTTCTTTTGCGCTGGCTCTGATTAGTGTTGATCCTCGATAACATGCCGTCCCGTGGCATCAGTTTCCAATGCAGCGTCCGATGAACTCACCTGGCTTTAACTTCTTAAATGTTTGCAACAAGACAATAAGCTAACTTGGTAACGAATTAAAGTGGAATTTGGCTGCACATCGGCTGCTCTCGAGTTTCTAGCCTCCATCCTTTTGAGCAGATGCACCCCAACTTCGCCGTCGGTTCACGTCAGGCAGATGCCGACTATCACAACGGTCAAGACAGCGCGAGTCCTAGTGCAGGACGTTCTATAGCATAACGTATCTGCAGCTTTTCCCCACAAGATATCTGTACCTTACTAGCAAACGTGCCCGTGCGTTGCTACGGTTTGATTTTGAACAGTATATAACTATATATTCTATTTACGTGTGTTTGCTACGGGCTGCTTGTCTTGTACTCGAACGTGTTAATAAACTGGCTCAATATCGTCACCTCTCCGTTTGGAGAAGGTTAATATAAAAAAGAAGTGACCTGAAGCCTAATATCATTCTTTGGCTTGGATCTGGTGTTTTAGCATATCATCAACCATGCACATTGCCTAGGCACTATTTTTTTTGCTTTTGCCGCAGTGACCTGTGTGGAGCCGTGGACTCATCAACTTCGTTTTATTTTTGAAAGGTCCTGCCTACAAATGAGATCGATTTGAACCAACGGTTGAACAACGAGCTGCAGACCGTAGATCATCCCGCTAATAAAAAAAGAAATGCCCAGATCATTTTGGAAAATTAAAATAAAATACAAAGCATCATATAGAGTATGATATATCATTATGGTAAAATCTACTCATACCCTACGGAATCATCACGATGTCACTTTAAGGTGCTATCACACGGTTGAAGATATTGGCATCAGCTTCTACGGTTCGTTTGATTGCTAGCAGAAGTCCAGTGGGGCGCCGAGGAAGTTTGGTTCGGAGCTCGTGTGAAGTCCGGTCGTCACAGGGCGGAGGTGAACGGGCCGAATCGCAGACGGATGCATCAGCTAGCGAGGTCATTGACTTGATGTATCAACTTTTTGTTTATCTACGTCGATCTAGCTACTACTCGACCTGGGGGACACGTTGTGACCCTGGTGGAGGAGATAAAGAAAGGCGCCGAGTTCGTCCCTTACGTGGAGGTTACCATCTGGGCTCTGGCTGGTGCAGGGGACGTCGCCGGAGGAGGATCTAGGAAGATGCACACGGCGTCCGGAGACCGGACGTGAGGAGCATGTCGTCATCACGGGGAGCCAGCTGTCCGCGGCCGGCCGCATTCTATTCGTCCTCCCGACCCCGTTCGTATGATGGCGGCGCAGATGAAGACCTTGCCAGCAAGCTCGCCTGCCTCTTCCTCGCCACGGGCACGCAGGGCGGCGGCCAGGAAATCACACCTCTTACGGCCGTGACGCAGCTGATGCACCATGCCCACGGGCCACGGCATGGTGTAAGTGTCGTCGAGTACACGCAGGCGCCGGCATGTTTGGTTACTGGGGAAGCCGACCAGGACAGGAAGTGCCCAGTCTTCGGCGAGCTGAGTCTCTCCCGGCGTGACCGCGCTGTTGCCGCTGCCTAGTGCGTCCTGTAACTGCCGCTTTTCGCGGTTTCTTCCTCCATGAATCATCAGGACGGCAAGCCCGATGGCGTTCTTGTAGCACTGCCTACTGCATTCAGTCTTTTGCTCTCGGAGGATGGGTACAAAATTCCATGTAAAACCTAGCCGCAACAGGTTCCTAATAAGTCTCCTGGAAGTTGGAAGGCGAAGGTATGATCGATTAAGAGCTGCAGATACTAAATCATACTCGCAGCAACACTACAATCCATCTCGACAGTGCATGGTCAGTTATCTCTCAACATCTTGTCTATTCCTTCTCGGCGTGCAGCGACCGGCCTTCTCCGCTTCTATCAGGCTCCAAAAAAAACCTACAAGTGGAGAAGATGATTTGTCCAGCTTCATCCCATAGGATATATACCTCAGCGTCTTGGTTATTTTTTGGTGACTGACATCGATCAGCACGGCATATGTATACCTCCGCCTCCACCTCCCAGCCTGAGTCCATCCAGAACCATGCGTACGACCTGAGCGAGTGCTTCAAGATGTCAGGGGCCAGCGGTGGCGCTTTTCCTGGTGACGGTTCCAGCCGGTAGCTGGATTCTCGGAGTGACGGCAACGTACCACGAAAACCAAGCTCGGCACGACGTCCTTCGCTTGTACAGCAGCAGCGATGTTTCTTGGCTAGAACGCGGAGCAGCCACATGGTCGTGATGCGCGCATATACGGGCCGAGCGAGGCATGGCCGAAGCACGACGACATCCTCTAACTACATCGTCACCTCTCCCCATCGTAATAGGTATTTGTTGGTCGGACCAGATCTCGGCTAGCTTGAGCATCGTGACCTCGTCGTGTCGTTCATCGGTCAGGCGGTCGCGAGGACGGCAACCAGGATCCCTACCTTCTGCCATAGTGCCTCGTACCACGGGTGTTAATTGGCAGGAGAGACAACATGAATAGCGTCGATCGGAGCCCAAGGTCGTCGCTGGGTGGATCACGCCGATTGTGGAGAGGACGTCGTATTTTATCTCTGAAAAGAACGACCCCTGCCCGTATGTATATAGTACCGGTTGGAGTCATTGTATGACGCGTTACGCGATCGGATGAGACTATTTGAGCAGAACTCAATTGATTTGTACGTGTCAGCGATCGGCTATGCTTTTGACATACCAAACCAGGAAGAAGAGAAAAATCTTAACAAAACGGGCCGGACAGAAAAAGGAAATAAACCTAGTGGTACAACTTATGGTGGCAGGGTGGGTAATTTATGTCAACTTTGGGGGTAGTTCTAATGACTGACCGACCGACCAAGTAACCAACCAGGGAAGCCTTAATGCTTTTATTATTAGGTAAAGATTATTTCAATATAAAAACCGTGTGCATCTTCATGATGTAGAGCCTGGATCACCCATTTAAGAAAAAACTTTTTTCCAAAAGATATCTCTAGCTACCTATCCAAACAAAAAGGCTACACACATATTATTTACCAAGTGATAGAACAATCTACGTATCCAAACAAAAAGGCTACAAAATATCTCGAGACGAGTGATCGGTGGAGGAGGAGTGCGCGAAGACATCTCCTATTCCAACTCATTTACCGAGTGATAAAACAATCTATTTTATAAGGCGATGCGTAACTCCTCTAACTTTTTATGTGGGACTAAATTTTGCACTCACACCACTTACTACACATATGGACCAACTGATATTTCAGAATCAGAATTTTCTAGTTGGGCTGCCCCTTATATGGGCCAAAATTATAATAAATTCATACAACGGTGATTACAGGTCAACTTGTCGTGCCCGACGTGCAATGCTACACACATTTTCTGTGCAGAGACATATCGGATCAGTTCATTTTTCTTACAGACTGCATCTTGTTTCATTGTTGAGTCCTTGATAGAGCACCAATTTAACCGTGATCTTCCTTTCCACCTTCTGCAGGTGAAGCCAGTGCACCACGGCATCGGTACCGGTCCGCATGGATTTTGACAGCTCGGTGACCACCAGGGATGACATCATCATCCATGGCTCCAGCTTTCATGTCTTGGACTAGGTACAACTTTACGATCAAAACCAGTGACAGAGCTTGAGCTGGTTGTTTGAGGGGGAAATGGGCGTAGGTTTGAGACATCTTTGGGGAGGGGGAGGGGGGGGGGGGCAACGGCCCCCCCTGACCTGAACGTAGCTCCGCTGCTGATCAAGACATCAAATCTTGTTGTTGATTGACATGAGTACTAGTGTTGTCAAGTTGTTCAGTAGTCACTAGATCCTATAGATGCGCGTTGTCGCGCACGTCCCTTAAAAAAATCCGGTAATGTAGTTGATACCACTAAACCTCATGTCTACAAAAGAAAGGCGACTCACATATATGGACTAAATTAATCATAAACTATTATATCGTAGAGGATCGACACATTGTACACCTTTGTGATATGATAGGACTAAAGTATAATTTAATAACTATATACTCCAAAAAGTTAATTACATAACTACAATGGAATATAAATCAGACACTAAAAAGCAGGCGACATGATTTTTTTGAGACGGAAGGCTCTAGCAGTGCCCGACTCTTAAGTTCATAAAGGCCCCACGGCAGAGTACATCCACATGGCGACATGGTTTAGCTCATAATATTGGACACTAATTTGCAATTTTCTGGTCTAATACATATGAAACTTTTTCTTTGGAGTGTACAAGGACAGCCGGAAGAATATAATTGTAGCAGGAGCCCAAAATAACACAACACCACCCTCACAATACAACTCAGAGAAACAAACATCACCAACCTTTTTCCTATGGTCCTTATAAAACATTTGTAGAGCTTGAAAGATGGGAAGGATGAAACAATGTTATAATGGGAAAGAGAGCTGATAAGTTGAAATACATATGGCCTTCACATATGGCCCTGCATTCTTTCTGGAGACCTTAGATCTTTCCATAAGGCAGAAAAAAGTTCTCCGTAACTAGTAACCCGTACCCATTTAGATACTTTACAACGACTATACATAATTGTGCACATTTCAGTTTATAGTGATGAATTTATACATATCAGTTCAGGCTCAGCCATCAAGAACTCTATGTATATCTCTACTCCCATAAAAATCACAATTGGTGATGATGGTGTGTCTGCCATCTTTCATTCACGATCGTTCGATTTATATCTAACAGATAGAAAACAATCTATGACAATTTTATAAAAAGAACACTCATATTTTCCTTACACATTTGTAGATATGATCTTGTCATGCATATCTCATACGGCCACCAAATGTTTCAACAACAAAATGAAACTCAACAAGTTAATATCCGTACAAAAATGTGTAGTGTCTTAATCATTTGTTTGATGTTTGATTCACTTAGTTACATTATGGACTGCTCATGTCAAACAGTGTTTTGCTTCATGGCGAAGCATGGGCATTGTACTGGTGTATATAAATTCTCGTCATTATATTGTAAAAATAGAGGGGCTCGGCAAATGCCATCGTAATCCTAGGGACACAGATTCATGAAAGAAATACGCATCAGGGTTACTTTTGACCCACGAATTTCACAGCAGGTTGGGCCGAACCTGGCCATCTTTGAGACAAACAAAACTAACGTATTTTCATGGACTTTGAACAATTAATTTTACAGAAAATATTTGATCTGAATTTAGCCATCGGTGCTTCTTAGTACACTGGATCTGAATTTATTCAGCGCCAACTCTATACACATGTCTTCTCAACCCTCCATGCCCGCCTCCATCTTCTAGTCTTGTAACATCCCAATTTTGCTACAAAAGGGTGTGTGGTGTGTGTCCATCTCATACATGCATCAAACAAAATTCAAATCATGTTTGAACCAATTTAAAACTTGAATTCAAATGGTTTGAGAAAATTTCCAGCAGATAGTACTTAAAAGGGTTTCCAAAATTTTGTTCTGAAAAGTTTTTCAAATTTGAAAAGCAAAGACATGGTTCTGTTGGGAATTTGATAAGGTTTTCAAAAGTTATTTTTGCCAAATTTTTGTTTGCAAAAAGGCCCCCAAAACCTCTGTTTTCTGTTCTGTTTTAAAGGGAAAAGGACCTGGTTGTATTTTCCCAAAACTTTAGGGGGTTATTGTAATTCCGTTTTGTTTTTGTGTTTCTTCTAGCTCTGGACAGAAAGCAGCAGGAGCTGCGTGGCCTTTCCCTCATCGACGACTGCCACCTCCTGCTGGCCAGCTCGATGAGGAGGAGAAGTCCCGGATGCCTTCCTTTCCTCCATCCCCATCCTCTCTGCCTGGAAGCCTTCCCCTCCCTCGAACGTCCTCCCTCTCTGTATGTTCTCTGCCGGCCGAAACCCTAGGTCTCGGGCCGCCGCGTTTTGCCACCGATTCAGGCCGTTCCGAGGAGAGTTAAGGATCCCACAAGCTCAGGTGGCCTCCCCTCTTACTTCCTGTGAATTCGTGGCCTCGGAGAAGCCACGGAATGGCCGAATCGCTGCATTCGGTTCAACTCCGGCCGGTGGCCTCCTGGCCCGATTCCGGCGCCACCCGACCGTCTCCGCCGCCGTAGACCACCCTCCCGCGCTCATGGTGCTCCGGTGAGCCTCCTCGTGCCCTCCAATTGCTCCCTATCCCTCTGAATCGACATGACGCCGAGCTCCGCCGTCGGCCGCCGCGCCCCTCGACGCCGGCCGCATTCCGGCGACCTCCAGCAAGCGGCGCCGCGTCCCTTAGCTTCCCCTTGACCTCCTCTTCCTCACTACATAATTTGATTCAAACATTTCGCGCTAATTTCGACGAATTTGAACCATCTGTGTAGAACACAGCACTGTGATGTCACAGTGACATCACAGTGATGTCATATTCTCTATTTTCAGAATTTCTTAAATTCCAGAAAATAATAAAAGTTGTATATTTAATAACTTTATTTTGGTAGCTCAGAAAAATATGAAAAATACATGGTTGAGTTCAGAAAAATATTTGGAACCCAAAAATGTCACTTTCGTACATGTTGGGCACATTTCATTTTTGGACATTATTTAATGTTGTTTAATCTTTTAAAATAGAAAAATAAGTTTTTATTCAAGAAAATTAGAAAATTAAAAGTTATATATCAAAATGCTCAAAATGTCAAAAGCAATCTATTCATGATGTTTTCAAACCCATTTGAGCAATAAAAATTGTGTTCACTTTCAGAATCTCCCGAAACCCCCTCCGGGGCCTATTTCGGGCTAGTTTGAGTAAAAATGCTTAATTGCCATATTAACCCTAGCAACCCAAAGAACATGTTTAGGGCTTCTTTCAGTGCATTAATTTGCTCATGCATACATATTGCGCATTGCATCGATGCCATGTTTGACTGTTGTTTCTCTTCCGGTGTTTTGCTTCTGATCGGTAGAACGCGACCCCGAAGAGAAGATCGACAACGCCATGACGAATACTTGATCCTAACCGACAAGTCAAGCACTTATTCCTGAAGACTTTCTCTGGTTTTATTGAAGCAAGGCAAGCATAACCTCTTATCTGCCCATATATGATTTCGAAAGACTTTTGATTCTCGTACAAATGCATCCGATTCCAATGTATCTTGAGTCAATAGATAGAGTTATCCTATTTACTTGCATAACCCAGATATCAAGATTCAATGCTCCTAGCAGACATAGGATTTGTTTGTGTGTATCGCCAGAGCCTCAAATATGCCATGCTTAGTCATACATGCCTGTTATCTCTGCTCCATCCGGTTGATGAATCAGAGCCACGAATGAATCTAGTATGGTAGTATGTTGTGGAAATTTAAGAGTATTTGATTAACATGAATTAAAGGTGTGGATGACGAGACCACAGAGGGTCTGTGGTGGTTGTCTCGTTCATGCCCTAGGAGCGAGTTCTCGTTTTCGAGCCAAGACTGAGCGTGCATCCACACGAGGGATTGGATTCCCCTCGGTCTCAACTTGCCTAGTTTGTTCCATGAGTTGCCTAGTTCGGGCTTTCCATTTGGATTTGCGGGGATGTTAAAAACGTTTGCAAAACTAGGACGTGGCGGTGCAACAGCCTGTGGCGAGACAGTAGTTGAAGCACCGCTCACAACGATAGAGACCCGGCAGGAGATGGCCACTCCCTATTGGCGGTCCATCTCTACTCGGAGCGACTCATGGAATAGGCGAAGCAAGGGAAAGGTCGTGGTCAACCTCCATCTGCCGGCACTTCCCGGAATAGTGCTAATGTACTGGCATTAAGAGTTGGTTGGTACGTGTGGTTAAAGTTGTACACCCCTGCAGGGTTAAATCTTTTCGAAAAGCCGTGTCCGCGGTTAAGGACGACTTGGTGACGGATTCTGTGATCATAGATAACTTAAACGGAGTGATTAAAACTTGCTGATAACGAATGAAGGATGCCTCCTCGGAGATGCCGAGAGGGGTTACCTTGTAGCATGAGTTACCGGAACAACTGGAGGAGGTGATCTTTGAAGCACGAGGTGCTGATATGAGTTGGTGGATTAAAAAGATGATGATATCAGTAGTTGAGTAGATTTCTCATCTGTTCTCAAAATACTCCATGAGACGTGCTATTCCTCCCTCAACTTGGAAAACAAAGATGGCTTTACGCAAAATAACCTTCATAACTCTTTCTAAAAGAAGCAGATATATAATAGGTTAAATAAGTCTTGTTGAGTACCTCCCGTACTCATGTTTGCTTCAACTTGGTTCAGGTGGAGTTCCTCAGTTCGGTGGTGTTTCAGCGTGGACATCGACGAGTAGTTTGGGATTCCCAGGTAGCAGCCTGGAATCTATGGGCTGGGACGTCGCCTTATGTTGCGGCCTCTTAGGCCTTTTTGGTTCTTGTTGATTAGCAACATAATTTGCTTTCCGTTGTCTGATGTAATGTTGGGTCATGTGACCTCTGTTTGTAAGCTATACTCTAGTATTAATTGCTTAATAAAGCTTCATGTTTAGAGTACTGCTTTGATCGGTTGTTGGTTTCGAGCTCGTTGTTATACAGTTTTGGCTATGCCTGCATAGTTGTCGCAGTCGAGGGGTTGTGGAGCCGATGATCCATGTCCGAGCCCGCCTGTCGATGTGATCGGCCTGGGGCGAGGTAACCCCAGTAACCCTCGATTGTTGTTGCACTTTCTGGACACATAGCAGCTCTGTATAACTTTGGTCCCGTTCCTTCAGTTTCATCCGACTCGTGGACGCTTGGGTATGCATAATTGGTTATGACTAGCATGGATACAAGGAGTAGTGGACCGGGGATCCGGACTACGTGCCGATGAATCCGGTCTGCCTGCCGTTGTTTGTTGCGGCCGGGGCTGGTAACCCTGAAGCCCTTGTGAGTCCATGGCTAGGAGCACATAACAGTATGTATAACTCTGGGTCCGGGGTCTGACAGAAGTGGTATCAGAGCAGGACTGCCTGTAGGAAAACCTTATTGCTTGGTCGATGTCGAGTCTAGAGTTTGTGAAAACTACTTTGAAACTCCAAAATGGATTGTGAAAAACCTTCTTAGGATTCTTTTTACTCCTTATCTGGTATCGCTCTGACTCTGGGTCATCTTACCTGTTTTGATTTGAAAAGGTTTTGCTATCTCTTCTAGTCATTCAAAACTCAGGTGCCTTCTTTGGCAATGACGTTTTCACCCAAGTTGACCTAGTGTTAAAGTTTCTAGAGTCGTGTGTGTTCCTTACTCCGCTGTTCCTCTTAAACTGGGAGATTCTCTTCCAATCATAATCTCTCGGAGTTTTGTGAGTTCCACATACTCCTGTTCTAAAGTATCAAAATCCTGAACCTCGAGATTTTCTTTTAATCTCGAATGTATCCGTTATCCTCTACCCAAATCCTTCCGGAGTTAAGTCTGTCTTTTGAAAGATACTCCGTGATTGCTACTCATAGTGCCCTTCAAGGCACTCAGATAGCAGTTGCTCATTTGTTTCGGTTTTTAACCTTGGACTTGAACCGAAGGTCCCGGAATGTGCTGAATTGCGGTGAGTTGAGTCATGTGGTTTTATAACCATGTGATGCTCACGCTATCAGTACAAGATGCTGACCTTTAACCCAAGTTCTGTCCCTTTGGATCCTGAGGAATCTGTTTTACCTCAGGGTGTCTAGGTAATCTCAGCTCCAATAGTCATAGGTTTTCTCTAGGAACCAAAAGGGATCACAACAAGAGTGTTCTTTATGGTTCCCATATCCTTGTTCTTGACTCAGCTATACCTCTCCTTTTGCATGGGTTTTACAAATGAGTATGACCCTGTGCATCATCTTGATCTTAGGATTTCCTCCGAGCATGATTTCCCCTTTAGTTGCTCTCAAATTCCCATCCGTAGTTCTGGACATCAAGTTGCATATGCGTGTCAGAAATACCCATGCATAGCTCTTGTTTTCCTTCAGAACATTTCACCTTGGAATGTCAGGAGAAACAAACTCCAGTACCTCGTTCATCTTACGAACCAGGTCAAAGTTTTGTAATTCTCAGATTAAAGAAGTTTCATTAGCTTCTAATCTGTTCTACCTTCGAGAATCACACTCTTTTATATCACGAGGCTGTGTTAAGTTTCATGGCCTTAATGATGAAGTGATGCGCTCACACATCTTCACCCCGCATTCCTCCAAGCTTGAATGCTTGAGATGGATTGGTCTGTTCATCGACATGTGTATCAGATGTTTCCAGCAATTCTTATTGCTTTGAAAAGTCTAAGAAACATCTGTATCCTTCTTAGCACTATTGGTCATCCAGCCTTTTTTTGAAGTTGACTGCGTTACCAAACCCGTCCATTCCGGTGCATATCCTCGGTCAGAGAGTTAGGTTCATGCCAAGCTCTCATGTTCATATCAGCTGCTTTGAAAATCAAGCCTCCTTTCAAATTCCTAGACCTAACGGTAGGTTGTGATATTCTGGTTGTCTTTCTAGAAGTATCACCAGGTTTTACCTGACCGTGATGTCTAAACCAGGAGTAGTTTGAACTACTCCTTTCTCCAAGAACTCTGCTGGATATCCCGGACTTGTTGGTTGAGCTTAAACAACAACTTGGAGAGTTGAAAGACAAGAGCTCCGCCTAACTAGATCCTTCGTTAAGGGATGTCGAGTTTCCTTTGTGTTGAAGCAGGATAGTATCTACTTAATGGACATGCTATCTTTCTAACCTTGATTTGATTTGGGGCTATTGTCAAATTGAGAAAAGATCCAAGGACTATCTTTATGGTGTTTTGCCCGAGTACACCTTTATGTCCTTTGGTCTGACCAATACCTTGCCTCGTTCATGTATCATATGAACCCCTCCTCTTGGAGTGTTATGATCAGGGTATTGTCGAGCCCATCGATGACATCTCTATTTTCTCCAAGTTGCAAGAGGTTCATGTTGAACACTTGGCACTACTGTTGGAAACTTTTGAGAACCATCTTTGTGTTATCACGAAGTTGTGTTCTCGATGTTCGAAGTGACTTACTTTGGTTCATGTGCTTACGGTGAAAGTTGTCGCCATGGATCTAAGTAAAGTTTTCTTGTTCCCTCGGGAATAATCCCAAGTCGGCCATGCATGTGTGGACTATTCTTAAGATGGTTGGTTGTTACCTCCGTCTACTGTAAGAAGTTTGCATCCACACTAAGCCACTGACTGATCGTTCGTGAAAGAGAAGAAGTTTAAGAACTTCGTTATCTTCGCAATCATCTTCCCAACAAGGACTCTCATGTGTTTCATTGCAAGTAGTCCAAGTAGGTGCAACCGTCTTCCACAAGTTGCTAATACATAGGTTCCATAATCTCACTCATCTTCTTGAGCTTGACATCATAGTCCATACCTTGAGAATCCAGTAAATGTATCTCAGTTGTAACCGATGCAATTCCGCTGATTTAACATAGTGAGTCTTGTTTGACAATCCACTAACCAGAGCTGAATCTCAAGTAGCAACGATGGTTAGTGTTCCTCAAGGGTATTGAATCAGGTCTTTCCAAAATCCGGCATGGTTGATGTTGTGGTTGACACAATTAGCCGAAAGATCTAAGGTCAGATTCCTTTGAATCCGCAAGAACAGCCACTCCCCGTGAGAATTCTTGTCCGGCTTATTCCAACAAGTTTCCTTCCTTTATTCCAAACCGGAGTTCTACATCCGCTTGATGACCTATAGAAGGCTTGTCGTGAGCCTGCCGTCGGTATCTAGAACCTCCAGGAGAACCTGGAAGTTGATTCTTCCAATGTCTCTTCGTTGATCCTCCAAACCTTTGTTTCTGTGGAAACAAGTTCATCAGGAGAACATCTCTTGGTGCTTTGTAACCGCCATTGAGCAGTTTCCTTTTTCAAGTTGTTGGTACTTGAAGTTCTGTTCATCTGACGCATTGTGTGAATTTGTCAGTTACTTCAGCCATGGGATCTTAACCATGTGGTAAACGTATTGCTACGGATAAACCACAATAGGAAAGAGATTCCCTGTTTTCTTTCGGTGCTTCAATCTCTTGTTGGTTAACCATCCTTATGGTGTGATCAAGAATTCCTCCTTTGTTACGGTGTTTTCACATCTTTCGGTTACTCATCTTCTGTTGTGAAGTAACATCCCGATCTTTGACAAAGATTTCGACAAAGTTTTGACGGAGTGAAAGTTATGTTATCCTTCGTGTCCACTCCGAAGAATAAACATGATCTTGTATCAAATTTCTCTCCGACGCACGATTACAGTGTTTTCTCGTGTTCTCCCTCGTCTGTGGATATTATGTCGTGGTATCCAAGACCATCCTTTTCATTCCGGTTTTCTGTTGGAAGAAACCTCGACGTCACAAGTTATCCATCCTTTCTTTTACAAAAGGATTTAAAGTCTTGTGCAAAGATCATATTCTAAATCCTTTCAAGAACTATCGTCCACAAACTTGAAACCATCTTCTATTCACTCCGTTACTTTGATGTGTTTCATGCTTGTTAACTCAAAAGTTCTTTATGAACATTCCTGTCATGAGTTACCCATGGGATACTCGATCTTCGTGAAGATCATTTCCTAAGAGTTTCCCTCTTACCTAAGGTGTAGCTTCTGGAGATCTTCGCAAGTGCTACGGATCAATCTCTTCGAGAAGAGAACCGTAAGGTTCGAGAAGATCGTTCAAAACCGGTGTTCCTTCTTCTTTCTCCTTCAGGAATCTCGGGACGAGATTCTTGTAAGGGGGGTAGATTTGTAACATCCCAATTTTGCTACAAAAGGGTGTGTGGTGTGTGTCCATCTCATACATGCATCAAACAAAATTCAAATCATGTTTGAACCAATTTAAAACTTGAATTCAAATGGTTTGAGAAAATTTCCAGCAGATAGTACTTAAAAGGGTTTCCAAAATTTTGTTCTGAAAAGTTTTTCAAATTTGAAAAGCAAAGACATGGTTCTGTTGGGAATTTGATAAGGTTTTCAAAAGTTATTTTTGCCAAATTTTTGTTTGCAAAAAGGCCCCCAAAACCTCTGTTTTCTGTTCTGTTTTAAAGGGAAAAGGACCTGGTTGTATTTTCCCAAAACTTTAGGGGGTTATTGTAATTCCGTTTTGTTTTTGTGTTTCTTCTAGCTCTGGACAGAAAGCAGCAGGAGCTGCGTGGCCTTTCCCTCATCGACGACTGCCACCTCCTGCTGGCCAGCTCGATGAGGAGGAGAAGTCCCGGATGCCTTCCTTTCCTCCATCCCCATCCTCTCTGCCTGGAAGCCTTCCCCTCCCTCGAACGTCCTCCCTCTCTGTATGTTCTCTGCCGGCCGAAACCCTAGGTCTCGGGCCGCCGTGTTTTGCCACCGATTCAGGCCGTTCCGAGGAGAGTTAAGGATCCCACAAGCTCAGGTGGCCTCCCCTCTTACTTCTTGTGAATTCGTGGCCTCGGAGAAGCCACGGAATGGCCGAATCGCTGCATTCGGTTCAACTCCGGCCGGTGGCCTCCTGGCCCGATTCCGGCGCCACCCGACCGTCTCCGCCGCCGTAGACCACCCTCCCGCGCTCATGGTGCTCCGGTGAGCCTCCTCATGCCCTCCAATTGCTCCCTATCCCTCTGAATCGACATGACGCCGAGCTCCGCCGTCGGCCGCCGCGCCCCTCGACGCCGGCCGCATTCCGGCGACCTCCAGCAAGCGGCGCCGCGTCCCTTAGCTTCCCCTTGACATCCTCTTCCTCACTACATAATTTGATTCAAACATTTCGCGCTAATTTCGACGAATTTGAACCATCTGTGTAGAACACAGCACTGTGATGTCACAGTGACATCACAGTGATGTCATATTCTCTATTTTCAGAATTTCTTAAATTCCAGAAAATAATAAAAGTTGTATATTTAATAACTTTATTTTGGTAGCTCAGAAAAATATGAAAAATACATGGTTGAGTTCAGAAAAATATTTGGAACCCAAAAATGTCACTTTCGTACATGTTGGGCACATTTCATTTTTGGACATTATTTAATGTTGTTTAATCTTTTAAAATAGAAAAATAAGTTTTTATTCAAGAAAATTAGAAAATTAAAAGTTATATATCAAAATGCTCAAAATGTCAAAAGCAATCTATTCATGATGTTTTCAAACCCATTTGAGCAATAAAAATTGTGTTCACTTTCAGAATCTCCCGAAACCCCCTCCGGGGCCTATTTCGGGCTAGTTTGAGTAAAAATGCTTAATTGCCATATTAACCCTAGCAACCCAAAGAACATGTTTAGGGCTTCTTTCAGTGCATTAATTTGCTCATGCATACATATTGCGCATTGCATCGATGCCATGTTTGACTGTTGTTTCTCTTCCGGTGTTTTGCTTCTGATCGGTAGAACGCGACCCCGAAGAGAAGATCGACAACGCCATGACGAATACTTGATCCTAACCGACAAGTCAAGCACTTATTCCTGAAGACTTTCTCTGGTTTTATTGAAGCAAGGCAAGCATAACCTCTTATCTGCCCATATATGATTTCGAAAGACTTTTGATTCTCGTACAAATGCATCCGATTCCAATGTATCTTGAGTCAATAGATAGAGTTATCCTATTTACTTGCATAACCCAGATATCAAGATTCAATGCTCCTAGCAGACATAGGATTTGTTTGTGTGTATCGCCAGAGCCTCAAATATGCCATGCTTAGTCATACATGCCTGTTATCTCTGCTCCATCCGGTTGATGAATCAGAGCCACGAATGAATCTAGTATGGTAGTATGTTGTGGAAATTTAAGAGTATTTGATTAACATGAATTAAAGGTGTGGATGACGAGACCACAGAGGGTCTGTGGTGGTTGTCTCGTTCATGCCCTAGGAGCGAGTTCTCGTTTTCGAGCCAAGACTGAGCGTGCATCCACACGAGGGATTGGATTCCCCTCGGTCTCAACTTGCCTAGTTTGTTCCATGAGTTGCCTAGTTCGGGCTTTCCATTTGGATTTGCGGGGATGTTAAAAACGTTTGCAAAACTAGGACGTGGCGGTGCAACAGCCTGTGGCGAGACAGTAGTTGAAGCACCGCTCACAACGATAGAGACCCGGCAGGAGATGGCCACTCCCTATTGGCGGTCCATCTCTACTCGGAGCGACTCATGGAATAGGCGAAGCAAGGGAAAGGTCGTGGTCAACCTCCATCTGCCGGCACTTCCCGGAATAGTGCTAATGTACTGGCATTAAGAGTTGGTTGGTACGTGTGGTTAAAGTTGTACACCCCTGCAGGGTTAAATCTTTTCGAAAAGCCGTGTCCGCGGTTAAGGACGACTTGGTGACGGATTCTGTGATCATAGATAACTTAAACGGAGTGATTAAAACTTGCTGATAACGAATGAAGGATGCCTCCTCGGAGATGCCGAGAGGGGTTACCTTGTAGCATGAGTTACCGGAACAACTGGAGGAGGTGATCTTTGAAGCACGAGGTGCTGATATGAGTTGGTGGATTAAAAAGATGATGATATCAGTAGTTGAGTAGATTTCTCATCTGTTCTCAAAATACTCCATGAGACGTGCTATTCCTCCCTCAACTTGGAAAACAAAGCTGGCTTTACGCAAAATAACCTTCATAACTCTTTCTAAAAGAAGCAGATATATAATAGGTTAAATAAGTCTTGTTGAGTACCTCCCGTACTCATGTTTGCTTCAACTTGGTTCAGGTGGAGTTCCTCAGTTCGGTGGTGTTTCAGCGTGGACATCGACGAGTAGTTTGGGATTCCCAGGTAGCAGCCTGGAATCTATGGGCTGGGACGTCGCCTTATGTTGCGGCCTCTTAGGCCTTTTTGGTTCTTGTTGATTAGCAACATAATTTGCTTTCCGTTGTCTGATGTAATGTTGGGTCATGTGACCTCTGTTTGTAAGCTATACTCTAGTATTAATTGCTTAATAAAGCTTCATGTTTAGAGTACTGCTTTGATCGGTTGTTGGTTTCGAGCTCGTTGTTATACAGTTTTGGCTATGCCTGCATAGTTGTCGCAGTCGAGGGGTTGTGGAGCCGATGATCCATGTCCGAGCCCGCCTGTCGATGTGATCGGCCTGGGGCGAGGTAACCCCATTAACCCTCGATTGTTGTTGCACTTTCTGGACACATAGCAGCTCTGTATAACTTTGGTCCCGTTCCTTCAGTTTCATCCGACTCGTGGACGCTTGGGTATGCATAATTGGTTATGACTAGCATGGATACAAGGAGTAGTGGACCGGGGATCCGGACTACGTGCCGATGAATCCGGTCTGCCTGCCGTTGTTTGTTGCGGCCGAGGCTGGTAACCCTGAAGCCCTTGTGAGTCCATGGCTAGGAGCACATAACAGTATGTATAACTCTGGGTCCGGGGTCTGACAAGTCTGTAGTACCGAACTATGCAAGATCAAGTATTAGTGAAACCATTCCATACAGTCACTAAAGAATGAATAAATTATACATGGAAGAACCTTTGATCATTGTATTATCACTCAAAATCAAGCATGTGTTGAATTAATTATGTGTACTTCATTTTTTTAGAAGAAATAACTTACTTGATGCCATATTTTGCACTCCACATTCTTCCCAAGGCAATCAGGCATCGCACCATGGTGCTACGACTCTTCACCGAGCAGACCTGATCATGTGCACTTAATGAAAAAAATCCAGAAAGAGCTTACTTGCTGCCAGTGCTACCAATGGCAAGGATTGTAAAAATACATAAACTATGAAGGAAATATATGAGATAATGAATAATTCACCTGGGCGGTAGCCACGACAAATTCTAAGGTGAACAACTCGAAGGAAATATTAATGAGGAGACAACAAAAGGATCACGAGAAGTGATGCTCTCAGACGTAATCACACGTTCGTTGGGTTACCCCAAGAGTAAGGTATGATATAGTCTAGCAGAAACTTCCCCAATTATGAAATCAGGGTTTTATTGACCAGTAGGATTACGAAGACTTGAAGAAGTTTGCTTGTTGTCTAGCGCGTCAAAAAGTGTGGAACCTGCACACAACATACAAACTCTCTCTTATCCCCAACTTTTCGAGAAGGTTGTCAAACTTCTCATCTTGCTGAAAACTAGAGAATTAAAAGTCTAGAGTAATAAAAGGTAATAAAAGTAAAAAAAAAAAGGTACAACAAGGAAACAATGATGTCGGATATATGCCAACTAGGGGTATATCCGACATTGGCCAAAGGCTGGATTACCAGGGTGGCTTGTAGGCAATGGAGTAAGGTCCATTGGGCGGCCCAGTAAGCTGACGCAGAGGAAGACGGATTCTAGAAGAACCCGGATTACGGCCCAATACGTGATCCGGCTTGGGGAAGAAGCCGGATGCCCTACTTTCAAAGAATATGATACTTTCCGTAGTTTTCTAGGTTTCCATTCTGAAAGATCTAGTCCGGCTATCTATATAAAGCCGGACGGGAGCAACCAAGGAGACAGGAGAAGAAGAGTTCGAATAGCTAGAAGCCAATTCGTCGGGAAGTTCATCCTCGCCGAGTTAGCGAAACCATACTCACATTGTACTTTGTATACTTCAGGCTTCAGCCCTGATTTAGTGAGATTGCAGGAGTAGGGACGTCACCATAGTTGCACGTACCAAACCTGGGTAAATCCGCGTTCTCGTTTCCACTCTCCCACGTTTCCACCTACTGTTCTATCAGCAGGCTTATGGCACCCCTGGCCATGAACCTAACTAAGAATACTCGACAGTTGGCGCCCACCGTAGGGCCAGCGGCGTCAGGAGTCACGTTTCAATCAGGGAAAATCGGCGGAATCGGCAACACGATCACTGTCAGAAGCCTGGAATTCGACGGGAACGTCGGACACTTCCTCGACAATGGATCCTATATGACGGCACGGAATCACCTGGTAAGTGTCCGTCCTTCCCATTGGATTTGCTAATGTTTTTATTGGTTTGACGGCGGAAGCAATGGGATTCCGTGCTGGAAGTAACTTTATCCCATCCGCCCTATTCCCAGTAGATGAATTCTTTGACGCCGGATTCAATTAAGATCTGCCTTATTCATAGATTAGGGCAGATCAAGATTCACTAGCTGCATATCGCCAAAGCATAACTGGATTTCCCGCCTCTCAAGAGATGTCTGCACCCAGATCGCACTTTGTCGGCCTGGTGCAATCCGAGATCACCGAAAACACGGAAGTTGGAAATCCCGTGGAAAAGGCAGAAAACGCTGACCCCACAGAAAGGTGGAAGATCCTACGTCCGCCGATCAGGCGACAAACTCGGAAGCCGAGTCTATACTAGAAGCTATAGAAGCAAAATTGGACTCGGAAACTGGATCTGCAGGGTATAACACAGATTCCGATGTTGAGGATGAAGATGCTTTCGAAAGAAATGTCAAATCCATGCAAGGAAGCTTTCACGAAGTACTCATGGAAAAACCCACCGCAAAATCGGTTGCCGGGGAAGAATAGGAAGATCCAAAGACACCTCCGCCAGCTGGTGAGGTGGAAGGAGAGGCTGAAGATGGCGAAAAAAGCCCGTCCAATCCTGATGTTCAGGAACTAACGGAAGAAGAACCGCACAAAAGCCTCCATCCTCCAAAAATAAGAAAAAAAAAATCCGCCAAGAAGTTGTTCACCAAGGCCCAGAAGAAAAAGATGGATAAATTGGCAGACATAACCAAAAAAAATCTAGAAGTTGGAGGTGGTAGCGGTGTAGAGACGGCGGAGAAGAAAAGGACTGAAATCCTTGTTCCCCGAACAAGAAGAAATTGATCTAATTGAATCCTCGGTCGCATGAGATGAGCCACCGGAAGTGCTGAAAGCCAGGAGACAAGCAATAATGCGGCAACAACAACATATCTCGTGACTAACCCAAGAAAGGGAACGAATGATGATCCCAAGAAAGACAATAAAATCCCGGATAACAAGGATGTACCGTGCAGAACATGATCCCACCCGTCGAAAGGCAAGACTAACCCCAAACCCCGTTTTGATAAATAACGAGAGGACAAGAACCGAAAGGACGGAAAAACAATGCCGCCTCCAATATACACGGCTGATAAAGCCGGAAGATATGACCACCCGCATAGGAGCAAGAGTTCCGGAACACCTCCAGGAAATAAAGAACGGGCAAGGAGTAGAAATCCGCCTCATTCCAAAGGACGGGATGCTAGAAGATGCCAGGTTGAACCAAGACGAGCGCATTTGTGCAACAATGGACCAGAAATGAGTAGACCCCCTTCTATCCATCCAGTCAGAAGGTACTTCGTACATGCCGATAAGGAGGAAAGAGATGATCTGTATTTTGGTCCAAAATGCTTCACAGATGGGATCCGGAACAGCAATCTGCATGCTGGTTTTGCCAAAGTCGGGCCAACTTACCAAAAGTATACCGGAAGCATAAACCCGGATACATGGCTCTCGGATTATTATAGTGTCGTCCAAATCAACGAAGGGACAGACCTGGAAGCCGTAAAATTCCTACCCCTAATGTTGGTGGATGAAGCTCGTGACTGGATAAATGGACTTCCGTCAAGAATGATGAATAGCTGGGAGGACATGTCTAGAGTTTTTGATCAGCATTTCTGTGGCACATATAAACGCCCCAAGAGTATCAACTAGCTGAACTGTTGCGTCCAATACGAAGACGAGTCGTATGTCGACTTTATCTCAAGGTGGACTGCAATGAAGAACAACTGCTCTGGAGTAAGCGACGTACAAGCAATGCATGCTTTCATCGATTATCTGAAACCCGGCCTCTTGCCGTTCATGGTTGGTTCCAAAATGAACAAAGACTTAGGTTCTATGCTCACAACCGCCAATGAGCATGCATCGTCCAAAGACGACATTTGAGCAAGAGGCGGAAATATTGATGCATTGGTACAAACCAAAAAGGTGTCTTGCTCTGAAAAGAAGGTTACTCCAGAAACACAGCCAAATCCCAAAGAGGTAAACACATTCTTTGGAAAGGATAACACCAGCAGATGGAAAGGCAAAAGTGCACACATCAGGGAACCTATCTCCTACTCTAAAGAAGAGTGGGAAAAGATTAAGGGGTAATCTTGCATTTACCACGCATAGTTTGGAAAGTCCAATCATACGAATGAACAATGTCGGCTTAACAAGCACATGAAGGGAAGCGCTGGAGCCGGGAACAAAGGAAAGAATTCCAAGAGTAAATTCATCAAGAAAAAGCTGGAAGCTGATAAATACGAAAGCGAGTCTGATACTGATGATAAAACCCAGGAGCAGCAATGGAAAGGCGAACCTAAATTCCCGAGAGTCGAAGGAGAATGCAATTTAACTCTCCTTGCAACCCCATTAGCCAAACAGGCGAAGCGAACATTGCGAGAAATCAACGACGTTGTTCCACCAACTCCAAAGTACTTAAAGTATACAAAGATGCCAATTACTTGGGATCAGTACAATCATCCCGGTAATATCCCGGAAACCGGCACACATGCCTTGATAGTAAGCCCTATTGTGCAAAACACTAGGCTCAAGAGAGTGTTGATGGACGGAGGATCAAGCATCAACATTATGTACCTGAGTACTCTAAGGAAACTACATCTGTCAGAAACCCAGCTCAAGCATAGCAATGTACGTTTTCACGGGATTGTTCCTGGCAGGCAAGCGCATTCCCTAGGAGAAATTTCCCTAGAAGGAACCTTCAGAAAGGTGGACCACTTCCGCCAGGAGATGATTTCATTTGAGATAGCACCGTTCGAAAGCGTGTATCACGCACTACTCAAACATCCGGCTTTCGCCAAATTCATGGCTAGGTCATGCTACATCTACAACAAGCTTAAGATGCCAGGGCCAAAAGGAGGATTAATCACCATTGAAGGAGATTTCAAGCAGGCAAATGAGCTAGAGATGGGAAACACCCTTTGTGTCGAGCAGGTGATCACAAAGGAAGAGCTGAAGGTGCTGGCCAAAGAGGTATCACCAACATGAATATCGGCAGGAAAAGAAAGCCGAAAGCCGGCCGATAGCTTCAAAGCGTCCGAGAATACAAAGCAGATTATCCTGGATCCCAAGGATCCAAAAAAATACGTTGTAGTGGGAACATGAATGACAGACAAATAGGAAAGTGCACTCATCGAGTTCCTCTGTGGGAACGGGGATATTTTCGCCTGATGTTCCACTGATATGCCAGGGGTACCCCGGAAACTTTCTGAGCACGAATTGAAGGTCATACGAGGATCGAAACCCGTCAAACAAGGTCTTCATCATTTTGATGGAAGAAGGCGGAAGGCTATAGGCAAGAAAATCATCCGGCTTTTAGCAGTTGACTTTATCCGGGAATTTATACATAGTAATTGGTCTGCAAACCCAATATTAGTCCCAAAGAAAGACATTATTGTTCTAAGGATGTGTATAGATTATACCGGCTTGAACAAAGTGTTCCCAAAAGATAAGTTCTCTTTATCGTGAATCGATCAAATAATAAACGCCACTGCTGGCTCTAAGCTTTTATGATTTTTGCATGCTTATTCCGGGTATCATCAAATATGCATGAAAGAAGAAGACCAAATAAAAAACCTCTTTCATAACGCCCTACAGAACGTATTACTACATAGCCATGCCTTTCGGCCTGAAGAATGCTGGAGCCGCATACCAGCATTGTACGCAAAGATGCTTGCATGACCAAATAGGTAAAAACGTCCATGTTTACGTGGACGATATTGCCGTCGTTTGCAAGAAAAAGCATACACTCCTTTACGATTTACGAGAAACTTTCGATAATATACGCACTTACAAAATGAAGTTAAATCCATTAAAGTGTGTATTCGGAGTTCCCTCAAGAAAACTTCTGGGTTTTATCGTTTCTCATGGAGGAATTGAAGTAAACCCAGAAAAGATCGAAGCAATCCTGAACATAAAAAAACCTATGTGTCTGAAAGATGTCCAGCGATTGACGGGTTCTGCAGCCACCATAAGGAGGTTTGTAAGTTGTCTTGGTGATAAGGCTCAGCCATTATACAAATTGTTGAAGAAATCTGACAAATTTGAATGGATAGAAAAAACGTTAACACAGCTAAAGTAAACTTTAGGGAAAGCTCCAATTTATGCATCCCCAAAAGACGAAGAACCCATGCTACTGTATCTAACAGCAACAAATAGGGTTATCAGCGCTGTGATAATTGTGGAATGACGGAAAGATGAACAAAGCATTCTAGACCAACACCCGGTTTACTACATCAGTGAAGTATTCTGGTGAAAACAAAGATATCCAAATTTTCATAAGCTGGCATATGGCATATTTTTTGCATCCCGAAAACTCCGCCATTATTTCTAAGGAAATTCCATAATAGTGGTAAGCAGAGCACCACTAGGGGATATTATAAACAATGAAGATGCAACAGGCTGAGTTGCCAAATGGGGCATTGAGCTTGCTGCATTTGACATTAAGTACCAACCCCGGACGTCAATCAAATGTCAGGTGTTGGCAGATTTTGTAGCTGACTGGACAAAAGCCATGGAAAACTCACCCATGCCAGAGTCAGAATATTGGATCATGCATTTTGACGGATCCAAAATGAAGGAAGGTGTTGGTGCCGGTGTAGTGCTCAAATCTTCAAAAGGCGACCACATGGAGTATGTGCTTCAAATTCACTTCAATGCCAGCAATAACGTGGCAGAATACGAAGCACTAATTCACGGCTTGCATATTGCAAAGGAAATATGTGTCAACCATATACTATGCTATGGAGACTCGTACTTAGTACAACAGCAGCTTAACCAGACATGAGATGCCAAAAGCCCAATAATGGAGGAATATCGGAGAACTGTCGACGAATTCGCCATTTGCTTCCTAGGGTTTGAGGTAAATCACGTCAAACGGGAAGAAAACTCGAATGCAGATGCTTTAGCCCAGATGGGATTAGAAAGGGTGAAAACATTACCACCTAGATTATTCGTCCAACATTTGTACGAACCATCGATAAAAGGCGGAGATGTCGAATATCCCCTAGTATCCGAGTCAATAGAAGTTATGTTCGTCATCCCGGATTGGAAAATACCATACTTAAACTTTTTAGTCGATCAGAAGTTCCGGGACGGAGCAGACAAAGTCTTGTAAAGGCAGATAAAACGCCGATGCAAAAGATATATGGTAATTAATGCTTGCGTGTATAAACGCAGTACTATTAGAATTTTCCAGCGTTGTATTTCGCCGGAAGAAGGACGACAATTCCTGCAAGAAATCAATGCTGAAGATTACGGGCATCATGCTCACTCAAAAAGCATAGTTAAGAAAGCATTCCGAGCAGGATTTTTTTGGCTTAAAGCCAAGACAGATGCAAAGCACATAGTTAACACATCTGCCAGATGTCAGTATTATGCCAAGCAGACTAATATGTCGGCTCAAGCACTCAAGACTATCCCCATAACATGGCCGTTTGCGGTCTGGGGGCTAGATATGATGGGGTCATTCAAAACTGCGAGAGGCGGACTTACACATCTACTAGTTGCAGTAGATAAGTATACCAAGTGGGTGGAAGCCAAACCCATCAAAAAACTTGACGTTGTGACTGTCTAAAATTTCATCATAGACATAGTCATGAGATACGGCGTCCCACATAGCATAATCACGGATAACGGTACTAACTTTGCAATTGGATAGCTAGCAAAATATTCCTCCTCGATCTTGCATCTGTCATGCACCCAAAATCGAATGGCCAGGTTGAACGTATGAATAGTTCAATCCTGCAAGGAATACACCCAAGATTCGAACCCCCTCTTCATAGAGCAGCTGGAGCTTGCGTAGAAGAATTGACGTTTGTGCTTTGGAGCATACGAACAACTCTAAATAGATCTACGGGGCAGACACCTTTTTTCCTGATTTATGGTGTAGAAGCAGTGCTTTCAACGGACATGATCCATGATAGCCCTAGAGTGCAGGCATACGTTGAGACGGATGCCGAAAGTGCGTGAAAGGATGTCATCGATCTTTTAGAAGAACAACGATAACTTGTGTTGGAGAGATCCGCCATTTATCAGCAGGGTTTATGACTATACCATAGTCGGAAATCATGCATCGCTCTTTTAAGGAAGGCGATATAGTGCTAAGATTGGTGCAAGAAAGAAAACACAAGTTATCCCCGATCTGGGAAGGACCGTTCCTCATCAGCAAAGCTATGAAAAATGAGTCATACTACCTTTTAGATATTCGGGATACTGAAGATGACCCCAAAAAGTCGAGTGGCAAGAGGAAAATAAGTATAGATGTAAAACTAGGAGAGACAAACAGGATCTGGAGCATCCAGCATTTACGTCCTTTATATACCTAGTCCAATTCTATGTAAACATTATTGAGATCATGAAATAAAGTCTTTCGGAAAAGCATGAAAATTATTTTTCTGTCTTTATTGTTAAAGCATGTTCCGTCTTTTCTATTTCTTAATGATTTTTCAGTTTGCTTCAATGTTAACCCGAATTTTGCCTGTATCCTCGGAGTTAAAAAAAATGAATGCTTTGTTATCCTAAAAGGTTACAGAACACCATATTGTGCCTGCGTGCCTGGAGTTCGTACTTTTCGCTCCTTATTTTCTTAAGTATTATCTGATTGTTTGTTTGTAGGGTCACTGGAGTAGTAAGTTAAAGTGCCAAAGTATGCCTCATGATTCCGAGTTTGGACTAGTTGGTTACTTAACCTGGTTGCGCAGCGTGAATATTTCATGCTTTCGGAATCACTCAATCAGTAAGAAAAGTTAAAGCATACAAACCAGAGAACTTAAAAGAAAAAAGAGACAAATTTAAACTTGCAAAGATAATTAAAACTCCAAAAGCATACTTTGTTCATACAAAATATAGGATGTGTTACATATGAATATTACATCATGAAAGCCAGTAATGCATCCTTCCGGTTTTCACCTCATGCAGGACATGGACTTAGACGGCATCGACAAAGTCATCATCGTTTTCCTCATCGCTTTCACTCGGATTCTCCGGAGTTGAAGGGATCACCTCCACCGGGTAGAATGTGACGGTAGAAACCATCTGAGAGATCTTGGACACATGCCCTTCAATGGATTCGAAAATTTCTACCCTTTGCGCCTCAGAGTAACCCTGAGGAATGTAGGTGGCGATGCGCCAGGACTTGGCGGTGGGGTAGTGCATCTTCATGAGCCATAAGTCCATACGCACTCTACCGCGGGCAGAAGATTTCATCTAGCTTTCATGTTGGTCTATAACCTTTGCGAAGGCATCAGATAGCTGTCCTATGTCCGAGTATTCGTCCTTCTTATCCGGAACGCACTTATTAATAAGTTTTCTTCTGTATTTCTTCATTTCATCGACGAAGACCCCAAAGTCTCGGATACGGTTGATCCGGGAAGAGGAAGAATCACCTTCTGCTGCGAAGAACAGAAGATCAGATATAAGTTAAACATTCAGATGAAAAGTATGCACTTCAACAATTGAATGATAATACTCATACAAGTTCAAAACTTACCAAAGATAGTATCCATCTCGGCGACCTCCTCAACCAGAGATTGAGAGCAGCATCCAGGTCTTGGATGGTTCTCCTATCTTTTTCGGCGACCTCCTCAAGACGTAAGACGAGATTCAGATAAAGCCAGCGCCATATGGCTTTCCTCCAAGTCCTTTTGGATCTTCACATTGATCTTCTGAAGTCCCAAGTTCTCGGAACAAAGCTGATGAGTATTGCCAGCATCCATAGCTGCTTGCCTAGCCTCGACCAGTAAAGCTGAAAGGGAAAGAAGGCAAAAGTTTTAATTTGAAAGTACTTGAGAATGAAAGCTCGCAAGATCAAAATAAAAAATAAGGAATGAGAAAGCTACTTACAAGCATTCTCTTTGAACTGGTTTTGAAGCTAGGCAATTTCCGAGTCTTCCTCACTACTGATAGCAAGAAGGGCTTTCACCTCATTATTCTTCACCGTGAGTTTGTCGAAAACCTCCATATTGATGTTCTCGGCAGTTTGCTGAAAGGATATAAAGGAAAGATTGGTAAAAAAAAGATAAATCATGAAATCCTAAAAAGTATTAAAACGAAAAGTTTCGTCTTAATACTTGGGGGATGGAGTTATACCTAGCTCATCTTTTGCAGCACGGAGACCATCTCGGAGAAATCGTTGGAATATTCCGAGAAGGAAATCCGCATATGTTGGATTCCGTCTTGGATGACCTGCTGAGGCGAGAAAGTGTAATTATTCCACAGAATTAAGCTACCTTTTGTCCAAGGACGGATCAACGGGCTCGGACAAACTGATTTTTCCCATGTATACATAAATCCACTCGCATTGAAGCACGCTTCTTGCTTTACCTTGAATTTCTCGCCAAAATACGGAATATCCTCATCAATTTTAATGAGAGAACGACCTCCTTCCTCAAATTGCGCCGCCCTTTGCCGCGCATCTAGAACGGATAAATCAGGTTGGCTGGACTGGCTTGGGGGAAGTTGAATTCCTCTAAGGGAGCATAATAGTTCTCTGCTCCACCCGACATCGGTGTATCTTGGGCAGTGGCAGGGGAAGGCTTTGCCGCCCTACGAGTGGTAACCTTTTGCTTCTTCCGGCCTTTTCCCTTCAAAGGGACGAGTGAAAGACTGCAAAGGAAGAAATGTCGAGAATAACAATTAGAGAGAAAAACCTTGCACAAAGAAATAGGATAGTATGCAAAAATAATAGATTACTTGGAAGTGGTGACGGCGACCCCGTCAAGATCAATAACTTCAGTGGACGCATGAATCTTCTTGCGTTTTCGTCCACTGGCCGCTGCAAAACGGGCTTTCAGCTCTGCCTCCTCCTGTGCGGAAACAAGTTGATCTTCTGTGAGAGTCTCAAGCTGACAAAACACGGATAAGTTAGTAGACATTTGTGAAAACCAAAGTACGAAAATCTTCCCAAAGGCAGAAAAAGAATGCATACCTTGGGAGGATGGTTTTCCATGTGAAACATTTGGAGGCTTTCCTTGTATTGATCACGAGTGGCCACCAAATGGTTGAAACATTTCTGGAAGGCTTTCTCGAACATAGTTGACTTCGTCGCCCGCATTGCGTCATCCGGACCTGTATATTCACTGATAAGGCGGCCAGCGCGGAAGGAGAGAGGTTGATTCCGCCTTTCGAGCCAGCAAAGGACAATGTCCATGTCGGTGAGTGGAGGGAAGGAGACGACCAACTTGGCTATCCGACTTTTGATCCGCAAGAGATCTGGAGGAAGAACCTGGACTCCGTCTAGAGACCAGTTGTCTCTAGGAGTGGCAAAGGAATTGTCGAAAAGTGGAATGCATGTATCCTTTCTAGGATACATGACGTCCGGATGGTAGGAAAAGGAACCCATCCAAAACTTGACGGATTACGAGGTTTTGATTTGTGGGATCCATATCTCCCTGTATCTGCGCAGGTTGAAGGATATGGTCCCAGAAACCGGATGGACGCCATCAAAGGTGTTTCGCTTCATTTTGAGCAGTATTGGAAGAAATCTAACCTAGGTTCTATTCCTAGGTATCCTTCAAATAAAGCCTTGAAGCCGGCAATATAAAGAATAGAGCTTGGGGGAGAACCTGGAGGAAAAAGGCGAATGGCAGAAATCCCATACCTCTCAAAACATGGGAGGCGAGGATGACCCGTTCCCCATATTTTGGCATTGGCTCGGTGTCGTCATTTTCCACCCGCCATTTGTCTTTGGTGACAAAGCCGTCTTTTTCCAAGATTTTTAGCAGGGTCAGTGCGGTGTTGTACTGACTCCAATTGCTGGAATCTCCCCCTTCGTCTTCTTTGCCTCCGGCGGCGGTGTCTCCCCCCGCGTTTTCTCTGGTGCGAGTGGAAGTTTCTCCATCTCCCGATTTGGGGGTGGAAGAAAGTGGTGAATCGGAGGACGGAGGCAGCGTGGCTCCAATGGTGGAGTTAAGATCTCCACCCACTGATGCGCTCACAAGGATCTCCGGTGTTGTCATAGGAGCGCTCAGAGGAGCCGTCGGAGCAGAGGAAGATAACATCTCCGTCGTCGACACAGTGCCGGAGGCGTGCGCGAGATGGGTCGTAGGGTTCATAGTGTAATCCGTAGGTCTGAGGTCGATAGTGGTCTCGAGCATGCGAGAGGGACTTCCGGTGGCCATACGTTGGTGGCGTAGCCATAGGTTCGAGCTGAGGACACCAATGGTGAGTTCTCCGGAGAGGTTCTTTGCTCCCTTTCTCTCTCGGAAGTGCGAGTGCGCAAGTGCTCTTGGAAGTTTGTCGGGTGAATCGCCTGGAAGGAGAAGGAATGGAACGGACAGGTCGAGGCAGTATTTATAGCCGTTTCTCCAAGATTCATCCTAATAACTAATTTACCCGTTGGATGATTGACGCGTGTCACGCAATAAAATCTGGGATACGAGGAGACAGGGTGATAATGTCTACTCATTTCGCGAGCAAAATCTGCCGGAGATATGTTTTCAGGCTTTGACAGAAACCAAACGTGAGTGACGTAAGCATGATTTTTTTGCTCACGCCATGGTTTCCTTCTCTGCGAAGATTTATGGAAGAAATGCAGGATTCCGGAAATCCTGATTTGGCATAAGAAGTTTCAAGAAGAAGATTCAAAACTAAAACATCGACTTTTCTCAAGCATCCAAATTGAAGAACACTGACAAAAGTGAAGTCTTAACTCTCCTTGGGGGCTAATGTCGGACATATGCCAACTCGGGGTATATCCGACATTGGACGAAGGCCGGATTACCAGGGTGGCCCGTAGGCAATGGAGTAAGGTCCATTGGGCGGCGCAGTAAGCTGACGCACAGGAAGGCATATTCTAGAAGAACCCGGATCACGACCCAATACGTGGTATGGCTTGGAGAAGAAGTTGGATGCCTTACATTCCAAGAATAGGTTACTTTTTGTAGTCTTCAAGATTTCCTTTCTGAAAGCCCTAGTCCGGCTATCTATATAAAGTCGGACGAGAGCAACCAAAAAGACAAGAGAAGAAGAGTTGTAATAGTTAGAAGCCAACTCGCCGAGAAGTTCATCCTCGCCGAGTTAGCGAAACCATACTCAAATTGTACTTTGTATACTTCAGGCTTCAGCCCTGATTTAGTGAGATTGCAGGAGTAGGAACGTGGCCATAGTTGCGACTTTCCGAAGCTCGTTTCCACCCACGGTTCTATCAACAGGGTTATGGCACCCCTGGACATGAACCTAACTAAGAAGACTCGACAAATGATGAAAGTGCTTGAAAGAAGGTTGCAATAATGAGGAAAATATGACCCGGGGCCATAGTTTCACTAGTGGTGTATCTCCAAATAAAACAAACATGTTGGATGAACAAATTACATCTGGGTAATTGAAAATTCACTAACGTATAACAATACTATTACGACGAGATATAGTTCACGGGTTCTAACATTGTAGGCAATACGTCAACATAAATAGACTGTTATGCAGCATGCATCTATTACTAACGGTCCATCTTGAGAAAACTATCCAGCAAATCTCTCTGGTATTAAGTTGCAGCAACGAAGTGATTGCTTTTTGTGCACCAGGCAATTGCATTAAGAACAAATACATAATGTAAGAAATGGTCCTCATCCGTAGACAAGAGCACCTCCATTATCTCCCTAGTGACAATATCACATCCCCTATCCCTCACATTTCTGTCACTTGAGCATAGAAGTAAGGGAGGTATGAACTCACTGTCTAGCATATAAACACGCTCTTGGAGGGGAAAAAACTACGTGTCCAAGGTAATCATAAACACCAGAGAGCATTGCAAGAAAATTTGAAAATATTCTAGAAATATAAGTGAAGAATCACAAGTTGACATGAACAAAATAATCATAATCTCATAGTTCATCGGATCCCAGTAAACATAACATGAACAATTACATAACGGTGGTCTCGATCATGTGAGTCAGCTCACGAGACTCTAAACATGGAGGCATAACGGATAGAACAAACATCTAGATGATGCTATAGACCCGTATCATGAGATGAACTACTCATGCATCCGTCCGGAGGCGATCATGGCGATGTAAAGGCCTCCGATGATGATCCCCCCTTCGGCAGGGTGCCGGAACAGGGCTACATAAGCCCTATACTGTACTTTCAAGGAGATGGCGCATTTCTGCATGTTTCTTGGAAAATAACTCCATCCACAAACTTTTTAGAGTTTAGGGAAATTTATAGGCGATGAGGCGAAGAGAGGCGGTGACCAGGGTCCCTAGGGGCCCACCGGGCGCGGCCTAGGGTGCGATGCGCCTGGCACCCCCTGGAGTCCCCTAACTCCCCTCCGGGTCTTCTTTGGACTCTGTCTTCGTTCCGGGTAAAAAACGATCTCCGTGGATTTTCAGCCTTTTTCGAGAATATTTATTTCAGAACTTTTCTGAAATAGAAAAACAGAAGAAAACAAAAACTGTCCTAGGGCATCTCGTTAATAGGTTAGTCTATCAAAACATCCGGAAAACGAAGGAAACTTGTGAAAAACATAAAGGCATTGTATAGAAAATAAGCATGCAGCATAAAAAATTATAGATACGTTTGCAACGTATGAAGAAGCCATCAAGCTTAATGCATGGGTCTAACCTATTGGTTTTAAATAACTAAACTGACTATAGTAATGGAATAGGAAAACAGGACGGTAGTGATAAATAGATCCAGGCATGGGAATGTTTAACTATTTTAGGGTGACTCGCCTACCGACTATTAAATAGATGAGAATATATATCATATATCTTCTACCTCAATCAAGCACATTCGCAAGAACCATGAACCAGAAATATCTCCGCGCCTACTTTATCCATGAGAAATACAGCACAACTTTATAGTATTTATTTCTTTCGGTTATTTATTATTAGTTAGTTATTGTTTTTCTATTTCCACATAACCCACCCTCTGTTTTCTGCAGGTTTAAACAAATTAATATTTGTGTGAGTCAATTCACATAACTATGACACCTTGTGTGTGACAAAGAAAACCTTAAAAACCTTTTACCAGATCAGCTCTCCGTGGGATCGATATAAATCGGGAGATCATACTTCTACGAAATGACGGTTTAACAAACCTGTGCACTTGCAGGTATCAAGATATTTTCTAGCGTTATTGTCGGGGAGCGAAGCGTTGATGGTTTTGTATTTTGACATATTGCAGGTTTGATTTGTTTAGATGTTTTCTGTTGAAGATAGAGGAGTGACACGTTTAGGTAGGAATTAACTACCAGACTATCCATCTAGGTATCGAAGAGAAGTTGTTCCAATACTTATTGATAATATAAAAAATCCCAAAACATAGACATAGCAAATTTGTGTGATAACATGGTGATTATAAAAAAGAAGGAAAGACTCTGAGAGAGTATAGTGTTCGGTCAAGGAGCTATATAAGAAATCCTATCATTAATTCAGACTCTTGTTACCCAGCTTATAATATTGATCCAGCTATTATTATGGTTGTAATGCAAAATACTTTTTTAGAAGAAGAAGGCCAACATCCAGGACTCCACTTGAGTGAACTATATAATTATTGTGATACATGCAAAAAAAAAGGATTGACGAAATAATTTGTTTTACTAAAGATATTTAAGTTTTTATTGGTAGGAAGAGCTAAGGAGTGGTTTAAATCACTTCCTCATAAGTCTATAATGGACTGGAAAACATTGGTTAAAGTTTTGATGCTTAAATTTTCTTCGAACTCCAAAAGAATGGAAGTGGTGTAAGAGGTTTTAAATTTTTCTCAAAATCGAAACGAAGAACAATTCCCAGCCACTGAAATATATTTTGGCCTTATACAGAAAAACTTTGTTCGAGGAATCGGTGAATAAACTTTATATCATACTTTCTATTATGGTTTGAATGAATTGCAGTGCCGGAGGCTGCTTTATGCAACTATCTAAGAAGGAAGGAGGAGAACTCCTTGAGACTATTGTTACTAATACACATCAATGGAATCCTAGTGAAACTGTTGAATTTTATTCCATTAATTTTATGGAAGAAAATGCCCAAGGAAGAGGCCAATGTGTGTTGAGTTATGAATTGAAGAAGCAATTTGATGAAGCTATGAAGGTAAATCGTATCCCATCAGAGGAACTAAAAGGTAAATAAATGGAAATTGTTCCGATATATGAGAAGGAGGATGAAATTTACAGAGCTTTTCATTCCTTTAAATTTCAACAAAACAAGACAAATGAAGAGGTGGTAAATCATATTAAATACCATGAAAAAGTAATAGAACAAATGTCTAAAGAACTAGATGATATCGGACACACTGCTAAACAATTACATTAACATGCACACATGATTAGTATCGAGTGTGAAAAAATAGCTAAAACCAAGTCTCTCATACTTGAACAAGATTGATGTATTAACTTTGTATCAGCTAATGTTGTCACAAGACATAATACATTAACAAAGTGTAACATCCCTGATTTTTGGAAAATGCAAAAATCACAAAAATTTTAAACTTTTTGTTTCATGTTATGCAAGTCACCAAGTACTAAATGAAAAGCAAGAAACAAAAGGAAATGATACATAATGCAATTAAATTGAATTTGCCAATCCAATGATACCTCTATTCCATAAACCCTAAAACCCTCTCAAAATGAATTTTCATTAGATAAAGAAAACCATTTTATCTTTAGCAAAACTTTATTACATAAAATGTTTTCAATTCAAATATTACCTTGATAATATTTATTGGCAACAAAAATCAAAGATTTATAACCCTTAATAAAGTTCTAAGTCTCAAAATTATTTGATGAGAATAAAATATTTTAATACTAGCCTTTAGTTGTTATTCCAAGTTTTAAACATGAAGATGTGAAAATAAAATGCATTGCTTTGAAAATAACATAACATAGGGTTATGAAAACAATATTAATACTTGTGGTTTTATTCTAAAAATTTATTAAGCCACTCTAATAATTATTAGTTGTTTTTCTATTTTAAAATGGCATTAGTTGCTATTAGGATGTACCCCTATTTCAAAATATAAAATTGTGAAAACAAGATGAAATGACTTTCAAAAATATGTTTTCAACATTTAGAATGTCCCTAAAATTTTAATTGACCAATAACTAGGTTTTATAAATTTTTAAATTAAAAATCACATTAAGTGACTATTAAGGAATTATTCAAATTTCCAAAATTCTAAAATAAAAACATGTTGAAAAGTTTATAAAAATGTTATGGTTTGAAAGATATTAATGTTATAATATTTTAGAAATTTATTTGGGGCTAATTGGATTTATAAAACAAAAATTATGAATTAATCTTTAAAACAGAAAAGAAAAGAGAAAATAAATCAGAAAAAAAGAGCAACCCAGGTCAGCCCCACTGGGCTAAGCCCACTCGCCCTCCCTCTCCCCCTCGCACGCACGCGGCCGTCAGCGGCCCAGGAAAAACAAGCCCATAGCATCAGCCCGCCCCCTTTCCTTCTCTCTCCGACGAAGCGGGCCCGCGATGAGGTCATCGGTGACGTCCTTCTTTCTTCTTCCTCCGAAGGCAACTCCGGCCGTTTCAGCCAAATTTTACGCCGCGTGTTTAAGAACCATTAAGGACGATAATCTCTCCTCTCCGTGGCCCTATTTTCGGATATATACCAATTAGGGGTATATCAGATGGTGCTCTAAAGCGCCGGATTACCAGGGTGGCCCAAATGGTAATGGATTACGAACCATTGGGCGGCCCAGTAAGCTGACGCGCGGAAGCCGGATTCTAGAAGAACCCGGACCACGGCCCACGTGGTACGGCTTGGAGTAGAAGGCGGTTTATTGCCTTCCAAGTTAGGACATACCGTAGTCTTCTAGGTTTCCTGTTCTGTAAGCCCTAATCCGGCTATTATATATAGCCGGACGGGACATAAGAAAGGGAGACAAAAAGCTAGAGGCTAACTCGCCGAGAGGTTGATCCTTGCCGAGTAGCTAAAACCTAACTCACATTGTACTTTGTATACTTCAGGCTTCAGCCCGATTTAGTGAGATTGCAGAGTAGGAACGCCGCCTAGTTGCAACGTACCGAACCTGGGTAAAAACCTGGGGTCATTGTTCGTCATACGATCACGTCACCCCACATCTCTATCGGTAGTCTCATGGCACCACCATCTATGAATTCTACTACGATGTCTCGATAGTTGGCGCCCACCGTGGGGCCAGCGACGTCAGGCGTCATGTTTCGATCGGGGATACTCGGCGGAATTGGCAGTACCATAACCGTCGGAAGTCTGGAACTCGACAACGACGTCGGGCGCTTCCTCGACAACGGATCGTACATGGCAGCACATAATCATCTGGTAAGTGCCTGCGTTTTACCGATTGGATCTGCAAACATCTTTATCGGATTAACTGCAGAGGCAATGGGATTCTGTGGTGGAAGCAAATTTGGCGCCAGGGTAGTGCATGCGCATGAGCCCTAGAGCCATGAGCGCACCACCACGCGCCGCGGAGCGTAGGATGGACTCCCTAGACTCCGCCACCTCCACGATAGCTTCCGAAAGTTTTTCAACTTTCGAGGACTCCCCAGTCCTGGTGGGAAGGCATTTGTTGACCAGCAACATTCCCGTAGCCTTCATTGCGGTGAACACCTTCCCAAAAGCTCGGATTTTCTCAATCCGAGTAAGCTGGGGATCATCTCTTATTTTTAGTAAAAACACCAATGTGTTAGAGAAGAAACAGAGAAAGATTGCAAACATAGAAAATCCGGTAAAAGGAAAAAATACTTACCTAGAATTTTGTCCATCTCGGATCCATCCTCCAAGCGCTGGGTCAAGGCGTTCTCCAAATCTCGGATGGTGGCCTTATCCTTCACGGCATGGTCAGAGGCCTTGGACTCGGCAATGCCGACAGCTAGCTGGCTGGCCTCCTGTTCCTTCTGTAACTTCATATTTCTCTTATGAAGTTCTGGTATTCCCGGCGGAGGTTTTCCGCATTACCGGCAACTTCAGCAATTTGCTTGGCTTTCGCCAAAGAAGCTGAAAAGCAAGTAAAAAAGACGAGTTAGAAAACTCGGAAAAATACTTAGAATTTTTTTTTACAACTGGAAGCAAAGAAAATATCTTACCAGCTGTTTCCTTCAGCTCATGCTGAGTGGATACCAGTTCTTACTCCTTAACATCAAGAATAGAGAGAAGGTTTTTCACCTCCTTATTCTTGATGGTAAGCTTGCTGAAAACTTCCAGGTTTATGTTTTGGGCGGTTTGATGAAACACGGAAAAGAGACAAAAATGCTTAAGTAAAACAAGCATGAAAAGTGAAAAAAGCATTAAGTTAAAAGCATGCATTTAACTTATTGCTTGGGGGCTAGAGATATTACCTGGCTCATCCGCTATAAACCTGACAAGTTTTCGGTGAACTCCTTTGCAAACTCTGCAAAAAGAGTCCCGACATTGTTAAGGCCTTCATGGATAACCTTGAAATCCTTATCAAAGGTGGGAATGGGATCTTCCTCAGCTGTTTGAGAAGGACCTCCCATTTCTGGGGCCGCCCTTTCCCTCGTGTCCGTTTTCGGCACAATGGGATGGCTGGTCTGCTGGGTTTCCTCGTGCGTAGCAGCAGCATGCTCTTCTGTAGCTGCAACTGGAGTATCCGGGGCAGTTGCAGGAGAGGGATGTGGACCTCTTTTGGCCATAGACTTAAGCCTTTTTAGCTTTTTAGGCTTCAAGGTTGAGGGGGCCAAGCTAAAAAGAGAAGTACCGGAAAATTAAAAATCTGAGACGAAGGAAGAAAATTCCGACAAAAATAGAAAACCCGGATGTCAAACCTGGAGGTAGCGACGGGGACACCGTCAAGATCGATTACTTCCTAGGAGGCGGAAATCTTCTTGCGTTTCCGTCCACCTGCGAAGTTGGGACGCAATGCGTCCAACTCGGCATCGGTTGTAAGATCCGACTCAGGAAGATCGAAGATCTGTCAAAAAGACAAAGTCCAGGTTAAGACAATTATCTGAGAAACAAAAGAACATGAAACCCAAAATGTAAAATACGTACCTTTGGAGCTGGGTTAGTTGCAGTATACATCGGCCGACTTTCCTCATATTGGTCGCGTGATGCGACCAACTGATTAACGCGCTTCCGTCGTCCACATAGCGTCCGTGGTTCTCGTGTAGTCGCATAAAAGCCGGGAACTGTGGTCAGCCAAAGGCTGAATTCACCTCTCTAACCATCATAGAACTGTATCCATGACGGTCAGAGGTGGATCAGAAGTGACGAGGTTGGCGATGCGCCGCTTAATCCTAAGTAGATCTGGTGGCAGGGTCTGCACTGCTTCTGTTGCCCAGTTTTCCTTGGGAGTGGCAGCGGTGTTGGTGAAAGGTGGAATCCCCGTTGTTTTTTCGGGAAACGGGACGTCTGGGTGATAGAAGAAGGAACCCGTCCAAAATTTGACGGATTCCTAAGTTTTGATCTTGGGGAACCAATCTTCCTTGAATCTGCGCAGGGTGAAAGAAATGGTTCCGCAAGTCGGGAGTGCGCCCTCTGAGGGGTTACACTTAACCCCGAAACAATACATCCAGAAATCTAACCTAGGGGCTAAACCTAGATATCCCTCAAAAAGGGCCTGAAACCCGGCTAAGTAGAGGATGGAATTAGGTGGCAAGTTGTGAGGCTGGATGTTGTAGTGATTGAGTACCTGGAGGAAGAAGGCGGATGGCGGAAATCCCATACCTCGTGAGATATGAGAAGTGAGAAGAACCCGCACTCCGGCCCTAGGTAAGGGCTCAGACTCTTCCTCCTCGCACCGCCATTTTCCTTTCAGAATCATCCCCTCCTTCTCCATTGTCGGAAGAAGGGAGGGAGGAATGTTGTACCGGCTCCAGTTGCCAGCACTTTCACCCTCGTCCTCGGCTCCGCCGGCGGCGGACGTAGCGGCGAGCTCCTCTCTGACGAGAGTTATCTTTTCCTCCGCCGTTTTGGATGCGAGAGGCGGAGGCGGAGGCGGCACGGAAGAAGAGGCGGCCAGGTTATCGGCCGCGAGATGTGGATCCTCGCGGGCCTGGCCACCGGGATTTTTCTCCGGCACGTCGTCAGCGGCGCGGCTTGGCGAATCCACCAGTGGATCCATGGTGTTGATAATGTCGTCGATGTCCTGGCGATGGAGTGTTCCAGAGATGCGTGTGGTGAGTCCATATTCTGGCGGCACGACGAGGACCTCAAGCTCTCCGACGTGAAGTCCGGGAACGACGCTTGCATGGGCGTGGGCTCTGCTTTACTCTCACTGAACTGAGGCTCGGGGGCTATGGCGCTTGGGCTGGGAGGTGAGAGGAGAGTGGAAGGTTTGCTGGAGGGGATGAAGTGGGATATTTATAGCCGGAAATCCTTTACGATGCGCGCTAACAGATCTTTTGTCCGTTGGATGCTCAACGCGTGTGACTCGCCGAAAAATCCGGGAAATGAATCGACATGTGATTATTGCTATCTCCTCGTTTCCCGCGAGAATCTGTCAGAGATACGTTTCAGGATTTCACACTCGAAATCCAAACGTCCCTGACGTCAGCATGATTTGAGCGCTGACGTAGGAAGTTCCTTCTCCATGAAGGTTCGTGGAAGAAAAAGCCGGATTTCCCGAAATCCGAGTTTCGCGTTCTAGCATGATTTGAACGAAAAGAAGAATCAAGACGGAAAGCCGATGTTTTTCGGAAGAATGCAAATTTGACGAAAGACGGCGAATTGAAGTCTTAATCCTTCTTGAGGGCTACTGTCGGATATATACCAATTAGGGGTATATCAGAAGTTGCTCTAAAGTGCCGGATTACCAGGGTGGCCCAAATGGTAATGGATTATGGTCCATTGGGTGGCCCAGTAAGCTGACACGCGGAAGCCGGATTCTAGAAGAACCCGTACCATGGCCCACGTGGTATGGCTTGGAGTAGAAGGCGGATTCTTGCCTTCCAAGTTAGGACATACCGTAGTCTTCTAGGTTTCCTGTTCTGTAAGCCATAATCCGGCTATTATATAAAGCCGGACCGGAGATAAGAAAGGGAGACAAGAAGCTAGAGGCTAACTCGCCGAGAGGTTGATCCTTGTCGAGTAGCTAAACCTAACTCACATTCTACTTTGTATACTTCAGGCTTTAGCCCTGATTTAGTGAGATTACAGGAGTAGGAACGCCGCCTAGTTGCGACGTACCGAACCTAGGTAAAACCCTGGTGTCATTGTTCGTCATACGATCACGTCCCCCCACATCTCTATCGGTGGTCTCATGGCACCCCCGTCTATGAATTCTACTATGATGTATCGACACCTATAAAACGACCCCAAGGCCCTCTCTGTTTCCCCTCCTTCTCCTCTCTCGTTGGTGCCCCGAGGCCAACGAATTTCTTCGTCGGATTCGGTCGCCCTCCGTCGTGTTTCGTTGATTCCGACCAGGTGAGCCCAAGAGGGAGACAAAGATTGGCTCCATTCGTTCCCCCGTGGCCTTGCGCACGTTTTCATGCCCCTGCTCGTCTTTTTGGTGCAGTTTAGCGACAAGGGCGAGCTCCCCGGAGCCGGAAACCGCACCACCGCCTCGGGACCTCCTCTTCGCCGTCATTGAAGAACCCGTGTAGCCTTCCCATGGTCCCTATCATTTCCACCGTGCATCGCTGAGTATTCACGTGCACTCCCCGAGCCCAGGAGAGTACCGTAGACTCGCCGGCGTCAGCTTTCTGCGTCGAGGTTCGCCGGAGTGACACCGCACCGCCATCTCCGGCCATAAACCCATCAGTGATCTCTCTTCCCCGTTCTCTGCCGTTAGATCTAGGCAGCGGCTAGGATTAGATCCCCACCGAAGGGGTATGGCACCGTTAGATCCAGATCCAGTGGCTCAGATCTGGCCACTTATTGTCAGACCCCGGACCCAGAGATATACAAACTGTCATGTGCTCCTAGAAATGGACCCACAAGGGCTTCAGGGTTACCAGGCCCGGCCGCAACAAACAACGGCAGGCAGACCGAATTCATCGGCACGTAGTCCGGATCCCCGGTCTACTACTCCTTGTGTCCATGCTAGTCATAACCAGATATGCATACCCAAGCGTCCACGAGTTGGATGAAACTGAAGGAACGGGACCAAAGTTCTATAGAGCTGCTACGTGTCCAGAAAGTGCAACAACAATCGAGGGTTACTGGGGTTACCTCGCCCCAGGCCGGATATCTCCGACAGGCAGGCTCAGACATGAATCATCGGCTCCACAACCTCCCGACTGCGACAACTATGCAGGCATAGCCAAAACTGTATAACAACGGGCTCGAAACCAACAATCGATCAAAGAAGCACTCTAGACAAGAAAGTTGTATTAAACAAGGCATACTAGAGTAGCTTACACGAAGAGGTTACAAGACCAACATAGGTCAAGCAACCCAACATTACAACAAGCAGCGAAAGCAAATATGTTGCTATACAACAAGAGCAAAAGGACTAAGAGTCCGAAATATAAGCAACGTAGCCAAACCCATACTAGAGATACCAGGCTGCCACCTGGGAACCCCTAACTACTCGTCGACGTCGAGGTAGAACCCTTCTTCAGCTGCATCGCCGAAGTCTGAAAGAAAACAACAACGAGGCAAGGTTGAGTACAAAAGGTACTCAGCAAGACTTGGCTGTTAAGGTCTTTTGCATAAAGCCATCTTTGTTTTCCGAAGTTGAGGAAGAAAAGCACGTGTAATAGAGCATTTCTAAAACAGAGGAGGAATCTACTCAACTACTGAGATCATCATGTTCTTTGGTCCACCAAGTACTTTCTCATCCCCATACTACCTTATGCTACAAGAATCACCCCTCTCGACGTAGTCGAGGAGGCATCCTTCATTCATTGCCAACAAGTTTTAGTCATTCCGTTAGAGTTGTCTATGATCACAGAATCCGTTGCCAAGTCGTCCATAACCGTGGAAACGACTTTCCGAAAGATTTATCCCTGCAGGGTGGTACACTTTACCCACACGTATCGACGAACTCTTAGCGCCACGCAGTAATGCTCCTCTCTAAGAGCGCGGCAGGGTGTGGTCGATCACGGCCTTTACCTTGCTCAATCCTATCCATGAGTCAACCCAAACAGGGCCACCCCGTCAACAGGGAGTTGGCCACCTCCTGACGGCACCTGTTCTGTGAGTCGGGACAAGATCCGTGTGAAAGCTCATGATCCCTCTAATGATTTTGGTGATGATGATAACACGGATATATCCTATCTAACAATGTTGTTTAGACTGTGCAGCTAATATCTCAGATGATCATTGTTATATTCTCATCAAAAGATCAAAGAGAAGAACTATATTCTGGAATTACTGCCACCGGATTTTTCAGTATGCAGGCCGGAAATTCCGGAACTTAAAGGGCGGATTATCCGGCCCCCACACCGGAATTTTCCGGCCACCTTCCTGGCATTCACGAAAACGACTAAGTATTTTTCTGCCCGCGCACAGAAGCCAGGGCGGAAATTTGCCCCGGAAATTTCCGGTGCAAAAATCCGGCCCTCTGGGACTTTGCAGAAATTGGATCATTACAAGTTGCCCGCGCACAGAGATGGGGGCGGAAATTCTGTCCGGAAATTTCCGGGCCCGGACATTTCAATTATCCGCCCCCCGGATATTTCAACATTCCGGTCATCAAGTCCTTAGCAATTTTTTCATCATTGGTTGATGCCCGCGCACAGAAGGTGGGGCAGAAATTTGCCCCGGAAATTTCCGGAGCAAATATCCGGCCCCTGGTCCTTAGCAGTTTTTCATCAACAAGTTGATGCCTGCGCACAGAGATGGGGGTGGAGTATTGGGGCGGAAATTTCCGCCCCCGGATATTTCAATTATCCGCCCCCCAGAGTATTCAAATTTCCGGCCAAAGTACACCGGAAATTTCCGGTCTTTACACTGGAATATTCCGGTCCCGCAGGACTGCAACGGTCAGAATTTGGAGGAGCCTATAAATAGCTGTCTTCTTCCTCTAGATAGGCAGCTCGTCCATTCCTCTCTCTCCTCCATTGTTGTAGAGCTCAAAACGCCCCGATCTCCCTCCTCCTCCAACCAAACTCGATGCCCTTCAAGGATCTCATGGAGGAGGACTAGATCTACCTTTCCACCAAGCCAAAACGTGTGTACCCACACCACAACTCTTGGGATCTTGTAATCTCTTGGTTGCTTTGTCATCCAAGGGAAACCCTAGTGCTTGTAGCTTCCACCTTGTAGCAAGAAGCTTCGATTGTTGAGAGCCTCCATCTCACTTGTGGAGTAGCCTCAACCCCTTGTAAAGGTTTGGTCAACGCCTTCAAGTCGACCTCATAGTGGAAACGAGAATCTCCCTCACCGGAGAAGCTCAAGGAGAACAAGGTGTGCACATCCGTGCTATTGAAGAGCGCCTAGGTGGCTCCCCACCTCTCCAACGTAGACGTACTTCTTTTAAGAAGGAACTACGGGAAACATATCCTTGTCTCCGTGTTTTTCACTTGTTGTTATCTTGTACCGTTCCTTTATTTCCGCTGCTACTTGCTACGTACCACCTAGGGTGTTCACTTAGTTGCACATTTAGGTAATCAAGCATTTACTTTCTTAAAGCCCCCATTAAAAGTGAAAAAGAAGTAAAATTTGTAGGTCACCTATTCACCCCCCTCTAGTTGACCATATTGCACTTTCAATTGGTATCAGAGCCTCGGCTCTTTTATCGGGCTTAACCGCCTAAGAGTAATCATGGTCAACGGAGATGATCCCGAATCTTCTAAGGAGGAGCTCTCCAAAATGGCCGACACTATAGCCAACCTAGAGACAACGGTTTGTACCATTCAAACCCAATTGTCCAAGGTTAGCTCTAGTGTGGGCTCGGAGGTTTCCTCCATCAAGAAGATGTTGGAGAACATGATGGGTAGAACCAAGGGGCCGTCTCACTCTCCCCATGTCACCGATGAGGATAGTTCGGATGAGGAAACAAATCCGGATATTTCCGAAATCGAAGAGAACATTGCCAAAGCTAAGGCTAAAGCCGCACAAAAGGCTAAAGCCAAAGCTAAGGAGAGTGACGGTGGCTCCAAGTCTCAAACGGCTAATGGTTCGGGGTCCAATTCAAAAGTTCCACCACCACAAAACTATGATTCTATCCACCCAATCGTTTCCATGCCACACATCCTTAATGTTGGAGTTCCACCCATCCTTAACACTAACGAATTTTCCTCTTGGAAGTTTGAAATGGAATCTCACATTTCAGGATCGTGTACGGCATTGTGGAGAAGCGTGATCCATGGATTTCATCCTCATGACCCAAGCAACTTGACTCCAAGGGAGGATGTTGAATCTCAACTCAACAAAACTGCTCTCGTTATTGTCTAGAAGGCTCTCCCAAGGGAGCATCTCACTCACATCCGCGGTTGCAAGACCGCCAAGGAAGCGTGGGACAAACTTGACACTTTGTTTCAAGGAAATGCTAGCATTTAGTCTTCCAAGTATGATGTGGCCATTGAAAACTCCAAGAACTTCGTTATGCAAGAGGATGAGACTCCAGAAGAGCTCTATAGAAGAGTTGTCACTCTCGCCAATCAACTGAGAGACTTTGGCAAGGAAGAGATCAGCGATGAGTGGATAAAGAGGAAATTTGTCAAGGCTATCACACCCTTCGAGAAGAATCTCGCCACTAGTATCCGGACAAGAGCGGACTACAACACTGTCAACTCCATTGGTGTTCTTAGTGAGTTCATCGCAATCTCTCTCTCACACAAGAGTGAGGATGATGCTCTAGCTCGCTCTAGAGGGATAGGAAAGTCTCCCAACCTTGCATTGAAGTCAAAGGCAATGGCTCGGGTTGATGAAAGCGAAGAAGATGATGATGATGAGGAAGACTATGAAGATACTTACACGGGAGCTCACAAGTGCATTGCCCTTGCTATGCATGGATATTGGAAGAGATGGGAAGCTCACAAGGCCGGATCTCCAAGGCCTCCACGAAACAAGAACTACAAGAAGAAGGGGGAGCGACCAAGGACATGCTACAATTGTGGTAGCGCTAACCACTTCGTGAAGGAGTGCCCCTTTGAGCCAAGAGAAGAAAACGAAGGCAAGCTTGTTCGCAAGAACAAGACCAAGCCTCCTCAAAACAAGAACTTTGCAAGGAAGGTGCCAAGGGCTCTCTACGTTCAAGAAGGGGCGGTTCTTGAGACTTACATCTCCGGAGATGAAGGAGAAGATGAGGTAGTTGGAGTTGCTCACATCGCCAAGGCCACCGCATCATCACCTTCGATCTCTCTATTCGAATTACCCAATGAGAATGTGGCTACCCGACCTACATGTCTTATGGCAAAAGCCACTTCGGTATGCTCTCCCAACTCCAAGACCATTGTCACTAACCCTCCTTCGTTATTGGATTGTGTTGAAAATGCTTGTGAGGAGGATAGTGATTCTAATGAGTTGAGCATATGGCTATCTAGCCTTAAAGGTGAGACTAAGGAAAAGGTGAACTCCCTTTTGAGGCAACTTGATGAGGCTAACTCTCTTGTTGATGAAAAGGAGGAGATCATCATGACCTTAGAAAGCCATGGAGGTCACACTTGCAATGAGCAAGAGCTTGAAAGAGCACTTGATAATGAGCGTTCCATTCGTGCCTCACTTGAGGAGAAATTGTCTTGTCTTGAAGAAAACTTTGCCATAAGTGTCTCTAAGCTTAGGAAGGAAAATGCTCAATCTCTTGCCTTAATTAAAACTCTTGAACATGAAGAATTGAAGCTAGGAATTGCTCACGAGGAACTTGGCACTCGTCATGAAAAACTTGAAAAGGAGTTCATGTCTCTTAAGGAAATTCATGACAAGTTAACCAAATCTCGTGACAATCTTCTAGCTCAACAATCAAACAAGCAAGTTGTATCCACTTCACTTTCTAGCTTGAATGTCTTGCCTAGCAATGCTTGTAGTACAACTAATCTTGTAGGAAATGAGAAGAATCCCCATGAGATTGCTTCTCAACGTGCCAACAATGGAAATGAGGGACTTGGCTATATAGCCAAGTCAAAGAAGAAGTACAAGAAGAAGAACAAGAAGAGAGTCACCTCCCCCTCACAAGAAGTAAGATTTGTGAAAGAGGGAGAGGTGACCAAAAGGAAGGAGACCAACACCATTGTGGGTGGTGAGACCTCTAGGGGGAGCACCACTCACAATAACTTTGCCGGGAAATATAATCCATCTTATGTTCTTATGAAGTCTAGAGATGGTCATGTATATGCTAAATATGTTGGTACTTCTTATGGTGACGATTATCATTGGAGTATTTGGGTTCCTAAGACCCTTGTCGCTAACATGAGAGGACCCATTCAAAGATGGGTCCCTAAATCAAGAAACTAATCTATTGTAGGGAAGTGCTTCCGGTTCGAGCAAATGGACGGTGGATAGTGGTGCATCCCAACATATGACCGGAAGCAATGACGCAATGAGTGATATTCATCCTCCATTACCTCATCTCAATTGCGTTACTGTTGGTGACAACTCCGAACTAAATGTACTGGGACGAGGCAAGGTAGCAATCTCAAATGACTTGTCAATTGAGAATGTTCTTCTTGTTGAGTCCCTTGGCTACAATCTCATCTCGGTTCTTCAACTTGCTAAAAGTGGTTTTACCTCTTTCTTTAATAAGGAGAATGTGATTGTCACTTGGGAAACGACTCTTAAAGTAGCCTTTGTTGGGCATGTCGGGAACGGCATGTATGTAGTGGACTTCTCCAAAGGAGACACGTGTGCCACGACATGCCTAATGGCTAAAGTTGATGTGGGTTGGCTATGGCATCGCCGGTTAGCCCACACCAATATGAGGACGTTGCATGACCTTCAAAGTGGCAATCACGTTCTAGGACTAACAAATGCTAAGTTTGCCAAAGATCGTGTGTGTAGCTCTTGCGTTCTAGGAAAGCAACATGGGGAAGCACATCCCACCAAGACGAACATCACCACATCAAGAATCCTTGAGCTCATTCACTTGGACCTCTTTGGTCCTCTATCATATGATAGTCTTGGAGGCAAGAAGTATTGCTTGGTGATTGTGGATGATTACTCACGATATTGTTGGGTGTACTTCTTCAAGAGAAAGAGTGATACTCAAAAGCGGGTCATCGAGTTCATCACTTTGGTGGAAAGACAACATAATACAAGCATCATGGCTATCCGAAGTGATAATGGCTCCGAGTTCAAGAATTACACCGTAGAGGGATTTCTTAGTGAGGAAGGCATTGCTCATCAATATTCCACTCCCTACACTCCTCAACAAAATGGTGTGGCGGAGAGAAAGAATAGGACTCTTATGGATGCGGCTCGAACCATGATTGCGGAGTTCTCTTCTCCTTATAATTTTTGGGCCGAGGCCGTCTCCACCGCTTGTCACGCTAGCAACCGATTATATCTCCGCAAGATCTTGAACAAGACCCCGTATGAGATTCTCACGGGCAAGAAGCCGGACGTTTCATACTTCAAGGTCTTTGGATGCAAATGCTTCATTCGCAAGAGAGGGAAACGCTTGTCAAAGTTCGAGACTAAATCCTATGAGGGTATCTTTGTTGGCTATGCCTCAAACGCTCATGCTTATAGAGTCTATAACAAGTCCACCGGACAAGTTGAAGAAGCTATAGACGTGGTATTTGATGAGGATAATGGGTCCCAAGGGTTCCGTATAAATCATGGTATTGTAGGAGATGCAATTCCTCCCATCGTCATAAGAAGAATGGGGATTGGTGAAATAATCCCCATTGAGGGTTACCGGATGACGGAGGGAGAAGGACTATGCCCCACTCAAGTGGAGCCATTGACTACATCCATTGATAACCAAGCTACCCAACAAGATTCACCAAGCCCTCACGCTTCACCACAAGGCCAAGCTAACAATCAAGGTCAAGCTCATGATGAAGGCCAAGCTCACAATGAGGAACAAGATACACATGGTGATGATACAACTAGGAACATAAGGGATCCACCTCCCGTTGATGATCAAGATCAAGGTGGTCATGTCTCCGATGATGAAGGTGATGATCAAGTACTATCCAAGGAAACTTTGGAGGAGATGCTAGCTCTTAGGGCAAAGAGAAGACTAGATAATCTTGCTCGTGCCGGTCACACGGAGGACATGATTCTTGGACAAGTTCGTGGAAGGGTTGTCACAAGGAGGCAACTAGCGGATTTTAGCAAAGCGCATGCATTCGTCTCTCACATTGAGCCAAAGAAGGTCTATGAAGCTCTTGAAGATCAAGATTGGCTTGAAGCTATGCACGAAGAACTCAACAATTTCGAGCGCAACAAGGTGTGGAAATTGGTGCCAAGGCCCAAAGATTGCAAGAACGTCATTGGCACTAAGTGGATCTTCAAGAACAAACAAGACAAGGACGGCATCGTCATCCGCAACAAGGCTAGATTGGTTGCTCAAGGTTTCTCTCAAGTCGAAGGTGTCGATTTCGGTGAAACATTCGCTCCCGTTGCTCGTCTTGAATCTATTCGCATCTTACTTGCATATGCCTCTCATCACAACTTTAAATTGCAACAAATGGATGTTAAAAGTGCATTTTTGAATGGTCCCATCCACGAGTTGGTTTATGTCAAGCAACCTCCGGGTTTCGAAGATCCCAACCACCCCGATCATGTCTACAAACTCGATAAGGCGCTACATGGGCTTAAACAAGCTCCACGTGCGTGGTACGAGCACCTTAAAGAGTTTTTGGTAGATCGTGGGTTCAATGTTGGTTTAATCGATCCCACCCTTTTCACCAAAAAGGTTGGAGGTGACTTGTTCATATGCCAACTCTATGTGGATGATATCATCTTTGGTTCTACTAACATCGCATTCAATGATGAGTTTTGCAAGCTTATGATGGATAAATTCGAGATGTCAATGATGGGAGAATTGGAGTATTTTCTTGGCTTTGAGATCAAGCAACATCCCTAAGGCACATTCATCAAGCAAGCCAAGTATACTCAAGACATGCTCAAGCGCTTCAACATGCACGATGCCAAACCTATGAAGACTCCCATGTCCACGACTATTGACTTGAAACCCGGCCCGAATGGTAAAGAGGTAGATCAAAAGGTATGCCGCTCCATGATTGGCTCTTTGCTCTACCTTTGTGCATCTAGACCCGATATTATGTATAGCGTTGGTAAATGTGCAAGGTTTCAAGCCTCCCCGAGACAAAGTCATTTTGAAGCGGTTAAGCGTATCTTTCGATATTTAGTTCATACCCCAAACTTTGGTCTTTGGTATCCCAAGGGTTCAAGCTTTCAGCTCATTGGGTATTCGGATGCGGACTATGCGGGAGAGAAGACGGATAGGAAATCTACATCCGGAAGTTGTCAATTTCTTGGCCGCTCATTGGTATGTTGGTCTTCCAAGAAGCAAAACTGCATTGCACTCTCCACCACTGAGGCCGAATACATCTCCGCGGCGAGTTGTTGTGCTCAATTACTTTGGATGCGGCAAACATTGAGAGATTATGGCATCATCTTCGACAACGTTCCTCTCTTGTGCGACAATGAGAGTGCCATCAATATCGCCTACAATCCCGTTCTTCACTCCAAGACGAAGCACATTGAGATACGGCATCACTTTATTCGGGATCATGTTGAGAAGGGTGATATTGACCTCTCCTATGTTGCGACCAAGGATCAACTCGCGGATATCTTGACGAAGGCCCTTGATGAACCAAGATTTCGGGGTTTGAGGAATGAACTAAATGTGATCGATGCGTCTAACTTCTCTTGAACCCTTGCATGAGTACCTTCACTATATGTGCTATCTAGTCTAGATGTAGGCATGGACATAGGGGGAGCGTAGTTCAACTCATGAACAAACACTCCACCTATCATGCGTAAAACAAATCACAACGTCATGCATATCTAGTCAATTTGTGATGTATTGTGATTAAAGCGTGAGTTATACTTTTGAGTCCAAGATACATCTTCGCGGCTCCTTGGTATCACTCAAACACGGTGGCTTCGGCCACCAACTTTTTCCTTTGAGTTTGTATTTTGATGTTTTCCTCGTGTTCGTGCGTTTGTTTGTGTTTTTCGTTTTTGGAGGCTCACGACTTGTTCCATCTTCCACAAAAACTCGGATGGCGTGGGAACACCGGAAATTCCGGCCCTCAGACATTTGTCCCAGAAATTTCACCCATTTCCGATGTGCCCGCTCGCAGAAGGCACACCGGAAAATTGGGGCGGAAATTTCCGGGGTAAATTTCCGGGGCCCGGAATATTCCGTGCCTTAAGCCCCGGAAATTTCCGGGGTTCGAAAATGGACTCGAATAATCCCCCAAATATCCCGCGTGCCCGCTCGCAGAGGGCACACCGGATATTTGGGCGGAATATTCCGGCCCAAATTTCCGGCCCCCGGAATATCCGGACTTAATACCGGAAATTTCCGGTGTGGTTGGTCTAGGGCTATATAAGGACGACGGGAGGGAGCAGTTCCAGATTGCTTCCCTCCCCTCGCCCCCACTCGCCTCCAGCCGCCGCCGCCGCCTCCGAGACTTCCGGGAGGCACCTTCGCCTCCCCTCCTCGCCCTCTACTCATCTTTTGCGGATCAAGAGACCGCACGACCGTTCCTGTTCATGGATCCCGGTATGTGTACGTTTTCTCCGCAATTTTGGATTGATTAGATGCATTGTTCTCCTATCTAGTGTTCCTCATGGTATAGCACGGTTCTCTATTCACACACGTATCACCTATCCTCTAGGATTCATCTTTGTACAAGATTCTTCATTCTAGATTCGTTCCAGGCCCAGATTCAGATCTGGATTCGAAAATTTCGCAGACCGGAAATTTCCGCCACAGGACCGGAATTTCCGCCCCCCCGGAAATTTCCCTGAGGCCGGAATTTCCGCCCTGCGGAATTTCCGCACCCACGACCGGAATTTCCGGCCTGTACTGAATCTCGAACAGACATCTCCTTGCTTCATTTTCTCAAGTCGTGAGCCCCCGTTTTTTATTCTTGTTTGGTTTTCTTTGCATCTTTTCTGCTTTCCTCGCAGATGGTTCAAGCTCTAGGCCCGGCAAGCTGCTCAGTACCTGCAAGCGCCTCCGCCACCTGACAGAAAATGAAGAGGGGACTTATGTTGAGGATAATGAGACTCGCCGGCGTGCGAGGAATGCTGAGAGAGAGTATGAGCGTCAACGTGATGCTGACAGGGCTGCCCGCAAGGCCGGCAGACAGCAAGGCAAGGCCACTCTCAACGTGGGCACCATGTCTATTCTGGAGTTCAAGGCATGGAGGGCCAAGGCATGGTACACAGAAGGTCCTCAGGACCCCACCATTGATTCATGCTTTTGGCATGTTGAGCAGGAGACCCTATTCAAGCAGGTATACACTGTGATGAGCAAGCCCGTGTGCCCCATGAAGGTGATCAACTTTGCTCATCTGTCTGCCAACCCCTCCTACTTCAACAACTCTGTTCAGCTAGCTGAGGTTCTTGGTCTGCGTCCGCTCATGGAGACTAGATGCTCCTACAATACCACATTCATTCAGCAGTTCTATGCCACACTTGTCATTGATGATTCTGAAGAGATTGGGATGTCCTGGATGTCTGGCCCTCACTTGCTCACATCCAACTTCCATGAATTTGCTTCTGAGCTTGGGTATCCTTTTTCTGGCCTCAACACTCCCCAGGGTCACCGCATGCATATTCACGGGGTTGAGTATGAGAAGAACAAGCTGGCTGAGTTGTATGGCTCCACAGGTGTGATTGGCTCGGCCAAAGGGCTGTATCCCATATATGACATCCTGCTCCGCATGTTCCGGGAGTCTATTGCCCCAAGTGGTGGCAATAATGATGCTATTCGTGGTGGCTTGGTCAACCTCATGCACCACGCCTTCTTGACCTTCACTGAGAGCGACATGACTGACATGGAGGCCCACAAGATTGATGTGATGGATTTCATCTTCCATGAGATCCACTTTGCTCTCTTCCACCGCAAAGTGCCTCCATATGCTCCCTATATTATGAAGCTCATCAAGGCCCGCTATCCCGCAGCACTCCGTGAGGACCTGGAACTTGACTGTGAGGAGCACAAGGACGTCACCCTGTACAAGAAGGCTGCCCACACTCAGCAGGCTGCACATGATGTGGGTGCCAAAGGTCAAGGCCACCGTGATCCTCGCATGCGTCCTCCTCCTCCTGGCAGGAAGAAGCTCTCTTGGCTTGTTCGCGCAATTGAGAAGGTGCTGTGCATGAATGTGTGCCTCCACAAGGAGAACTACAGCGCCTATGTGGAGCGCCGCAGCATCCTCGAGAACCAGCATCACATCATGACTGCTCTTGGTGCTCCCAATGTGCCACCACTTCCTCCTCCCAGGATTGCTTACAAGAACTGGAACAACCGCGACGTTGACTGGGACATCGGTGTGGATGATGATGAGGACATGGAGGATGTCACCGAGGATGAAGCAGAAGAGGAAGAAGAGGACACCCAGGCCTAGAGTTTGCTCCATGGGACGTAGCTCTCTCTTTTCTCTTTTTGGTATCCTGATGCCAAAGGGGGAGAAGATCTAGATGATCGCGGGCATTTGCTTGGGAGGGTTTCGTTCTTCATTTGCCTTTTTATCGTTTCATGCGTCTTTTTGAATTTCGTTCTATCGTACTCATTATTCGTTGGTGAACTATTATTATTAGGAGGCATGTCTCCTATATATGCTATCTGTGATGTTTTCTTATCTTGCATTGTTAGTTTACTTCCCCGCAAATACCCGTGTTGTCATCATTCACCAAAAAGGGGGAGATTGAAAGCTCATGATCCCTCTAATGATTTTGGTGATGATGATAACACGGATATATCCTATCTAACAATGTTGTTTAGACTGTGCAGCTAATATCTCAGATGATCATTGTTATATTCTCATCAAAAGATCAAAGAGAAGAACTATATTCTGGAATTACTGCCACCGGATTTTTCAGTATGCAGGCCGGAAATTCCGGAACTTAAAATGCGGATTATCCGGCCCCCACACCGGAATTTTCCGGCCCCCTTCCTGGCATTCACGAAAACGACTAAGTATTTTTCTGCCCGCGCACAGAAGCCAGGGCGGAAATTTGCCCCGGAAATTTCCGGTGCAAAAATCCGGCCCTCTGGGACTTAGCAGAAATTGGATCATTACAAGTTGCCCGCGCACAGAGATGGGGGCGGAAATTCTGTCCGGAAATTTCCGGGCCCGAACATTTCAATTATCCGCCCCCCGGATATTTCAACATTCCGGTCATCAATTCCTTAGCAATTTTTTCATCATTGGTTGATGCCCGCGCACAGAAGGTGGGGCGGAAATTTGCCCCGGAAATTTCCGGAGCAAATATCCGGCCGCTGGTCCTTAGCAGTTTTTCATCAACAAGTTGATGCCTGCGCACAGAGATGGGGGCGGAGTATTGGGGCGGAAATTTCCGCCCCCGGATATTTCAATTATCCGCCCCCCGGAGTATTCAAATTTCCGGCCAAAGTACACCTGAAATTTCCGGTCTTTACACCGGAATATTCCGGTCCCGCATGACTGCAACGGTCAGAATGTGGAGGAGCCTATAAATAGCTGTCTTCTTCCTCTAGATAGGCAGCTCGTCCATTCCTCTCTCTCCTCCATTGTTGTAGAGCTCAAAACGCCCCGATCTCCCTCCTCCTCCAACCAAACTCGATGCCCTTCAAGGATCTCATGGAGGAGGACTAGATCTACCTTTCCACCAAGCCAAAACGTGTGTACCCACACCACAACTCTTGGGATCTTGTAATATCTTGGTTGCTTTGTCATCCAAGGGAAACCCTAGTGCTTGTAGCTTCCACCTTGTAGCAAGAAGCTTCGATTGTTGAGAGCCTCCATCTCACTTGTGGAGTAGCCTCAACCCCTTGTAAAGGTTTGGTCAACGCCTTCAAGTCGACCTCATAGTGGAAACGAGAATCTCCCTCACCGGAGAAGCTCAAGGAGAACAAGGTGTGCACATCCGTGCTATTGAGGAGCTCCTAGGTGGCTCCCCACCTCTCCAACGTAGACGTACTTCTTTTAAGAAGGAACTACGGGAAACATATCCTTGTCTCCGTGTTTTTCACTTGTTGTTATCTTGTACCGTTCCTTTATTTCCGCTGCTACTTGCTACGTACCACCTAGGGTGTTCACTTAGTTGCACATTTAGGTAATCAAGCATTTACTTTCATAAAGCCCCCATTAAAAGTGAAAAACAAGTAAAATTTGTAGGTCACCTATTCACCCCCCTCTAGTTGACCATATTGCACTTTCACCGTGTACGTCCATCACTAGTCCCGGTCACGCCCTAGTTTTCTCCAAAACCTTTTATGACACACCCGCAAATGGAAAACTCAAACTATGTGACCCATGGAAGTGATCAAACAAGTTAGTCAGCCGAGCGCGGTCTGTTAGGCCCCGCGTGTGGTTGCACGCTCAATCTTGGCTTCGAAGGCGAGAACTCGCACCTAGGGGCATGAACGAGACAAAAACCACAACCCACAGTGGCGTCAACATCCATGCCATGTTAATCATGTTAATCAACCATATCAAAGCATAAACACCTTTCATACTAGGTCCACGCATTATCGGCATTTCATCAACCGTATGAAGCAGATCATAAGACTAAGCATGTCTAAGCATTGAACACACAAGGATCTACGTTACTCAAACAACCCTAGTCATACTAGGAGGGTAAACAGGTATGAAGGTGACATGTGAGGGGGTCATGCAGTGGATAGGTTAACTCTAACAGACTCAAAACTAAGTTGAATCGTATGCATGAGTAAGAGATTGAAAGACTCAAAACATGGGTGGAGCCATGAGGTTGTGCTTCCCTTGCTCGTCGAAGGTGTAGCTGGGGTTGTCGTAGAAGGCCGGATCAACCTCCGGATCTCGGTCTACCGATAGCGAGCGACACCGGAAAGAAGGCAAATAATCAATACTTGGTGACCGTGCAATGCACAATATGTATGCATGAGTAAAACAATGCAATTGAAAAGAAGCTTAGAGAACAGAACAGGAAGCTAGGGTGCTACGCCGTGAACAACGAGCACCGGAGGGGGAGAAAACCCTAATCTAGAGGTGTGACCAAGTTTATTTTCTCAAATGACCTTGGAAACCTCATAGATGGATTGCATTTGTTTCACTGATCAATACGATATATTACACTTAATTTTCTAATTTTATTGAATTAAAACTTTATTTTCAATATTTAAATGAATTAAAACAAACTACAAATGTGGCCTTATTTTAAACTTTGCCAAACATGTATGAAAATGGTATAGACAAATAGTTCACATTTTTCTGAACATTTTGCATATTTTTTAAATAATTTTTGGAGTTATAAATTACAAGTTATTTAATTTCCAAGTTTTAATTATATTCTGTTTTTCTATTTCTCTGTGGGTCCCACCGTACAGTTTAAAACAGAGAAGAAAATCCACTTGGCGCGCCACGTGGGCAGGTGACGTCACGGTGACGTCACCGTGACCTCACGCGGTGGCCGGCCGGAGGCGGAAGAGCTCGCCGGCGGCGTTTCCGGCGACCCCAGATAGCGAGGCTAGGGGCGTTGGGTGCGCATGGATGCGTTCTACCCAACCGTGGCGGCGCCGCCCGCTGAATATCAACAACGACGAGCCGCCGTGAAGAGGACGGCGGCGGGAGGCTCGGGCTCCAGCGATCTCGTCGAATCCGAGCGGGAGGAGTCGAACGGAGGGGTCAGGGAGGAGCACGAGCTCACCAGGGGCTCAGAGGTGCTGTCGGCGGGGCCGGGGAGAGGAGGAAACGGCGGCGCGGTGGAGATTGGCCCGATGGCCGGAGAGGAAGAAGATGGTGCGATTCGTCGCGTCTAGGCCATCTCGGCGGCTCCGCGTGCTCGAGGACGGAGAGAAGACGACGACGAACCCACCGAGATGCTCGGGGAGGTCGGGGAAGGGGCGAAACGACGGCGGCGACAGATCAAAGGCGAGCTAGCGTTCGGTGCAGAGGGAGAGAGACAGAGGGAGAGGGGGTCGTTTGGGGGGGGGCTCTGAGGGATGAGCTCGATGTAGACGTCTCCTTGAGGTCCTCCAGGCATCCACGTCGACAAAGGGCAAGCAGGAGGTGGAGGCGGCGGCGCGGTTTCCCTCCTGGCCGGCGACAGGAGGAAGACGATAAAAACACCTTTCGCAGATAACCCCCTGGGAGAAGCTAGGAATTTGCAAAGAGGTCCTTTTGGACCTAAAACAGAACCAAAAACAAGTTTTGAGGGCCTTTTTGTGAAGCAAAAATTGCACAAAAATACTTGTTGGAAAGCTCTTCAAATTTGCCACCTTTCTATCACAAAGTTGGTTCACTTTGAAAAACTTGGTAGAACAAATTTGCGTGAAGCCAGATTAAGTGACTTTTCTATTAAAACACTGATTTAATTTTTAAAGCGAAAATTTTGGTCCATTTTTCATGCATGCATGCCATGTTATCAACACTTCTCTTTATTACACAAAAGTAGGGATGTTACAAGTCTACCCCCTTACAAGAATCTCGTCCCGAGATTCCAAGGTTTTAGAAAAGAAGTCGGGGTACTTAGATCGCAAACGATCTTCTCGTTCCCAGGTTGCTTCGTTCTCGGAATGATGCGACCATTGAACTTTGAGGAACTTGATAGTTTGACTACGAGTTCTTCGTTCGGCCTCATCGAGAATACGGATAGGAACCTCTTTGTAGGAGAGATCATCCTTGAGTTTGATGGTTTCGTGGTCCACACCACGAACATGATCTTTTAAGCAACGTTTAAGTTGAGAGACATGGAATACATCATGGACATCCGGAAATCCTGGAGGCAACTGTAGTTGATATGAAACTTGACCTCATTTTCCAATGATAGGGAAAGGTCCGATATAACGAGGATCCAGTTTGCCTTTGATTCCGAACTGTTTTCCACCTTTCAGAGGTGTGACTCGAAGATAAGCTTTCGAGCCAATTTCATATTGAGCATCTTGATGATGACGATCATAGTAACTTTTCTGGCGAGATTGAGCTGTTTTCAGTCGTTCACGAATGATGCGAACGATTTCTTCCGCTTCCTTGATTACATCCGGGCTGAAGAACGATCTTTCACCGGTTTCAGACCAATTCAGCGGAGTTCGGCATTTACGGCCGTATAGAACTTCAAAAGGAGCCTTGCCCAAGCTAGATTGATAACTGTTGTTATATGTGAACTCGGCAAATGGAAAAAACTTCTCCCAATCCTTACCGAACGATATAACACAAGCTCGGAGCATGTCCTCAAGAATCTGGTTAACTCTCTCAGTTTGGCCACCGGTTTGTGGATGGAAAGCGGTGCTGAAAGATAGACGGGTTCCCATAGCTTGCTGGAAACTTGCCCATAATTTGGAGGTGAACAGACTTCCACGATCAGAGATGATCCTCTTTGGAACACCGTGGAGGCTGACTATTCTGGATACATACAGATCCGCCAGCTAGATAGCGGTGATATCTTCTCGGATAGGAAGGAAGTGAGCAACTTTGGATAGGCGGTCAACCACCACCCAGATAGCATTATGGCCTTTCTTTGTCTTGGGAAGACCGGTGATGAAATCCATACCCACTTCATCCCACTTCCATTCAGGAATAGGCAGGGGTTGAAGAACACCGGCTGGTCTTTGATGTTCTGCCTTCACACGACGACAGACGTCGCATTTAGCAACATACTGAGCGATTTCTCGCTTCATCCGGGTCCACCAAAATTTTGGACGAAGATCCTGATACATTTTGGTGCTACCAGGATGAATAGAAAGAGGTGTGTCATGAGCCTCTTGGAGTATTAGATTTCTCATATTTCGGTTCTTGGGTACAACCAGACGGTTTTTGAAGTAGACAATGCCTTGATCATCGACAGAGAAACACTTAGCAGCACCGCTAGCAATGTTCTTCTTAATCTTAGCAATGCCTAAGTTGTTCTTCTGAACATCTTTTATTTGATCTTCGAGAGAAGGTTTTATTTCCAGATTGGCCAGATACCCAGAAGGAACAACTTCAAGGTTCAGCTTGGAGAACTCCTCATGAAGAGAAGGCTGGGCTTGCTGTATCGTCAAATTGTTACAACAAGACTTCCGACTTAGCGCGTCAACGACGACATTTGCTTTGCCGGGTTGATAGTTGAGACCCAAGTCAAAGTCCTTAATAACCTCCAACCATCTTCTCTGTCTGAGATTCAGATCCGGTTGGGTGAACAGATATTTCAGACTCTGATGATCTGAGTATAACTCACATCAGTTGCCAAGAAGATAATGACGCCATTGGTTGAGATCATGGACCACGGCTGCTAGCTCAAGATCATGGGTTGGATAATTGTGCTCATGTGGTTTCAGTTGACGAGAACCATAGGCCACCACATGACCTTCTTGCATTAACACACAACCGAGTCCTTGTTGAGAGGCATCACAGAAGATGACAAAATCCTTGCTCGTATCAGGAAGAACAAGCACAGGAGCGGTAGTCAGTTTGGTTTTCAGAGTTTGGAAACTTTCCTTCGCCTTTTCTGACCACTCGAACTTTTTGCCTTTCTTAAGAAGTTCAGTCATAGGTTTGGCAATTTGGGAGAAGTTCTCGATGAAACGACGGTAATAACCTGCCAGTCCGAGAAAACTCCGAACATCCTTGACTGACTTAGGTGTTTCCCAGTCCAGAATGGTTTGGACCTTGTCTGGAATGACGGAAAAACCTTCAGCAGACACCACGTGTCCGAGATAGATGAGTTCTTTTAACCAGAACTCGCACTTGGAGAACTTGGCATACAGCTTGTGCTCATGGAGTTTGGATAACACCAAACACAGGTGTTCGAAATGTTCATCTTCGGTTTTTGAATAGACCAAGATGTCGTCGATGTAGACCACGACGAACTTATCAAGATACTCCATGAATACCGAGTTCATAAGCCTCATAAAGGTAGATGGAGCGTTGGTAAGACCAAAAGACATGACGGTGTACTCGTAAAGACCATAACGAGTAGTAAACGCCGTTTTGGGAATGTCCTCCTTTCTGACTTTTATTTGATGGTATCCTGATCGCAGGTCCATCTTGGAAAAGACAGTTGCACCAGCTAACTGATCAAAGAGGTCGTTGATTCTTGGAAGAGGGTACTTGTTTTTGATGGTCACTGCATTCAGCGGCCGATAATCAACAACCAGATGTGGAACATTGGTATCCCGCTTCTTGACAAAGATAGTGGGACAACCCCAAGAAGATGTGCTAGGTTGGATTAAACCTTTTTCTTCTAACTCCTCAATTTGACGTTTCAATTCAACCAGCTCCTCTGGGGCCATACGATAAGGTCTTTTAGACATAGGAGCGGTACCAGGGACTAATTCAATGAAAAATTCCACACTTCGGTCAGGTGGCATGCCAGGTAACTCTTCAGGAAACACATCAGGAGATTCACTGACTACAAGTAACTCATGAATTTCAGGAGGGTAATCACCTTGCATGAAGTATAACTGCAGTTCAGGAGAAAGTTGTGTGCGTGCTGATGGCGGAATGGTGAACTCAGACCAATATACAAAAGAAAACCCGGAAGGATGTGTCAAGGTGAGGGATTTCGTTGCACAATCCAGCTTAGCTCCATATTTCGAGAGCCAATCCATGCCCAGTATGACATCAAGGTCAGTGGACTTTAGCGCAATGAAGGTTGTGGGGAATTTCCACTATCCCACTTCAACCATGAGTTCTGGCGTAACCATGGTGGTTTGCCAGTTGGAACCAGGGGAGTTTACCATCAATGGTTTTGATAACTTTTCAAAAGGTATCCCATGCATTTTCTCAAACCTTTCTGATATGAATGTATGCGATGCTCCAGAGTCAAATAAGGCTAAAGCCGGAGTTGAGTTGATGTAAATCGTACCCAGTAAGACGCTTGGATCGTCCTGAGCATCTTCAGTGGTCACATAGTTAAGACGACCACGTCCAGCACCAGCAGGCTTCGCCGTTTTCTTAGGAGGAGGAGCTGCACGTCCAGCATGATTCTGAGGGCACTCCCTTGAGAAGTGACCAGGCTGGCCACAGCGGTAGCACACATTGCTGGGAGGAGCGGCAACTGGAGGACGAGAACCTTGTCCACCACCATAAGTTGATGTAGCAGGTGGGGCAGGTGGACGAGGAACATATCCAGATGGCCTTGGCTGAAACGGAGCCCTGGGGACAGCGCTGTATGGAATAAACACACGACGCTTCCTCTTCTGACCAGAGGGTGATGCACGGGAATCTCCAGCACTCTTCTTCATAGCAGCATCCATTTCCTTTTTGCCACGTTCAAGAGTGATGGCCTGATTGTAAAGTTCCTGGAAGCTCTGGAACTTGAAGGGCAGCATCTCATAACGAACAGTTGGGTTCAGGCCCTTACGGAACAGATCCTGCTTGTCCTCGTCATTAGTGACATCACGAGGAGCATAGCGAGCCAGACGAGTGAAAACATGACCATAGGCCTCAATACCCATACTGCCCTGAGTAAGATCAAGGAACTCCTTTCTTTTACCGTCCATAACCGCCTTCGGGATATAAGCCTCACGGAAAGCAATGCGGAACTCTGCCCAGGTGACCTCATGATCTGGCGCCTGCAACGCCAGAAAGCCTTCCCACCAAGCACCAGCAGCACCTTCAAGCTTGTAGGTGGCGAAGTTCACACGGTCACGTTTTTGGACACGGAGAGCAATGAACTTGCGTTCCATTGTGCAAAGCCAGTCATCGGCATCGAGAGGATCAGTGGAATCAACAAAGTATGGTGGCTGAGCCTTGAGGAAGTCCACAAGTGTAACGCAGGCAGCACGGCGTTCAGTGTTCTGGGCCACACGCTCCAGAAGATGTTCGTTCCTCAGACGGTTGGTCTCGATGCTCTGCAACACCTGCGCCATTGTGGGTGGCGGCGGAGGTGTTGGCTCAGGAGGAGGGTTGTTACGGCCACGAGTACCACTCGACATCCTGAGTAAAAGGAAGAAGAATCATGAATAACACATCCATGGAAAAAGGATACAATGGATCGACATGTGATAGTTTCTACGGAAATCAAGATACATGCCAAAATGTAGTAGAACAGAACGAATGAACATGAAGTGTATTGTTTCATCAACATGGAGACAACATCTTACAACATTTATTGAAACCAGTCGAAGTACAAACCATACATAGTGGCGGTACAAGCTCACAAGCTTAAGTACATACAACACTGAAAGGAAGTACGGTAGATACACATCACCGAAGTTATGCTCCTATACATTATTTTTCTACAACTTCGGGTTTCGAGTGCATGAAAGCAAACATTACTCTAGCTGGAACCGACAACGGTCTCAGTATCCTCCGAAGTTGAAAGGAAGTGGAACTGGAGCACCATAGTAGCGACGAGCAGACTCGTCCTGCGGTCCATGGAGAGACTGTGGTACACCACGCACCATCCTAGGCCTCCTGATGCGTCCACGAGGGGGAACATCACCTCCAACATCTGGAGACGCAACCGAAGAAGGCACAAGTACAGCTGGAAGCTCTATCTCAGAGGTCTGAACAAGACCACTCTCAACGAATGGCCTCACTCTGTCTGTCACAGTCCTGAGACTAGCTGCAAGGGTGTTGACTAGTGCACTAAGCTCACGCTCACGATGAGCATAAGCAGCAAGAAGATCAGCGGTGCACCTAAGTCTAAGATCTTCCTCCTGGGAGGAATCAGCAAAGGTGTGAGTGTGACACCCCTCAAGAGTAGGCTCAGAACCAGGGCAATATCGGAAAGAGCTATGCTCGTGGTCTGGATAGTGGTAACGAAGCTCATTAAGACAGTGCCGTGCAGCATCCTGCACAACCATCTCAACAGTGAAACCAATACCCTCAGCATAGTGCTCAGCAGGAATGATGGTACCATATAGCTGTGGGAGACGGACACCACATAGGTACTGAGACTGATTGAAGTCACGATACTGCTCATACAGAGTGTACACAGGGTACCAAGGGGCTCCTATGTTTGCACAGGCTGAGGCTAAAAGATGGGGAAAACCTGGAACTCCAAGGCAAAGAGTGTGTCGAACAACCTGACCAGAGGTCATCTGAAACAAAGACATATTCAAGATGTCAAAATACATGAAGAAAAGATTTGAATTTAGAACTATAACAACCTGAGACACAGTACTCGGAAGAAAAACAACCAACGGTTTTACTCCTAACTTTTGAGACAACACCAAGGAAACAGCACACAGTAAAACAAATGAGATACGGTGACTCAGAGATAGAGCGATACCAGGTAAGGAGTAAAAAGAATCCTAAGAGGGTTTTCATCACTCATTTTGTCTTTTCAAAATAGTTTTCACAAGTTCTAGACTCAACATCGTCCAATGGCAAGGGTTTCCTACAGGCAGTCCTGCTCTGATACCAAGACCTGTCGGACCCCGGACCCAGAGATATACAAACTGTCATGTGCTCCTAGCAATGGACCCACAAGGGCTTCAGGGTTACCAGCCCCGTCCGCAATAAAACAACGGCAGGCAGACCGGATTCATCGGCACATAGTCCGGATCCCCGGTCTACTACTCCTTGTGTCCATGCTAGTCATAACCAGATATGCATACCCAAGCGTCCACGAGTCGGATGAAACTGAAGGAACGGGACCAAAGTTATACAGAGCTGCTATGTGTCCAGAAAGTGCAACAACAATCGAGGGTTACTGGGGTTACCTCGCCCCAGGCCGGATATCTCCGGCAGGCGGGCTCGGACATGGATCATCGGCACCACAGCCCCCCGACTGCGACAACTATGCAGACATAGCCAAAACTGTATAACAACGGGCTCGAAACCAACAATTGATCAAAGAAGCACTCTAGACAAGAAAGTTGTATTAAACAAGGCATACTAGAGTAGCTTACACGCAGAGGTTACAAGACCAACATAGGTCAAGCAACCCAACATTACAACAAGCAGCGAAAGCAAATATGTTGCTATACAACAAGAGCAAAAGGACTATGAGTCCAAAATATAAGCAACATAGCCAAACCCATACTACAGATACCAGGCTGCCACCTGGGAACCCCTAACTACTCGTCGACGTCAAGGTAGAACCCTTCTTTAGCTGCATCGCCGAAGTCTGAAACAAAACAACAACGAGGCAAGGTTGAGAACAAAAGGTACTCATCAAGACTTGGCTGTTAAGGTCTTTTGCATAAAGCCATCTTTGTCTTCCGAAGTTGAGGAAGAAAAGCACGTGTAATAGAGCATTCCTAAAACAGAGGAGGAATCTACTCAACTACTGAGATCATCATGTTCTTTGGTCCACCAAGTACTTTCTCATCCCCATACTACCTTATGCTACAAGAATCACCCCTCTCGACGTAGTCGAGGAGGCATCCTTCATTCATTGCCAACAAGTTTTAGTCATTCCGTTAGAGTTGTCTATGATCACAGAATCCGTTGCCAAGTTGTCCATAACCGTGGACACGACTTTCCGAAACATTTATCCCTGCAGGGTGGTACACTTTACCCACACGTATCGACCGACTCTTAGCGCCACGCGGTAACGCTCCTCTCTAAGAGCGCGGAAGAGTGTGGTCGACCACGGCCTTTACGTTGCTCAACCCTATCCATGAGTCAACCCAAACAGGGCCACCACGTCAACAGGGAGTTGGCCACCTCCTGACAGCACCTGTTCTGTGAGTCGGGACAAGATCCGTGTACGTCCATCCCTGGTCCCGGTCACGCCCTAGTTTTCTCCAAAACCTTTTATGACACACCCGCAAATGGAAAACTCAAACTATGTGACCCATGGAAGTGATCAAACAAGTTAGTCAGCCGAGCGCGGTCTGTTAGGCCCCGCGTGTGGTTGCACGCTCAATCTTGGCTTCGAAGGCGAGAACTCGCACCTAGGGGCATGAACGAGACAAAAACCACAACCCACAGTGGCGTCAACATCCATGCCATGTTAATCATGTTAATCAACCATATCAAAGCATAAACACCTTTCATACTAGGTCCACACATTATCGGCATTTCATCAACCGTATGAAGCAGATCATAAGACTAAGCATGTCCAAGCATTGAACACACAAGGCTCTACGTTACTCAAACAACCCTAGTCATACTAGGAGGGTAAACAGGTATGAAGGTGACATGTGAGGGGGTCATGCAGTGGATAGGTTAATTCTAACAGACTCAAAACTAAGTTGAATCGTATGCATGAGTAAGAGATTGAAAGACTCAAAACATGGGTGGAGCCATGAGGTTGTGCTTGCCTTGCTCGTCGAAGGTGTAGCTGGGGTTGTCGTAGAAGGCCGGATCAACCTCCGGATCTCGGTCTACCGATAGCGAGCGACACCGGAAAGAAGGCAGACAATCAATACTTGGTGACCGTGCAATGCACAATATGTATGCATGAGTAAAACAATGCAATTGAAAAGAAGCTTAGAGAACAGAACAGGAAGCTAGGGTGCTACGCCGTGAACAACGAACACCGGAGGGGGAGAAAACCCTAATCTAGAGGTGTGACCAAGTTTAGTTGCTCAAATGACCTTGGAAACCTCATAGATGGATTGCATTTGTTTCACTTATCAAAACGATATATTACACTTAATTTTCTAATTTTATTGAATTAAAACTTTATTTTCAATATTTAAATGAATTAAAACAAACTACAAATGTGGCCTCATTTTAAACTTTGCCAAACATGTATGAAAATGGTATAGACAAATAGTTTACATTTTTCTGAACATTTTGCATATTTTTTTATAATTTTTGGAGTTATAAATTACAAGTTATTTAATTTCCAAGTTTGAATTATATTCTGTTTTTCTACTTCTCTGTGGGTCCCACCGTACAGTTTAAAACAGAGAAGAAAAGCCACTTGGCGTGCCACGTGGGCAGGTGACATCACGGTGACGTCACCATGACCTCACGCGGTGGCCGGCCGGAGGCGGAAGAGCTCGCCGGCGGCGTTTCCGGCGACCCGAGATAGCGAGGCTAGGGGCGTTGGGTGCACATGGACGCGTTCTACCCAACCGTGGCGGCGCCGCCCGCTGAATGTCAACGACGGCGAGCCGCCGTGAAGAGGACAGCAGCGAGAGGCTCGGGCTCCGGCGATCTCGTCGAATCCGAGCGGGAGGAGACGAACGGAGGGGTCAGGGAGGAGCAGGAGCTCACCAGGGGCTCATAGGTGCGGTCGGCGGGGCCGGGGAGAGGAGGAAACGGCGGCGCGGTGGAGATTGGCCCGACGGTCGGAGAGTAAGAAGATGGCGCGATTCGTCGCGTCTAGGCCATCTCGGCAGCTCCGCGTGCTCGAGGACGGAGAGAAGACGACGGCGAACCCAACGAGATGCTCGGGGAGGTCGGGGAAGGGGAGAAACGACGGCGGCAACGGATCGACGGCGAGCTAGCGTTCGGTGCAGAGGGAGAGGGGGTCGTTTGGGGGGGCTCTGAGGGATGAGCTCGATGCAGACGTCTCCTTGAGGTCCTCCAGGCATCCACGTCGACAAAGGGCAAGCAGGAGGTGGAGGCGGCGGCGTGGTTGCCCTCCTGGCCGGCGACAGGAGGAAGACGATAAAAACACCTTTCGCGGATAATCCCCTGGTAGAAGCTAGGAATTTGCAAAGAGGTCCTTTTGGACCTAAAACAGAACCAAAAACAAGTTTTGAGGGCCTTTTTGTGAAGCAAAAATTGCACAAAAATACTTGTCGGAAAGCTCTTCAAATTTGCCACCTTTCTATAACAAAGTTGGTTCACTTTGAAAAACTTTGTAGAACAAATTTGTGTGAAGCCAGATTAAGTGACTTTCTGTTAAAACACTGATTAAATTTTAAAAGCGAAAATTTTGGTCCATTTTTCATGCATGCATGCCATGTACTCAACACCTCTCTTTATTACACAAAAGTAGGGATGTTACACTTATCCACGTCACACTAGTTCAGTCAGTGCCCAATCAGCAACCACATCCAATCAGGTGCTACCACGTAGCCAACCTTATCCTCTCAATTTCCTATTTTATTCTCCGAATATAATTTAATTGGCAGATTTTGCAGAAAGGCCCCTACAACTTAGAAAGCTCATAACGTTTTAACCACAACTCCAATTTGATCAAACTTGGACTTTTCGAAATCCCCAGATTGTGTAGAATCTTTTAGCACTGTTCAAATTCAAATTTGACAAACTTAAATTGGTTCAAATTTAAATATGCTTGTTTGATGAATTTTGGCATAATTCAAATTCTACAAATCCAAAAATTGCAAATAAAATATATTTGGAAACCTTAGGATGTGTTATTTCATATCCTCTGTTCCAAAGTAATTTTTGAACAAGTTAAAATTGAATTTAGAATTAAGTTTTCTATTTGAGTATTTTTGACATAGATTTATTTCTATAAATATTTAGAATATGTTCCCTTAAGCAAAATTGCTCCATTTGGTAACCTTGAACCAGAGACATTAGTGTATAACCATTTTGGACACCCCTGAACCATGAACATGTAATTTTAGCCAAACATCCATCATAGTAGTCCACCTAGTTGTTTATGTCTTAGATTTTGTTTCTGGTCTTTCTACCATTGTTTGTTGTGGCCATTTTTTGGAGCCAAGACCAAGTAACTAGTAGCCAAACATTAGTAATATATTTTTATATATACTTCTCCATTCCCCTATTCTTGCTTCAAGAATCCATCAAGTTAGCAAAATGGAAGACAAGACTGATGCATGTAAAATGCATACATGAACTTTGCATGTTATTACATGTTTTTCCTACATATTAGCAACTTATATTCATGTTTTATAATGATTTGGGGGATTTTCTGAACAATCCCCCTTCTTTTGGTTCTAACCCTGTTTTTCTAGAAAACGTACTTTTTAGTGTTTCAGACTTTCCGGGAGCTTCGGGACTCCAAAAAGGGCAAGGCCAAAGAGCACGGTTCATAATTTTCGAGACGACCCTCCACACGGCCAGATTTCTTGGCCGCGTGTGGGGCCCCCTTTTTGCCCCCGTGGCTCCGATGCCGTCGATCTTTCTTCTCCCGAGTGTCTCGTGACCTAAAAACGACTATATAAAGGGTCCCCTGGCCTTTTCGAGGAGGAGGCGGCGCCGAGAGACGAAACCACGAAACAGAGAGATAGAAGGCTGCCGCCGGAGAAGATCGGAGGGGGGGAACACCACCGGGATCACCCCCGGAGGGCTCCACCCCCCTCCGGCGTGTTCATCATCAACATCTACAGCAAGGTCAGCTCCATCTCTCCACTGTAATCTCTTGGCAAACACGATATATGATGCAATACTATATTCCCTTGATGTATTGTGTCTCCCCGTCTATGTTTGAGTAGTGAATTGTTCTTGGCAATGGTGAAATAGTTTGTTGATTGGTTGCATACAAGTTTGTTATCTTCTATGATTGTCTTTATGTACAATATATGAGTGCACACATATGTTGGGGAATGCATGTAAGGTGATCACCGGTAGCATAATGGAGTGGTGGTGACTTGGGAGTGACAGTAACCTGAGATCGAGCCACAAAGTTAAGTTATTGGGGGATATATATAGGGGACCTTAGAACGTAAGGCTATGGTGGGACTTTATGTCTTAATCAATCTTGTGCAGTCATTTACTTGGCCACATGATCCATCATAAGGGGTTGTAGATCATTTACTTGACTACCTATTCATGGCTCCTTCCTAGAAGAAACAACTAAGACTAAAACATGTGCTTCACTAATTGTGACAACCACACGAACGAAACACCTATTGCTAGAACACTTGCTCTCTTGAGATACTTGAGATATTTGCTGCTTGCTACTTTAGAAACTTGCTTTAGGATTACTTGCATTTTAAACTTGCTTCACTAGTTACTAGACAAACCACACTCCACGTCACTTGCTTTTAATTAGTTAGTTCCTTTTAGTCAAACTTATTGCTTTGCATAAACAGCCATATAAGAGGGTTATAGGGCTTTAGAGAATAGATAGCTTACCTTCAGCTCCTCGTGGGTTCGACACTCAAATACTTATCGAAAGGTACTACAATTGATCTCCTGCACTTGGGAGTCATCAAGCACTTTTCTGGCGCCGTTGCCGGGGAGCGTTGTTCTAAGCTTTTATTCTTGTTTGCATTGCATACTAACATATAAACCTAAAACACAATTTTTTTTATAAAATGGAAAACAACCAAACAATTTTAGAACTGTATAATATCTACCTTGAATTAGGACATGAAGTGTTCGAGGAGAAATTGAAAAATTATTTGCACAACAATCATATTTGTGTTAGTACTAATTCTTTGAACACCTTTATTGCTAAGGAAAATCTTTAGCTTGGGGAAGTTTGTCTTGATGAATATGATATTTTTAGTCCCCCTACTATTGAGGATAAAAATGATATACTTGCTTATTCTATGGAAAGTTTTAAGCTTGGGGAAGTTGGTTTTGATGAGCATGATATTTCTAGTTCCCCAAGCTTGGAGGAGAAAATTCACTTTGATGATACTATGCCTCCTATATATGATGATTGCAATGAAAATTATGAATGTTTAACTCCCACTATCACTAATGAGGATTTTACTTATGTGGAGATTAGTGATTCTTTTATGCATGTGGCCCATGATAAGAATGTTTTATGTGATATTCATATTGTTGAATCTATTCATGATGTTACTAAAAATTATTATGAGAGAGGGAAACATGGTTACACATATTTCAACAATATTAAGTTTCCCCTCTTTATGCTAAAAGTATTGAAGTTGCACTTGATCTACCTTTCTATGCTTGCTATTATGTGCTTATTTTATTTTTTTCATTACAAAATGCCAATGCATAGGAAATGGGTTAGACTTAAAAATAAATTGTTTAATTTTTTTGGTGTGTTCCTTATGCTTAAATTTCCTATTCGGTTTGAGCGCACATTTATGTCTTTACAACATGTAAAATGCCTTTACCTACTGTTATGTATCATTTAGTTTAAGATTTTCATTTTATAAAAAATTTGGGAAAGTAAATGAGAAGGATGAGTAATGGAGAAGTTGGGGTCGACCTTGAACATGTGTTGTTCATGCCAATTAAACCATTGCAAAGTCTCTATCATTAAAAAAAATTCCAAAGCTAAAAACAATAAAAATATTAGTTCACTACTGTAACATCACATTTCTGTCTTATTTTTCATCTTAAATGGCAAGAATAATCTTATATGAGAGATAGGATTAAACAATAGTAATTAGCTGTCAAGAAAACAGATTCCTGAACTTCACTGCAAAAAATGTTTAAAATCATAGAAGTGGAATTTTGAGCTGGTAATTTACGATAGCAATATTTAGTTATCACTACATATTTCATTAGTTTTAAGTTTTCTGATTTGAGCAACTTAAGTGCCTCTAAAAATTCACTCTTTACGGGCTGTTCAGTTTTTGGCAGATTATGTCTTTATTTTGCATTGCTCTCATTACTTATGTTTTGTGTGGTTCTTTTGATCAAGGAGAAATGCAAAACTGTATAACAGTAGTTAATATTTAGAATCAACTCATGATGTGTCTTTTATGTACCTATGTGGATTTTATTTATGGAGGCACTAACCCCTCTAATCAAGTTTTATGTTGAGATTTGTGTAAGAAGAATTTTTCAGGAGGAAGAGTTGAGTGAGATGAACAAAGATCAAGAGGGACAACCAATCAAGCTTGGGGATTTACCCCTGGGCTCACCCTACATGTATCAAATAAGTACAAGAATCCAATCTTGGGGATGCCGAGCCACCTCACTCCAACCATCATGATGTTAAGTAAGTAAAGCCTAGCTATATGGCTATAAAGAAAGCGCTTTACGGGAGGCAACCCGGTTGTTTTTGTTTGGATTTTCCTAGTGTCCTATTGCTGTCTCAAGAGATTAGTTTTTTTTGTTTTAATTCTGGAGTTTTCAATAAAGAGTCAAGTCAAACCCATTTGGACTTATAAGTTGCTATCCTAGTGCATGAAATTTCTGTTTCAGCACGAGTCTGCTCACCGTATGATTTTACGTTTTTTATTGGTATGTCAGATTGATCTAATTTTTTAGTATGTTCTGCAAATTTTCGTCCTCTGTAATAAAAACAATTGGCTTAATTTTTTGACGAGTCTAGCTTAGGGAAAAACGTTCGTTTTGCTGCTGTTGCTTTTCTGGACAGATTCTGCTTTCTTTTGTTTTATGCACTCTTTGGGCTTGGGAATCGAATTTCCATGATTCTTTCAAGCAAGAGAGTGAACATACAACATAATGAACCTTATTTTCTATCTACTGGAGCATTTGATTTGGAATTTTGCACAGCAAGCATGTGATTTGTTTGTCCTTGCTAATCTCACCCCACTAGAAAAAGAATGGGAGAAACATGTTTTGTGAAGTTTTTTCACAGGGAATAGAGGAGCTGCGCCTCAAGACATACAAAAATGGTGAAATCCATAAGCTTGGGGATATGATGAACACCCCACTGGAGCTACACTCTTTTGGTTAGCACACGTCTACTTTCTGTTTTTCTAAGCAAAGCATTTATCGTGGAGACTTGAAGTGTCTAGTTTTTGTTTTTATTTTTGTTTTGATAAGACCACACCCATTATTTTATATGAGATTGAGCTACTGGATTTTGGGGTTGGAATGTATTGGATGCTAGTATTATTACTTGGAATAGGGATGCCATGGTTGATTTGAAGAGCTACATATGTTTGCATGATTTATAGGCTTTTTATGTGTAGAAATTTGCAATAATGTTGTCTTGAGCTATCTCTTATTCATGTCCTTGTTGTTAATTGCTGGTTTATTTAGTTTGTCATGAAATGAGTAGTTCTATGGACATATGCATGCATAGTATCTGGTCAACTAAATGTGCTAGATGTTTATCCATGCAGCACGACAAATCTAATTGTCACAGTAATATCAGATGTCGTAAATGCTTTCATTATGGACATGTTGAAAAGAATTGTTTAAGCAGCAAAGCCCAAGTTTGGGTTCCAAAAAATAAGTTGTCTTCGTGTCCGTCTGGGAGTACTCAAGCGTCGCCCGTGGCCGTTACGCATTCCACTCCTCCACTCCCTGACATAGCCTCCACCACCTGTCGGTTAGCCCCCACCTCTGTTCTCGGCGAAAACTCCACGAAAACCCCAATGGCGAACTTCGAACTCAATCCGGGGAGGTGGGTTCCTCAGGGATTCCAGGTCATCGACGGCGGGCCTACACGGCTGCCCCGCTCCTTCTACACGCCTGCTGTTCCCCCTTCCAGAACTCATGAAGCTTTCTGCGTCGCCATTATCGAACCAGAGCAGTTGCCAGAGGAAGAGCAGTTCTGGAGGCTTCAGGTTCGTAACTACATCGAGCAAACTCTTCAGAGAGTTGTTGAGGATGCACAGCCATGTCTTTTTGGTACTGGACTTTTTAAGATGCATAGCGCTGCTGCGCGTACTGCCTTGGTTCAGAATGGACCGTATGAGTTGCAGGAGAACATCTTTGTGCGGTTTGTTAATCATGACAACCGCACGCAATTGCACAGATCTGCTTTTGGTACTCGTACCGGATGGATTATGCTGTTGGGAGTACCTTATGACTTCCGCAATGAGAGGGATCTTGCCAATGCTGTTGCTCCTTTTGGAAGATTTCATCATTGGCATCACCTCGACGGTGTCCTGGACAGGACCCTTGTTTATGTCACCTTCATATCACCACAGCTCGTTCCAAGAGACATTGTCTTTGGAAATTTCAGTTCTTTGGGCGCTGCCAGGGAGTCATGGACTGCACCCTGTTATATTTTATCTGCTGAATTTAATGAAGTGATGCCTCCTGATGAGGATCAGATGCCTCCTGATGGGAATCCCCATCCTATGCCTGGACACATGCAGGAGGACCATGGCAATTTTGGGTTGCCACAGTTTCCAGAACTTGGCTGGAATGAACAGCCACCTGCTGCTTGGCAAGCTTTTCCAGAGCAGCAGCCACAAGATGATGTTATAGAGGACCAAGCCCCTGCTTGGCAAGTTGGAGGCTGGGACCACCTCCTACCCCAGCATGAGTCCAACTCTACAATGAGCACTGATTCTGACAACTCTGTCAATCAGAATGTTTTGATGGTCAACATGCTGCAGGTTCACACTGCAACTGCTGCACCCACTGCCCCTGGTCTCTTTGCCTGGCCATGGGTTCAGTCAAATGCCCACTTGTATGGGCCTACCTTGCCCCCTTCAATGCAGTGGGATAAGCTGTTGTCCAAGTTGGTTCCCTTTTTATGCTTGTCTTCTGCCAGGCCCAGTGGGCTCTCCACTAGCCCATTCACTATGATATCAGATGCTTCTGTTCCTTTTAAGGGGAACATTTTCCAGTTCAATGCCAAGAGAAGATTCTTCAAGGCACAGAGGACTGACAGAAATCTATACCTGAAGGATTCCTCTAGTACATCTGGACCACTGCCCTCTGCTACTATTGAGGAAATTGATTCCTCCACTCCCACTGCTTCTGCTGTCACCGCAAGGAAAAGAAGGAGGTGCAAATTAAGCACCCCATCTGTGGAATCTTCTGTCAGGCGTAGTACTCGACAGGCTGCACTGAGTAATGGCTTCAGGTTGGTGGCCATGCAGGAAAACCCACAGCCCAGGAAGAAGCCAAGGTCTGCTAGACCTCCAGCTGACAGTAGTTCTGTCACTCCCCACACTCCTATTGTGACTCTCCAGCAGGTGGGGAGAGCTCTCGAGATTGCAGAGGAAGAGCTCACCAAGGACAAGCTTGATGCTGATCCTGCTTCTCCAAAAGACCAAGGAAATTAATGTTAGACAAAACTTTATGTATTGTCTTTTGGTCTGGATTTCTAATGTTTTATCTTATCATCTCCTGGAATTATAGTTATGTAATGGATCTATTTCCCAAGTGTTTATCTCTGAACATGATAGGCCCCTGTTATTGTTACTATGCTGTGATGAATGGTGTTCGTTTGGTAGCTGGCTGGTCTAGCTATTTTGTTCCTTTTATTATCTTTGTCAATGGATAATACACCACAATTTTTATTGGATTGGAGAGTGATGGATTGGAATATCAGAGGCTTAAATGATAAAAATAAGAGAATTCTGGTTTATAACAAAATTGAAGAGAGCCAATGTGTAGTTATCTGCCTGCAAGAAACTAAGTGTGAAAGTTTTGATCACAGTTTTATTAGATCCTTTTGTCCAAAAAGGTTTGACAAATTTGTCTTTTCTCCTTCTGTGGGAGCTTCTGGTGGAATTATTGTTCTATGGAATAGTTCCATTTTTGATGGAGAATTGATTGATTGTTTCAAGTCTGCCATTCAGATTAATTTCACCTCAAAACATAATCTCTCTGCATGGACTTTGGTTACTGTTTATGGTCCCTGTAGTGGCCCTGACAGGGACTTCTTTGTTCAATGGCTTTTTGATTTATCAATTCCTACTCATGAAAATTGGTTGATAGTGGGAGATTTCAATTTTATTAGATCAGTGGAGAACAGGAACAAACCTGGAGCTGATATGAATGATATATTCATTTTCAATGAAATTATTAGTCATCTAGGCCTGATTGAATTGCCTTTAAAAGGTAGATCCTTTACTTGGTCTAATATGCAAGATCAACCATTGCTTGAGCAACTTGATTGGTTCTTTACTAGCACTTGGTGGACTTTGAACTTTCCTAACACTTTGGTTATGCCCTTGGCTAAGTCAACATCTGATCATGTGCCATGTGTTATCTCCATATCCACCAACATTCCTAAAGCTCAGATTTTTCGATTTGAAAATCACTGGATACATCAACCTGGTTTTATGGATCTTATTGCTAGAGTCTGGAAGTGGCCTGTTAGGAAGAATAACATTGCGGCCACTATTACTGCTAAATTAAAAAACATCAGACATGAGCTTAAGAGATGGGGTAGAAATCTTTCAAGCCTGAAGCTATTAATTGCTAAATGCAATAAGGTGATTTTAATCTTGGATACTCTGGAGGAGGAGAGAAACCTCAGTAGACCTGAATTCAATTTCAGAAACATTGTTAAAGCTCACTTGCAAAAGTTGCTGTTATCTCAGTCTGCATATTGGAAGAATAGGTGCACCATCCGTTGGGTGCAACTTGGTGGTGAAAATACTAAATTTTTCCATGCTAAAGCTACAGAGCGTTATAGATTTAACACTATAGCTGAAATTAAAAACGAGGAAGGTGTATCTTTAATAGATCATCATCACAAGGCAGCTGCCTTTTGGACTTGTTTCAAGAACAGAATGGGAGTCTCCTCTGTCACATCACAACTTTTAGATCTCTCCAATATCCTACATCCAACTGTTAGTTTACAATGCTTGGTTGAGCCTTTTACTACAGAGGAGATTACTTCAGTTACGAAATCCCTCAAGACTGACAGAGCACCAGGCCCTGATGGATTCAATGGACTCTTTGTTAAAAAATGCTGGGAGGTGTTAAAGGAAGATTTCACAAAGCTCTGCCATGATTTCCATTCAGGGAATTTGTCTTTACAAAGTATTAATGACTCCTATATCACTCTTATCCCAAAATCAAACTCTCCTGAAACTGTCAATGATTTCAGACCTATCTCCCTGACTAATACTTGTCTCAAATTTGTCACCAAGCTTATTGCTAATAGGTTGCAAAATGTGATTTGTGATACAATTCATGATAACCAATATGGTTTTATTAAGGGAAGAACCATCCAGGATTGCCTTGCTTGGTCTTTTGAGTTTCTGCATCAGTGTCAACAGTCCAAAAGAAAAATTGTGGTTCTCAAGATTGACTTTGAAAAAGCCTTTGACACTTTGGACCATGATGCCATTATACAAATCCTAAAATTTAAGGGGTTTCCAGTTTTATTCCTTAATTGGGTCAGAGAAATTTTAGCATCAGGTTTTTCTTCTGTTCTACTCAATGGAATACCTGGGAAGAAATTTCATTGCAAAAGAGGAGTTAGACAGGGAGATCCTTTGTCTCCACTTCTTTTTGTTGAAGGAGCTGATTTATTACAGAGTTTAGTAAACAAAGCATACTCTGATGGTCTACTTTCCTCTCCTATCCCAGTCCGTCAAGATTTTCCTATAATTCAGTATGCTGATGATACTATTGTGGTGCTTCCAGCATGTGCCAAAGACCTGGATGTTTTCAAGGATATTCTCACCACCTATGCTGCTTTTACAGGCCTGAAAATCAATTTTCACAAATCATCTTTAATTCCTATCAACTTAACTGATGAGGAAGCTAATGCCCTGGCTGAAATTTTCCAATGCAAAATTGGGTCTATGCCTTTCACTTACCTAGGCTTGCCTATGGGTACCACTAAACCCTCTATCAAGGATTTCTCTCCTTTGATTGATAGAGTTGAAAGGAGACTTTCTGCCACCTCCTCTTTTTTGTCATATGGAGATAGACTGGTGCTAGTGAATTCTGTGTTATCATCCTTGCCAACTTATTATATGCTTTCTCTTGTTATTCCTACTGGTGTCATTGAGGTTATTGACAGAGCAAGAAGACATTGCTTGTGGAGTAAAAGAGGAAAGGAAAAAGCTCAATCACTTGCAGCTTGGCATATGGTGTGCAAACCAAAGAAAAAGGGAGGGTTGGGAGTAATTAACTTGAAAATCCAGAACTCTGCCCTTTTATTAAAACATCTTGATAAATTCTATAATCAGGAAGCCTTGCCTTGGGTGCAACTTGTTACTGATGCTTACTATTATAAGGCTGTTCCTCATGCTGTGGTTGAGTCTGGTTCTTTCTGGTGGAAAAATATATTGGCATTATCTGGGAGTTACAGGAACTACACTACATGCTGTGTGGGCAATGGTTTCACAATACTGTTTTGGGAAGACAAATGGCAGCCTCAACCTCTTAAGATAACCTTCCCAAGACTTTTTTCTTTTGCCAAAGACAAATTTCAGTCTGTAAATGAATTCTTGCTTGGCACAGATTGTCTCCAGAACTTTGCTTTACCCCTGTCAGTTCAAGCAAATGAAGAGCTTAGGCTATTGAAAGGCATGATTGGTCATTTTACATTGCAACTTGGTATTAAAGATCAATGGAAGAGTCCACATTCTAGTGGCAGATTACGTCCTAGCTCATTTTATAAACACCAGTTTTCTGATGTCCCTGATGATCCAATTTCTTTTGCAATTTGGAGGAGCAAGTGTCAATCTAAGCATAGATTTTTTGCTTGGCTTATCCTGCATGATAGAATTAATACCAGGGACATGTTAATTCGGCGACATTGGAACATTAATTCCTCATCTGATTGTGTCCTGTGCCCTGACCATGTTCTTGAGGATTGGAGACATTTATTTTTCAATTGTACATTCAGTACAAGGATTTGGAATTACCTGCAGATTCCTTGGATACCTGGCACACCATCTTATGCTATCATGAATGCCAGAAAGCATTTTGCTGGTTCTTGTTTTGTGGAGATTGTGATCCTAGCTTGCTGGTGCATCTGGAAGCAAAGAAATGGATGGATCTTCAAGAACACCAAGCCAACTTTCAGAGGTTGGAAGGCCCTGTTTACACAGGAAGTCACTCTGCTTAAGTACAGGGTGAAGAGTGCAGACTCTGTTTTTTTGACATCATGGATTAATTCACTCCCATAACTTTCTTGTACATATTGTACATTTGTAAATAACTTTTCTTTATTTATTTAATAAATGGGGGGCTGTGGGGGTTTCCCCCACAGTAATGGTGTCAAAAAAAAAAACTATCTCCCTCTTGCTAGCCAAAAATTTAAAAATTCCAACAAGTAAAAACTTGTTTCCAACACTCCTTAGACAAGTATTTCCAGTGAGTCCACCATATCTTCCCATTAGCTTCATTGCTATTCCGAGTATATTCACCATGTTATTGCGTTATTTATGTTTAAAATTAAGATATTCACTTTATTAATTATCATGGGCTGAACTTGGGATAGGACTCTCACGAACTTTTGAAGGCACACTTTACTTTTTATGCATCTAATAAACATGAACCAATAATGGGAGCCACAAGTTTTGCGTTTGACAAGTGTGTGGTTGGGAGCTAGCTATAAACGTGTATCACCGGAAAGCTTTCAACATTGCACAAAAATTTACATTTGGTTGATATCATGTACTTTTGTTTTTGGACTCCTGCCATGCCGAAATGAAATAGAGGAATAGTAAGTTTTGATGAGTAAGTATCTATATGACTAGAGAAACGCATTGGGCCGCTAACCCAAGCCATGCTTTATCATGGTGGAAATTTACTTACAGCTTGAGTGACTCTACAACACATCCTACAGTAAAATAAGAAGCTATGCATAATAGTGAATGAAAATAAAAAGGATGCTGAGTCTATTCCGTTTGTTTGTCTTGTCATTGTGACATGGGCTTGTTTCCATGTCATGGGGAAAGAGGTACCTCTTTGCAGTTCTCTATGATGTCATTAATACTTATTATGATTGTACAAAGCTTATTAGGAATCTTAAGTTGAGTAATCATGGAGTAGGTTTTCACACTCACGGGGCATGAGGCTTTCAACCACCTTGTCATTCACATTACTTCAACATTCACCATTTAAGATGCTAGTGATAAAGGGGCAATGAGAGTCCTAGATCAATGGATACCACATTTCAATTAGTAATTTTAGTTGAATAATTTAGAGGCTAAATAAGACTTGATCATGTTTTACCTCTACTCAATTTTCTCCAAAGTGTCCACCATATTTTCTATTTTCCATTATGCTATTCTTTGACCAATATAGGATTTTATTTTTCATTTTGTGTATGCATTTGGTCCATAGTGCTTTTATTTCATTATACACTTTGTGAACTTTCATGAAGCATCTTTGCTTGCATATTTGATATTTCTTATAACATGAATTGTATGTTGATACTCATCTACATTATGAATCATTTGATTATATGTAGCATGAATAATCTTCTTTGATATTCATGATTGTTTTAAAATGCAAAGTCCATGTTAGTTTTATCACCTTCATACTCGAGGACGAGTATGGGCTAAGCTTGGGGATGTTGATGCATGTAAAATGCATACATGAACTTTGCATGTTATTACTTGTTTTTCCTACATATTAGCAACTTATATTCATGTTTTATAATGATTTGGGGGATTTTCTGAACAATCCCCCTTCTTTTGGTTCTAACCCTGTTTTTCTAGAAAACGTACTTTTTAGTGTTTCAGACTTTCCGGGAGCTTCGGGACTCCAAAAAGGGCAAGGCCAAAGAGCACGGTTCAGAATTTTCGAGACGAAGACCATGGGCCAAAGTAGAGGGCCAAAAGGACAACTAGGTGGAAAAGAGGACCCTCCACGCGGCCAGAATCCTTGGCCGCGTGTGGGGCCCCCTTTTTGCCCCCGTGGCTCCGAGGCCGCCGATCTTTCTTCTCCTGAGTGTCTCGTGACCTAAAAACGACTATATAAAGGGTCCCCTGGCCTTTTCGAGGAGGAGGCGGTGCCGAGAGACGAAACCACGAAACAAAGAGACAGAAGGCTGCTGCCGGAGAAGATCGGAGGGTGAAAACGCCGCCAGGATCACCCCCGGAGGGCTCCACCCCCCTCCGACATGTTCATCATCAACATCTACAGCAAGATCAGCTCCATCTATCCACTGTAATCTCTTGGCAAACACGATGTATGATGCAATACTATATTCCCTTGATGTATTGTGTCTCCCCGTCTATGTTTGAGTAGTGAATTGTTCTTGGCAATGGTGAAATAGTTCGTTGATTGGTTGCATACAAGTTTGTTATCTTCTATGATTGTCTTTATGTACAATATATGAGTGCACGCATATGTTGGGAATGCATGTAAGGTGATCACCGGTAGCATAATGGAGTGGTGGTGACTTGGGAGTGACAGTAACCTGAGACCGAGCCACAAAGTTAAGTTATTGGGGTATATATAGGGGACCTTAGAACGTAAGGCTATGGTGGGACTTTATGTCTTAATCAATCTTGTGCAGTCATTTACTTGGCCACATGATCCATCATAAGGGGTTGTAGATCATTTACTTGACTATACCTATTCATGGCTCCTTCCTAGAAGAAACAACTAAGACTAAAACATGTGCTTCACTAATTGTGACAACCACACGAACGAAACACCTATTGTAGAACACTTGCTCCCTTGAGATACTTGAGATATTTGCTGCTTGCTACTTTAGAAACTTGCTTTAGGATTACTTGCATTTTAAACTTGCTTCACTAGTTACTAGACAAACCACACTCCACGTCACTTGCTTTTAATTAGTTAGTTCCTTTTAGTCAAACTTATTGCTTTGCATAAACAGCCATATAAGAGGGTTATAGGGTTTAGAGAATAGATAGCTTACCTTCAGCTCCTCGTGGGTTCGACACTCAAATACTTATCGAAAGGTACTACAATTGATCTCGTGCACTTGGGAGTCATCAAAGACTCAACCACAAGAAGGAACTCCATCTTCAACTTGGTGGCAACATGAAGAGTTACAAAGAAGATCATAGAAGAACTAGAAGTAAGGGAATTGGACTTCACAACAACTAGAAGCAACTCAAGGAAGTACAAGTGTGAAGAAATTCAGAAGAAAACATCTCTCTCTTTCTTTCTATCTTTCTTCCTATTTCCTTTCTATTTGACTTAGTGGTATTTTTGCCCATCCCATACCCAAACCAATTAGTTAAGTGAAAGCCATGAAGATTTATCAAGTTCAAGAGAAAATTGACAACAAGGAGGAAACTACAATAGAAGCATGAAGAGGAACTCCAAGAAGACAAGCATGTGAAGACTTAGCCATCCACGCAAGTTGAAGAATAACAAGTTGTTTTGTCCAACCATTGACCCAAATGGAAAATCCCAAGACTTTATCTTGTTATCTCCATTGTTATGAAGTTAGTTGAACCTAGACCTACCCTAAACCAAAATTGAAGGACTAACTTAGATCACTCAAATGTTTTGATGAAAAGAACTAAGTGTTACACATGTGGATGTGTTACTTTAGTTGAAATAGCAGATCACCCTTAGTGAACTCTGGGAACTTCCTCGACAAGTATGGTTATAATAAAGTTTGATCACTACAAACTCAACCTAGACATCCTTAGTGAACTCTTGGAAACCCTATAACAAGTGTAGAACAATTAGGGAATGGATCTTTCAAACTCAAACATTGAACTTGTCCTAACCAACTTGGTTAAACCCCTTTTGATATGTCAATTGCTTTTTATGTTTTCTTCCCTTGTATGTTTGTTTGGTAGAATGATTGTTTATTCTGTTATTGTTTTTTCAATGTATAGATTGTACGGAGAGCAACGATCTTTTGTGAAGAGAGTGTGAATTTATTCACCAACTTCAACAAGGCAAGTAACACACCATCAACTATCCATTATTTTCTATATGCATTAGTTGATTTTGAGTAGTATGCATGGTAGGAAATTTATCTAAGTATTATGTTATGCTAATATCCCAAGTAGTGTGTAGCCATCCTTTTATATCCTGCTAGTATAGAAGACACTGAACTTAGTAGAATTGCTATGCTCTTCAAATGTTTTATTTAGATGTTAAGGATAAAACTACTAAGTTTAATGAATCACCTGGGTGGAAGTGGTAAGACCGGTTTATGTTGAGTGTTGCCTCAGGGCCCTTGTCTAAGGGTTATTCCACTTGAGGTTGTCACTTGCGGATGGCCACCCAGGAACAAAGAGATTAGTAAGTCCCTCTAAGTTTTGTAGGTTCCCGTGCAGCCTTTGGTCATATGGGCTCTGTCTTGATCAACTAAGTTGAATGAAATCACCAGTGCTTGACAAGCACATGTAGGGGGTGTAGGTTGGAACGGATCAAGCCTGACGGTGGTAGAATTTCTTCTGGAAGATCTCGTCTCAATCTTCTCTTTTCCTTAATGAACTCAGGGTGTATAGGATGTTTGGGCTGATTTGAGTCTAAAGGTGAAAGTGCACAAACTCTGCAGAGTCAACAAACTAAGATCTTAGCCGTGTCCCCGGTCATGGCAATTTGAGCAGCTGGACAAGGAATGACGGAAGAATCTCATCATGCCGACTTCATAATAAAATTTTGATGGGTGAACAGGGTAGGAGTTTACCCTGATTTCTATCAGTGGTACTCCTTAATTTTAGTTAAGGTTCACTGGTTTCTATCAGTGATACCTTTTATAGATGAAATTGTTTTATGATAAAAGATAGGAGAAAACTGGCTTTATGCAAACTTAGCCGAAACTCCACTCAGCCAAATAAGCATATAGTATTAGTCTTACCATTTATATCCACCATAGTGTTACTTGCCAATACATTAAATTGTATTGACTCCCTTGTGGCTGTATATTCCATATTGCAGATGTTTCTGAAGACGAGTGAGGATTTCGTTTAGGATCTCGAGACTATCGCCAACATGTTTTTGCCTGTGGCACATGAAGAAGATGGGCTCAATGTATTCTATGTTTTCCGCTGTATTTCTTTTTTTTTCTGCTAGTCTTCTAAGACTATGCAAGTTGTAATACCATTTTGTAAAGACTGGATCATGCGATGTAATAAATTTGATGCATTTGCATGATATTTCATTTTGTACTGTGGTGCTAGCAATTGATCCAGGGACTAGCACAATAACACAGGTCTTCTTACATTATTTAAATGTGGGAACGCTACAAAATGGTATCAGAGCATTGTGTTGCCTGTAGAAATTCGAGACCCTAAGTTTGGAAAAGACCCTAGGATTGAAATTTTTCTATGTTTAAACTTTCTAGAAACAAAACATCTCATCTTAATCTTTCTCATATCTTCTCCCCTATTATTCAACTTAAATTTTTTCTAGATGGCCTACCTCTTCAATACCATTAAGACATGAATGTTGATGACCACAACATGAAGTATTTTCACCACCTGAAGACCTACACTCAATATTATTGAAGAACCTTGAAGAAATACTTAGACTTCACAATAATCAAGAACGCCAAACATGGAGAGAAGAACTTGAAAAAAAACCTAAAGAAGATATAGATGAGACCACCAATCTAGTTCCTTTGTTAGAACAACGTTAACGCGTTAGTGTATTGATCATACCAATGAGTGTGGTATGACAATATTAGTTGTTTTCTAAAACCTTGATGTTTGGTGTGATGAATGTGTTGCTATATGTTTGTTATGTGTTGTTGCAAGATGAGTTTCCTTGATCTGATGTGTTGGGTTAGGAATTTCTTTAGACTCTTTCTAATCTCTATTCTTTCATGCTAAGCCAAACCAAAACACATACCCACTTACCAACCATATTGGGATACCATATGAAGTGCAACAACAAACCTTTCACCCAAGAATGTCATGACTAGTTCTCTATAGAGACACAAGCCATACAACTGAGTAAGGTCACAGATTTCAAGATCCTTTTGTGTGAAGGAACAATCACATCCATGATCAATGTCAACTACATCATAAGGAGCAGCAAGCCAATCAACAAGTGAAGAAAGAAAAGTAAACCCCAGGCTGCATGAGCTATGAAGATTTCAGAGCCAACTACATCAAGAGAAGAAATAATGAAGAAACACAACTATCCAGTTTGTGTTACATTAGAGTTTTACGCAGCCCACTAGTTGATAAATGATAGTTTAGCTCAAGTTTGTCTTACAGATTGGAAACTTTCTGTTAGACAAGTGAAGTGACCTAGTGTTATTAAATAAGATTCACCAATCCAAGTACAAGGTAATGATTGAGTGCAACTTGGACTGGCCCCCGTGGTGACATACTCACATTATCTAATTTTGTTATGAGGAATGTTAAATTTGAGTGACATACCTATTAAAGAGACGACGATGTTAAACCTGAACCATAGAATGGTAGAAATACAATAATGAACCTAAGTTAGTGTTGCCGAAAACGTACTATTTTCGGTGAGGATCAAGCCAACTTTGGAGGTATCAAGCAATGTAAGATATTGCCTACCATGAGAGTTTCGTTAGAAATAGCATGGTGCTTGCTTTCAAGGATGACCACGACAAGATGGAAGATTCCGAAGGACATCAAAAGACCAAGTTAAGAGTGACCCAAGGAATTTTGATTGACCCAAAGAGTGACCCCTCAGTGTCAAAGGTAGTTCAATAGAATTCTGTTGGTTTGTAAACCTACCATGAAGGAAAGTTCTACTCAAACCATCTTAAGTAAAACCACAATCCAAGGTATGTAAATGGACACATCCTATTGGAAGATAGTCGTAACCAATAGAACCCTAAAGGTTAAAAACATGGATTCAAGACCCCAATACCAACAAGGAGTTGATACATGCTATACAATTATACCATGGATAATGAAGTATGACTCCGGCTGAAGTTATAGAAAAATACAAAACAAGAGTTTTAGACTACCCACAAAAGTATCTTTTAAGGGTGGTAGCCCACCCATTTGTTTTGGAACCCAGTCACCCAGACCTATCTTTCTTTCTAGCCTTCCCAAATCTCGGGACGAGATTTCTTTTAAGGGTGGTAGTCTGTAACATCCCTGATTTTTGGAAAATGCAAAAATCACAAAAATTTGAAACTTTTTGTTTTCATGTTATGCAAGTCACCAAACTCTACAGAGTCAATAAACTAAGATCTTAGCCGTGTCCCGGGTCATGGACAATTTGAGCAGCTCGACAAGGAATGACGGAAGAATCTCATCATGCCAACTTCATAATAAAATTTTGATGGGTGAACAGGGGTAGGAGTTTACCGTGATTTCTGTCAGTGGTACTCCTTAATTTTAGTTAAGGTTCACTGGTTTCTATCAGTGATACCTATTATAGATGAAATTGTTTTATGATAAAAGATAGGAGAAAACTGGCTTTATGCAAACTTAGCCAAAACTCCACTCAGCCAAATAAGCATATAGTATTAGTATTGCCATTTATATCCACCGTAGTGTTACTTGCCAATACATTAAATTGTATTGACTCCCTTGTGGCTGCATATTCTATATTGCAGATGTTTCTGAAGACGAGTGAGGATTTCGTTTAGGATCTCGAGACTATTGCCAACATGTTTTTGCCTGTGGCACATGAAGAAGATGGGCTCAATGTATTCTATGTTTTCCGCTGTATTTCTTTGTTTTCTGCTAGTCTTCTAAGACTATGCAAGTTGTAATACTATTTCGTAAAGACTGGATCATGCGATGTAATAGAATTTGATGCATTTGCATGATATTTCATTTTGTACCGTGGTGCTAGCAATTGATCCAGGGACTAGCACAATAACACAGGTCTTCTTACATTATTTAAATGTGGGAACACTACACACTGGGAGCAAAAGGACCAGACTAGTATGAGAAGGATGAAGCAAGAAAGTGGCAAGATTAAGAAGAACTAAGAAAGGAAGATAAAGATCTCATAGATCCTCAATATATTGAAAAGATCAATGAAGAACATCAAGGATAACAAACACCGAAACAAGGTAACAAAAAGGCATAATATCCATATGATTCTGACAATGACAGTGAAAACGAAGGGGAGGAAGAAAAATGTTGAACAAGAAGGAGTCAATGCTGAGGTAATAAATAAAAGAGCAAAGGTAAAAGAGAAAATCAAGACAATAAGTAAACCAGATCCTCCGCACAAAGTTCATAGTAAACCAAAGAAACATCTTCCTTCCCCACACATAAATAAAGAAATGAGTGATGAGAACCTTTATAATCATTTGTTGATGCTCTCAAGAAACTAACATTTCAAGTGCCTATTCTTAAAGCTATGTAGGTCCCCACTTATAAGAAATTTTTGAGAGATATGCTCAATAGAAAAAGAGTCATTCCTCCAATTGAAATAGTGACTTTGATAGAGAGTTACCCAATGGGTGATAAATACCCGAAGAAGAAAGAAGATCTAGGTACGCGCATTATAACTTGTCATATAGCAGGAATAGAAATTTATAATGCACTCTGCGATCTAGGAGCATGTATAAGTGTTATGACATTCTCTATATATAAAAAGTTGAACTTGGGAGACTATTATACAACTTGTATAACTTTGCAAATGGAAGTTAAAACAAGGAAGAAACCAGTGGGAATTATTGAGGATTCTTTAATTAGAGTTGATGAGCATATTATGCCTATACCCAATAACTTTATTATACTAGATATTCCCGAGGATGATAAATTATCTATCATATTAGGAAGACCATTTTTTAGTACTTGATACGTCATAAATGTATCCTTAATTTCTAATGTTCCATGTTGTTTTCTTATTGTTTCCCACATGTTTGATATACACTTTATGTCATGTTTATCGATCTTCCGGACTAACCTATTGACAAGATGCCATAGATCCAGTTCCTTGTTTTCTGTTGTTTTTAGTTTCAGAAAAGTTGTTTTGGAAATAGTCTCGGAATTGGAAAATTTGAAGCCCGTAAGTCTTAGAATTCCCGAAGGTTCCACAGAGTCCCGAAGATATCCAAATAGGGTCCACAGGGGGCCCACACTATAGGGCATTGCGCCCCCGGCCGCGGCATGGGATGGTGTGGGGGCCTCAGGCCCCCACCGCCTTTGCCCTTTTCCCTATTTATTCCCCCGAGACGTAAAACCTACACATATACCACTTTTTCCCGAGAAACACTCGAGGCCGCCGTCATCGTCATCCCAAGATCGGGAGGGTTCTGGAGCTCTCCCCGGCACCCTGCCGGGAGGGGAATTCATCACCGCAGGGGTCTACACCACCATGCCCTCCTCCGAAGTGATGCATGAGTAGTTCATCCCTGGACTACGGGTCCATAGAAGTAGCTAAATGGTTGTTCTCTCCACTTTATACCTCATGTTTAGATCTCGTGAGCTGCCTCACATGATCGAGATCATCTTTATGTAATGCTACATGTTGTGTTTGCTGGGATCTGGTGAATGAGGAATTCTACGTCTTTTGATTATCAATCTATCATGTTATCTTCATGCTTATGTTATTTATGATATTGCATGCTCTCCGTTATTAGTAGATCCTCCGGCCAGGTAGATGCTAGTAACTCCAAGAGGGAGTATTTATGCTCGATAGTGGGTTCATGCCTCCTTTCCATCTGTACTCGAGTGACATAAACGTGAAGGATGGAGGATGTGTTGTTGCCATTAGGGAGAAAACAAAAATCTTAGTCTAAGGATGATTTTATTGTTTACATTACACACTTTGCTTACTGCAATTATCTGTTGCTTGCAACTTAATACCCAACGTTCGTTCGGATGATATTCAGAGGGTGGATTTTTAGTCATAGACACAGTTGGATGACGGTCTACGTATTTTGTTGTAATAATCGCACGAATCACATAGTAATCTCTATGTATTTCATATGCACTACGGTGCATCATTCATTTCTGTCAATTGCCCAGCTGTAATTTGTACACCACATATGTTATTTATATTTCACGGAGAGACACCACTAGTGAACTATTGACCCCGGTCCATTTTCCTCATACTGATAAAACACCTACTGGTTTCATAATGGTCCTACTGTTTTGCACACCATACATTTAACCTCTTTGTGTTCAGCAAAACCGGTGAGATTGACAACCTCACTGCTTCGTTGGGGCAAAGTTATTTGATTGTGTGTTGTAGGTTCCACGTTGCTGCTGAACCGGTAGTGCGCCCTGCCACCTCAGCTACATCAACCTTCAGAGATTGCTTGTCCTCCTACTGGTCGATTCAACCTTGGTTTCTTTTCTGAGGGAAAACTTGGCGCTGCACTCTTCACAACCTTTCTCTTGGGGTTTACCAACGAGGGTGTCAACTACACACCATCAGTACCGCAGGAGCTTCCGTGGATTGTGTGAACAGGAAGATAACATTCAATGTTTATGATAAATAAATTATTCGATGTTTCACAGACACGTGAGAAAAGAGATAAATATATCACCCAGAACGAAGAACAAATTCAGTGAATGCTCTGGAAGAAAAGCAACCAGACATAAGAATGAAAAATTAATTTCAAAAGAGAGGGTTGCCCATTTGGAAAGGAAGAAAAAGGTAAAATCTTAATAGATAGCAAGCCCTCACAAACTTCATATGTTGGTAATATTTGTAGATGTTAATATTAGTTATAAAGAGGTGGAACTTATTATTTTTGAAGTGAACAGGACGAAGAAAAGAAGAAACGAGCAAAAGAGTAGAAGAAATTTACTTAATGAGACATAGTACGGTGACCTTCATAGTACTAACCAGCATAGTGATGATTTATTTATTATTATTTTTTCTACTATTTTGTAGATTCCAATACGCAATATTTTTTGGACGTAATAACGAGTTAGGGTACGGTGAACACTCACCGTACCACTACCTGTACCGGCCAGACCTTCTGCGAGCAATAAAAGGGAGAACAACTTAACGTGTCACGGTATGGTGAATTATCACCGTACAAGTGACCGTATCGTGAAGAATCTCGGAACCAGAGAGTGGAGAATTTACTTAATGAGTCACATTTACGGTGAGATCCACCGTACGAGTGACCATATTGTGCAAACCTTTTGTACCTATGCAACATAGTTATCACATACGGGGTGTTGGTACGGTTGGATGCGACCGTACGAGCCACCATACCAGAACACGAGGCAGATAATTCTTGAAACTTATGAAGAGAGCATGAAACGACCTTGGTACGATGAGTTGCGACTATACTACTCACCGTACTGCCGTGTTTCGAAGATAAAAGAGAGAGGGTTGCGGGATTCATCTCCTAGATCCTCCAAAACCCAAAAATATTTCTCTCCAAACCCTCCAAAACTCTGCCCTAAATCCTCCCAAAACTTCGATTATTTGCAGATTTCATTCGTTTGATTTGGTGGAACTCCAAATCGGTAAGTTTCTCCTCCAATCCATGGTTTAGTTTATCCTATTTGTGGCTATTTTTATATCTTTTCTATAACTAGATGAGTTCTAGACCTAAATTGATTCTATATATTTGTACATGTTAGGATTTTATTTAAGCATGTAGAATCATCTATTTTACACCTATGAACCATATGCCTAGTCTTGTTTAGTAAAACTCCAATAGAGTATCAAATCAGTTTTTCCCGGACTTATATAGTTAAATTTTATTTACTTTAGGGCAATGGCATCCAAGAAGTTGGAGAGTGTGATGGGCAGAGAGAGCACCGCACCCGTCCACAAGAGGGCCAGGAAGGAGCCCTCCTTTGAGATTGACCGTGAGGCGGTCAAGGAGTTGCGGAAGGGGATGAAGAACCGTGAGGTTGTTCCCATAAGGTGGGTGCATCACGAGTTCCCCCAGGACATTGGTCTTTCCCCCGACTTCGCGATGATGGTGGGACGTGTTGGACTTGCCACCTTCACGCAAATTCGCGTCCCTACCTTTGAGAAGCTCACGTGGGAGTGTCTCTCCACCTTCTGCAGTAACATCCATGAGCCATAAGAGGAGCCATACTATTGGTTCACCATCGAGGGGCAACAAGTATGCCTAACCCTTCAAAGGTTATGTGGCATATATGGTTTTCTGAACCACGGTACAAAATCTCTAGAGAATGCTGATAATGAACTTGTCGAGATGGAAGGTGTTTTGGAGTGAGATATTTGTTCTTCTGTAGCATCCTCACATTTAATAATGTAAGAACTACTATGTTATTGTGCTAGTCCCTAGATCAATTTCTAGCACCATATTTCAAAATGAAATATCATGAAAATGCGTCAAGATTCTATTACATCGCATGATCCGGTCTATATGGAAATAGCTTTACAACTTGCATAGTCTCAGAAGACTAGCAGAAAACAGAATTACAGCGGAAAACTTAGTAGAACATTGATCCTCATCTTCTTCATGTGCCACAGGCAAAACATGTTAGTTGTAGCCTCGAGATCCTGAACGAAACCTCACTCGTCTTCAGATTCATTTGCGGGATGGAATATGCAGCCACAAGGGGTCAATACAATTTAATGTATTGGCAAGTAACACTATGGTGGATATAAATGGCAAAACTAATGCTGCATGCATATTTAGCTAAGTGGAGTTTTGGCTAAGATTGCATAAAGCAAGTTTTCTCCTATCTCTTTTATAAACAAAATTTTCCTTTAAAAGGGTGGAAACATTGGATTGATATCCAAGCACCACATATGATGTTCACTTAGTCAAAAATTTACTTATCGAAAATGGTGTTGAGATTCTTCTGTCATTTCTTGTCCAGCTGCTCATAGTTGTCCATAACCATGGACACGACTACGATCTTAGTTTCTAACTCTACATAGGTTGTGCACTTTCACCCTTTGTCTTCAATTAGCCCGAACATCCTATACACCGGAGCGCATCATGGAAAGGAGAGAATTGAGACGAGATCATTCAGAAGGAGATATTCAACCCAGACAGCAAGAGCCATTCCACCTATAATTATACTACATCTGCTTCTCAAGAATGGGTTGGTCTCTCACAACTTAGCTGATCAAGACACATCATATATTGTCAAAGGGCTGCACGGGAAGCTACTAAACTTAGAAGGGCTTAGTAATCTCTTTGTTCCTGGGTGGGCATCCGCAAGTGTACTCCTTCGGTGATAAACACCATTGATATGGCCCTAGGGAGGCACTCAACATAATCCAATCACATCCAAATTCCACCCAGGTGTCCATTGATTGTTATACTTAGAATTTTCCATACATCAGGTAAAACAATTTGTAACATTTCATAGAATCCACTAAGTTCTAAGGCTATAAAAATAACAAGGGTAAAATAATGGCTACACACTACTAGGATAATATCATATCATAATATAACTTAGTAAAATTTCCTATCATGCATAACACTAAAAAACTCTAATAATGCATATAGAAAATAATGGGTATTTGATGGTGTGTTACTTTCCTTTGAAGTTGGTGAAGAACAATTACCTTCTCTTCACAAAACAGAACGTTCTTTCCGTACAATCTAAACAATACAAGTAAACAACAATAAACAAGCAGTCACAAGTAAAAGAACAAAGTATAACAATCAAACTTAACACAACAATCTATTCTACCAAAGCAATTATTGTGTCCGGGTTTAGTATATAGAAAATGGCTAAGTATTGTGTCTTGAGGAGTTCAAACTTATTAAACAAAAGTTTCACTAAGGATTATCACCTTTATGCTAATTTGTAAAAGGAAAACTTGTTATTTCAATACACAAAGAGAAACAAAGTAATTTAGTTAGTGTTTTCCATTTGTGACTAAGGGTTGCTCTTTGATCGAAACATCACACAAAGGTCTAATCTTTTTTGTCTTGTTTTCTTCAAGTCTTCTTTTGCTTCCTTGAGTTGCTTCTGATGTATAGTCTTTTTTGTATGTTTCTTCAATTGCCTTGCTTTTAGTCTTCCTTAAATATTTGAACAAAATAACTTGAAGCACCTATCTAGGATTTAAGTACCTAGTCCTATAGATCAAGAGAGGTAGCAGATATTGCTAGAGTTACTTTCTCTTGTAAAACCTTCTCTTTTTCTTCTTCATCTTCTGGGAGTGTATTCTTGAGTTGGCTTCTTGTTGAAGTTTTTCTTCTTTATGGAGAACTCCTTGCTGAAGTATTGGTCAAAAACACTTATCTCACTTGTAAAACAAATTCTAAGTCTTGGGAAAAACACACTAATCAACTCGAAAACAAATTCTAAGCTTTAGTCTTCACATGATTGGCCTTAAGGAAAATCTTGAGGCTCCTTTGTAGCTTCCTCCTTAGTGGTGACTTGATGGTCTTGGTACAAACTAAGGATGGTCTTGAATTAACTTGCCCATAGGTCTAAGGGAACAAAAAAGAAAGGGAATAAAGACTTAGAGAAAAAGGTGGGGTTGGTCTTCATGGAGTTCCTCTTGATTATCTTCTAAGTGCTTCTACTTATTCGGATCCTTCTGAAGAATACTTTATTGTCTAAGTCTTCCATTGGTTTTCTTACTTAATGTTGAAAATCTTCGAGTTGACAATTGTAGCATCCTCTCCATGGCTTTTCACTAATCCCTACTTAGTGGTTCTCAACTAGGAGGGCCAATTAGCACAAAAATTACATGGACATGGTTTCAAGGCATTTGAGGGCTTGGGTTTTGGTCTCTCTAGTCTAAGGTTAGTACTTAGAACAAAGTTGCTAAAGAAAACATATTGGAAATATTTATAGAATTTAAATTAAGTAAAAAACACTAAAAAAGGATAACAATTCTAAATTCAACTTTATTTGGTTCAATAATTATTTTGGGACAGAGAGTATGAAATTATACATCATAAGGTTCCAGGGATATTTTATTTGCAATTTTTAGATGTGTAGAATTTAAACTATGCCAAAAATCATCAAGCAAGAAAATTTGAATTTGAGCAATTTAAATTTTGTAAAATTGGAATTTGAACAGTGCTAAAAGATTCTACATGTCATGCTGATTTCAAAAATTCCAAGTTTACTTAATTTGGATCTATGGTTAAAAACTTATGATGATTCCAAGTGCTAGGGGTGTTTCTGCAAAACTGCAAAATAAATTAATTACGGAATTAAAGAGAAAACAGATAGCTACATGGCGTGCTGTGATTCGATGCTGGTGTTGACGCGGCGCTTGCGTGGCCTGCTGACGAGCGGCTGACATGGTTAAGTGGATGGATCTGGGCCACACGATCGGGATCTAATGGCTCGGTACCTGACTTACGATCAAGATCCAACAGTTCAGTTTTAAACACGACGAAGTGGCGGCGCTAGGTCACCGGAGTTACGCTGGAAAAGATGATGTAGCCCACCGTATTCAACCAAGCACAACATCGACACACAACAAGGTGAACTCACTCCTATCTCCGTATGTTTCCGGTGACTTGGTGAACGGTGCTCTACCTCATGAAATACCCCTCTACATGCATAGGTGGGATCACCACATGGAGACCCAAGATGGTACCCAAGATGCTCAAGAACACATCCAAGAAGATGCACATGAAGCTAGGAAGGAAGTGGGTGAAGACGGCGTCAAGATCGGAGCTACGAGGTGGAAGAACGGAGGGAATAGGGGGATCGCGGCCTTACCCCCCAGCCAGGCCGGCCTCCCCTCACCTCAGGCCGGCCACCTGGCCGAGCAGGCCGGCCTCCCCCTTCCCCACCCCGGCCTCAGGCCGGCCTGCCCCTCTCCTCAGGCTGGGCACCCACCCGAGAGCCCCGGCCTCCACCCCGGCCTCAGGCCGGCCCCCAGGCCGGCTGCCCCTAGGCGGGGCGCCTGCCTCCCACCCGGCCTCACAGGATGGCCAGGGCGGCCTCACAGGCCGGCCTCCCTAGTTTTGTGCGGAAATGCACCGTATTGGCCCCTTTTCACCCCACCTACCCCCCTAGGCTATATAAGGGACTCCAGTGGCTAGATCTAGGGTTAAGGGGTGATTTGAGAACTTCGGGCTATGCCCTTGTATCCCTCTTGTGAGGTGACTCCTCTTGACGAGGCTACCCCTACGATGTTCATGTTCATCTAGGACCGTATCAAGATTCACTACACCTACTTATCCTTTCCCTTCGTGGATTCTGTTAAGAGTTGCCAATCTCCCTCTCGTAAATCCTTGAGGTTCTATTGGCGTGGTGGACCGGGCCACGGGTGTAAACCGGTATCAATCAAGGTGAGTTCCGTTGGATCGATCGGGGTTCTTCGGCTCTTACTAGTTATCTCCCTTTGTGTTTCCCCGCATTTGCCCACGATTCCCCCTCGATTCCCCATCTCGTGTTAATCGTGTTCATTGCGTTCTTCGTGCGTTCTTCGTTCGTTCTTGTCGATTCGTGAAGATCGGGCCAACTTAGAGGTCAAGCCTTCATCATCTGGTATCCAGAGCTACATTGACACGAATCCGACACCCCACCCCCTCCCCTACCACCAATTTTTCTTCTATCCACCATAAATTCGAAAATTTGACCAAAAATAGCCAAAAGGGATTTTGACCGATCTCTCGATTTGTTGAGTTTTTCGTGGTTTTGATTCATAGATTTGTTGCCAAAGAACATTCCCCACCTTTATATTTAGCCACATTTCTCGAATTTGTCCAAAAATTTCTTGATTTGGGAGAAATTTCGAAATTGAGCAAAAATCCCAGAAAAATCATGCTCTTCGATTCTTGGACAGATTTTGTATCTTGTTTTTCTTTGTCGTCGTTGCTCCGATTTGAGTGAGGCAAGTTCCTATGTGTCGCCATCGACATCGCCTACGCATCTACATCAACGGATCCACACGGCATCGACATCCACCGGCCGCAAGTCGGAGATCATCCATCGCATAGGTATAACTTGCTTCCGCTTGAACTAACCCATTCCTTTGTGTACCTTACGTATTGAGACTAGTTCTTTTACACCGCTTGGCATCGCATTTGTGGCACCGAGAGTGCGAGTTTTGCGCTTGTGAGAGAATAGCTTCGAGTAGGCATTGGCATTTGGGAATCATCATCCATCAAAAAGCGAAAAAAAAGAGAAAGGAGAAAGAGCACAAGAAGCAAAAAGAGCCAAAAGAAGAAAAGATCGATGCCAATTTCTATCATTTGTAGGAACGCCTAGCTTCGAGTTGCAAGAGAGAAGAGAGTGACCGGTTGCCACATTGCGAATCTTGTTGCCTCTAATTAATTGCGGTTTGAGCTAGCGTCCTCCTTGCGTTGGTGTGGCATAGAGCTTAGTCTTCGATAGGTACATTTCGTCTCCGCTCGTCCATTGGCCGCACTAACCCCATTTATCCCTTGTGTGTGTGCGTGTGTGTGTTCCATTTTAGTATCCACCATATCATTTTTCCTCCACTAGGATTGGTTTTCGTGCTAACTTTTCTTTGTTTCTTCTCCACGTTTTACAACATACTTTTCTTTGGATTTGTCGTTTTCTCGCCACATTTCTAACCCATTGCCATCCACCCGTAATCCGTGTGTGTTTTGGAGCGTGTTTTCGGGATCTTTCGAACTCAAGTCACTTCATTCTTTTTGTTATAGGTTTCTCTTGGCATAGTCCACTAGTTTCCAATATTTGCTAAAAGGTGAGGTTTGAGTTCTTAGGTCTACACACTCTATATATACACTTGTGCTTGTTGAGATGTCTAGGGAAGGAATACTCACAAGGCCGAGCTCGAAAGATCAAGGAACCTCTTTCTTCAACAACATTGGCTACCACAACTTTGTCAACCGCCATGAACACTTTCGGCTTTGCCAACTTGCTCGTGATGGATTGGAGCGTTTGGACCATCAACTTCAAGCTCATCATTCTCGATTCAATGATCACATGGCGAGTATTGAAGGCCAAGTGACCATCCTCGCCAACCGCCATGGATCATCATCGACCTCCAAGCCACGACGCAATGGCCGCCATATGGGAGAGAGTGGTAACCCCACCTCACCGCATCCTCCACCACCGCGACGACATTGGTTTGAGAATTGCTCGCCATCACCACTACCTCTACTTCGACACCGACAAGGCCGTGGTGACCCTCTTCAAGATCACCCTCTACGACTGGATATTCTTCATCACCCACCTTCTCCAAGCTCGACTCATGACTATGGTCTACATGGCTTCGTGGATGGTGCTCGCGCACATTCAAGGCTTCCAAGACAAAATGTGTGTCACCACCACAATGACCACCAAGACCAAGTCCCTTATCAAGAAGGTGCCCATGACATGGCTTCTAGTGGATGCCTCCCTCAACTCCACCACAATGACCACCGGCGCCATCCTCTCCATCATGACCGCCATCGCCAAGCCAATGAGGATGACCCACATGAGCTTCCGCTACCCATCTATGATGAAGACCCACATGAGAGACTTCCGCAACACCAAGCAAGTGAGAATGCTCCATATGGCTTGTCTTTCCCCATCTTTGAGGAAGACCCCAATGAGTATCCACTTCGACATCAACCAAGTGGGATTGCGCAATTTGCTACTTCACTTCCAATCTTTGATGAGGACCCCTATGAGCACCACCATCATCAACAACCAAGTGGGCATGCTACAAATGATCTCTCACTTCCTCTCTTTGATGAAGACCCCTATGAGCGCCCACTTCGACCTCAACTAAGCGCGGATGCTATTCATGATCTCTCATTTCCCATGTTTGATGAGGAACCTCTTGAGCGACCACGTCAACAACAAGCAAGTGAATATGCTCCAAATGACCTCTCACTTCCTATTTTTGATGAGGACCCACATGAGCGACCTCGCCAACAACAAGCAAATGGAGTTGCTATCCATGATTCTTCTCCTACCATATTGGTTGAAGCACCGCATCACCTTGACCAAGGAATTCCACCGCATCATCAAGGACATGAACACAAAAACTTGAGCGCCCTTTGCCTCAATGTTACAAGGTTCAAGGACCATGAGCGTCATCACCAACATGAGGAATGGGAGCCTCCACCTCATCTTCTCCAAGAGTGTGCCTCCTATTCGCACCCCGCCTTCGACAAGGATCAAGATCATCCTCGCCATGGACACTATGATACCACTACCTCATCAAGGCAAGAGGCAAGAGATACTTCACCACCAACAATCAACCACAACTTCCATGAGCGACATTCTATGAGGTTGACCAATGACCTTCATGATCAAGGCCATGAGTTTCCTTCATCGCCACAAGCGCAACAACACCATCAAGAGTGTGAAGCTATTCCTCCCATGACACAAGATCGACATCACCATGCGCATGAGGATACCACTCTACCACTTTATGATGAGGACGTTGATGCATGTGCCTTTGTCAACGAGGCTCATCCCTTGCCATCATCTCTAAGGAATTCTTCTTCTTCGTCTCCAATGACACAAGTGACAACTCCGACCATCCAAAAGAGAGCTTCCAATGCTACCAACGAGATGATCATGGTTTCCAACCAAAATGGTGACCATGCCTACATGAGTGAGGGCCAATACTATGCCTTGCACCAACTAGCTCTCAATTCCTTGGACATGCCCACCAATGGTGACGAAAGCGTCTATTGCAATGAGTCCGAGAATTCATCGCGAGTGTTGACACGAGTTCTTCAAGCCTATCCTCAAGATAGGGACCAACGATGCAACCTCTCTAGAGCCGGCGTCAATGGCACATCTATCATTGATGGAGGTAGCGACGAATTGGGTGACACACTCCCCTTGACCTCAAAGTAACTCATTCCAACCTCCACAAGGCCACGCTCAAGCCACCATCCTAGCCAAGGATATCATCATCATCATCATCATCATCAACCACTCGAGGATGCTACAAGGCATGGCTTTAATTTCCACTTGAGGGAGCTTCCTTCGACACAAGCCATGACCCTACCTCCTCCTCCAAGAAAGCCACCCTTTCCACAATTGGAGCTCAACCCAAGAGATGAGATGATTGAGTCCTCCTCGCCACATGCTATGACACTACCGACTCCAAGCAATGCAACGACTTCGACAAATGCGCACACCTCAAGTGCCAAGACTTTGGAGCCTTCTAGTGTCCCTTCTCAAACTTTTAGTGAGATGAGTGGTGAGAGAGAGATCCACCATCACGTGAGTGAGAGCCACAAGCCCATAATGAGTGGAAAAAGCATGAGTGTTCTTAGAGGCATCACCATGATAGCCACCAATAGTGAGATGAGAGATGAGAGCAAAACCCCATGTGTGCTTATCGACACTAACGGCTTACCAACTTTCTCTCCATCTTTGTTGTCTGTTTTGCAGAGAATTGGTGACCCTATCAAGCATCCTCGACCTCATGGACTTCTCCACATACAAGGCTCTCCACACCGCATGAACATCAACAACGACTTGAAGAGTTCGAAGGAGCGCATTCCGCTCGTCATGATCCACATGGAGAGTGACAAGAGCTTCTACGACAAGGCGTTCTCCATCCACACTCCTCAAGTCAAGATTTACACGGCGTGTATCAAGCACTTCAACGACAACACCGTCTACGCCTACATCCCACTTGTCATGATGTGCATGGAGTTCGACAAGCGCATCCACGACAACGACTTCTACGCCTACATCCCCTACGTCAAGATGTACTTGGAGTTCGACAAGCGCGTCAACGATAATGACTACCACTTCCACATCCCCTTCGTAAAGATGCACTTGGAGTTCGACAAGAGCGTCAACGACAATGATCGCCACGACTACACACCAACCGCCACGATGTACATGGACTTCGACATGAGCATCAACAACAATGCAACCCATGGAGCGGCGTGCAACCAATGCGTCAAGTTCATCTACACTCTACCGCTTCCGCAAGATCATCCTCATCCACCCATTGAGGACCATGTCAAGATCGTCATCGCCTTTGGACTACACCCTCCACGAGCATACCTTGGCATGATCTTCGATAAGAGGCTCAACTACAACGACTACACCGCCTCGCAAGATCTTCCTCAACCATCCAAGGAGGAACATTTCATGATCTTCATCACCTTTGGACCACACCCACTACGAGCCTACCGTCACATGAACTTCGACAAGCGGCTCAACTTCAACGACATCTTCGTCGTCAACATTCCTTCTCCCGCTCACAAATGGATGGAACGAGAGTCGAGGACGACTCTTTTTCAAGGGGTAGATGATGTAGCCCACCGTATTCAACCAAGCACAACAGCGACACACAACAAGGTGAACTCACTCCTATCTCCGTATGTTTCCGGTGACTTGGTGAACGGTGCTCTACCTCATGAAATACCCCTCTACATGCATAGGTGGGATCACCACATGGAGACCCAAGATGGTGCCCAAGATGCTCAAGAACACATCCAAGAAGATGCACATGAATCTAGGAAGGAAGTGGGTGAAGACGGTGCCAAGATCGGAGCTACGAGGTGGAAGAACGGAGGGAAAAGGGGGCTCCCGGCCTCACCCCCAGCCAGGCCGGCCTCCCCCCACCTCAGGCCGGCCACCTGGCCGAGCAGGCCGGTCTCCCCCTTCCCCACCCCGGCCTCAGGCCGGCCTGCCCCTCTCCTCAGGCCGGGCACCCACCCGAGAGCCCCGGCCTCCACCCCGGCCTCAGGCCGGCCCCCAGGCTGGGCGCCTACCTCCCACCCCGGCCTCCTAGGACGGCCTCCCCAGTTTTGTGCGGAAATGCACCGTTTTGCCCCTTTTCACCCCACCTACCCCCCTTGGCTATATAAGGGACTCCGGTGGCTAGATCTAGGGTTAAGGGATGATTTGAGAACTTCGGGCTATGCCCTTGTATCCCTCTTGTGAGGTGACTCCTCTTGACGAGGCTACTCCTACGATGTTCATGTTCATCTAGGACCGTATCAAGATTCACTACACCTACTTATCCTTTCCCTTCGTGGATTCTGTTAAGTGTTGCCAATCTCCCTCTCGTAAATCCTTGAGGTTCTATTGGCGTGGTGGACCGGGCCACGGGTGTAAACCGGTATCAATCAAGGTGAGTTCCATTGGATCGATCGGGGTTCTTCGGCTCTTACTAGTTATCTCCCTTTGCGTTTCCCCGCATTTGCCCACGATTCCCCCTCGATTCCACATTTCGTGTTCATCGTGTTCATCATGTTCTTCGTGCGTTCTTCGTTCGTTCTTGTCGATTCGTGAAGATCGGGCCAACTTAGAGGTCAAGCCTTCATCAAAAGACTTGCAAGGCGGCTCCACGATCGGCATCGTGTGTTCCCGGTGATACAGAGGTGTAAAACGATGGTTGGGTTAACCTGGATGTTCAGGAAGTTGAGGCAGGCTTGGTGGGGAGGTTGGCCGCTCCCTCGTTTTCTGGGTGGATCGCTATCGCTCACCGGAGTTGTAGCAGACGGCGGTGGACGTGGCCGAGGACGGCGTCGGAAATCTGTAGGATGAAAGGATACGCGATAATGTCAGGAGGGTTCGCGGTGACAGGGGAAAGCGAACAGTGGTGGAGGGAGGAGGTAAGGTCGACGGTGATCACCAGAATTGCAAACCCTAACCGGCAAGTGCGGCGGATTCCCGAGTTTCATTGACGAGAACTTGGCGTTGATTCTCATTGGGATTTTGCGGTGAAACCCATAGGGGCTCTCGGGGTATATATAAGGCTTCAAGATGGGATCAAATCCCGTTTGAATCGGGCGACTTTGTCCCGGGAGTCCTCATGTTCGTCCTGGACTGAACTCCGTGCCCAGGGGGTTGAAGCTGATGACGTCATAGCTTGCGTCATCGGTGGATCCCGATTGTCATCGAGGGAGAGGAGAGAGGGACGGCTGCACGCGGGCTGCTACTGAGCATGTTGTGCTACGCATGGGCGACAGATAGAAGGGGTTGGGCTGGCTTGGCTGGGCCGGTTGGCGCTGCGTGCGGTTGGGCTTCGAGGCAGAGAAAAAGAGGCACGTCTCGGTTGCTTTGGGCTGGTCTTTTTTTTTGTTCAAAACCTATTTTTTTTTAAAATATACTATTTCAATAAAAAACAAATGTTTACTGTTTCCCACTATTTTGAAATTTTGTATTTTCAAAATATGATTAAATGACTAATAGCAACTTAATACATTTTAAAATAGAAAAATAGCTAAATAATGTTTATAGCCAAATAAAATTCAGAGACAATTTTTCTTTGAAAATATTGTTTCCCATAGTTATTTAACATATTTTTATAAGAAAAATACTTCATGAAAAACACTTTATGGTTGGAACTTGTTATGGTAACTGAAAAATGATTATAGTTAATTTTGGCTTTGAATTTTTTTATTAATCCAATAATAGAAAGATGAATTATTATTGTTGAACAGAAGTTGAAAACAATCATTTGGAAAACATATTGTTTAAGAAAACAATTTTATATTCTTAAAGATTGTAAATAGGAAAACAATTTCTTTGCATAATTATTTATATTTAGGATTTAGGGTTTTAGAAAAACTGAGCCATTTGGATTATCATTTCTAGTAACATTGGAATAATACTTTATATTTGTTTTGTGTTGTGTTTTATTTGATTTTGGTGGCTTGCATTAGTGGAAAACAAAAAGTTTCAAATTTTTGTGATTTTTGAATTTCTCCAAAAATCAGGGATGTTACATCTTCATAATTATGACTATCTTAGGAATAAGATGTCTCTCATTTAAAACCCCACCATCCGTTACCAAGCTATTTTTATTGCAAATTCACTTTTTGCTAGAGAAAATGCAGGTGCACTCGCACACCATGATCTTGCACATCTAATAGTAACATTTAAGGATGTTCCGTTTAATTTTGGTGCACTTCTTATTCATCACTTTCATCGCCAGCAGTCACAAACCAAAGGAAGAATTTGTTGTGGCGGACTTTGCACTCACATTGCTATAGAGGAAGAGATCAACTTTTACTATTCTACACCTGTTATAGGATTCACTTTTATTGGCTCCCAATATTTAGTTTATGTTGTTTATATGAAGATTAACCCTACCAACCGCAACATCTTTCATTTCCGCATACGCTTTTCTAGTTACAAGAATGACGAGGAAATCGTCGCCTTGCCATTTCTACATGATTTTTTGTTTGCAGGGTAGGGGAACACATATAGACTGTGGGCGATATCAAGTGGCTCGCCAAGAAGCTGGATTGGACCCTCAGGAGCCAGCTAAGGAGGGAAGATGGGAGGAATACACTGCCCGAGAGGAGCATCACCAGTATCAAGGAGGCGCGTTGGGTGAATGGGGATACCAAGCACCACCACAGCCACACGAAGGACAAGGTAATTTTGTTGACCGCTCGAAATACACTTAGCTCGTGGAACGAGTAGGCGAAGTTGAGAAAGCACTCTAGGGTGTGAGCAACAACTTGGACCATCTGAACACGAGCTTCACCAACTTCATGAACTTGTGGGGACAGAACCCACCACCACACGACAGCAACCAATAGCCGAGTTAGTCCAAAAAAACTAAGCTTGGGGGAGGTGAGAATCCTCCACGCTTTTGCATTTATGTTTATTTCCTATTTTTCTTTAGCATGTTTAATTTCAGTACTTGCATTTTTATTCAGAAATAATAAAAAATTAGAGTACCCTTTTATTCTTTCTTTCCTTTATCAGAAAACTACAAAAAAAATCTTAGACATTTTGTATATATATTTTTTTTCTCTTTGTTTTTTTTTTCACAGAGAATCTCAGCTCGTGTGAGATAGCAAGGGAAAAGAAAATAGAAGATGGATCAAAAAAGGCACCAAACTAGCAAGAGGAGGTATGCCACTATCGTTTTCCTAGATCTTACAAGATTAAATATGATGATATAATTATTTGTTTGGTTGCATTTAGGGCTTGTTCCCCATCTAGTTTGTTAGCTTTAAGAATGTTTCCTTCATTGCTAGTATCACTGTTTTTACCTTGATGAAATATGCATTATCCAAAGTCTAGAAAATTTTATTGATCATTTTTTGTGAATGATCTGAGAAGAAAGAAAGAAATATTGCTCATTATTGTTAAAGTATGACTTTGATTTATCCTCCATGCTGTCATATTGAAAGATTAAATTGTTATTGCTAAATTGTGAACTGCTTGGTGTTATTATATAACAAGTCAACTTCAATCATTAAATCCATTGAGAGCCCATGGTTACTCATCTTAATTTTGACCAAGACCAGTACTCCGGTGACCAATGAGCAATGTACCACGAGTGATGGTGTTGACTTTTCCTCTAGCTAACGAATGATCTACCGTGGGGAAATCCTAGATATCGGCTATGAGTAGAAGGGATCTTGTAACAGTAATGTTATAATTTTCCACTTTAAAACTTGATCTCACATCTTGGTTATGAGTGGAAAGATGATTGTAGTTCTTTATCACTACGTCATGCAATATAATTGGTCTAACCATCTTTGTTATTTTAACACCAAGCATTGTTTACTTGGTTTGCTCTTATAACCAGTTGGCAAGGCAATGAAATCAAATGTTGAAACTATAAAGTGGGGGAGTAAATAAAAAGTACATGGTTTGCAAATGTTTTAATAAGAAGAATTTCATGCATCTGAAATATTTTCACTTTCGTTGAAGAGAGGAGCTTTTGATTGTCTCTCGCAGCCTGTTAAACTTCTGAAACTATTATTGCAAGAAATGACCTTTCAGTCAACGAATTATTGAGCAGTTAGGCGATGAGTGTTTAGGATGCAACCAATCAAATATTATTACCATTTTATTTAAGACTGCAGTAATTATGAAGAAGGGAACTGGCATATTATCTCGAGATGATTTGAGTTTATTGTTAAGAGCCATATTCCTTTTTGTTTTTGTTTTTATATGGGATATTTAATTATGTGCCTCTTATTCCCTTGTCTTGCTTGTTCTGCCCCACGCTCTAAACTTGCGCTCACTTTTCCCCATTCTCTTAGCTAAAACTCTTGCAAAAGTTAAAAATTGTCGTTTGCCGTCCATTCAATGCATTGACCGTCAACTGATGAGTTCGTGCTGACGAGTGGGCCCCGGGTCCTCCTTTGAGCATTGTGTGCCTAGTGGCACCGGAAAGAGACACGTAAGCGAGCTTGTCTGAAGCTGAAACAGATTGACACCGCTGCATCGCGCAGCCTAGCCCCCTCCGCCGCCGCCCCATCCCCTCCGCCGCCGTTGTTCCATGTTCGCCGCCGCCCCATCCCTGCCGCCGCGTTCTCCGGTACATCAACCCCATCTCACCATATGGGATTGCGAAGTCATGTTGATCCAGGACCGCCCGAATGCCCTCAACCATGGAGAGGATTGGGTCGAGTCAACGACAGATACTTCATGGATTAGACCCGGGTAAGCAATGTTTCCCCTTGAGTTGGTGTTCTAGCTTGTAAGTAAGGCCGTATTTGACATTTTTACCTTGAATCGTTCCAATTTCTCTCCACTATCTCGTGCCTAACTGCAGCAGTATGTTTGAACTAAATAGGATTGATCCTACGTCCGCTTTCTGGCTGGAGATTAGAATGTTAACTAGTCTGATGCGTGGTACTAAACCGCATTTTCTTAATTCGCTTTTCTATCCGGTTGTGATAGGAACAAACATTTGCTTCAGATATTGTCTCACTACCCTCTGTTCAGCCTATCCGTGGAGCAATGTCAATGCTGTTAAATTGAGTTACTTCAGCAGTACCAAGCAAAGATTTCTCCCACTAACTTGCGACGAGCATCTAGGGTTGTTTTTTAATCTGAATGTTGTCAGCCGTTCCGGTAAACTTCATATCTACGTGGTTCAGCCACAAGTAGAACCAGCCAAGGGGAAGGGTGTTCGGAAATCATCTGTCTCTCCTAATAGCCAGCACCCCGAGACTCCTTGTAGGTCGATACCAAATAAAGCGAGTGGTTCGTGGAGCTACAACATGTATGCTACTGAATCTGCTGCCGGTAGTGCTCCTGCTTCTCCTGTACCTGCTATGGTCGTTGTAGAAGAAGATGCAGAACCTGACGAGGAAGTGCGTCGAAATGTTCATAACGACGAGATGATGTACTCTGAACTGGTAGATAGAGCCAGTTAGTAAGGAGTGGATGATGAATATCCGGAGAATCCCATGAGCCAAGCTAGGTTTGATAACACTGGCGATGAAGAGTATGCGGAGAACAATCATAACTTAATTTTGGATGAATACGATGGTGATGACGTGCCAACAATTGAGTGTAACAGGGAGAATCCTGACATTACTTAAGGCACCATATTCCAATCGATGGTGGACTATCGGAATGCAGTAACTACATAGTGCATTCTTATTGAAAATACCTATAAGATTAAAATGAGTGATCCAAGAAGGTTCATAGTTTGTTGTCCATATGATAGGTGTATGTGGAGGCTGCATGCATCATGTATGCTAAAGACAAAACTGATTCAGGTACTCCAAGTTAATTGATTATTTTATTTCAGATCATTGAGTAATGTTTATTATCCACTATTTTGTACCCTTTTTTATTTTGTTTCAGATAAAGAAAAATCCACACAAGCACACATGTCCACCTGGATGGGGAGGGGGGAAGTTGCAAAAACTCAATGGGTGGCAGATGCAATATTGGGTTGGCTAAGGGAAAAACCTGGTCTTTGTCCAACAACATTCCAAGGGAAGATTTTTGAGAAGTATAAGATTGTAATTCCTTCACAGCTGCGTTACACCGTCATAGCTGAAGTGGAGATGTATAGTCCAGGTAGTGTTGTAGAAATTGACAAGCATACAAATCCATTCGAAATAAAAGGGAAGTCATTTGAAAAGAAATGCTTCAGAAGGGCTTTTGTATGTTTCAAGGCTTGCTGGCAGAGGTTTCTTGATGGATGCATGCCTTATTTGACTGTAGATCCTACCCATTTTACTGGAAGAGGGAGAGGACAGCTAGTAGCAGCTTCTGCAATTGATGGACACAACTGGCTATTCCGAGTTGCATTTGGTGTTTTGGAGGCAGAGTTCAAGGAAAGTTGGGATGGTTTGTGCAGCAGTTGCGCAACATTATAGGCACACCCCCAGGTTTAGCTATGCATACATATGCTTGCAAAGGTCTAGAGAGTGCAGTAGAAATTGTATTCTCTGGAGTGGAGCATAGGGAATGTATGTGACACCTCGCGCAAAATTTTAAAAATAATTTCAAGGGAATATATTTTGATGAGAACTTATGGCCAGCATCATACACATGTAGCGAGTTGAAGTATGAGCACCATTTGAGAGTGTTGTATGCTCAGAAGCATCTAGAGGTGAAGGAGTATATGGATGCACATCATGGCAATGTGTGTTCGAGAAGAAAATTCAACACCATATACAAAGTAGACTATGTGACCAATAATCTTGCAGAATGTGTCAATGCAAAGTTCAACTCAGTGAAGGGTTATTTGGTTTGGCAAGAATTTGACAAGATGAGGCAGATGATCATGATAAAGATGGCTCTTCGCAAAGAATTGGGAAAACACAATATGTTGGCCAAGTTATACTCCCATCACCGATTAAAGTATAATACAGTTAATTACTCGTCGGGATGGCGACGGATTGGAGCGGTCGAATTGGATCGATTTGATGCACCACAATCGATCGGTCCGTAATAATACTCCCTGAAAAGAAAGAGGCAGCTTCGGGTCTGGTCAAGTTACTCGTTAATGCATTGGAAACGACATTTTCTGTTCCTACTCCTTTAGGACTATATTTTTCCTTTCCTCCATGCACTCTGCCAACGAAACAAGCGTACACAAGCAAACAAGCGAGCCATTTGGAACGTACAAAATATACGGAATATGCTTGAACCATTTTTTGACTTACAGGCAGGGCTGGGTAATTTTTACAAACTTTGGTGTCTATTTTGTTGACGTACCAAACCAAACCAAACCAAACCAAACCAAGTAAACCTTAACGCTTTTATTATTAGGTAAAGATATCTTATAAGCTGACAAACTACGCTTCATTTCCAATTTTGTTTAATTAGTTATGGTCATTTGAAATTCTTTCATACCCTAATAACCCCAAAACCCTGATAACCTCGAAACCCCAAAACCCTATCGTCGAGCGTCAGCCATCCGATCATACCCTACCGCCAATGCCAGCCGTAAGATCTGACCTTCTAAAAGGAACTCACGGGACATATCCACGCGCCGTCTCCGCGCCTGGAATGGCGTCGACGGTTGAGATCAGAGTTCGGTCTTCTAGAAGGGAGGGAAATCAGCAGGAGGCTGGTTTTGCATCCTTATTGGCCGCACCATTGTATTCCACTGACACATTGACACAGTCACACAGCAGCCCGTGCCCTCCTCCACCTATTGACACAATCACACGGTAGCCCGTGCTCGCGTCCCCTTTGGATCTCGGTGACATAGCAGTTCTTCTTCCTCTCCGGCAAGATGTTAACCTCCACTTCATCCTTCCTCCCCTCATGGCCTACGTATGGTTCAGTGCCGATACAACGGTGTCTGGACTGCCCATGCACCATGCCATTGAAGCGGTGGACTTCGAAGGAGGAGGAAAATGGCAACTTTGGGCGCGAGTTCATCAGATGCGAGAGGCGGACGGAGGTGCGGGTAGATCTTGGTTCCTCTCGCATCCTTTAGCTCTAATTTTTTTCATTTCTAGATCTGGGTTCTCTTCTTGCATCCACGGAGTTACTATTTATGCGTCATTATTTCGTTTTCCGATCGTGAAAAAAATGCAATCATTTTGAGTGGATGGATGAGTATTGGAGAGGCTTCAAAGTGAGGTCTTGCTTGATTTTAAGGGGGATCCAACCCTCGAGCTCAATCTGCCTCCATCTGTGAAGAACGTGCGGAATGGAGAGTTGAAGGGTGCTCCGACAGTGGGCGATGCAGATATGAAGAGTGAATTGAAGAAGATGAACAGGAACTTAAAGCAGATGATTCAAGTGATGCAACAAGAAAATATGATAGCTTTAAGCTTTTATTTTTGCATTGTTGTTGTAGGATTTGTTTACCTGTTGGTCAACCCTCGTTAGAGATGTTGTGTACTGTTAATTGTCCATTAAGTCCATGTTATGAAACCTTAATGCAATGGATTTCAATGTGTATCTCTCGAGATCATCTCAGTTTGTTTGTTCCCTAGTTTTTTAATTGACCAAATGACAGTTGGGCCCGAGCAAAATCAAGATTTCGATGGGCCATGCATGATTTTGACCGATAAGCCCACAAATACATTTGACTCTGTTGGATGGATTTTGTTGGGCCTTTTTTCCCTTAAGCCCACAAACACGTGATGCTCTGATTTTTTTTCTTTCAGCGATTCAAAGAGATTTCATTTATTTGAGATTTGATTGTCCACCCTATTCTATTTGCTGGAGGTGATAGTAAAATACAAAGTGTTCACAAAATATGACGAGTTTTAAGAATGCAAAAAAAAAAGAAGGGAAGTAATATTTTTTTCTACAAGCTAGTTGTCATGCACGTGAAAAAAAAGTGTTATTTTTTGACTAGGTTGATACTTAACATTATTTAGTTTGCAAATATGTTTTGATTTTTTGTCCTTATCTCAGCATAAACAGAATTAGTTCATAAATTTTTTTCGCTTATATTTTTAGTTTGGGTTCTTTTCTTTTTCACAAACTAGTGTAACTACTAGTTCATGAATTTTCTCCGCCATGTGCAACGCTAGCCTCTTGTAGACATGTATAGGAAAGAAAAGATCTTAGCACCTCGGACTCGGACTCGAAACTACTGTAACTGACTGGATTTTGATCCTAGCGTCTACTCTAAAAAAACTTCAAACCACTTGGAAATAATATGAATACAAATAAAAAAGAACACATCGCACACAAACGATAAATAAGTTTGATATGGGATTCTTAGATCCCTACATAGTACGGGGAACATATGCTATACATAGTAGGGTACATAGCATGGTACACTAATTAGGGGCGACAACACTATGAGCGCGCAACACCAACACCATCTGGACTTCACCGTCGTCGTCTTCACTCCTTGCCTCCATACTCGTCGTCTTCACTCCTCCTCGAGGCCGTCATCGCTGAGAAGATGTAGTCTTCCCTGGGGAAGATGTTGTCAAAGTCGGTGTACATGTTTTAGGTGGTGAATGCGATAAACTCGCATCCACACAAGAACACACGGCCGAGCAGGTAGTACACATCAAACATGTTAGTGAAGTAGGCGACGCGGCCTATCACCGGAGCATAGGAGTGGGCGCGCTGTTCCTCCAGACGGAACATGACTGGCGACCCCGCCGGGAGGTGGTTAAAGCCTGCACGGAGGAAGCCACTGGCCAACTCGGTAGAGCTCGTCCAGCGTGAGAACGCCCAGACGCGCAGCGCGGTCTAACGACCCTGCCGGGGGAGTAGCGGATCTCTGGCACGGTGGGCAGGAAGCGGAAGGTGGGCGCGTTGAACTGCATCTTCACGTACTCGAGTCGTCGGTTGTGCTTTGGCTCTGGTTGGAGAGAAGAGAATGGGGAGGAGGCAGAGATTGAAGTGTGGAGGAGGAGGTTACGAGACGCGGTTTAAGTAGCCAAGGGAGAGGAGGGGGTACATTGAACCGCCGTTTTTTCACACTGCATCAAGGCGTCACGGATGTACTTTCTTTTTCCTGTTTTCACATGACACAGTCCGATCGTGCCCCGACGGGTGGCTCGACGCCTGAAACGACGAGACAAATTGATCGAGCATGTGACTGAATCGAGCTACAGGCGTCGTGGCTAGGTAGCGACCGAATCACACCCGCGTGCGTGGCTAGGTGGCTGCGTGCATGAAGTGCATGGCTGCGTTGCCACTGAATCACAGCCGTGCATGGCTAGGTGGCAGCTGAATCGCAACCTTTTAAGCATTCAAACTAGTGAAGGCTACGCTCATCAGTGCCAACGCCGGGCGCATACATAGCTGGCTTGAACGATGACATGCATAAAAGGCTGACCGCGCGCGTGGGTACGCTAGCAGGCTGAATTTAATTATCAACAAACTCGGCCCATTCTATACAACGGGCCAACGGACAATGCCACGGAAACACAGCCGCACACGTCCCACTTGTCAGCTCCAACGAGCGACAATGTTGTAAGGACCCCAGACCGGCAGTCTGAAACCCTCCGTATGCATACATTCACGATCCCAGAAAGATCAGTCGTGAACAACATACAAAGTTGGCACACAGAAATACATCATCCATTACACGAATACATAAAGGTATTACACAAATGATCACATGATCAAGTTTAACACAACTGCCAAAAGGGCAGGCAATTTAACAAACACAGCGGAAGACAATTAAAACACAACGTAGTTGAGCCCAAGTCACGCTTTAACCTACAGGCTGCTGACCCGGAGACGATCCTAGTTCGCAAAGCCGTCAACTCCGTACTTCTCTTCATAGATCTCCTTCGGAGGCTCCTTCTCAAAGTCTGGCAAGTAGATACCAGGGGCGAAACCATAATGAGTACATTTGAATGTACTCAGCAAGACATCCATCATGTCACTTACCAAACATGCAAATATGCTTATATGGTGGAATAGGTAGGCTATAAATAGGGTTCACTACCAATGGTGTTCATATATGATGACACCACAGTTGCAGTCAGGTTAATCTGTATCTTCGTTGAAGAAGATACTTCAGAAGAAAATAAAATAATATAGTTTTATTTCTCTTGTAGATATCACATGTACAAGAGGTTTTGTAAAGCTTTGTTAAAGAATATTTTCTCTTTGCAAAACTTCTTGGAATCAGTTTCCAGAATTCTTGCTTAGAGTAGAAAAGGTTTTCTTTGCAAAACATTTTGTTTTGTATAACAACATCTGGCTTTTCATCATCGACGATACCTCCACGGTATAAGTTTCCATTCCTTTCCGAACTTCACAAGTTCAACACTTCCTTTCCAAAATTCCTTTTCAAAAACTTCCTCTTTTGAAAACATTGACACAATGCTAGCTACATGGCCATTCAACCGTCCATATCCGAGGACGCGGCTATCTCGAAATAGTATTACTCTGCAGAGGTGTACACATTTCCACTAGATCCAGAATCCGCCATGAAACACCCATGGACTGCTCCCAACCTATGAGAACATCAGATAACTGATCTTGACTATCCACTATGTGCAAGCTAGTACATGACTATCTCTTCAATTGGGGTTACCCTCCCTGGCAAGCCGTGTCCCACACCGCCCAAACAGGAGACCCAACTGCTGCATCCGGAGGGAAAATTAATCCCACACTTTAGATGTCCCGTATCCTCCACTCCTAGCGACATTTCGGTTCGGAGGATCCAATCCCCTATAGCACGTGAGATAGCACACATACTAGCCATAACAAGTTTTTAATCAAGCCCCTACCCATATTGGGGTAAAGTGGCAGTACGATAATGGTTGTCCAGCGAAGACTAGGTTATGTGTCATTTTTGAAAACACCACTTTCTCAAAAATGACCACTTCCACATTCCTCCGGAGAACAAGGATCCGCCTTTTCTCCGGGTTTTTCCGTAAAGCCTTTGTTTTGTAGAATCACAATTTTAGGGTGTCCACTTAGGGACTAATATATTTGATGGTAATAAATACCATATGGTGGCTTATGGGCTTGGTATTACCAAGTTTAACTACTGGCATGATAGTAACCTATATACTAGTATAGTAGTAATAGCCACACCAAAAATAGTTTTGATAATCAAGTTTTGGTAAAACTTCAGAGGTAAAACATGCATGATATATAATGGTAAGTATTGTATCAGCAAGCATCAGGATGGCTTGCCTGGTATCTCCTTGTGTCCCTGGTTTTGGAGTGACTGGAACTTGAAACAGAGCTTCACGACACTTCCTTCCTCTTTGTTTTCTAACGTCGTAAAGAGAAAAAAGGACACACATTCAGAACCAATCAAGGCAAGCAACAATGCATAACCATACATACAGCAAGGAAACCTAATAATAACCAATCACACAATTATTAATGGAGACAAACAATCAAACAAATCTACTTGGCAGAAATGCCATTTAATAAGACAACTTAAGGTTGGAGGAACATATATCACAACCTTAATATCATAGATTCAGTGGGTGTGCCACTCTCATACCAAGATATTAATAAACCCAAAATACACTTAGTTTCACAAGGGTGAGACTATTAAAAGTATATAAAACATGCACAAAAATAATCATGGCAATGGGTCTATCAACCAAACCACAAAAAACAAAAAGGTAGCTAATCTGCTAAGCCTAAAATCACATCAAGAATAAATAAGGCACATGATTTGAAAAAGTTACTTGTACAAATCAGTGGGCCTACACAAGTGTAACAAGGTAATAGACTCATCACAAAACACACAATTCTCATAGTGAGAACAAAAGAAACAATGACTAAAAGGAGGAATCCTATAGACATGTTTCTACTAAAAGTTTGCTATGCAAGCAAGCATAATAAGTAAAGTACTAAAATGCAAACAAGGAACCATGTTATCATAATGGTAAATGATAACATGTCCTCATGCTAGGATACACAATTATCCACCAAACACAAGTTGGCAGGAAAAATAATTCAACACAAAAACTGCTAAGGAAACTAGTACTACTTAAACATGAAGAATCAATGGATGCATTTCAATCAAGTAATTGAAATACAACCAGAGGGTCCATGTCATAAAAACAGTAGTGAAAAATATTTATACTTGCTATAACAAAAATATCCCATTTGATAAAACAAGACATCAATTTGCAGGGCAACTCCTACATACTAGTAGTAATAAAAAGGGCATTACTAGAGGAATCAAACAACACTTCAAGAATGTATTTTTCCTAGCAATCCACACATGATTATAACCACTTACAAACAGAAGCATACACATTTTCATTTAGTACTAAAAATCCCAAAGCAAAAATACTAGGCACTCATTAGTTATGGAACTATATAAAAGAAACACATCTAGTGTGGGGGAAATAATGTTTCCACCAAAAATGCAATGAAACCAGTGGGTGTTCCACTATCATATCAAAGCATTAAGAGGTCACAATTCCTCTGTTCCACTTGCTAAAAATTAACAAAAGACTAAACTAGTACCTATTGCAATAACCATACTAGTAGAAAAATAATAGGATGCTAAAATTAGCAAGGCAATGCTACTCATGCTATTGTTTTCACACAAGTGAAAACTCTAGGGGTCAATTACTCATAACAACCTTATAAAAATGCTACTGGTCCTATGAATACAACATAAAAATATGTGTCTACACAACCACAAAGGTTATGTCAAAAATTCTCCACATGAGGGAATTTTTCCATAACAATCTCATAGTCATGACAAAGCTACTCATGATTTTCTACCAAATCAAATGCAAGCTAGCAGAGGTGATAACAAAACAATATAAGTACCAACATGGTACTGGATTCAATCAACAAATCCAAGTGTTTGCACATAAAGTTAACACCCAAAAATGCTATGCAAATATTAACTAGAGATAAAACATATGCTATTAATAAAAATTCTATTTCTTCTCCACTCAAGTCCACACAATATAACATGCTAAAATAGCTAATTAACACTTAGAAAACAAGTTCACACAACTTATACATGCTAGAAAACAATATTGCAACACAAAAATAACTCACACAAATTAATTACCTAAAAATGCCAAAATGGCAGAAATAAGCAATTTAAAGATCTGTCGACCAAATTTTCTAGGATGCTCTAAAAATTAAACCTTTCTAGGTTTGGATAGCCCTAAACATATACAAGACCATCAAGTTGAGTTTGCATCAAAAATCATTTTTAATAATTTTATAAAAATCACCAAAGTGCTCTCTGGTGTTTTACCAAATTGCATGCCATTTAAAAAATACAAATAATTTGGAAGCCAGGTTAATTGCTCCTGTTAGTAAATTTCAAGGTATTTCCAATGCAATTGGCCTCACTTCATTCTGAGTTGTTAAATAAAAATGGTGCTCATTTTTCTGTTTCTGGTACCTGTTCCAAATCATTTTTAGTTTCTAATCTATTCAACCAAATGTAGATCTACAAGTTGGATATGGTTTAGATTTTGTTGCTTCACATCTGTGAATTTTGGTTTTGTCAAATTCATCTTTTAGGTAGGCTTTTAAGCTCAAAAGTAAACATGTTAGTTTCTGTAAAAATAAAATTGAAAAATAACTGCTGCAGGGCCAGATCTGCTAAATGGGCCGGCCAGGTCAAATCTCACCGCGAGGGAAGCTAGCCCCTGCCGCTGACTAGCGGGCCAGTGGCCACGCGGCAGCCACGCGGCAGGTGCGCAGCCCCACTGGCAGGTTTGACCTGCTCAGCGCGCGGTCAGCTGCGCTGGCGTCAGCGTGACGCCCACGCGACGTCAGCCGCCGGCGGGAGAGCTCCGGCGAGGCCGTACACGGCGAATCCGTGCGCCAAAATGCAAATTAAAAACACCCATGAGTTTCTTACAACGAGGGGAACCGAGTGAGTGATGTTTCGCTTCCCGGGAGCGGCCGGAAAGCGGCGGCGACAGCGCGCCCGCGGTGGCCGGAAAGCACGCACGGGAAGGCGGAGATTTAGGGGGTTAGGGAGGGGGAAAATGCACGGCGGGGGTCCGCCTTCTTACCCTAGACGCGCAGGATGGCTCGGAGAGGGAGGAGGAGGTCCGTGGCGGCGGGGATGGCTCGCCGGAGTGCGCCGGCCCGAAAGAGGAAAACGGACCGCGCGGGCACCACGCGGCGTTCCACCTCGATTCCATTCGGATGAGGCGGAGCTAATGGCCTACACGGCGGCCGGCGGCGTGCTCACATTTGGTCGAATCGATGGCGAGCTAAACTAGGGTTTCGGTTTGGGATTCTTGTACACAGAGAGAGAGAGGATGAGAGCTCGAGTGGGGGGGGGAGAGAGAGGGCTTGAGCAGACACAAGCACATGGGGGGCCTCTTTATCCACCTTGATGCCTTCCAATCGAAGCAATGGGTAGGTCTTCTGTATCTACAGCAAGGCTAGAGGTAGAAGATGACTCATCTTACTTTTAGGTCCCTGCAATTTTACAAATTGGTCCCTGTGTTCTCTGAAAAAGGATGTTTTCACCAAGAAACCAAAGTCAAAATTTAAATTCCTTTTGACCAAAATTCTAATTAGTTGAGATGCACAACATATGTGAAAATTGGCTCAATTGGAGAAACTTGATAATTCAAAGTTGTTCAAATTTGAATTCTTACATAAATGGACATTGAATTTATTAGACTACTTAGGAGCTTCCAAAAATGATAATTTTTGGCACACATTCCTTATTTTATGTGTTCCTTATGTGGTAGAAAATTCAAGTGATTTTGAGTTACTTCATAGAACAAACTTGTTCAAATTTCAAAAAGGTGCTGTCAAGAAAACAGGGGTTTTTGGCAACTTAAATTATTCAAAAAGTTGTGCCCTTTTGGTTTTCATCCTTATTTACGATATAGAGAATGTGGTATTTATTTCATGGCATTTGGCAAAAGTTTGTAGAACAAACTTGTTCAAAATCCCAAATGTTGCTGTGGAGAAAAAATCATGTTTTCAGGGCTTTAATGGATTCAATTTTTGGTCTCTTCTTGTGTGTGTTCCTTATTTGATATAAGGAAGCAATGGTATTAATTTCAGATCATTTTAAGAAAGTTTCCAATAGTAACTTGTTTTAGTTTTCTGTTTCTGGAAATACTGGAAATTCTATTTAATAAAGCACTTGGCTTTTCTTAAGCAATGCTTTGCCAAAATATTTATATGACTAGAGATAACAAGTCAATGCTCTCCAATACTTTTTTTTTTAATCTTGCAAGGTTGGAAAAACATTTGATAATATTTTGGTGAAGCATTTAAGAATGCCTCTTTTTCCTGATAGTCTTTTTGGGAAATTTTATTAAGTGTTTCCTCTTTCTTAATTTAGGTCTTGGAATAATATTCAACAAGTATGAGATTCATAAGATAGTTTTTGGAAAACTCTTTGATCAATATTTACTTTATAAAATATTGCCAAGGTCATTGGAACAATATGTTGAATATTTTTGGTTCACTGCTTTGCTATCTTTTTAAGTCTGCTTTCCATTTCTTAGCCATGTAAGTTTATCTAATTAGTTTGTTTAGTTGCACTCAAACAAATACAACCCAAGTTTAAATGTCAAGAAATTAGCAAAACAACTGTGTTAACAGGTATTCCAAAGTTGGGATGTGACAGGTCTTCCCCCCTTAAAAAGAATCTCGTCCCCGAGATTCGCAAGCGAGGACTAAGGGAGGGCCAACAAACACAATGTTAGTGTTGGAGTGCAGGTGCTTCCCCCCTTTGACTTTTCTTGGGAGGCGGGGTATTCCCCTAAATTAGCAAATTCACTTTAAAAAGTACACCAGTACTGTTTTAGGTCCAAAACTTTTGTTTCCTAGTTTGAACAAAAACTAAGGTTAGTGCAGAATTACCTGGAAATGTACCGTCAATTATTTACATGAGTTCCTAGGTATATCCCACATATTACATACCACATATGGAGTGGTGTACCACTCTCATAATAAGGTATATGAGAAGCTAAAAATATAGCTTGTGGGTGCAAAGGTTAGGTTGCTAAGGCAAAACAAACAGACAGAATAATAGCCACGGCAGTGGGTATTACTCACCACAAGCAACTATCACTTAATAGGTTCATGATTTTAGTTGGATGTTTTAGTTTCATAACATACTCTTAAGCACAATCATAACACCAGTATAAACTCATGCTAAGGTAAAACATTTAAACAAAATCCAATAAGCAAGCAAACAACACCACAGATGAATAGACTATTTAATCACTAGGTTATTGTTTATCAGAGGTTTTGGAATCCATCAATCATGAACAATTAGCAAACAACCAGTAGCTAAAAACCAATGAATACAATCATAAAGGTACTCTAAAACACCATCTTCACACAAGATAAAAACTCCTATTACTTAGGCATAAAAAAAAAAGACAGGACTGCACAAATAACATACTAGTATGAAAAATCTACACCAGCATGCTATAAGAGATAATCATATCCTATAACCATAGAACATGAAACTAAATAATTCATGGCATGATAACAGAAGTAATAACTTCCTAAACATGCTATATCAACACATATACCCATAAAATAAAAAGAGGGTAATACTAGAGCAAAAATCACCATTTTCTAGTGGTGAAACTAGTTTCACTCTAGAGAAACAAACAATGCAATCATGATGTTTACACTTAAACAAGCAAGTAATGAATATAAATGTACCTAATAGCAGTACACAAAACTTACTAATGTTAGTAAGCACCAACACCAAAGTAATTTTATGAATCAACCATTAAGCATGCATAAATTTCTTCTAGCAATTTCTGTTTTTCTTTAACCAATTACTAGCAAACAAGCAAGTTATAACTCACACAACCAGTAGATATGCAATTAGTGAAAAGTTATCTAAACCTTTTCAAAAATCCATACACTCAATTTAAAATTATTCACAAACAATCTACCTCTCAAGAGGAATTTATTTTCTTTGCGAACAATTTACTTTTAGCACACGATAGTGAAACATTTATTAACATGATACCCCTAAGGAATATTATGCTAACAAAAGGATCACACCTAAACATATTAGTATTTACTAATAAGAGATAAACTTCTCACTTGCATAAGTGAAAACAAACAATTATATTTTCCATGGTGGAAAATAGAAATCAATCACATAGTGAAACATGCTATTTTTACACCTGTGTATGGTTGGGGATTTTCATCCTCAAGCCAAAATGCAATTGGAACAGTGGGCTACGGCCTACTAATACCAAGTAAAAATAGGTACTAAGCCTCTGGTTACTCATGAAAAACTTTGCATACAAGATAACAATATAAGGCTATTTAATCTAGTGAAGAAATACTAGTGCATAATGATAGCAATGCTTACACATGCTTTACTATTAAGAGACATGCAAGATAACATAGGTACAAGCATAAAAATAACAGTACCTAAATGTTACTTGACTCAAAGAACACATAGCACAAAATCTACTAAGAAAGTATACACAGATCTAGTTCTCACAATACTACCAATTAATAAACTAGAAGGTGACAAATGCTATTTCATTTTTATTCGAGTTTCCAATCATGCACACACTTTCTAGGGTAGATTTATTGTAATACAACAACATAATAACAAGTCCTAACAACTCCATATAAGTTAGGAAGCAAGATTGAATAAAACACAAATTTATTTCAATCAAGAGCACACAAAGAAACAAAAACAGGAAAACTGCTGTTTTCCAGATCTATCCTAACCATTCCATCGTTCACTTAATTTCTAAACCCCGAATTTCATAGTACCTACCACATCTATTAAGATTTGGTTTACAAAGTAGATACACATGATATCCTATTGACTAGTAAACGAATAGGTCATCACCTTATTTCCTCGTGACTTCTCCTTTTTACCAACTAGATTAAAAGGTGTCGTAGTCACTTAATTTCTTGGTTTAGAAAGAGTTGTCAGTAGTTCGCATGATTTGGTTAGGTGTCAACCTAAGATTAGACCAAGCATGTTAGTCTTGTTAACGTCCTACATAATCATGTTTGTCCGACAAGATACGACTGGCGTCATCGTACGTCGAATATTTAATCGTGCTCTTCGGATTGGCTTCTGAGGGGGTTGCGCATCATGGCATGTGAAGACTTCTTTTGCACCTTTCTCCAGAGGAGGGAGGTATATAACTTTATAAAAAGGGGATTTCTCTTGTTTGGTCTTTTAAAAGGGAACATAAAAAAAAGTGCGACATTTAGCCAACAGGGTAAAAAGAGTCTTTTGGAAACAGACAAACATAGAGGTTTTGGTCAGTAGTAGTTGGTGCATTCACGCCTTTTCTTCTTTAAAGGTTGTCGTTGTTGGAGCTTTATCTGTTGGAGTGCATCATTGTTAGCAACGCTAGCAGCTCGTGTGGCTTGATGGTCCTCTATTATCAGGCACAACGGTGCTTTCATTAATTGTGGGGGAGATGGTGGTGGTTCACGACGGGTCGCATTATGAAGCGAAAACAAGTATAAGTCTAAGCAACAAATTCTTGTTTTTGAATGCTATACAAACATTTTTGCTTGCAAAAATTTAACAGGAGGCGATTCAAAAACAAGAGCGGGGCAAGCACAAATCTGCAAATTTTGAGCACCCCACAAACATATAGAAGCCTAGATGAACCAAAATTCTACACCACACAATAGCACAAAGTCCTACGGACACACATAAGCAAGCCATAACACACAAGCAAGGCTCCATTGGAGCTACGTCAGGGGAGACGACTCATGGGGTAATCGCTAAATTACTCCAAACTAGGCTGATCCAAAAAAAAAATCCTAGAAGTGGCTGAAGAACTATATCTACTTCTGACCATCATCACTGTAGAGTCATGCAATTATTTTGGTCTTCTCGGGACATCGGCAAGTATACAAGATAATAGAAGTAAAGTTTTTGAATAAACTTTTAACTGAGAGAGGTAAAACTACGCAACAATCTGTTTTTGAAACCCCAACTATTTTCTGGACAGAATACTTCAAAGACGAGAGATGTTTCAAAAACAGAGCGGAGCAGTTGCAAACAAGTAAGAAATAAACTCTTAACCGAGAGAGATACTAACTCTGTAAGGCCCGCCCTTGGAAACACTGTTCAAGGACGCCCTTGATATGCATTTAGAATCTTTTGAAAAGATAGTAAGGAGGGAAAATATACTAAAATTCCCTTAGATAAAAATAATTTAGATAGTAAATAGATTTTTACTCAAAAATACTTTTCTTTCCTATCTGACGTCCATGCTAACTAAGGTCTCCTAAGGTAAGGATGGCTCTGATACCAACTCTGTAAGGACCCCAGACCGGCAGTCTGAAACCCTCCGTATGCATACATTCACGATCCCAGAAAGATCAGTCGTGAACAACGTACAAAGTTGGCACACAGAAATACATCATCCATTACACGAATACATAAAGGTATTACACAAATGATCACATGATCAAGTTTAACACAACTGCCAAAAGGGCAGGCAATTTAACAAACACAGCGGAAGACAATTAAAACACAACGTAGTTGAGCCCAAGTCACGCCTTAACCTACAGGCTGCTGACCCGGAGACGATCCTAGTTCGCAAAGCCGTCAACTCCGTACTTCTCTTCATAGATCTCTTTCGGAGGTTCCTTCTCAAAGTCTGGCAAGTAGATACCAGGGGCGAAACCATAATGAGTACATTTGAATGTACTCAGCAAGACAACCATCATGTCACTTACCAAACATGCAAATATGCTTATATGGTGGAATAGGTAGGCTATAAATAGGGTTCACTACCAATGGTGTTCATATATGATGACACCACAGTTGCAGATCTGTATCTTCGTTGAAGAAGATACTTCAGAAGAAAATAAAATAATATAGTTTTATTTCTCTTGTAGATATCACATGTACAAGAGGTTTTGTAAAGCTTTGTTAAAGAATATTTTCTCTTTGCAAAACTTCTTGGAATCAGTTTCCAGAATTCTTGCTTAGAGTAGAAAAGGTTTTCTTTGCAAAACATTTTGTTTTGTATAACAACATCTGGCTTTTCATCATCGACGATACCTCCACGGTATAAGTTTCCATTCCTTTCTGAACTTCACAAGTTCAACACTTCCTTTCCAAAATTCCTTTTCAAAAACTTCCTCTTTTGAAAACATTGACACAATGCTAGCTACATGGCCATTCAACCGTCCATATCCGAGGACGCGGCTATCTCGAAATAGTTTTACTATGCAGAGGTGTACACATTACCACTAGATCCAGAATCCGCCATGAAACACCCATGGACTGCTCCCAACCTATGAGAACATCAGATAACTGATCTTGACTATCCACTATGTGCAAGCTAGTACATGACTATCTCTTCAATTGGGGTTACCCTCCCTGGCAAGTCGTGTCCCACACCGCCCAAACAGGAGACCCAACTGCTGCATCCGGAGGGAAAATTAATCCCACACTTTAGATGTCCTGTATCCTCCACTCCTAGCGACATTTCGGTTCGGAGGATCCAATCCCCTATAGCACTTGAGATAGCACACATACTAGCCATAACAAGTTTTTAATCAAGCCCCTACCCATATTGGGGTAAAGTGGCAGTACGATAATGGTTGTCCAGCGAAGACTAGGTTATGTGTCATTTTTGAAAACACCACTTTCTCAAAAATGACCACTTCCACATTCCTCCGGAGAACAAGGATCCGCCTTTTCTCCGGGTTTTTCCGTAAAGCCTTTGTTTTGTAGAATCACAATTTTAGGGTGTCCACTTAGGGACTAATATATTTGATGGTAATAAATACCATATGGTGGCTTATGGGCTTGGTATTACCAAGTTTAACTACTGGCATGATAGTAACCTATATACTAGTATAGTAGTAATAGCCACACCAAAAATAGTTTTGATAATCAAGTTTTGGTAAAACTTCAGAGGTAAAACATGCATGATATATAATGGTAAGTATTGTATCAGCAAGCATTAGGATGGCTTGCCTGGTATCTCCTTGTGTCCCTGGTTTTGGAGTGACTGGAACTTGAAACAGAGCTTCACGACACTTCCTTCCTCTTCGTTTTCTAACGTTGTAAAGAGAAAAAATGACACACATTCAGAACCAATCAAGGCAAGCAACAATGCATAACCATACATACAGCAAGGAAACCTAATAATAACCAATCACACAATTATTAATGGAGACAAACAATCAAACAAATCTACTTGGCAGAAATGCCATTTAATAAGACAACTTAAGGTTGGAGGAACATATCTAACAACCTTAATATCATGGATTCAGTGGGTGTGCCACTCTCATACCAAGATATTAATAAACCCAAAATACACTTAGTTTCACAAGGGTGAGACTATTAAAAGTATATAAAACATGCACAAAAATAATCATGGCAATGGGTCTATCAACCAAACCACAAAAAAGAAAAAGGTAGCTAATCTGCTAAGCCTAAAATCACATCAAGAATAAATAAGGCACATGATTTGCAAAAGTTACTTGTACAAATCAGTGGGCCTACACAAGTGTAACAAGGTAATAGACTCATCACAAAACACACAATTCTCATAGTGAGAACAAAAGAAACAATGACTAAAAGGAGGAATCCTATAGACATGTTTCTACTAAAAGTTTTCTATGCAAGCAAGCATAATAAGTAAAGTACTAAAATTCAAACAAGGAACCATGTTATCATAATGGTAAATGATAACATGTCCTCATGCTAGGATACACAATTATCCACCAAACACAAGTTGGCAGGAAAAATAATTCAACACAAAAACTGCTAAGGAAACTAGTACTACTTAAACATGAAGAATCAATGGATGCATTTCAATCAAGTAATTGAAATACAACCAGAGGGTCCATGTCATAAAAACAGTAGTGAAAAATATTTATACTTGCTATAACAAAAATATCCCATTTGATAAAACAAGACATCAATTTGCAGGGCAACTCCTACATACTAGTAGTAATAAAAAGGGCATTACTAGAGGAATCAAACAACACTTCAAGAATGTATTTTTCCTAGCAAGCCACACATTATTATAACCACTTACAAACAGAAGCATACACATTTTCATTTAGTACTAAAAATCCCAAAGAAAAAATACTAGGCACTCATTAGTTATGGAACTATATAAAAGAAACACATCTAGTGTGGGGGAAATAATGTTTCCACCAAAAATGCAATGACACCAGTGGGTGTTCCACTATCATATCAAAGCATTAAGAGGTCACAATTCCTCTGTTCCACTTGCTAAAAATTAACAAAAGACTAAACTAGTACCTATTGCAATAACCATACTAGTAGAAAAATAATAGGATGCTAAAATTAGCAAGGCAATGCTACTCATGCTATTGTTTTCACACAAGTGAAAACTCTAGGGGTCAATTACTCATAACAACCTTATAAAAATGCTACTGGTCCTATGAATACAACATAAAAATATGTGGCTACACAACCACAGAGGTTATGTCAAAAATTCTCCACATGAGGGAATTTTTCCATAACAATCTCATAGTCATGACAAAGCTACTCATGATTTTATACCAAATCAAATGCAAGCTAGCAGAGGTGATAACAACACAATATAATTACCAACATGGTACTGGATTCAATCAACAAATCCAAGTGTTTGCACATAAAGTTAACACCCAAAAATGCTATGCAAATATTAACTAGAGATAAAACATATGCTATTAATAAAAATTCTATTTCTTCTCCACTCAAGTCCACACAATATAACATGCTAAAATATCTAAGTAGCACTTAGAAAACAAGTTCACACAACTTATACATGCTAGAAAACAATATTGCAACACAAAAATAACTCACACAAATTAATTACCTAAAAATGACAAAATGGGAGAAATAAGCAATTTAAAGATCTGTCCACCAAATTTTCTAGGATGCTCTAAAAATTAAACCCTTCTAGGTTTGGATAGCCCTAAACATATACAAGACCATCCAGTTGAGTTTGCATCAAAAATCATTTTTAATAATTTTATAAAAATCACCAAAGTGCTCTCTGGTGTTTTACCAAATTGCATTCCATTTCAAAAATACAAATAATTTGGAAGCAAGGTTAATTCCTACTGTTAGGAAATTTCAAGGGCTTTCCAATTCAATTGGCCTCACTTCATTCTGAGTTGTGAAATAAAAATGGTGCTCATTTTTCTGTTTTTGGTACCTGTTGCCAAATCAATTTTAATTTCTAATCTATTCAACCAAATGTAGATCTACAAGTTGGATATGGTTTAGATTTTGTTGCTTCACATCTGTGAATTTTGGTTTGGTAAAATTCATCTTTTAGGTAGGTTTTTAAGCTCAAAAGTAAACATGTTAGTTTCTGTAAAAATAAAATTGAAAAATAACTGTTGCAGGGCCAGATCTGCTAAATGGGCCGGCCAGGTCAAATCTCACCGCGAGGGAAGCTAGCCCCTGCCGCTGACTAGCGGGCCAGTGGCCACGCGGCAGCCACGCGGCAGGTGCGCGGCCCCACTGGCAGGTTTGACCTGCTCAGCGCGCGGTCAGCTGCGCTGGCGTCAGCGTGACGCCCATGCGACGTCACCCGCCGGCGGGAGAGCTCCGGCGAGGCCGTACACGGCGAATCCGTGCGCCAAAATGCAAATTAAAAACACCCATGAGTTTCTTACGACGAGCGGAACCGAGTGAGTGATGTTTCGCTTCCCGGGAGCGGCCGGAAAGCGGCGGCGACGGCGCGCCCGCGGTGGCCGGAAAGCACGCACGGGAAGGCGGCGATTTAGGGGGTTAGGGAGGGGGAAAATGCACGGCGGGGGTCCGCCTTCTTACCCTAGACGCGCAGGATGGCTCGGAGAGGGAGGAGGAGGTCCGTGGCGGCGGGGATGGCTCGCCGGAGTGCGCCGGCCCGAAAGAGGAGTACGGAGTATCCATTCGCCGGAGTGCGCCGGCCCGAAACCACGCGGCGTTCCACCTCGATTCCATTCGCACGGAGTATCACCACGACGAGGCGGAGCTAATGGCCTACACGGCGGCCGGCGGCGTGCTCACATTTGGTCGAATCGATGGCGAGCTAAACTAGGGTTTCGGTTTGGGATTCTTGTACACAGAGAGAGAGAGGATGAGAGCTCGAGTGGGGGGGGGGGAGAGAGGGCTTGAGCAGACACAAGCACATGGGGGGCCTCTTTATCCACCTTGATGCCTTCCAATCGAAGCAATGGGTAGGTCTTATGTATCTAAAGCAAGGCTAGAGGTAGAAGATGACTCATCTTACTTTTAGGTCTCTGCAATTTTACAAATTGGTCCCTGTGTTCTCTGAAAAAGGATGTTTTCACCAAGAAAACAAAGTCAAAATTTAAATTACTTTTTCCCAAAATTCTAATTAGTTGAGATGCACAACATATGTGAAAATTGGCTCAATTGGATAAACTTGATAATTCAAAGTTGTTCAAATTTGAATTCTTACATAAATGGACATTGAATTTATTAGACTACTTAGGAGATTCCAAAAATGATAATTGTTGGCACACATTCCTTATTTGATGTGTTCCTTATGTGGTAGAAAATTCAAGTCATTTTGAGTTACTTCATAGAACAAACTTGTTCAAATTTCGAAAAGGTGCTGTCAAGAAAACAGGGGTTTTTGGCAACTTAAATTATTCAAAAAGTTGTGCCCTTTTGGTTTTCATCCTTATTTATGATATAGAGAACGTTGTATTTATTTCATGGCATTTGGAAAAAGTTTGTAGAACAAACTTGTTCAAAATCCCAAATGTTGCTGTGGAGAAAAAATCATGTTTTCAGGGCTTGATTCAATTTTTGGTCTCTTCTTGTGTGTGTTCCTTATTTGATATAAGGAAGCAATGGTATTAATTTCAGATCATTTTAAGAAAGTTTCCAATAGTAACTTGTTTTAGTTTTTTGTTTCTGGAAATATTGGAAATTCTATTTAATAAAGCACTTGGCTTTTCTTAAGCAATGCTTTGCCAAAATATTTATATGACTAGAGATAACAAGTCAATGCTCTCCAATACTTTTGTTTTTAATCTTGCAAGGTTGGAAAAACATTTGATAATATTTTGGTGAAGCATTTAAGAATGCCTCTTTTTCCTGATAGTCTTTTTGGGAAATTTTATTAAGTGTTTCCTCTTTCTTAATTTAGGTCTTGGAATAATATTCAGCAAGTATGAGATTCATAAGATAGTTTTTGGAAAACTCTTTGATCAATATTTACTTTATAAAATATTGCTAAGGTCATTGGAACAATATGTTGAATATTTTTGGTTCACTGCTTTGCTATCTTTTTAAGTCTGCTTTCCATTTCTTAGCCATGTAAGTTTATCTAATTAGTTTGTTTAGTTGCACTCAAACAAATACAACCCAAGTTTAAATGTCAAGCAATTAGCAAAACAACTGTGTTAACAGGTATTCCAAAGTTGGGATGTGACAACTGTCCCACACGGCCCCACTATTCAGAGTTAACGGAAGACACAACAACGTCGGGTTGAGCATTTGTGAGAGTTTCACCTAAGGAGATGGGAAAAGTGAGTAAAACTTTCAAGCGTGGCGAAAAGTGAGCAGAACTAAGGAAACAGAGGGACACGAGTAATAACCCCTTGTTTATATTACTCGGTACAGGTAATGGTTTAAGCTTGGGAGAGTTGATGGCTCTATTTTGGTGCTATTTTCTCTAGCCATTCCCTCTTGTTTTGTTGGATTTTTCATATGGTTTTCACTCCTAAACACTAACCCAAACATTGTTATGTTTGGAGACGTTTCATTTCTTCATGGAGATTTCAAGAATTTTACTAAGAGGCACTACTAGGGAAAAGCTTACCCGTGACGCACCGTTTTGCTTATCCGTAACGCACCTGGGCGCGTCACGGCTATCACGCCGCGCCTATGGGTTTAACCGTGACGCACCTAGCTGGTGCGCCGCGCCTATTGATACCCGTGACGCACGGGCTCGGTGCGCCGCGGCTATTGCGAGGCGCGTCACGCCTAACTCCGGAGGTGCGCCACGGCTAGGGATTTAGGTGCGTCACGGCTAAGTTACTTGGTGCGCCACGGGTATCAAGTTTTGCGCGTCACGGCTATCCTCCCAGGTGCCTCACGGGTACCCTTTTTGGTGCGTCACGGCTATACTGTGCTGTATTTTTTTGAAATACGCAGTATCGTATTTATACAGGTATATACACAGCTCAAATACAGAAGAATATCAGTAGACAAAATGTATCAAAACAGTTCTCTGACGAACAAATGATATATCATAGTTGATCATACTGCTTAGAATTCCGAATAGCTACATCAAACAGTTGATTATGAATACAAAGTGTTTATCAGAGTCAAATAGATACAAGTGACCTACATCAGACGGTTAATCATCGGGACCGATTACATCGATCGATGATGCTTCATCATCGGGACAAGTGACCTATCTAGTCGCCGATAACCTAATCATCTAATTAGGAACCATAGCATGACGAGCGAGATGGATGAACCACCTAGCTTCCGCCGCCACTCTCGTGTTGTAGGATTTGTAGGCATTCCCTTTGAACTTGTTCACCTGCTCGAAGCAGTCTTCCCAGTGATCGTAGACTCCTGGAACCCTGCCTCTAAACACCACGTAGCACCTCGGCATCTGTAATGACAAGAAAGAAAACCAAAAAAATAGTTTTAAACATGTCTGTAATAACTAGTAAATGGAGATATATTACATAAATAAGTTGAAAGTTAAACACAAAGGATCAAATTGGCCATTCATAGTTCGAAAGAAATCCAGAAACCCTCGCATTCGTTCCTTTCCCCGGATCACCACCTCCTGTAGTACCTCTTAACTGGAACAAGATGGTCATCGGTCTGTGTGCCTCATATTTAAGGTGGACACATACAAGCGGCCATAGGTGGAGCCGCTGCGCCAAGTGGGATGCACAAGATCCTAACTTTGTGAAAATCACAAGGCGCAACGGACCACCTAGGCCATCTGAGTGTGAACCAACTCTTTTAATCATCGGCATTTATACAAAAGATCGAACGAACATAAGACCGGAATAATATAAAAGCAAGATAATCAAGCATTTACATAATTGAGCATCAGTTACGAATGGACGATTCATAACCGTAACGATGTGTGCCTCATATTTAGGGTGGACACATACAAGCGGCCGTAGGTGGTGCGGTTGCGCCAAGTGGGATGCACAAGATCCTAACTTTGTGAAAATCACAAGGCGCAACCGACCACCTAGGCCATCTGAGTGTGAATCAACTCTTTTAACCATCGGCATTTACTTATTCAAAAGATCGAACGAACATAGGACCGGAATAATATAAAAGCAAGATAATCAAGCATTGACATAATTGAGCATCAGTTACAGAATGGACGATTCATAACCGTAACGATGTGTGCCTCATATTTAGGGTGGACACATACAAGCGGCCGTAGGTGGTGCCGCTGCGCCAAGTGGGATGCACAAGATCCTGACTTTGTGAAAATCACAAGGCGCAACGGACCACCTAGGCCATCTGAGTGTGAACCAACTCTTTTAATCATCGGCATTTACTTATTCAAAAGATCGAACGACCATCACAAGTAAGACCGCAATAATGAAAAGAAAGATAATTAAGCATTGACATAATTGAGCATCTGTTACACGATGGACGATTCATAACCCTAACGATTGAGTTCGACTAATTTCGGAAAATGTAGCAAGCCTTACAATAGTTCTCACTCCTTCTGACTCATCCTCCCAGGGATTACAACGGGACAGCCCTCCGGAGTGATGAAGGGCCTGTCGTCACATGCAGTTGCTAGGTAGGTATCTATGTCGCGGTTCGGCATGTTGAACCGGTAGTAAAATGTCCCACTCTTGTTCACCACTTCATGAACGATTTGCGTGGCAAAGCACTTCTGGATATCATATATCTCTTCTGTAACCTTGTCATCGCCGACCATCGACAAGCGGGAGGCCCATTGTTGGACTTGACTAGGCAGGGTAAGGAACTGTTGATCCCGTACATACGCCCGCATATGATGGAGGACATAGTAGGTGTCTCGGTTACTACCTGCCGGCTGCTTGACGCACGCGAAAGTCGTTGTGTGGGTGAACACCCGAGCGCCTTGAACAACCTTCTCCCTAGTGATTTCCCCCCCCCCCTTGCGTGGTAGCCGGTGAGAGCATTATCCAAAACTTTCTTCACGTTGGAGTAGTCTTTCTTCACCGCACTCCCTGAGTCGAGATACGTGGCATGCGAATGACTGATACAAATGCAGATGAGTGTGCATTGTGTATATCTGCGCGGAACAATCCAAACAAAGTGTTGGAAAGGAGCGATGAAAATCTAAAGAAAATCACTTTCGATTCGGCTAAGAATATTGACTTACCCGGCAAAGTAAGGCACGAGGATGTACTCCTTGGTCTGGTTCGCCAGCATGAAGTCCCGGAGATATGTCGACGCGACTACCTGGTTCCCAACGCCGCACAACACGTCGTGGCGCATGTAGAAGGGGTCTGCTATCGCGATACCCGGTGTATTATCCCTGCTGACTTGCACCGCCAGACCGAGCGAGTATAGGCGGACCATGGAGTAGTGCAGCGGATTGCTATGGAACATATCGAAGATGTCCGAAAACCGCAGTACTATCCTATCCGCGCCGGTTGACTCGACGAAGCCCAAGTCCTTTGGCACCATGGCAATGAAAACCGGGTATGATGGATCCTTGGATTCAAGAAGGCGCGATTCAAGATAAAGAATGTTGTCATGCAAACTCCGCATATCCCCACTTGCGGCCTTGAGCTTGCTCTGGCTAAGCATAGGCTGACCAATCACATGCATCTTCGCATGCCTAGATGTAGGTGGGCCGTCCTGAACACGGAGCGGCATCTTAGCAGGCTGGCTCGCGGACTTTGCGGCCTTGGATCTAGGTCCTCTTTTCCGCGGCTTCGGCGCTTTCGGAATGATCTCCTTCTCAATCTCCTCATTAGCCGCCTTACGGATTGTGCCAGAGCTGAAAATAACTCCTCCCTTCGCACTTTTCTGAGTCTCGGTGCAGGGGGCGACATCTGGAGGCGTGTCTTCCTGAGAACTGAATAGACGCTTGCAATTGGATTTATCCGCGGGAGGAGCCTCACCACGAGCCTCCGTGCTATGGTAGGGTTTTTCTAGGGGAGGAGCAATGTAATCTCCGCCATCAAAGTCATCAGCGATGAAATCCATGGCATCAAGATCAACGTCATCCGCCGGGTGTTGTGCCATCTCCATGTCAGGGGTAGGCGACGGCGCGGCGACGGTCTTGCCATGGCTCCGCTCCGGCGCTTCTAGAGGGGTTGTTTTCGAGGTGGTGCCTCGCGCCGGTAGTTCTAGAGGTGATGTCTGCGAGGTGGCACCCCTCTTCCCCAGGCGAATCTGGCTCTTCGGCCATTCCATGTTCCAAGGTAGGCACTGGAGCAGCGTCAGGGTATCGGGGTCATCTTCTTCCTGGTAGGGTTGAATGGGAGGCAACAAGTCGTCGTAGCCCGCCAACACCCGAAGCAATCGAACTCTATATACGTCTTCGCGCATCGGCCTGTTGTGGAACCTGCGGGTTGACGGTTGAACGATCATACCCACAACAACATCCTTCAACACGCCGTCCACTGTGTGTAGGAGAGTGCATGGAACGTCGGCGTTCTGCGGAAAACATGCAGGGCGTCAGAGATGCCAGTCTAAGGCAAAGGAAGATCGACGCTCGAACGCTTAACTATTTACCTGGCTGACGAGGGCGTCGAGCTCCTCTAGTGGCGAGGGGCCAACAACGGCGGGCGTGCTACTGTTGACTGGCGAGGGACCGCCGGCGGCGGGCGTGCAACTGATGGCCAGGCGGCGGTCGTTCGTTGGTGCACGCTCTTTATTCGGCGGAGGACCACCCACTTTGGGCGCGCAATGGATGGTCAGGCGGCTAGAGGCGGGCGGAGTCACTATCGGCGCCGTGTTGTAGGCGGGCGGAGTCAGCAGTGGGTCCGCAATCGTGGCGTTGGCTGGCGAGACTCTGGACAAGTCTCTTGAGTTGCTGCCCTGCACGCTAGGCACCGGGCACGGCCCCACTCGAACTCCTTCATTCCATCGAGTAACCACATCGTAGATGGTAGGCAAAACGCTGCCCATTTGTTCTGCCAAAGCTGCTTTGACAATATTAGGAATATCGTCAACTTTGGCCTTGAGGTCTGCAATCTCGCGATCGCGGGCTTCGTCACGTTGGATATCTTCGACGGTCCTCCTTCTATTCCTTCTCGCCTCCTTGGGCTCCTTGAAGTACTCTCTAAGCTTCGTCGTCGTGCCCAGGCCACAAACTCGGCCACCTGACGGCCTTTTGTGCTTTTCCTTCCCCTGCGTCACGTTCACCGCCCTGTTTAAATTGTCGTCCCACGGGCCGTGCAGCCTCGGCATGGATGATGAGGTTCCACCACTTTCGATTTCTGCGTTCTGCACAATTAGCGTGAACCGTTTAAAATTCCACCAGTACACTATAATGCAATCGACTAGATCGTCGAGAGCAAACTAACTAGGGTGGTGTATTTACTTACCAAGTTTTCATACAACTTCTTCACCTTCTCATCATCGGTACTATACTCATTAGCTACCGGGTCATATGTAAACCGGGCCCTGATGAAGTTTTTTGTCCGCGGCGAGTACCTTGCGAGAGGGTCAGGGATGCCCTCTGCTACACGTTTGGCGTCCTCCTTCTCCCAATTGGGAATCGCCGCTCTGTAACCGCCGCATCCCAGTTTGTGGGTACCTATGTTCAACCGCCGCATCCTCTGCCCCCAATCAGTGTTAGCCTTGGCGACTTCGCTCTCGCAAAGTAGCTTGAAGTCCCGGAGTTCAGCTTCGGTGATGTTCGGCTCACTCGCTAAAACATCCTCCAAGCTGTTTTTGGGGTTCAAGACCTTAACCTTCACCCGGTGTTTCCAGTTGCCCAAGGCGGTGTTCATCTTACCAATGGCGCAATGTTTGACCTTATTCCCCTCCAGATTGTCGTTATTGTACTTAAACGGCTCGTCTGGCGGATGCGGGTACAAGTATCGTCCGTGCAGCTTTCTAAAGAGAACAACCCGATAATGGGCATTCTCTTTTTTCCTTAGATCATCGGTGTTGATCCTGACAGTGTCCCGGACAATGCAACCAATTTGGTTGCCGAATCCTTTGACCACCGCCTCGGGCGCGATTGGATACCCACTGCTATCAATTTCCGTGATCTCTTCACGGTAGGTGCGGAGACTGTTCCTTTTCCGTTTTCACGTTGCCGTCCTCTTCTTGGCTTTGCTACCACCATCTGTCTGACCGCTAGCATCAGTGGTTTTATTTCCGCCGGCGGCGCCACTAGTGGTATCACCGGCGCCACTAGTCGTGGCGTCATCCTCCTCGCCACCGCTAGTGTCTGTGTCAGCCCCGGCATCCGCCGTCGGGTCGTATTGCTCATCTTCTTCGTCGGAGATTTGCCAGAACGGCTTAGAACCGCCGGCCTCGTCGTCGTGTGCCATGTTCTGAAGGGGGAAATTATTGGTTAATCTAAAGGAAACAAAAAATCGACATACTACTCAATCACGGGAAAACGGCTAAGTCCTAAATTCATGGGAAATTTTCGGCATGACCTTTGCTAATTTTCTAACAGTAGAGTGCCCGATTCTCGCCGAAACGGAAATTAATCAACATTTCGGCGAAAATGGGCAACTCATTTGAATTCCCTGCAAAGTTTTAAACGGCTCGATGGCCGGACAGATTTCCAAAAGTGGTACCAGCACCAGCACCAGCACCAGCACCAACACAACACCAGCACCAACACAAGAAAACCAGCAGCAGAACACCTTCAAAAATCAGCCACAACTCCCTGTGGTAGGTAGCAACAACAGCTAGGAGCAGCAACAGCAGCTAGGAACAAACAGAAGCATGACATAACAGTTAATTCATAAAGAACATGGAGTAAATTGGGATCACCCTATGGTAGGCAGGCTGCTCCAAAACAATTAAAAACAGACCAATGCATGCACCTTGTATATAAAATCAGATCATAGACACGTTGTGATGACATAATTATACAGTGCCTTAATAGGTTCTTAACTATTGGTATCTCAATCTCTTCTATTTTGAAGTGACAATGCCATAAACCTCGTCATCGATCAATGTCCTACGACTTTGTTGTGTCTACTAATAAATTGTGAGTGCTGCAAATTTTCTGTTCATGACCCAAGCATGAACAGTGTGCATTGTGTTAGGAGCAACAAAGGCCCCTACATCTGGTCATGTGAGCCCTTAACCAAGAAGAGGCTGACCTACCAAGATTAACAAAATAAACAGAGCAAAAATGGCTTCTCACGCACTTGAAAAAAGAACAAGTTAAACTTTTTTAACTCCCAAACAAGTTAATTTGATTGCTCCTCTGACCAGAACACTGGACAAGTTAATCTGAAAATTGTAATTTGCAAAGTGAGCATAAATTTGTATCCCTCTGTTTCTGAAAATTGTAATTTGCAAAGTAATCACACAAGTAGACTGCATTCTCCTCATCCCATCCCATCCCATCCACCTCACCAATTCTCCTCTGCTCACTTGTTTCGATCAGCCCAAATAATTCAGACAAAAAAGGAACCGTGACATGGAACCGTGATCTTGGTGGATGCTACATGGAGCGAAATTCCTACAAGGCATCTAGGGGAGGGATCGAGGAGAAGGGGAGGGAGAGGACTAGGGGGCGGTGCACCTTTGTTCGTCGGGCTTCGAGGTCGATGGAGACGTGACGACGACGGTGCAGTCGATGTAGACTACAGAGGTTGATGGAGACGACGACGGCGCAGTGGTCGACAGCTCCTGGACCACAGTGGTCGACGACGGCGCAGTGGTCTTGCGCCTGCTCCTCCTCCTCCTCCTAGGTCGATGCAGAAGCGAGGTGGTGGGCAGCGACTATAGGGAGGGCGGAGGCTAGGGCTAGGGCTTGGGGTGGTGGTGGGCGGCGACGAGAGGGAGGGGGGCAGAGGCTAGGGCCAGGGCTCAGAGGCGATGGTTTGGTTCTTCAGATCGAGATCGCGTGCGTGGATTCGAAGAGGAAGAAGAGGGGAACGGGCGCGCCAGGCTAATAGGCGAAAGGATAGCCGTGACACACTGTCGGGAGGTGCGCCACGCATCCCTTACCCGTGACGCACGTAGGACCGGCGCGTCGCGCATTACTTAACCGTGACGCACGTAGCAGCGGCGCGTCGCGCCTAACTTAACCATGACGCACCAAAGATAGGTGCGTCGCGCCTATTTCTTTTATCTATTCAAAAAGAAAGCGCGCTGGTCTATAGCAGAACTAGCTGCTTAGCCCAGTGGCTGACCCCTTTGCCACTGCTCCATTGCCCCAAGTTCGAGTCCCACCCCCCATTTTTCAATAAATGATTTTTTACTTAGGAAATAAATCAATATAATCTCAAAATAAATTCAAATAAATCAATATAACATCAAGAAATTTGTTGATCAATTTAAACACCCTAGTTAGTGTATATATATTATATCGCCATCACTTCCTCGAATTCATGCAAACACACGACACATATATCGTTGTTCTTAGAGCTAGCGTTTAACAATTTTCTTTCCCTTCTTTGTCGCGGTTGAGTAATTCAGTCCCGGAACACCGTGACTTCTTCGGGGGAATAGGCGACCTGTAGGTAGCATTGTCCTGCTTCTTCTTGTTGTGTACTTCGTTCCATCGTCGTTGTCATCTTCAATTTTCGGGTCGCCGTACTGGTCAAAGTCTTGCTCGTTGGCTACTCCATCCATTCCGATGATGCTTCTTTTGCCTCTCCGCACGACAACACGGCTAGCCCTTGTCGGGTCAGTAATGAAGAAGCATTGGTCCACTTTGTTAGCCAAGACCCATGGCTCATTTTTTGCGGTGACATTCGTGCCGGATTTGGCTTCAGGTATCACCATGGTGGTGAAATATTGTCCTTCTTTCCTGACTCTCTTTGCCCATGTGACACGGAACATTGGCACCTTCTCTCCGCAGTAGTCGAGTTCCCATATCTCGTCGATCCTACCATAGTATCTTTCCTTGACGTCACCTGTTAATGATTCCATCGTTACCCCCGAGTTCTAGTATTCGCAATTCCGGTCCTTATTTTCCATGTAGAATGTGTAACCATTGATATCGTATGCCTGATATGTCATGAGGTTATGTGCGGGGCCTTGTGACAATGTGAGTATGAGTTTTTCTTCTTCAGAATAAGGCGTCTCCGGGTGATCGGTCATAATCTTCTCCCCGAACCACTGTGTGAAATGGATGTTGTGCTCTCTGATTATTTCTGCTTTGGTCCTATGTTGTCCCCGGTCACTGTAATACTTCGCGATTAGCATTTTGTGCTTTTCCAACCAAGGATCGACCACTGTTAGATGTTGTAGCGCGACTAGGTTTGCTCTGTCAAAGTCGTTGCGTCGGCCCTGAAAGTCTACATTCATTTCGCGCTGGCCCTCGCGGTGTCCCCATCCAGCGAGCCTGCCAAAGTGCCTGTTTACGGGCAGACCATGGTTCTCATCTTTGTCTAGAAAATTCGTGCAGAAAGAGATGCACACTTCTGTCAGAAAGCCCTTGGCAATGCTTGCGTCTGGACGGGCCCTGCTGCGGACGTATCCTTTGATGGAACCATTCATCCTTTCGAACGCCATCATGGAGTGTAAAAACGGTGGCCCGAGCTGGATGATGTCATCCACGACATGGACAAGGAGATGCACCATAATGTCGAAGAATGCGGGCGGGAAGTATATCTCAAGCTCGCATAGTATCACCACGATCTCTTCCTGTAGCCTTGCGAGTTGCTTCACGCCAATCGACTTTCGAGAGATGACGTCAAAAAAGTTGCAGAGTCCAAACAGCGTTTCGCGGACGTGCTCGTCCATTATCCCTCGAATTGCAACTGGAAGTATCTGCGTCATCATCACGTGACAGTCGTGAGACTTCATCCCGCTGAACTTCTGCTTTGGTACGTCTAGGTATCTGCTTATCTTCCCCGCATAACCGTGTGACGCCCCGAGATCGGGCACTATGCAAATTTCCGCATTCCCGCCAAAATCCACATAATAACCGATTCCAGGTTGCCACTTGTGATAACATTACAACAGTTCACGAATAATCCACAACAACAGAAAAGATATATACAAGAAGACTCAAACGAGCCAAGGATACAACTCATACAATACAAAGATCCAAATAACAGGGGAAGAAACAACATAGCGTCCGACTATGGACAAGATCCAAATTGGACTAAGAGTCCTGAAGATAACCGATGGCGTCCAATCCCTGCCCAGGCCAAGCCGGAGGGATTCCCAAGCTAACGTCGTCAGACTTCAAACCTGTTGACTGCAATGTGGAATATGCAGCCACGAAAAGGATTCGTGGGTCAGTACGGTTAAGTACTAGCAAGTGGATAAACCATACTCACAAGATACCAGCGTAACCAATCATCACAAGATACAAATACTTTGGGTACAAAGGAAAGGAAAGGATTATTGCAAAGAAGCGGCAGCGGGCTGCACTAACTAACTACAGAGACTCGCTACAACATCCGGCTACGAGAAAGGGATAAGATAGCGTATCATAACCAACTAACAACTAACTCCAAACAAACCCATCCTGGATCTCGCCCCTTATCCAAAGAAGCAATCCGAGGATAACTCACACAGTAGGATTAATGATGGTTCAAGTTATTGTGGCAATCAGACTATTACTAGTCAAGTTATCATTAGTTAGGTGTAAGTTGTTCTGAGTACTTGTTAGCCAGTACTTTCACCAAGTCAACCATAACCACGGAAAACACGGCTTCTCGAGAAGATTTAACCCTGCAGGGATGCACCAATTTGGCCGTACACGTAAGAATACCCCGCCAGGATGGAAATGCACTTCCACCAAGCGAGGCACTCAACACAACCCAACTCTTCTTCGCATCAAGCCCAAAGAACCACATGTTGTGCGTGCGCGGCTAATCGAGCCCCCACGAAGAAAAGGGGGACCCTCATAGCACTCTAAGACCACGCCGCCCTAAATGCCGACTACAAAAGTTCCACCCTGGCGCCAAGGGTTCGCACCTGCACATGCATGCATCAAATGGAAAGCCCGAACTAAGTGTGGCGATTTGGACGAGATGCGAATCGAATCAAGTTGAGGGGGGCGCCCATACTCGCTTCCCACATGCGGTTAGTGCGCTCATCATGGATCAGTAGACAAGACCCTTTTCCTAATTAGGGTCGACACTAGCAGGCCTCAAAACCATACCCGGCTTCCTGCCGGTGCCTTATCATCAAATTATTATTACCCAAAACATTAACATGTTGTTGATTGAATTGAAACCCAACTATCAAACTAAACAGGTGATAAGATAAATGACGACAAGACTCGAGCACAACAACCCTAAGCATGCAACTACGACACGAGGGCCAACGGGGTAAACAAACAACAGTTGATAGGAAGTGGAAGGAAGGCTATATCATGGTTGCAAGATAAACATATGATAGGATCGAGACACAAGCATCGAATCATAAGGCTAGCATAAGAACAACGGAAAGAATCGGTAACAAGTGATGAAAGGCAGCCATTTGGCAGCAAGTGAGTATACTTGCATGGAATCCAGCAAGTAGAGGTACATCCGCAGAACTTGTCGTTGCTCACATCGTCTCAACGTCCTATCCGCGAAGAAGCAACGGACTAGAACAAACACCGGATGCAAGAATTACTTCTACGGCAAAAGATCCAGCATGATCAAGATATGGATGCATGACAAGTTTAAGGATGCATCAAAGATAAACTAGTTGACATGGTAAACATATTTAAATGGGACCATATGCAATTAGGGTTGCATATGGAAAAGCCCATGATTTAATGTTGAATTAAATGATCTACAAATAACCATCATGTGAAAGTTGATTATAATGATGCATGGATGAGGAAAACAATGAGAAAACAACAATAGCATCAATTTGATATGTTATTTACCAAGTTTGGAATTTTATTTATTAAGTTATAAAATTTGGCTTCTTAAGTGAGTTACACAAACATTCATTGTTTTCACCCATTTTAATTGTTCAAAACAGATAACAAAATTCATATTTGTAAAGAACACAAAATTTTAGGTGGAATACATGTTTCAATGATTGAAAAAGGAATTAAGATGAATTAATTATGAATTAAACAAGTTTAAACAAGATTTAAATGAATTTACTTCAAGTATGAATTTATTTGAATTTTTATTTGTTCAAAACATTAAACCAAATTCATATTTGAAAAGTTTATATTTTTCTGGTTTGAAAACATATTCTATATGTTCAAAAAGAATTTAATTTGACCAAGTTATGAATTTAGCAATTTTAAATGATTTAAACAAGGTTTAAGTTATTTAACCAATTTTAATTATTCAACACATGAAACAAAGTTTATTTTTGGAAAGGTGGTTTAATTTTACATGGAAAACATATTTTATTTGATGAATTTGGAATTAAAATGATTTAGTTATGATTTTCACAAAATTGAATGAATTAATGAAAGCATTAAGTAATTGCATTAGTTTTATTTATCCAAAACAGAAAACAAATGTTATATTTGGAAAGAGCATGAAATTTTGGTTGGAAAACATATTTTATATGTCCCATTTGAAATAAATTTGAATTTGTTATGAATTTAATCAAATTCAAAAGAGGTGTTTGAATTTGAATTTTTGAAACTATTTGGAGAGTTCAAAACAGAACACAAAATGCATATTTGAAAAGTTCATGATTTTCTGATTGGAATGCATATTTTATTTGTGCAATTTGAAGTTAAAATGATGAAGATATTGCAATTGCAAAATTAGGGGTTAATCTGCCATTTCTGGAAAAAAAAAGAAATTAGAAACATAAACTTTTTACACCCGGGGAGGAGAGACCCGTGCTGGCTGACAGTTGGGTCCAGCGCCACAGAGGCGTCCACGTGAGCGTGGGTGTGGACAAGGTGGCAGCCCACGCCACTGACGGGCGGGCCCGGGCGCGCGGAGGAAATTGCGAAAAAGGTTGGCCTTTTGCGGCCGAGGGGGATCGATCCTGGGCGCTCGCGGCGCGGTGCAAGGAACAGGGCCAATGGACTAGTGCTGTGTGTTGTGATGGCATACGAAACTGAAGGAAGATAAGCATGTTAACGAACGCTAACTGAATTTTTGCAGGAAAAATTCAGACACAGCGCCACGGCGATCAAGAACGGCAGCAGCTGTGCTGTTTCTTCCACGACCTGGAGGCGGATGGGGCAGGGAGTTGGGACGGGGCAGCATCTTACTAGGGGGCTAGGTGGTGAGGTTCTACGACGACGACCGGCCCGAGGGGAAGGACGCCCTGGAGGTAATCCTCGCGGGTGGCCGGCGAGCTCGACGACGGACTTGGCGGCGTGCGGGGCGTCCAGAGCACCTCCGGCCCGAGATCTTCGTCGAGGAGGAAGCCAGGGCCCTGGTGGCTCTATTCCCCGACACGGCACGGTGAGAAACGGCGGAGGGGGTTCTGACGGAGGGAGCTGCCCGGTGGGTGTGTAGGTTCAGAGAGATAGAAAATTAGAGTGGGAGGTGGAAGAAAAAGGGGGACGGCGTCGGCAGAGAGAGGGTAGAGGCTAGGGCGAAGGGGGAGGAGGTTATATGGAGGCTCGAGCTCGTACGGCAGAGCATCGGAGGGGATGAAGGAGATCTCACGGTGGTGGAGGTGGTCGTACCACCGTGACGACAGCAGGAGGACGAAGGGCGAAGGGGTACCGGGCCAAAAATAGAAACAGAGGGGAGTTGGGCCACTAGGTGAACTGGGGTGGACTGGGGGAAGAGGGGAGAAGGCTGGTGGGCTGGCCGTGGGGCTGGCCTGTCTCCCCACAGCTCACCTTTTCTTTTATTTTTCTTCCTTTTTTTTTGCTTGTAGGAAAGAAAAGGAGAGAGAGAAAAGAATAGGTTGTAGGGGTTTTAATTTTTAAGGAATAATGTTATTAATTTTCAAAACAGTAATGTCAAAGCAATGTTAACATTAATTTCAAAAGTTTGAAAATGTTAATTGATTTGAATTTGTTAGTTGAATTTTCAAATAGGGTTTTACCTAGCTTTGATTTTTAAAATAAACAAGTTTTATTTAATAAGCTCAAACACTATGAAAACTTAGTGAGTTTAAAATGTTTGCAAGATTTTAATTTTTAAACCACAATTGGATCATGCCCATTATAAATGATTTGATTTGAAGTTGAATTGGAATTTACCATTAGGGTATTAATTAAAGGGAAATTTATTAACAAGCAATTTAAATAAATCAACTTCAAAACTATTGGAAACAAGTTGAGTTGTTTGGTTTGCAATTTTTAAATTGGAAACTTTGGACATGTTGGAAAGTTTAAATTGGTTTGGATTTTTGAGTTGTTCTGATAACAGGGTGCAATGCACATGATGCATGTGATGCAAAGCAAAAAGAAAAACAAACAACTTCTAACTTAGGGTAAACACCCCAGGTGTTACAAACCGTAAGGAAATTTGACTCCAAGGAGGCACTTGAAGAATTGGTCGATCTCCTTCTCGCATAGCGTGAAGCACGAAGGGGGACAGTAATATTCCGTCTTCTTGGCCTTTTTTCCCTTGCGGCGACCTTCCGTTCCATCTAACACATCATCATAATCATCCGGTTTTCCTCCGTGGAGCTCGCCCCTGATATTCAAAAATCTCAAGTCGTTCCTTGCTTTCGGCCCATCTTTGGTCCTCTCCGGCATGTTGAACAGGGTGCCAAGCAGACTCTCGCACACGTTTTTCGTAATATGCATGAGGTCAAGGCAGTGGGGCGTGCGGAGAATCTTCCAGTACCTCAGGCCCTAGAGAACAGACCTTGTTTTCCATACACCCTCCAACGGAGCCGGCGCCTTTCGCTTCTTTCCCGGCGCAGGGCACTCTTTCCAGTTCTTCAACAGCTCGTCGATTTCCTCGCCGCTCCTTTGACGTGGGGCTCTTCGCATCTCAACTTCATTGTTGAACAGATCTTTGCGTTTTCTCCACGGGTCATCCTTGCGAAGCCACCTTCGATGCCCCAAGAACATGGTTTTCGAAGACCCGGGGTTTCTCTCTAGCTGGAGATACGTAGTGTCATCCATGCACCTAACGCATGCACATAATCCGTGCATCACCTGCCCCGCGACATATCCGTAACCGAGGTAGTCATGCACCGTCGTGATGAGCGCGGCTCTCATTGGGAAAAACGTTTCTCCATAGGCGTCCCACGTATTGGCTGGCTCGTCCCATAACATGGCTACCTCCTCTTTTAACAACTGGACATACAGATTGATGTCGTTACCTGGTTGTTTTGGCCCTTGAATAAGCATACTCATCTGTATGTACTTCCTCTTCAAGCACAACCAGGGGGGTAGGTTGTATATACATACAAACACGGGCCAGGTGCTATGGGTGCTGCTCTGGTTGCCAAAGGATTTAATCCATCCGTACTCATGCACAACCTGATGTTCCTTGGATCGTCGCCGAATTCGGGGTATTCGATGTCTAGAGCCTTCCACTGGCTAGCATCTGAGGGGTGTGTCAGCATCGTGTCATCCTTCTCCGGATCAATTCCATCATGCTCTTCTGGCTTCTTCCTTTCCGCGTGCCATCGCATGAGCTTCGGCTGTGTGGGGTCTGCGAAATACCGCTGCAGACGGGAAGTTATCGGAAAGTACCACACCACTTTTCGAGGAGAGGCCTTCTTCCCTGTCTTGTATCGAGTTGCATCGCACACCGGGCATATGGTTCTCTCCGCGTCCGCGCCCCGATAGATGATGCAGTCATAAATGCAAGCATGGTATTTCACGTGAGGTAAATCCAGAGGGCACACGACTTTCTTGGCCTCCTCGATGCTCGTTGGACACTTGTTCCCCGTGGGAAGACGGCCGTGCCAGAATGCCATGTTCTCATCGTAGCTCGCATCGGTCCATCGGTGTTTTGTCTTCATCTCGAGGGTCCTTAACGTTACGTTCAGACGGGTATCCTCGTTCACGCATCCTTCATACAATGGAGTAACAGCGTCTATCTCCAGTTGCGACAACTTCGATTTCTCTCTAGCAGCAGCTCTGGTGTTGCTAGTCTCCTTGAGAAGCAGAGCTTGGACATGAGGGTCCCGCACCCAGTCCGACGACGATGTCCCGACATCTTCATCATGATGTCCTTCGTCTTGATTATGATCATGTCCGACATCTTCATCACGATGTCCTTCGTCTTGATTATGATCATGTCCTTCATCTTGATCATGATGTCCTTCATCATGTCCGGGAGACTCTTCATCTTCATCACTTGTCGGGTAAAGAGTGTAGCCATCCATGAAACCACGACGGATAAGGTGCGACTCCAAGTCACCACAATCGTATCTGATCAAGTGTTTCAGTTTGCATCTTTGACAAGGACATCTTATCTCCGTCATGCTATTTCGAAACATTTCGGCCGTCGCATGTTTCATAAATTTAGCCACGGTGCCTGTGCTTATATGCATGGTTGCCTGCATAGTAAAAAAATATCAAAGGACAAATTAATTAGAATCAAATTACGTAATATATGGATGATGCATGCATGGTCGTCGATGGAAAAAATCGGCATGACCTATGCTAAAAATAGGACATTCTCGGAGTGCGTGGTCGCCGAAATGGAAATGAATCAACATTTTGGCAACACATGTCAACTCATTTTTAAGACATCCACAAATTTCATCAAAAATACGCAACACAATTTCGCATATGTATATATGCAGCCATATGAATCTTTTGTGACGACGCACCGTACCGGCCGATACCGATAGAGATCTATGAGAGAGAGCGAGATCAACACACATACATACAACACATATACATATCCCTCCAACAATAGATCTTGCCGACTCGAGACCGAGAGAGTACGTGTGTATGTGCCTATAGGGAGTGAAAAAGATGGAAGGGAAAGTGGTAAAGTGAGAGATGGGGGTGGAGAGAAGTGTTTACTAGATTCCCCTCACATATATATCAAATAAAATAGGTTAAATAAGTTTTAAATGGTGGGAAAATGGGGGGAATGGGGTGGTGAGGAGGTGGGGGGCGACCAGATCTAAAATAGGGTGGAGATATGGGGGATGGGAGGTGGGGGTGGTCCCAACCACTTAAATTCGTCCCAGGTATACCCGTGAAGCACCTACGCAGCGGTGCGTCACGGCTATGTTGGATACCCGTGGCGCACCTGCCAGTGGTGCGTCACAGCTATAGATGCTACCCGTGGAACAGATAGCCGTGACGCACCGCGGGCAGGTGCGCCGCGGGTATCCAACATAGCCGTGACGCACCGCGGGCTAGGTGCACCGCGGGTATGTCTCGGAGGCTCGCCACCCCGGCCCCACACATAGGCGTGACGCGCCTTCTGTTTGGTGCGCTGTGGGTAAGGCCATAGGCGCGACGCACCAAACATTGGTGCGCCACGGGTATTAGGCGTGACGCGCCGTTTTGCTGGTGCGTCACGGGTATCATCACTCCTATAGCCATTTTCCTAGTAGTGAGGGAAGGAAATGATGCATATTAATGATAATTGGAGGAAAATAAGCAATTCTGGATAAAGGAAAATCAGAATTAATTTGCAGAGATAGTTAATGACTTCAGTATGGTGAGTCTTGACCGTACTACTCACCGTACCACATCCCACCGCCTCGAGCACATCAAAAGGGACAACTTTCATGAAGAGGCCAGGGACAAAAAATAGACGCAGTCGCCACCAGAAGAGCCAGAAGGAAGAAGGAGATCCAAAGAGGACAAGCCCTGTCCGATCCCGTCGAAGATCGCCATCTTCAATACCATCCACCACACCGTCCATTCCACCATCCCATAGAGTTTTATATCATCATTGTAATAATTTTATGGTTTTGAGAACTCTCCAAAGATTGAACTCTACTTTGGTGTTCGTTGATCCGAGGATTATTCTGGATTGCTACAGTTGATGAACCTTCCACTTTCAATTATCAAGTTCATGTTTGCTAACTCTCTCATGTGCGAGTAATTCCCCGCAGGCATGAAAGATGAAGGGGATTGGTAATATGTGTTTGTGCTAATTTATTTTATATTATGTGTGAGAGTCTTCACAATATTGTTTATAGGATTATGTGTTTACGGTGTGTGTAATGCTTGTTATCTAGGGCCCGGGTAACATGGTACTAGTAGAGACCTACGTAAACATAAACTTGTTTTTCAACAATTCTGCAACTTTCTAAGTGAGGGATGGAGATATCAATGAGGAGTGAAGATATCAAGAGGATCACGATAAGCCATCGAACTTAATGTATTGGTCTAACCTATTGGTTTTAAATATGCGAACTGGCCATGTCAATGGAACAGAGAAGCAGGATAATAATGATAAACAGAGGAAAGCATGGGAATGTATAACTAATTTAGGGTGACTGGCCTACTGACTATTCGATAAAAGAGAATATATATCACATATCCGCTACCTCCATCAACCACATTCACAAGAAGCATGAACCAGAAATCTCTCCGCGCCCACTTCATCCATAAGCAACACAACTTTACAGTTTCTTTCAGTTATTTTTTATTAGTAAGTTATTCTGTTTCTATTTCCACACAACTCACTCTCTGTTTTCCGCCGGTTTAAACGAATTAATATTTCTATGATTCAATTCCCATAAGTCTGACACCTTGTGTGTGACAAAGGCAGCCTTAAAAACCTGTTACCAGATCATCTCTGTGTGGGATCGCTATAAATCGGGGATCACACTTCCACGAAATGATGCTTTAACGATCATCTCTCAGCCGTCTTGAAATATAGCACGGAAAAGGACATGCCACAAGTATGCCCTGGCATACCGTTGCAAACCATCTACAACTATCTCATATGGGCATCTTCCAAAATGTAAACAAATCCAACCAAAGGGGCCCCAGCGGCTCTTCCCGGAATGCCCGACTCTATCCCGAGATATGAGATCATTCCCGCATGCCATCCCGCGGTACCTATGTTCAGACACACAGGTTCCCCCCGGATAGGAAGTGCCGTGATCATTGAAACATCATGCAGCGTCACAGTCATCTCCCCACAAGGCAGGTGAAAAGTGTGTGTCTCCTATCGCCAACGGTCTACGAGCGTGGTGATGGCACATGGATTGAACTTCGACACCCCATGAATCAGCATGTCGACAAATGGAAGCGTCCTGGTCCTCCGGATGTCTGGTGTATACCTCTCATCGTAATGCATCGACCAACAACCTAGGGGTCTTCCGTCGGACCTTCAACCTTTGCGGAACTCAAGTGCAGCATGGGTAAAATATCATCAGCCGCCATATAACGGCCACAGTGGTCCACATCATAAACATGTTTGAGAAGAGACATAGACCTCCGAAAGAAAAGAAAAAAGACGATTAAAACAACGAAGGAAAAGATCACGATACTAAAAAGTAGTAAAGATTAAAAAATCCAAACTATTTATAACAAGTCTATTTAACTATAATATACTAAGAATGTAATAAACTATCTAGTACTAACAAATCTACGAGAAACTATTACACAATAATATGAACTAAAATTATAATGAACTAACATTTACCAATACTATCCAATATTATCAAATTATATGAACTCAAGTTCACAATTATGTGAACTATCCAATACTTATTTACAATGAACTAAAATTTCTAAAAAACTAGTATTTACAAAATGACTATACTAGTACTACTAATAGCAACCTAACACTAAATACCACATAATAACAATCTAATAGTAACGACATATTACTAACAAATCAAATTTGACCACTAAATCTAATACTAGAATCTATGGTTTTCTAATCCACTAGTAGTAGCAACCTAAACAGTTAGAAACCCACCAATCCACTACTAACATCCTAATACTAACAATCTTAATAGCTAAGAAACTAGATAAACTAGGGATACGGAAAACCTAGAGAATCAAATGAGGCATACCTTTAGAAATACTTAGGAAACAAAATACCTAACAAATGGACCTCCGATATTGCCAAAAGATGAGAGATTTGGGAGAGAAGAGGGGTGGGGCTGCGGGGGCGGTCGTTCTTACAACAGCTAAGGAGAGAGGGAAAGTAGAGGTTTGAATCGGGAGGGGGCCGTCCGCACGTGTTAAGTTCACAGGCATAATGCCCCAGTCCAGGGCTTTATGGTGATGCCCACGTAGAAGTCCACCATCACAGTGGCACGGTCACTAAAGTCTCAGTGTCCCGCATTATGCAAGATAACCTAACACTCTAGAGGCGGGCGTTATGAAAAGGGGTTGTATTATGAGTAGTTTTTGTTCCACGGTTAGTTTTTTTTTAGATAAAAGGCAAATTAATGCCATCTTTGAATTAATAAAGCCCCAGAGTTTCAACGACAATTACAACATGCTGAACTAATAGCTTACATGCGACAGGGGACAAGTAAACAGAGGTTAAAAAGAAAACAACTTGAACCACCTTGATTTGTCTCAAACATATCTATAATTTCTGATGTTCCATGATGTTTTCATGCTATTTGCTACATGTTTTCCAAACACTTTACATCATTTTTATGGATTTCTTGGGACTAATCTATTAACAAGATGCCACAGCGCCATTTCCTGTTTTCTACTGTGTTTGGTTTCAAAAAAGTTGTTATAGAAATATTCTCGGAATTGGACGAAACAAAATCCGAGGGTCTTATTTTTCTGTCACGTACACGGAGTCCTAAGGAGACCCGGAGGGGGGCCCTAAGGCAGCCACACCATAGGGTGGCGCGCCCCCCTTAGACGTGCCACCAGGTGGTTTGGGACCCTCGGGCACCCATCGACCTCGCCCTTTCGCCTATTTATACTTATTCTCGAGAAAACCCTAAATACCCGAGCCTCCATCCACGAAAAGTTCTACAGTCGCCGTCATCGTCAACCCTAGTTCGGGAGGGTTCTGAAGCTCTCCCCGACACCCTGTCAGGAGAGGAAATCATCACCGGAGGGCTCTACATCACCGTGCCTGCCTCCAGAGTGATGTGTGATTAGTTCATCCTTGGACTACGGGTCCATAGCAGTAGCTAGATGGTTGTCTTCTCCTCTTTGTGCCACCATGTTTAGATCTTGTGATCTGCCTAACATGATCAAGATCATCTATCTATAATGCTACATGTTGTGTTGCTGGAATCTGATGAATATTGAATGCTATGTCAAGTTAATTATCAATTTATCATGTTTATGTTATTTATGATCTTGCATGCTCTCTGTTACTTGTACATGATCTAGACAAGTTTATGCTTGTAACTCCTAGAAGGAGCATTTATGATTGATAGTGGGTTCATGCCTCCCTTTCATCTGTGCTTGAGTGACAAAAACGTGACGCATGGGGGATGTGTTGTTGCCATTAGGGAGAAAACAAGAATGATTTTTCTAAGGATAATTTTATTGTTTACATTACGCACTTTACTTAATGCAATAATCTGTTTCTTGCAACTTAATACCCAAAGTCTACTTGGATTACGTTCTGAGGGTGGATTATTAGTCATAGATGCACTTGGATAACGGTCTATGAATTATGTTGTAATGCCCGCATGAATATCATAGTAATCATCATGTCTTGCATATGCACTACGGTGCAGCCTTTATCTTTGTCAATTTGCCCAGCTGTAATTTGTTTACCCAACATGTTATCTATCTGTTTTGAACAGACACCACTAGTGAACTGTGGACCCTAGTCCATTCTTTTACACAAAAAATACAACCACTTCAAAGATTGTTTTCCTTTCATTCACTACAATCATACATTATTTTGCAAATTATACATCTAATCATTTGTGTTAGCAAAACCGATGAGATTGACAACCTCAGTGTTTTGTTGGGGCAAAGTAACTTGGTTGTGCTTTGTGCAGACTGCCGAGCCTGGTAGTGCGCCCTTGTCGGGGGGTTACCCCCGAGTAGGGTAAAGGCAAGTGCTAAGGGCAAGGTCAGAAGAGACGTTTGGCAGAGTAGCTGGCTACCCGGTACTCGCTACCCAGTAGACTGCTATCCGGCCGTACGCACTGATGGCCAGAAGGAAGAATCCAGGAAGCTATTCTCCTCCGAGTAGAGGGAGTGGTCCGAGTAGAAATGGCGGTCTCCTACTCGGGCCAGAAGTCAAAGGAGCCGTTCTGACACAGGATCCCGCGTATCCTGGGTCCGTACGGGGGCACTGTTCATCTGCAGAGCGCGTGCTTATCCGCGCCAGGGTGTCAGCAGGGCGTCGCAGGTTAGGGGGGGCCTACCCCGTGACAGTGTCAGTGATAACAGATCAGTTTCTCGGTTCTGCGGAACGACTTTACACACGGAGACAAACTTGGAAGCCAAAGCTGTCAGCGGGAAGCTGGAAGTGTACAGTGTGCACACTATGTCGACATCTTGGCTGTATCCGGCTGGGCACCAGTATATAAGGTGCCCTGCCTCCTCCTGCGCGAGGGATCGACACACGAACGGGACGACACGACTAAGGGCTACAGTCACATAGAAAGCAGAGTGGCTACTCGGTTGTAAGCATCACTTGTGTTGTGGCTACTCGGTGAGACACAAATATAAAGAGAGAAAGGCAGGAGTAGGGGTTTTACCTCCACACGAGGGTCCTGAACCTGGGCAGATCTTGTTGTTTGCGGTGCTAGTTTCATACTCACGCGGCTGCTCGTCGGGTGATCCCTCCCCGAGCGCCTCCAGCGTCCATCGTCCCCACATCTTTAGCCATCCTATGGCATCTGCCGTGACACCACCACGACAGTTGGCGCCCACCGTGGGGCTACCAGCGGCGCTGGCTGGAGTTTCCGTTCGGACGGGATCGATTTCTGCTACCGGAGAGCGCGTGGTCTGTGGCCTCGTCCACAGATTCGGCTCCTTCGACTTCGTCACCGACAACGCCGGCGATTTCGGCGGCAGGGCCATACCGGAGGGCGGCTCGGTGCTCTCTTTCGGTGCGCACCTCGTCTACGTCGCCACCGTCATCGACCGCGAGTACCCCGGGGAGGTGCATGTCGCGGAAGATCCCCCTGCTGTCATCGCTGCACGCGGGAGGCCGATTGGCCGTTCTGCGGACCGCGTGGAGGTGATGATGACCGGCCCTGCTGCTGATGCCAGGAAGGGCGCGACTGCCGCCGCTGCGGGCGTCATCGAGGACCTCGCTGGCCCGAGTGCTGGCGGGAAGACCCACAAGCCCTACGAGAAGGACTGCAACCTGCCTCCCTCCACTACTCCGACGATACCGGCGTCCGCCGTGCGGATGGGCATGCCACCTCCCACCGAGCTCAAGCTCATGACCATGCAGGCGCAACTTGACCAGCAGCGCCAGGCGCTACTCGCCGAGCAGGCGGAGCTGGATAAGGTTAGGCTTGAGATGAACCTGGACCAGAACGAGTACAACCGGGCTCACGGCTTCACGCCCGTGGTGAGGAGGCCCTCCAAGGCAGGGGCTACGCGCCGCAACCTAGGCACCGAGATGGCAGCAGTTGGTGAAACTGCTGGCCAAGCCGCTAGCCAAAACACCGCCACCACCAGACCCAGATACAGCACCCCCGCCAAAACCCTTAGAGCTGCTGAGGCTGTAGCTGCTGAGTTGCCGCATCTCGCTAGCGACGCGCGCGTTAGGCAGCAGGAAAGGCTCAATGAGCTAGTGCTAGAGGCTGCTAGGCAGAACGAGGAGTTCCGGAAAGCCAACCCGGGTGCTGGAGCTTCTCAGGTGGTGCACTCGCATGCGGCTAGATCTAACGATCAGGCCTCATCACCGCATCCCAGTCGCGAGAAGGAGCGGAGTGGGCATTCCGGCAGAGATAGGCAGATGCAGGTGTACGACCCGGCGGTCGCCGCAAAACAGCACGCTGTGGCGCGACAGTCCGGTAAAAAATACACCGCTGCAGGAGCAGGCTATCAAGCCCATAAAGCTCACAGCCAGGCCCGAGACGGAGAGCGCCCAAGCCCTTCTCAGCATCCAGTTGCTCAGCCTACTCGGCAGAGGCAGCAGCCGCGTGCGGTTGCACCAGCCGCCAACCCGGTGGAGCAGCCTGCAGTTGTGCAGGTGGACAGATATGATGATGGCTACTCGGCTATGGGGTTGGCGGGCTGTGACATCCTGGATCGCGTGGGTGAGCGTGTGCTGGAGCCCAGTGATGCCAGGCACAAGCTGGACCGGATCAGCCTGTCCGCGCAACTCGAGAGCAAGGGGCCGCCTGGCCCAGAATGCTTTGGCCCCCGCATCATGACGGAGCCATCCGTGAAGCAGTTCCAGCTCGCTAGGGGGACCAAGTGCTATGACGGCAGCACCAAGCCGGAAGATTGGCTCAATGATTATGTCACAGCTGTGCACATTGCAGGCGGCAACCGGAGATGGGCCGTGCGGTACATCCCGCAGATGCTCGAAGGAGCAAGAACTTGGCTCAACAATCTGCCCAAGCACAGCATCAACTGCTGGCTTGACTTTGCGGAGGATTTCGTCAGCAACTTTACCAGCACCTACCGGAGGCCGAATAGGCCGCAGCAGCTACCGCTTGCAGGCAGCGGGAAGAGGAGACAGACCGAGAGTATCTTAATCGGTGGAGTACTCTGAGGAACACCTGCGAGGGTGTGAATGAGGCCCAAGCCATCACTTGGTTTGCGCAGGGTTGCAGGCATGGCAGCATGTTGTGGCAAAGGCTCCAGAGGGAGATGCCAAGTACTCTTGCTGAGACCATCCGGATTGCGGATCAGTACGCACTCGGCGACCCGACACAGCCTCTTCTTGATGCTGCTGAGCCGAGAAGGAACTACAACATCAACACCAGCAAGCGCAATGAGTTCCGCAACAAGCGCAGAGGTGACCGGATTGATACCCGGTACGATCCTGAGGAGGTGAATGCTGTGGCAACCGGAGCTGGGAGTAGCCAGAGGCCAAAAACTTCTGGAGCCCAGTACGGGCAGAACCAGAATCAGGGCCAAGGCAACAAGAAGCCATACAGCGCTTCCCAGCAGGGTAGCGGCAACTCGGGTCCGGCACCGAACTTTGTCTTCAAGGACATGAAGGATGGCCCATGCAGCTTCCATACTCGGCATCCCGCAAGACCCGCCAACCACACTACTCGACAGTGTAGTTGGTGGGAAGAAATCAAGAATGAGGGCCTGCCCCCTCCTCCTCCTCTACCAGCTGCGAATGCTGCTGTACAGCCTGCTCGCGCACCCTCTGCTCGGCCTCCAGCCTTCCCGAGAAGAGAAAATTTGAACCAGGTGGCTTTAGGAGCCAATCGCCACTTCAACAATGATGGCTACCGCAACAACAACAACAACTACTACTACACCCTCAACAACAACAGAGGCAACAACAACAACAACAACCAAGGTAACGACAACAACGGCAACAATGGTGGCGGAGACCGCAATAGGTACCAGGAGCACCACGAGAGCTACATGATCTTCACCTCCGAGCCTGTCGACAAGAAGTCTCAGCACAGGCGTGCCACGGAGGTCAATGATGTGATCCCAGCTGTTCCTAACTACATGCACTGGTGCAACCAAGAGATCACGTGGTCCAGAGCGGATCATCCTAAGGCGATGCCCAACCCGGGTAGCTACGCCTTGGTGCTGGATCCCACCTTCATGGGTCCTGAGAAGAACGTGAGGTTCAGCAAGGTACTGATCGACAACGGCAGCAGCATCAACATCGTGTACAGAGACACGCTTGAAAAGCTTGGTATGGCCGAGAACATGCTGCTACCTAGCAAGACCACTTTCCATGGCATTGTGCCAGGAGTCTCTTGCAATCCGATTGGCCGAGTATGGATAGATGTGCTATTCGGCACCAGGGAGAACTGCCGCACAGAGAGCCTGCAGTTTGAGGTGGTTGATCACGAGAGTCCCTACCATGCCCTACTCGGCAGGCCCGCTCTGAGCAAGTTCATGGCCTCTACCCACACTGCATATCTGAAGATGAAGATCCCTGGTCCCAATGGCGTGATTACCATCTCTGGTGATTACAAAAAGTCTATGGAGTGTGCCTCTGCTGGTTCTCAGTTGGCGGAGTCCATGGTGATTGCTGGCGAGAAGAAGAAGATGTACGAGGTGGTGGCTATGGCGCAATCCGCGCAAGCTGGTGCGCCTGGCATGCCGAGTTCCCAGCACGGGACGGTGTTCTAGGCATCTCAGGAGACAAAGAAGATCCAGGTTGACCCTGAGTTTCCCGACCGAGTTGCCATCATTGGCTCCGGGTTGGGGGAGAAATAAGAAAGCGAGCTCATCCACTTCCTCCGTGAGAATCGGGACGTGTTCGCCTGGTCCAATGAGGATCTGCCAGGTGTCCCGAGGGAGTTGGTTGAGCACTCGCTACATGTGCGTCCTGACGCCAAACCAGTGAAGCAGGCTATGCGCCGCTTCGGAGATGAAAGAAGGAAGGCCATCGGTGACCAGATCACCAAATTGCTGATAAGCAATTTCATCATGGAGGTGCTGCATCCGGATTGGCTAGCCAATCCGGTCATGGTCGAGAAGAAGAAGGAGGATCCCAAGGCCGCTACCGCATGGCGCATGTGCGTCGACTACACCGACTTGAACAAGGCCTGCCCCAAGGATCCTTTTCCGCTACCTCGCATCGATCAGGTGATCGATTCCACTGCTGGTTTTGAACTGTTGTCTTTCATAGATGCCTACTCTGGTTTTCACCAGATAGCTCTCAACCCTGCTGATCAAATAAAGACTGCCTTCATTACCCCGTACGGGGCTTATTGCTATCGTGTCATGTGTTTCGGGTTGCGGAATGCGGGTGCCACTTATCAAAGATGCATGCAGAAATGCTTGCATGATCAACTTGGCAAGAATGTGCAGGTGTACGTAGATGACATTGTCATCAAAACGAATAAAACACATACTCTGCTTAGTGACCTTGAGGAAACTTTCGCTAACTTGCGCAAGTATAAGATGAAGCTGAACCCGAGTAAATGCACCTTTGGCGTCCCGGCTGGCAAGCTACTCGGCTTCTTGGTATCCAGTCGGGGCATTGAGGCTAATCCTTCAAAGATAAAAGCTATTGAAAGCATGTCTTTGCCGAGATCCCTGAAGGATGTGCAAAAATTCACTGGTTGCTTGGCATCTCTGAGCCGGTTCTTGGGCAGAATGGGTGAGAAGGCCCTGCCTTTGTATCAATTGATGAAGAAAAGCGACAAGTTCGTCTGGACACCGCAAGCGGATGTGGCATTCAAAAAGCTAAAGGCGATGCTGGGTAGTGCTCCCATCTTGGCTAGCCCGCTACCCAAGGAGCAATGCTGTTGTATATTGCCGCTACCAATCGGGTAGTGAGCGTGGTGATTGTGGTGGAGCGAGAAGAGGAAGGCAAAAGTGTGCAGCGGCCGGTGTACTATCTCAGTGAAGTATTATCCAGCTCCAAGCAGAACTACCCGCACTACCAGAAGATGACTTACGGTGTGTACCTGGGCGCCAAGAAGCTGAAGCACTACTTCCAAGAACACCCCATCACAGTGGTGAGCTCAGCTCCCATCTCGGATATCATGGGCAACAAGGAAGCGAGTGGTAGAGTAGCCAAGTGGGCAATCGAGCTGGCCGCGTACGCACCCGCGTATGCGAGAAGAGAAGCCATCAAGTCTCAGATCCTGGCAGAATTTCTGGTGGATTGGGCTAAGGTGCAATATGAGCCTCCTACTCCGGTATCCAACTACTGGAAGATGCACTTTGATGGCTCCAAGATGAAGGAGGGCCTTGGTGCTGGCGTAGTGCTTACGTCACCCAAGCGAGATCAACTCAAATATGTGCTGCAAATCCACTTCAAGGCATCCAACAATGTTGCAGAGTACGAGGCCGTGGTACACGGCTTGAAGGTAGCAAAGGAAGTTGGTGTGCAGCGCATCATATGCTATGGAGACTCGGATCTAGTCGTGCAGCAGGTTTCTGTCACTTGGGATGCTCTGGATGCAAACATGGCGTCATACCGCTTCCTGGTCCAAACCATGACAGGATTCTTTGAAGGTTGCGAGTTCCAACACATCCACCGAGCAGAGAATGAAGCAGCTGATGAGCTATCCAAGTTGGGGTCTTCTCGGCAGTACATCCCGGCTGGGATTGCCTTGGAGCATTTGAGAAAGCCATCCATCAAGCCATCCACCAACTCGGAGTCCATCTTCGTTCCTTCCCTGCCTGATGAAGAAGCAGTTCCAATGGAGATTGACTGGGAAGGTGCAAAAGGAGACCCGGGGACTGCCGTCTCCATCCCGGGGATTGGCGCCTGCAACCCGGGGACTGCCCCTCCCTACTCGGGGACTGCTCCTTCTTACTCGGGGACTGCCCCTCTCAGCTCGGGGACTGTCGCATTCCTTGATGAAGTCCTTGCAAACCGCTCGGGGCTGCAGAGAGTCAATCCCAACCCGGAAAAAGACGCAACGGTGGCTGTTCCGATGGAAGTGGACGAACCAGTGTTTCCCGCGCGGGAGACGCCGGGTTGGGCCATGCCCATATTATCCTTTCTAAAGGACGGCACCCTACCAGATGATGAGGTTACCGCAAGGCAGATTCAGAGAAGATCCAAGGGCTATACCATCTTCAGAGAAGTGCTGCATAAAAGAAGTTCCACTCGCGTGTTGCAACTTTGTGTGGAACCGGAGGAAGGAGAAGAGATTCTAGTGGAAATACACCAATGGGAATGCGGGCATCACGCCTCTTCTCGGGCTCTAGTCAAGAAAGCTTTTCGGCATGGCTTCATCTGGCTCACTGCTTTGAAGCAAGCTGAATATATCGTGAGAAAGTGCAACGGCTGCCAGAGATTCGCAAGTAAGATCCACATGCCTGCTTCCGAGTTGAAAACAATTCCCATCACTTGGCCATTTGTTGTTTGGAGTCTGGATATGGTTGGTCCCTTCAAACCGGCTAGAGGCAACATGACACACATCTTGGTCATGGTTGATAAATTCACCAAGTGGATTGAAGTGAAGCCTATTCGAAAGTGTGATGGAGCTACTGCTGTAAGTTTCCTGAAAGATGTGATCCTGAGATACGGCTACCCGCACAGCATCATCACAGATAACGGCACTAACTTTGCTGAGGGAGCCATGGTGAGATTCTGCAGAGATAAGCACATCCGACTAGATGTCGCGTCTGTCGCACACCCCGCATCCAATGGGCAGGTGGAAAGAGCAAATGGCATGCTGCTTGCAGGCATAAAGCCAAGGCTGATTGAGCCACTGCTGAAAACACCAGGGTGTTGGCTAGACGAGTTGCCAGCGGTGTTGTGGAGTCTAAGGACTACCCCTAACCGGTCAACCGGCTACACGCCATTCTTCTTGGTTTACGGGGCTGAGGCCGAGTTGCCAATCGACTTAGAGCATGACTCCCCCCGAGTAACCCTCTACACTGAGGCGGAGGCGAGAGAAGCTCGAGAAGACGACATTGACCTGCTAGAAGAAGCAAGAGAGCTTACTCTATCACGTTCAGCTGTTTACCAGCAAAACCTGAGGCGCTATCATAGCCGAAAAGTAAACCCGAGGGTTTTCTGAGAAGGAGACATGGTCCTTAGGCTCGTGCAGCGCACATCCGGGATGCACAAGCTATCCCCTCCGTGGGAAGGGCCGTTCATTGTGAGCAAGGCTCTACACAATGATGCGCACTACCTTGTAGATGCGCAACCATCACAGAAGAACAGGCCGGATAAAGCTGGGGAGGAATCCAAGCGCCCCTAGAATGTAGCTCTACTTCGTCGCTTTCATTCATGAGCAAAAGTGTGTATGTACTCTCTTATCCGAGTTAAACTCCTACCCTGCAATCTGAAATTGAACTCGGGGACTGCCCTCGTCCAAAATTGTTCTAAGTGTTTTTATCCTGCTGTATCTTTGCCTACTCGGTTGCTACGCTTAGAATTTTAAAAGCATACAAAGTAGTGTGTTTATACTCACCGGACACTCTGCGACTCTGCTGCTGTCCGCAACCCAGCTTCATGGCAAGCCAGAGAACAAGCCAAAGAGTCAATGAACACATGAAAAATTTGCAAAGGGAAGGAGGCGTGTGGCAACCGAATAGAGTGTTTTTTACTATTTCATGTTAACTTTTTTCGGCTATGTGGTGGGTAGCGTTACTATGACTGTTTCCAAGCGGCTAAGTATTTGAAACTCCAACTTCGAACTCTTGTGACTCGAATACCAAAAAAGCAACAAGTTGCAGGTAAGAGCTGGGATAAAAAGAAGGAGTGAATGAGAAATGCAACTCGGGGACTCGCATGATAACGCAACCCGGCATCAAGCCAAAGCTGCTCAAATTACTAAGTATAGAACTTCAAGTGAAATAAAACTCAGTAGCAACGAGAAGATAAATTGTTTGATACATCTGCACCCGGCATTCCGGGGATCTGATAAAAAGTTTCAAGTCATAAGTGTTGCAGGACAGAACTAGCTTGAGGTCGCGGTGTTATCCAGGTTGGCAGTCGCGGCATCCGTCTCAGGGTTGGCAGCAGCTTGATCAGAGGTGGCGATGGCCACCGAGATGGGATCGGACTGGGCGCGGAGTAGCGTCGCGTCGCCAAGTACAGCGCTAGAGGATGAGCCCATCTCGGGAGTTGCACCCTGGGTGGCGTCGTGGCTCTCAGCCTCTTCGTCGCTACCCGCGGTGGCCTTGCCCTTCCCGCCCTTCCCCTTCTCAGGGCTTGTCTCTTCAAAGCAGCCCAAGTCCTCCGACTCGGTCTCCTCGTCATCATCTTCGTCCTCGTCATCGCCTTCCGCATCGGTATCAGGCTCGGTGAGGCCTTCGATGAAGCGCGCGGTATCCGCGTAGGAGGCGATCTCGTATGCGACTGTTTGGCGGCGAGTCACACACTCGGGATCCTTCTCCCACTTTGAGTCCCGGCGCATCTCGAGGATGGTATTGAGATTGAGATTCTCATACCAGCTGCAAATGAAGAGCAGAAGCATGTCCGCGCCTGCCCGAGCTCCGGATGCGCGTCATTTCTTCAGCTCGGCTTTGACACCGTTGAGCTTCTCGGCGAGCCCGCGGATGGTCCTTGGCAAAGGTTCTTGGGGCCAGAACAGCGCATGCAGCTTGAAGGCAGTGGATGCCAAATCAGTGCCCAAGCCTCTCAGACGCTGAACTTGCCCCTGCAGATTTGTGAAGCTATCTTCAATCGAGGCCTTGGTATCTGTGGGCAGCCCCTTCTCGATGCGGATTTCTTGTGCCTTAGATAGCGCAGGCTTGCTAGCCGAGCAGAGATCGGGGAAGATTTCTGAAAATGCTATCATAAAGGATTAGAAACAGAGGCGGAGAAAAGATACAAATCAGGTCACAAAGAGGAAGAAGGAAACAGGAAGGCGCAGAGGAGCGAGAACTTACTGTTCAGGTTGCAGAGTAGCGATTGCAGCTTCCTCTTCCACGACTCCTCGTCAGCAATGTGCCTCTCTTCAACCCTGCGGAACTCGGCTAGCTGGCCCATGAGATCCACATTGCTCTTCTTCAGCGTCTCGTTCTCCAACTCGAGGGCCCGCTGCGTGGCTTTGAAGGTTGCCTCCATCTTTTCCTTCTCGGCAGTCAGGTCTAGGGCTTCCTGGAGGGCTGATTTCAGCTTGACTTGCAGCGGTTCCATCTCGGTGAGATGTCTACTCTTGAACTCCACCTCCAGGTCCGCAATCTGCTGTTTCAACTCGGCAGGCTTCAAACAGTCAAGATACTCCTCGCGGAACTTCTTGTACTCTTCTGCGGACAGAAGCGGTACAGTAAGCAGGATAGCCACAAGAAAGGACTAAAACAACCAAGAAAACGGCAACTCACCTTTGAGTTCCTTGATTTTGCTCTCAACAGATTCGACGAAGACATGGCAGTGTTTGTGCTGATCCATCAGCGTCTCAAGTTTGCCTGCAGGGTAGAAGGAGTTAGAGCAAAGAGCACATACGGGCGTAAACAAAAAACGCACTAACCGAAAAGCTAGAAGCTTACTCTCGAGTGCTGAGATCTGGAGAGCACGATCCAGGGCTGCCTTCTCTGTTTCGGCGTCGGTCTTGCGCTCCACTTCCAGGGCCTCGAGGCGCCTCTTGGCAATAGGGTGGTTCCAGAGCAGGCGCCGGTAGAGGTTTGTCCTCTTCAAGAGGCTATTCTGAAAAAGCAGAAAGAAAAGGAGTCAGACATGGTTTTGAAGATTTGGCCCGAGAAGACGGCAACTCGGTTGAGTACCCGTCTACTCGGCCCAAATCTCGGGGACTGGATGGTGGTTAAGGAGAAAGAGAAAAGTAGAAGAAGAAGGAAATCGCAACTCGGAACAGCAAACCGCAACTCGGAGAAAGCAAACACAACTTACAGCATAGGTTTGCTCGAGGTCTTCTGCAGCTTTGCGGTGGACGAACAGTTTCGCGGCCAACGTGCTAGTGGCGGACGAGATAGTCATTGGATTGTAGCCAATGTCCGTCTTATTCCAGTCGGTGCGCCAATGGTCCAGCTGACCCAAGGTCATGCCATCCCAAGTCGGGTTGCCAAGGAAATCGCTCTCCCACACCGCGTCGATGAAGCCTGCCCGGTCGATTATCTGCTCGAGCCCTGCGGACTGCACCTCAGTCTCTTGGGCCTCGCGCGAGAAGATCGAGAGGGCCTTCTTCTTCTTCTCCGACAGCTTGGCATCCACAGCAGTGGCCTGCTTGCCCTTTGTAAGTGCGGCCTTCTTCTCGTCAGCGGTCAGCTTGATGTTATACTGCTGGGCCGTCCGCACCATGTAGGGCAGGTAGCCAGGCGGATCCTGAGCGCTTGATCCTGTGCCTACGCCAGCGGAACTGCCGGAAGCACCTGCGCCAGCAGAACTGCCAGGAGCGCCAATGACGAGCTGCCCAGCTTTTGCGGCAGGCTTCGCGGGAAGCTTAGGCGGAGGCATCTTGGCGGAATCCTGCGCAGCGTTGCGCGATGGGTTCTTGCGGACTACGGCAGCAGGCTGAGTAGCCTGCTTCTCGGCAGCGTCCGCCTTCTTGATGTTCTGCTTGGCCGAAGGGCTTGGTGCGGTCTTCTCGGTATTCTCCTTGACTGGAGGGCTTGGTGCGGCCTTCTCGGCGTTCTGTTTGGCTGGAGGGTTTGCCAGGGTCTTGGCCTTCTTCGCTGGAGGGCTGGAGGCGGTAGGTGGAGCAGCCTGCGGAGTAGGCGGCACAGGGGGCCGCCTACTCGGCGTAGCGTCTGGCTGCGCTTGGCTCTGCGGGTCCTGCTTCACCATAGTCGTCTCAGCCCGCTGCTCGGCAGCGGAATCCAGTTGGGTGTTTTCTTGCTCTTCTACCCGCGGCTGCACCGCGGGATCATCTTGGGCAGCAGCCTCAGCATCCGGCTGCTCCTGGGTTTCTTCCTGCCGCTCAAGGGCGGCACGGTGGTGAGTCTCGATGTCTTGTTCAATATTCTCCCCAGCTGTGGCAGTTGGGGGAGAAGGCGGGGTCTCGTCGTGAGCAGCATCCTGCGCATCTGATTCTGCGCGGACCTGCTGCTCAGTGTCCATGTCCTGAGCGCCAGCACCCGTGTCCTGGGCGTTGGCGCCTTCATCTTCTTCCTTCGCGGGAGAGAACTCACGCGTCCTATCCCGTGCGGCAGGCTCCTCCTCTTCCTCATCAAGATTGATGAGCGACTCGGGGTCGACGGGTGCTTTCTTCTTGGATTTGGCGGGGGCAGCAGCAGCATCAGCGTCCAAGGGAGCGCTGAAGAGAAAAAGGAGTTCAGAAAAGCGGAGGGAAAGAGGAACACCGGGAAGCATTATCAAGATGTAAACCAGAGGGAAAGACTACTTACCCTTTGCGGGAAGGAGGTGGCCTTCGGCCTGAGACCTGCTTTTTCTTCTTCTCGGCTTTCGGCTTTTTGGCGGGAGGCTCTTGAGCACTGCTACCCGTCCTCTTTCGAGTGGTGGGAGCGGCCACCGCAACCGGATTGACGTCAAGGACATCCTCGTCTTCCTCCTCCGCCTCGGCGTCGTCTGCAGAGTAGGAGAGAAGAAGCAGATGAGAAGCAGAAAGGAAGAAAAGATAGCGCTACCCGTAGCTGCAGAGGCAATCTCAGTCACCTTCTTCCTCGTCCTCGGACCAGTCCCGAATGGAAGCATCTACGTGGTGCTTACCATGCTGTTTGGCATGAGGGACGCAGAGGGTAGCCTGGGTGTCGTAGGCAGTCTTGTCATCCTCTGTCCGGTCGGGATCCCAGTTGGCCTCGAGGAGCTCCTCGTTCTCAGCGAGCTGGCGGTCAAGGTGCTGAAAACACAAGCAAGCAGCACAAATCAATTGAGTAATACAAGGAACTCTACCCGGAGCGGGATGCAAACACAAAGCATATTTCAAAAAGTGTTCTACTCGACATGGCATGCACACACAAAGCACATAAGGCCTAACAGATACTAGCAGGTACTCTACTCAACGTGGCATGCAAACACAAAGCACATGAAGCCTAATGGACACTAGCAGGAGTTTCTACTCGGCACGGCATGCGAATACTAAAAACGTCCTAAGCTGGAAGACCGTCTACTCGGCATCATGATGCAAAGACAAAGCATAACAGTACTAACCTGTTCGATGGGCTTCGTGCGGCTGTATGGCACGAAGCCATACTGCCAGTTGTCGGTGAGGCCAGTGCTCATGATGGAGCGCGCCCAGACGGCCACATCCGCGTTGCTGAGCTCGAATGTGATTGTCCGGGTGCAATCTCTATTGCCGCCCATGTAGCACATGAGGTGCGCACGGCGCTGCAGCGGGAGCACTCGCCTGGAAATACAGCAGGCGATGGGGTCGTCGCTCTTCAGCCCCACATCCTTTAGCTGGGCAAGGCGCTGGTTGACCTGCTTGATGTCGCCTTCCAGAGCGGGCTTGAATCCCAATTCTGTTGGGTAGGCGCCGTGTTCGTCCACTTGGGCAGGTGGATCCGATCCACAATTGGTGCTCCCTCTTCAACGGCAACATTCTTCACGTAGAAGAAGGTCCGCTGCCACTTGCGCACGGAGTCGAGGCCCTTGATGCGCGGGTGGTTGGTCCCGCTGTGTTGCACCATCATGGCGCTGCCGGTCTTGGTCACGCCGCGGACGCCCTCCGTGCTACCCGGTTTGGGCAAGCTTTGCTTCCTGAAGAAAAAGTAGCGCGCCCAGGTGTGCACCGTGGGGCGCACACCCAAGAACGCCTCGCACAGCACGGCGTGGTATGCGAGCATGACGATGGCGTTCGGCGGTAGGTGGTGTGGTTGAAGGCCGAAATGGTTGAGGAAGGAGCGGAAGAAGTCGGAGACGGGAATCCCGAATCCTCGCTTGAAGTGAGCGAGGAACACGACGAACTCGTCCGCCTCAAGGGTGGGGACGAGCTCGCCGTTCGAGGGCCTGCAGCGCACGCCGGCGGGAACCCGGCGGGTGTTCACGAGCCACTGGCAATCGTCTGCCGTGACCTCGGAACCGGCCCACCCGGCGCGAGCGTCGTCATCGCGAGCCATCGAGAAGGAGAGGAAATTCGATGGAGATTTGGTGGGAATTGATGGATAGAGCTAGCCTTTCGGCGTCGCGAGAGCTCGGCGCTGCAGTGAGGTGCACGGCGGCGAAGAACTCGGTGGCGGCGGAGATGTGAAGGGGCAGGGAGAGAATGAAGGCAGGAAGAGGAGAAGGGGGTTACCGAGGGGGTATTTATCCCTCCCCTCGGATAGCCGTTACCAGTAACGCTAGTGGGATCAGTTGTGCGCAGGGATCGTGCGACGTGGGGTGTGGGCCGGTTAGAAACGCACACAGCACAGTTCGCGTGCGTAACGGCCGCAATCGATCCCACGTCGAGATCGTGGGTGATAACTGCACTTGATGTGACCTAACGGGCCAGTGGGCCCTGGCCGCAGTAATGGACGCGTGGCCTGCCATACCCCGGGCACCGAGGCGTCGGGGGTACGAGAACATGACGCGTGTTCAGTTGCAGTGCGGAAAGGTGGATTTGGTCTGCCACGCCGAGATTCCCTCCAGGAATTCCGCAAAGTCCTTTTACTCGGTGACAGAGAAGAGAAAAGGCGCTACTCGGAAAAGAAGAAACTCGAGACAGAATTAAGGGTTACTCGGAGGTTCTACTCAGCAACCTAAGGTTCAAAGGCAAGATTGGTTTTTAAGCTGGCAGAGCCCAGTGAACGAGTTCGCAGGACTCTACCAGCTTCGGGGACTAATGTCGGGGGGTTACCCCCGAGTAGGGTAAAGGCAAGTGCTAAGGGCAAGGTCAGAAGAGACGTTTGGCAGAGTAGCTGGCTACCCGGTACTCGCTACCCAGTAGACTGCTATCCGGCCGTACGCACTGATGGCCAGAAGGAAGAATCCAGGAAGCTATTCTCCTCCGAGTAGAGGGAGTGGTCCAAGTAGGAATGGCGGTCTCCTACTCGGGCCAGAAGTCAAAGGAGCCGTTCTGACACAGGATCCCGCGTATCCTGGGTCCGTACGGGGGCACTGTTCATCTGCAGAGCGCGTGCTTATCCGCGCCAGGGTGTCAGCAGGGCGTCGCAGGTTAGGGGGGGCCTACCCCATGACAGTGTCAGTGATAACAGATCAGTTTCTCGGTTCTGCGGAACGACTTTACACACGGAGACAAACTTGGAAGCCAAAGCTGTCAGCGGGAAGCTGGAAGTGTACAGTGTGCACACTATGTCGACATCTTGGCTGTATCTGGCTGGGCACCAGTATATAAGGTGCCCTGCCTCCTCCTGCGCAAGGGATCGACACACGAACGGGACGACACGACTAAGGGCTACAGTCACATAGAAAGCAGAGTGGCTACTCGGTTGTAAGCATCACTTGTGCTGTGGCTACTCGGTGAGACACAAATATAAAGAGAGAAAGGCAGGAGTAGGGGTTTTACCTCCACACGAGGGCCCTGAACCTGGGTAGATCTTGTTGTTTGCGGTGCTAGTTTCATACTCACGCGACTGCTCGTCGCGTGATCCCTCCCCGAGCGCCTCCAGCGTCCATCGTCCCCACATCTTTAGCCATCCTATGGCATCTGCCGTGACACCACCACGACAGCCCTGCCAACATCAAGTGTCATAAACCTTCATAAGTGATTTGTTTCTTCTACTGGTCCGATTAAACCATGGTTTCTTACTGAGGGAAAAATTTCTGATGTACTCTTTATACCTTCCTCTTGGGGTCTCCCAACGAGTGTGTGTTCTCACGTCATCGAGCTTGTTTTCTGGCGCAGTTGCCGAGGATTTCAAAGTCATCACAGGTAAGAACCATCATGTCAACAACTTGTTTTTGGCGCCGTTGCCGGGGAGGAAGAAGATTACTTCAAGGGGAGTCTCTCACCTCCAATATCTTTACTTTGTTATTGTTTTTTCTTAGTTTATTTTATTTTGTCTTGTTTGCTTCTCTATATTAAAAACACAAATAAATTAGTTCTTATTCTAGTTGTTATTTTTATCCTGTTTTTATTAGTACAACTATTTCTCTACCTGCAAATGAGTACCCATGAGAACAATAAGTTGTGTGACTTTACTAGCACAAACAAAAAAAAATATTAGTACAACTATTTCTCCACCTGCTCCTACTCCTGATTTTTATGAAATTAAACCTGCCCTGTTAAATCTTGTTATGAGATGTCAATTTTCTGGTGTTAGTTCTGATGATGCTGCTGCTCACATTAATAATTTTACTGAACTTTGTGAGATGAAAAGTATAAGGATGAAGATGGAGATATTATTAAACTGAAATTGTTTCCTTCCTCTTTTAGAGGAAGGGCTAAAGAATGGTTGCTATTTTTGCTTAAAAATAGTATTGATTCTTGGACTAAATGTAAAGATGATTTCATTGGAAAATATTATCTTCCTGCTATGATTATATCTTTGAGAAGTAGCATTATGAATTTGGAGCAACTTGATAATGAGCATGTTGCTAAAGCTTGGGAAAGAATAAAATATTTGGTAAAGAATTGTCCCACTCATGGACTGACTACTTGGATGATCATCCAAAAAAATTATGCAGTTCTAAATTTTTCTTCAAGAAACCTTCTGGATTCAGCTGCTGGAGGAACCTTTATGTCCATCACTTTTGGTGCTACAACAAAGATTCTTGGTGATATGATGATAAATTATTTGGAATGACCCACTGAGAGAGCTCCACAAGGTAAGAAGGTAAATTATGTTGAAGAAACCTCCTCCTTGATTGATGGGCTTGATACTATTATGTCTATGCTTGTGAATGGTAAAACTAATGTTGATCCAAATAATGTTCCTTTAGCCTCTTTGGTTGCTCAAGAAGAGCATGTTGATGTAAACTTCATTAAATATAACAATTTCAACAACAATGCTTATAGAAATAATTTTGGTAGTAATAATTAGAGGTTGTATCCTTCTATTAATGGTAATGGTTATGTAAATTATTATGGTAATTCCTACAAAAAAACTAGAAGTGTACCCTCTGATCTTGAAAACATGCTTAAGAACTTTATTAGTACACAAAGTGCTTTTAATAAATAAGTTGAGTTTTTTTTTTAGCAAAATTGATGTTCTTTCTTCTAAAGTTGATAGCCTTGCTCTTGATGTTGATACTTTTAAAATAAAGGTTATGCCTCATGATGTTAAAAAAAGAAAAACTTTGAATTCCATTCAAGGTAGAATTGATAACAATGTTAGGATGTTAGCTGAATTGCATGCTAGATAGGAAAGAGAAAATGAAATTGCTAGAAAGAATAATATAACTAAAATTTGTACTATTACCACCACTAGTAAAAATAAATTTTAAAATGCTAGTAAACCTCCTACAATTAATGGTAAATTAATTGGTGTTGGCAATGTCTCCACTTCTTCTGTTAAACGTTTAAAATTGCTTGAAACCACTGAAACTATTCCTGATAAAAGTGCTGAAATTTTTCGAAATATGGGAGACAATGGTGCCATTACCTCTGATAAAAATGATCTTGATTTTTATGATTGAAATATTTCTGAAGTAATTATGTTCCTACAAAAGATTGCTAGAAGTCCTAATTCTAGTGCTATGATTATGGCTTTCACAAAACATATTACAAATGCTCTCATGCAAATTAGAGAAAAAGAATTAAAACGTGAAGCCTCTATCCCTAGGAAGTTAGAAGATAGTTGGGAACCAATCATTAAAATGAATGTGAATGATGTTGATTGTAATGTTTTATGTGACCTTGGTGCTAGTATCTCTATTATGTCTCAGAAAATCTATGATATCCCTGATTTACCACCTTTGGAACACTGTTATTTGGATGTTCGTCTTGCTGATAATGCCAGAAAGAAACCTTTTAGGAGAGTTGATGATTTTTTTATTATGGTTAACAATAACCTTGTCCATGTTGATTTTTTTGTTATGAATATTGAATGCAATGCTTCTTGTCTTATTGTTTTGGAAAGACCTTTTCTTCGAACTGTTGGTGCTATTATTGATATGAAAGAGGGGGATATTAAATATCAGTTTCCACTCAATAAAGGTATGTAACACTTTCCTAGGAAGAGAATGAAGTTAACTTTTGATTCTATTATTAGAACAAATGATGTTTGGGATGCTTCTTCACTTGAGAATACTTGATTCTTGTTTTCTGGGCCTAGCTGAAAGGCGTCAAAGAAAATCACTTCTTGGGAGATAACCCATGTTTTATTTTTGCAATGTTTTCTTCTGTTTTCTCTGAGTCAAGGTGTTGTATACTTCTGTAGAAACTCATTTGTATCTTTACTTTTTTGTATTTCTGAGCCAAGTAAAGTCTCTAGTGAAAAGTTGATGCTAGATTTGGATTTCTGCGTAGGAACAGATTTTTGTTGTCCACTGTTGAATTCGTATAAATTCACAAAAAAATCGAAACTACCTAAACAAAATTGTTCATGATCCTCAGATATTTTAGAAACTTTTTCTAGTTCCGAGTTTTCAGATCTGAGCAATATAAGTGCCTCGAAAAAATCCTTCTTTACATATAGTTTTGGTTTTGACAGATTTTGCCTTTTTACTTTGCCTTCTCTCTTTTACAATGTTTAGTGGATTTATTTGCTCCAGAAAACATCAGTGGCTGTAGCTAATGTTTAGAAAGTATTGCTAATACCTGTGTCCATGAAAAACATGTGATTTTAGGATTATGCACAAACCCTATAATGAGAATTACTTCGAGTTTGGTGTGAAGGAAGTTTTCAAGGGTCAACAGAAGAGGGTGATATAATGTGATCAAGAAGAGTGAAAATCCTAAGCTTGGGGATGCCCCCATGGTTCATCCCATCAAGTTCTAATAAAACTCAAGCGTCTAAGCTTGGGTATGCCCAAGGCATCCCCTTCTTCATCAGCAACATATCAGGTCACTTCTAGTGAAACTATATTTTTATTCGGTAACGTCATATGTACTTACTTGGAGTGTCTGTTTGTTTTTTTATTTATATTTTCCTTGCTGCAATAAACTTAGTTCTAACCTAGAATTCTTGTGTGGGAGGAAGACACGCTCCACTTTTTCATAAGAATACTCGTATTCCTCATTTATCATACTCGTATTTTTCGTTTTTCATCTAGCTGTTGCAAATCCTTTTAGCTTCTACTTTTCTTGCATCTCTTATTCAGAGTTCTTAGTTCTTTTAGAGTAGTAGTACTCTACTGTTTCATTGATATATTATTTGGAGAGCTTTTTTTTACATAAAGTGATTGGTGTTGGAAAGCAATAAAATATTTCATGCTTATAACGGTGCAAAAAAGAAGCTTGATTAGACTCTGGCTAGACTTTATCATGTCATGTTAGATATTATTTTAATTCTATGCTTAGTAGTTATTTATGTAGCATGACTTTCTCAAATATCTGAGAGTGCTTAATGTGACATTGAAAGAATCATGAGTTGTTTTTATCATATCGAAGCATAATATTTTGGTATTCTCCTTTGAATTCTTTATTTGGTTGACTTGGCGCACGCTTACACCATGTTATCACTACAAACCAGTCACCTCTAGCCTCTATGATAATTTACTGTTTGACTTGTAATATCATTTATGCTTTGATTAATAATGTTTTTGTCGCTATGCATGATTATGGCCACTATTGCTCTCTTAATTTGTCACTCCCAGTCTTCTGCTATCCTTCACCTGTACTTAGTATGATCTCTACTCGTGCATCCAACTCCCAAAAACCAAAGTTTTCCAAATGTGTCCACCATACCTACCTATATGTGGTATTTAACCGCCACTCCAAAGTAAATTTCTCATGTGCTACCTTTAAAACCTTCAAAATTACCTGTTTTGTGTTCTTGTTTTAGCTCATGAGGAAGTAGTTTAAGGTTTATTGTAGTTCATGTCAAGCAAAGATCTTATCCCTCTTTCACCCGATGAGTATGGAATCTATGCTCATTTAAATTTGCAGAGAGCTGGTGCCACTTAATATAACCAAAAAGGCATTTCCACATAGATTGATGAAAGTTGGTGGGCATCCGTGGATACGGCTAGCCCTAGTTTGAGAAATGCATGGTGGGGGAAGTGCCAAACTAAATAAACAACGGAAACCGCTCTAAAAAGTCTAAAAACCTTGCTTGGCATGAGTTGTGATAAGTTTTTCATTACCAATCATTGACATAAACATACACCTCTCTTAAAAAATGATTTTCAATACCTTTGTTTAATAAAATAAAAAGCTCTCCCTGCTTTCTTCTGCGAAGGGCCTTTTTTACTTTTATGTTGAGTCTTCATCTTCTAACTTTATGCACAATTAAGAGAGCATACTTGTCATTCTGAGTATAATGTGCATCAGTCCCAAAGATTATTATTTATTGATTTATGATATGTTATTACTTGTTCTCAAATTACGTTTTTCTATTCACCACTTCTACTTTGAAGGTCTCCTGGAATTTATGTTTTTCTCTCACTTTTAAGGACAAGCGGAATCCCATTTTTCTATGTTTTCTTTATGCTCGAAAAAAACATATAACTTTCAAGTGCATTATTATTCATGATCTTTTGTTTGTCTTACATTTCATGTTGCAACATGATTCCTAAGTTTCATTGTTAGAATTATATTGAGCATGCCTATGTTTAGAGTACTATGATGCCAGCTTACAAAATATTTTTACAAATATGATGATCAAGATTATGTTGCTAGCATGTCACCTCGGAAATTATTTTATTTTTACAGTTTTACCTACTCGAGGACGAGTAGAACTAAGCATGGGGATGCTTGATATGTCTCAAACGTATCTATAATTTCTGATGGTCCATGTTGCTTTCATGCCATTTGCTACATGTTTTCTATACACTTAACATCAATTTTATGGATTTCCTGGAACTAACCTATTAACAAGATGCCACATCGCCAGTTCCTGTTTTCTGTTGTTTTTGGTTTCAGAAAAGTTGTTCTGGAAATATTCTCGGAGTTGGACGAAACAAAATCCCAGGGTCTTATTTTTCTGTCATGTACATGTAGTCCAGATGAGACCCGGAGGGGGGCCATGAGGCAGCCACACCATAGGATGGTACGGCCCCCTTGGCCGCGCTACCAGGTGGTGTGGGACCCATGGGCGCCCACCGACATTGCCCTTTCTCCTATTTATACTTCTTCTCGGGGAAACCCTAAATACCCGAGCCTCCATCCACGAAAAGTTCCGCAGCCGTCGTCATCGTCAACCCTAGTTCGGGAGGAATCTAAAGCTCTCCCCAACACACTGCCGGGAGGGGAAATCATCACCGGGACGCTCTACATCACCATGCCTGCTTCTGGAGTGATGCATGAGTGGTTCATCCTTGGACTACGGGTCCATAGCAGTAGCTAGATGGTTTTCTTATCCTCTTTATGACACCATGTTTAGATCTCGTGAGTTGCCTAACATTATCAAGGGATCTGATGAATATTGAATGATATGTCAAGTTTATTATCGATCTATCATGTTTGTGTTATTTATGATCTTGCATGTTCTCCATTACTAGTATATGATCTAGCCAATGTTGATTCTTGTAACTCCAAGAGTGAGTATTTATGCTCGATAGTAGGTTCATGCATCCCTTTCATCTATGCTCGAGTGAAAGAAACGTGACGCATGGGGGATGTGTTGTTACCATTAGGGATAAAACAACAATGCTTTGTCTAAGGATAATTTTATTGTTTACATTACACACTTTAATTAATGCAATAATCGGTTGCTTGCAATTTAATACCCAAAGTATGCTTGGATTACGTTCTGAGGGTGGATTATTAGTCATAGATGCAGTTGGATAACGTTCTATGAATTATGTTGTAACGCCCGCATGAATCTCATAGTAATCATCACGTATTGCATATGCACTACGGTGAAGCCTTTATCTCTGTCAATTGCCCAACTGTAATTTGTTTACCCAACATGTTATCTATTTGTTTTCCTTTCATTCACTTAAATCATACATTATTTTCCACTAGTGAATTGTGGACCCCGGTCCATTCTTTTACATTGATGATACAACCACCGCAAACACTGTTTTCCTTTCATTCACTGAAATCATACATTATTTTCCAAATTATAATCTAATCCTTGGTGTTAGCAAAACCGGTGAGTTGACAACCTCACTGTTTCATTAGGGCAAAGTATGTTGGTTGTTATCTATGGAAATTCCACATTGCTGCTGAGCCTGGTAGTGCGTCCTGCCAACATCCGCTGTCATAAACCTTCATAAGTGATTTATTTCTTCTACTGGTCCGACTGAAGTCCGGTTTCTTACTGAGGGAAAACTTGCTGATGTACTCTGCATACCTTCCAACGAGCGTGTGTTCTCACGTCATCACACCTACACCACAGACCAACAATGCACAGATCTAGGAAGGGAACATGATCAATATGAGACACCAACGGAAGCAGGACGTCGTCATCTTCACACGGCCACACCTAGCCCCAAAGTCAGCTGTCTTCTCGTCAGAAGGGACCCCACGTCCCTCTCCTAGGATCGAAGGCACCGCACCGTCGGGGCGAAGAAAGTTCACCCAAGAACACCCGGGGACCGAGAGAGCTAGGCTACCAGAGACGAGGAGAACAGAAGCGCTCCGGGAGCTTCAACCACGACCACCGCCACCTCATACGCACCGCAACTGGACAGAAGCTGCTGGACGAAGGCGCACCAAAGAAGAAACGTCAAAAGAGGCAGTCACGCCACCGCTGTGAGCAGGAGCACCGAAGCTTGGATGATCACCGGCCAAATGTGCCACTGTTTCCGCATAGGGGAACCTTATCCCCTCTCGCCGAGGCTCTTGGGCATCGACCCGCAGCGAACAGGGACATCAGGGCATCGAGGTGCACCTAACCAAGGCGCCAGCTCAACCACACGGTGATACGCCATGCCGAACAGGAAAACCGCCACGGCCATCCCAGCCAGCGCCAAGCTCAAACAACTCCCTTGCATCACCTAGTTGGCGCCTCCAAGAAAGGGAACAACTAGAATAATTTCGCCAAGCAAAGGAGAGGGTAAGAGGGGGCAAGTGAAAGAGAATTTTCCCCCATTTATTTTGATGATTGTTGACAAGACAATTAGAGCACTAATGTGTGCTAAGTTATTACAGGATATTATTGTGGTTAATTTATTCATCATTGGTATTATTGATTTTGTGCCAGAACCCTTTGAACTGTATGGAAGAAATCAGTCAGATTGGTGGGTTTAATTGTCTGGGCCGGTACTACCGGATGGAGTCCGGTACTACCGGATTTTCCCAGTTTCAGTATTAGATCTGCACGCACCCTTCTGTCTAACTCATTACTAGGCCTCGTCCGGTATTTCAACTCGGTACTACCGGCTCTGCCCAGTACTACCAACCATGTATGGGGTGCGTGCACTGGTGGAGCTGAAGAAGCACTATGGGGCGGTACTACAGAATTAGCTCGGTAGTACCTGAGTTGCGGTACTACCGAACCAGCTCGGTAGTACGTGATTTTCATGTTTTCATCAGTGGAATCGACCATGTTGCTTCTGTCTAGTATGGTACTACCGGGGCCGTCCGGTAGTGCAACGCGGTACTACCGGCTCCGCTTTGACCAAGGTGAAGAAAGTTGTGGGCAGTACTACCGGACCGCGTACGGTACTACCGGGTGAGGCGGTAAATGCCCCAAACGGTCAGGTTTGGGGGATGGGTATAAATTTCCCATCCCCTTCTTCCCGAAGATCTATTTCTTCCAAGACATTCAAGTGCATACACTGAGCTTACCAAATCTTCGATTCCTCCCAATCCCTACACCCAAATTCGTTGATTATTGGAGGATTTGAGGAAAAGGCCCTGGTCTACATCTTCACCAAGCTGTTCTTCATTTCTCTCTCATTCACTTGAGGGGATCTAGTCTAGGGTTTCCTTGTGGAGAACCTAGACACCATTGCTACTCTTGGATTCGTTATGGTTGTTGGGAGCCCCCAATTTGGTTATGGGTGTGTACCCCAATCTTGTTGTAAAGGACTCGATTCCCGCCTAAAAGGGGATTGGTGGGAGCCCCCAATTGGGTTGTGGGTGTGTGGCGAGGTTCATCAGAGAATAGAGTGAGGCCTTTGTGGCGAGCTCACACCTCTCCAACGAGACTTACTCCCCTCAAAAGGAGGAACTCTGGATTACATCCTTGTCTCTGCATGCTTCCTCTATCGGTTACCTCGGTACCTCTCCTTTAATACTTGTTTGTATCTTGTATCTTGTTGTTGTTGTTGATGTTGTTTTTGTCATATAGGCAAATTCACCGTAGTTGCATATCTAGAGAATTTACCTTTGTGTCAAGCCTTAGTTTGAAGAAAAAATTAAAATTGGTCGTAGAACCTATTCACCCCCCTCTAGGTGCTCATACTAGTCGGTCCATTGGCATGATAGCCTCGGCTCTTTTATTGGGCTTAACCGCCTAAGAATTTTAGTATGCCCATAGAAGGGGAAGCCTCTATGTCCGCTGCTAGTGTCACTATGGATGATCTCAAGGAGTTGAAAGTTTCCTTGACCTCATCCATGGATGCCAAAATGAATGAGTTGCGAGATATGTTATCGCAAATCATGAAAGCCAAGGGCATGGACTCCATATCATCTATCCCTCCAAAAGAAGTTCCGAAGAATAAGGAAGACGAGGAGGAGAATGGTGGACAATCTATAAGTGAATCCCACTCTAAGAAGAAAACTTCTAACAGACCGGGTGAGAAGGGCGATTACCACAATATAGAAGGACGATACTCCCTCGATCCTCCCATCCCACATCCTCATATTAATCCTAGAGGTGAACCACCTAAGATTGATGCATATCCTTTTGATCATTGGCAATATCTTATGCAAACTCACTTGAACTCTTCTTGTATTGAGCTTTGGAGAGTCACTCAAGATGGATGCAAGCCTCATGACACCAAGAACTTTACAAGAAGAGAAGTGGTAGATTGCCAACTGAGCAACACCGCCTTGTCGATCATTCAACAAGCCGTGGGTCCAATCCACATGCCTCATCTTCAACAATGGTCCACCGCCAAGGAAACTTGGGACGCTCTTGTCACCATGTTCGTGGGAAATGAGAGCATGCAAAGGAATAGGTATGATACCTTGTGCAATGAGGTCAAAGGTTTCTATATGCTTGATGGTGAGAGCCATGATGAGATGTACCAAAGACTCAAGACCCTAGCTACTTCGTTTAGTGCTCTTTGCGCTAAATATGTTGATGATGCTTGGATCAAGAGGATGTACATAAATGCCCTCTTTCCATTTGAGAATGTGGATGTGAAGAGCCTTCAAGGGAAGCACAACTTTTCTACAATGTCCTCAACAGAGGTGATGCAAGAGATGGCCTCCTTCAAGGTGCAATCAAAGAAAGCCCATGACACACGTGCTCGTTCTATTGGGATGCACAAGGGAGTCTTTGTTTCTGAAGGGGAACGTAGCATAGAAAACAAAATTTTTCCTACGCGAGAGACACCCGAAAGGCCAAGATCTAATCTAGGAGACGAAGTGTAACGGGCGACAAGAGGGTTAAGGAGAACACATACCCTCGAAGACTCAAAGTGGTACGAGATCAAATCTCGTTGTTGGCGTAGTCGTACTCACACCGATCCCGATAGCGAGAAGATGGGCACCGCAATCCGGCGGTGCATCCGTGATCGGTCACACGTACGGTTGATGACGACCTCTGTTCCCTCGTTCCAGCGGGGCGCGGAAGTAGAGGATCCCTCGGAACTCCAGCAGCACGACGGCGTGGTGGTGGTGAAGAATCCCACGGTCAGGGCTTCGCCAAGCCGGAGACCATGAAATGGAGCAGCGGGTGGAGGGAAAGGGAAGTGGCCAAGTGTGTGTGGGAGGGAGAGCTCTCACCCTCCTTTTATAGGGAGAGGGAGGCAGCCCAAAGGTGGGGTGCGGCCAGCCATGGTGGTGCCCCCACCTCTTCCCTCTTCATGTGAGTGGAAGCTCCACTCACACCCACTCATGCTCCCATAATTTCCCACTTGGAAAATCCAAAGGTTTTCTTTTAATAAATAAATAAAACCTTTTTATTTCTTTATTTCAGCATTTGTTAATTATATTAACAAACTTTTGCATATAGCACCTCGAATCATTTGTTAATTCTATTAACAACCATTCGACGAAAAACCCCTTGAACTATTTCAATTTTCCCCGAAACAATTTCGGTGCTGTCCAAAATATTCTTCGATATTCCGTATCCTCTCAAATGCGTCATCGAACCTTAAGTGTGTCACCCTACGGTTCGCGAATAAGATAGACATGATCGAGACTCCTCTCCGATCAATAATCAACAGCGGGATCTGGAGATCCGTGATGACTCCTATATATTCAACGATGACTCTCGTGATCGTGTGAACCAACAACGCCGTGAACTATTCCCTTTGTCTCGCGATATTTTACTTGTCCGAGATTCGATCATTGGTATCAACCATACCTTGTTCAATCTCGTTACCGACAAGTACTCTTTTCTCGTTCCCGTGATATAACATCCTTGTGATCATATCACGTGCTTGCAAGCGGTTTCGATGTGATATCACCGAGAGGGCCCAGAGTATATCTCTCCGTCATTTGGATGGACAAATCCCACTCTTGATCCATGATCCTCAACTAATACTTTCCGAATACTCAACGACACCTTTATAGTCACCCTGTTACGGTGTGACGTTTGATGCCATCAAAGTACCCTTCCGGTATCAGCGATTGACATGATCTCATGGTCTAAGGAATAAGTTACTTCGTCTGTTTGATATAACAATGTAAACTAAATGACTTGATCGCATTGCTATATTCTCTTTGGGTATATGTTCATCACATCATTCTTCTAATGACATGACCCCGTTATTAATAACATCCGATGTTCATGATCAGGAAACCTTGATCATCTATTAATCAACGAGCTAGTTAAAAGAGAGGCTTTACTAGGAACCATTGTTTGTTTATTAAGCACACATGTATCAACGTTTCCGGTTAATACAATTCTAGCATGAGAAATAAACATTCATCATAAACAAGGAATAAGATAATAACCATTTTATTATTGCCTCTCGGGCATATTCCCTTCAGTCTCCCACTTGCACTAGAGTCAATAATCTAGTCTGTAAGCACTTAACACATATGGCGTACCAGTGTTATTACCATGCTTCGCATGCGGTAAACATCATCAAAAAGATCTGAACTGTTCAGGTCCTATTGTATTTGCATGTTCTTTGCGTCTACACGCATCACTCATTCTCTAATGAGATGGCTTTGTATATATATAGTCAATTCGTGAAAACTTAATTCCTCAGCTTAAACTGATGTCACTAACATTGTGAAAATGTAGCTTCATAGTGTTAGCATTCTTGGAAACTCACCAAGTTCCGGTGATACCTTAATTCCTCAGCTTAAACTGATGTTACTAACATTGTGAAAATGTAGCTTCATAGTTTCAGCATTCTTGGAAATTCACCAAGTTCAATAAAGAACTCCTTGACACAAAATACGCTTATAATTAGTTGTCAACACAACGATATACTTTAGCCTTTGTTGTAGTATCTGTCACAATATTTTAATTTTGAAACTCTTTCAAATCCAGCATGGAACTTTCTTCCATCCTATTGTGCTACCCTTCATCACATATTTTAATTGAGATAAAATTACTTGAATAAATGACAAGACTATTAGTGTAACATATTACAACTATTATTTTGTCATTACTATATAGGAAAACATATCCTTAGCATTTCTAAAATGACACAAGGATCTCTCCCACTGTTGTCTAATCATCATATGAATTATCCTACTATAACATTTTATAGCATAGGACTCATCTGGTTGTGTACATAGCATGGAAACATGACTTAGAAATCTCAATTTCAATGATGCTCATCATGTGTCAAAACACATGAATCTTGCTCAATTATTTTCCATGTGACAAGAACTCCTTCTTATCAATTTTATATTGACTTACTTCAATATTTCATCTATGTAATTTGGCTTCAATCATATCAGGCGCTTCAATCCATCTTTTATAGATATCGATGCCCAATATCTTCTAAGCCTTTCATCAATATGAAATCTTAACCGTGTTAATTTAAAATACATATTTTCCAATCAACCATATGTCATCTACATAAAGTATTGGAAATATGTCATAACGCTCCCACTTAATTTCTTGTAACTCTACAAGCATCTTTATCATTCATGATGGAATCAAACTCTTTTGATAACTTCATTAAGGTAAAGATTTCAACTTCGTTATGCTCACTTCAACCATTGAAGTGCGCATGCCTTTCTAGCAACCTTTTGAATTTTACAAAACTCTCAGACTGTGTCAAGTACACATTCTTGAACAAACTTCCTCGAGAGGAGAATTGGTTTTGTTATTCAACATCCATATCATAATATGTAACTTTGCTAGAACTATCTGCAAAGACTAAGCATCACTACGGAAGATCAAAATCTTGTAGTAGTGAACTCTTTGAACTTCGTCGAAAACAACTTTTCGATAAGTACAATTTTAAAGGATGTAAAATCCATGTCTTTGTCGTTATATAGACCCTTTTGCTATCGTTAGGCATCATGCCTATCGAAAGGACTACCAAGTCACATACTTGATATTCATACAAGGATACTATGGCGGATATAATGACTCATAGTCAATTTTACGAAGCCAGGGCCCATCATTTGCTTCCTTTATAAGGTCCAGGTCCTTTGTTGTCAAAACAACACTTTATACTTAAACCACAAGTTGTTCAAAGTACAAAGTTTTTGGACTTTTCTGGTACAGTTCGCAAACTCATTTGAAGTATCTACAACATTTGTAGTGTCTTCTACTTAGTCAAAATAGTAAACCCCGGAACAACTTCCAGTGCTGCGCTACTCTTGACATGATAACGGAGATTCTGTAATCTTGTTGAGTTTGTACCGTGCTCCCACTCACTTGTTTCGCAAGAACTACTTTCTCGAGAAATCAACCCTTTCTGACAAACAACATTTGTCTTTTGGTTCGGTGATAGGATAAATACCCAATATTTTATTTGGGATAACCTTATAAACATATATTTATCCTATTTTGGTTGTAAACATTTTACACATGCTATGCATACCAAAACTTAAGAAAAATGACAATTCAGGTCATTACCCAAACCATATCTTATATGTTGTCAATTTCAACGAATCATGATGGTGCTCTTTTCAGTGTAAAAGCGGTTGTCCTTAATGTATAAACTACAAACATATAATGGCAATTTTATTAATCTTACCATGTCAAACAGGGTTTGATTTTGTCTTTTGAATACTCCAATCTAATGTGGGGTATTCGAGAAGTATAAGTTGTAGAACAATTCTGCAACTTCTCAGATGTTTTGCTAAACTTGTAACTCAAACTTTATCCTTTATGATCCAATCATAAATACTTGATTATCTTGTTACATTGATTTTAACTTCATATTAACAACCTTTTGAACCAATTCAAAATGTCAAACTCTGTTCCCTTTAAATAGATATACTCACATATCTACTTAAATCATCGACAGAATTTTATGAAGGAAAAATTAATCCACCATACATGACTACACATAATGGACTATATACATCAATATGTATAATCTCCACTAAATTAGTCGTCCATTCTACTTTGGCCTAAGAACGGAATTCTAGTCATCTTTTGGAAGAGGTCTCACAAGCGTCAATAAAATGACTCCGGAAGTCCATCAATATGGAGTTCCTTCATGTTTTCCTTTCCGATATGAACTAAAATGGTGGTGTCACAATTTAAGTGAAACTCTTCAACGTCTTGCAACGTTTAGCATTTAGTCTTATAGATGTTTACTTTACCAACATGATTTATATTAACATATCCATCAATTATGGAATATGATCATAGTTTGAACAATCTCATTTGTTCTCACAAAAGACTAGAACAAAATAACAAATTATTAAGTTCTTCAAATAAATCTTGACTGGTTGGTTCGATACGACAATGAACACAATAACACTTTATTTATGTTCTTGTCATAATCGATTCCACATCTATTACTAGTTCCTTTTAGGCCCTTGTATTTCTTTCATTGCGTTGCTTTGTATGACAACTCATACCAACCAATGTGGTATCAAAATACCAAAAATACTTTGTTAACTAGTAATACATCTATATCTTGTATATCAAGTATATACTCCTGAGCTGGACTTTTCCAGTTATCTTCTTTTCTGCCATATATCTATTTGTAATTCTATTTTCAATATTCCCTTTCCTTTATAGAAGAATCATTCAACATCAAACAATGCTAGTCTTACTAGCTCATTTTCTTTGGCGTGTTAGTCATATACTATCACCCATTGAGTCATACTTTGAGTTTGATTGTTCTACTAATATCACCATATTAATAGCATTCTTCTAGATTCCACTCTTAGCATTTTCCAAGTAAGGTAAACTACTTTACCCATACTTCTAATCCATCCCATCATAACAATTTTATGATTAAGCTATTATAGCTCGAAGGAAGGAATTTAGAGGATAATTTTTAGCATCCAATTTCTTGGAATATTCAAACGCCTAGCGTCTTCAATCATTGCATATATTCAGATAATATAAGCAAACATTGTCACGCTAAATTATACTCAGTCATGTTGCCACAAATAAGTTTCTAGATATCAATATATCTTTCACTTGATTGTTTCTGAAAACAACTCTTTTCAGTCCCTAAATCACCTTGATCAACAAAACATTTTTTTTGAAGATAAAGTAATACGGAAGCAACCATGACTCTGGATTCTAAGTAGGAATTATTTGTTCTCTAGATTAATCAATCATTAACCACATGGAGCTAGGTAGGAAATACCAAAAATTTACAATAGGACTCAATTTTAAATTTCACTAATACGGTACCAATCTTAAATGGTATTTACCAGATCAAAACAGTTATATCTCAATTAACAATCTAAGTGTAAGGTAGTTATAGATGCCAATGAATACTACAATTTGTGCAAATTCACTTTGATTTGTTGTTCATGATAAATAAGTTCAAGTTAATTCAAATTAAGTCATGAACTCCCACTCAAAAACAACATCCCTCTTAGTCGTCTTTAGTGATTACACGAACCAACTTCACTACAACAAAACCGATCATCACGTGAGATGATGTAGCTTCAAAGGCGAACATCGACATGTTCATCATATCATCCATATGACTCATGCTTTACCTTTCGGTTACGTGTTCCGAGGCCATGTCTGTACATGCTAGGCTCGCCAAGTAGAACCGTAGTATTGCGTGTGTTTCAAGGCCATGTCTGTACATGCTAGGCTTGAAAACACCCGTTGTATGCGAACGTTGAGTCTATCACACCCGATCATCACGTGGTGTCTCGAAACGACGAACTTTCTTAACGGTGCATACTTAAGGAAGAACACATTATTATCTTGATATTAAGTGAGAGGGATCATATTATAATGCTATCGTCGCTATCTAAGCAAAACAAGATGCATAAAAAAAGGATTAACATCACAGACATCACATGAAAGGATAACGTGATATGATATGGTCCTTCTTGCACTTGATCTCCATCATGTGCATTATGGTATGATCTCAATCATTCCACCGGCGTGGTACCAAGTACCACGGTACCCCAAACTTGATTGTCCATCAATAAGAAGACAACCATATGGATACCTTCCGGTATATCAATAATTTACAAAATAGATCATCTCATAATCAAATTTGTAATATTGACCATATCACATCACATGCCCAGCAAAAACTAGTTAGACGCTTCTAATTTATTTTTGCATATTTTACGTGGCTTAGGGCTTTCGAGGATAGAACCGTTCATACCTACGAACATCAACCACAACGTTGATAAACACATTTTTAACAACCCTTCATAGATTAGATCTTAACTATAGTAGGAGAAACAGACACCCGCAAGCCACTTATGCAATACAAGTTGCATGTCAGTTGTGGAACAAGTCTCATGTACGTGGACATGTAAGGTTAGTCCGGGCCGCTTCATCCCACTATGCCACTAAGATCATAAAATAATCAAGGAGGTAATAACATGATCATCAACGCCCACATACACCTATGTGTTCTACCCGTACAAAACATCTACGCATAGATCCGGCTCTGATACCACTGAAGGGGAACGTAGCATAGAAAACAAAATTTTTCCTACGCGAGAGACACCCGAAAGGCCAAGATCTAATCTAGGAGACGAAGTGTAACGGGCGACAAGAGGGTTAAGGAGAACACATACCCTCGAAGACTCAAAGTGGTACGAGATCAAATCTCGTTGTTGGCGTAGTCGTACTCACACCGATCCCGATAGCGAGAAGATGGGCACCGCAATCCGGCGGTGCATCCGTGATCGGTCACACGTACGGTTGATGACGACCTCTGTTCCCTCGTTCCAGCGGGGCGCGGAAGTAGAGGATCCCTCGGAACTCCAGCAGCACGACGGCGTGGTGGTGGTGAAGAATCCCACGGTCAGGGCTTCGCCAAGCCGGAGACCATGAAATGGAGCAGCGGGTGGAGGGAAAGGGAAGTGGCCAAGTGTGTGTGGGAGGGAGAGCTCTCACCCTCCTTTTATAGGGAGAGGGAGGCAGCCCAAAGGTGGGGTGCGGCCAGCCATGGTGGTGCCCCCACCTCTTCCCTCTTCATGTGAGTGGAAGCTCCACTCACACCCACTCATGCTCCCATAATTTCCCACTTGGAAAATCCAAAGGTTTTCTTTTAATAAATAAATAAAACCTTTTTATTTCTTTATTTCAGCATTTGTTAATTCTATTAACAAACTTTTGCATATAGCACCTCGAATCATTTGTTAATTCTATTAACAACCATTCGACGAAAAACCCCTTGAACTATTTCAATTTTCCCCGAAACAATTTCGGTGCTGTCCAAAATATTCTTCGATATTCCGTATCCTCTCAAATGCGTCATCGAACCTTAAGTGTGTCACCCTACGGTTCGCGAATAAGATAGACATGATCGAGACTCCTCTCCGATCAATAATCAACAGCGGGATCTGGAGATCCGTGATGACTCCTATATATTCAACGATGACTCTCGTGATCGTGTGAACCAACAACGCCGTGAACTATTCCCTTTGTCTCGCGATATTTTACTTGTCCGAGATTCGATCATTGGTATCAACCATACCTTGTTCAATCTCGTTACCGACAAGTACTCTTTTCTCGTTCCCGTGATATAACATCCTTGTGATCATATCACGTGCTTGCAAGCGGTTTCGATGTGATATCACCGAGAGGGCCCAGAGTATATCTCTCCGTCATTTGGATGGACAAATCCCACTCTTGATCCATGATCCTCAACTAATACTTTCCGAATACTCAACGACACCTTTATAGTCACCCTGTTACGGTGTGACGTTTGATGCCATCAAAGTACCCTTCCGGTATCAGCGATTGACATGATCTCATGGTCTAAGGAATAAGTTACTTCGTCTGTTTGATATAACAATGTAAACTAAATGACTTGATCGCATTGCTATATTCTCTTTGGGTATATGTTCATCACATCATTCTTCTAATGACATGACCCCGTTATTAATAACATCCGATGTTCATGATCAGGAAACCTTGATCATCTATTAATCAACGAGCTAGTTAAAAGAGAGGCTTTACTAGGAACCATTGTTTGTTTATTAAGCACACATGTATCAACGTTTCCGGTTAATACAATTCTAGCATGAGAAATAAACATTCATCATAAACAAGGAATAAGATAATAACCATTTTATTATTGCCTCTCGGGCATATTCCCTTCAGTTTCTTTGAAGGCCAAGGTGGTGAGCAAGACGATGGATCGACATGAAGAGGTTTACTTGGAGGAACATTTGTCCCCGCTCAAATATCAAGAATATGATCCCGTTCTAAAAGATTGCATTGCTCTTGCGGTGCAAAAGTTTTGGAAGAATCCTCCCAAGGCCAAGGCATATGTTGAGGAGAAGACCAAGTCTAGCTATGGAAAAGAAGGGACCCAAAAAGTCAGAGCTTGTTTCAATTGTCAATACAAGTATAACTTTGTTGCCGAATGCCCCTTCGAGAATAGGGAACACCATGGAGGAAATCTAGTCCTCAAGGACAAATTAAAGGCTCCCAACAAGAAACCTCAATTCAAAAAGAATCCTTTGAACAAGAAGCCATAGTCTAGATATGTGCTTGTGACACAAGAAGAATATGACACCGGCGATGAAGAAGAAGAAACCACAAGTGAAGTGGCCTCTATTGCTATTGCATCATCACCATCTTTGTCTCTCTTTGAATCCCCCAATGAGAATCTTCGTTAACCCTCCGCCAAGTGCTTCATGGCTAAGGCCACGGAGATACCATCTTCTTCCACTAAACTTGCTAGTTCTAGTGTTGAAGCTGAAATTGCCTCCTTGAACATGTATATGACTAACTTGCAAGGGGAGAACAAAAGGTATTTCACCCTTCTCATGAGTCAATTGGGAGAGGCCCAAGAGGCTCTTGAGAAGAAATGTGAAACCAAGAGGAATGATTTCTTTGAGAAGGGTTCCCCCTCTAATGCTCTTGAGGAGGAACATGAGCTTTGAGTGTCTCTTGAGGAGAGACTTGAATCTATTGAAGAGTCACATAATAAGTCAATTTCTAAGATCACTAAAGAACGTGACCATTCTATTGCTAAGTACAATAGAACTAAAAATAATAAGGTTGAGTTTGGTGTTAGTCATGAAAAACTAACCCGGGGAGCTAGAGAAGCTCACCGAGGCTCACAAGGCTTTGGAGAATAAACTCTCTACCCTCAACAAGTCCCGTGAACAACTTCAAACTCAACTTGATCAATTTAATATGCCTAGTACTTCTACTTCTTGTGATCATGCAAATATTATTGAGTAGAATGCTAGGTTGAAGGAAGAACTAGCAAGAATCAAGGCCAAGGGCCCTAGTGCTGAGAAGGTTGTGGCTTCTAAGACACAAGTGGTTTCCATGCCACAGGTTGTTGCTCCTAGACCACAAGTTGGCAAGCAAGGTCTTGGCTATGTAGCCAAGAGTAAGAACAAGGCAAGGCCCACACAAGAAAAGAATAATCTGGGTGTGAGTGATATTTTCATTAGGGACAACACCACTCGTAGCAACTCCGCAAGAACTAACAATCCTCGCCACTTCTTATTTGTTGATTATTATGGGTTTGTTCAAGATAAATATGTTGGTCCTATTGAGCGTTTGATGTATACGCACTCTTCTATTCTTGTAGACAATGTTGGGCTCCAAGTGCAGAGGTTTGTAGAACAGTAGCAAGTTTCCCTTAAGTGGATCACCCAAGGTTTATCAAACTAAGGGAGGTAGAGGTCAAAGATATCCCTCTCAAGCAACCCTGCAATTACAATACAAGAAGTCTCTTGTGTACCCAACAAACCTAATACAATTTTCAGCTGTATAGGTGCACTAGTTCGGCGAAGAGAGAGTGAAATACAAGTAATATGGATGATTATAAGTGACAATAGCAATATGAAATAAAAATGGCAGCAAGCAAACATGTAGCAGAACTAATTGTAAACGACGTTTCAATGATTAAAAATGGTTTATGGATCCTACTTTCACTAGTGGACACTCTCAACAATGATAACATAACTGAATGCATAAATATCATCTCTTCACTATGTTACTCCGAACCACTCCCCGGTCGGATCACGAACACCAATCTATGTATAGGGATGTAAAAGCACTCCTCAAGTCTGTATTCACTCTCTAGGGCACCCCACTCTGTAACTATGAGAGCCCCAAATTAGTACTAAACAAAACCCACAATTTCATAGGGTCATCCAACACAAGATATAAATATCATGCTAAACCACACGGTGCACACATTATCACCTTTACACCGTGATCAAAGTGTTTACGGAGATCTCATAACAAAACCACTTGAGTAGCATAAGATGAAAAGTAACATCTACTTAGTCCACTAGATTACAAAGCTCATGATCACATAAAGATCACACCATGGGAGAGAGAGATGAAACACATAGCTACGGGTAGAGCCCTCATCCCCAGGGGAGAACTACTCCATCCTCATCATAGGAGACAGGAACAACGATGAAGATGGCGGTGGAGTCGATGGATATGGCTCCGGGGGCACTTCCCCTTCTCGACAGAGTGCCAAAACAGAGATTTCTGTCCCCCGAAACTTGTCGGCGACAACGGCGGAGCTACGGAACTTTTCGTGGAAGGAGGCCAATATCTTTAGGGTTTATGCCTCGGGGGAATATATAGGCGAAAGGGAAACGTTGGTGGGTGGCTAGGGGGGCCACACCACGTGGTGACCGCGGCCAGGGGGGACACGCGCCACCCTATGGTGTGGCCACCCTATGGCCCCCTTCCGGGCCTCCTTTGGACTTATTTGACGTGTCGAGAATTCAAAGACTTTTGGCTTTTGTTTCGTCCAATTCCGAGAATATTTCCATAACAACTTTTCTGAAACAAAAAACAGCAGAAAACAGGAACTGGCTCTATGGCATCTTATTAATAGGTTAGTCCCAGAAAATCGATTAAAATGGCATAAAGTGCATATCAAACATGTAGCATATAGCATGAAATCGAACACCAGAAATTATGGATACGTTTATGATGTATCAACATCCCCAAGCTTAGTTCCTACTCGTCCTCAAGTAGGTAAACGATAAAAAAAAATAGTTTCTAAGGTGACCTGCTACCAACATAAACTTGATCATCATTGTAATGTAAAGCATGTACACTAGGATCAAATGACAAAAGGATGTAGTTTATAGGTGATATCAAATAGAATAATGTACAAACCATTAGGAAGAACAAAGTAAAAAAATTCACTGAATCAATAATAAAAGACAACCAATCGTGCAATGGTTTATTAAAGATGATTTAAGCTTCAAGAACAACAATATAATCATCCAAGGCATCAAACTCTCACAACAACTCCTGTTAAGATCAAGTCGAGTGACAACAATATACACGTAGGAAAATCATTAAAACATTTTTGCACTCAAAACAAGCAAGCTTCTGTATTGGTCTCTGACACCAGGATATTATGGCTAAAAGAACATTATGGGGGTTTGGATGGTCAATGGAAGAAAGTTTCGCATAACTAAAAGTGATCATTAGACAAGAGGAAGTCTTATAATCGAAGTTATGCCACGAGTAATGATTACCACACAACGGATGCACATAGAGGTATAAGTGGGGGTGCATCCAACTTGCTTACTCACGAAGACCTAGAGCACTTTTTAGGAGGCTCATCATTGGAATATACAAGTCAAGTTCAATAATGTAAATTCCCCACATAGTTATGGAAGTCATGATATGAAAATTCTCTCCAAACTGAAGTAATGATGCTAAACAAGCACACGAGTGGAATAAATGATAGTAGTGTTGCCTCCTCTCTCTTTATCATCTCTCTTTTGCCCTTTTTTCTTTTTTCCTTTTGGGATTTTTATCTTTGTTTTATTTTTCTATATATAACCTCACTGGTAGGGGCAACACTCTATTTTACAATGAATCATCACACTTTTAGTACTCATAAATCAAACTGAAATTTCTCTGATGTATATAAAACTAAATGCTCATGCCAGTGTAGCAGTATGCAAAATAACAATGGAACATGTAACAAGTAACATAATGATGATGGGTGTTGTATGGCAATATATCTCTGAATGGCTATGGAAATGCCATGATAGGTAGGTACGGTGGCTGTTTTGAGGAAGATATTTTAGGCTTATGTGTATAAGAAAAAGTCCTCCCACGGGGTTTGGATGCACTGGCAAAGTTTGCACCAACTCTCAATGTGAGAATGGGCAATGCACAATACCGAAGAGGCTAGCAAATATGGATGGTGGAAGTGTCAGAAAACCGTAACATAGAACTCACAAGTTAAAATATTACAACTAAAATTATGATCTTACAAGGCATGATGAAAATCACTCCAAAAGGGTATGTGGTTGTGACAAGTCACTGTTAGCTAACTGATACGTCTCAAACGTATCTATAATTTCTGATGTTCCATGTTGATATTATGGCAATTGCTACGTGTTTTCTCCCTTATTTATAGCATTTTTACAAGTTTTCCGGGACTAACCTAATGAAAAGATGCCAAGTGTCAGTTCCTTGTTTTCTGCTATTTTTTATTTCAGAAAAGTTGTTCGGGAAATATTCTCGGAATTGGAACCCACGAATCCCGAAGTTCCTATTTTCCCCGGAAGCATCCAGAAGTCCGAAGAGGAGTCGAAGACGGGCACCAGGGGGCCCTCACCATAACCAGGCGCGGCCCCACTATATCGCGCCTAGGGGTGGTGAGGCCACCCTGGTGGCCAACCGACGTCGCCCTTTTGCCTATTAATTCCCCTCCGAAGGAAAACCCTAGGCACCTGATCAAAAATCCCTGAAAATTTCTGCAGCCGCCGTCGTCAACCCTACATCAGGGGGTTCTGAAGCTGTTTCCTGGCACCCTGCCGGAGAGGAGATCATCACTGGAGGCCTCTTCATCACCATGCCTTCCTCCGGAGTGATGCATGAGTAGTTCATCCTTGGACTACCGTTCGATAGCAGTAGCTAGATCGTTGTCTTCTCCTCCTATGCCTCAATGTATAGATCTCGTGAGCTGCCTAACATGATCGAGATTGTTCTTATGTAATTCTATGTGCTGTGTTTGCTGGGATCCGATGAATATTAAACTTATGCCAAGTTGATTATAGTTTTTATTGCATATGTTATTTGTGATCATGCATGCTTTCCGTTTCTAGTGGTTGCTCGAAAAGTAGTTGCTAGTGACTCCAAGAGTGAGTATTTATGCTCGATAGTTGGGTTCATGCCTCCTTTTCGCATGTGCTCGAGTGGCAAAAACATGACGGGGGATGATGTGCGGTTGCTACTAGGGAGAAAACAGAGGTGTGAGTGCCCGCGTGCACAATCATTGCTTACGTTACACACATTGCTTAATGCGATTATCTGTTGCTTGCAACTTAATACCTAAGGGGGTTCGGATGATAACCACAAGGTGGATTATTAGTCATAGATGCAGTTGGATTACGATCTATGTATATTGTTGTAATGCCTGCACTAAATATCATAGTAGTCATCATGTCATGAATGTGCACTACAGTGCAACCTCTATTTGTCAATTGCCCAACTGTAATTTGTTCACCCATCATGCTATCTTTTATGGAGACACACCACTAGTTAACCTATGAACCCCGGTCCATTTTCCTACACTATTAAACAAACCACTACAATTCCCTGCTTTCTTTACTTATTGAAAGCATACACCATTTTCCACACTATACGTCTAATCTTTGTTTTCAGCAAGACCGGTGAGATTGACAACCTCACTGTTTAGTTGGGACAAAGTATTTTGGTTGTGTTGTGTGCAGGTTCCGCGTTGTTGCTGGCACCGGTGAGGCGCCTTGACCACCGTCAGTGGCATCAACCTTCCGAAGTTCCTATTTCTCCTACTGGATTGATAACCTTGGTTCTTAATTGAGGGAAATTCTTACCGCTGCACTCATCACACCCTGCACTTGGGGTTCCCAACATGCCATCCAAGCATCAAGAATTTCTGGCACCATCAAGGCGTAGCAAAGAATTTCTGGCGCCGTTGCCAGGGAGAAAGAAGTCTTCTGGCAAGGAGAGGGTCTCTCACTCTCAACCTCTTTATTTTGTTTATTGTCTTGTTTTTTTGTGTGTTGTTTTGCTTCTTTATATCAAAAAGACACAAAAAGAATAGTTTACTTTATAGCTGTTATTTTTTGCTTTTCTGATCTTAGTTTAATCTCTAATCATGATTCTACCCAAGTTTACCTTGAAATATGTACCAATAGGTAGCAGTAATATAATTGGGAAAGATAATAATGGAGAGTTCTTTAATTATGTTAGTAAGCACAAAGAATTTGAGGATAGATCCTTAGCTGAACTTGCTCCAGATTATGAAACCGCTGCAGCATCTCTAGTTCATATGCTGGAAGCTAGGTTTGTTAACCTTAATCCCATAATACAACAAATGTTCCTCAACCTTGATAACATTAAGGATAGCGAAAAAAGAGAGTTTATTCTAGAAACTTTGTTTAAAGAACTTGGTGATGTTGCCATTGAGGCTAGAAAAGTTTTTAACCGATTTGAGATGTCAGGCTCATGTGTAGATGTTAATATCACACCAGGTAAAGCCAATGATACGGAAATTAAAATAGCAATACCCTTTAAATTGGTAGGAATGCATGAAGCTCTAGAAAATCATTTTGATTAGATTGTTCCTGCAAACCCATTTGATGAAAGTAGTGTGCCTAAAAGTGCTAATAAAGGCACATCTAAAACTTCTCTAGATGAAACAAAATTCATTGTTGAGGATATTTTGAAGATTAATTTTGATGCTTCGTCACTTGAAAATACTCGAGTTGCTTTCTATGCCTAGCTGAAAGGCGTTAAAGAAAAGCGCTACCGGGAGACAACCCGTTTTATTTATCTGTTTTCAACCCGTTTTTTGTCGTTTATTTCTGTGTGCTTTGGACCTGGGTGTTGTCTATTTTCTTAGCAACCCCGATGTATCTTTTGTTTTGTGTCTTTGTTGAGCCAAGTAAAGCCTCTAGTGGAAACTTGAGACTATATTTCGGATTTCTGCGCAGGAAACAGATTTCTTCTGTCCACTGTTAAATTCCTATAAAATCACAGAAAATTCAAAATGACCTGAGTTTTTTTGTGCGTAATCCTGGGCTATATACGCAACTTTTCTTAGTTAAATTTTTTTTGATTCGAGCAACATAATATTTTTGAAAAAAATCATCTTTACCTGTTGTCTTGTTTTGAAAGATTTCTGCCAATAATTGCATTTGCATCTTAATCTATTTCTTTTGGTGTTTTTTTGAGAAAAAGAGTTTTAAAATAAGTTGTGACAGTAGATAATGTGATTATGAGTGTTAGGATTGTGTTGAAACTGAACCATGTGAATTTATTATTTCGATTGCACTAACATTGCTAATGAAGATTGTGAGAAGTTTGGTGTGAAGAATGTTTTCAAGGGTCAAGAGAAGAGAAGAGTGAAGAGCCTAAGCTTGGGGATGCCCCGATTGTACATCCCAGCAAATTCCATGAAGACTCAAGCGTCTAAGATTGGGGATGCCCAAGGCATCCCCTTCTTCATCGATAAATTATCAGGTCACTTCTAGTGAAACTATATTTTTATTCGGTCACATATTATGTGCTTTACTTGGAGCGTCTTTTATTTTTTCTTTAAGTTTGTTTTTATTTTTGAAATAATCTTGGTTGGAACCCAGCATTATTTTAATGGAGAGTGACACGCTCCGCTTTTTCACGGGAATACTTAGTATTCTTAGTTTTTCTTCTAGTTGCTGCAAAAATTCATGTTAAGCTCTTGTTTTCATTGCATATCTTATTTAGGGCTGTTAGTTTTAGTAGTGTTATGTGAGTACTATCATGTTTGCTTTTTGTAGTGTCGAGACATCGTAGTAGTTTTCATAGACGGGGGTGCCATGAGACTACGGTAGAGACGTGGGGTAACGGGATAGCGTAGTAACACAGAACACGGGATTTACCCAGGTTCGGTACGTCGCGACAGTACGACGTACCTACTCCTGCACTTCTCACTAATTGGGACTAAAGCCCGTTTAACAGGATTACAATGTGAGGGTGTAGATCTAGCTACTCGGCGAGGATGAGCTTCTCGGCGAGTTGCGTAGAGCTTCTCTGTTGTTCCTCACTTGTTCTAATCTATCTCCCGTCCGGCTTTATATAATAGCCGGGTTAGGGCTTACAGAATCAGAAACCTAGAAGACTACGTTCAACTCGTAACTTGGAAAGCAAGGAATCCATCTTCTCCTCCAAGCCAGATCACGCGGGCCGTGATCCGGGTTCTTCTAGAATCCGGCTTCTGCGCGTTGGACTACTGGGCCGCCCAATGGACCTAAGCCCATTACCATGTAGGCCACCCTGGCAGTCCGGCTCTTTGTCTACCATCTTCTATACCCCTATTCAGTATATATCCGATAGTAGCCCCCAGGAAGGATCAAAACTTTGATTCTCCGTCTTTTGTCAAATACATTTTGTCCGGGAAATCTTGATTCAGCAGTCTTGATTCTTTCTACTTTTCTTTTAAAGGAGATGGTAACATAAAACTCGGAACTCTGAAAATCCGGCTTTTCTTCTCGCGATCCTTCGCGGAAAAGGAACTTCTAACGTCAGCGCTTTAATCATGCTGACGCAGGCGACGCTTGGTTTCACGCGGGAAACCCTGCAACGTATCTCTGACAGATTCTCACGGGAAACGAGGAGATAGCCATCATTCCCCTGTCGTTATAGTTCCCAGATTTTCCGGCGAGCGACACGCGTCGAACATCCAACGGTCGAAAGAGCCGTTGGCACGTATCTAGACGGTTTTCCGGCTATAAATAGCCACTCTCGTCCTCGTCGAATCCTTTCCTCACTCCCTCACTGTCCACGCCATTGCTGCGAACGCGAGCTCGAGAGCAAGCCCTGTCCCAACGCACGCATCCTCCTCGCACGCCAAAACGCAACGCGCCACCAACGAGATGGCCTCCTCGCCGTCATCGCCGACCCGCGCTGCCATCAACGAGCTGATCAGCGATCTGGATCCGCAGCCGGGATCGCCCAAGCTCACCGGCGACGTGCCGGAGAAGACCACGGCCTCCGCGGCGGGCGGAGAAAACACTTCCGCCGCCGCGGACATAGAGACATCGAGCGCCGCGACAACTCCGCCGTTTGCACCTGAAACGGCGGAGGAAAAGATCGAGCTCCTCGGCGACGAACTCGCCGCCGCGGAGGCTGCCACCGCCGCCGCTGCCGGAGCAGACGAGGAAGCGGAATCTGCAGGCAACTGGAGTACCTGCAGTATTCCCCCGGCTCTCCTTCCAAACTTGGAAAAGGAGGGCCTGGTTCTTAAGAAGAAATGGCGGCTGCGAGAAGAAGAAACCGAACCAACGCCACGGAATGGCGAAAGGGTACTTCTCACTTCCCACCTTTTGCGAGGTATGGGGCTTCCGCCTTCTTCCTTCTTCCTCCAGATTCTCTCTCATTACCACATCCAGCCCCATAACCTTCCTCCCAATTCCATCCTCTACATGGCCGGCTTCCAGGCTTTGTTTGAGGGCTACTTAGGGCTAGAACCTAGGCTAGATTTCTGGACTTACTGCTTCGGGGTTAAGCGGAACTCTTCGGAGGGCGCACTCCCTACTTGCGGGACCATATCTTTCACTCTTCGGAGATTCCGAGAAGATTGGTTCCCCAAGATAAAAACTTCGGAATCCGTCAAATTTTGGACGGGTTCCTTCTTTTATCACCCCGACGTGCCTTTCCCTAAGGAAGCTGTCGGGGTTCCACCTTTCGTGAACTCTGCCGCGGTTCCCCAGGATAACTGGGGAACGGAAGCCGTCCAGGATCTGCCGCCAGATCTACTAAAGATCAAGCGACGCATCGCCAAGCTCACCTCCATGGATCCGCCTCTAACCGGCATGGACACGGTTCTATGCTGGCTGATTAGGCGAATCCAGCCACTAGCCAACCACAGCGGCCGTCTCCTGTGCGAATACACGGGAGTCAAGGATCCAATGCGGACAACCGCCAAAGATTGGCCCGCAAAGGAACTTAGGCGGCGCATCAATCAGTTGGTCGCATCGCGCGACCAATACACAGAGAGTCGGCCAATGTACACGGCCGAAAATCCGGTTCCCAAGGTAACTTTTGAATCATTTGGGTATAGTTTTATTTTTTTCTCGGATTTTCTAGCTTCTGATTTTGACCTTGTTGGTTCGACAGTTCGCGGATCTTTCAGATTCGGACTTGGTATCCGAGGCTGAGCTGGACGCGCTGCGCACCGCCGCTACAGGTGGACGCAAGCGTAAGAAGATAACTTCCTCGGAAGAAATTATCGATCTTGACGGAATCCCCGTCGCCACTTCCAGGTTATTTCTTCTGGGTTCTTTTTCTTTCATGGGAACTTTTCATCCATCTTCAGTTTTTTGACTTTTCCGGGTTTTTTGTTTTTAGCCTGCAGCCTTCCACCCTGAAGCCGAAGAAGCTGAAGAAACACAAGGTTTCTTCCAGCCGAGGCAGCCAACCTTCTCCCGCCGTCGCCCCGGACACGCCATGCACAATGGCGGAAGAGCCTACTGCAGCCCCCACCACCAAGCCCCCGGAGCCCAGCCAGCCCGTTGTGTCCGACACGGACACGAGGGAAAGGGCGGCCCCAGAGGTGGGAAAATTTTCTCGGACTTTCGACGAGGAAATTCCCACCTTTGACAAGGATTTCAAAGCTATCAACGATGGCCTGGACGCAGCCGGGAATCTCTTCGCTGAATACGCGAAAGAGTTTAAAGAAAACTTGGCAGGTTTGCAGCGCATGAGCCAGGTATATAACTCTAGCCCCCAAGCATTAAACAAAATGCGTGCTTTTTGCTTTGATGTTTTTTGTACTCATTCTTCTCCTTGCTATGTTTCAGCAAACCTCCGAAGCCATCAACATGGAAGTTTTCAAGAAACTCACCATCAAGAATAAAGAAGTTAGAAGTCTTCTTTCTATTCTTGAAGAAAGGGAGGCAGAGCTGGAATCATCTAAGCTCGCACTGTCGGAAACACAAGGTAAGCATTTTCCTTCTGAATTTTCCGATTCAATCATTTGCCTAAGTTTTTTCTGAGGATTTGGCTAACCCGGATTTTTTTCTTGCTTTTTCAGCTGCATTAGCTCGGGCTAAACAAGCAGCGGAAGATTTTGGCAATGCCGAAATTCTCCGCAAGGAGAATGTTGAGCTTCACAATAACCTTGTGAAAGCACAACAAGACCTGGAAGCCAGCAACATGGCCCTTGGAATTTCCAATTCCAAGGCTTCCGAACAGGCGGAGAAGGACAAATCCACCATTCAGGATTTGACTGACGCTCTGAACCTTCGCCTGGAGGAAGTTTCCGAGATCGACAAGCTCATCGGTAAATCTCTGACTCATTTATCATCTATCCATGTTTTGCTTTCTCTGTTTTTCCGTCTAACCCTTTTAGGTGTTTTATTGGAAAAAACAGGAGATACCCCAGATGGCACTCGGGTTGCAGGCATCCGAGCTTTCGGGGAGACATGGACTTTGCTCAAGGCTGCTGCCACGCAGCTGGTAGACAAATTTCTTCCCGAAAAATCTGGGGAATGCTCGGAGGTTGAAAAACTTCCGGGTGCCATCATGGAGGTGGCGGAGTCCAAGGAGTCCCTTCTTCGCTCCGCTGCACGGGGTGGTGCGCACATGGCTCTCGGCCTTATGCGCATGCACTACCCCTCTGCCAAATCCTGGCGCGTGGCGTCCGGTGTCCCTCAAGGATACACGGATATTCAGCGAAACACCATCTTTGGTGAAGTCAAAGGCCACGCCACCCAGATTGCCTCCATGGTGAATATCTCCGTCAACTATCCAGAAGAGGAGATCCCTCCGATCCCCGAAGACGAAAGCAGCGAGGAGGAGTCAGATGCTTGAAGGGTTATCTTGAACCTGGATAGCAAAAGTAGACAATAGGAGCATTACCATTCTTTCAATGTAATCCAAAATGTAATGCTTCTTTTTGTATGAATGAAACTTCCTTCTTTTGTAGTTTAAATTATGAAATTCTTTGCAAGTTTTTTGGATTTTATCATTCCTTTATCTTCTAAGTTCTCTGGTGTATATGCTTTAACTGTCCTTAGTGTTTGAAATGGCTCAAATAGCAATATGGATCTTCATGCCGAGTAACTGGGGACGAACCAAGCAATTTTGAAACTCGGAAACATGGACCATGCTAAAGGCATTTTTACTAACTAGTTCCAGTGACCCAACACACACACAATCAGATAAGACTTAGAGAAAACAAGGAAAGTTTTAAGTGAAACTTGGGCACGCAGGCAATTCAAGTTTCCCTTAGCCGTTATCAGGCTGAAAAATCATTCAGTTTTGTAACGCCGAGTACGCAAGCACAATTCGGGTTAACGTTGAGAAATTTGTAAGATCATTGGGAAATAGATGAGGTGGAAACGCTTTGAACTTATAAAGAATATGGATGACCGCATTCCGACAACTTTATTTCATGATCTCAAAAGATGTTTACATAGAATTGAACTAAGTACGGAAAGGTACATAACTTGCTAGACGTTCCCAGGCTTCCGCAATCCTCTTGGCTTTGTCGAATTTTTTCAGCAGCTTGTAGAGTGGTAAGGTTTTATCCCCCAGCCGACTAATAAATCTGCTGACGGCTGCAGCGGAACCCGTCAATCTTTGGACATCTTTTACACATGTAGGTTTTGAGATGTTCAAGATTGCCTTGATCTTTTCCGGGTTAACTTCTATTCCTCTGTGGGAAACAATGAAACCCAGAAGCTTTCCTGAGGGAACCCCGAATACGCACTTAGATGGATTCAGCTTCATCTTGTAAGTGCGTAAGTTCTCGAAAGTTTCTCGCAGATCCTCAAGGAGTGTATCTTTTTCCTTGGTTACGACAGCGATATCGTCCACATAAACATGGACGTTTCTGCCAATCTGACTATGCAAACAGCGTTGCATGCAACGCTGGTAGGTTGCACCTGCGTTCTTCAGGCCAAAAGGCATGGTCACGTAATAGTACGTCCCATACGGGGTTATAAAAGAAGTCTTGATTTGATCTTCCTTTTTCATGCGTATTTGGTGGTACCCGGAGTATGCATCCAAAAAGCATAAAAGCTCGGAGCCTGCAGTGGCATCTATTATTTGATCGATTCGCGGTAATGCGAACCTATCTTTCGGACACAACTTGTTCAATCCTGTGTAATCTATACACATTCTAAGAGCAGTGGTGTCTTTCTTCGGTACTAGGACCGGATTTGCGGACCAATCAGTATGGATTACTTCCTTGATGAAATCCGCTGCTAAAAGCCGGATAATTTCCTTGCCAATAGCCTTCCGTCTTCTTCCGTCAAATCGACGGAGACCTTGTTTGACGGGTTTTGATCCCGGAATAACCTTGAGTTGGTGCTTAGCAAGTTCCCTGGGTACGCCTGGCATGTCAGCTGGACACCAGGCAAAAATATCCCAGTTCTCACGGAGGAACTTGATGAGCTCGCCTTCCTATTTGTCGGTCATCCCAGTCCCTACGATAACAAATTTTGTCGGATCTTTGGGATCTAGGATTACCTGTCTTGTATTCTCGGACGCCTTGAAGCTATCTGTTGGCTTCCGAGTTTCTTTTCCTGCCGGCATTTCTTTCGGCGATACCTCCTTGGCTAATTCCTTCAGTTCCTCCTTTGCTATAACTCTCTGAGCACAAAGGGCGTTTTCTTTCTCCAACTCGTTTGCCAGCTTGAAATCCCCAGCTATGGTGATTACTCCTCCTTTGGGTCCTGGCATTTTCAGCTTGTTGTAGATATAACAGGATCTTGCCATGAATTTGGCGAAAGCCGGACGTCCGAGTATTGCGTGATACACACTTTCGAACGACACTACTTCGAAGGATACTTTTTCCTGCCGGAAGTGATCTTTATCTCCGAAGGTGACATCTAGGGAAATTTCTCCTAGGGATCGTGCTTGCCTGCCAGGAACGATGCCGTGGAAGCGTATATTGCTGTAATTGAGCTGGGACTCGGAGATCTTCAAGTGCTTCAGTGTATCCAAGTACATTATATTAATGCTGGATCCTCCGTCCATCAGTACTCTTCTTAGCCTAGTGTTTTGGACAATAGGGCTGACAACAAGAGCTTGTGTGCCGGGTTCAGGGATATTTCCGGGATGATCAGACTGATCCCAGATTATCGGTGTGTTGGAGTACTTCAAGAATTTCGGGGTTGCCGGAACAACCGCGTTTATTTCTCGAAGTGTTCTTTTGGCCACCTTTGCTAACGGGGTTGCTAAGAAAGTTAGCATTGCTTCTCCGTCAACTCTCGGAAATTTGGGTTCGCCCTTTCGCTGTTGTTCCTGGATTTTGTCATCAGTGTCCGATTCACTGTCTTCTTTGTCAGCTTCTGGCTTTTGTTTGGCAGGTTTCCTTTTGGAACCCTTCCCTTTATTTCCGGATCTTGCATTGCCTTTCATGTGCTTGTTTAGCCGGCATTGCGCATTTGTGTGGGTTGGTTTCCCAAATTGCGAGTGGTGGACGCAGGGTTCCGACTTAATTCTCTCCCATTCTTCGGGAGTGTAATTGATTGGATCTGGGCTGCGACCTTTCCACTTATTTCCCTTATCTCCTCCAAAGGCTATGTTGACCTCCTTGGGCTTTGTCGTTGACTCTGGAGTTCCTTTTTTGTCAGAACGAGGGGTTTTCTTGGCGAGTATTAGTGACTCAATATTGCCTCCTCTTGCTCTGATATCATCTTCGGCTGCAGCGTGCTCATTAGCGGTTGTAAGCATAGATCCGAGATCTTTGTGCTGTTTAGAACCAACCATGAACGGTACGAGTCCGGGTTTTAGGCCATTGACGAAAGCATGCATTGCTTGTACGTCAGTTACTCCAGAACAACTATTCTTCATTGCAGTCCATCTGGAGATGAAATCCACGTATGGTTTGTCCTCAAATTGGGTGCAACGGTTCAGCTGGTTGATGCTATTTGGGCGTTTGTATGTTCCCTGAAAATGCTGAGTGAATACTCTAGCCATATCATCCCAGCTGTCGACAGTTCTTGATGGTAAACCATTGATCCAATCTCTGGCTTCGTCTAGCAACATTAGGGGAAGAAACTTGACAGCTTCCAGGTCTGTCCCATTGTTGATTTGGACGGCTGTATAATAATCTGAGAGCCAGGTATCCGGGTTTGTACTGCCGGTATATTTTTGGTAGGTTGGACCAACTTTGGCGAAGCCAGAATGCAGGGTTATCCTTCGGATCCTGTCAGTAAAACACTTAGGACCAAAGTATAGATCATCCTTTTCTGCTCTATCAATGTGTGCAGAATATCTTCCGGCTGAATGGACAGAAGGGGATCTGCTCCTTTCTTTTCCATTGTTGCGCGGACGCGCTTTTCCGAGGTTATCTCTATCTCTTCCGTGTTCACGTCCTTTTGGGTTAGGCGGAGTTCTGCTTCTGTGCCTTTCCTTATCCTTAGGAGGTGTCCGGGATCTTTCACGTCTGTGAGGTATATCATATCTTCCAGCTTTTTCAGCTGGGTTTCTCGGAGGTGGCATTATTTTGCCGTCATTCCGGTGTTTGTCTTCCCGATCATGTGGTTTATATCCATCTTTCGGGAGATGAGGTCCGGTTCTAGACGCTGCATCCCGGTTATCTGGGTTTTTCCTGTCTTTTCTCGGATCCTCTTTTTTATCCGAATCTCCGGGTTCTTCCGGTCCAGGTGCTCCAGCAGCGCAAGTAGCTGTTTTGAAGAGGGCGGAATTATCATGCAGCCTCCCTGATCGTTCTTGGCCTCGCTGTTGCTGTTGTAATGCTTTTCCTAGGAAAGCATACACCCCTTGGAGTTTTTCCCCGTTGGAGTACAGATCGTTGTTTAGGATGGCGAACGCTGCTTCCGCGTTTTCCGCTGCGGTTTTGTATATTGGTTCGCCCTTGGCATCTTTGCCGTTTAACTGCTTTTGCCAAGATGGGTTATAGAACCTTTCTTTTGGCGGCAGTTCTTCCGGTCTTGCGATTCCGGGTAACCTAGTAGGTTTTAATGCAGATCTATTCTTTCCCTCGTACTCCTCTATTTCCTCCTTCATGATTTTGATATCATGCTGGGTTTGTTGGAGATGTTGCCGAGATCGGAGTAAATGTTGCTGTTGCCGTTGGAAAGCTTGTCTCCTGGCTTCCAGCATCTCAGGGGGTTCATCTGGTCCCACTGGTGTTTGCAATAGCTCTTGCTCTTCCTGTTCCATCATTGGCGGAGCAGTGATTTCCTTAGTTTTCTTCTCCGCAGGATTTGTGCCGCTAACATCTCCAACTTCCAGGTTTTCATCAGCGAGATCGGCTGATTTTTTCTTCCGGATTTTGTATTGGAGTGTTTTAGAAGCACGGTGCTTTTTCTTGGAAGAGGGAGGTTTTTTGGCAGGCTCATCTTCTGTCATTTCCTTGACATTAGGGAATATCGGAGAAGTTTCTCCGTCTTCTCTCTCTTCCTCTAGCGGAGGGGTTTTAGGGCTTTCCTGGCTGCCGGCGCCCGTTGTATCAGCTGGTTTTTCCATTAGCACTTCATGGAATCCCTCTTGAAAGGACTTAACCTTTCTTACGAAGGCATCCTCGTCTTCGTCTTCGGAGTCGAAGTTATCCGATCCGGTTTCCGACTCCAACCTCGCCTCAATGGCGGCAAGCACGGACTCTGCTTCCGAGTTCATCGTCTGATTGACGGATGTCGGATCTTCCGCCTCTGTGACGGGTATTTGCTCTTCCGTCTCTATGACGGGTAGGTTGTTATCTGCCTCTTGCACGGGATTTCCGCCATCCGTGTTTTCAGCGATTTCGGATTGCACCATGCCGATAAAGTGTGTATCACTTTTTTGTCGGCGATCTGAGCAGAATCCGGCATCATAGTCGTTTTCGACTGGGTATAGGGCGGGTGGGATAAATTTGCTTCCACCGCAAAACCCCATTGCCTCTGCAGTTAGTCCGATAAAGATGTTAGCAGATCCGATCGGTAACACGCAGGCACTTACCAGGTGGTTTTGCGCCGGTATGTAGGATCCGTTGTCGAGGAAGCGCCCAACGTCGTCGTCGAACTCCAGGCTTCCAATTCCGCCGAGTATCCCAGATCTTCCAATTCCGCCGAGTATCCCAGATCTTCCAATTCCGCCGAGTATCCCAGATCGGAATTTCACGCCTGACGTCGTTTGCCCCACGGTGGGCGCCAACTGTCGAGACATCGTAGTAGTTTTCATAGACGGGGGTGCCATGAGACTACGGTAGAGACGTGGGGTAACGGGATAGCGTAGTAACACAGAACACGGGATTTACCCAGGTTCGGTACGTCGCGACCGTACGACGTACCTACTCCTGCACTTCTCACTAATTGGGACTAAAGCCCGTTTAACAGGATTACAATGTGAGGGTGTAGATCTAGCTACTCGGCGAGGATGAGCTTCTCGGCGAGTTGCGTAGAGCTTCTCTGTTGTTCCTCACTTGTTCTAATCTATCTCCCGTCCGGCTTTATATAATAGCCGGGTTAGGGCTTACAGAATCAGAAACCTAGAAGACTACGTTCAACTCGTAACTTGGAAAGCAAGGAATCCATCTTCTCCTCCAAGCCAGATCACGCGGGCCGTGATCCGGGTTCTTCTAGAATCCGGCTTCTGCGCGTCGGACTCTCTGGGCCGCCCAATGGACCTAAGCCCATTACCATGTAGGCCACCCTGGCAGTCCGGCTCTTTGTCTACCATCTTCTATACCCCTATTCAGTATATATCCGACATGTAGCATATGGAGAGTTTTTGTTAAATCATATTTTGTATGGTGCTTTCTGGGAAAAGAAGTTGATGCATGTGGTAGGATTTATAAACAATGCAGATAGAAGTTTGTATAGACTGTGGCTAGATTTTTTCATATCATTCTAGATGTTATTTTAGTTTTAAAGCCTAGTGGTTATTTTAGAGCATGATTAGCCTCAAATATCTGAGAGTGTCTAATATGCCATTGAAAGAATCATGAATTGTTCTTGTCATATTGAAGCATAAATTTGTGTTGTTCTCCTTTGAATGTTTTATTTGGGTGACTTGGTGCATGCTCACACCATGTTTATGACTATGAACCAGTCACGAATAGCCTCCATGATCATTTAGTTTTTGAACTTGTGGTACCACTTATGCTTTGATTAATGATGTTTATGTCGATATGCATGATTATGGCTCTTATGATCTCTTGATTTGTCGCTCCCAGTCTTTTGCTAGCCTCCACCTGTACTGAGTATGAGCTCTACTCGTGCAATCCAACTCCCAAAAAACCAAGTTTTCCCATTGTGTCCACCATACCTACCTACATGTGGTATTTAACTACCACTCCAAAGTAAATTTCTCATGTGCTACCTTTAAAACTTTTGAAATTACTCCGGTTTTGTGTTCTTGTTTTTGCTCATGAGGACGTAAATAGAGAATCTTTATCTCACTTGTTGATTGGATTTCACACCCTATACTAGTGGCTTCATCTGCTTATCCAATTGATAGAAGATCTGGTAGCGGGGTGCCCAGTCCCAAATTAATGCAAACAAATTCTCTTCGCTACTTTTGCCCCTGATTTATCAGTCAAAGCATAATTGTGTAAACAAAGAGAAAGAGGGATGAACTTCTACCCAGATGCGTCCTTCAGATGCGAGCCGCTCTTGTGAAATCTAGTTGTCTTGTGACTTACTGTATGTTTTGTTTACCATTCATTGACACTAGCATACACCTCTCTTAAAATATAGACACTCCTCCATGGTATGTGATTGTTGGAAGGCACCAGAGGATTCGGTTAGGATTGGTTTGTGTAAGATGGATGGGAGGAGTGTCAAACTTTTAATACCTCTGTTTATAGAAATAAAAGCTCTAGCACATGAGTTGATCCCTGCTTCCCTCCGCGAAGGTCCTTTCTTTTACTTTTATTTTGAGTCTCCATCTTCTAACTTTATGCACAGTTGAGAGAGCATTTTTGCCATTCTGAGTTTTATGTGCATTTGTCCTAGAAACATTATTAATTGATTCATGATGTGTTATTGCTTGTTCCCCAAACATTTGTTCTAGTCTTCCTCATGAACTTTGAAGGTGTCCTGGCATTTATGTTTTGTCCCACTCTTAAGGACTTGCGAAATACCACTTTGCCATGCTTTCTTTATACTTGAAACAAACATATATCTTTCTTTGCATTGTTATTCATGATCTTTTATTTGAGTTACTTCTCATGATGCAAAGTGATTGCTGTGCTTTATTATTAAAGTTCTATTTATCATACTTGTGTTTAAGTTCCATGATCTCAGCTTACAAATGCTTTTACATTATGATGATCAAGTTATGTTGGTAGCATGTCACCTCAAAAATTATTTTGTTTTATCGTTTACATACTCGAGAATGAGTAGGAACTAAGCTTGGGGATGCTGGATACGTCTCCAACGTATCTATAATTTCTGATGTTTCATGTTGATATTATGCCAATTGTTACATGTTTTCTCCCTTCTTTATAGCTTTTTTACACGTTTTTAGGAACTAACGTATTGACAAGATGCCAAGTGCCAGTTCCCTGTTTTCTGCTGTTTTTTATTTCAGAAAATATGTTCTAGAAATATTCTCGGAATTGGACCCCACGAATCCCGAAGTTCCTATTTTCCCCGGAAGCATCCAGAAGTCCGAAGAGGAGTCGAAGACGGGCACTAGGGGGCCCTCACCGTAGCCAGGCGTGCCACCCCTTGGCCGCGCCTAGGGCTGGTGAGGCCACCCTGGTGGCCCACCGACGTCGCCCTTTCACCTATTTATTCCCCTCCGAAGGAAAACCCTAGGCACCTGATCAAAAAAACCTGAAAAGTTCAGCAGCAGCCGCCATCGTCAACCCTAGATCAGGGGGTTCTAAAGCTGTCCCCCGGCACCCTACCGGAGAGGAGATCATCACCGGAGTCCTCTTCATCAGCATGCCTGCCTTCGGAGTGATGTGTGAGTTGTTCATCCTTGGACTACGGGTCCATAGCAGTAGCTAGATGGTTTTCTTCTCCCCCTATGCCTCAATGTTTAGATCTCGTGAGCTGCCTAACATGATCGAGATTGTTCTTATGTAATTCTATGTGCTGTGTTTGCTGGGATCCGATGAATATTGAACATATGCCAAGTTGATTATAGTCTTTATTGCATATATTATTTGTGATCTTGCATGTTTTTCATTGCTAGTGGTTTCTCTGGCCAAGTAGTTGCTAGTAACTCCAAGAGGGAGTATTTATGCTTGATAGTTGGGTTCATGCCTCCCTTTCGCCTGTGCTTGAGTGACAGAAACGTGACGGGGGAGGATATGTTGTTGCCACTAGGGAGAAAACAACGGTGTGAGTGCCCGCGTGCACAATCATTGCTTACATTACACACATTGCTTAATGCGATTATCTGTTGCTTGTAACTTAATACCTAAGGGGTTCGGATGATAACCTGAGGGTGGATTATTAGTCATAGATGCAGTTGGATTACAGTCTATGTATATTGTTGTAATGCCCGCACTAAATATCATAGTAGTCATCATGTCATGAATGTGAACTACGGTGCAACCTCTATTTGTCAATTGACCAGCTGTAATTTGTTCACCCAGCATGCTATCTTTTATGGAGAGACACCACTAGTGAACCTATTAACCCCGGTCCATTTTCCTACACTATTAAACAAACCACTACAATTCCCTGCTTTCTTTACTTACTTCAAGCATACACCATTTTCCACAATATACGTCTAATCTTTGTTTTCAGCAAGACCGGTGAGATTGACAACCTCACTGTACCGTTGGGACAAAGTATTTTGGTTGTGTTGTGTGCAGGTTCCGCGTTGTTGCTGACACCGGTGAGGCGCCATCACCACCGTCAGTGGCATCAACCTTCCGAAGATCCTCTTTCTCCTACTGGATTGATAACCTTGGTTCTTAACTGAGGGAAATTCTTACCTCTGCACTCATCACACCCTCCTCTTGGGGTTCCCAACACGCCATCCAAGCATCAAGAATTTTTGGCACCATCAAGGCGCAACACTACCCCGACCATAGCGTGTAACAAAAAGCCATTACGATTGCTATTAGCAAAGGAAGTCATATACCATTATCCTATCAACGGGTTATTTGAGTGTGGCACAATTTCAAGCTTTTAGACCAAACATTAATTGTTTTTACTTCTATAAACCAACAAATTTACCATTAATCATATTAATATCTCAAAATAACAGCAAATAATCAAGTGAAACAGTTTAGTGTTCTACAAGAATATGCAAGCTTTTTTGTTATACCATCTACCACAAGTAGCATTTTCTATTTACATCAAACACCAAATAACAAAAATTCTCCAAGAGATAGCAATGAAACAAGAGAGTACTAACATAACTCTACTAGAACTAACAACTCTGAATTAGAGATGCATGACAAACAGGAGCTGAAAGGGATTTGCAGCAGCTAGAGGAAAAACTAAGAATACGAGCAACGAGTATTCAAATGAAAAAGCGGAGCATGTCTCTCTCCCACAAAAATAATGCTAGGTTACAAAAATATTACTTCATATAGGAAAACAAAAGGAAAACAAAGAAAACAAACATACGCTCCAAGTAAAATTCATATGATGTGACCGAATAAAAATATAGTTTCACTAAAAGTCACCTAATAAGTTGTCGATTAAGAAGGGGATGCCTTGGGAATCCCCAAGCTTAGACTCTTGAGTTTTCTTATAATTTTCTGGTATGAACCACGGGGCATCCCCAATCTTTATATTTTCACTCTTCTTGATCACATTATATCATCCTCTTCTCTTGACCCTTGAATATTTTTTTCATACCACACTCAATGTAATTCGCATTGGAGGGTTAGTGCACAATCAGATTCACATGTTCTGCATGGAAACAAGCATTATTGATACTTTTAATCATTAGCTACAGCCACTGATGTCTCGTGAAGCAAAAAAAAAGACTCGAGATAGTAAAAGAGAGAAAGCAAGTAAAAAAAGGCAGAATCTATCAAATTCAGAACAGTCTAAAAATACGAATTTTTTTGGGGCACTTAAATTGCTCAAATAGAAAAACGTAAACATGAAAAAGTTTCATAATTAGCTGAGGAATAATCACAAAAAAATTCAGGTAATTTTTATCTTTTTGTGAATTATGCGATGTTTTACGGTGGACAGTAGAAATCTGTTTCCCGCGCGGAAATCAAAAACTAACACCAACTTTCGCTAGAAACTTTACTTGGCACAACTAATACATTAAAATAAAGATACAAAAGAGTTTCTACATAAGTATACAGCACCTTGAGTCAAAGAAATGGAGAAAAACAAAGCAAAAAATAAAACCATGTGATCTCCCAAGAAGTGCTTTTATTTAAATCCTTTTAGCTAGGCATGATAATTTCAGAAGATGCTCACATGAGAAATATGAATTGAAGCAAAAGAGAGCATCAAGAAGCAAATGTAAAACAAATTAATTCTTACCCACTTCCTATGAAAAAGAATCTTGTAGAAGAACAAGTCAATAAAGCACAAAGTGGCTAGCATGGGAAGACAAAATAAGTGCAACTTCAAAAAATTCAACATAAAGATGGGAAACTTGGTATTGTTGAGATGCATAAAACTATGTTTCCCTCTCTCGTAATAACTTCCAGTAGCATCATGAATGAAATAAACACTATAACTATCACATATAACATTCTTATCATGACCCAGATGTATAAAATAATTAATACTCTCCACATAAGCATAGTCATTCTTATTAATAGTAGTGTGAGCAAATTCAACAAAATAGCTATCATTATTACTCTCATCACCATACTCATCAAATATAGGAGTCATATTGTAATCATAACTAATTTTCTCCTTAATAGTAGGTGGACTGAAAGTAGCATGTTCATCATTGTAAACATCATATATAAAAGGCATATCATAATCACAATAAAATTTATCATCAACAGTAGGTGGACCTAGAATACCACAATCATTATAATCATCATATATTGGAGGCAAAGTGTCATTAAAGAAAATTTTGTCCTCAAAATTTGGGTGACTAAAAATATCATATTCATCAAAATAAGCTTCCCCAAGCTTAGAATTTTCCATAGCATTAGCAATCATGGTGTTCAAAGAGTTCACACTAATAACATTGCTACTAGCATGCTAATAAAGATCCATAGGTTTTTTAGTTTTGTCTTCATACACTTCATGTCCTAACTCAAGATAAATATTATAAAGGTCTCTCATATTTTTATTATTTTCCATTAAGACTAACTAGTGAAAATAAAAACAAGAAACAAAAAGATATAATTGCAGAATCTAAAGGAAATAACTTCGAGCACTCATAGAGGATGTGAGTGCCTTTTACCTTACCTCCATGGCAACAGCGCCAGAAAAGGGCTTGATGTCTACGCACACTTCTATTCTTGTAGACAGTGTTGGGCCTCCAAGTGCAGAGGTTTGTAGAACAGCAGCAAGTTTCCCTTAAGTGGAGCACCCAAGGTTTATCAAACTTAGGGAGGTAGAGGTAAAATATATTCCTCTCAAGCAACCCTGCAATTACGATACAAGAAATCTCTTGTGTCCCCAACACACCTAATACAAATGTCAGTTGTATAGGTGCACTAGCTCAGCGAAGAGAGAGAGTGAAATACAAGTAATATGGATGATTATAAGTGACAATAGCAATCTGAAATAAAAAATGGCAGCAAGCAAACATGTAGCAGAACTGATTGTAAAGTGTGTTTCCATGCTTACAAACAAGGCCTAGGGATCCAACTTCACCAGTGGACACTCTCAACAATGATAACATAATTGAATGCATAAATATCATCTCTTCACTATGCTACTCCAAACCACTCTCCGGTCGAATAACGAACACCAATCCATGCGTAGGGATGTAACGGCACTCCTCAAGTCTGTATTCCCTCTCTAGGGCGCCCCACACTGTCACTATGAGCGCCCCAAATCAGTACTAAATAAATGCCACAATTTCGTAGGGTCATCCAACACAAGATATAAATATCATTCCAAACCACACGGTGCACACAATGTCACCTTTACACCGTGATCAAAGTGATTACGGAGAACTCGTAACAGAACCACTTGAGTAGCATAACATATGAAGAGTAACATCTACTTATTCAACTAGATTACAAAGCTCATGATCACACAAAGATCACACCATTGGAGAGAGCAATGAAACACATAGCTACCGGTAGAGCCCTCTGCCCCGGGGGAGAACTGGTCCCTCCTCATTATCGGAGACAGAAACAATGATAAAGATGGCGGTGGAGTTGATGGAGATGGCTCCGGGGGCACTTCCCCGTCCCGGCAGGGTGCCGGAGCAGAGATTTCTGTCACCCAAAACTCGTCGGCGGCTGTGGAGCTACGGTACTTTTCGTGGAAGGAGGGTGATATCTTTAGGGTTTATGCCTCGGGGGAATATATAGGCGAAAGGGAAACGTCGGTGGGTGGCCAGGGGGCCCACACCACCTGGTGGCGCGGCTAGGGGGACCCGCACCACCCTATGGGCCCCTCCGGGTCTCCTTTCGACTTCTTGGACGTGTCGGGAATTCTACGACTTTTGGCTTTTGTTTTCGTCCAATTCCGAGATATTTACAGAACAACTTTTCTAAAACCAAAAACAACAGAAAACATGAAATAGCTCTGTGCCATCTTGTCAATAGGTTAGTCCCAGAAAATCGATAGAAATGGCATAAAATGTATATCAAACATGTAGCATATAGCATGAAAACAACATGGAACATCAAAAATTATGGATACGTTTATGACGTATCAGGGTTGCATTGATTACCCTATTTGGGTTCCGAAGACCCTTGTTGCTAACACAAGAGGACCCTCCTCGGGTCCTAACTCAAGTCAATGATTCTTTGTAGGGCTATGCTTCTGGTGGTGCTAAATGGATACTTGATAGTGGGTGTACTAGTCATATGACTGGAAGCAAAGAAATTGTGACGGAGTTCAAGACAAATCGAAATCAAGAAACCGTCACTTATGGAGATAAGTTCAAGTATGAGGTAACGGGTTTCGGCGAGGTGGTTATGTCTCCTAATATCACCCTTGAAAATTTCATGCTTGTCGAATCCCTTGGTTTAAATTTGATTTCAGTTTGTGCTTTCGGAAAGATGGGATTTTCCATGTTCTTTGATCCTAACAAGGTGATCATCTTGTGGATCAAGTCTCTTGATGTTTCTTACGTTGGGCATGTCAAAAATGAGTTGTATATGGTGAACTTTTCGGAATCCACCAACTCTCAAACGATGTGTATCTTTGGTAAGGACGACTGATGGGTGTGAACACACGTTCGATGGGAGACCCCAAGAGGAAGGTATGAAGAGTGCAGCAGCAAGTTTCCCTCAGAAAGAAACCAAGGTTGAATCGACCAATAGGAGGAAGGAGTAACTTCAAAAGGTTGATGCAGCTGACATGGTAGGGCGCAATACCGGTTCAGCGGCAACATGGAACCTACACAACACAATCAAATCACGTTGCCCCAACAAAGCGGTGAGGTTGTAAATCTCACCAGTTTTGCTGAACACAAAGAGGTTAAGCGTATGTGTGGAAAATAGTATGAGAACAGTATGAAAATAGTAGCTGAAGTGTGAAAACAATAATCGCAGTGGTTGTATTATCAGTAGGAGAAAATGGACCGGGGTCCACAGTTCACTAGTGGTGTCTCTCCATAAAAGATAAATAACATGTGTGGTGAACAAATTACAGCTGGGCAATTGATAGAAATTAAGGCTACACCGTAGTGCATACGCGGTACATAAATATTACTATGTGATTCATGCGGGCATTACAACAAGATACATAGACCGTCAACCAACTACGTCTATGACTAATAATCCACCTTCCGAATATCATCCGAACAAACGTTGGGTATTAAGTTGCAGGCTACAGAAAATCGTAATAAGCAAAGTGTGTAATGTAAACAATGTAAATGAAGTAAACATCGTTGTTTTCTCCCTAATGGCAACAACACATCCTCCATCCGTCATGTTGCTGTCACTCGAGCACAGATGCAAAGGAGACATGAACCCACTATCGAGCATAAATACTCCCTCTTGGAGTTACTAGCATCTACTTGGACAGAGCATCTACTAATAACGGAGAGCATACAAGATCATAAATAACATATGCATGAAGATAACATGGTAGATTGATAATCAGAAAACATAGCATTCAACATTCATTGGACCCTACCAAACACAACATGTAGCATTGCATAAAAATGATCTCGATCATGTAGGGAAGCTCACGAGATCTAAACATGAGGCATAAAGTGGAGGAGACAACCATCTAGCTACTGCTATGGACCCGTAGTCTAGGGATGAACTACTCACGCATCACTTCGGAGGAGGCCATGGTGGTGTAGACCTCTCCGGTGATGAATTTCCCTCCCAGTAGGGTGCCGGGGAGAGCTCCAGAACCCTCCCGATCTCGGGATGATGATGACGGCGGCTTCGGGTGTTTCTCTGAAAAACTGGCATATTTTTAGGGTTCTCGTATCTGGGGGGGATAAATAGGCGAAAGGGCGATGGCGTTGGGCGCCAGGGACCCACACCACCTCATGGCACGGCCAGGGGACGCGCCGCCCTATGGTGTGGCCCCCCTCCGGGCCTCTTAGGGACTCCGTGGAACCTTCGGGATTTCTAAGACTTCCGGGCTTCAAATTTTCCAATTCAGCGAATATTTCCAGAACAACTTTTTAGAAACTAAAAACAGCAGAAAACAGGGAACTGGTTGTGGCATCTTGTCAATAAGTTAGTCCCGAAAATCTAAAAAAATGATATAAAGTGTACAGAAAACATGAAGGAAATAACATGAAAACAACATCGAACATCCGAAATTAAGGATACGTTTATGACGTATCAACATCCCCAAGCTTAGTTCCTACTCCTCCTCGAGCAGGTAAACGATAAAAGAAAACACAAAATTTCTGAGGTGACATGCTACCAACATAAACTTGATCATCAATATTATAAGAACATATGTAAGATGAGATCATAGTACTTTAAAACACAACAATGATAGATATAATTCTAGAAATAAAATATAGCAATCACTTTGCATCATGAGTAGTAACACAAATAAAAGATCATGAATAAGAACTCGAAAGTTATACGTTTTTTTCAAGCATAGAGATAACATAGCAAAGTGATATTTCGCTTGTCCTTAAAAGTGGGGGAAAACATAAATGTCAGGACACCTTAAAAGTTCAAAACGAAGATTAGAATAAATAATTTGAGAGCAAGTAATAACACATCTTGAATCAATTAATAATGTTTCCATGACAAATGCACATTATACTCAGAATGGCATCTATGCTCTCTCAATTGTGCATAAAGTTAGAAGATGGAGACTCAACATAAAAGTAAAAGAAAGGCCCTTCGAAGAGGGAAGCATAGATCACTCATGTGCTAGATTGTCGCACCCGGACTTCTAGGGGATACTCACAGTCCGTTAAAGAGTAGATAAATGGCTTACGGGGCATACCGGCACCCGCATCTCAATATGAGCAGGCCAACACGTAAACGTGTGACAACCATTCTCTTACTATTCATCGTCTGCGCAAACCATCCCATAGAAATCCAGATACTTCCATTGACGTACTTCAAAACATACACACATTGTACGTCAACGGCATTTGAACAAGTGATATCACAACAGATCTCTACGACACAAAAGGTGGAAATAAGTTGCAAATGGCTCTCACTAGAGCAGAGATAGCAAATACAATCATCCAGAGGACCATGTCCCAACATATCATCATTACATCACAGCGGAAGTGTCAGACCCCGGACCAAGAGATATACATACTGTTATGTGCTCCTAGCCATGGACTCACAAGGGCTTCAGGGTTACCAGCCCATAGCCGCAACAAACAACGGCAGGCAGACTGGATTCATCGGCACGTAGTCCCGATCCCCAGTCTACTACTCCTTGTATCCATGCTAGTCATAACTAACTATGCATATCAAAGCGTCCACGAATCGTATGAAACTGAAGGAACGGGACCAAAGTTATACAGAGCTGCTATGTGTCCAGAAAGTGCAACAACAATCGAGGGTTACCGGGGTTACCTCGCCCCAGGCCGATCACATCGACAGGCGGGCTCGGACATGGATCATCGGCTCCACAACCCCTCGACTGCGACAACTATGCAGGCATAGCCAAAACTGTATAACAATGAGCTCGAAACCAACAACCGATCAAAGCAGTACTCTAAACATGAAGCTTTAATAAACAGGTGTTACTAGAGTATAGCTTACAAACAGAGGTCACACGACCCAACATTACATCACACAACGGAAGGCAAATTATGTTGCTAATCAACAAGAACCAAAAAGGCCTAAGAGGCCGCAACATAAGGCGACGTCCCAGCCCATAGATTCCAGGCTGCTACCTGGGAACCCCAAACTACTCGTCGATGTCCACGTCGAAACACCACCGAACTGAGGAACTCCACCTGAACCAAGTTGAAGCAAACATGAGTACGGGAGGTACTCAACAAGACTTAGTTAACCTATTATATATCTGCTTCTTTTAGAAAGGTTTTATGAAGGTTATTTGCGTAAAGCCATCTTTGTTTTCCAAGTTGAGGAAGAAACAACACGTCTCATAGAATATTTTGAAAACAGATGAGAATGCTACTCAACTACTGATACCATCATTTTTTAATCCACCAAATCATTTCAGCACCTCGTGCTTCAAAGATCACCTCCTCAAGTTGTTCCGGTAACTCAATCTACAAGGTAACCCCTCTCGGCATCTCCGAGGAGGCATCCTTCATTCGTTATCAACAAGTTTTAGTCATTCCGTTCAAGTTATCTATGATCACATAATCCGTCACCAAGTCGTCTTTAACCGCAGACACGGCTTTTCGAAAAGATTTAACCCTGCAGGGGTGTACAACTTTACCCACACGTACCAACCGACTCTTAGTGCCACATGATTAGCACTAGCCCGGGAAGTGTCGGCAGAGGGTAGTCGATTCCCAGCCTTTACCTTGTCGAACCATATCCATGAGTCAACCCAAATAGGGCCACCCCGTCAACAGGGAGTTGGCCACCTCCTGACGGCACCTGTTCTGTGAGTCGGGAACAAGATCCGTGTACGTCCATCACTTGTCCCGGTCACGACCTAGTTTTCTCCAAAACATTTTCCGACTCACACGCAGATGGAAAGCTCAAACTACGTGGCTCATGGATAAGGTTAAACAAGTTAGTCAGCCGGGCGGGGTTCATCGGCCCACGTGTGGCTGTACGCTCAGTCTTGGCTCGAAGGCGAGAACTCGCTCCTAGGGGCATGAACAGGACAAAACGCCACAACCCATTGTGGCCTCACATCCATGCCGTGATTAGTCAAGTTATCGAAGATAAGTCAAATCATAAACACCTGACATTGTAGATTCACGCATTGACCAGATTCATCAACTAGGCATGGCTAAGCAAGACTCACAAGGTTTAGAGAAGCGCGCACAAACAAACCAATAGCTGCTAGGTGAAGTGGATCAGGATATCTAGGTTATGTAGTATATAGGAGAACTCTATCTACTGACATCAAATAGTTTGGAACCGAATGCAAAGTACGAGATTCAAATCACTTTGAAATCATATATGAGCAGATAAGAGGTTATGCTTGCCTTGGTTATAAGAAAACCAGATAAAGTCTTCAGGAATAAGTGCTTGACTTGTCGGTTAGGATCAAGTATTCGTCATGGAGTTGCTAGCCTTCACTTCGGAGTCGCGTTCTACCGAGGGGGAAACAACACCGAAACAAGGAAGAACAATCAACCATGACATTGATGCAATGCGCAATATGTATGCATGAGCAAGTTAATGCACTAAGATAAAGCCCTAGACATGATCGTTGGGTTGCTAGGGTTCGTATGTCAGTTAGGCATTTTTACTGGAATTTGCCCGAAATGGACCCCGGAGGGGGTTTCGGGCGATATTGAAAGTGGGTATAATTTTAGTTGCTCAAATTAGTTTAAAAACATCATAAACAGGTTGCATTTGTCATTTTGAGCAAATTGGTGTATAACTTTTAATTTTCTGATTTTAGTGAATAAAAACTTATTTTTCTATTTTAAATGATTAAACAATATTAAATAAATGGTCATTTTTGAACTTTGTCAAACATATATGAAAATGACATATTTGGATAGATCTCATTTTTCTAATCATTTCTATACTTTCATTTTATTTTTATGAGCAATATTTTATTAGTTATTGAATTTACCAAAATAAACCATTTTCTGGAATTTTCCTCAAATAGATAAAAAAGGGGAATATGATGTCAGGATGACATCATCCCTGCATCACCCAGGGATGAACTTCTCTGTTCCTATCAAATTCGAATGCCTTGGTGGATGATTCGTGCAATTGAGTTGGGGCCAAGGTAGATGGAGTTAGGGGCGACCATTGGGTGGCGGCGGCTGGCCGGATGGCCGCCGGAGTTGGCCGGCGGCGACCGTACCGCGGCGGTGGAGCAAGCCGCACGGCGGCGGCCGTCTACGAAGAGGGAGGGGGCAAGGGGAGGGCACCTACATGTGCAGGAGATCACCGCGAACGCAGTGGAGGGGTCGAGGAGGCCGGAGGAAGGTCGAGGGCGCCGGAATCACGCTCGGCGGCGGCGGCCGGAGCCGGTGAAGACACAGATGGCGGCGTCCGTTCAGGACATCCCGGCTCGATTCAGTTCGGTGGGAGGTAGAGGAGGTCGAGGTGATCCTCCTGGTACTCTCGGTGTAGCTCGGCGGGCTCCGGGGCAGCGGCGATTCGCGACGGACGGACGGAGGCATCGGGTAGGGTCCCTGGTTTTCTCCCTGAAGAAATACAGAGAGTGAGGGGAGCTGACAGAGAGAGAGAGGAGTGCGGGGGTACGGCTTCGTCGTGCCTTCTCACCCGCGCACGGGCGGCTAGCAGTACGTGGCAGCAGCCCTCCAGCGAGGTGCTTGCCTGCCTGGCTGGAGGTGGAAGAAGACAAAAGGCGTTCTTGCGAAAACCCCCTAGGAAAGAATAAAATTAAAAAGAAGCCCCTGGCAGAAAAGAATAGCACTGTAATTGCTTGTTTTCAGGACCTTTTTGCAAATTAAAAATTTGGCAAAAATAGGTTTTGGAAACCTTATGAAATTTCCAACAAAACCATATTTTGTTTTGGTGCAAATGAAATATTTTTCAATACAACATTTTGGAAACCATTTAAAATACTATTTGTGATATTTTCTCAAACCAATGTAAATTCAAGTTTTAAATTGGTTCGAACATGGTTTAAATTTTTGTTTCATGCATGTATGAGATGAACACACACCACACACCCTAATGTAGCAAAAATTGGGGTGTTACAAATCTACCCCCCTTACAAGAATCTCGTCCCGAGATTCCTGGAGGAGAAGAAAGAAGGAACACCGGTTTTGAACGATCTTCTTGAACCTTACGGTTCTTTTCTCGAAGAGGCTGATCCGTAGCACTTGCGAAGATTCTTCAACGGCTACACCTTAGGTGAGAGGGAAAACTCTTAGGAATTGATCTTTACAAAGATCGAGTATCTCATGGCTAACTCATGACAGGAGTGTTCATAAAGAACTGTTGGGTTAACAAGCATGAAACACATCAAGATAACAGAGGGAATAAAAGATGGTTTCAAGTTTATGGATGATGGTTCTTGAGAGGATTTAGAATATGAGCTTTGCACCAGACTTTAAATCCTTTTGAAGAAGAAAGGTTGAACAACTTTTGAAACCGAGGTTTCTTCAAATAGAAAACCAAGATTTAAAAGGATTGTCTTGGATACCACAACGTAATATCCGTAGACGAGGGAAAACACGAGAAAACACTGTAATTCGTGTGTTGGAGAAAAATTTGATACAGGATCATGCTCACTCTTCGGAGTGGACACAGAAGATGAAGGATCTTTCATTCTGTTACAACTTTGTCGAAATCTTTGTCAAAGATCGGGATGTTACTTCACGACAGAAGATGAGTAACCGCGGAATGTTGGAACACCGTGATTAAGGAGGAATTATTGGTCACACCATAAGGATGGTTAACCAACGAGGGATTGAAACACCGAAAGGAAATAGGGAACCTTTTTCCTATTGTGGGTTAGACGTAGCAATACATCTATCACATGGTTAAGATCCCATGGCTCAAGTAACTGACAAATTCACACAATGTGTGAGAAAACAGAATTTCAGGTACTAACAACTTGAAAAAGGGAACTGATCATTGGTGGTTACAAAACACCAAGAGATGTTCTCCTGATGAACTTGTTTCCACTGAAACAAAGATTTTGGAGGTTCAACGGAGAGATATTGGAAAGATCAACTTCCAGGTTATCCTGGACGTTCTAGGTACCAATATCAGACTTATGCAAGCCTTCTATAGGTACTCAAGTGAAATTGAACTTCGGTTCGGAAGAACGGTGGGAGAAAACTTGTTAGAATGAGCCAGACAAGAATTCTCAACGGGAGTGGTTGTTCTTACGGATTCAAGGGGATATGACATTAGGCCTTCCGGCTAATTGTGTCAACCACAACATCAACCACACCGGATTTTCAAATGGACCTAACTCAATACCCTTAAGGAAAACACCAACCATCATTGTTGCTTGAGATTCAACTCTGGTTAGTGGGTTGAATAACTCAGACCCGGCATGTTTGATCAGGAAGATTGCACCGGTTATCAACGAGATACATATGCTGGATTCTCAAGATATAGACTACGATGCTAAGCTCAAGAAGATGAGCGAGATTGCAGAACTCATGTATTAGCAACTTGCGAGAGACGGTTGCACCTACATGGCTTACTTGCAAAAGAACTCATCGGAGTCCTTGTTGGGAAGATGATAACAAAGATCACCAAGATCTTAGATTTCTTCTCTCAAGGAAAACAGTCAGTGGCCTTGCGTGGGTGCAAACTTCTTCAAATAAATAGAGGTAATAACCTACCATATCAAGAATAGTCCACACATACATGACCGACTTAGAATTATTCCTGAAGGAACAAGGAAACTCTACTCGGATCCATGGCGACAGCTTTCACCAGGAGCACATGGACCGGAGTAAGTCACTTCGAACATCGAGAGCACAACTTCGTGATGACACAAAGATGGTTCTCAAAAGTTTCCAACATTAGTGCCAAGTGTTCAACATGAACCTCTTGCAACTTGGAGAAAATAGGAATGTCATCGATGGGATCGACAACACGCTTATCAAAACACTCCAAGAAGAGGGGTTTCATATGATATATGAACAAGGCAGAACATTGGTCAGACCAAAGGACATGAGGTGTACTCGGGCCAAACACCATGAGTGAAAACACCATCAGGATAGTCCTTGAATCTGGACTTGATCTGACGATAGCCCAAATCAAATCAAGGTAGAATGACAGCATGTCCATTAAAGAGATACTATCATGCTTCAACACTAGGAAAACTAGATATCCCTTATCAAAGGAACAAGTTGGCGGAGCTTTTGCCTTTCAACTCTCCAAGTTGTTGTTTAAGCTCAACCACTAGTCCAAGGTGTCTAGCGTAGGTTCTTGGAGAGAGGAGTGGTTCAAATTACTCCTGGTTTAGACATCACGGTCAGGTAAAACCCGGTGATACTTCTAGAAAGACAACCAGAATATCACAACCTACCGTTAGGTCTAGGAATTTGAAAGGAGGCTTGCTTTTCAAAGCAACTGATATGAACGTGAGAGCTTGGCATGAACCTAACTCTCTGACCAGAAATGTGCACCGGAGTGAACGGATTTGGTAACACGACTAACTTCAAAAAGAGGCAGGGTGACCAGTAGTGCTAAGAAGGATACAGATGTTTCTTAGATTCTTCAAAGCAATAAGAATTGCTAGGAATAGCTGATACACATGTCGATGAACAAACCATCATTCTCATGCATTCGAGCTTAGAGGAAGGGGGGGTGAAGATGTGCGAGAGCATCACATCATCATTAAGGCCATGGAACTTAACACGACCTCTTGATATGTAAGAGTGTGATACCCAAAAGTAGAACAGAATAGAAGCTAATGAAACTTCTCTAATCTGCGGATTACAAAACTTTGACCTGATTCTAGAGATGAACGAGGTACTGGAGTTTGTTTCTCCTAACATTCCAAGGTGGAACGTTCTGACGGAAAACAAGAGCAAATGCATTGAAAGAATCCAACACACATAGGCAACTTGGAGTCCGAACCAACGAATGGAGATTTTAGGCAACTAGAGGGTAGGAACATGCTCCAGAGAATCCAGAGATCATGTTGATTGCACAGGGTAGTACTCAGTTGTAAAACCCATGCAAAGGAGTTAGTATAGCTGAATCAAGTAGAAAGATATGGAAGCCATGATGATCACTCTTGTTGTGATCTCTTTTGGTTCCTAAGGAAAGCCTACGGCTATTGGAGCTGAGATTACCTAGCCATCCTGAGGTAGAACAGATTCCTCAGGATCCAAAGGAAACAGAACTTGGGTTAAAGGTCAGCATCCTGTACTGATAGAGTGAGCATCACATGGTTATGAAACCACATGGTTCAACCCACCACAATTCAGCACATTCCGGGACCTTCGGTTCAAGTCCAAGGTTAAAAACCAAAAGAAAGAGAGTAACTACTATTCAAGTGCCTTAAGACACTACCAGTAGCAATCACGGAGTATCTTTCAAGAGACAATGATAGCTCCGGAAGTACTTGAGCAGAGGATAACGGGTACGTTCGAGATGAAAAGGAAATCTCGAGGTTCAGGATGTAGAACTTTAGAACATTTAAGAATGTGGAATCCACACAACTCTGAGTGATTAGGATGGAAAGGATATCTCCCAGTATGAAACGAGCAATAACGGAATATGGAACACACACGACTCAAGAAACTTAATACTAGGTCAACTGGGGTAAAAGAAACGACCTTGCGAGAGAAGGCACCTGAGTCTTGAATGACTAGAAGAGATAGCCAAACCTTTTCAAATCAAAACAGGTAAGGTGACCCAGAATTGGAGCGATACCAGATAAGGAGTAAAAAGAATCCTAAGAAGGTTTTCACAACTCATTTGAGGTTTCAAAGTAGTTTTCACAAACACTAGACTCGACATCGACCAAGCAGTAAGGTTTTCCTACAGGCAGTCCTGCTCTGATACCAAGACTTGTTAGACCCCAGACCAAGAGATATACATACTGTTATGTGCTCCTAGCCATGGACTCACAAGGGCTTCAGGGTTACCAGCCCATAGCCGCAACAAACAACGGCAGGCAGACTGGATTCATCGGCACGTAGTCCGGATCCCCAGTCTACTACTCCTTGTATCCATGCTAGTCATAACTAACTATGCATATCAAAGCGTCCACGAATCGTATGAAACTGAAGGAACGGGACCAAAGATATACAGAGCTGCTATGTGTCCAGAAAGTGCAACAACAATCGAGGGTTACCGGGGTTACCTCGCCCCAGGCCGATCACATCGACAGGCGGGCTCGGACATGGATCATCGGCTCCACAACCCCTCGACTGCGACAACTATGCAGGCATAGCCAAAACTGTATAACAATGAGCTCGAAACCAACAACCGATCAAAGCAGTACTCTAAACATGAAGCTTTAATAAACAGGTGTTACTAGAGTATAGCTTACAAACAGAGGTCACACGACCCAACATTACATCACACAACGGAAGGCAAATTATGTTGCTAATCAACAAGAACCAAAAAGGCCTAAGAGGCCGCAACATAAGGCGACGTCCCAGCCCATAGATTCCAGGCTGCTACCTGGGAACCCCAAACTACTCGTCGATGTCCACGTCGAAACACCACCGAACTGAGGAACTCCACCTGAACCAAGTTGAAGCAAACATGAGTACGGGAGGTACTCAACAAGACTTAGTTAACCTATTATATATCTGCTTCTTTTAGAAAGGTTTTATGAAGGTTATTTGCGTAAAGCCATCTTTGTTTTCCAAGTTGAGGAAGAAACAGCACGTCTCATAGAATATTTTGAAAACAGATGAGAATGCTACTCAACTACTGCTACCATCATTTTTTAATCCACCAAATCATTTCAGCACCTCGTGCTTCAAAGATCACCTCTTCAAGTTGTTCCGGTAACTCAATCTACAAGGTAACCCCTCTCGGCATCTCCGAGGAGGCATCCTTCATTCGTTATCAACAAGTTTTAGTCATTCCGTTCAAGTTATCTATGATCACAGAATCCGTCACCAAGTCGTCTTTAACCGCAGACACGACTTTTCGAAAAGATTTAACCCTGCAGGGGTGTACAACTTTACCCACACGTACCAACCGACTCTTAGTGCCACATGATTAGCACTAGCCCGGGAAGTGCCGGCAGAGGGTAGTCGATTCTCAGCCTTTACCTTGTCGAACCATATCCATGAGTCAACCCAAACAGGGCCACCCCGTCAACAGGGAGTTGGCCACCTCCTGACGGCACCTGTTCTGTGAGTCGGGAACAAGATCCGTGTACGTCCATCACTTGTCCCGGTCACGACCTAGTTTTCTCCAAAACATTTTCCGACTCACACGCATATGGAAAGCTCAAACTACGTGGCTCATGGATAAGGTTAAACAAGTTAGTCAGTCGGGCGGGGTTCATCGGCCCACATGTGGCTGTACGCTCAGTCTTGGCTCGAAGGCGAGAACTCGCTCCTAGGGGCATGAACAGGACAAAACGCCACAACCCATTGTGGCCTCACATCCATGCCGTGAATAGTCAAGTTATCAAAGATAAGTCAAATCATAAACACCTGACATTGTAGATTCACGCATTGACCAGATTCATCAACTAGGCATGGCTAAGCAAGACTCACAAGGTTTAGAGAAGCGCGCACAAACAAACCTATAGCTGCTAGGTGAAGTGGATCAGGATATCTAGGTTATGTAGTATATAGGAGAACTCTATCTACTGACATCAAATAGTTTGGAACCGAATGCAAAGTACGAGATTCAAATCACTTTGAAATCATATATGAGCAGATAAGAGGTTATGCTTGCCTTGGTTATAAGAAAACCAGATAAAGTCTTCAGGAATAAGTGCTTGACTTGTCGGTTAGGATCAAGTATTCGTCATGGAGTTGCTAGCCTTCACTTCGGAGTCGCGTTCTACCGAGGGGGAAACAACACCGAAACAAGGAAGAACAATCAACCATGACATTGATGCAATGCGCAATATGTATGCATGAGCAAGTTAATGCACTAAGATAAAGCCCTAGACATGATCGTTGGGTTGCTAGGGTTCGTATGTCAGTTAGGCATTTTTACTGGAATTTGCCCGAAATGGACCCCGGAGGGGGTTTCGGGCGATATTGAAAGTGGGTATAATTTTAGTTGCTCAAATTAGTTTAAAAACATCACAAACAGGTTGCATTTGTCATTTTGAGCAAATTGGTATATAACTTTTAATTTTCTGATTTTAGTGAATAAAAACTTATTTTTCTATTTTAAATGATTAAACAATATTAAATAAATGGTCATTTTTGAACTTTGTCAAACATATATGAAAATGACATATTTGGATAGATCTCATTTTTCTAATCATTTCTATACTTTCATTTTATTTTTATGAGCAATATTTTATTAGTTATTGAATTTACCAAAATAAACCATTTTCTGGAATTTTCCTCAAATAGATAAAAAAGGGGAATATGATGTCAGGATGACATCATCCCTGCATCACCCAGGGATGAACTTCTCTGTTCCTATCAAATTCGAATGTCTTGGTGGATGATTCGTGCAATTGAGTTGGGGCCTAGGTAGATGGAGTTAGGGGCGACCATTGGGTGGCGGCGGCTGGCCGGATGGCCGCCGGAGTTGGCCGGCGGCGACCGTACCGCGGCGGTGGAGCAAGCCGCATGGCGGCGGCCGTCTACGCAGAGGGAGGGGGCAAGGGGAGGGCACCTACATGTGCAGGAGATCACCGCGAACGCAGTGGAGGGGTCGAGGAGGCCGGAGGAAGGTCGAGGGCGCCGGAATCACGCTCGGCGGCGGCGGCCGGAGCCGGTGAAGACGCAGATGGCGGCGTCCGTTCAGGACATCCCGGCTCGATTCAGTTCGCTGGGAGGTAGAGGAGGTCGAGGTGATCCTCCTGGTACTCTCGGTGTAGCTCGGCGGGCTCCGGGGCAGCGGCGATTCGCGACGGCCGGACGGAGGCATCGGGTAGGGTCCCTGGTTTTCTCCCTGAAGAAATACAGAGAGTGAGGGGAGCTGACAGAGAGAGAGAGGAGTGCGGGGGTACGGCTTCGTCGTGCCTTCTCACCCGCGCACGGGCGGCTAGCAGTACGTGGCAGCATCCCTCCAGCGAGGTGCTTGCCTGCCTGGCTGGAGGTGGAAGAAGACAAAAGGCGTTCTTGCGAAAACCCCCTAGGAAAGAATAAAATTAAAAAGAAGCCCCTGGCAGAAAAGAATAGCACTGTAATTGCTTGTTTTCAGGACCTTTTTGCAAATTAAAAATTTGGCAAAAATAGGTTTTGGAAACCTTATGAAATTTCCAACAAAACCATATTTTGTTTTGGTGCAAATGAAATATTTTTCAATACAACATTTTGGAAACCATTTAAAATACTATTTGTGATATTTTCTCAAACCAATGTAAATTCAAGTTTTAAATTGGTTCGAACATGGTTTAAATTTTTGTTTCATGCATGTATGAGATGAACACACACCACACACCCTAATGTAGCAAAAATTGGGGTGTTACAGGAAGCATCCAAAGTGTCTCAGTACAGACAAGATCCAAATAGGCCTAAGAGGCCGGAAACGAAAAGACGGAGCCCATCCACGAAGTCTCGGATCCTGCTCGGGTCCGCTATCTACTCGTCAGCAGCCTCGTCATACTCCACGTAGTAGCCACCATGGGGATCCTCGGAAACGTAGTCTGCGGAAACCACAGCCCCAACGGGGTCAGTACATAAACGTACTGGCAAGAAGACTCACAGTTCACCAAAGTGTACCCGACAACATCAAGCACAGATGCTTTGGGTTCAACGGAAGAAAGGGTGATACAAAAGATGCGGCAGCTGGCTGCTCTAACCAACTACAGAGTTGCTATAACTTCTGGCTATCAGAAAAGGGATAAGATAGCGTATCATAACCAACTACTAACTAACTCCAAACAAACCCATCCTGGATCTCGCCCCTTATCCAAAGAAGCAATCCGAGGATAACTCACACAGTTGGATTAATGATGGTTCAAGTTATTGTGTCAATAAGACTATTACTAGTCAAGTTATCATTAGTTAGATGTAAGTTGTTCTGAGTACTTGTTAGCCAGTACTTTCACCAAGTCATCCATAACCGCGGAAAACACGGCTTCTCGAGAAGATTTATCCCTGCAGGGGTGCACCAATTTGGCCGTACACGTAAGAATAACCCGCCAGATGGGAAGGCCTTTCCCACCAAGCGGGGCACTCAACACAACTCAACTCTTCTTCGCATCAAGCCCAAAGAACCCCGTGCAATTGAGCGCACGGCTAATCAAGCCCCACGAAGAAAAGGGGACCCTCATAGCACTCTAAGAACATGTCTCCCTAAATGCCGACTACAAAAGTTCCACCCTGCGCCAAGGGTTCGCACCTGCATATGCATGCGGCAAATGGAAAACCCGAACTAAATGAGGCGATTTGGACGAGATGCGAATCGAATCAAATTGAGGGGGGCGCCCATACACGCTTCCCACATGCGGTTAGTGCGCTCATCATGGATCAGTAGACAAGATCCTTTTCCTAATTAGGGTCGACACTAGCAGGCCTCAAAACCACGCCGGGCCTCCTGCCGGGGCCTTATCATCAAATTATTATTACCTCAAAATTTAACAGGTTGTTGTTTAACATCGAGCCCCAGAACATAATGAAATATAGTAACAGAAAGTAACGGGTAACAGACTCGAGCAAAACAACCCTAAGCATGCTAGTAAGACACGGGCAACAAGCAAAAAGGTTATAGGTGTGGAGGTGAGGCTATATCAGGGTTAAAGGGTAACATGTGATAGGTTCGTAACAGAAGCAACGATTCATAGGGCTAGCAGAATAGACAACGGAAAGTATCGGTATCCAATGTTGAAAGGAACACAATGGTTCATGTGAGTGAATACTTGCCTGCAAACTCAGCAGCCTGGTACTGAGCTAGATCCTCAGAAGGGGTGTCGTAAGCATCGTCTGTCTCAACGTCGTCATCCATTCGAGAAGAAGCAAACAAACAACGCAGAGAGACAAACAATCAATAACATGGCATAGTGCACAATCATGGAATGATGCATGACCATTTAATTGATGCATCAAAATAAACTAGTTGACATGGTAACAACATGATTAAATGGACCCACATGCAATTTGAGTTGCATATGAAAAGCCCATGAATTAGGGTTGAAATAATTGTTCTACCACTAATCATCATGTGAAGGTTGATTAGGATGATGCATGGATGAGGAAAACAGAAAGAAAACAACAATAGAAACAATTTGAAATAAGGTTTACCAAGTTTGGAATTTTATTTATTAAGTTATGAAAATTTTCTTCTTAAAGGTGTTACACAAGCATTTGTTGTTTTCACCAATTTTAATTGTTCAAAATAGATAACAAAGTTCATATTTGAAAAGAACAAAAAAATTTAGGTGAAATACATGTTTCACTTGTTGAAAAAGGATTTACAATAAATTACTTATGGATTAAACAAGTTTAAGCAAGATTTAAATGAATTTAATTCAAATGTGAAATTATTTGGATTTTTATTTGTTCAAAACATTAAACGAAATTCATATTTGAAAAGTGTGACGCCCCGAGATCGGGCACTATGCAGATTTCAGCATTCCCGCCAAATCCGCATAATAACCGATTCCAGGTTGCCATTTATGATAACATTACAATAGTTCACGAATATTCCACAATTACAACAGCAACAGATAGATACAAGATGACTCGAACGAGCCAGGGTTACAACTGATACAATACAAAGATCCAGATAACAGCGGAAGAAACAACATATCGTCCCTCTACGGACAAGATCCAAATTGGACTAAGAGTCCTGAAGAATAACCGAAAGCGTCCAATCCCTGCCCAGGCCAAGCCGGAGGGATTCCCAAGCTAACGTCGTCAGACTTCAAACCTGTTGACTGCAAGTTGGAATTTGCAGCCACGAAAGAGATTCGTGGGTCAGTACGGTTAAGTACTGGCAAGGGGGATAAAACCCATACTCACAAGAATACCGGCGTAGCCAATCATCACAAGTTACAAATACTTTAGGATCAACGGAAAGGAAGGGGTTATTGCAAATAAGCGACGGCAGGCTGCACTAACCAACTACAGAGATTCTATTACTTCCAACTATCAGAAAGGGGATAAGATCGAGTGATAGTAACCAACTGAAAGATAACTTCAAACAAACCCATCCTGGATCTCGCCCCTTATCCGAAGAAGCAATCCGAGGATAACTCACACAGTTGAGTTAATGATGATTCAGATTATTGTGTCAATAAGCCTATTACTAGTCAAGTTATTAATCATTGGGTGAAAGGTTGTTAATCATTAGGTTTAAGTTGTCCTGAGTACTTGTTAGCCAGTACTTTCACCAAGTAATCCATAACCGCGGAAAACACGGCTTCTCGAGAAGATTTACCCTGCAGGGGTGCACCATAGTAACCGTACACGCAAGAATAACCCGCCAGATGGGGAGCTAACCCACCAAGCGAGGTACTCTACACAACCAACCCTTCTTCGCATCAAGCCCAAAGCACCGCGTGCTGTGCGTGCGCGGCTAATCGAGCCCCACGAAGAAAAGGGGACCCTCATAGCACTGGAAGACCACGCCGCCCTAAATGCCGACTACGAAAGTTCCACCCTGGCGCCAAGGGTTCGTACCTGCATATGATGCAGCAAATGGAACACCCGAACTAGTACGGCGATTTGGACGAGATGCGAATCGAGTCAGTTGAGGGGGGCGCCCATACTCGCTTCCCACATGCGGGTAGTGCGCTCATCATGGATCAGTAGGCAAGACCCTTTTCCTATTAGGGTCGACACTAGCGGGCCTCAAAACCTCAAAGGGCCTCCCGCCGGTGCCTTATCATCAAATTATTATTAACAGCAGCATTAACAGGATTGATTGATTAATATTTCGAGCCCCCGGAACGGTAACAACAATAATAGTACGATAGTAAAAGAAATAACCGACAACAGGCTCGAGCAAAAGCAACTCTAAGCATGCTAGATAAGAACAGGCTCAAACAAAGGCGGTAGGTATGGAGGTGAGGCAATATCAAGGTTAAGGGATTCATGTGATGGGTTCGTAACAGAAACAACTACCACTTAGGCTAGCAGGAAAGAATCAACGGAAAGAATCGGTAACAAGTGATGAAAGGCAGCCATATGGCATGCAAGTGAGTATACTTGCCTGAGATCCCGCAAGGTAGCAGAACTTGTCGTTGCTCACATCATCTCAATGTCCTATCCGAGAAGAAGCAACGAACCTCGAACAAACACCGGAATGCAACAATTACTACTACGGCAAAAGATCCAGCATGATCAAGATATGGATGCATGACAAGTTTAAAGATGCATAAAGGTAAACTAGTTGACAAGATGAACAATTTAAATGGACCCATATGCAATTTGAGTTGCATATGAACAGCCCAGGAATTATGGTTCAAACAATTGTTTTCCAACTAACCAATAGGTGAAAGTGGATTAGCATGATGCATGGATGAGGAAAACAACAAAATAACAACAATAGAACCAATTGGAAATAAGGTTAACAAGTTTGGAAATTATTGGTTAAGTTTGGAAAGTTTGGTTACTTAAACATGTCACACAAGCAATTGTTGTTTTCAACAAGTTAAAGTGTTCAAAATAGATAGCAAAGTTTATATTTGAAAAGAACACCAAATTTTAGTTGAATTACATGTTTCACATATTGAAATTGGACTTTGGATTATTTAGTTGTGAATTAAACAATATTAAACAATTTTTAATTGAATTAAACAAGATTTAAATTATTCAGGCAATTTTAATTATTCAAAACAGAAAACAAAAATTATATTTGAAAAGGTTATTTAAAATGGTATGGAAAACATATTTTATTTGCATTTATTGGATTAATAAATAATTAGTTATGGAATTTACAAATTAACATTTGAAATATTTAAGTTTGAATTTTAAATGCATTTGAAGTTTCCAAAACAGTACACCAATTGGATATTTGGAAAGATTAGGAAATTTGGATCAGAAAACATATAAAACTTGCATTTATTGGAATTATAGATTGGAAGTTATTAAAGTTTGAAATTTTGATCCAAATCTGCTATTTGTAACTCATTTTGGAAAACAGAAATTCGCAGGGGTTTTTCTCACAGCACTGCTAGCCAGCCCCAGCCACTGCAGTGTGGGCCTGGGGGGCCAGCGTGGCGCTGCTGCTTGCGTGTCCACAGGAGCCCATGACAGGTGGGGCCGCGAGCGCGCGAAGGGAAAATAGAGGAAAAGGGTGCGTGTCCTGGGGATCGAACCCGGGACCTTCCTCGCGCGCGAGAGAGGCTCTACCGCTGCGCTATCGCTTGATTCGTGACAGAACAAGGCAGGGTGGGGTTTTGAGGCTCCTTGGCTCGAAACAACTGAACCAAAACACGTTCAGCGGAACCTGACCACGAACGCAGACAGAGACGACGGCGGCCTTCTGCCGCTGCGGCGATGGGCGCGCGTGGTGCTTGCGGGCGCTCGCGCGGAGGCCGTGCGGTGTGCCTAGGGCGTGGAGGCGGACGATCCGAGAGGGGAAAGGGAGAACGGAGGCGAGCTCACCGTGGTTCTGTAGACGTGCAGTAGTCGACGATCGGAGACAGTGGCAGAAACGGCCGGGAAAATCGGCGACGGCGCGGCCGGCACGGGCCGCCTCCCGCCTCCGAGTCTTCGGCGAAAATGGTGGTGGATGTGAGCTGGTTCCATTCCCACGGACGGAGGAACCTCGAGGTACCCAGGTCGTCCTCGCGACATGGAGGAAGAGGTGGCTCACGGTGGTGTTCGGTGTGGTGTTTGCAGGGTTCAGAGACAGCAGGCTTTGGAGGGGAAGGAAAGAGAGGAGAGAATGGCGGCGGGGCGGATGGTCTAGGGTTTGCAGGGGCTCGGGAGAGGGATGTTTTAAGGGGGAAGGGCAAGGGTACGGCAGGCCATCCGGTGGGGAAGGAGGGATCGGAGGGTGGTTCTCTGTTCGTACTCATGGTGACGTCTGCTGGAGGAGGACGATAGCGACAGGAAGGGGTACTGGGCCAACTCGGTTAGATGGGCTGGGTTGTGGGAGAAAGAAAAAGGAGTGGTGGGCTGGCTGGTCCTGGGCTGCTCCCTCTCCTGCTTTTTTTTTCCTTTTGATTTTTTTTTTTTTTTTTGCAAAGGAATGAAAGGAAGAGATAGAAAAGGATTTGGGGATTTTGGGGTGGTTTATGTTAGGCAATATTTTTATTAATTTTCAAAGCAGGAAAATAAAAGCAATGCTAACATAGATTCCAAATTCTTTTGAACCATTAGTTTGATTTTCAAATTGGTATTTGAATTTCAAATAGGGTTTGGGGTTTTATTTTACATGAAATTTTTTAGTAATTTGCAAACAACAAATCAAAGCAAAGGTTAGTTAATGATTTCAAAATTGGTATATTAGTTTGATGTTTAAGTGGTTGGTGGAATTTCAAATAATGTTTTGATTTTGGGAATTTTGGAAATAACAAAGTTTTATTTAACAAGTTCAAGCAACAATACCAACATTATTGAATTCAAATTGTTTTGAAAAAAAACAGAATGCAATGCTCATGTGATGCATATGATGCAAGCAAAAAGAAAACAAACAATCTCTAATAGGGTAACACCCCAGGTGTTACAGACGACACCACTAACAAGGGATTGCGCCCTCGCAATCCACCTGCTAACCCGGGAGGGGAAAGAAGTTCGACTATCGTTTCTTCGTTCTTCCGGTTGATCTCCTCGACACCACTAACAAGGGATTCTTGCTCGGAGTGACGACGATGTTCTTCCACCAGGAATCTGCCGATGATCGAACCTATTAGGTTAAGGGCTCAGAAAACGTCCACCCACGTAGGATCCTAACACTTTGAAAGATTGAGTACGAGAGCAGACTCCAAAACAAATAAGATGGGAGGGGAAATAGAATAGGGATAAGGAGAAAACAAGAATCCTATTGAGATGTTTTTCCAAAATAGTTTAGCAGAAATAGTTTTTGACACTCTAGAAACAACGACCGTTAGCGAGGTTAACCTACAGGCTTTGCGGACCCGTTGCTTCGATAACCATTCGTATCGAAACAATCTCGGGAATCGGAACCAAGGCTCTGATACCATTTGTGACGCCCCGAGATCGGGCACTATGCAGATTTCAGCATTCCCGCCAAATCCGCATAATAACCGATTCCAGGTTGCCATTTATGATAACATTACAATAGTTCATGAATATTCCACAATTACAACAGCAACAGATAGATACAAGATGACTCGAACGAGCCAGGGTTACAACTGATACAATACAAAGATCCAGATAACAGCGGAAGAAACAACATATCGTCCGTCTACGGACAAGATCCAAATTGGACTAAGAGTCCTGAAGAATAACCGAAAGCGTCCAATCCCTGCCCAGGCCAAGCCGGAGGGATTCCCAAGCTAACGTCGTCAGACTTCAAACCTGTTGACTGCAAGTTGGAATTTGCAGCCACGAAAGAGATTCGTGGGTCAGTACGGTTAAGTACTGGCAAGGGGGATAAAACCCATACTCACAAGAATACCGGCGTAGCCAATCATCACAAGTTACAAATACTTTAGGATCAACGGAAAGGAAGGGGTTATTGCAAATAAGCGACGGCAGGCTGCACTAACCAACTACAGAGATTCTATTACTTCCAACTATCAGAAAGGGGATAAGATCGAGTGATAGTAACCAACTGAAAGATAACTTCAAACAAACCCATCCTGGATCTCGCCCCTTATCCGAAGAAGCAATCCGAGGATAACTCACACAGTTGAGTTAATGATGATTCAGATTATTGTGTCAATAAGCCTATTACTAGTCAAGTTATTAATCATTGGGTGAAAGGTTGTTAATCATTAGGTTTAAGTTGTCCTGAGTACTTGTTAGCCAGTACTTTCACCAAGTAATCCATAACCGCGGAAAACACGGCTTCTCGAGAAGATTTACCCTGCAGGGGTGCACCATAGTAACCGTACACGCAAGAATAACCCGCCAGATGGGGAGCTAACCCACCAAGCGAGGTACTCTACACAACCAACCCTTCTTCGCATCAAGCCCAAAGCACCGCGTGCTGTGCGTGCGCGGCTAATCGAGCCCCACGAAGAAAAGGGGACCCTCATAGCACTGGAAGACCACGCCGCCCTAAATGCCGACTACGAAAGTTCCACCCTGGCGCCAAGGGTTCGTACCTGCATATGATGCAGCAAATGGAACACCCGAACTAGTACGGCGATTTGGACGAGATGCGAATCGAGTCAGTTGAGGGGGGCGCCCATACTCGCTTCCCACATGCGGGTAGTGCGCTCATCATGGATCAGTAGACAAGACCCTTTTCCTATTAGGGTCGACACTAGCGGGCCTCAAAACCTCAAAGGGCCTCCCGCCGGTGCCTTATCATCAAATTATTATTAACAGCAGCATTAACAGGATTGATTGATTACTATTTCGAGCCCCCGGAACGGTAACAACAATAATAGTACGATAGTAAAAGAAATAACCGACAACAGGCTCGAGCAAAAGCAACTCTAAGCATGCTAGATAAGAACAGGCTCAAACAAAGGCGGTAGGTATGGAGGTGAGGCAATATCAAGGTTAAGGGATTCATGTGATGGGTTCGTAACAGAAACAACTACCACTTAGGCTAGCAGGAAAGAATCAACGGAAAGAATCGGTAACAAGTGATGAAAGGCAGCCATATGGCATGCAAGTGAGTATACTTGCCTGAGATCCCGCAAGGTAGCAGAACTTGTCGTTGCTCACATCATCTCAACGTCCTATCCGAGAAGAAGCAACGAACCTCGAACAAACACCGGAATGCAACAATTACTACTACGGCAAAAGATCCAGCATGATCAAGATATGGATGCATGACAAGTTTAAAGATGCATAAAGGTAAACTAGTTGACAAGATGAACAATTTAAATGGACCCATATGCAATTTGAGTTGCATATGAACAGCCCAGGAATTATGGTTCAAACAATTGTTTTCCAACTAACCAATAGGTGAAAGTGGATTAGCATGATGCATGGATGAGGAAAACAACAAAATAACAACAATAGAACCAATTGGAAATAAGGTTAACAAGTTTGGAAATTATTGGTTAAGTTTGGAAAGTTTGGTTACTTAAACATGTCACACAAGCAATTGTTGTTTTCAACAAGTTAAAGTGTTCAAAATAGATAGCAAAGTTTATATTTGAAAAGAACACCAAATTTTAGTTGAATTACATGTTTCACATATTGAAATTGGACTTTGGATTATTTAGTTGTGAATTAAACAATATTAAACAATTTTTAATTGAATTAAACAAGATTTAAATTATTTAGGCAATTTTAATTATTCAAAACAGAAAACAAAAATTATATTTGAAAAGGTTATTTAAAATGGTATGGAAAACATATTTTATTTGCATTTATTGGATTAATAAATAATTAGTTATGGAATTTACAAATTAACATTTGAAATATTTAAGTTTGAATTTTAAATGCATTTGAAGTTTCCAAAACAGTACACCAATTGGATATTTGGAAAGATTAGGAAATTTGGATCAGAAAACATATAAAACTTGCATTTATTGGAATTATAGATTGGAAGTTATTAAAGTTTGAAATTTTGATTCAAATCTGCTATTTGTAACTCATTTTGGAAAACAGAAATTCGCAGGGGTTTTTCTCACAGCACTGCTAGCCAGCCCCAGCCACTGCAGTGTGGGCCTGGGGGGGCCAGCGTGGCGCTGCTGCTTGCGTGTCCACAGGAGCCCATGACAGGTGGGGCCGCTCGCGCGCGAAGGGAAAATAGAGGAAAAGGGTGCGTGTCCTGGGGATCGAACCCGGGACCTTCCTCGCGCGCGAGAGAGGCTCTACCGCTGCGCTATCGCTTGATTCGTGACAGAACAAGGCAGGGTGGGGTTTTGAGGCTCCTTGGCTCGAAACAACTGAACCAAAACACGTTCAGCGGAACCTGACCACGAACGCAGACAGAGACGACGGCGGCCTTCTGCCGCTGCGGCGATGGGCGCGCGTGGTGCTTGCGGGCGCTCGCGCGGAGGCCGTGCGGTGTGCCTAGGGCGTGGAGGCGGACGATCCGAGAGGGGAAAGGGAGAACGGAGGCGAGCTCACCGTGGTTCTGTAGACGTGCAGTAGTCGACGATCGGAGACAGTGGTAGAAACGGCCGGGAAAATCGGCGACGGCGCGGCCGGCACGGGCCGCCTCCCGCCTCCGAGTCTTCGGCGAAAATGGTGGTGGATGTGAGCTGGTTCCATTCCCACGGACGGAGGAACCTCGAGGTACCCAGGTCGTCCTCGCGACATGGAGGAAGAGGTGGCTCACGGTGGTGTTCGGTGTGGTGTTTGCAGGGTTCAGAGACAGCAGGCTTTGGAGGGGAAGGAAAGAGAGGAGAGAATGGCGGCGGGGCGGATGGTCTAGGGTTTGCAGGGGCTCGGGAGAGGGATGTTTTAAGGGGGAAGGGCAAGGGTACGGCAGGCCATCCGGTGGGGAAGGAGGGATCGGAGGGTGGTTCTCTGTTCGTACTCATGGTGACGTCTGCTGGAGGAGGACGATAGCGACAGGAAGGGGTACTGGGCCAACTCGGTTAGATGGGCTGGGTTGTGGGAGAAAGAAAAAGGAGTGGTGGGCTGGCTGGTCCTGGGCTGCTCCCTCTCCTGCTTTTTTTTTCCTTTTGATTTTTTTTTTTTTTTTGCAAAGGAATGAAAGGAAGAGATAGAAAAGGATTTGGGGATTTTGGGGTGGTTTATGTTAGGCAATATTTTTATTAATTTTCAAAGCAGGAAAATAAAAGCAATGCTAACATAGATTCCAAATTCTTTTGAACCATTAGTTTGATTTTCAAATTGGTATTTGAATTTCAAATAGGGTTTGGGGTTTTATTTTACATGAAATTTTTTAGTAATTTGCAAACAACAAATCAAAGCAAAGGTTAGTTAATGATTTCAAAATTGGTATATTAGTTTGATGTTTAAGTGGTTGGTGGAATTTCAAATAATGTTTTGATTTTGGGAATTTTGGAAATAACAAAGTTTTATTTAACAAGTTCAAGCAACAATACCAACATTATTGAATTCAAATTGTTTTGAAAAAAAACAGAATGCAATGCTCATGTGATGCATATGATGCAAGCAAAAAGAAAACAAACAATCTCTAATAGGGTAACACCCCAGGTGTTACAGACGACACCACTAACAAGGGATTGCGCCCTCGCAATCCACCTGCTAACCCGGGAGGGGAAAGAAGTTCGACTATCGTTTCTTCGTTCTTCCGGTTGATCTCCTCGACACCACTAACAAGGGATTCTTGCTCGGAGTGACGACGATGTTCTTCCACCAGGAATCTGCCGATGATCGAACCTATTAGGTTAAGGGCTCAGAAAACGTCCACCCACGTAGGATCCTAACACTTTGAAAGATTGAGTACGAGAGCAGACTCCAAAACAAATAAGATGGGAGGGGAAATAGAATAGGGATAAGGAGAAAACAAGAATCCTATTGAGATGTTTTTCCAAAATAGTTTAGCAGAAATAGTTTTTGACACTCTAGAAACAACGACCGTTAGCGAGGTTAACCTACAGGCTTTGCGGACCCGTTGCTTCGATAACCATTCGTATCGAAACAATCTCGGGAATCGGAACCAAGGCTCTGATACCATTTGTGACGCCCCGAGATCGGGCACTATGCAGATTTCAGCATTCCCGCCAAATCCGCATAATAACCGATTCCAGGTTGCCATTTATGATAACATTACAATAGTTCATGAATATTCCACAATTACAACAGCAACAGATAGATACAAGATGACTCGAACGAGCCAGGGTTACAACTGATACAATACAAAGATCCAGATAACAGCGGAAGAAACAACATATCGTCCGTCTACGGACAAGATCCAAATTGGACTAAGAGTCCTGAAGAATAACCGAAAGCGTCCAATCCCTGCCCAGGCCAAGCCGGAGGGATTCCCAAGCTAACGTCGTCAGACTTCAAACCTGTTGACTGCAAGTTGGAATTTGCAGCCACGAAAGAGATTCGTGGGTCAGTACGGTTAAGTACTGGCAAGGGGGATAAAACCCATACTCACAAGAATACCGGCGTAGCCAATCATCACAAGTTACAAATACTTTAGGATCAACGGAAAGGAAGGGGTTATTGCAAATAAGCGACGGCAGGCTGCACTAACCAACTACAGAGATTCTATTACTTCCAACTATCAGAAAGGGGATAAGATCGAGTGATAGTAACCAACTGAAAGATAACTTCAAACAAACCCATCCTGGATCTCGCCCCTTATCCGAAGAAGCAATCCGAGGATAACTCACACAGTTGAGTTAATGATGATTCAGATTATTGTGTCAATAAGCCTATTACTAGTCAAGTTATTAATCATTGGGTGAAAGGTTGTTAATCATTAGGTTTAAGTTGTCCTGAGTACTTGTTAGCCAGTACTTTCACCAAGTAATCCATAACCGCGGAAAACACGGCTTCTCGAGAAGATTTACCCTGCAGGGGTGCACCATAGTAACCGTACACGCAAGAATAACCCGCCAGATGGGGAGCTAACCCACCAAGCGAGGTACTCTACACAACCAACCCTTCTTCGCATCAAGCCCAAAGCACCGCGTGCTGTGCGTGCGCGGCTAATCGAGCCCCACGAAGAAAAGGGGACCCTCATAGCACTGGAAGACCACGCCGCCCTAAATGCCGACTACGAAAGTTCCACCCTGGCGCCAAGGGTTCGTACCTGCATATGATGCAGCAAATGGAACACCCGAACTAGTACGGCGATTTGGACGAGATGCGAATCGAGTCAGTTGAGGGGGGCGCCCATACTCGCTTCCCACATGCGGGTAGTGCGCTCATCATGGATCAGTAGACAAGACCCTTTTCCTATTAGGGTCGACACTAGCGGGCCTCAAAACCTCAAAGGGCCTCCCGCCGGTGCCTTATCATCAAATTATTATTAACAGCAGCATTAACAGGATTGATTGATTACTATTTCGAGCCCCCGGAACGGTAACAACAATAATAGTACGATAGTAAAAGAAATAACCGACAACAGGCTCGAGCAAAAGCAACTCTAAGCATGCTAGATAAGAACAGGCTCAAACAAAGGCGGTAGGTATGGAGGTGAGGCAATATCAAGGTTAAGGGATTCATGTGATGGGTTCGTAACAGAAACAACTACCACTTAGGCTAGCAGGAAAGAATCAACGGAAAGAATCGGTAACAAGTGATGAAAGGCAGCCATATGGCATGCAAGTGAGTATACTTGCCTGAGATCCCGCAAGGTAGCAGAACTTGTCGTTGCTCACATCATCTCAACGTCCTATCCGAGAAGAAGCAACGAACCTCGAACAAACACCGGAATGCAACAATTACTACTACGGCAAAAGATCCAGCATGATCAAGATATGGATGCATGACAAGTTTAAAGATGCATAAAGGTAAACTAGTTGACAAGATGAACAATTTAAATGGACCCATATGCAATTTGAGTTGCATATGAACAGCCCAGGAATTATGGTTCAAACAATTGTTTTCCAACTAACCAATAGGTGAAAGTGGATTAGCATGATGCATGGATGAGGAAAACAACAAAATAACAACAATAGAACCAATTGGAAATAAGGTTAACAAGTTTGGAAATTATTGGTTAAGTTTGGAAAGTTTGGTTACTTAAACATGTCACACAAGCAATTGTTGTTTTCAACAAGTTAAAGTGTTCAAAATAGATAGCAAAGTTTATATTTGAAAAGAACACCAAATTTTAGTTGAATTACATGTTTCACATATTGAAATTGGACTTTGGATTATTTAGTTGTGAATTAAACAATATTAAACAATTTTTAATTGAATTAAACAAGATTTAAATTATTTAGGCAATTTTAATTATTCAAAACAGAAAACAAAAATTATATTTGAAAAGGTTATTTAAAATGGTATGGAAAACATATTTTATTTGCATTTATTGGATTAATAAATAATTAGTTATGGAATTTACAAATTAACATTTGAAATATTTAAGTTTGAATTTTAAATGCATTTGAAGTTTCCAAAACAGTACACCAATTGGATATTTGGAAAGATTAGGAAATTTGGATCAGAAAACATATAAAACTTGCATTTATTGGAATTATAGATTGGAAGTTATTAAAGTTTGAAATTTTGATTCAAATCTGCTATTTGTAACTCATTTTGGAAAACAGAAATTCGCAGGGGTTTTTCTCACAGCACTGCTAGCCAGCCCCAGCCACTGCAGTGTGGGCCTGGGGGGGCCAGCGTGGCGCTGCTGCTTGCGTGTCCACAGGAGCCCATGACAGGTGGGGCCGCTCGCGCGCGAAGGGAAAATAGAGGAAAAGGGTGCGTGTCCTGGGGATCGAACCCGGGACCTTCCTCGCGCGCGAGAGAGGCTCTACCGCTGCGCTATCGCTTGATTCGTGACAGAACAAGGCAGGGTGGGGTTTTGAGGCTCCTTGGCTCGAAACAACTGAACCAAAACACGTTCAGCGGAACCTGACCACGAACGCAGACAGAGACGACGGCGGCCTTCTGCCGCTGCGGCGATGGGCGCGCGTGGTGCTTGCGGGCGCTCGCGCGGAGGCCGTGCGGTGTGCCTAGGGCGTGGAGGCGGACGATCCGAGAGGGGAAAGGGAGAACGGAGGCGAGCTCACCGTGGTTCTGTAGACGTGCAGTAGTCGACGATCGGAGACAGTGGTAGAAACGGCCGGGAAAATCGGCGACGGCGCGGCCGGCACGGGCCGCCTCCCGCCTCCGAGTCTTCGGCGAAAATGGTGGTGGATGTGAGCTGGTTCCATTCCCACGGACGGAGGAACCTCGAGGTACCCAGGTCGTCCTCGCGACATGGAGGAAGAGGTGGCTCACGGTGGTGTTCGGTGTGGTGTTTGCAGGGTTCAGAGACAGCAGGCTTTGGAGGGGAAGGAAAGAGAGGAGAGAATGGCGGCGGGGCGGATGGTCTAGGGTTTGCAGGGGCTCGGGAGAGGGATGTTTTAAGGGGGAAGGGCAAGGGTACGGCAGGCCATCCGGTGGGGAAGGAGGGATCGGAGGGTGGTTCTCTGTTCGTACTCATGGTGACGTCTGCTGGAGGAGGACGATAGCGACAGGAAGGGGTACTGGGCCAACTCGGTTAGATGGGCTGGGTTGTGGGAGAAAGAAAAAGGAGTGGTGGGCTGGCTGGTCCTGGGCTGCTCCCTCTCCTGCTTTTTTTTTCCTTTTGATTTTTTTTTTTTTTGCAAAGGAATGAAAGGAAGAGATAGAAAAGGATTTGGGGATTTTGGGGTGGTTTATGTTAGGCAATATTTTTATTAATTTTCAAAGCAGGAAAATAAAAGCAATGCTAACATAGATTCCAAATTCTTTTGAACCATTAGTTTGATTTTCAAATTGGTATTTGAATTTCAAATAGGGTTTGGGGTTTTATTTTACATGAAATGTTTTAGTAATTTGCAAACAACAAATCAAAGCAAAGGTTAGTTAATGATTTCAAAATTGGTATATTAGTTTGATGTTTAAGTGGTTGGTGGAATTTCAAATAATGTTTTGATTTTGGGAATTTTGGAAATAACAAAGTTTTATTTAACAAGTTCAAGCAACAATACCAACATTATTGAATTCAAATTGTTTTGAAAAAAAAACAGAATGCAATGCTCATGTGATGCATATGATGCAAGCAAAAAGAAAACAAACACTCTCTAATAGGGTAACACCCCAGGTGTTACAAAAAGTTTATACTTTTCTGGTTTGAAAACATATTTTATAAGGTCAGAAAGAATTTAATTTGAGCAAGTTATGAATTTAACAATATTAAATGATTTAAACAAGGTTTAAATCATTTAACCAATTTTAATTATTCAAAACATGGAACAAATTTTATATTTGGAAAGGTGGTTTAATTTTTCATGGAAAACATATTTTATTTGTTGAAAAAGGATTTAAAATGAGCAAGTTATTAATTTGACAATTTTAAATGCATTAATTAAGAAACAGTTGTTTTCAGCAATTTAAATTATTCAAAACAGCAAACAAAGTTGATATTTGGAAAGTACATGAAAAATTGATTGGAAAACATGTTTAGTTTGTTGAATTTGGAATTTTTATGCCCAAGTTATGAATTTTGCAAAATTAAGTGAATAAGCAAGGATTCAAATATTTCACCAATTTAAATTATTCAAAACAGTAAACAAAATTTAGATTTGGGTAGAGCATTTAATTTGGTATTGAAAACATATTTAAAATGTTGAAATTGGAGTTGAAACAAATTAATTATGCATTTTACAAGTTTAGGGTGTAATCTGCCATTTAAACCAATAGCTAGGGACTTAGAAAATATTTTCAGGGGCTATGATAAATGCTAGCAGGGACTTGTTGGTGATTAGCAATTTTTTTTGGCCTAGAAAAATAGAGATGAAAAAGAGGGGGTTTAATCCGCGGGGGTGGGATTCGAACCCACCCCCTCACAGCGCGCACAGGGAGGTGCTACCGCTGCGGTGGTGTTCTGTTTGGTGACAGAAAGGGGGCATCGGGGGGGGGGGGGGTTAAGGTTCAGGTCGTGGATTTTTTTTTAACTGAACTGCAAAGATTCAGTTCGCCTGAACATCGACAGGGCAGAAGGCCGCCGGCGGGATGCTGTGCGCGCGTGGGGCGTCGTGTGCGTGCGCTGTGCTGTGGCCGTGCGTATGGGAGGAGGAGAGGGAGTAGCGAGGGGAGGTGAGAGGCGAGGGGAGGGAGCTCACCTCGAGGGATCAGAGGGAGGAGCAGCGCATCGGGCAGAGGTGGTCGGCGACATGTTGAGGATGGCGGCGGCGCATCCGAGGCTCACGGGCGCTGTGGTGACGTCGAGGAGGTAGCCGGCGGTGGGGGGATTCCATTCCCGGCCCTAGCCTGGCCGGAGGGGGACTAGGTCGCCGGCGATCGCCGGGGGGAGAAGGAGGTTTCGGTGGGGTTCAGGTGGTGCAGAACAGAGATACAGAGAGAGGAGGTGGAAGAAGGGAAAATGGAGGCGGGGAGAGGGAGAAGGAGGGAGAAGAGTGCGAGTTAGGGTTAGGGTTAGGGTTAGCTCGGGGGCCTAGAGTTATAGGGGGAGGTGGAGCTGCAGTGGCCGTTGCTTCTCCTGGATGTCGACGTGGGCACCGGCATCGGCTGCCGTACATGTTGAAGAAAGGTGAGCGAGGGGTACGGGGCGTGGGGAAAAGTGGGCTGGTGGGCGCAGCCCATCTGGCTGGCCTGCCCACCCCTCTCTGCTTTTTTATTTTTTTTGTTCTATTTTTTTTTGCAGATTTGAACAAGGAGGAAAAGAAAGGGGGTTTTTGTTATTAGAAAATTTAGGAAAATTTTGGTATAGTGTAAATATGGTAACAGCAACATTTGCAAGTTTTGGTTTTTCAAAAAGTTCAAATATATTGCTGTTTGGAATTTGATTGAAATTTGATGGGATTTTAATATTAATTGATTAATTTGAATTAAGCAACTTAAAAGTTTTAAATTCAAGGTTATTTGAAACAAGTAATTGATTGGTTCTGTAAGTTTCATAATTTCAAAAAAATGGTGGCTGTTTGTAAAATGCAATTGAATTTGAATGCAATTTGAATGAATTTTGAATATTAAGTGAAATATTTAAAGAGAACCATTTAAAAATAGTTTGAACCCTCAATTTTATTTGAAACAAATTGATTAGAATTGTTTTGTAATTTTCATAAGTTTCAACAGTTTCAACATGGTTGCTGTTTTGGAAATTAATTGAATTTAAAAATGGTTTGGTATTAGATGAAATATTGATTAGAAACAGATCAATAGTTTTGAAATTACACTTTAATGGAAACAAATGATTGTTTTGATTTGAAATATTCATTTGGAAATTGTAACATCACAAGTATGAAACAAAAGGTTTGAAATTTGATTTGAAATTCAAATAGAAAACAGAAGAAAACAAATGAAAACAATTGGAAAACAAAGCAAAACAAATGCAATGAACATGATGGCATGATGCAAAACATAAAATAACAGAGAGCAACCTTTCTAATGGCTATTTTTCATACTTGGGATGTTACATAGATCTTTTTATTTTATTTTATAGTGGCATAAAATGTTTGCCACTCCTCCCAACCTTTCTTACAAAAAACCATGGTTAACCAAATCCTCGGGTGCCTGCCAACTATCACATACCGTGGAGGAGAGTCTATTTTTTAGAGAAGTGAATGCTTATGTCAACGAATGGTAAACAAAAAATATAGTACGTCACAAACCAAATAGACTTCACAAGAGCGGCTCCCATTGAAGGATGCGACTGGTGTAGAAGGTCATCCATCTTCCTCTTTTGTTTACACAATTATGCTTTGACTGATAAATCAGGGGCAAAAATAGTGAAGATAATTTGTTTGTATTAATTTGGGGTTGGGCAGCCACTGCCAGCTCTTCTATCCGGGGTTTTTAGATAAGCGAATGAAGACACTAGTCCGGGGGGGATCCAATCAACAAGTGAGATAAAGATTCTCTATTTATGGCCTCATGGGCTAAAACAGGAACACAAAACATGAGTACTTTTGAAAGTTATAAAGGTAACACATGAGCAATTTACTTTGGAGCGGCGGTTAAATACCACATGTAGGTAGGTATGGTGGACATATTTGGCATACTTTGCTTTTTGGGAGTTGGATGCACGAGTAGAGCGCATACTCAGTACAGGTGGAGGCTAGCAAAAGACTTGGAGCGACAAATCAAGAGAGCAATAATGGCCATAATCATGCATAGCAACAACAACATCATTAACCAAAGCATAAGTGGTACTACCAGTTCAAAAACTAAATGATCATGGAGGCTATAAGTGACTGGTTTGTAGTCATAAACATGGTGTAAGCAGGCGCCCAGTCAACCAAATAAAACATTCAAAGGAGAACACCACAAATTTACGCTTCAATATGACAAGAATAACTCATGATCCTTTCAGTGGCACATCAAACACTCTCAGCTATTTGAGACAAATCATGCTGCTAAATAACCACTAGAATTTAGAACTAAAATAACTTATAGCATGGTATGACAAAGTCTAGCCACATTCTATACAAGGTTCTATTTGCATCGTTATAAATTCTACCACATGCAGCAGTTTCTTTTCCCAACAAGCACAAAACATGAGAGTACTAAAATAACACTACTAAAACTAACATCTCTTAAGAAGATATGCAATCAAAACAAGAGCTAAACAAAAAAATTACTGCAGCTAGAAGAAAATTTGGAATACGACGAAAACGAGTATTCAAATTAAAAAGCGGAGCGTGTCTCTCTCCCAAACAAGGATACTAAGTTCCAATGTTGTTTATTTAAGCAAGGGAACAAAAAAATAAAATAAAACTGAACGGAAAATAACAGATGCTCCAAGTAAATTTCATATGATGTGACCGAATAAAAATATAGTTTCACTAGAAGTGACCTGATAAATTGTTGATCAAGAAGGGGATGTTTTGGGAATCCCCAAGCTTAGATTCTTGAGTCTTCTTAAAATTTGCAGGGATGTACTGCGGGGCATCCCCAAGCTTTGACCTTGCACTCTTCTTGATCACATTATATCACCATCTTCTCTTGACCCTTGAAAACTTCCTTCACACCACACTCAAAGAGTAATTCACATTAGGGGGTTAGTGCAACAATAAAAAATCCATGGGTTCTGTATGGGCACAATTGCTATTGATACTTTTAAACATTAGCTATGGCCACTGATGTCGAGACATCATATTAGAGTTCATAGACGGGGGTGCCTTGATACTACTGGTAAAGACGTGGGGGGGCGAGGTAGTATGACAACCAGGAACACCAAATTTACCCAGGTTCGGTACGTCGCAACTAGGCAGCGTTCCTACTCCTGCAATCTCACTAAATCAGGGCCGAAGCCTGAACTATACAAAGTATAATGTGAGTAGGGTTTCGCTAGCTCGACGAGGATCAACTTCTCGGCGAGTTGGCTTATAGCTAATTGTCCTCTGTCTTCTCTCCCGTCCGGCTTTATATAGATAGCCGGGTTACGGCTTACAGAAAAGGAAACCTAGAAGACTACGGTAAGTATCTAACTTGGAAAGCAGAAATCCGCCTTCTACTCCAAGCCGCACCACTTTGGGCCGTAGTCCGGGTTCTTCTAGAATCCGGCTTCTGCGCGTCAGCTTACTGGGCCGCCTAATGGACTCTGATCCATTACCAAACAGGCCACTCTGGTAATCCGGCTCTTTAGGACAATGCCGGATATACCCCTAAACGGTATATATCCGACAATAGCCCCCAAGAAGGATTGAGACTTAATTCAGCCACCTTTCGTCAATTCATTCTGTTCCGAGAAATGTGGGCGCTTTGTCTCGATTCTTCTTTTCCCGAAATCATTCATAACAGGAAACTCGGATTTTGTCAGAATCCGGCTTTTTCTTCCATGAGCCTTCGTGGAGAAGGAACCTCATGCCGTCAGCGATGAAATCGTGCTGACATCACGGACGTTTGGGTTAATTCAAAAAACCCTGAAACGTATATGTGACCGATTCTCGCGGGAAACGAGGAGATATCCATTATCACCATGTCCCCTCGTTTCCCGGAATTTCCGGCTATAAATAACCGTTGTAGCCCATCTCAACGCATTTCCGACTTAAAATAGCCGCCTCGGGCCATCCGGATTACCCTTCTGCTCCCTCTTCTCCCTCAAACCCCCACCGCCATTTCCACAGAGCCCGAGCTCGAGTTTGCGAGAGTGAGCAGATAACGAGTGACAACACCTTCCCTGGAAAGAGCCATTGGAGGATCTGGATCCACACCACGTCGCCCAAACATGACCAACGGAGGATCACCCCGCGCTACGGAGGAGAGCTCCATTGCCTTGGACATTGACGGCATAATTAACGACATCGACCCGCAGCTGGATTCCCCCAGCCGCGCCACCGCGAGCGCGCCGGACGGAAACACAGGCAACTTGGCCCGTGGGGGTCTTACTCCCGCGGCCGAAAGCGCGCCGTCGTCATCTACCGCACCTACTTCGCCCCTCGCCACCGAGCCTGCGGAAGAAAACATCGCTCGCGGCGGTGAGGAGATCGCCACCTCTGGCGCGGCCGGAGCCGAAGAAGATGCGGAGGAAAACTCTGGGAACTGGAGCCACTTCAACGTGGTTCCGTCCCTTGTTCAGACAATGGAGAAGGAGGGGCTCGTGTGGAAGGGTAAATGGCGGTACGAGGAGGATGACTCCGAGCCATCGCCAAAAGCCGGAGAAAGGGTTCTCCTTACCTTTCACATCAATAGAGGTATGGGATTTCCACCTTCCGCCTTTTTTCTTCAAGTACTCAACCACTACAACATCCAACCACATAATTTTCCTCCCAATTCCATTCTTTATCTAGCCGGGTTCCAATCCCTCTTCGAAGGGTATCTAGGGATAGAACCTAGGTTAGATTTCTAGCAGTATTGCTTCAGGGTGAAGAGCAACCCCTCTGAGGACACTTTCCCCACCTACGGGATCATCTCCTTCACCGTGCGTAGGTTTAGGGAGGATTGGTTTCCAAAAATAAAAACCTCAGAATCCGTCAAATTTTGGACAGGTTCCTTCTTTTGCCACGAAGATGTCCTGTTTCCTAGAAAGGAAACAGGCATTCCACCTTTCGTTAATTCTGAGGCCACTCCCCAAGACAATTGGGCAGTGGACGCAGTCCAAACTTTGTCGGGTGATCTGATGAGAATCAAACGGCCCATCGCAAAACTCCTCTCCTCCTCTCACTGGCACCAACACAGTTCTGTGTTGGTTCGGGAGACGCATCTAGCCATTGGCTTATCACGTAACCCGCCTACTTTGCGACTATACGTGCCCGGAGGATGCATTGAGGGGAACGGACAAAGCGTTCTCCGAGAGGGATTTCAAGAAGCGGGTAAATCATCTGTTCGCTACTCGCGACCAATATGAAGAAAGCCGAGAAATGTATCATGAGGGAAATCCAGCTCCAAAGGTAACATTTTTCTTGTTTGAGCAATTTCTCGGATTTCCTCTTTCTCAGATTTTTTAATTAGTCGGATTTTGTGCTTCTTTTACAGCTGGCCGATCTTCCTGATGATGACCTTGCCACCGACGCAGAGTTGGATGCAATGTGTGCCGACTTTGCAGGTGGACGGAAACGCAAGAATCCTTCCACTTCTCAAGAGGTGGTTGAACTTGACGGAGTTCCCGTCGCGACTTCCAGGTAAATCATCTGGTTTCTCTTTTCTCTGCTTTTTGTTGCAGAAACCTTCTTTTCTTTCTTGGAATTCTAACTTCTCGGATTTTTCCTTTCTAGCCTGGCTCCAACAACTCTGAAGCCGAAAAGCCGGAAGAAGCTGAAGTTTTTGCGAGAAGAGGGGCACATCATTCTCCTGCTGCTGCTCCTGACACTCCGGTTGTAGTTGAGGAGCAAAACTTGACTGCAAGGGAAGAGGATCCCTTGCAGACCAGCCATCCCATTGCACCGGAGACGGACGCGAGGGAAAGGGCAGTGGAGCCGGAGGTTGGGGGTCCTTCCAATGTTCCAAAGGAAGAGTCAATCCCCAACTATGACCCTCAATTCAAGGTGAAACAAGAAGAACACTTTGACGAACATGGATACATTCATCCATGGGCAACAAAGTACTTTTCCTCGGCTACTTTAATCCGTCCTTGGCCGCAAGGCAGACTTATTGTTAGGAATAACTTCGTGTTTTCGCCTCGGCAGATTATCCAAGAGTGCATTTGCCACGTTGGAATTCTCTTTGCCGAGTATGCAAAGGAATTCAATGAGAATTTGTCGGATCTCCAACGGATGAGCCAGGTAATATCTCTAGCCCCCAAGAATTTTGCCAAATGTATTCACTTTTGACTTAATGCTTTTATCATGACCCTGCTTGCTTTTTGACTTAAGCGTTTTGTCTCTTTTCCGTGTTTCAGCAAACTGTTGAAAACATTAACATGGAAGTTTTCAGTAAACTTACCATCAATAGTAAGGAGGTGAAAACTCTCCTTAGCATTCTTGAAGATAAGGACTCGGAGTTGGCCTCCATTCAGCAAAAGCTGGATGAATCTGCAAGTAATTTATCACTGCTTTTTATAGGATTTTTTTCTAAGTAATTTTTCGAGTTTTTTACTCTTCATTTTACTTACTTTTCAGCTTCTTTGGCAAAAGACAAACAAATTTTTGAAGATGCCGTCAATGCCGAGAACCTTCGCAAGGGAAACCTGGAACTTCACAAGCTCACTGTGAAGCTCCAGAAAGACCTGGAGGCCAGCCAACTTGCTATCGGCATTGCCGAGTCCAAGGCCTCTAGCCAGGCCAAGAAGGACAAGGCCACCATCAGGGACCTGGAGAATGCCCTGAACCAGTGCCTTGAGGAAGGCACGAAGATGGATAGAATTCTCGGTAAGTTTTTAAACTTTTACCGGAATTTTATTTTCCCTTCTTCCGTTTTTCTTAACTTTCGTTTGTTGACTGAAACAGAAGGTAGCCCCTCACTTACCCAGATCGAAAGAATCCGGGATTTTGAGAAGGTCTTCACCGCACTTAAATCTGCGGGAATGCTACTTATCAATAAGTACATTCCTGACAAAGCAGGAGAATTCTTGGAAGTCAGTAAGCTTCTAGAGGCGATCGAGGAGGTGGCGAACCACAAAGAATCCTGGTTCCACTCTGCGGCTCACGGTGGTGTGCGCATGGCCCTTGGGCTCATGCGTATGCATTATACCACTGCCAAGTCTTGGAGCGTGGCGTCAGGTATCCCTCAAGGATACACGGACGCTACAAAGATAGCACAAATGGTGAACATCTCCACCTTTTACCCCAAGGAGGAAGTTCCGACAACTCCTGAGGATTCCAGTAGCGAGGATGAAGACTCGGATCCCTAAGAAGCTGCTTCAGTCCTGGGTAGATGGCAGGCAAACATAGAAGCATTACTATTCTTACAATGCAATATTCATTGTAATGTTATCTATCATTTGTATAAACAAGTACTCCTCTTTTGTAGTTTTAATTTATAAGTCTTTGCAAGTTTTCCGGGTTTTAATTCCTTTATCTTCTAAGTTCTCTGGTTTATATGTTTTAATTGTCCTTAGTGTTTGAAATGGCTCAATGGTACTTAATCTTCACGCCAAGTAAACGGGTTTAACCGATCAGTCGAAACTCGGAAACATGGATTGTACCAAGGCATTTTTACTTACTAATTTCAGTGACCCAACATAAAAACGATCAGATAATACTTAGAGAAAATAAGGAATTTTGAATTTTATGAAACTTAGGCACGCAGGCACAATCTGGGTTTCCTTAAGCCTCCTTAGGCCGAAAATCATTAAGTTTTTTACCTCCGAGCACGCAGGCACAATTCGGGTTGACATTGACTATTTTGAAAGATCATTGGGAAATAGATAAGACGGACTTATGCTTTGTACTATAATAAACATGTAAAACATGAATGCATGAATTCTGACAACTTTATTTCATGATCTCAAAGATGTTTACATAGAAATTGAACTAAGTGTAGAAGAGACGTAACTGCTGGATGCTCCAGGGTCTCTTTGTCTCTCCCAGTTCGATATCTATCTTTCTATTTGTTTTGTGATTCGGTCTTTTGGGATCATCCTCCGTATCCCGAATATCTACAAGATAGTAAGATCCATTTTTCATAGCCTTGATAATGACGAATGGTCCCTCCCAGACGGGGGCTAACTTGTGCTTCCTTTCTTGCACCAATCTTAGCACGAAGTCGCCTTCTTTGAAATAATGGTGTCTGATTTTCCGACTATGATAGTGTCGTAATCCTTGCCGATTAATGGCGGATATTTGAAGCACAAGGTCTCGTTCTTCGTCTAAAAGATCGCCGGCATCCTGTCATGCGCTTTCGGCATCCAATTCATCATAAGCCTGTACTCTTGGGCTATCATGGAGCATGTCCGTTGGAAGCATTTCTTATGCGCCATAGACCAGGAAAAACGGGGTTTGCCCTGTTGATCTATTTGGCGTCGTTCGAATACTCCAAATCACGGAAGGTAATTCCTCTACCCATGCTCCAGCTGTGCTATGAAGAGGAGATTCGAGTCTTGGGCATATTCCCTGCAGGATTGAGCTATTCATTCTTTCAACCTGCCCATTGGATGGTGGGTGTGCCATAGATGCAAGATCTAGGCGTATTCCCGTTTGTCGGCAATATTTTTCCAACTCTCCAATTGAGAAATTTGTCCCGTTGTCCATGATTATGCTGTGTGGAATGGCGTATCTCATGACTACGTCAATGATGAAATTTCTGGCAGTCATACCGTCAAGTTTTTTTTATGGGTTTCGCTTCCACCCACTTGGTATACTTATCTACCTCAACAAGTAGATGTGTGAGTCCACCTCTTGCAGTTTTGAATGGTCCCATCATATCTAGCCGCCAGACCGCAAATGGCCATGTAATAGGGTTAGTTTTGAGTGTTTGGGCTGGCATATTCATCTTCTTGGCGTAATACTAACATCCGACACATGTATTTACTATGTGTTCAGCGTCGTCTTGGCTGTTAGCCAGAAAAACCCTGCACGGAAAGCTTTTTTCACTATGCTTTTTGATTGAGCATGATGTCCGCAATCTCCTGCGTGGATTTCTTGCAGGATTTCTCGGCCTTCTTCTGGCGAAATACATCGCTGATAAATTCCGACAGTGATGCGTTTATACAGGCAACCATTAATTACCGTGTATCCTTTGCAAGGACGTTGTATTTGTCTTTTCAATACCTCGTCTGCTCCATCCGGGAACTTCTGATCAACTAAGAAGGTTAAATATGGAATTGTCCAATCCGGGTTAACGAGCAAGACTTCAATTGTCTCGGAAACGAGAGGATAATCAACATATCCACCTTTGATCGATGGTTCATGCAAATGTTGGAAAAACACACCTGGTGGTAGGGTTTTCACTCTTTCCGAGCCCATGCGGGCTAATGCATCCGCGTTCCAATTTTCTTCCCTTTTGATATGAAGTACTTCAAATCCCAGGAAGCAAATGGCGAACTCGTCCACCGTTCTCCGATATTCGGCCATGATGGGGCTTTTGGCGTCCCATGTTTGGTTTAGCTGATGTTGTACCAAATCCGGGTCACCATAGCAAAGTATGCGTTTGACGCCTATTTCTTTTGCAATATGCAAGCCATGAAGCAAAGATTCGTATTCTGCCACGTTATTACTGGCGTTGAAGTGTATTTGTAATACATACTCCATAGTATCACCTTTTGGGGATTTTAGCACTACACCAGCTCCAACGCCTTCTTTCATCTTGGATCCGTCAAAATGCATGACCCGGTATTCCGACTCCGGCATTGGTGTGTTTTCCATTGCTTCTGTCCAATCAACGACGAAATCTGCCAACGCGTGGGATTTTATTGCCGTCCGGGGTTGGTACTTAATGTCGAACGCAGCTAGCTCGATGCCCCATTTGGCTGCTCGGCCTGTTGCGTCCGCATTGTTAATATCCCCTAGTGGTGCTTCAGTTACCACTATTATGCAATGTCCTTGGAAATAATGGCGGAGTTTCCTTGATGCGAAAAACACGCCATAAGCCAGCTTTTGATAATGTGGAGACCTTTGTTTTGACTCGTAGAATACTTTGCTGACGTAATACACTGGGTATTGATCTGGTATGCTTTGCTCTTCCTTCCGTCTTTCCACAACTATCACCGCGCTAATAACCCTATTTGTCGCTGTAAGGTACGGTAACATGGGTTCTTCGTCTTTAGGCAATGCCAAAATCGAAGCTTTTATCAAGGTTTCTTTTAACTGGGTTAATGATTTGTCCGCCTCTTCTATCCACTCAAATTTGACGGATTTCTTCAACAATTTCTATAATGGCAGAGCTTTGTCTCCTAGCCGGCTTATAAACCTGCTGACTGCGGCTGTAGAACCCGTCAATCTTTGTACATCTTTTAAGCATGTAGCATTTGAGATGTTCAAGATTGCCTTGATCTTTTCCCGGTTTATTTCTATTCGTCTGTGGGAAACGATAAAACCCAGAAGTTTTTCCGAGGGAACCCCGAATACGCACTTTAATGGATTCAACTTCATTTTATAAGTACGCAAATTTTCGAAAGTTTCTCGTAGATCTTCAAGGAGTGTATCCTTTTCCTTGGAAACAACGGCAATATCATCCACATAACCGTGTACATTTTTTCCAATCTGACTATGCAAACAACGTTGCAGGTAACACGGTTTGTTGCACCTGTGTTCTTCAGGCCAAAATGCATGGTTATGTAATAGTATGTTCCATACGGGGTTATGAAGGAAGTTACGATTTGATCCTCCTCCTTCATACGTATTTGATGGTACCCGGAATAAGCATCCAAAAAGCATAAAAGCTCAGAGCCAACAGTGGCATCTATTATTTGATCGATTCGCGGTAACGCGAACCTATCTTTTGGACACAATTTGTTCAATCCGGTGTAATCTATACACATCCTAAGAACAATACTATCTTTCTTCGGGACTAATACTAGGTTCGCAGACCAATCAGTATGTATAACTTCCTGGATAAAATCTGCTGCTAAAAGTCGAATAATTTCCTTGCCAATAGCCTTCTGTCTTCTTCTGTCAAATCGATGGAGACCTTGTTTGACAGATTTTGATCCTGGAATCACTTTGAGTTGATGCTCAGCAAGTTCCCTGGGTACACCCGGCATGTCCGCATGACACCAGGAAAAAATATCCCAGTTCTCACGGAGGAACTTGATGAGAGCGATTTCCTATTTGTCGGTCATCCCGGTCCCCACTACGACAAATTTTGTCGGATCGTTGGGATCTAGGATAACCTTTCATGTATTCTCGGAAGCTTTGAAACTATCTGCCAGCTTCCGGCTTTCTTTTCCTGCCGGCATTTCTGTCGGTAATACTTCTTTTGCCAGCTCTTTCAATTCTTCCTTTGCTATCACTTGTTCGGCGCAAAGGGCGTTTCCTTTTTCTAGCTCGTTTGCCAATTTGAAGTCTCCCGATATGGTGATTACTCCTCCTTTTGGCCGTGGCATCTTCAGCTTGTTATGAATATAACATGATCTTGCCATGAATTTAGCAAAAGCTGGAAGTCCGAGTATTGCATGGTATACACTTTCGAATGGCACCACCTCGAAAGAGATTTTTTCCTGTCGGAAATGCTCTTTTTCTCCAAAGGTTACGGCTAGGCAAATTTCTCCTAGGGAATGTGCTTGTCTGCCATGAACTATGACGTGGAAACGTATGTTGCTGGGATTGAGCTGGGTCTCGGAGATTTGCAGAGGCTTCAGTGTATCCAGGTACATGATATTGATACTAGATCCACCCTCCATCAGCACTCCTTTTATCCTAGTGTTTTGAACAATAGGGCTTACAATTAGAACATGTGTGCCGGGTTCTGGGATATTCCCGGGATGATCAGACTGATCCCAGGTAATTGGTGTATTCGAGTACTTCAAGAATTTGGGGGTTGGTGGAACAACCGCCTTTATTTCTCGAAGTGTTCTCTTTGCATGTTTTGCTGAGGGAGTTTCCAGGGATGTTAGGTTGCATTCTCCATCAACTCTCGGGAATTTTGGTTCGCCTTTGCGCTGTTGTTCCAGGATTTTTTCATCAGTGTCCGATTCACTGTATTGTTTTTCAGCTTCTGGCTTTTGCTTGGAGAATTTCCTCTTGGAGCTCTTTCCTTTGTTCCCGGATCCTGTGGTACCTTTCATATGCTTATTAAGCCGGCATTGCGCATTGGTATGGGTAGGTTTCCCAAATTGCGAATGGTGGACACAATTTTCCGACTTAATCTTTTCCAACTCTTCCTTTGAGTAGGAGATAGGTTCTGTGCTTCTTCCTTTCCATTTGCTGCCATTATCCTTTCCAAAGGCTAAATTAACTTCTTTGGGTTTTGGCTGTGCTTCTGGAGTAGCTTTTTTCTCAGAACGAGGCGTCTTTTTGGCCTGGGCCAAAGCATCAATATTTCCACCTCTCGCTCTAATGTCGTCTTCAGCCGCTGCGTGCTCATTGGCGGTAGTAAGCATAGATCTGAGATCGTTGTGCTCCTTTGAACCAACCATGAACGGTACGAGGCCAGGTTTTAAGCCATTGATGAAAGCATGCATTGCTTGTACATCAATTACTCCAGAGCAGCTGTTTTTCATTGATGTCCATCTTGAAATAAAGTCTACATATGGCTCATCTTCAAACTGGATGCAGCGGTTTAGCTGGTTCATGCTCTTGGGGAGTTTGTATGTTCACCGAAAATGCTGAGTGAATACTCTAGCCATATCATCCCAACTATCCATGGTTCTTGATGGAAGCCCGTTGATCCAATCTATGGCTCCATCCAGCAACATTAGGGGGAGGAATTTTACCTCCTCTAGATCTGTCCCTTTATTAATCTGGACAGTTGAATAATAGTCTCAAAGCCAGGTATCCGGGTTTGTACTAACGGTATATTTTTCGTATGTTGGACCAACTTTGAAAAAGCCAGAATGTAGAGTTATTCTCCGGATCCTGGCAGTGAAACACTTAGGTCCGAAGTATAGATCATCTGTTTCCTCTTTATCAGCGCGAATGGAATATCTGCCGGCTGAATGGACAGAAGGGGATCCGCTCCTTTGTTTACCATTGTTGCGCGAGTGCGCTTTTCCGGGATTATCCCTATTTCTTCCATTGCATGTCCTTTGGAATAAGGTGGAGTTCTACTCCTTGGCCTTTCTTTGTTCCTAGGAGGAGTACGGGATCTCTCACGTCTGTGAGGAGTGTCGTATCTTCTGGCTTTCCAGCTGGGAGTCTCGAAGGCGGCATTGCTTTTTCGTCTTTCCGGATTTGTTCCTCTCGGTCTTGCGGATTAATTCCACCTTTTGGCAGATGGGATCATTTCCTGGATGCTGCATCCTTATGATATGGAATTTTCTTGTCCTTTCTCAGATCTCCTTTCATCTCCTTGGAATAGCCGTAATCTACAGGTTCGCCAGGTCCACGTGCTCTAGCAGCGCATGTGGTAGTTCTGCATAGGGCCGAGTCGTCATGCAACTTCCCTGATCTTGCCTGCCCTCGCTGTTGTTGTTGCAATGATTTTCCTAAGAAAGTATACACCCCTTGAAGCTTTTCGTCATTGGAGTACATATCATCATTGAGGATGGCGAATGCGGCTTCCGCGTTTTCTGCTGCGGTTTTGTATACACGTTCTCCCTTGGCATCAATGTCGTTTACTTGCTTTTGCCAGGAAGGGTTTTGGAACCGTTCTTTTGGCGGCAATACTTCCGTTCTTGCGATTCCGGGTAACAGTGTAGGTTTTCTGTCAGATCTATTCCTTCTTTCGTACTCCTCTATTTCATCCTGCTACAACTTAATGTCAGTCGGGGGTTTTAGGAGGTTTTCCCGAGTTCTGAATAGATGTTGTTGCTGTCGCTGAAGATCTTGTCTCCTGGCTTCCAGCACTTCAGGGGGTTTGTCACGTCCCACTAGAGTTTCAATTAAATCAAGTTCATCCTGTTCTGACATTAGTGGAACAGGGATTTCTTTGTTTTCTTCTCCGCAGGCTTGACTCCGCTTCCTCCTCCTACTTCTAGGTTTTGATTAAAAGTGTCTGCCAATTTTTTCTTCCGGAGTTTATACTGGAGTTTCTTGGCAGTCTTATTTTTCTTCTTGGAAGAGGGAGGTTTTTTTACCAGGTTCATCTTCTGTCAATTCCTTGACATCAGGGTAAATTGGACTGGTTTCACCATCCTCTCTTTCCTCATCTGGCGGAGGTGTTTTGGGGTCTTCCTGGCTTTCGGCGTCCGTGTTTTGTGCCGGTTTTGCCATAAGCACTTCATGGAAGCCCCCTTGCATAGATTTGACCTTTCTTTCGAAAGCTTCTTCATCTTTTTCCTCGGAATCTAAATCTTCAGATCCGGGTTCCGACTCCAATCTCGCCTCGATGGCGGCTAGCACAGAGTCGGCTTCCGACTTCGTCGTCACATTGACGGATGTCGGATCTTCCACTTCTAGTGTGGGATTGTTCTCATCTGCCTTTTCCACTGGATTTCTTTCGTCCGTGTTTTCGGCGACCTCGGATTGCACCATACCAATAAAGTGAGATCTGATTGCAGGTATGTCCGAAAAGGCGGCAGTTTCAGCGGGGCATTGGCGATCAGAGCAAAATTTGGCATCACAGTTTTCTTATACTAGGTATAGGGCGGGTGGCATAAATATACTTCCACCATAGAATCCCATTGCCTCTGCAGCTAATCCCGTAAAGATGTTTGCAGATCCAATCGGTAAAACGCAGGCTCTTACCAGATGATTTTGTGCTGGCATGTACGATTCATTGTCGAGGAAGCGCCCGACGTCGTTGTCGAATTCCAAGCTTCCGAGAGTTATGGTACTGCCGATTCCGCCAAGTATCCCCGATCGAAACATAACGCCCGACGCTGCTGGCCCCATGGTGGGCACCAACTGTTGAGACATCATAGTAGAGTTCATAGACGGGGGTTCCATGAGACTACTGGTAGAGACGTGGGGGGATGTGGTATTATGACAACCAGGAACACCAAACTTACCCAGGTTTGGTAATTCGCAACTAGGCGGTGTTCCTACTCCTACAATCTCACTAAATCAGGGATGAAGCCTGAAGTATAAAAAGTATAATGTGAGTAGGGTTTCGCTAACTCGACGAGGATCAACTTCTCGACGAGTTGGCTTCTAGCTAATTGTCCTCTGTCTTATCTCCCGTCCGGCTTTATATAGATAGCCGGATTAGGGCTTACAAAAAAGGAAACCTAGAATACTACAGTAAGTATCTAACTTGGAAAGCAGGAATCCTACTTTTACTCCAAGCCGCACCACTTTGGGTCGTAGTCCGGGTTCTTCTAGAATCCAGCTTCTGCGCGTCAGTTTACTAGGCCGCCTAATGGACTGTGATCCATTACCAAACAGGCCACCCTGGTAATCCGGCTCTTTAGGACAACACCGGATATACCCCTAGTCGGTATATCCGACAACTGATGTGTCGGGAAGCAAAGAAATCCACTTTACATCGTAAAAGAGCAAATGCAAGAAAATTGGCAGAATCTGCCAAAACTAGAACAGTCTGTAAACATGAATTTTTTCGGGGCACATACGTTAGTCAAATCGAAAAACTTAAAGAACGAAAAAGTTTCCGAATTAGCTGTGGAAAAAGCACAAAAGGTTTTAGGTCATTTGGGGTTTTCTGTGAATTGTACGATTTTTACAATGAACAGGGGAAATCTATTTCCTCCGCAGAAATCCAAAACCAACTCCAACTTTCGTTACAAACTTTACTTGGAACAACTAAAACATGAAAATAAAGATACAAAGGAGTTTCTATAGAAGTATACAACCCCTTGACTCAAAGAAAACATAGAAAAACAAGGCAAAAATAAAACAATAAGTTATATCCCAACAAGTGGTTTTCTTTAACGCCTTTTAGCTAGGCCCAGAAAAGTGGATTCACGTGTTTTCCAGTGAAGAAACATCCAAATAGTTACGAGGCTTACGTTTACCTTTCTTACCCTTATTCTTACCCTTGGGGAACTGATGGTTGGAGCATGGTTTGGAGGTTTAAGTCATGGTACCTTTCCCCACATCAATAGTTGCCCCCAAGATCTTAAGTAGAGATCTTCCAAGGTAATTTGGCCTTCTCCTACACATTCAATAAAAAGGTAATCAGTGGATACATTCTTCGTAAGATTTTTTAAATATCCCCTCAGCTATCCCAATAGGAAATATAGTGGTGTTATTAGTGAGATGTATTTCTTCTCCTCCCTCAGAGAGTCTCCAAGTACTCAAAGACTCATAAATCTCTTTAGTCTTAAGACAAAAATTCAGACATAATATCGCAACGGGCATTAAAAGTTTCACCATTTATTTTAATATTGACTATAGAAATCATATTTAAAGCTTCAGAATTTATTGGGATACATTCAAAGTGTTCATGCATTCGGTTATGTCCTTCTTTTAAGCAAGACTTGTGTGACTCAAGAGTATTCAATCTAGCATAAATGCTTGCAAAGGCTTTATCAGAGCTACTAGGTGAGCTATAGGTCGCAATTAATTTTTTTATGGCATTAAAAGATTGATCTCCGTCACAATGGAGAAAATCTCCTCCTACCATAGTATCCAAAGAATATCTATAGCAAAGTACAAGACCAAAGTAAGAAACAGGCTTAGAGTCATTTTAGGTTCAATTTTGAATAGGAATCAAAAACTCTAGACCAAGCTTCCTTAAAACTCTCATCACTCCCTTGTTTGAAAGTGAAAATCATTTCCTCATGTGACATGGTAAAAGGAACAGGAGTACTCATTTTAGCAAGATTAAAAACAGGATAAAAATAACAGCTAGAATACGACTAATTTTTTGTGTTTTTGATATAGATAAGCAAAAATATAAAATAAAATAAACTAAGTAAAACAAAAACATAGTAAAGAGATTGGAACTAAGAGACTCCCATTGAAAAAATTATTTTCCTCCCCGGCAACGGTGCCATAAAAGTGTTGTTGATGAGGGAGTGGTTGCTTCTTGATGACTTTGAGATCCCCGGCAACAGCGCCAGAAAATTGCTTGATGCGTGTGAACACACGTTCGTTGGTAGTCCCCAAGAGGAAGGTATGAAGAGGGCATCAGCAAGTTTCCCTCGGAAAGAAACCAAGGTTGAATCGACCAGTAGGAGGAAGGAGTAACTTCAGAAGGTTGATGCAGTTCAGATGGTAGATGATACGTCTCCAACGTATCTATAATTTCTGATGTTCCATGATGATATTATGCCAATTGCTACATGTTTTCTCCCTTCTTTATGTCATTTTTATCGATTATCCGGACTAACCTATTGACAAGATGCCATAGAGCTAGTTCCCTGTTTTCTGCTATTTTTAGTTTCAGAAAAGTTGTTCTGGAAATATTCTCGGAATTGGATGATTCAAAAGAAAGAAGTCTTAGAATTCCTGACATGTCCCGGAATTCCAAAGAAGACCTGGAGCCCCCACACCATGCCTTCGAGCGAGCTAGCCCCTAGCTGCGCCGGGGGGTAGTGTGGGCCCCTTAGGCGCCCACCGTCGTTGCCCTCTCGCCTATATATTCTCCCCGATGCGTAAACCCTAGGAGAATTGACCTTTTCCACAAAATACATCCGTAGCTCCGCCGCTGCCACCAACAAGTTTCGGGGGGATAGATCTCTGTTCTGGCACCCTGCCGGGACGGGGAAGTGCCCCCGGAAGCCATCTCCATGGACTCCACCGCCATCTCCATCACCGTTGTTGTCTCCTATGATGAGGAGGGAGTAGTTCTCCCCAGAGGTTGAGGGCTCTACCGGTAGCTATGTTGTTCATCTCTCTCTCCCATGGTGTGATCTATATGTGATCGTGAGCTTTGTAATCTAGTTGAATTCGTAGATATTATTCTTCATCTATTATTCTACTCAAGTGGTTTTTGTTATGAGATCTCCGTAAACACTTTGATCATAGTGTAAAGGTGACAGTGTGTGCACCGTGTGGTTTAGCATTATATTTATATTTTGTGTTGGATAACCCTACAAAATTGTGGTGTTTGCGTGGAACCATCTGGTTCCCATGGTGATAGCATGGGGGTTACTTAGTTGGGAAAGTGCTTACTCTGAGGAGTGATGTTAAAGCCCTACGCATGGATTGGTGTTGTTATTCGACCGGAGGGTTGTTTGGAGTAGCATAGTGAAGAGATGGTATTTATTAATTCAATTATGTTTTCATTGTTGAGATTGTCCACTAGTGAAAGTAGGATCCCTAGGCCTTGTTTCCAAGCATTGAAACACCATTTTCCGCCTGTTCTGCTACATGTTTGCTTGTTGCCATATTTATTTAAGATTGCTATTATTACTTATAACCATCCATATTACTCGCATTTCACTATCTCTTTGCCGAACTAGTTCAAATATATACCTGACAAGTATATTGGGTGTGTTGGGGACACAAGAGACTTCTTGTATATTAATTGCAGGGCTGCTTGAGAGGGATATCTTTGAATTCTACCTCCCTGAGTTCGATAAACCTTGGGTGATCCACTTAAGGGAAACTTGCTGCTGTTCTACAAACCTCTACACTTGGAGGCCCAACACTGTCTACAAGAATAGAATCGTGCGTAGACATCAAGATCTTTTTTGGTGTCGTTGCCGGGGAGGAAAGGTAAAAGGTACTCACATCCTCGGGTGTGTGTGCTCAGAGTTATTTCCTTTAGATCCTGCAATTATATCTTTTTGTTTCTTGTTTTTATTTTGACTAGGCTTAATGGAAAACAACAAAAATATGAGAGAGCTTTATAGTATTTATCTTGAGTTAGGACATGAAGAGTTTGAAGAGAAAATTAAAAAACCTACGGATCTTTATTTGCATGCTAGTAGCAATGATATTAGTAAGAATTCTTTGAACACCATTATTGATAATGCTATGGAAAAGTCTAATCTTGGGGAAGCTAGTCTTGATGAATATGATATTTTTAGTCCCCCAAGCATGGAGGAACAAATTTATTTTGATGATACTTTTTCTCCAATATATGATGATTATAATGATTGTGGTATTCTAGTTCCACCTATTTACAATGATAAATATGTTATTTTCTGTCCACCTACTATTGAGGAGAAAATTAATTATGATTATAATATGCCTCCTATATTTAATGATTGTGGTGATGAGAATAATAATGATATCTATTTTGTTGAATTTACTCCCACTTCTATTAATAAGAATGACTATGCTTATGTGGAGAGTATTAATTCTTTTATGGATGTGGCTCATGATAAGAATCTTTCTTGTGATAGTTATATTGTTAATTTTATTCATGATGCTACTGAAAGTTATTATGAGAGAGGGAAACATAGTTCTATCTATCTCAATAATATTAAGTTTCCCCTCTTTATGTTGAAAATTTTGAAGTTGCACTTGTTTTGCTTTCCTATGCTTGTTGCTTTGTGCTTTAATGACTTGTTTTTCTACAACAATATTTTTCATAGGAAGTGGGTTAGACTTAAATTTGTTTACATTTTATTCTTGATGCTCTCTTTTTCTTCAATTCATATTTCTCATGTGAGCATCTTCTCAAATTATCATGCCTAGCTAAAAGGCTTTAAAGAAAAGCACTTCTTGGAAGATGACCCATGTTTTCGTTTTTGCATTGTTTTTCTCTGTTTTCTTTGAGTCAAGGGGTTGTATACTTCTGTAGAAACTCCTTTATATCTTTTTCTTAATTTTATAGTTGTTCCAAGTAAAGTTTCTCACGAAAGTTGGACTTGGTTTTCGGATTTCTGCGCAGAAAACATATTTCTGCTGTCCATCGTAAAAGATCGTATAAAATCCTGGAAGATCAGAATGATCTGAAATGTTTTCTGCTTATTTCTCAGCTAATTCCGAAAATTTTCTTAGTTGACCACTTTTTTATTTGAGAAACACAAGATTTTCGAAAAAAAATATCATCTTTACCTGTTGTCTTGTTTTGACAGATTTCTGCCACAAATTGCATTTGCATCTTAATCTCTTTTTTTGGTGTTCTTTTGAGAAAAAGACTTTTTAAAATAAGTTGTGACGGTAGCTAATGTGTTTATGAGTGTTAGGCCTGTGTTGAAACTGGAGCATGTGAATTTATTATTTTGATTGCACTAACTATGTTAATGAAGATTGTGAGAAGTTTGGTGTGAAGGAAGTTTTCAAGGGTCAAGAGAAGAGGATGATATGACGTGATCAAGAAGAGTGAAGAGCCTAAGATTTGGGATTCCTGGGAGGTACATCCCAGAAAATTCCAAGAAGACTCAAATGTTCCTCAATCTTGATAACATTAAGGATAGCGAAAAAAGAGAGTTTATTCTAGAAACTTTGTTTAAAGAATTTGGTGATGTTGCCATTAAGGCTAGAAAAGTTTTTAACCGATTTGAGATGCCAGGCTCATGTGTAGATGTTAATAGAACACCGGGTAAAGCCAATGATAAGGAAATTAAAATATCAATATCCTTTAAATTGGTAGGAATGCATGAAGCTCTAGAAAAGAATTTTGATTGGATTGTTCCTGGAAACCCATTTGGTGAAAGTAGTGTGCCTAAAAGTGCTGATAAAGGGACATCTAAAAATTCTATAGAAGAAATAAAATTCATTGTTGAGGAGATTTCTAAGATTAATTTTGATGCTTCTTCACTTTAAAATACTTGAGTTGCTTTCTATGCCTAGCTGAAAGGCGTTAAAGAAAATCGCTACTGGGAGACAACCCATTTTATTTCTCCGTTTTCAACCCGTTTTCCGTCGTTTCTTTCTGTGTGCTTTGCACCTGGGTGGTGTCTATTTACTTAGAAACCCTGCTGTATCTTTTATTTTGTGTCTTTGTTGAGCCAAGTAAAGCCTCTAGCGGAAAGTTGAGACTATATTTCGGATTTCTGCGCGGAAAACAGATTTCTGCTTTCCATTGTTAAATTCGTATAAAATCACAGAAAATTCAAACTGACCTGAGTTTTTTTGTGCGTAATCCTGGTCTATATATGCAACTTTTCTTAGTTTAATACTTTTTTATTCGAGCAACAGAATATTTTCGAAAAAAATCATCTTTACGTACTGCCCTGTTTTGACAGATTTTTTCTGCCAATAATTGCATTTGCATCTTAATCTCTTTCTTTTCGTGTTATTTTGAGCAAAAGAGATTTAAAAGAAGTTTTTACAGTAGCTAATGTGTTTATGAGTGTTTGGCTTGTGTTGAAACTGAACCATGTGAATTTATTATTTCGATTGCACTAACGTTACTAATGAAGAATGTGAGAAGTTTGGTGTGAAGGAAGTTTTCAAGGGTCAAGAGAAGAGGATGATATGACGTGATCAAGAAGAGTAAAGAGACTAAGCTTGGGGATGCCCCGGTGGTACATCCCAGAAAATTCCAAGAAGACTCAAGCGTCTAAGCTTGGGGATGCCCAAGGCATCCCCTTCTTCATTGACAAATTATCAGGTCACTTCTAGTGAAACTATATTTTTATTCAGTCACATCTTATGTGCTTTACTTGGAGCGTCTTTTATTTTTTTTCTTTCAGTTTGTTTAGTTTTATTTGTTGTAGTTTATGGTTGGATCTTATCATACTTTTGTGGAAGAGAGACACGCTTCGTTTTCATTGCTTAGAACACTATAGTTTTCATTCTTATTGTTCTGTGAGTGTTCACTTTTTGCTAGTATTGTGTTTAGCCTTTGTTTTCATGCATCTCTTATTCGGAGCTGTTAGTTTTAGTAGTTTTATGTGAGTACTCTCATGTTTTCTTTCTATAGCATTTAGAGTATTTTTGTTAAAACATATCATGTATGGTGCTTGTTGGGAAAAGAAATTGTTGCTTGAAGTAGAATTTTTAACGGTGCAAGTAGAAGCTTGTATAGACTGTGGATAAAACTTTTTTATATAATTCTAGATGTTATTTTAGTTTAAAGCTTTTTGGTTATTGAGTAGCATGACTAGCCTCAAATAGCTGAGAGTGTTTAATATGCCATTGAAAGAATCATGAGTTGTTCTTGTCATATTAAAGCATAAATTTGTGGTAGTCTCCTTTGAATGTTTTATTTGGTTTACTTGGCGCATGCTCAAAACATGTTTATGACTATGAACCAGTCACGAATAGCCTCCATGATCACTTAGTTTTTGAACTTGTGATTCCACTTATGCTTTGATTAATGATGTTTATGTCGCTATGCATGATTATGGCTCTTATGCTCTCTTGATTTGTCGCTCCTAGTCTTTTGATAGCCTCCACCTGTACTGAGTATGAGCTCTACTCGTGCATCCAACTCCCTAAAACCAAAGTTTTCCCATTGTGTCCACCATACCTACCCACATGTGGTATTTCACTGCCACTCCAAGTAAATTTCTCATGTGCTACCTTTAAAACTTTCAAAATTACTCCTGTTTTGTGTTCTTGTTTTTGCTCATGAGGACGTCAATAGAGAATCTGTATCTCACTTGTTGATTGGATTTCACACCCTGTACTAGTGGCTTGATCCACTTATCCAATTGATAGAAGAGCTGGCAGCAGGGTGCCCAGCCCCAAATTAATGCAAACAAATTCTCTTCACTATTTGTGCCCCTCATTTATCAATCAAAGCATAATTGTGTAAACAAAAGAGAAAGAGGGATGACCTTCTACCCAGACGCGTCCTTCATATGGAAGCCGCTCTTGTGAAATCTAGTTGGATTGTGACGTACTGCGTTTTATGTTTACCATTCGTTGACACTAGCATACACCTCTCTTAAAATATAGACACTCCTCCATGGTATGTGATTGTTGGCAGGCACCCGAGGATTCGGTTAGTCGTGGTTTGTGTAAGATGGATGGGAGGAGTGTCAAACTTTTAATACCTCTATTTAATAAAATAAAAGCTCTCGCACATGAGTGATCCCTGCTTCCCTCCGCGAAGGGCCTTTCTTTTACTTTTTTGTTGAGTCTCCATCTTCTAACTTTATGCACAGCTCAGAGAGAATTTTTGCCATTCTGAGTTTTATGTGCATTTGTCCCATAAATATCATTAGTTCATTCATGAAGTGTTATTGCTTGTTGTCCAGTTATTTGTTCTAGTCTTCCTCATGAACTTTGAAGGTGTCCTGGCATTTATGTTTTGTCCCACTCTTATGGACTTGCGAAATACCACCTTGCCATGCTTTCTTTATACTTGAAACAAACGAATAACTTTCAATGCATTGTTATTCATGATCTTTTATTTGAGTTACTTCTCATGATGCAAAGTGATTTCTATGCTTTATTATTAAAGTTCTATTTATCATGTTTGTGTTTAAAGTTCTATGATCTCAGCTTACATATGCTTTTACATTATGATGATCAAGTTTATGTTAGTAGCATGTCACCTCAGAAGTTATTGTGTTTTTATCGTTTACCTACTCGAGGACGAGTAGGAACTAAGCTTGGGGATGCTTGATATGTCTCCAACGTATCTATAATTTCTGATGTTCCATGATGATATTATGCCAATTGCTACATGTTTTATCCCTTCTTTATGTCATTTTTATCGATTTTCCACACTAACCTATTGACAAGATGCCACAGAGCCAGTTCCCTGTTTTCTGTTGTTTTTAGTTTCAGAAAAGTTGTTCTGGAAATATTCTCGAAATTGGATGATTCAAAAGCCAAAAGCCTTAGAAATCCTGACACGTCTCGGAAGTCCAAAGAAGACCTGGAGGGGGCCCTGGAGCCCCCACACCATGCCTCCGCGCGGGCTAGCCCCTGGCCGTGCCGGGGGGTGGTGTGGGCCCCTCAGGCGCCCACCGACGTTGCCCTCTCTCTCCTATATAGTCTCCCCGATGCATAAACCCTATGAGAATCGACCTTTTCCACAAAATACATCCGTAGCTCCGCCGCCGCCACCGACAAGTTTCGGGGGACAGATCTCTGTTCTGGCACCCTGCCGGCACGGGGAAGTGCCCCCGGAAGCCATCTCCATCGACTCCACTGCCATAACCATCGCCGTTGTTGTCTCCTATGATGAGGAGGGAGTAGTTCTCTCCTGAGGCTGAGGGCTCTACTGGTAGCTATGTGGTTCATCTCTCTCTTCCATGGTGTGATCTATATGTGATCGTGAGCTTTGTAATCTGGTTGAATTCGTAGATATTATTCTTCATCTATTATTGCTACTAAAGTGGTTTTTGTTATGAGATCTCCGTAAACAGTTTGATCACGGTGTAAAGGTGACAGCGTGTGCACCGTGTTGTTTAGCATTATATTTATATTTTGTGTTGGATAACCCTATGAAATTGTGGTGTTTGCAAGGAACCATCTGGGTCCCATGGTGATAGCATGGGGGTTACGATAGCATGGGGGTTACTTAGTTGGGAAAGTTCTTACTCTAAGGAGTGTTGTTAAAGCTCTACGCATGGTGTCGTGGGATAATCACGGCAGACGTTACCGGGGGTAACTGATCTTGGGGCAAGACGACACAGGCATTTGGGAGAGGGTTTAGCTCAGAGGAAAACATAATGATGAACTTTGATCTGGTAGCCGGCGATCAAGTCGCCGAGTCTCCGATCTCAAGATATCAACTCAAATTGCGTGTTACACTAGATACTCGATATTAGGCGAGATTGCTAGAACTCTTGGATCTTTTTAAACTAGACCTAGGGGTTGGTTTATAAAGCACCGTACCCCCCTGGCTTGCTTGGGATAGATACACGGGCAACCATTCATCATTCCCGAACACTTATTAACACATAAGCCTCTATAATTTTTATAGCAATGCATGACACCCGGATAATTTGAACCTCGCTCCGCAAAATGATACCCGGATAATATTTAGCTTTCATGTTGTCTCGATACCGCTCGTCAATACTCGACCAACTGACAGTTCCCGAGTCTTATTCCTCATGTCCTTCTACCTGGTACTCTGCAGGTTGACCCCATGGCGCCCAAGAAGCAGGGGAAGCAGCCGACCAAGGCCAAGACCACCAACTCCATATCCGCCAACTGGGCGCGATCTTCGGTCACCAAGGCCAAATTAGAAGAATTGGTCGAGTTAGGGGTTCTTCCCCCTCAAGAAAGTATTCACTGGAGGGTGCCGGGTAACGAGACCCGACCTACACCAGCAGAAAATGAGGTAATATGCTTTGTGGAGCACGTGACCCGGGGCTTCCGTCCTCCGGGTCACCCTTTCTTTCGTGATGTTTTGAGCCATTATGGCCTTCGCATATTTGACATAGGGCCTAACTCTATGTTAAATATCTCTCACTTCATCGTCCTCTCTGAGTCATACTTGTGCACTCCGCCAAGTTTGGCTCTTTTCGTTGAACTTTTCCAGTGCAAACCGTGCCGCGAAAGCGGCGACGGGGCACTTCTCGCTTGCGGCGGGGTTTCTATCCAGCGCCGCAAGAACTCTCTAATTCCACCTCTTACCCTCAACTCCCACGTCAAACATTGGCAGCTTTCTTATTTTTACTGCCGGGACACTTCCCCACCCGGTGAAAAGAAATTGCCGGGTTACTCGGAAGGCCTGCTTGACATCTCCGAGACCTTTAACGCCTTTGCCCCTGACTCGGACAGGGAAGCAATCCTGCCTTTATTGGCTAAAATCTCCATTCTCTCGGCCCAAGGCCTCATCGGGCTTAACCTGGTGAAAACTTGGGTCGATTTCCGTATCCAGCCCAAGTCCATCCGCACAAAATTAATGTGCGAATACTCGGGGCAAACCACGGACCCGATCCGGTACTCCACCAACAGTTTCGCACCTGGTGATACCAATAAAACTATCAAAGGCTTTTTAACAGAAAAGCTGGAGGTAATCCGGAATATAGCCGGATTAGAGCCCTTCACCCGCGAGAACCCGGCCCCCGCGGTAAAGACCTGGTTTTCACATCTTCAACTTCATCCTTTCCACCTATTACAGCTAATAACCCTTGTTCTTATGCCTTCACTTCAGGCCGATGATGATTTCTGGAAGATTGACACTCCTCCTAACTCCGGAAACCCGGAGGAGAAAGAGGATGCCGTTAACTCGGATGAGGGTACATTCTAAATTTCACTTAGTTCTTTTGAGTTCATCGTGTCCTGTTTTTCATTTCCCAACTGTAACCTTGATAACCTCCAGAACAAGAAGACAAGGACGAGGAAGAAGAAGCTGATGGCAAGGTGGAGTCCGCCAGCGACGAAGACGAAGCAGAGCCGACAATCAAGGTCGGATCTAAGAGAAAACCTCAAGGGGTCGTCTTCAAGGTTCTATATCATTTCCTTGCGTCCAATTTGCATTCCTGTGATAACATGCATGAGCTAACCCTGATGTTATCCCTTTGGCCGTATCTGAAGGAGTCGCCTATGACCAAGCGCAGGGCGACTCGGAATTACCCGGGTAATGATGCTCTTAACCCGGGTATTCCATCATCTCCAGCTCAGCGCGCTGGTATTCACCATACCCCTCTTTAGACATAAACATCTTTCCAAACCATTCCCTCACAGGGTAATCTCATGTCTTGTTTGGTATTCTTCAGTTTCATCCGGGTCCAGCAGCGAATTCCCTGTGGACTTTGCGGTGAACCCTGGGTAAAGTTCTTTTCCTGATGTTATATCACACTTTCATCGCCCTTTCTTAATTATACGCTAACTGCCCACTCATACCTTCTTTAGGGCCACGGTCATTGTTAGCGACCAGGAAGACATGGAGACCGATGACCCGGGTAAAGAGAAGCTGACTGATGATGTGTTAGCCACATCTGGCGACGAACAAGCGTCACCAACAAACCCGGCCAGGCAAGAAGCCGGGTATCCGATAGCCTCACACGCAAGCGAGAAGGAAAAAGCCGCGACTTTGGGCGTGGGAGGAGGAGGACCAGACTCCGACATTCGGATGACCCGGGTGCCGTCTCCTGCTAAGAAGAAAACTTCTTCTCCGAGTTTCCACGACCCCGGGTCTTCTAACTCGGGTAACGATAATTTTGATCAGCTGATGAGCGCTCTCCTCACCATGAAGGCCTCAGAGAGCAGTGTCCTAGAGCGCATGGCTGCAGCGCATCAGGTAATAATACTTGATATCTCTTAGTATACGCCTAGTCCCCAAGTTCCGAGCATAGCTTGTTAAAGTTGTGCTTGGTACTTTGTGCAACATTCGGCTTGCTATGATGCCCGACTGACACTTTCGCTCTCTGTTTCTTACAGGCGGAGGTGACCCGGTCCGATGAGATTTTACTCAAGACTGAACGACTCCTGCTTGCCGAGGTAAAACGAAGAGAGGCCCTTGAAGCTGACGTGGAAACCTTGAAGAAAGACGTTTCCAAATACAAGAAGAAGTGCAGTACTGCCCAAACCGCGCTGAAAAAATTATCGGACCAGATTGCCGATACTTATCGCATCTTGCTTAGTGATTTTTCGCTGCCGACTGACTTCGTGCCTTTACTTTGTCATATGATACTATGTATTACTGATATGTCCTTCCTTTGCTTCAACTGCAGGTGCCAACCTTGCGGCCCCAGAAGAAGATGTTGTTGCCAAGGCTAAAACATTGAAGACTGTGCTCCGGACCTTTTTTGCCGGTACAAAGCTTATATTGGATGCCGTGAAATGGCCTACCGAGGTATACCCGGGTGAGGAAAACCTTATTCAAGCCTGCTCCACAGTGCCTGGGTGGATCGAGATATGGAAACGCTCGGCCTGCCGGATTGGTATGACCCGGGCCTTTACACTAGCTAAAGCTTATTTTCCGAAGCTTGACCCGGCAAAGGTAATATCCGGGTTTCCCGAATTCAAAGCTGATGGCTCCAGGTTTGTACCCAAGGATTTCAAGGCCATACAATCCTCGGTGCGCCACTCGGCAACCGCTTTGGCCGATAAGATGGATCTGGGCATGATTATGAGTTCATACGATGCTGAAGGCAACATCATACAGGAGGACGCACCCCCTCCCTTTGATATTTTGGAGAGATGGGCGGCTGATTTGGCCAGGAAGAAGGAAGAAACCGCTAAGAGAGAGACCGAGTTAGGATCAGGGCCAACCACCTCTACACCAGCTGTCCCTCCGCATGTCCGTCCTGATGCGGGGAGTCCGCGTGATGCCGCCGGGAAAGCTAAGGAGCAAGCCCAAAACCAAGACCCGGAGGACCCTACTCAGGAGGCCGAATAGGGCAACGCCATCATAATACCTCGATAACTTGATATTGTGTATTCGAAACTAGTATACTTTTGATGGTGCGCCTGTGCACCCTTGATATTGGTATCGTAATTTGTAACGTACTTTTACTCCGTGATGTACTTGTGCCTTTCCTGGCCTTTTGATAATCTTGATACTTGTCTATTCTTGAACTTATTCTCGATACCCGACTCTCTTTTTGGTTCCCCTTGTGAGACTCGGTTTTCCGAGTACCACGGGTTTTGATAAGCGGACTTTTCTTTAAGTCCCCAAGACTCGGATGCTAGGGTCTTTTGAGCTTTGATAGCCAAGCAGTTTGTTTCTGTTTCGAAGTTCCCAGTCCCCATGACCCAAAGTCCGAGTCAGGGGGTGTGGCCTTTCTCAGAGAACAAATTGTTTTCTACCGAGCCGAAAACCTATAGCCGTCCCGTGTAGGTACTGAAGTTATGCTTGATAATCGTTGAGTTTTTGGCTATTAGCCTTGTACTCTGCATAACTTGTGGTTTAGATGACCCTTTTGACTATCTTGTACTGTAAGCCGGTTTTCGCGTGGATACCATGTTGTTACATCTATACGAAAAACAGGGTCAGGCAAGTCCCATTGGGCTGCACGGCTGATTGTAATCGTAAGCGAACAGTCATGCCACTTTAGTGCGAGTCACATCGAGCTTAAGTAAGAATAGTCAAGAAAATTTGGCTCCTTTGTCCGGTTATAAGATTGCAGCCGTACTCGTCTTGCGAGTAGTCGGCCCTTATAACTCATAGGCATCAAGGCCGGGCCTTTGGGTTTGTGACTGTGCTATTCAAGCAACCAGCCCCCAAGACCTATATATATGCAACATACTTGATGATACTGATGTACTGATAGCAGTAAATACTACTTACTTGTAATCGAAGAAAAGATCATAATAAGACTTGATAACCATCTCTTTTACTGATACGAAAAAGTTTGGGTCAGCAGGCCGCCTCATTAAAAACCTTCCAGACCCCTTAGGTACCCTGGGTAGGAAAAGAGCGCGTCTGAAACCTGCTGCCCGTTACATTGTTTAGTTCTTCTTGGGAATCGGTCCCGGGCTGACGCGACCGATGCACACTCTCCATTTGCTGGACTTTTTCATGACGAGTACCGGGTTTGCTAGCCAATCCGGGTGAGGTGTTCCCATAACGCGGCTAGCTGTGAACGGCGGTGTGATTTCTTCTCCTATGCCAGATTGTTTAGAGGAATCGTTCTTGATGAAAGCCACCATCTTAGCATCTTGTTCTGACCTGGGTTTTGCTTTTTCTCCTTCAGTGCTCGGCCTTTTTGAGGTGGTCCTGTCCTCCGGGTCTGCTTGAGACCGGTAATGTTTGAGTTCCTCTTTTCTACAGGCTTGCTCGGCCATTGCCGCGTCTCCTTCATCGCATTCAGCTGCTATATCTCGATTTCCATGTATGGTAATGGTCTGCTTAGGACCCGGAATTTTTAATTGTAGATACACATAACATGCCCTCGCCATGAATTTAGCATAAGCCGGCCTTCCAAATAGCGCGTGATACGGACTGCGCAACTTAACCACCTCGAAAGTAAGCCACTCAACTCGATAATTGTCCTTTGATTCCCCAAAAGCTACTTCCAATGCGATTTTTCCCTCGGGGCATGCTGAATGACCCGGTACTATGCCATGGAAAACTGTCGTACTTTTTTGGAGCTGAGATTCCTTGAGACCCATGCGTAGAAAGGTTTCCCAGTACAGGATATTGATGCTGCTTCCTCCATCCATCAGGACCTTTTTCAGCTCGTACCCATTGACATGTGGTGCAACTACCAATGCTAAGACTCCCGGGTGTTCTACTCTTTCCGGGTGATCTCTTCTGCTCCATGTTACATCTTGTTCTGACCACCTCAAATATCTCGGGATAGCCGAAGAGATTGAGTTGACCGCTTGCTTCAGTATCTTTTATCCTTGTTAGAGCCTCCGGTAGTATGCACGTGATATTGACCCAACTGTTTGGGGTTGGTCTGGAAACCTCCAGCTCCCCCTTGATTGTTGCCCTGATTTCCGGCTGCCGGGTTACCGGCTGGGGGTGGGCCGTTGCCCGGGTTTCCACCCTGACCCGGTCCTCCTCCCTGACCCGCACCTCGCATGGCTCTGTTCACTTCCTCGTTCTTCCACCTCTGTAAGTCGGCGCATTGCTCCAAGGAGTGATTAGCCGGCTTGCCGTTCCTGCTGTGCTTTGGGCATGCCATTCTAAAGATGTTCCAACTGTTACCTGGCCTTGGGGGCCCTTGATAGTGTCCTCCATTGTGATTTCCAGTGTTAAAATTCCCTTCAGATCTGGGTCTCGAAGACCCGGCCTCTGTGTTGGCGACAAACTCGGAGCCTCCTTCAAACGGACGCTTGTTCTGGCTATTTCCGTTATTACCCGGTGCTGATCCATTGCCTGTTCTTCCGCTATTACTTGTGTTTGCTTTTTCCTTTTTGTCATCAACTTCCTCCTCTGTAGTATCTGTTGCAGCGTGTTTGTTGCACGCATCCATCAATTCTCCCATTGTAACCTCCGACGCATTCCGACTGGATTTCATGCGAGTTAACTTTTGCACTAAAGGTATATCCTTGCATGTTTTTGCCATAGCTTGTAGTGCATCCTTGGGCTGAATATCTGTGGACGAGTGAAGTATCTCCATAACCCGGCGCACCCAACTGCGCGCCGACTCTCCCTTCTTCTGAACGCATCGCTCTAGATCATCAATAGTGAACAATTTTCTGCACGTCCCATGAAAGTGCTTGACAAACGCGGTCTTCAATTCCTCCCAGGACTTGATCGACCCTTCCGGCAGATTGGTGAACCATAACTTCGCTGCTCCCTCTGACATCATCAGGTACATGAACTTGGCTTGAAGATTCTCGGATGCATTGCGAATCGACATTGCCATCTCATAACTGCTCAACCATGTTTCTGGGTCCATAGTCGGCTCATAATTCACTACCTTTCCTGGTTCTTTGAATTTTTCCGGGTAAGGTTCAGCCCTGATGTTGTCCGAGAGACACTTAGGTCCTGCGAGAATGGTAGAAGCTGGCCTTACTCAGGAAACATGTGATCCTGCGGGGGGCACAACCGGATGTGGTGCTGCTGGTAATCCATGTACTAAAGACCCGGCCTCGGCTCTCCTGGCCCTGGAGCTATCCACAACAGCTTGCGCTGCTGATGCCGCCGGCGCCGCTTGAACGCGGGGAGGAGGCGGCATTTGCTGCTGCTCTTCCCTCCGCCGCGCTGAACTTGTTGGGATATTGCCGGTATTTCCTCGTTGCTGGCTGACGTATGGTGTCCCATGCATCCCACTTCTATGATCCGGATAATTGGCTTGTTGTGCCACCGCAGTGCGTAACATATCGATCGCTTGCCGGGTCTGCTCCGCGTGAGGCGACTCTCTCACGGGGATTTGATTCAAAGCAAGTGTCGCTGCGTACACGTTATCCATAGGATTGTTGTAGTGGCCTGCAGGTGTGCGAAAACGCGACGGTGGTGGTGGTGGCAATGCGTTGCCGGTTGTAACCCCAGTCTGTGGCAAAGGTAACCCGGCCTGCTCGTTTGCCGGCTGTATTCCCGTGGTTGCTGGTCGAGGTGCAGTTCCTTGGTTCGCCACTGGGATCGGTTGGTCCTGAGGCGTGACAAACAATGTAGCCGGATTTATGACTCCACCCAACGCTGGTAACCTGGTTTGGTGCCTTTGATGTATTCTGGTTGTTTCCTCTCGGAGCCGGGTTTCCAACGCGTCCAGCTCATGTTGGCGCGTGGCCATCCCTTGTCTTTCTGCTTCTACTTGCCTCCTCTGCTGCTCCAACGCACGGCGGGCTACATCTAGATCCCTAGCGCGCTCTGCAGCGTTCTCTGGGGTGATAACCGTGGCAAGAATTGTGGGATCTAGGATCAGGTTGTTATCGAACAGGGCCGGGTGTCGTGGATTTGAAGGACCCGCCCCTGGTGTCCGATTTGCTAGGAATCCGAACGTATTTGCCTGCAACTCCTCGTCTGGCGCGCGGCTGGTAACCGATGCCGATTCTCCTTCAACCCGGATCAGAACCGGGTTTCCGTTGGCCGCACCCTGCTGCTGGGCCAACGCTTGGGCTGCTCCGACTGCGGCCGTGGTCCCGTTCTCTTGATTGAGGTTGGCCGCAGGTGCCGTGTAGACCGCAACTCGGCGTATGATGCTTGGCGTAAATTCATGTTGTTCCTCTTCGCTATTATTCTCCTCATATCGGTTCTCCAGCAGATCCAGGATGGATTCAGTATCATCTTCTCTCTCAACCAGGTCACGCGGGGTCCATGCCGGCTCCCCCGGCTGTTCCCACTTCGTGACGGGTTCTTCTGCCGGATCTGCCGTTCCAACTGATTCTTCTCCATCTTGCTGGATACAAGCGGCCTCCCCTGACATAGAATCAGATCCAAAATTGTCGGGGATCGAACCAGAAGTACATACCATACCGACGAAGACGCTGATCCGGCCGATTGTCACGACGGATCCGGATTCGAGGTGATCCGACTCTGGCCCCCAGCCGGAATCGTCCACCATCTTGTCTCCTTTGTGGTCGATGTAGATCTCGCCGACGACGAGATTCTCCATGTTCTTCCGAGCTTCTCCCGTGACGTAAACACCTTTGGACGCAGGCCCCACGGTGGGCGCCAATTGTCGTGGGATAATCACGGCAGACGTTACCGGGGGTAACTGATCTTGGGCCAAGACGACACAGGCGTTTGGGAGAGGGTTTAGCTCAGAGGAAAACATAATGATGAACTTTGATCTGGTAGCCGGCGATCAAGTCGCCGAGTCTCCGATCTCAAGATATCAACTCAAATTGCGTGTTACACTAGATACTCGATATTAGGCGAGATTGCTAGAACTCTTGGATCTTTTTAAACTAGACCTAGGGGTTGGTTTATAAAGCACCGTACCCCCCTGGCTTTCCCTCCAAGGCGCACCCTGAATCCTACCCGGACACCGCTTACAAACCCTAGCTTTCCTTACCGCAACCCACAATCCGGGTTACGAGGCCTACAAACTTTGGGCCTTCCAGAAGTTTCGTTATCCTTAGCCGGATCCTGCGCCGTGTCCCTTGGGCCGGGTTACACCTTGGAGTTGGCCTACCGGGTTATTATCCCTCCATCACATGGATTGGTGTTGTTATTCGACCGGAGAGTGGTTTGGAGTAGCATAGTGAAGAGATGGTATTTACTAATTCAATTACGTTTTCATTGTTGAAAGTGTCCACTAGTGAAAGTAGGATCCCTAGGCCTTGTTTCCAAGCATTGAAACACTGTTTTCCGCCTGTTCTACTACATGTTTGCTTGCTGCCATATTTATTTCATATTGCTATTATTACTTATAACCATCCATATTACTCGCATTTCACTATCTGTTCACCGAACTAGTGCACCTATGTACCTTACAAGTATATTGGGTGTGTTGGGGACACAAGAGACTTCTTGTATCTTAATTGCAGGATTGCTTGAGAGGGATATCTTTGACCTCTACCTCCCTGAGTTCGATAAACCTTGGGTGATCCACTTTAGGGAAACTTGCTGCTGTTCTACAAACCTCTGCACTTAGAGGCCCAACATTGTCTACAAGAATATAAGCGTGCGTAGACATCACTAGGGCGCACTACCGGTTCAGCAGCAACTTGGAACCTACACAACACAATCAAATCACTTTGCCCCAATGAAGCAGTGAGGCTGTCAATCTCACCGGTAAGTGAGGAAAATAGTATTAGAACAGTATGGAAACAGTAGCAGCGGTGTGAAAACAGTAATCGCAGTGGTTGTATTATTAGGATGAAAAAATGGACCGGGGTCCACGGTTCACTAGTGGTGTCTCTCCATAAAATATAATTAACATATGTGGTGAACAAATAACAGCTGGGAAATTGATAGAAATGAAGGTTGCACCGTAGTGCATATGAAAGACATAAAGATTACTATGTGATTCATGCGGGCATTACAACAAGATACATAGACCGTCATCCAACAGTGTCTATGACTAATAATCCATCTTCCGAATATCATCCGAACAAACGTTGGGTATTAAATTGCAGGCAACAGATATTCGCAGTAAGCAAAGTTTGTAATGTAAACAATGTAAACAAAGTAATCATCGTTGTTTTCTCCCTAATGGCAACAACACATCCTCCATCCATCACGTTTCTGTCACTCGAGCACAGATGCAAAGGAGGCATGAACCCACTATCGAGCATAAATACTCCCTCTTAGAGTTACTAGCATCTACTTGGACAGAGCATCTACTAATAAGGGAGAGCATTCAATATCATAACTAACATATGCATGAAGATAACATGATATATTGATAATCAGAAGACATAGCATTCAACATTCATCGGATCCCAGCAAACACAACATGTAGCATTGCATAAAGATGATCTCGGTCATGTAGGGTAGCTCACGAGATCTAAACATGAGGCATATAGTGGAGGAGACAACCATCTAGCTACAGCTATGGACTCGTAGTAGAGGGATGAACTACTCGCGCATCAATTCGGAGGGGGGCATGGTGGTGTAGACCCCTCCGGTGATGAGTTTCCTTCTTGGCAGGGTGTCGGGGAGAGCTCCAGAAACCCTCCCGATCTCGGGATGACGATGACGGCGGCCTCGGGTGTTTCTCGGGAAAAAGTGGTATATTTTTAGGGTTCTCCTATCGGGGGGAATAAATAGGCGAAAGGGCGATGGCGGGGGGCGCCCGAGGGGCCCACACCACCCCATGGCGCAGCCAGGGGGCGCGCCGCCCTATGGTGTGCCCCCCCCCCCTCTGGCCCCCTCCGGTCCTCTTCGGGACTCCGTGGAACCTTCGGGATTTCTAAGACTTCTGGGCTTCGAATTTTCCAATTCCTCGAATATTTCCTGAACAACTTTTCTGAAACTAAAAACCACAGAAAACAGGGAACTCACTCTGTGTCATCTTGTCAGTAGGTTAGTCCCGGAAATCGATAAAAATGACATAAAGTGTATAGCAAACATGTAGGAAATAACATAAAAACAACATGGAACATCAGAAATTAAGGATACGTTTATGATGTATCACCGACGTGGGGTGGTTGTGGCATCGCCGCTTGTCCCATCTCAACATGAGAACTTTGCAAAGTCTCCACAAGGGTGGTCACATCCTCAGACTAAAAAAATGTTTCCTTTGACAAAGCTCGTGTGTGTAGGGCTTATGTTGAAAGAAAGATGCACGACATCGACCATAAATCCAAGACTATCATTTCATCAAAGAGGATACTGGAGCTTTTGCATGTTGATCTCTTTGGTGCCGGGCCCGAGGCAAGTCTTGGAGGTAAGAAGTATTGCTTGGTAATAGTGTATGACTATTCATGATACATATGGGTATATTTCTTCAAGTCGAAGAGTGAGACCCAACAGTCGACTTCTCCAATCAAGTGCAACGTCAACACAATCCTCCTATCTTGGCCATTCGGAGTGATAATGGCTCCGAGTTGAAGAACTACACCCTTAATGAGTTCCTAAGTGAAGAGGGTATTTGTCATCAATATTACGCTGCATATAACCCTCAACAAAATGGTGTAGCCGAAAGGAAGAACCATACTTTATTGGATATGGCTAGGACCATGTTAGTGGAGTTTAACTCTCCCCAATATCTTTGGGCCGAAGCCATCTCCAACTCTTGTCATTTGTCAAATCGGCTCTACATTCGCAAGGGCTTAGTGAAGAATCCATATGAGATCCTCACCGGCAACAAACCCAACATCTCCTACTTATGTGTCTTTGGTTGTAAGTGTTTCGATTTGATCAAGGGTATTCATTTGTATAAATTCCATGCTAAAACTATTGAGGGTACATTTGTTCGTCATGGTATCGATTCCCACACTTATAGAGTCTTTGACAAGGCCTCAAGTATTGTCACTAAGTCTTGTAGTTTGGTGTTCGAAGAAAATGATGGCTCCCAAGTTGGGCAATTTCGTGTTTCTTGTTTAGATTTTGAAATGCCCCAAGGAGCCATAGGAAGGATGGGTGTGGGTTTCTTCCGACCCATCGAGGGACACCTTGTGGAGACTAGAGAAGAACTATGCCCTACTCAAGTGGAGACCTTGTCTACATTGGAAGAGCAAGCCCAAGGAGAAAGTGGAGCACCAACCCAAGAACAAGCTCAAGACCCTCCCATTGTTGACCAATTTGCTATGCAAGAACCAACCACTCCTAATCGTAAATCTAGCAAAGTTCAAGGCCAAGATCGTCCTTCCTCATCTCAAGTTGATGCAAGTCATGAAGAAGAGGACATTGATGATCAAGGCCAATATTCCGATCAATACGGGGACCCAAATGATCAAGATGATCAAGTGATCCCTCCCAGCAATAATGAGGAGATCGAAGCCCATCGTGCTAGAAGGATTGCAAGAGCTTTGAAGAAAATTGATGCATCCGATGACTGATACGTCTCAAATGTATCTATAATTTTCGATACTACATGCTTGTTTTCTATCCAATACCTTTATGTTTTCACATGTTTTCCTTTGTTTTCCGGACGTTTTCATGGACTAGCCTATTGACAAGATGCCACAGAGCTAGTTCATGTTTTTCTGTTTTTTATTTCAGAAAAAATGTTTTGGAAATATTCTTGGACTTGGACGAAACAAAAGCCAAAAGTCTTAGAATTCCTGACACGTCAACGTAGTCCAAAGGGGACACGGAAGGGTGCCCTGGGGCCACAGACCTGCAGGCATGGGTCCCTTCTGGTCGCGCCTGCAGGTGGTGTGGGTCCCTCGGGCGCCCACCACCATCGCCCTTTCGCCTATAAAGTCCCTCCGAGGCATAAACCCTAAATATATTGGCCCCCTACCACGAAAAGTTCCGTAGCTCTGCCGCCGCCGCAGACAAATTTCTGGGGACAGAAACCTCTGTTCCGACACCCTGCCGAGACGAGGAAGTGCCCCTAGAGCCATATCCATCGACTCCAACGCCATCTTCATCGTCGTTGCTGTCTCCTATGATGAGGAGGGAGTAGTTCTCCCCCGGGGCCGAGGGATCTACCGGTAGCTATGTGTTTCATCTCTCTCTCCCATGGTGTGATTTTTATGTGATCATGAGCTTTGTAATCTAGTTGAATAAGTAGATGTTACTCTTCATCTGTTATGCTACTCAAGTGGTTTTGTTATGAGATCTCCGTAGACCCTTTGATCACGGTGTAAAGGTGATAGTGTGTGCACTGTGTGGTTTAGCATTATATTTATATTTTTTTGTTGGATGACCCTATGAAATTGTGGTGTTTGTCTGGAACCATCCAGGTCTCATGGTGATAGCGTGGGGGTTACCTAGATGGGGAAATGTGAACTCAAAGGAGTGGTTTTTGCAGCCCTACTTAATGATTGGTGTTTGTTATCCGACCGGAGACTGTTTCGTAGTAGCGTAGTGAAGAGAGATATTTATGCATTCAATTATGTTATTATTGTTGAGAGTGTTCACTAGTGAAAGTATGATCCCTAAGCCTTGTTTCCAAGCATTGAAACACCGTTTTAAACCAGTTATGCTACATGTTTGCTTGCTGCCATTTTTATTTAAGATTGGAATTACTATTTATAATCATCCATATTACTTGTATTTGACTATCTCTTCGCCAAACTAGTTCACCTATACAACTAAAAATTTTATTGGGTGTGTTGAGTACACAAGAGACTTCTTGTATCGTAATCGCAGGGTTACTTGAGAGGGATACCTTTTACCTATGCCTCCCTGAGTTCGATAAACCTTGGGTGATCCACTTAAGGGAAACTTGATGTTGTTTTACAAACCTCTGCACTTGGAGGCCCCACACTCTCTACAATAATAGAAGCATGCGTAGACATCAATGACAAAGTGTTATAAGATGTTCAAACTAGAAGATCCACAAGAAGGCAATTGGCACACTTTTGTGAGCATCAAGCTCACATATCCATGGTGGAACCAAAGAAAGTTTTGAAGATCTTGAAGAATCGGATTGGGTTGAAGCTATGCATGATGAGGTCAATAACTTTGAGCGCAATAAAGTTTGGAAGCTAGTTGAGAAGCCTAGAGATTGCCACAAAGTTCTTGGCACCAAGTGGATTTTCAAGAACAAGCAAGATGAGAATGGTATTGTTGTGAGGAACAAGGCAAGATTGGTGTCTCAAGGCTACACTCAAGTGGAAGGCATTGAATTTGATGAAACTTATACTCCCTGGCTCGTCTTGAGTCCATCTGTATCCTCCTTGCATATGCTTCTTCTCACAACTTTAAATTGCAAGAAATGGATGTCAAGAGTGCCTTTCTTATTGGTCCATTAAAACAGGAGGTATATTTTGAGCAACCTTGGGATTTCGAAAACCCAAACTTTCCTAACCATGTCTACAAGATCTCTAAGGCTCTCTATACACTTAAACAAGCTCCACGTGCGTGGTATGAGCACCTTAGAGAGTTATTGCCAGACTGTGGGTTTGAAGTGGGGAAAATTGATCCCACCCTTTCACAAAAAAGGTAAAGGGAGAGCTTTTCATATGCCAACTCTACGTGGATGAAATTATCATTATCTTAACTAACAAAGCTTTCAATGATGATTTCTCTAAGCTTATGACGGACAAGCTTGAGATGTATATGATGGAAGAGCTCAAATTCTTCCTTGGCTTTGAGATCAAGAAATTGGCTCGTGGGAATTTCATTTCTCAAGCCAAGTATAACCAAGACATGCTCAAGAGGTTTAACTCCCAAGGTGTAAAACAGAAGCCATCTTCTATGCAAGTCAAATGCCACCTCATGAGCAATCCGCATGGTAAAGATGTGGACCAAAAGTTGTATCGTTCTATGATTTGTTATTTGCTTTACCTTTGTGCATCTAGGACCGATATCATTTTGAGTGTTGGTGTGTGTGCAAGGTATAAAGCGGATCCTTAGGAAAGCCACTTGGTGGCGGTCCATAGGATCTTTTGGTATTTGGTTCATACATCAAGGTTTGATTTGTGGTACCCAAAGGGGGCACAATTTCTATCAATGGGTACACGGACTCGGATTGGTCTGGTGATCAAGATGATAGGAAGTCTACTTCCGGGGCTTTCCAATTTCTTGGTAGGTCTTTGGTGAGTTGGTCTTGTAAGAAACAAAATTGTATATCTCTCTCCACCGCAGAAGCCGAGTATGTGACGGCCACTAGTGCTTGCACCCAATTGCTATGGATGAGGCAAACCCTCAATGAGTATGATGTTGACTTGCATAAGATGCCACTCTTGTGTGACAATGAGAGTGCCATCAAGATTGCCTACAACCCCGTGCAACACACAAGGACAAAGCACATTCAGATTCGTCACCATTTCATCCGAGATCATGTGGAAAGAGGTGATATTGAGCTAGCATGTGTCCCAACCAAGCATAATCTCGCGGACATCTTCACGAAGCCTGTTGAAGATGCAAGATTCATCTTTTTGATGAATGAGCTAAATATCATTGATTCAAGGAGTTTGACTTGAGGATTGTGGACACCCCCCTATAGTTGGTTCGTGTTTGGTATTAGGTGTAGGCATGGACATAGGGGAGTGTTATCCTAACACATTGGGTTCTCCCTCCCCCATTATGCCAAAAGAAAAAAATTCATTGTTATCTCTCTATTTCTAATGTTCAATTGTGAGCTTCAGTGTTGAGAATTGACAATGCACCCAAGATATATCTTCGCGGTTGAAAGTACACAAAGGTCAACTAGAGGGCGGGGGTGAATATGTGACCTACTAATTTTAATCTTTTCAATTTTAGTGGGGCTTTAGTAAGAAAATAACTTGGTTATCTAGATGTGCAACTAAGTAGACACCCTATGTGACAATAACGAGTAGAAACGGAAGTAAATGGAAGGCACAAGATAACCACAAGTGAAAACACGGAGACAAGGATATGTTTCCCGTAGTTCCTTCTTAAAAGAAGTACTTCTATGTTGGAGAGGTGGGGAGCCACCTAGGCGCTCCTCAATAGCACGGATGTGCACACCTTGTTCTCCTTGAGCTTCTCCGATGAGGGAGATTCTTGTTTCCACTCTGAGGTCGACTTGAAGGCGTTTACCAAACCTTTACAAGTGGTTGAGGCTACTCCACAAGTGAGATGGAGGCTCTCAACAATCCGAAGGTTCTTGCTACAAGGTGGAAGCTACAAGCACTAGGGTTTTCTTGGATGACAACGCAACCAAGAGATTACAAGATCCCAAGAGGTATGGTGTGGGAACACAATTTTTGGCTTGGTAGAAAGGTAGATCTAGGCCTCCTCCATGAGATCCTTGAAGGGCATCGAGTTTGGTTGGAGGAGGGAGATAGGGGCGTTTTGAGCTCTTGAACAATGGAGGAGAGAGAGTAATGGACGAACTAGCTGTCTAGAGGAAGAAGACATCTATTTATAGGCTCCTCCAATTTCTGGCCGTTGCAGTGCACCAGGGCCGGAATATTCCGGGGTTAGCACCGGAAATTTCCGGTGCAGCAAGGCCGGATATTTGAAATATCCGGGGGGGGGGCGGAATTTTGAATATTCCGTGGCCGGAATATTCCGGCCAATATTCCGCCCCCATCACTGTGCGCGGGCAGCAACACCACGCTGAAATTCTGCTAAGGACCAGGCCGGATATTTGAAATATCCGGGGGGGCGGATTTTTGAATAATCCGAGGCCGGAAATTTCCGGCCAATAGTCCGCCCCCATCCGGGGGGGGGGGGGCACATGTGAAATCTCCAAAAACTGGTACGGACCCGAGGGCCGAAAATTTGCCCCGGAATATTCCGGGCAAATATCCGCCCCACCTTCTGTGCGCCCTATATCCACCGAAAATTCCGGGGTCAGTACCTGAAAAATCCGGTTGCAATATAGATCATTTTTAGAAATCCTCTTTGAACATTTTGAGAGTATTATCAATAATCATCTGAGAGGCCAGCTGCAGACACTTCACCAACATTGTTAGAGAGAGGATACCCGCGTTGTTATCATCACCAAAATCATTAGAGGGGTCATGAGCTTTCAATCTCCCCCTTTTTGGTGAGTGATGACAATACGAGTATTTGCAAGGAAATAATCAAACAATGCGATAGAAAGTAAACATCACAAATAGCATATACACGAGACATGCCTCCTAATAACATAAGTTCACACAAACAAATCAACGAATAACGAGCACGATGAGACGAAGTTCGAAAAAACGCACGAAGAGATAAAAAATGATAAAGAACGAAGCCCACCCTAGCAAATCCCCGCGATCTCTAGATCTTCTCCCCCTTTGGCATCAGGATACCAGAACGAAAGAGAGCACTACGTCCCATGGAGCAAACTCTAGGCCTGGGTATCTTCTTCCTCCTCCTCGCTAGCAGAAGCAATGTCCTCATCATTGTCAACGCCCAGATCCTAGTCGACGTCGCGGTTGTTCCAGTTTTTGTATGGAATCCTGTCAGGAGGGGGAGCAAGCACATTGGGAATGTTGAGGTAAGTCATGATGGTGCGCTGATTCTCCTGGATGTTGCGGCGCTCAACATAGGCATTGTAGTTCTCCTTGTGGATGCACACATTCATGCACATCACCTTCTCAATGGCACGAGTGAGCCATGAGCGCTTTTTGGTACCTGGAGGAGGTGGACGCATGCGAGGATCACGGTGACCCTGACCAGTGGCACCAACATCATGAGCATCCTGCTGAGTGTGGGCGGCCTTCTTGTACAGCTTGACGTCCTTGTGCTCATCACAGTCTAACTCCAAATCATCACGAAGTTCAGCAGGGTAGCGAGACTTGATGAGCTTCATGATGTATGGAGCATATGGGGGCACCTTGAGGTTGAAGAGAGCAAAGTGGATCTCGTTGAAGATGAAATCCATCACATCAATCTTGTGACGCTCAGTATCTGTCATGTCGCCCTAAGTGAAGGTCATGTAGGCATGGTATATGAGGTTAACCAAACCACCATGAATCTCATCATTATTGCCCATGCTCGGGGCAATAGTCTCTCTGAACATGCGCAGCAGGATGTCATAAATGGGAAAGAGAGCCTTTGCAGACCCCACAATACCACGAGGACCATACAGTTCAGCAAGCCTGTTTTTCTCATATTCCATCCCATGAATGTGCATGCTAGTACCCTGAGGAGTGTTGAGACCGGCAAAGGGATATCCAAGCTCGGCAGCAAAGTCATGGAATGTGGCGGTGGGCAGGTAAGGGCTAGACATCCAGGACATCCCAATATCCTCAGAATCATCTATGACAAGAGTGGAGAAGAACTGCTGGATGAAAGTGATGTTGAAGGAGCATTGGGTCTCCATGAGGTGACGCAGACCCAGAAGTTCAGCCAGCTGTACAGAGTTGTTGAAGTATGCGGGATTGGCAGCCATGTGTGCAAAGTTGATATACTTCATTGGGCAAACCGTCTTTCTCATCACAGTGTACACTTGCTTGAAGAGAGTCTCCTTCTCAATGTGCCAGAACCAGGAGTCAATAGTTGGGTCTTGAGGACCCTCAGTGTACCAGGCCTTGGCCCGCCATGCCTTGAACTCAGAGATATACATGGTGGCCAAGTTGAGAGTTGTCTTCCTCTTCTGCCTATTGGCCTTCCGCCTCATCCACTAAAGTGCCCTCATCATCTTCCCCCAAGTGACGGTACCTCTTGCACGAGCTAGTCACCTTGGGAGGCCTAGAGCTTGAACCATCTGCGAGAAAAGCAAGAGAGAACGCAAAGAAAACAAACAGAAAAAGATCAAAACGGTGGCTCACAACTTGTGGAAGTGGAATAACAGATCTCAGTTAGAGATTCAGGGAAGGCCGGATATTCCGGTCTGGGGCGGAATTTCCGGGGAGCGGAGATTCCGGTCTGGGGGTGGAAATTTCCGGCCCTCAAGATTTCGCACCAGATCTGAGAATATGGCCTGCCACGAATCTACAACATTGAGGAAGTGCAATAGGGGGAACACTAGGGGATATGTGATATTTGTATATGGATGTTCCGCCCCAATAATACAAGGAAGATGAAAGAACACGAGATCAAATCATCTGGTAACCCTAGATTGCAGAGAAAACAGAACACATTCCGGGATCCATTGTTGAGGAACGGATGTGCGGTCTCTTGATACGCAAAAACCAACCGGAGGATGAAGAGGGGAGGAGAGAGGGCCTCCCGGACGTCTCGGAGGCGGCGGCTGCGGTTGGGGGCGGAGTGGAGGCGAGGGGAGGGAAAACAACCAAGAACTGCCCCTCCCGTCGCCTATTTATAGCCCCCAGCCGCGCAGACCGGAATATTCTGGTATTAAGACCGGAAATTTCCAGGGGCCGGAGATTTCAGGCCGGAATATCCGCCCCAAATATCCAGTGTGCCTTCTGCGAGCGGGCACAGTGGATGTTTGGGTTGAATTTCCTGGACAATCTCGAGCCCCGGAAATTTCCAGGGCATAAGACACGGAATATTCCGACACCCGGATATTTGCACCGTAAATTTCCGCCCAAATTTCTGAGGTGCTTTCTTTAAGCGGGCACCTTGGAAATGGGAGAAAATTTCTGAGGCAAACATCATGCGGCCGGAAATTTCCAGGACTTAGGCCTGAATTTCCGGGGTTCCCGTGCACTCCGAGTTTTTGGAAAATGGATAATAGAAGTGAGCCTCCAAAAACAACAAAACACATGAGAACAATGGCGATGAACACACAAACACAAACAAATGCCAAACAAAACACGAAGAGAAATGTTGGTGGCCGGAGCCACCGTGTTTGAGCGTATACCAAGGAGCCGCGAAGATGTATCTTGGGCCCAAAAGTATGACTCACGTTTAAGCACAGTAAGTCACAAAATGATTAGATATGCGTGAAGTTTTGATTTTTTTGCGCATGATAGGTGGAGTGTTGGTTCATGAATTGAAATACGCTCCCCCTATGTCCATGCCTACATCTACACTTAGATAGCACATGTAGTGAAGGTAATTATGCAAGGGTTAAAGAGAAGTTAGATGCATCGATAACATTTAGTTCATTCCTCAAACTCCGAAATCTTGGTTCATCAAGGGCCTTCGAGAAGATGTCCGCGAGTTGATCCTTGGTCGGCACATAGGAAAGATCAATATCACCCTTCTCAACATGATCCCGAATGAAATGATGCCGTATCTCAATGTGCTTCGTCTAGGAGTGAAGAACGGGATTGTAGGCGATCTTGATGGCACTCTCATTGTCGCACAAGAGGGGGACTTGGTCGAAGTCGATGTAATAATCTCAAACTGTTTGCCGCATCCATAGTAATTGAGCACAACAACTCTCCGCGGAGATGTATTCGGCCTCGGTGGTAGAGAGGGGTATGCAATTTTCTTCTTGGAAGACCAACATACCAATGAGCGACCAAGAAATCGACAACCTCCAGATGTAGATTTCCTATCCATATTCTCGCCCGCATAATCCGCATCCGAATACCCAATGAGCTGAAAGCTTGAACCCTTGGGATACCAAAGACCAAAGTTTGGGGTATGAACTAAATATCGAAAGATGCGCTTAACCGCTTCAAAATGAATTTGTCTCGGAGAGGCTTGAAACCTTGCACATTTACCTACGCTATACATGATATCAGTTCTAGATGCACAAAGGTAGAGCAAAGAGCCAATCATGGAGCGGTATACCTTTTGATCTACCTCTTTACCATTCGGGTCGGGTTTCAAGTCAATAGTCGTGGACATGGGAGTCTTCGTAGGTTTGGCATCATGCATGTTGAACCGCTTGAGCATGTCTTGAGTATACTTGGCTTGATTTATGAATGTGCCTTCGGGATGTTGCTTGATCTCAAAGCCAAGGGAATACTCTAACTCGCCCATCATAGACATCTCGAATTTATCCATCATAAGCTTGAAAAACTCATCATTGAAAGTGACGTTAGTAGAACCAAAAATGATATCATCCACATAGAGTTGGCATATGAAGAAGTCACCCCCAACCTTTTTGGTGAAAAGGGTGGGATCAATTAAGCCAACATTGAACCCACGGTCCACTAAAAACTCTTTAAGGTGCTCGTACCATGCACGTGGAGCTTGTTTAAGTCCATAGAGTGCCTTATCGAGTTTGTAGACATAATCGGGGTGGTTGGGATCCTCGAAACCCGGAGGTTGCTTGACATAGACCAACTCGTGGATGGGACCATTCAAAAATGCCCTTTTAACATCCATTTGTTGTAGTTTAAAGTTGTGATCAGAAGCATATGCAAGCAATATACAAATTGATTCAAGACGAGCTACGGGAGCAAAAGTTTCACCAAAATCGACGCCTTCGACTTGAGAGAAACCTTGAGCTACCAATCTCGCCTTGTTGCGAATGACGATGCCATCCTTGTCTTGCTTGTTCTTGAAGATCCACTTGGTGCCCATGACGTTCTTGCAATCTTTGGGTCTTGGCACCAACTTCCACACCTTATTGCACTCGAAGTTGGTGAGTTCATCGTGCATAGCTTCAAGCCAATCTTGATCATCTAGAGCTTCATAGACCTTCTTGGGCTTAATGTGAGATACGAAAGCATGAGCCTTGCTAAAATCCGCCAATTGCCTCCTTGTGACGACCCTTCCACGAACTTGTCCAAGAATCATGTCCTCCGTGTGACCGGCACGAGCAAGATTGTCTAACCTTCTCTTTGCCCTACAAGCTAGCATCTCCTCCAAAGTTTCCTTGGATAGCACTTGATCATCACCTTCATCATCGGAGTCTTGTCCACCTTGACCTTGATCTTTTTCATCAAAGGGAGTTGGACCCCTTATGTGTCGAGTTCTATCATCAACATGAGTATCTTGTTCTTGTCCTTCATTGTGAGCTTGGCCTTCATCATGAGCTTGGCCTTGAGTGTTAGCTTGGCCTTGAACGATGGGATGATCTTGATCATTAGCTTGGCCTTGAATTGAAGCATGAGGGCTTGGTGCATCTTGTTGGGTAGCTTGAGTATCAATGGGTGTAGTCAATGGCTCCACTTGAGTGGAGCATATTCCTTCTCCCTCCGTCATCCGGAAATATGTGACTCCATTTCAAACTTCCAAGAAGAGAATTCATTAGTGTTAAGCATCGGAGGAATTCCAACATTAAGAATGTGTGGCATGGAAACAATTGGGTGGATGGAGTCATAATTTTGAGGTGGTGGAACTTTTGAATTGGACCCCGAACCATTAGTCGTTTGATACAGAGCCACCGGAACTCTCCTTTTCTTTGGCTTTAGCCTTTTGTGCGGATTTAGCCTTAGATTTGGCAATGTTCTCTTCGAGTTCGGAATCGTCCGGAATCGTTTCCTCTTCCAAACTATCCTCATCGGAGACGTGGGGAGAGTTCGAGGGGCCCTTGGGTTTACCCATCATGTTCTCCAACATATTCTTGATGGAGGAAACCTCCAAGCCTACACTAGAGCTAACCTTGGACAATTGGGTTTGGATGGTACAAACCATTGTCTCTAGGTTAGCTATAGTGTCGGCCATTTTGGAGAGCTCCTCCTTAGAAGATTCGGGATCATCTCCGTTGACCATGATACTCTTAGGCTGTTAAGCCCGATAAAAGAGCCGGGGCTCTGATACACAAAGATCAACTAGAGGGGGGGTGAATACGTGACCTACAAATTTTAATCCTTTTTCAATTTTAGTGGGGCTTTAGGAAGCAAATAACTTGGTTATCTAGATGTGCAACTAAGTAGACACCCTATGTGACAAATAACGAGTAGCAATGGAAGTAAATGCAAGGCACAAGATAACCACAAGTGAAAAAACGGAGACAAGGATATGTTTCCTGTAGTTCCTTCTTAAAAGAAGTACGTCTATGTTGGAGAGGTGGAGAGCCACCTAGGCGCTCCTCAATAGCACAGATGTGCACACCTTGTTCTCCTTGAGCTTCTCCGGTGAGGGAGATTATCGTTTCCACTATGAGGTCGACTTGAAGGCGTTGACCAAACCTTTACAAGTGGTTTAGGCTACTCCACAAGTGAGATGTAGGATCTCAACAATCCGAAGCTTCTTGCTACAAGGTGGAAGCTACAAGCACTAGGGTTTCCCTTGGATGACAAAGCAACCAAGAGATTACAAGATCCCAAGAGGTATGGTGTGGGAACACAATTTTTGGCTTGGTAGAAAGGTAGATCTAGGCCACCTCCATGAGATCCTTGAAGGGCATCGAATTTGGTTGGAGGAGGAAGGAGATCGGGGCGTTTTGAGCTCTTGAACAATGGAGGAGAGAGAGGAATGGACGAACTAGCTGTCTAGAGGAAGAAGACAACTATTTATAGGCTCCTCCAATTTCTGACTGTTGCAGTGCGCCAGGGCCGGAATATTCCATGGTTAGCACCAGAAATTTCCGGTGCAGCAAGGCCGGATATTTGAAATAACCGGGGGGGCGGAATTTTGAATATTCCGTGGCCAGAAAATTCTGGCCAATATTCCGTCCCCATCACTGCGCGCGGGCAGCAGCACCACGCTGTAATTCTGCTAAGGACCAGGCCGGATATTTGAAATATCCGGGGGGCGTATTTTTGAATAATCCAGGGCCAGAAATTTCCGGCCAATAGTCCGTCCCCATCTCTGCGCGCGGGCACCTATGAAATCTCCAAAAACTGCTAAGGACCCGAGGGCCGGAAATTAGCCCCGGAATATTCCGGGCAAATATACGCCCCACCTTCTGTGCGCGGGCAGTTGGAGAAAGACACTTAGTCGTTTGAAGAGGCCAGAGGGGCCAAAATATTCCGGTGCAAGGGCCGGATATTCCGCCCTATATCCACTGGAAATTCCGGGGTCAGCACCTGAAAAATCCGGTTGCAATATAGATCATTTTCAGAAATCCTCTTTGAACTTTTTGAGAGTATTATCAATAATCATCTGAGAGGCCAGCTGCATACACTTAAAAAACATTGTTAGAGAGAGGATACCCGCGTTGTTATCATCACCAAAATCATTAGAGGGATCATGAGCTTTCAGTGGTGTCATAGCTTGATCTCTTACATGGTGGATTAGGCCACCAACCTCTTCCTTGTGAACAGTTCGATCTTAGTTGGGATCTATTTGGAGTTCATTGCATTTCTTCAGTTTTCCTAGCTAAGTGTTTCTTGTAGGAAAATCTCTCTCGCTTGTCCCTTCACATTTGATTCTTGCAAGTGAGTGGGAGATGTACTATCTTCCAGTTTGGAACTCCATCCTAAGCCTATCTCATCTTAGAAACCTTTTTTATATTCTTGAACCTACTCAAATTTTGTCTCTAGAGGAAGAGCAAGGTTGCCCCGGTACTACCGCGTGTGTATAGTTGAAAGCAGGCTTTTATGCTTAAACTTGCACACCCGGTGCTACATGACGCGCCCGGTACAACCATCTGTAGAGATCGAAATAGATTTTTTTGTCTGTGGAAATCTGTACAGCCGGTACTACCAAGCCAGCACGGTACTACCGCCTGTGCAAAAAGAAGCGGATTTGCTGTGCAGAAATTGCACTGCCAATACTACCGGACGGGTCCGGTACTATCGGGCCACGCAGTTTCGAAATATATCCTAGGTCGTGCGGGCTGGGGGTTATTCCCCACCCACACAAACCGCTCCTCCACTGGCGGCCCCTCCCTCTCGCTCGTTTGGCTCGGCTTCTCCTCGCCGGAATCCGCTGTTTCCAGTCATGTTTTCACCGTGGGAATCCCTCCCGCACCGATCTCCTCCATGGACTCCGGTATTTCTCCTCACTTTTCTCTCTTTTTGGGTCCCCACTGATGGCTTTGGTGAACCCTACATGAGCATTTGAGGATAGATACTTGTAGAACCAATTTTATCGGTTAAAGTTGGTTGGATGATTAACTTTTGGCTAGAAATAGCAATGTTTTAGTTCAGTCATGTTTAACATGTTGAACTTCCTTCAATTTAGTGCTTGGATTTGGAGCAGGAAACCTAAAACTTGCAAGGCCGATACTTCCGAACGTCGTCCGGTACTACCGCCTATACAAGTTTGGGACAGATCAACTTGTACAAACTTTAATGAACCATATTTATTTCTGATTTCCTTGAGTATGTTCCCTCATCTTGTTTCCCATCCCTAACCAGTTCTCGTGGTGGTGGTTTGGAGACTTTGGGGAAAGAACCGGTCACTTATGCTCGATCCAAGCGCAAGGCCCCGGGGGACAAGTCTGTGACCGCTGAGGGAGATGAGGATGATTTTATGGCAGATTTGTAAGCTAAGGCTGAGATCATTCCCGCCCCTACCACCGCAAGGACTCGTGGTGGTGGTCGTGGTTCCTCGCATCCTAAGACCGTGGCTCGAAAGACTGCCCGTAAGCGATTCAACAAGTGGAAGCCCGGAGATTATCAAGAGTATAGGCAAGAGAATCCCTATGACATGAGAGGAATTATTTTCATAACCCTCACTTCTTCACAAAGTACCAAGAGTGTGTCTTCAATGACATATACGTGGGCAAGGACTACTCCGTCACCGGTCAACACACTCTCAATATTTCCCACATGAGGCTCCCTAAGCACACGGGTTATTTTTATGAAGCTTTGGGCACGTGTGAAGAGTTTGGTCTCATTCCTCTTATGAAGTTCAATCAACCATACATCAAGTACTACATCATGCTATTCTTTGCCACCATTCATTTTGGCGAAGATGAAAAGAGAACCTTAAGGTGGATGACCAAGGATAGGATTCTCTCGTCCACCATGAAAGAATTTGGTGCTCTTTTGGGACATGAGGATAAGGGATCTCATGATCCAAGTGGTTGGAGATGTCATGACAACAACTACTCAAGCAACAAGAAGACCATTGCAAACATCACAATGGAAGGAGGTACACCAGGGAAAACTGCTCTGAAGGGAATATGCCCGAGAGGCAATAATAAAGTGGTTATTATATTATTCCTTGTTTATGATAAATGTTTATTTCTCATGCTAGAATTGTATTAACCGGAAACGTTGATACATGTGTGTTTAATAAACAAACAATGGTTCCTAGTAAAGCCTCTCTTTTAACTAGCTCGTTGATTAATAGATGATCAAGGTTTCCTGATCATGAACATTGGATGTTGTGAATAAAGGGGTCATGTCATTAGTAGAATGATGTAAATGAATATAGACCCAATATCAAGATAACAATATGATCAAGTCATTTAGTTTATATTGCTATCTCTTGCATACGAAGTAACTTATTCCTTAGACCGTGAGATCATGCAAATCACTGGTACCGGAAGGGTGCTTTGATGTCATCAAACGTCACACTGTAACAGGGTGACTATAAAGGTGTTGCTAGGTATTCGGAAAGTATTATTTGAGGATCATGGATCAAGAGTGGGTTTGTCCATCCAAATGACGGAGAGATATACTCTGGGCCCTCTCGGTGATATCACATCGACACCGCTTGCAAGCACGCGACTATGTCACAAGGATGTCATATCACGGAAACGATAAAAGAGTACTTGTCGGTAACGAGATCAAAACAAGGTATGTGTGATACCGATGATAGGATCTCGGACAAGTAAAATATCGTGAGACAAAGGGAATAGTCACGACGTTGATAGTTCACACGATCACGAGAGTTATCGTTGAATACATAGGAGTCATCACGGATCTCCAGATCCCGTTAATGATTATTGATCGGAGAGGAGTCTCGATCATGTCTATGTTATTAGCGAACCGTAGGGTGACACACTTAAGCTTCGCTGATGCATTTGAGAGGATACGGAATATCGGATAAAAGTTTGGACAACACTGGAATTGTTTCGGAGAATATTGAAATAGTCACTGGAATTGTTTCGGGGAATATTGAAATAGTTCAAGTTGGTATATGTTAATGTTTGATTAAAAAATAGTTCAAGGGGGTAAGTATTAATGTCTGTTAATAGGATTAACAAATATTAAAATAAAGAAATAAAATTGTTTTATTTATTTATTAAAGAAAACCCTTGGAATTTTGAGTGGGAATTGATGAGAGAATGAGTGGGTTGAGTGGAGACTCCCCCCACATGATGAGGGGAGAGGTGGAGGCACCAAATTTCATGGCTGTCTCCCCTCCTATAAATAGAGGGCATGAGATCCCTCTCCCTCACACATTTGGTGTCATCTCCATCTCCATCCTCCCGCTGATCCACCTCATGTTCATGCGCTTGGCGAAGCCTTGAACGAAGTTTTCTCCACCACACCACGCCGTAGTGCTTCTGGTTTCCAAGGGATCATCTACTTCCGTTGCCCCGCTGGATCGAGGGAATGGAGGTCGTCATCAACCGTACGTGTGACCAATCACGGAGGCACCGCCTGATTGCGGTGCACATCTTCTCGCTCTCGGGGTCGGTGTGAGTACGACTACGCCAACGACGAGATTTCATTTTGGAACGCTTTGTGTCTTCGAGGGTATGTTCTTCTTGAGACTCTCTCTATGCCCGTTGCTTTCATATCCTAGATTAGATCTTCGCCTTTCGAGTGTCTCTCGTGTAGGATTTTTTTATGCAACGACCCCTTCAGTGGTATCAGAGCCGGATCTATGCGTAGATGTTTTGTACGGGTAGAACACATAGGTGTATGTGGGTGTTGATGATCATGTTATTGCCTCCTTGAGTATTTTAGTGGCCTAGTTGGATGAAGCTGCCCTAGACTAAGTTTACGTGTACTATGTACGCGAGAATTGTCTCACTTGTGGCTGAGGGGGTGTCCGTTTCTCCAACTATAGTTAAGATCTAATCTACGAAGGGTTGTTAAAAATGTGTTTATCAACATTGTGGTTGATGTTCGTAGGTATGAACGGTTCTATCCTCGAAAACCCTAAGACACGTAAAATATGCAAAAAATAAATTAGAGACGTCTAGCTAGTTTTTGTTGGGCATGTGATGTGATACGGTCAATGTTAGAAATTTGATTATGAGATGATCTCTTTTGTAAATTATTGATATAACGGAAGATATCCATATGGTTATCTTATTATTGGTGGACAATCAAGATTGGGGTGCCATGGAACTTGGTACCACGCCGGTGGAATGATGGAGATCATACCATGATGCACATGACGGAGATCAAGTGCAAGAAGGACCATATCATATCACGTTATCCTTACATGTGATGTTAATCCTTTTTATGCATCTTATTTTGCTTAGATAGCGATGGTAGCATTATAAGATGATCCTTATCACTTAATATCAAGATAATAATGTGTTCTTCCTTAAGTATGCACCGTTAAGAAAGCGTCGTTTCGAGACACCACGTGATGATCGGGTGTGATAGACTCAACGTTCACATACACCGGGTGTTTTCAAGCCTAGCATGTACATACATGGCCTTGAAACACACTCAATACTATAGTTCTACTTGGCGAGCCTAGCATGTACAGACATGGCCTTGGAACACGTAACCGAAAGGTAAAGCATGAGTCATATGGATGATATGATGAACATGTCCATGTTCGCCTTTGAAGCTACATCATCTCACGTTATGATCGGTTTTGGTGTGGTGAATTTGGTTCGTGTAATCACTAAAGACGACTAAGAGGGTTGTTGTTTTTGAGTGGGAGTTCATGGCATAATTTTGAATTAACTTGAAATTATTTATCATGAACAACCAATCAAAGTGAATTACCACAAATTGTAGTATTCATTGGCATCCACATAACTACCATGCACTTAGATTGTTAATTGAGATATAACTGTTATGATATGGTAAAAATCATTTAAGATTGGTACCGTATTAGTGAAATTTAAAATTCAGTCCTATTGTAGATTTTTGTATTTCCTACCTAGCTCCATATGATTAATGATTGATTGATCTAGAGAGCAAATAATTCCTACTTAGAATCCAGAGTCATGGTTGCTTCCATATTACTTTATCTTCAAAAGAATGTTTTCTTGATCAAGGTGATTTAGGAACTGAAAAGAATTATTTTCAGAAACAATCAAGTGAAAGATATATTGATATCTAGAAACTTATTTGTGGCAACATGAGTGAGTATAATTTAGCGTGACAATGTATGCTTATATTATTTGAATATATGCAATCATTGAAGACGCTAGGCGTTTGAATATTCCAAGAAGTTGGGCACTAAAATTATCCTCTAAATTCCTTCCTTCGAGTTATAGTAGCTTAATCAAAAAATTGTTATGATGGGATGGATTAAAAGTATGGGTAAAGTTGTTTACCTTACTTGGATATTGCTAAGAGTGGAATCTAGAAGAATACTATGAATATGGTAATATTAATAGAACAATCAAACTCAAAGTATGACTCAATGGGTGATAGTATATGACTAACACGCCAAAGAAAATGAGCTAGTACGACTAGCATTGTTTGATGTTGAATGATTCTTCTGTAAGGAAAGGGGATATTGAAAATAGAATTACAAAAAGATATATGGCAGAAAAGAATATAACTGGAAAATTCCAGCTTAGGAGTATATGCTTGATATACAAGTTATAGATGTATTACTAGTTAACAAAGTATTTTTGGGTATTTTGATACCACATTGGTTGGTATGAGTTGTCATACAAAGCAACACAATGCAAGAAATACAAGGGCCTAAAAGGAACTAGTAATAGATGTGGAATCGATTATGACAAGAACTGAAATAAAGTGTTATTATGTTCATTGTCGTATCGAACCAAACATTCAAGATTTATTTTTAAGAACTTAATAAGTTGTTATTTTTTTCTGGTCTTTTGTGAGAACAAATGAGATTGATCAAACTATGACCATATTCCATAATTGATGGATATGTTAATATAAATCATGTTGGTAAAGTAAACATCTATAAGACTAAATTCCAAACATTGCAAGATGTAAAAGAGTTTCACTTAAATTGTGACACCACCATTTTAGTTCATATCGGAAAGGAAAACATGAAGGAACTCCATATTGATGGACTTCCGGAGTCATTTTGTTTTGAATAAATTGACGCTTGTGAGACCTCTTCCAAAAGATGACTAGAATTCCGTTCATAGGCCAAAGTAGAATGGACGACTAATTTAATGGAGATTGTACATGTTGATGTATATAGTCCATTATGTATAGTCATGTGGGGTGGAATAATTTTTCCTTCATAAAAATTTCCATCGATGATTTGAGTAGATATATGAGTATATCTATTTAAAGAGAATGGAGTTTGACAATTTTGAATTGGTTCATATTATTGTTAGTATGAAGTAAAAAATCATTGTAACAAGATAATCACGTATTTATGATTGGATCATAAAGGATAGAGTTTTGAGTTACAAGTTTAGCAAAACATCTGAGGAGTTGCAGAATTGTTCTACAACTTATACTTCTTGAATACCCCACATTAGTTTGGAGTATTCAAGAGACAAAATCAAAACTTGTTTTGACAGGGTAAGATAAATAAAAATGCAATTATAATTTTGTAGTTTATACATTAGTGACAACCGCTTTTACACTAAAAAGAGCACCATCATGATCCGTTGAAATTGACAACATATAAGATATGGTTTGGGTAGTGACCCGAATTGTCATTTTCTTAAGTTTTGGTATGCATAGCATGTGTAAAATGTTTACAACCAAAATGGGATAAATATATGTTTATAAGCTTATCCTAAAGAATGCATTGGGTATTTCTCCTATCACCGACCAAAGACAAATGTTGTTTGTCAGAAAGGGTTGATTTCTCGAGAAAGTAATTCTTGTGAAACAAGTGAGTGGGAGGACAGTACAAACTCAACGGGGTTAGAGAATCTTCGTTACCATGTCAAGAGTAGCGCAGCACTGGAAGTTGTTCCGGGGTTTCCTATTTTGACAAAGTAGAAGACACTACATGTGTTGTAGATACTTCGAATGAGTTTGCGAACTTAACCACAAAAGTCCTAAAAACTTTGTACTTATACCAACTTATGGTTTAAGAGTAAAGTGTTGTTTTGACAACAGAAGGACCTGGACCTTATAAAGGAAGCATATGATGGGCCCTGACTTCGTAAAATTGACTATGAGTCATTATATCCGCCATAATATCATTATATGAATATCAAGTATGTGACTTGGTAGTCCTTTCGATAGGCATGATGCCTAACGATAGCAAAAGGGTCTATATAGCGACAAAGACATGGATTTTTTTACATCCTTTGAAAGTCGTACTTATCGAAAAGTTTTTTCCGGCGAAGTTCAAAGAGTTGACTACTACAAGATTTTGATCTTCAGTAGTGATGCTTTAGTCTTTGCGGATAGTTCTAGCAAAAGTTACATATTATGATATGGCAGTTGAATAACAAACCCAACTCTCCTCTCGAGGAAGTTTGATCGAGGATGTGTACTTGACACAGTCTAAGAGTTTTGTAAAATTCAAAAGGTTGCTAGAAAGGTATGCACGCTTCAATGGTTGAAGTGAGCATAACGAAGTTGAAATCTTTACCTTAGTGAAGTTATCAAAAGAGTTTGATTCCATCATGAACGATAAAGATGCTTTTAGAGTTACAAGAAATTAAGTGGGAGCGCTATGACATATTTCCAATGCTTTATGTAGATGACATATGGTTGATTGGAAAATATGTATTTTAAATTAACACGGTTAGGATTTTTATATTGATGAAAGGCTTAAAAGATATTGGGCATCGATATCCATAAGAGATGGATTAAAGCGCCTAATATGGTTGAACCAAATTACATAGATGAAATACTGAAGTAAGTCAATATCGAAATGACAAGAAGGAGTTCTTGTCACATGGAAAATAATTGAGCAGGATTCAAGTGTTTTGACACATGATGAGCATCATTGAAATTGAGATTTCTAAGTCATGTTTCCATGCTATGTACACAACCAGATGAGTCCTATGCTATAGAATGTTATAGCAGGATAATTCATATGATGATTAGACAACAGTGGGAGAGATCCTTGTGTCATTTTAGAAATGCTAAGGATGTGTTTTCCTATATTGTAATGACAAACTATTTGTTCTAATATGTTACACTAATAGTATTTTCATGTATTCAAATAAATTTATCTCAATTAAAATATGTGATGAAGGGTAGCACAATAGGCTGGAAGAAAGTTCCATACTGAATTTGAAAGTGTTTCAAAATTGAAGTATTGTGACGGATACTACAACAAAGGCTAAGTATATCGTTGTGTTGACAACAAAATAATAAGAGTATTTTGTGTCAAGGAGTTCTTTATTAAACTTGGTGGATTTCCAAGAATGCTGACACTATGAAGCTACATTTTCACAATGTTAGTGACATTGGTTTAAGCTGAGGAATTAAGGTTTCACCGATTGACCAAATATATACAAAGCCATCTCATTAGAGAATGAGTGCTGCGTGTAGACGCAAAGAGCATGCAAATACAATAGGACCTGAACAGTTCAGATCTTTTTTATGATGTTTACCACATGCGAAGCATGGTAATAACACTGGAGCGCCATATGTGTTAAATGCTTACAAACTAGATTATTGACTCTTGTGCAAGTGGGAGACTGAAGGGAATATGCCCGAGAGGCAATAATAAAGTGGTTATTATCTTGTTCCTTGTTTATGATAAATGTTTATTTCTCATGATAGAATTGTATTAACCGGAAACGTTGATACATGTGTGTTTAATAAACAAACAATGGTTCCTAGTAAAGCCTCTCTTTTAACTAGCTCGTTGATTAATAGATGATCAAGGTTTCCTGATCATGAACATTGGATGTTGTTAATAAAGGGGTCATGTCATTAGTAGAATGATGTTATGAATATAGACCCAATATCAAGATAACAATACGACCAAGTCATTTAGTTTATATTGTTATAACTTGCATACGAAGTAACTTATTCCTTAGACCGTGAGATCATGCAAATCACTGATACCGGAAGGGTGCTTTGATGTCATCAAACGTCACACCGTAACAGGGTGACTAGAAAGGTGCCGTTAGGTATTCGGAAAGTATTAGTTTAGGATCATGGATTAAGAGTGGGATTTGTCCATCCAAATGACGGAGAGATATACTCTGGGCCCTCTCGGTGATATCACATCGACACCGCTTGCAAGCACGTGACTAGGTCACAAGGATGTCATATCACGGAAACAATAAAAAGAGTACTTGTCGGTAAAGATCAAAACAAGGTCTGGGTGATACCGATGATCGGATCTCGGACAAGTAAAATATCGTGAGACAAAGGGAATAGTCACGACGTTCATAGTTCACACGACCACGAGAGTCATCGTTGAATACATAGGAGTCATCACGTATCTCCAGATCCCGTTGTTGATTATTGATCGGAGAGGAGTCTCGATCATGTCTATGTTATTCGTGAACCGTAGGGTGACACACTTAAGCTTCGATGACGCTTTGAGAGGATACAGAATATCGGAGAAAAGTTTGGACAACACCGGAATTGTTTCGGGGAATATTGAAATAGTCACCGGAATTGTTTAGGGGGATATTGAAATAGTTCAAGGTGGTATATGTTAATGTTTGATTAACAAATAGTTCAAGGGTGTAAGTATTAATGTTTGTTAATAGGATTAACAAATATTAAAATAAAGAGATAAAATTGTTTTATTTATTTATTAAAGAAAACCCTAGAAATTTTGAGTGGGAATTGATGAGAGAATGAGTGGGTTGAGTGGAGACTCCACCCACATGATGAGGGGAGAGGTGGAGGCACCAAAATTTCGTGGCTGCCTCCCCTCCTATTAATAGAGGGCATGAGATCCCTCTCCCTCACACATTTGGTGTCATCTCCATCTCCATCCTCCCGCTGATCCACCTCATGTTCATGCGCTTGGCGAAGCCTTGAACGAAGTTTTCTCCACCACACCATGCCGTCGTGCTGCCGGTTTCCAAGGGATCCTCTACTTCCGCTGCACTGCTAGATCGAGGGAATGGAGGTCGTCATCAACCGTACGTGTGACCGATCACGGAGGCACCACCGGATTGCGGTGCACATCTTCTCGCTCTCGGGATTGGTGTGAGTATGACTACGCCAACAACGAGATTTTATCTCGTAACGCTTTGTGTCTTCGAGGGTATGTTCTTCTTAATACTCTCTCTATGCCCGTTGCTCTCATCTCCTAGATTAGATCTTGTCCTTTCGGGTGTCTCTCGCGTAGGATTTTTTTTCTATGCAACGACCCCTTCATGCTCATCTCATTCGCCCATTCGAGATCCTTCACCGCATCTACAGGGAGACTCTAGCTCCACGTGTGGGGAATTGAGATGAAGTACATGGCTTTGTGTTTGACCTTTTCAAGGGATCCAAGGAGAAGCAAGGAACCGTGAAAAGGTTTGATGTGATGGATTGAATACATGAGGAGTTGCGGCTGTCCGTGATCGACAAGAGGGCCCCCATCTTTGGCCCTTATCTCATGAAGCTTATCAAGAGGAAATGGTGGGAAGCCACAAAGGAAGACATCTTGAAGGATGGTAGTCCCGTGATCAAGCAACCTGTCAAGGAGCCTAGAGTGAAGGCTCATTTGTCTCCCTCCGAGATAGAAGCCGCTACAGCCCAAAAGACAACCTACTCTCGTATTGGTGTGAGGGCTAGAGCACCTTCTGATGTTCCTACCACTATGGATGAACCCTCATGGTTCAATAAGTTTCAGATCAACGCCAAGAAGGCCTTCTGCCTCAAGCTCGATCTCCAAGAGCGCATGTATGATGCGCACATCTAGCACAAGAAGGCTGCTTCTCACCAGAAAAAGATGATGGCTCAGATGGGTTTGCCCGTGTCTCCGGGGTCCTAGGACTCTATCACTCCTAAGGAACAGTGGATCTCCTAGCATAGCACATGGAGCAGCCCTGACATCCCTTCCTCATCCACCCAGCACGTTCTCGAAGACGAGGAGTGAGTTGGGATATTAGCCTCTTCTCCCTTTTTGTCATTGTATGACAAAGGGGGAGAATGAGTATATTAGGTTGAGTCGGGATTTGCATGGGTGGATTAACAAGCTTTTTCTATTTTTGATGTTTCTCTTGCTTGTGTCTCCGTTTAGTTGAACCTTATTTCTATTTGGTGTTGAAAATTTAAGTTTGAAGCGTGGTGTAAGACATGCATTTATCTCGTTAAGTACCTTCTATCTATTGCAAGTCTTGTTTCTAGCTATTATATCTCGTTGTGTGTTACTTCCTTCATTACTTAAGTTCACTTGTGCTATCAAATCCTTGCTCAACAATTGTGTTGTCACCAAACACCAAAACGGGGGAGATTGAAAGAGCATTTTCCCACATTTTTTTATGTTTGTTGACAACACAACTAGAACACTAATGTGTGCTAAGTTATTACTCACTCCGTCCACTTTTAATCTACATTCTACAAGTATTAAGACAAATTAGCAAGTCATTTAAAATTACTACCTAGATATGTGAACAACCAATCCAAGCCACATTAAAGATAATAACATCCAATGGGAAAATCAAGACTGCTTTGTTTTCTATGTTGATGTTGATTACCGAGGAGAGAATTAATGCGTAGAGCGTAGGATGTAGATTAAAAGTGGACAAATTTCTAGTATAGAATGTAGATTAAAAGTGGACGGAGGGAGTACATGATATTATTGTGCTTAATTTATTCATGATTGGTATTATTGATATTGTGTCAGACCCCTTTGAACTCTATCGAAGAAATCAGTCAGAGTGGTGGTTTTACTGTCTGGGTCGGTACTACCGGATGGAGTCCGGTACTACCGGATTTTCTCAGTTTCAGTACTGGATCTGCACGCACCCTTCTGTCTAATTCGGTACTACCAGCCTCGTCCGGTAGTGCAGCTCGGTACTACCGGCTCCGCGGTACTACCAACCATGGATGGGGTGCGTGCGATGGTGGAGCTGAAGAAGCACTGTGGGGCGGTACTACCGAATCAGCTCGGTAGTACCAAAGTCGCGGCACTACCAAACCAGTTCGATATTAAGAGATTTTCATGTTTTCAGCACTGGACTCGCACTGTACTTCGACCCCGCCGCTTCTGTCTAGTTTGGTACTACCGGGGCCGTCCGGTAGTGCAACGCGGTACTACCGGCTTCGCCCGGTAGTATCGACTGCGGAATTTCGTCTGCGACGCAACGTTGACCAAGGTGAAGAAAGCTGCGGGGGTACTACCGGACAACGTGCGGTACTACCGGGTGAGGTAGTAAATGCCCCCAAACGGTTAGATTCAGGGGATGTGTATAAATATACCATCCCCTTCTTCCACAAGATCTAGTACTTCCAAGACATTAAAGTGCATTTATTGAGCTCACCAAAATCTTCGATTCCTCCCAATCCCTCCACCCGAACTCGTTGATTATTGGAGGAGAAGGCCCCGGTCTACATCTTCACCAAGCCGTTCTTCATTTCTCTCTCATTCACTTGGGGGGTCTAATCTAGGGTTTCCTTGTGGAGAACCTAGACACTATTGCTACTCTTGAATTTGTGGTGATTGTTGGGAGCCCCCAATTTGGTTATGGGCGTGTGCCCCAAGCTTGTTGTAAAGGACTCGATTCCCGCCTAAAAGGAGATCAATAGTGGAAGGTGATCTAGGCCTTTGTGGCGAGATTCATCGGAGAATAGGTTAAGGCCTTTGTGGCGTTGAGTAGAATTTTTTGGCAAGCTCACACCCCCAACGAGATGTACTCCCCTCAAAAGGAGGAACTCGAGAGTACATCCTTGTCTCCGCGTGGTTCCTCTATCGGTTACCTCGTTCCCTCTCCTTTACTACTTGTTTGTATCTTGTATCTTGTTGTTGCTGTCATATAGGGCCATAGTTGCATATCTAGAGAATTTACCTTTCTGTCAAGCCTTAATATGAAGAAAAAAATTAAATTGGTCATAGCACATATTCACCCCCCTCTAGGTGCCCATACTAGTCGTTCAGCAAGCACCTTGACGAAGCCTTGAAGAAGGAGAACGACGTCCACGACGTCACCGTCGTCGTGGCCAACACCGCTGCCCATGGGTTTCCCCCGGTGCCGCGACACCCCTCACCAACCACCACGGAGCACCCAGAACCGGTGCGGAACCGACGGGGTTCCGGATCTGGCGGGAGGTCGAACGGGGCAGGCTGGGGAAGACTTCATCTTCAGACCTGGAACAGTAGCTGGCGGAGCAGCCCCACGCCGCGATCTTCGACCTCCGGCCCATCACCGCCCACGCGTCCAAGGGGCAGGCTGCATGCACCACGACCGTCAGCCGCGGCCGGGTCAACGTCGTCTCTTCGAGCCGAGGCTGCGGCCCCGGCGATCCGTAGCTCTCCACACTAAGCGAAGCAGCTAAGGCCCCGCCGCCACCTTCCTAGACCGCGCGGGCGTTTGCCCTGGCGCGCCTCCGGTGGCGGCGATGAAGCTGGGAGGGAGGCGGAGGGGAGGAGGGACTAGGGTTTCGCCCCCCGATTCGCCTCCGGAGAAGACGCGAGGGGAGTTTTTTCCGTTCCAGGGTTAAATCTTGAATTTGCTGCGCCAAAAAGCTATTTACCTAGAATTTCACGGATCTTTCGGGGCCTCCCTGTTCAAAAAAAAAAAAAATCGACATCTTATATATTAGGTCTAGTACGGCCTAAGGCTGGCACGGGTACATGGTATGGCCAGTCCCCTTGGGCTGCAGTAGACGTGTAGGTGCCGAAAGGATCTGGTCGTCTGGGCCACCCCTGTTCCGCCCCTCTTGGCAATACTTCAAGTGGAAGACAAGTTGCTGAAGCACGCCCCGACACGTTAACATGCACGGAAGATGCTCCGACTGCCCGACGGCTGACGCGGACATGGAAAAGGGAACGGAGTATCTCGACCAAGGCCGCTTTCGTTCCGCTCACGAGTTAAGGTCATCTCCAGCGGGGCTGCTCATTTGCCCCGGACAGGCCCGATTTGAGCAGCCCCGGCCAAAACGAGGCCCCAGCGGGGCTGCTCATCTCAGAACTGGGTCCGTCTTTTGTCCGAGGCTGCTCAAATCTGACCCAAATTTGGGTCAGATTTGAGCATCCGCCGGACACAATCCGTGTCTCCTTTGTCCACACGGACACGAACCCACCCCACATGTCAGTCACCTTCTCTCTCTCCCCCACTCTCTCTCCTCTATATTATTTTTTCACACCGCCTGCGCACCGGCCGGTGGCGACAAGGAGCTCGCCACAACCCGTCTTCTTCGTCTCCGCCCCGTGCTATGGCGAGGCCGAGCTCGCGGAGGGCGCGCCTCCGCCGGCGGCCGGGCTCGTGGCATAGGCCGAGCTCGCGGAACTTCTCCGAGCGGCCGAGCTCGCGGGGGCCATGGCTACGCCGAGCTCGCGGAGGCCATGGCGAGGCCGAGGCGAGGCGCGGGGCGCTGTGGGGAGAGAGGGGCCGGGAAGTCCTGGGGACGCCGCCAGCATGACGCTCGGGAGGTCCTCAGCCCGCCGCAGGAAGTCGTCCGGGTCCTTGAGCAGGTGCAGGTCGCGGGGCCGGGCGCGGGAGCAGGTGCAGGTGAAGAGCGCCGGGCGCGGGAGCGGCGAGCTTGCGCGGGAGGAGGTGCGCGGTGGGCGGCGAGCGCGCGTCGGCACCCGGGGCAAGGATGGCTGTGCGCCGCGCGTCCTCGAAGCGCGCCACCGCGCGCGCCGTGCTGCGCACCCGGAACAGCGCCTCCACCTCGGCCTCGGGCGCGTGAGCGCCCCATCCAGACGCGAAGATGAGCTCGACGACGCGCCGAGACGAGTGGCCCTCCGGAAGCTCCGTCATTGCCAGGAACGCGGAGCTCGGGCGGCGCGCAGGGGACGGCGCGAGCTGCGCCGGCTGCTTGGGCTTCTTATTCTTCCCAGTCTTGACCGGGGACGGCGGGTGCTTCTTGGGCAGGAGCAGCGGGCTGTACACATCGTCTGCCACGGCGCTGGACTTGCAGCTGAGAGAAACGGCGGCGTGGCGTGGCGTATAAAAGCAGAGCAAGACGCGGGGAGGCAGAGGAGTTTGTTGGCCCTGCAGCCGCGGTGAGTTGAGCTCAGGCGGCGGCCGAGCGCGTGGACGGGGGGCGGCGGGCGGCGGGCGAGCGGGCGGCGGAACGAGAACAAGGCGGGAAGAAGGACGCCACCACGCCCGCGCCCGCGGTGCGCCTGGAAGCTAGCTCTTCGTGTTCATGGATCGATCAGTGAAGCTAGCTAGCTTTTCGTGGCCGTGCGTCTGGAAGCTAGCTTTGGCCGTGTTGATTCGTGAAAAAAGAAAAAAAAAAGTACCGGACAAGTGGTGAAGTAAGCAGGCCCGCTGGGCGCATGCTCCAAATTCGTGTGTCCGGGTCGGACGGAGGCTGCTCAAACAGACAAAATGCGGACCAAACTGGTCCGCATTTGAGCAGGCCCGCTGGAGATGACCTAACGTTGGTACCATCGCGTTTCGATTCGTCCGGCTGCTTTATCACCCCGTGCGCAGCAGCCTTTCGCCGGTGCTCCGTTTCGTGCTACCGGCCATCATATTTTTACTGCTTCCCCAGTCGCACGCAGTTTGACCGGACGCACTTTTTCCTGGCACGCAGCTTTATCACCCCGTGCGCAGCATCATTTTGCAGATGACTTTCATTTGTCCATATACAGGTATCTAGACATGTTTTAGTGTCTAGATACATGCATATACGTATAAAAAAGTGGAAGTCATCTATTTTGGAACAGAGGGAGTGATCAATTTTATCAGTAGCAATGAAAATGACTGGCACTAGCATGTGGACATGGGGCCACTTGTCATCCCCACATCACATGCTTGTGGTGTACCAAAAAGCTTCTATCTTCCGGGCAACAAGGTACTAGTATCAACAAGTTACATTCCTATGTAGTACTGTAATTCGGAAACAATTAAATTCTACCAAGTTCTTCAACACTTCCAGCAGCACATCAACCATTAAATTGGACAGGACAAACAACGAGCAATTAGTGAAAAGAATGAACCCATCAGTGAAGCCTAACACACAAGCTTCAACCGTCCTTGCGGCCGTACCCTGTAAAAGGATTCAGGTTTTGATTTCGTTAGTTGAAACTTGATGAGAGATCGGCAGCTCTCGTTTGCGTGTTGCTTTAAAAGACAGAAGAAGCGAGCCGACTTGGCGGTGTGCGCCGTGGCTTTAACCACTCCACTCCTCCCGCCTTAAATGGCCGCCGCCTCCTCTCCTCCGCCGCCGCCGCAGGAGCTCGCCACCGGCGACAGGACGCCCCACCACCCCCTCCTCGCCGCGGCCGCGGCTGCCTCCCTCCTCGCCGTCCTCTACCTCCCGCGGCCCCTCCTGCAGCTACTCCTCTCACCGGCCCCCCTCTCCTCCGCCCTCCTCCTCCTCTACCTGCTCCGCCTCGGCTCCCCGCCGCCCGCCGCTTCCCTTCCTTCCGGCGCCCCTCCGTCGCAGCCGGAGCCAGACCAGGAGGTCGCGCCTCCTCCGCCGGCCAAGCCCCTGAGCGCGTTCCTGGAGCCCGAGTTCGCGTCGTGGGCGCCCAAAGGCCGCGCCCTGGAGGTGATCCACGAGGAGTTCGAGGCGGAGTGGCGGCCGGAGGAGATGAGCCTGCCCTGGACCTCCGACTCCGACTCCGAGAGCCGCAGCGGCAGCGACGACTACGACGACGACGCCGGCCTCGGGGAGTACGGGATGATCGAGATCGAGCTGGAGGAGGACAACCTCATCGAGATCGACATCTCCAGGTGCCGGTGATGGACAAGTATTCCTGCCTGCTGATTTTCCCCTGGGACTTCTTGGTTCTTGCGTTGGTGTTTGACAAAAGAAAAAGGAAAACGTTTTGCTGATTCGGCCGGCGTGTCTGTCAATTGATGTGGCGTTCTTGATCCTCTACAATTTTTAGATCCTCCGCATTGCTGCAATGTACATATAGGTTGGTTGGTCAGATGAGTGAGGTACCAGATACGGACCGAGGGAGGCTTGTTAATTTTGTTTCATTCCTGATGATAGCAAGTTTAATGTGATGATCCTAGACTAGTATTTCCTCCGTTCAACAATAGATGACTTCCACATATCTATATATGGATGTATCTAGACACTAAAAAGTGTCTAGATACATCTATATATAGATATGTGGAAGTCATCTATTGTTGAACGGAGGGAGTAGTTTTTGTGCGATACACTATTTTGATCACTTGAATGAATCGAGTTGTGATACTTGCATTGGTCTTTATCTATCCAGTTGATAACCAAGCAGCATGAAGCCATGAACTATCGTCAATGGTGAGATAGATCTCAGTCCACTGCACATCGGTCCAAGATCGGCACCTTTTCTTCTCTCCTGAGAAGATTTGCAATCACTGCAGCTTATTTTATAGTATTTTTGTTTTGTTTTTTCTGGTATTTTATATTCGAGGTGTGCATCGTGCTTGAGTTTCATCCTAACTTGCAAATGCATGCTGTCATGGTGATAGCTATTTTGGTCTTGAGAGAATTATGGTGGCGACAAGGGTGTTAAGATAGATCGTGCCGGTAGTTGGTGGTTGGGATCAATTAGTTAAGTTAGCTAGCGAAATTAGGTCGACCTCAGAGCACAGGGAAAAAAACAGTAGTACACGAGTTCATACTACTGAACAGTCCTCCCTACTGAGCACGTTCGATTAATGTTTGATAGGCTGTTCCATTTTCCTTTACTAGAAAGATACCCCGCGCGTTGTAGCGGGATACTTTGGCAACTATATCATGTAAGCAAAAGGATATAACTGATGGGGTGGTATTTTCTAGGCTGATCTACATGTAGCTCGGTTTCTAAAAAAAAATGAATTTGTATTTTTGTGTGTTTCTTTTAAAATCCTATACGTGGATAAAATCGAGATCTAGAACCGCGTAAATTTTCAAGTCAAGATTCAAAATATTCTTCGCTACAGAAAAATGAAAAATGTGGGAATATTTGGAATTTCCAAACATGTGCACTGTTCACAGATCTAGATCTGAAAATTTGTCATTTTTGCCCAGCCCAAAATATAATGAGTTCTTGATTGTAAATTGACACGAAGGTAGATAATATTATATACATGTGAGAGTTTTTCTTTGGAATTTTTTGAAACTTAAAAATACAAATTTCATTTTTTTGGAGTAAACTACATGTAGCTCGGCGCATTTTAACTTTCCGTATAACTGCTATATTAAGTTGTGTAAAATAATATGTAAAATTCAATTGATCATACCCATGTACTAAATTTAAATAAATGGGATGAATGTGTATTATATATTATTAATGTGAAAAACAAATGGTTTAAAAAAATGAATAATGTGTAGTTTGCATATAGTAATTAATAAATACTAGTGAAGATGACATGGACAATTGATTGGTTAAGGGGATGGATGATGTGGATAGGTTGCATGTTGAGATAGAAAAATAGTTAATGCATGTTAGTGGGATTTTGCTTTATAAGAAGTATAGATAAGTATCAAGTCGGCAAGATTAGGCTATGGAGATCGACATATGCATGTGAAAACTGAAAACCTTAGCTGGAATTAACGGATTTTGTTCAGTCCGAAACTGGTAGTGCTACTGATCTCACGCCGGTTGCTACCAAATCAGAGCTCGTCATGTCGCGTGTCCCGACCGTAGGTTGTCGTATCGCCACCGGCAGACGTGACCGACAGCAAAAAGATCAAGCCCCGTCCCTGTCACGCCGCACAAGCACACGCTGCTTCAATTCAGAGACCCTGATTGCGATCCCGGCCAAACTCTGATCAGATGTCTTGGCACGGCGCCATCCATGTCTCACCGGTATTTGGTAGTGCACGCGTCCATGTGTCACACACAAACGGAAGTTACTGAAGCGCGTACGTCTCCGTGCCTTGGGTGGACCTGACATCTCGAAGAGCAGGTCTCCGTGCCTAGGCTAAACATATTCTATTGCGGATTTTATTCAGATTATAAGTTAAACTTTGTGGGCATTTCTAAGACAGGAAAACGAGATTTCTCATCAATTTACTTAACCGCCTATTCTGGAGGTGTAGACTTCACATGGTTTTCCCGTCCGCCTCGTGGTAGATCTGAGACATTATGCTTGGTGTCAGAAAGGATACCATGGAGGTGTTAGCTTCATCGAAAGATGACTTTCATATAAACTTTCACATCCGGAATAAAGCTCACAAGTTTAAATGGAGCCTAATCACTGTGTATGGTCCAGCCCAGGATGAACATAAATCCGCTTTTATTCGTGAGCTGGTGAACTTAGCAAAAGATAATCCATACCCTATATATATAGGAGGAGATTTTAATTTGCTAAGCTTTCCACACGAGAAGGGTGGAGGCAGATTTGATAACCATTAGCCTCTTTTATTCAATGTTGTAATTATTGACAGTCTTGACTTAAAGGAGGTTTCAATGCCTGGGAGACAGTTTACTTGGGCTAATAATTTTTCAGAGTAGACATACGAGAAGTTGGACCGAGTGCTGATGTTTTTTTTTAATTTAACTACCATAGGAGAAGCCCCTACGGTTATTTTATTAAAAACATAGAGTGGCAAAATTACAAAAGTTGGACCGAGTGTTGATGGATTCAGATTGAGAATCTAAATTCCCAATACCCTCGGTAAGGGTTTTTGAACGTATCGAAGCACTGTTGCTCCCATACTACTAACAACTGGGTCACACGACATCCACGGGAAACATAAACTCAATTTTGAACTAGAATGGTTAAACCGTGATGGTTTTGATGACATGGTTAAGATGATATGAGCGCGTCCGGTCACTGGTGCCACTCTCTTAGATAGGTGGAATAATAAAATACGTGTTTTGCGTAAACACATAAGGGGCTGGGCACGACATATGATTGGACAAATAAAAATGGAGAAGCTTCGATTGTCATCGATTATCGATGAATTGGAGGGTTTTGCGGAATGGAGACCACTATCCACGCAAGCGACTGATTCAAAAAAGAAATCTAATGCGTCGATGGCGGGTCTCGTTCGTGAAGAGGAGATTAAGTGGTACCAATGATCAAAGCAACAATTCATTTTGGACGGAGATTCGAATACGAGATACTTCCATAATCTAGCTAATAGCAGAAATAGGCTTATTCATTCTCTTGACCCTGATGAGGGCACGATTGAAGGCCATGCACAGCTGAAAACCTACATCACGAGATATTATAAAAAAACTGTTCGGAGAGCCCGATGAGACTAATTTCTCACCGGAAGAAACACGAATAAATGATATTCGTCAAGTTTCTGATGAGGAGAACGTATATCTTGTCGCCCCCTTTCTATGGAGGAGGTGAAACATGCGGTCTTCTTAATGGAGCACAATAAAGCACCGGGTCTGGACGGATTTCCAGCCGAGTTCTATCAGCATGTTTGGGAATTAATCAAAACGGATTTGCTTGAATTGTTCCAAGATTTGCATGCTAGACAAGTGGAGTTATTTTGCCTAAATTTCGGGGAGATAATTTTGTTACTACCGAAGGTTAATGAAGCAGCTAGGATTCAAGAGTATAGACATATTTGTCTTCTTAACGTCAGTTTAAAAATATTCACCAAAACCCCAAATTTACGGCTAAATACGGTTACGGGTCATATGGTTCGACCGACTAAGACTGCTTTTATGCAGGGACGAAACATCCTTGATGGGATTGTGGTCTTACATGAAGCAGTTCACGAGTTACATCGAAAAGAATGAATGGAATGATTCTAAAGATCGACGACAAAATCAAGTGATCTTTTCTTCAGTAAACTCTCAGGATGAAAGACTTTTCTAAGGAGTGGCGCTCTCTGATCCATAACTTTGTTTCGGAAGGAAGTGTGGCTATTAAAGTCAATGACGATATTGGCTCATACTTATTGACGAAAAAAGGTTTACGACAAGCGATCCATTATTACCTATATTATTTAATATAGTGGCTGATATATTAGCCATAATCATTGCGGGCAAAAATTGAGGGTCAGATTGAAGGGGTAATACCTCGTCAAGTGGATGGGGGTTGTCCATTCTTCAATACGCGAATGATACAATTCTTTTTATGGATCATGACACGGAAAAAGTTAGGAAACTGAAACTGAATCTTTCAGCGTTCGAACAGCTTTCTGGTCTAAATATCAACTATCATAAAAGTGAATTGTTTTGTTTCAGTGACACTCAAGGGGATGCTGACCTATGTGCTGAGCTTTTTGGTTATGGTCAGGGTCAGTTTTCAATTAGCTGTCTAGGCATTACAATTCATTTCAGGAGGCTTACAATTTCTCAATGGAAACACGTTGAGGAAAGACTTCAAGCGAGCTTGAGCAGTTGGAAAGGAAAATTATTTTTCTTGGGTGGACGTTTGGTTCTCATAAATTCAGTCCTATCTAATATGGTACTGTATATAATTTCCTTCTTATAATTACCAAAAGGGGTCTTGCATCGATTATATTATTTTCGATCAAGATTTTTTTGGCAAGGGAATGGTGAAAAAAAGAAATATCGATTGGCTAAATGGAACGTGGTGTGCCACCTTAAATATCATGGTGGTCTAGGATTCATGACATTCAGGTCAAGGATAGTGCTCTTCTTGGTAAATGGTTGTTCAAGCTCCTTACTAAAGACATGATTTGGCAAACTATTCTTAGGAGAAAGTACATAGGCTCTAGAGCGGTTTCTCAGGTTTCATGAAAATCAAGTGATTCCCACTTCTGGGCTGGACTAATCGCGACGAAGATTTTTTTTTTCTTCCCATTTGGTTCTTTTTCTATTAAAGATGGTTTAGAGATAAGGTTCTAGGAAGATAGGTGGTTAGGTAATAACACACCCCGAGAATAATATCCAACTTCATACAACATAGTTCTTGGACGACACAAAAGCGATACTGTTGCTACGGTGTTGAAAAATTTCCCGCCAAATATGGCGTTTAGGAAAGACCTCGTTGGTCGCCGTCTTTTAGCTTGGAACGAACTACTTCATTGCTTGATGGTAGTAAATCTGACAGAGGGTACAGATGAGTTCCGATGGAATTTACACTCGAATGGTAAATTTTCGGTTAGATCAATGTATGAAGCGTTACTTCAACGAGATATGCCAATATATAATAATAAGAAAATTTGGAAGATGAAGATTCCACTAAAAAATAAGGTTTTTGCGTGGTATCTTCGTCGAGGTGTAATATTAACCAATGGCAACCTTGGAAAACGCAATTGGCATGGTAGTAGACAGTGTGTCTTCTGTGACAAAGAAGAGACAATTAAACACTTATTCTTCGACTGTAACATTGCTAATTCTATATGGTCAATCATTCAGATAGGTTCTACCTTATATCCACCAACAAGCATTGCCAATATTTTTGGGAATTGTCTTAATAGAGTGGATACAAGGTTCAAAAAGCTTATTAGGGTGGCAGTGCTTGCCGTTATTTGATCGATGTGGCTATGTAGAAATGACTAGGTTTTTTATGACAATTTTTTTCTCTTACGCAGATTATCTTCAGGACTACAGCTATACTCCGTACTTGGTACCGCTGCAACGTGTGGAGCACCAGGACCTATTTTTGGAGGTGTGTGCCAGACTGGAGGTTATGGCGAGGGACTTTTTATCCCAGCATGGATGGCCGCATAATTTGCGGATCGGCCCTCCAACTACCTAGGCGTTTTCAACTTTGTTCTGTAACACGCCTTACTGTTGCTCGTTGTTTTTCGGCCGTGTGCATCTTCTGCAAATCATCGACAATTACAGAAAAAACTACGTTGCAACCCACTTGCCATTAGAAATTCTCAGTTGTAATCCATTAGCAATTATTGAATTGCAACCCACTTGCAACTCGAGATAAACCCAGTTGGAACTCTCATACTATCACAATTTACGACGGAATCCAACAATTTCGAGCTCTAACATAAATATCGGTCATTGCGACCAATCCCACTCAAGTCACCATGGATTCAAAAGGTGAACTCATTCCTCTTTTATAACTCATTTCGTATCCCTTTGGACCGTATACTACTTGACCATCTACCCCCGTACATAGCAAGGTATGAGTCGACGAGTACGGATGCGAGGGGAGATGCCGAGGAAGCACAGGACTCAAGGCCGTCCAAGGTGTACGCGTGAAAGAAGCAAAAAGACAAAGAAGAAGAAGACTAGGAAACCCGGCCAGGCCGGCCTCCCTACGACCCTCAGGCAGGCCACCCTACAAATTAGCCCGGCCTCCAGGACGGCTCCGCTGCATGGGAATAGGGGAACCTCCCATTGTATCCCTCTCACCTACCACCTCTATTATATATAGGACCCCTCCTCCTCCCTTGGAAAGAGCTAGTATGAGATAGATTTGGGCCTTCTGCCCCCTCCCATGTGGAGAACCTCCCCCATGGTATCTATGGCTACTCCATAGATTCATCTATTGGATTCCATCAAGATCTCTCCAAGTAGCTACTCTTTCACCTCATGATTTTGGTAGTTCTTGCCAACCTTCCCCTTGCGGCTTTTGTTGGATCAGTGGACCGGCCGGTGAGAGGAATCGGCTCCAATTAGCATGTTGTTGACTTGGGTTTGAAATCCCTCGTAGGCTCCACGAGTTATCTCCCCTTTTGTGTGTGGGAGTTCATCGTGTTCTTCCCAATCTCCCCACCTCTCGTGCGTCAAACCGTGAAGATCGGGCCAACCTAGAGGCCTAGCCTTCATCATCTCGTATAAAGAGCAAGGTTTGCACTGATTTGACACCCTTTTTCCCCCAAATTTTTTCTTGTTCTTGCCTAAATTCGAAAATTTCCACCAATAATAGCCCCAATTTGATTTCGGACAGATCTGTGTTTTGAGTGTGTTCTGGTAGGTTTTGATCCATATATCCGCTGCTATACTTGTTGATCTACCTCCCTTTGCGTTTCCATGGCTTAATTCCACTAATTTCCCCTTGATTTGGTGATTTTCGGAGTAGTTTTCCGCCATAAAAAGTCAAAATCACGTCCAAAATCGCGAAATTTCCGTGCGTGCAGGAAACCTGGCCTCCAAGCCATCTAGGTAACATAACGACCCGGCCTCGCGCAGGAAACCCGGCCTCCATCCCGGCCTAGGCCGGCCTCCCAAAAAACTGCCACGTATGATCACCGTTTTGGCCATAACTTTTGACTCGGGACTCCGTTTTGAGTGATATTTAGCTTGTTTTGTAGCAAATTACATAATCTAAATCAATTTTAAAGGAGATATATCATACATTTAAGCCCAATTTCGTGAGAAAGCATGAGACTTTCTATCCTATAGGGTGAAGATCGTCGGTGAGTAAACATCCCGAATCATCTCCCTATTTCCATTCCTTTGTGAGACAACCTACCTTGTGATTACCTTGCCTATTAAGGCTAGTTCATATATGATTTCTTGGGCTTTGCACACTTGCACCGTGTAGTTTTCGATCGAACGTTCATATAGTTTCATGTGTTGGCACAAAGTGAGTGAGCAAAAAGTGAAAAAGTGAAAAGAGAAAGAGTGAGAGAGAAAAAGGAAACCACCACTTGCCATACCACTTGTAGGAATCACGCAAACTTGATGAACATCTCGTAGGTGGTGCATTGTGTGAAAACTTGTAGCCCACCAATAAATTGCAAACGAAATAGCGGCTCTCCTTGTAATTTTGCAACACGAGCTTTATAGTCTTCGCTAGGACCATTTGGTTCCTTAGCTCACATTTTGGTTGCATTAGTCCCATTTATCTCTGTGCGTGCACTTCCATATATCTTTTGGAGATTGACTTGTTGTTGCTTTGTGATCATTGTGGTTCTTTACTTGCCATTGCAATATCTTGGTTTCCGGTTGTTCCATTTGCATTCCACTTTCCATACATATCCACCCATAAGCCGTATGTGTTTTGGAGCGTGTTTTTGGATCTTTCGAACTCAAGTCACTTCATTCTTTTTGTTATCGATTTCTCTTGGCATGGTCCACTAGTTCCAATACTTGCTAAAAGGTGAGGTTTGAGCTCTTAGGTCTTCACACTCTATATATACACTTATGCTTGTAAGTAACCATGTGTAGCAAGAACGGAGAATATGGAGGCCATGATGACCATGACGAGGACTTGATGGACCACTACGACTACAACAACGACAATGACTACAACGAGCTTGACATGGGTGACCTATACCACGACATGGTGGATCACCACTCCTACGAGCACGACATGGTGGATCACAACTACTACGAGTATGACATGGTGGATCACCACCACTACTACGACCACGACGTCGAGCTCTACACCGACTATTCCTCCCCAAGCATCATCGACATGGCGGAGCACCACACCAACCACAACAACTTTGACTCCATGAGCTCCAATGACATGAACCACTACTACAACTATGACACCGCGAGCTTGGATGAAGAGATGGAGTCGTGCTACACCGACTACGCATCCACAAACATGGCGGAGTACAACACCGACAATGACTCCACAAGCATGAAGGACAAGATGGAGCTCTACAACTTCTCCGACTCCGACATCGATGAGCTCACTGATGTGTCCCTCCACGGGAGGCTAACGTTGGTAAACCCCAAGAGAAAGGTTGTGAAGAATGCAGCTGCAAGTTTTCCCTCAGAAAAGAAACCAAGGTTGAATCAACCAGTAGGAGGACAAGCAATCTCTAAAGGTTGATGCACCTGAGGTGGCAGGGCGCACTTCCGGTTCAGCGGCAACGTGGAACCTACACAACACAATCAAATCACTTTGCCCCAACAAAGCAGTGAGGTTGTCAATCTCACCGGTTTTTCTGAACACAAAGAGGTTAAACGTATGGTGTGCAAAACAATATGAGAACGGTATGAAAACAGGAGCAGCAGTGTGAAGACAGTGGAAGCAGCGTGTGTATTATAAATATGAGAAAATGGACCGGGGTCCACAGTTCACTAGTGGTGTCTCTCCGTGAAAGATGAATAACATGTGTGGTGAACAAATTACAGCTGGGCAATTGATAGAAATGAAGGCTGCACCGTAGTGCATATGCAAGACATAAAGATTACTATGTGATTCATGCGGGCATTACAAAAAAAATACATAGTCCGTCATCCAAATGCATCTATGACTAATAATCCACCCTCCGAATATCATCCGAACAAACGTTGGGTATTAAGTTGCAAGCAACAGATTATCGCAGTAAGAAAAGTGTGTAATGTAAACAATGTAAACTAAGTAAACACCGTTGTTTTCTCCCTAATGGAAACAACACATCCTCCATCTGTCACGTTTCTGTCACTCGAGCACAGATTCAAAGGAGGCATGAACCCACAATCCAGCATAAATACTCCCTTTTGGAGTTATTAGCATCTACTTGGCCAGAGCATTTACTGATAACAGAGAGCATGCAAGATCATAAATAACATATGCATGAAGATAACATGATAGATTGATAATCATAAGACATAGCATTCAACATTCATCAGATCCCAGCAAACACAACATGTAGCATTACATAAAGATGATCTCGATCATGTAGGGAAGCTCACAAGATCTAAACATGAGGTACAAAGTGGAAAAGACAACTATCTAGCTACTGCTATGGACCTGTAGTCCGGGGATGAACTACTCACGCATCACTTCGGAGGAGGGCATGGTGGTGTAGACCTCTCCGGTGATGAATTCCCCTCCAACAGGGTGCCGGGGAGAGCTCCAGAACCCTTCCGGTCTCGAGATGACGATGAAGACGGCCTTGGGTGTTTCTCGGGAAAAAGTGGTATATATTTAGGGTTGACATATCGGGGGGATTATATAGGCGAACGGGCGATGGCGGTGGACGCCCGAGAGGCCCACACCACCCCAGACGCGGCCGGGGGCGCGCCGCCCTATGGTGTGCCCCCCTCTGGGCCTCTTCGTGACTCCGTGGAACCTTCGGGAATTCTAAAACTTCCAGGCTTCGAATTTTCTAATTCCGAGAATATTTCCAGAACAACTTTTCTGAAACTAAAAATAGCAGAAAATAGGGAACTGACTCTGTGGCATCTTGTCAATAGGTTAGTCCCGAAAATCGATAAAAATGACATAAAGTGTATAGCAAACATGTAGGAAATAACATGAAAACAACATGGAACATCAGAAACTCAGGATACGTTTATGACGTATCAACATTCCCAAGCTTAGTTCCTACTCGTCCTCGAGTAGGTAAACGATAAAAACATATAATTTCTGAGATGACATGCTACCAACATAAACTTGATCATCAATAATGTAAAAGCATATGTAAGCTGAGATCATAGAACTTCAACGCAAGCATGATAAATAAAATTTTAACAATAAAGCATAGCAATCACCTTGCATCATGAGAAGTAACACAAATAAAAGATCATGAATAACAATGCATCGAAAGTTATACGTTTGTTTCAAGTATAGAGAAAGCATGGCAAAGTGATATTTTGCTAGTCCTTAAGAGTGGGGCCTAACATAAATGCCAGGACACCTTCAAAGTTCATGAGGAAGACTAGAACAAATAATTAGAGAACAAACAATAACACATCATGAATCTATTAATAATGTTTCTGTGTCAAATGCACATTAAACACAGAATGTCAACTATGCTCTCTCAAGTGTGCATAAAGTTAGAAGATGGAGACTCAACATAAAAGTAAAAGAAAGGCCCTTCGCAGAGGGAAGCATGGATCACTCATGTGCTAGAGCTTTTATTTTATTAAACAGAGGTATAAAATCTTTGACACTTCTCCCATCCATCTTACACAAACCATGGCTAACCGAATCCTCGGGTGCCTTCCAACAATCACATACCGTGGAGGAGTGTCTATTTTTTAGAGAGGTGTATGCTTATGTCAACGAATGGTAAACAGAAAATACAGTACGTCATAAGCCAACTAGACTTCAGAACAGCGGCTCCCATAGAAGGACGCATCTGGGTAGAAGGTCATCCCTCTTTTCTTTTGATTACACAATTATACTTTGACTGATAAATCAGGGGGAAAATAGTGAAGAGAATTTGTTGTATTAATTTGGGGCTGGGAACCCCGTTGCCAGCTGTTCTATCAATTGGATAAGCGGATGAAGCCGCTAGTCTAGGGTGTGAAAGTCCAATCAACAAGTGAGATAAAGATTCTCTATTTACGTCCTCATGAGCTAAAATAGGAGTAATTTTGAAAGTTTTAAAGGTAACACATGAGCAATTTACTTTGGACTGGCGATTAAATACCACATGTAGGTAGGTATGGTGGATACATTGGGCATACTTTGGTTTTTGGGAGTTGGATGCACGAGTAGAGCTCATGCTCAGTACAGGTGGAGACTAGCAAAAGACTGTGAGCGACAAATCAAGAGAGCAATAGTGGCCATAATCATGCATAGCGACATAAACATCATTAATAAAAGCATAAGTGGTACCACAAGTTCAAAAACTAAATGATCATAGAGGCTATAAGTGACTGGTTCGTAGTCATAAACATGGTGTGAACATGCGCCAAGTCAACCAAATAAAACATTCAAAGGAGAACACCACAAATTTATGCTTCAATATAACAAGAACAACTCATGATTCTTTCAATGGCACATTAAACACTCTAAGATATTTGAGACTAATCATGCTACTAAATAACCACTATGCTTTAGAATTAAAATAACATCTAGCATGATACGAAAAAGTCTAGCCACAGTCTATACAAGCTTCTACTTGCACCGTTATAAATTCTACTACAAGCAGCAGTTTCTTTTCCCACCAAGCACAATACAAAGTATGTTTTAACAAAAACTCTCTAAATGATACAGCAAGAAAACATGAGATTACTCAAATAACACTACTAAAACTAACATCTCTAAATAAGAGATGCAAAGAAAACAAGAGCTAAACAGGAATTTTTGCAGCAGCTAGAAGAAAAACTAAGAATACGAGCATAGCAAGTATTCAAACGAAAGAGCAGAGCGTGTCTATCTCCCAAAAAAGGAATGCTAGGGTCCAACTATATTATTGCAGCAAGAAAACAAAATAAAACAAGAGAAAACAAAAGAAAAACAAACAGATGCTCCCAGTAAACTTCATATGATGTGACCGAATAATAATATAGTTTCACTAGAAGTGACCTGATAGATTGTTGATGAAGAATGGGATGCCTTGGGCATCACCAAGCTTAGATGCTTGAGTCTTCTTAGAATTTTCTGGGATGATCCACGAGGGCATCCCCAAGCTTTGACCTTGCACTCCTCTCAATCACATATATCACCCTCTTCTCTTGACCGTTGAAAACTTCCTTCAGACCACACTCAAAGAGTAATTTGCATTAGAGAGTTAGTGCAACAATAAAAAGTTCATGGGTTCTGTATGGGAACAAATTCTATTGATATTTTTAGACATTAGCTACATCCACTGATGTTTCGTGAAGCGAAGAAATCCACTAGACATCGTAATAGAGCAAATGTAAGAAAAATGGCAGGATCTGCCAAAACCAGAACATTGTGCTCAGTTCGAAAAATTAAAGAAAAAAAAGTTGCGGAACCAGTTGAGGAATAGTCACCAAAAAATTCAGGTCATTCTGATTTTCTTGTGAATTATACGATTTTTTAGGTGGACAGCAGAAATCCAAAACCAACTCCAACTCTTGTCAGAAACTTTACTTGGCACAATTAAAACATGAAAATAAAGATACAAATGAGTTTCTACAGAATTATACAACCCCTTGACTCAAAGAAAACAGAGAAAAACAAAGCAAAAAATAAAATCAGGGCTTATCTCCCAAGAAGTGCTTTTCTTTAACGTCTTTTAGCTAGGCCCAGAAAAGTGGAATCAAGTGTTTTCAAGTGAAGAAGCATCCAAATTGTAATTTGTTCGAATAGTAGAATCAAAAGGAAACTTCATTCTCATTCTAGGAAAGTGCTCCATACCTTTCTTGAGTGGGAACTGAAATTTAATATTCCCCTCTTTCATATCAATAACAACTCCAATAGTTCTAAGAAAAGGTCTTCAAAAACAATTGGACAAGAAGTATTGCATTCAATATTCAAGACAACAAAATCAACGGGGACAAGATTGCTATTAACCATGATAAGAACATCATCAACTCTCCCCAAAGGTTTCTTCCTAACATTATGAAAGTACACTATGGTCAGCTAGAGGGGGGGTGAATAGGTGACCTACAAATTTTAATCCTTTTCCACTTTTAGATGGGCTTTAGCAAGTAAACAACTAGGTTATCTAGATGTGCAACTAGGTAGACACCCTACGTGACAAGAAACAAGTATGCAACGAAAGTAATATGCAAGGCACAAGATAATCACAAGTGTAAACACGGATACAAGGATATGTTTCCCGTAGTTCTTTCTTAAAAGAAGTACGTCTATGTTGGAGAGGTGGGGGGCCACCTAGGCGCTCCTCAATAGCACAGATGTGCACACCTTGTTCTCCTTGAGCTTCTCCGGTGAGGGAGATGCTCGTTTCCACTATGAGGTCGTCTTGAAGGCGTTGACCAAACCTTTACAAGTGGTTGAGGCTACTCCACAATTGAGATGGAGGCTCTCAACAATCCGAAGCTTCTTGCTACAAGGTGGAAGCTACAAACACTAGGGTTTCTCTAGGATGACAAGGCAACCAAGAGATTTACAAGATCCCAATAGGTATGGTAAGGAAAACAATTTATGGCTCGGTAGAAGTGTAGATCTAGGCCTCCTCCATCAGATCCTTGAAGGGCATCAAGTTTGGTTGGAGGAGGAGGGATATCTAGGCGTTTTGAGCTCTCAAACAATGGAGGAGAGAGAGAGGAATGGATGAACTAGCTCTCTAGAGTAAGAAGACAGCTATTTATAGCCTCCTCCAAAATCTAGCCGTTGCTGCCTTCGAGGGCCGGAATATTCCGGTATTAGTACCAGAAATTTCTAGGGGTAGCTAGGCCGGATATTTGAAAATTCTGGGGGGGGGGCGGATTATTGAATAATCTGGTGGCCGGAATTTTCCGGCCAAAATTCTGCCCCCATATCTAAGAGCGGGGCAGCAGCGATGCATCCAAAATTCTGCTAAGGACCAGAGGTCGAAAATTTACCCCGGAATATTCAGGGAAAATTTCCGCCCCTGCATCTGAGAACGGGCAGCTGAGACGCATCCAAATTTCTTCTAAGGACGAATGGCCGGAAATTTACCCCAGAATATTCCGGGCAAATTACCGCCCCTGTATCCGAGAGCGGGCAATTGGATGCACCAAACTACATCATACGAGTCTCGAGAAGGCCGAATATTCCGGGGTTGAGGCCAGAATTTCCGGTCGATAACCACCGGAATTTCCGGGCAAGTGTACTGAATAATCCGGCTGCAGATAACGTCTTATCTCAGAAATTCCTTTGCGAATCTTCTAGAAGATATTACTGTCGATCATGATAGATATTATGAGACCAGCTATGAACACTTAAACCCCAAGGTTAGTAGACATACTCGTGTTGTTATCATCACCAAAATCATTAGAGGAGACATGAGCTTTCAATCTCCCCATTTTTGGTGACTAATGACAACACGGGTATTTGCATAATGATAATTAAACAATGTGATAGGAACTAAACACCACAGATAATCATAACTAGGAGACATGCCTCCCAATAATATAAGTTCACAAATAGGAATCCATGAATAAACGAGCACGAATAAAACGAAGTCGAAAAACACATGAGAGCTAAAAAAGCAGCCTACCCTAGCAAATCCCCGCAATCTCTAGAACTTCTCCCCCTTTGGCATCAGGATACCAAAAATAGAGAAGAAGGCACTACGTCCCAAGGAACAAGCTCTAGTCCATAGAACCATCATCCTCGGGGTCCTCCTCGGAGCCTTCCTCCTCACTAGCATCCTCCACATCATCATCATCAGGAACATCAAGATCCTAGTCACATCATTGTTGTTCCAGTTGCGGTAAGGAATCTGAGCACGAAGAGGAGCAGGAACACTGGACATGTTGAGGGCCGTCATGATTGAGTGCTGGTTCTCAAGAATGGTGCGACGCTCGACATAGGCATTGTAGTTCTTCTTGTGGATGCAGAAATTCATGCATAACAATTTCTCAATGGCACGAACAACCCAGGAGCGCTTCTTGGTACCTGACCGAGCAGCAGCCATCTCATGCGAGGATCACAGTGTTCCTGACCGGTAGCGTCAACATCATGTGCAGCTTGGTGAGTATGGGCGCTCTTCTTGTACAGTTTCACATCCTTGTGAGTCGCACAATCCAACTCAAGATATGCACGCTCGTCAGCAGGATATCTGGACTTGATGAGCTTCATGATGTATGGTGCATAGAGAGGCACCTTGCGGTGGAAGAGAGCAAAGTTGATCTCAAGAAATATAAAGTCCATCGCATCAATCTTGTGGCTCTTAGTATCCTCAAGATCACCCTCTGTGAAGGTCAGGTAGGCATGATGCATGAGGTTCACCAACCCGCCATGGATCTCATCATTGTTCCCAGCGCTAGGGGCAATGGTCTCCCGGAACATACGCAGAAGAATGTCATAGATGGCATAGAGACCCTTGGCGGAACCCACAGTACCTCGAGGACCATACAGCTCGACCAACTTTTTCTTTTCATATTCTACACTGTGGACGTGCATGCAAACACCCCGAGGAACATTGAGGCCAGCAAAAGGATACCCAAGCTCAGAAGCAAAATCATGGAATGTGGCTATGAGCTTGTGAGGTCCAGACATCCATGTCATCCCAATCTCCCCAGCATCATCGAAAACCAGGGTAGTAAAGAACTGTTGAATGAAGGTGCTATTGTAGGAGCATTGGGTCTCCATGAGAGGGCCAAACCAAGGAGCTCAGCAAGATTAACAGAGTTGTTGAAGTAAGCAGAGTTAGCAGCCATGTGTTGAAAGTTGATATACTTCATAGGGCATACAGGCTTGCTCATAACCGTGTACACCTTCCTATACAAAGTCTCCTGCTCCACGTGCTAGAAACATGAATCAATAGTGGTGTCATGAGGGCCATCAGTGTACCATGCCTTGGTGCGCCAGATCTTGAATTCAGCCACGGACATGGTTGCCAAGTTCAGAGAGGTCTTGCACTATTGTTTGCTGGCTCGACGAGCAGCCCTGACGGTGTTGCGCTGACGCTAATACTCGCGTTGTTCTTCACGCTGACGCTGACGAATAACAGTCTCATCAACAAATACTCCTTCTTCATTCTGGTGGAAGTTACGCCACCGCTTGCGGGGGCTAGTGGCCTTGGGCCTAAAGATTGAACCATCCGTGAGAAAATCAAAAGCAAGCGCAGAGAAAAGTAAACAACGTCAACATTGGGGCTCATATCTTGTGGAGTGGAATAGAATGATCTTTGTAAAAGATTCAGAGCAGGCCGGAAATTCCGGGCCTGGCTGAAATTTCCGGGGGGCGGAAATTCGGGGCTGGGGCCGGAAATTTCTGGCCCTGGAAAAATCGCCCTAGGGTTGTGAATCCAGGCCTGCAAGGAATCTAGAACTAGATATAGAATTCATGGGGTGGTACAAGGGTGGAATACTGGAAGAAAAACGTGATGTGGTGAGATCCAACCCTAAGAACTTGAGAGCTCAATGCAACCGGAAACCCTAGATCACGGAGAAAACTTGGCACATACCGGGATCCATGGGATTGGCACGAACATGTAGTCTCTTAATCCACAAAGAGAAGCCGGAAGACAAGGAGGGGAGGCGACGGAGCCTCCCGGGGAACCCTGTTGCGGCGGCTGCAGTTGGGGAGAGGAGAGAGCAGGCGATGGGAGGGGAAAATAAATGAGGGAGTCCCTCCCGTCTCCTATTTATAGGCTCCAACTTCTTACCCCGGAATATTCCGGTGGGTAGGCCGGAAATTTCGGGGAGCCGGAGATTTGGCCGGAAATTCCTCCCCAAAAATCCGGTGCGACTCCAGAGAGGAAGGCACAACGGAGCGGGGTCGAATTTCTAGGCAAATCTCGAACACCGGAAATTTTTGGGGCCAGGACACGGAATATTCCCGGCCCCCGGATATTCCGCCCAAATTTCTGGCCATGTCCAGAGAGCGGGCACGGAGGAAATGGGGGAATTTTTTCAGGACAAGTATCAGGTGGCTTGAAATTTCCGGGCCCTAGGCCGGAATTTATGGGGTCCCCACACACAGAGAATTTTCAAACAAGGAACAAGACATGAGCCACCAAAAACGACGGCAATGGAAATTCAAACACAAAACGAGAAAAGAGCAAAAGAGACAATCAACACATCGAAGAGAAAAATGTTGGTGGTCGGAGCCATCATGTTTGAGTTTATGCCAAGGATCCGCGAAGATATATCTTGGGCCCAAAAGCATGACTCACGTTGAAGCATAATAAGCCACACAATGACTAGATATGTGATACGTTTCCAACGTATCTATAATTTCTGATGTTCCATGTTTATATTATGCCAATTGCTACATGTTTTCTCCCTTCTTTATAGCATTTTTACACGTTTTTGGGGACTAACCTATTAACAAGATGCCAAGTGCCAGTTCCCTATTTTCTGCTGTTTTTTATTTCAGAAAAGTTGTTCTGGAAATATTCTCGGAATTGGACCCCACGAATCCCGAAGTTCCTATTTTCCCAGGAAGCATCCAGAAGTCCGAAGAGGAGTCGAAGATGGGAACCAGGGGGCCCTCACCATAGCTAGGTGTGGGCCCCTCTTGGTCGCGCCTGGGGGTGGTGATGTCACCCTAGTGGCCCAGTGACGTCGCCCTTTCGCCTATTTATTCCCCTCCGAAGGAAAACCCTACGTACCTGATCAAAAATCCCCGAGAAGTTCTGAAGCTGTCTCTCGGCACCCTACCGGAGGAGATCATAATCGGAGGCATCTTCATCACCATGCCTGCCTCCGGAGTGATGCGTGAGTAGTTCATCCTTGGACTACGTGTCCATAGCAGTAGATAGATGGTTGTCTTCTCCTCCTATGCCTCAATGTTTAGATCTCGTGAGATGTCTAACATGATCGAAATTGTTCTTATGCAATTCTATGTGATGTGTTTGCTGGGATCCGATGAATATTGATTATAGTCTTTATTGCATATGTTATTTATGATCTTGCATGCTTTCCATTGCTAGTGGTTGCTCTGGCCAAGTAGTTGCTAGTGATTCCAAAAGGGAGTATTTATGCTCGATAGTTGGGTTCATGCCTCCTTTTCGCCTGTGCTCGAGTGACAGAAACGTGATGGGGGAGGATGTGATGTTGCCACTAGGGAGAAAACGGCGGTGTGAGTGCCCGCGTGCACAATCATTGCTTACATTACACACATTTCTTAATGCGATTATCTGTTTCTTGCAACTTAATACCTAAGGGGGTTCGGATGATAACCTGAGGGTGGATTATTAGTCATAGATGCAGTTGGATTACGGTCTATGTATATTGTTGTAATGCCCGCACTAAATATCATAGTAGTCATCATGTCATGAATGTGCACTACGGTGCAACCTCTATTTGTCAATTGCCCATCTGTAATTTGTTCACCCAGCATGCTATCTTTTATGGAGAGACACCACTAGTGAACCTATGAACCCCGGTCCATTTTCCTACATTATTAAACAAACCACTACAATTCACTGCTTTCTTTACTTACTGCAAGCATACACCATTTTCCACACCATACGTCTAATCTTTGTTTTAAGCAAGACCGGTGAGATTGACAACCTCAATGTACCGTTGGGACAAAGTATTTTGGTTGTGTTGTGTGCAGGTTCCGCGTTGTTGCTGACACCGGTGAGGAGCCATCACCACCGTCAGTGGCATCAACCTTCTGAAGATCTTCTTTCTCCTACTGGATTGATAACCTTGGTTCTTAACTGAGGGAAATTCTTACCGATGTACTCATCACACCCTCCTCTTGGGGTTCCCAACACACCATCACAAGTATCAAGAATTTCTGGCGCCGTTTTCGGGGACTTAAAATTCATCATCATCAAGAAGTTTCCCCGTCAAGGCACCATCAAGGGGTAGCAAAGAATTTCTGGCGCCGTTGCCGGGGACTTAAAATTCATCATCATAAAGAAGTCTCCCCGTCAAAGCACCATCAAGGCGTAGCAAAGAATTTCTGGCGCCGTTTCCGGGGAGAAAGAAGTCTTCTGGCAAGGGGAGTCTCTCCCTCTCAACCTCTTTATTTAGTTTATTGTCTTGTTTTTATTTTTTTGTCTTGTTTTGCTTCTTTATATCAAAAACACACAATAAAAATATTACTTTATAGTTGTTATTTATCTGCTTGCTTTTATTTTGCTAAAATGAGTTCCTCTGAGAATACTAAGTTGTGTGACTTCATTAGCACAAACAACAATGATTTTATTTGCGCACCTATTGCTCCACCTGCTCCTACTGCTGCTTTATATGAAATTAAACCTGCTTTATTAAATCTTGTTATGAAAGAGCAATTTTCTAGTGTTAGTATTGATGATGCTGCTGCTCACCTTAATAATTTTGTTGAACTATGTGAGATGCAAAAATATAAATATGTGCATGGAGATATTATCAAACTAAAATTATTTCCTTTCTCTTTGAGAGGAAGAGCTAAAGAATGGTTGCTATCTTTACCTAGAAATAGTATTGATTCATGGACTAAGTGTAAAGATGCTTTCATTGGAAAATATTATCCTCCTGCTAAGATTATATCCCTAAGAAGTGACATAATGAATTTTAAACAATTTGATAATGAACATGCTGCTAAAGCTTGGGAAAGAATGAAAACTATGGTGAAGAATTGTCTCACTCATGGACTGAGTACTTGGATGATTATACAAACCTTTTATGAAGGACCGAATTTCTCCTCAAGGAACCTATTGGATTCAACTGCTGGAGGTACCTTTATGTCCATCACTTTGGGCAATGCAACAAAGCTTCTTGATGATATGATGATAAATTATTCAGAGTGGCACACTGAGAGAGCTCCACAAGGTAAGAATGTAAATTCTGTTGAGGAAACCTCCTCTTTGAGTGAAAGCCTTGATGCTATTATGTCTATGCTTGTTAATGGTAAAGCTCAAGTTGATCCAAATAATGTTCCTTTAGCCTCTTTGGTTGCTCAAGAAGAGCATGTTGATGTGAACTTTATTAGAAATAATAATTTTAACAACAATGCCTATAGAAATAATTTTAGTGGAAACAATTATAAACCCTATCCTCCTAAGAATGGTTATGGTAATTCTGATGGCAATTCCTTCAATAATAATAAAAGCTCTACCTCTGATATTGAAAACATGCTTAGAGAATTTATTAGCACACAAACTACTTTTAATAAATCTGTTGAGGAAAAGCTTGGTAAAATAGATGTTCTTGCCTCTAAAGTAGATAGCCTAGCTATTGATGTTGATTTTATAAAACTAAAGTTTTTGCCACATGATGTTAAAGAAAGTAAAACTTTGAATGCCATCCAAGTTCGAATTGATAATAATGTTAGGTTGATGGCTGAATTACGTGCTAGGTGGGAAAGAGAAGATGAATTGGCTAGAAAGAATAATATTGCTAGAGTTTGCACTATCACCACCACTAGTAAAACTGAAGCTCCAAGTGTTATTAAACCTCCTACTATCAATGGTAAAGTAGTTGGTGTTAACAAAGTCTCCACCCCTTACTTTTTTTAGAGATGTGGGAGGTAATGGTCCCATTACTTTTGATGATAATAATTTTGATTTTGATGATTGGAATATTTCTGAAGTTATCATGTTCCTACGAAATCTTGCTAGAAGTCCCAATGCTAGTGCCATGAATATGGCCTTTACTAAACATATTACCAATGCTCTCATGAAAGTTAGAGAAGAAAAGCTCAAACTTGAAACATCTATCCCTAGGAAATTAGATGCTGGTTGGGAGCCCATCATTAAGATAAAAGTAAATGATTTTGATTGCAATGCTTTGTGTGATCTTGGTTCTAGTATCTTTGTTATGCCTCAAAAGCTTTATGATATGCTTGATCTACCGCCGTTGGAACAATGTTATTTGGATGTTCATCTTGCTGATAATGATAAGAAGAAACATTTTGGTAGAATTGATGATGTTCTTATTATGGTTAACAATAACCTTGTCCTATTGATTTTGTTGTTATGAACATCGAATGCAATTCTTCTTGTCCTATTGTTTTGGGAAGACCTTTTCTTAGAACTGTTGGTGCTGTTATTGATATGAAAGAGGGGAGTATTAAATAGCAATTCCCACTCAAGAAAGGTATGGAACACTTTCCTAGAAAGAGAATGAGGCTACCTTTTGATTCTATTATTATAGAAAGTTATGATATTGATGCTTCCTCACTTGAAAATACTTGAGTTGCTTTCTATGCCTAGCTGAAAGGCGTTAAAGAAAAGCGGTACCGGGAGACAACCCGTTTTATTTCTCCGTTTTCAACCCGTTTTCCGTCGTTTCTTCCTGTGTGCTTTGCACCTGGGTGTTGTCTATTTCCTTAGAAAACCCACTGTATCTGTCCTTTTGTGTCTTTGTTGAGCCAAGTAAAGCCTCTAGTGGAAAGTTGAGACTATATTTCGGATCTCTGCGCAAGAAACAGATTTCTGCTGTCCACTCTTAAATTCGTATAAAATCACAGAAAATTTAAAATGACCTGAGTTTTTTTGTGTGTAATCCTGGGCCATATACGCAACTTTGCTTAGTTGAACACTTTTTTATTTGAGCAACATAAGATTTTCGGAAAAAATCATCTTTACCTGCTGTCCTGTTTGGACAGATTTTTGCCAATAATTGCATCTGCATCTTAATCTCTTTCTTTTGGTGTTCTTTTGAGAAAAGGAGTTTAAAAAAAAGTTGTGACAGTAGATAATGTGTTTATAAGTGTTAGGCTTGTGTTGAAACTGGATCATGTGAATTTATTATTTCGATTGCACTAACGTTGCTAATGAAGATTGTGAGAAGTTTGGTGTGAAGGAAGTTTTCAAGGGTCAAGAGAAGAGGATGATATGACGTGATCAAGAAGAGTGAAGAGCCTAAGCTTGGGGATGCCCTGGTGGTACATCCAGAAAATTTCAAGAAGACTCAAGCGTCTAAGCTTGGGGATGCCCAAGGCATCCCCTTCTTCATCGACAAATTATCAGGTCACTTCTGGTGAAACTATATTTTTATTCGGTCACATCTTATGTGCTTTACTTGGAGCGTATTTTATTTTTTCTTTCAGTTCTTATTTATTTTTGCAATAAGCTTGGTTGGACCCTAGCATTCTTTTATTTGAGAGTGACACGCTCCGCTTTTTCATGGGAATACTCTATATTCTTAATCTTTGTCTGGCTGCTGCATTTATTTAGCTCCTGTTTTGCATTCATCTCTTATTCAGAGCTGTTAGTACTCTCTAGTTTTCATTGCTATATGCTTAGAGAGAGTTTTTGTTGTCATATATATGTGCTTGGTTGGGAATATAAATGCTTATGTGATAGTTGGTATAGTGGAAAAATTCGAATGGTCTTGTACTAAACTGCTTCACTTGAATCACTGCTGTTGTTTTGAGATATTAATTTTCTTAACTAGTCATCAACCCGTGCGTCCGCACGGGCTAGTCATTTTGCGACCGTATAACATAAATCATTGACATTTTTCATTTTGCATGCATGTCAATCTTGTGTTTTTTTTTGGCACGAAGCTTGTGTATTCGGTATAAAATAATCCTGAAAGCTACAAAAATTACATTTAATTCATTGACCGTGTCTGTCCTTTACACGGACAGACTCTTCGTCTCCAAATTTCCTGACTGTTGAATAAAAAATGAAGACTCGCTTTCTCTCTTTCTCCATTAGCATCCGTTCCTGTCTCTCCCTTTCATATTTTAGCTGTTCCCCACTTCTGCGTTGGATCTGGATGATGCTCTGTTTATAGTTGTGGAGAGGAGCCGCATGGATATTGAAGGAGCAGCAGCAACTGCCGTGTAGTAGTTGCAGCTAGCGGATGCAAAATTCATAGGAGCAGAGTATTGGTCGTGGAGGCTGGCCGGTCGCCATTTTCCCCGTCATTCAGGCTTCACTTCTCCAATCGTGGCGCCCAGCTCGATTTGTAAGGACCACTTGCCCCCTCCCTGCTTTCCTTCTCGCTCGCCATACAGCTAATGCTGCCGATGCCCCTGCTCGAGGCGTGTGGCGCAGATCTCCTGCTGCAGATTCTCCCTTGCAACATAGGACCGCTGTTGACGTCCTCGAGGATTATGGGGCTGACTTCAAGATGCTCAGGTTCTTTCCTACTGGCTCGCCAATTTGATTGTGAACACGGACCTCACCTTTGCTGTATGAAATGAAAAACAAAATACATGTGCAGAGTGAGCACTACTTGTGTGTTGTCCGTTTATAAACTTTTCAGTTTTCTTCTTTAATGCCAAATCTTTTATATTGAAATAGGAATTCAATTTAAAAAATGGCCCAATTCTAAGTCTTCCCCATATATGAACTAAGTATGTACTATTTGACTATTTCATGAGAATATATCATACAATTGTATTATTTTTGGGGGACTTACGTAGGAGAAAACATTGCGCTCTAGGATCTGTTCAAGTCGCCGTCGTCAGCCAATCCGCCTGTTTCTTTTGCTGTATTCCTGCAGAACGACCCTGTTATAGATCATGTGTGTCTTCCCTACTTATGAAAATAAAGTAATAAATTCGTACCTATAATTCAAATCATGTAGCATGCTTCCCTCAACGTAGAGAGCAACACCAACCTGAAAGTAAGCAACAAACTTCAGTTCTCAGTTGTCATTGTTATGAATTATATTTAGCAGTAATATGAAGCAAAATCAGCATTACTCTGTTAGAGCACTATTTAGCCGATAAACGAATCTGAGTAATGCATAATTGTTATGATCAGACTTGCAACACACATGTTCATTGTAATTAGCAACAGTTTAGCTGAAGCACCGTAAACAACACAATGGAATCGACATGCAATCTGAATTTGCACCAACCTTTTTTAAGATTTCGTTGCTTTTTTAAGTTTCATCGAGAATATCTGCTACACCAATGTAAAAATGTAGCCATGTAGGTCCACAAATATATCTCATTAATAAAAAAAATCATATAAATTTGTCTTAATAACCGTAAATAGAGTAAAATATATATTCTAAGGTCTCTTGCACCAAAGAATATTAAATTTAAGTCCATCTGTAGTACAGTAAAATTTAAATGTAGCCATGTAGGTCTGCAAATATATGTGATTAATAAAAACCTTACAAACTTCCTTTTTAATAACCGTACATAGAGTAAAGTAGAATATTCTGAGTTCTTCTCCACTAAAGGATCTCTTTGTACACAATATTTTTTGCCAAATTATTTTCTTTAGATTCTTCATCTGAGATCAGAACTTTAAGTCCATCTCTACTTGTGACTCGTGACACAGCCACATAGAGTTGGCCATGTGTGAACACCTGCTTTGGTAAATATAGTCCAACATGTTTTAATGATTGTCCCTGGCTCTTATTTATCGTCATTGCAAAGCAAACTGATATCGGGTATTGCCTTCTCTTCAACAAAAACGGCCATTTTGACTCATTTGGTGACATTATTATCCGTGGAATGTAGACCTTGTTTCCAATGTTTGTCCCTGTTATTATTTGAGCTTCTATGAACCACTTCCCTAGTTGTGTTATAGTTAGTCTCGTACCATTGCATAAGCCCCCGCTTTGATTGATATTTCGCAAGAGCATTATTGGTAGTCCAACTTTCAGACGTAATATGTGGTCTGGTGTTCCAGGGAATTTCAAGCTATTCAAGAACTCTGTTGCGTACAATTGATCTCCATCTTCTGTATTGGACATTGCTTTGCACACTGTATCAGAGCTTCTATATGTTACCTCTTCTCCATCTAGTCTGCTCATGATGTAAGAATTTACCTCATGTACCATCTCGTTTCTCGGACATAAGATGGCTCTTTCTTCAAGGTACTTTCGATTTGTGTAGTTTGTCCACAGGTTAGGATATGTGCTGTTGATGATTGTTTCCAGTTGGTTTCCTCCTTTCCGCAGAAGTAAATCTTCAGGTATATTTACCCATGCCTCATCTTCTTCATTTCCTATTAAGCCATCACCAATGCTTAGTATCCAGTCTGCAAATTCTGCGGTCTTCTTTTGTTCCTCCGGAGTATCTATAAGTGCTGTAACACGCATGTTCCGAGTGAGTTTGAATTCCTCGAAGTGCTTCCATAAGTATGAACATTTTAAGCTTGCATCGACAATATGCGACCTTCGCCCTTTGGGTATTACCGGAAGGATTTGTCTGAAGTCACCCCCCATCACTACTGTCATTCCTCCAAATGGTCTTTCTATGCTATTATCATTTGTGAACCTCAGTATGTCTCTTAAACTTTTGTCTAGTGCTTCAAAACAATGTTTATTTGCCATAGGTGCTTCATCCCATATTATTAATGATGTTCTCTTTAGTAAATCTGCAAGATAGGATCCTTGCTTGATATCACATGTTGACTCGTTAGTGATGTTGAGTGGGATGTGAAATCTTGAATGGGCTGTTCTCCCGCCTGGTATAAGAAGTGCCGCTATTGCACTTGACGCTACTGCTAAGACTATTTTCCCTTCAGATCGTAGTGATGTAGTAATTGCCTTCCAAAGAAATGTTTTCCCCGTGCCACCATATCCATTGACAAATATCAGTTTTCCAAGTCCTCTACTGACAGATTGTAGTATTGCATCATAAGCACTTTTTTGTTGTAGATTCAACTTTCCAACTAATGCGGCTTTCTCTATTTCAAGAGAACCTCTATCATAGCTAAGCTCCTCACATACCAGCCTATTTTGTAGACCATTTAATGAGTTTCTATCTGGTAAAGGAATTCCTTCATAGTCTTTTAGTGACTTTCCACCTCTCCTTAGCAATGTCTCTATCTCTATGAGGGTGAGATTTTTTATTTGTTCTGAATCAAGTTGGAGTGCTTCAAAGTTCAAGATTCTTCTCTGACGATGTTGAATGTCTTCAGATAGTAATTCCCATGTTGATTCCCATAGTTTTCCTGGATCCGACACCTCGCAGAATAGAAGTATCGTGCAAAAAAGCTGGCGCATTTGGTGTGCGGAAGCCCAATGTGATGCTTCTTTGATACAATCATCCCACTCTTTATCATCATCGAGTAACCCAAGGGCGTAACACGCCGACTTATAATTTGGGTGTACAATACCATTCACCTTTCTTATATCTTCAAATGATGTACAACCTTTGACGATGTTAAGTAGTATTCTCATGTAATATTTCTCACCACTTGCTGGGTGGGCATGGTAGATCCTCCCAATAGATCGTTTCCCGCCTTTTCTTGGTTTCCATTGTTTTGTCTTTGTGTGCCATGTCCACTTAGTTGGAAATTCTGCATATGTTAGACCACGGGCATCCTCATACAATTGATTAGCTGTCATCCATTCAGTGAACATTGTTTTTTCTATGCCAGGTCTAGATACAATTTTCTCAATATCAGTTGAGTCTGGGAACACGACCATTTGTTCATCTTCAAGGTGGAACTGCAATCTCTGTACAGAAGGTTGTCGATGCTGAAGTTCAAATCCAAATATACGCCAAGATGCCTCACCTGCAGATAAGTATCGTGCATCAAGGTACATTTGTATTTCATCATAGCTATTCCCAGTACTCAAAATTACAGTTGCTCTATCTTCCCCTTTATGTATGTACTTGAATAAGTACTTTATTGATCTCGACTTATTGCACCATTCTACATTTATATGTGCTTGGTACTTGACTATGAGGTCTCTGTTGTATGGAACAACAAACCTGCTATCAAGTTGTACTCCATTTTTATCTATTGTGTTACCATCTTTTCTTCTTCTGTATACTGGGAATCCTTCTTCATCGATGCTTGTTTCCTCACAATTTATCTTAGGAAAGTGTTTTGAGCACTTTCCATTTATCATGCATGGTGATTTGTACTTTGCTTCTCCACACGGTCCATGCATCATGAAATTTTCAACTGCCATGTAACCTTCTGGGTCCTCATTCTTGTCTGGTATCTCTGCTGATATGATTTTGTCAATGTTTTGAGGGCTAGCATCCCTATATTTTGGATCTAGAAATAATAGTATATGTGCATGAGGAAGGCCTCTTTTCTGGAACTCAATGGTGTAGACAACTGCAATAAAATGCGGTTTTAGTTTCACATGATTTTTTTGTAATTGCTCACATGCACAAACAATGAGACAAAGAAGAAGAGAACTCTTATAATTGATACACTCAGCTACTTAGCTAGCGAGAAAATGATTGAAATTCGGTAGACTTACTTGCTATTGCTTTTCCGAACCGCTTCTTTTTGTATATGTCTTCTATAAGTTCATTTAACTTTATAATGAACACTCTATTGACTATGTCTGGACGATCTTCTGGTTTTTGGCCCGGGATGAAGTCCAACATGGTCTGTATTTCAGGCCACTTTGGGTTGCATGTGAAAGTGATAAATAGATCTGGATACCCAGCCCATCGACATATCGCCATAGCGTCTTGGTAGTACTGCACTTTATTTCTAGGACTTCCATTGTATGATGATGGTAGTATAATTCTCTTACCTACTTGATCAGATCTCGTGTCACCATTATCCATTGCGTCTTGCAGACCGCTGTAGAGCTCCGTTCTAAGTGTGCCTTGATGCATCATGTACCAATTCAGTCTCCACTGCTCAATACATGTTGCTGCATCTACTATGAACTGAAGGAACAACTTGCCACTCATTTGCAGGACCACCGATTGATTTAATCGTTGCTGGATACGATATGCATAATACTCCATCATGGTAACATGCTTTCTCTTTCCTCCGCAACCTTTTATGTTTTCTAATTCTATTTCTGTTCTAAACCCGTCTTCTCCATATGGGAATAACAAAGGGTATTGCATAGACATAAAGCTTGGATGAAGTTCAGAAATTCTTTGGAGTTGTTTGTCTTTGTTTTCAACTATTATATCACGTTCGAAAGTTTCGTTGGTATGTTCCCCAACAATCAATGCGGCTACTTCAGACGCAGTTGGTAGGTTGTATTCTCTGCCATCGTTGGATCTTTTTCCGATTAACCGCAACCTAATATTTTCGAGATCCGATTCCTTGTACCTATCCCTCGCCATGCGGAATGATTTCACTAACACATTATGCTCATCAAGCATTTCCAGTAATCCCAAGACAATGACTTCATCCAGCTGATTTTTCCTTTCCTTTGATGTAGATGCGTGCATTCTGTTCCTGACCTCATTTTCAGTATCACAAATGTACAACTGAGCAAACTTTGGAGTACCTTTATCCTTAGGTAGCAATGTGCCAATTTTATGATAGTTTGCGCCATTCAAGCGAAAAACATAAGGTGCACCCCCTTGTTTGTTAATCTCGTAGTCAATCTGGCCACCCATTGAGGTAAATGCGAACATCGAATTATAGTTCCTGATATTGTCTCTATAATTTGACGATTCTCCCCTTTCATTAGACTTCAGTAGTTGCTGAAGGTATGCTGGAGGTTTTTTCAATGGTGGCAATTTAACTTTTCCTTCCTTGTAGCAAAGTCCAAACGTTGGCCTAGATTTGCTTGTGTTATGCTTGCTTCTCTCTTGATGCCACATTATAGCTTGGCAGTATGGGCATATGCAAGTGGGCTTTCCAAAATTTGAAATTTCAGTGTTAGATCTCTGAGATTCACCAACTTTTTTCATTGCTTGTAACTTCCTTCTTGTTTCTCGATTTGATTTACTCATCTGTCTTCTTTCAGCCATATCAGTATCTTCAAAGTCTCTAGTAGAACATGTGTCTTGTATAACATGTGCATGAACTGTTGCATGGTTGCCAGCCTTGGTGTGTCCATTTTTTTTGCTCTGAATAAACCTTGCACGTTTGCTACTCCGATTTCCTTTGACCGCTTGTTTCCTCTTTGGCGGGTTTTGTTTCTTTGGACCTGCTGAAATCCTACAACAATACAAATTTTCTAGTTCTTAGTCCTTTGTATAGAGAAATTACTAATGGTTGTCAGTATGATGTTATGTGGGCACCTTTGTTTCTCTTGGCTTATTGTTTTAGCGTGCTGTTCTATAGTGTGATTATTGGATATTCCCTGAATGAAAAAGAATTAAAATTTGGTCAGCATAGCATACTTTAAAAAATTATAAGAGGATCATGAGGATATGGGTACCTTTTTACTTGTTTGGTCAGGTACATCCTCACTTGATGTATATGTGCATGACATTACCCTGTAATATTTTTTTAATAATCAGCAATATCTATACGGTACACTCATGGGACTATTTCCATGTTAATACATAATACTATTGAATGCAATCCAATACCTTTCACTTTGCTGATGTACATCGTCTTGTTGGACATGTATATCTGACTGGTTACCCGTAACGTTTGATAACTTTGGGCGTTTGCTATATTTTGTTTTATTTGGAGGTTGATTTCGTTTCACCATAGGTTTTCTGCATTAAGATTTTCATAGATTATCTTTCGGTTTAGCATAATGTCGTTTTCCATTTTCTGTTTATAGACATGTAAAAGAAAATAGATAGCTTGACAACATACCTTTTGTTTTTGCCTTCCACTATTTCACTATTTCTTGGAACTTCTTGACAACTTGCGAAGATCTATTGTGTAGAATTAGGTAAATATATTGAAGGATGCATGTTTGTAAGAAAAGGATGGAAGTCATTTATTAAAGTATGTACCTTTATTTTACTGGGTAATATTTCTTTTCCCCCAAAGCTGATATCCCTGCATGTGTTACATGCTATTAGCCGCAATAATGAAATAAGTTTTGATGCATGCACTATTAGATTTTACTTGTAAATATAAGATCGAATAGATTGTACTTTATTAAGAATCATATGTTGCAGAGTAATATTTGCAGAAGCCGCGGCAACCATTATGTATTTTACCTTTGGTCGGTTTTATTCCCCTTTTGTTGCAGAGGCACATGATTCTTTGACATGGAGTCCGGAGCTACTGCTGATGTTTTTTGAATTTTGGATCTATCCCCTTGTAGCAGCATAGAATACTTGTTTCTTCTCTGTACCTAATTTATTTTTCAGTAAAATAATGAAAGTTCATAATTATAGAAACAACGACTTCAGACAAACATGAGTTAATATGCAAAAACAACGATCCCACCTCTTCGTTTCTTTATTCTCCTGGTCGTCGTAAGATCTGGACTAATAAAGCGTATGCATAGGTAGCCTTATATGATAGAATCAGACGTGTCTGACTTGGACTCTGCAAGATTTGTTTATTCTGAACTTTTAAAATTATTAAACATGGACCGTGTATCATAGATATACATGTTCACACGTCTCCAAGTCTGCCCAAGAGGACAACTTGTCTGACAGAAACATCTAGATCTTCTCTTTCCAGATAAAACTAATACGCAATACATATGTCCAACAGGGCAACTTGTCTGACGGAAACATCCAAATCTTCTCCTTTCAGATAAAACTAATACACAATACATATTTTCTTGTGGTCTGGGTTACTTGATCGGTTCTACTTAAGACGGGTACATAGTATTTTTTTTAGCGATTACTATATTGTAAAATTATTTAAATATGCAAAATGGACCGGGATTGGAAAACCTATATTAAAAATTTGCGTAAAAAAATGCTAAAACACAAATCCATCCGATTTAACCCATGGTCATGTCTCGTGAATCGTGAGACACGAATCGTACATCAAATCGATGCGTTCTTCCAGCAATTTTTTTCTTACTTTTTCTCATGTTATGTTAGAATCCTTCACTGGACGGTGGTTAATTTTTTTTGCATTCGGAATTATATGGATATATAATATTCGAATAATGAAATTTAGTAATTATTTAGTATTTTTGAAATTAATGGGATTCGGGTATTACGCCTATGGAATTTTGGCAAAGAGTCTTCTGATTGCTGTTGTTTGGCCATATGCACGGGGTTGGGAAAGCTGTAAAATATGATGCTATTAAGTTGGATGGATTAGTAATTGAGCTCATAGGGGAGAACTCTAGTTCTCTAGTTAAGTTTTTATTTGAATTCGAGTAGAGATCTTTGTTTTAGACCTCATTCACCCTCCTTGTCTTTTAAATTTTGAATAAAGCTTTTCCTTTTATTGAAGCCAGAAGTTATGTGACGCTGATTCTGTATAAAGCCATTTATTACAACCATGGACGACCATATATAATGGTGGTACTTATATTCTTCAACATAAACATCCCTTCTTGAGCATGGCGATGATTCGGTTAGACAGACCGGTATATTGACATCTTAACATAATTTACCGAGTGAAATTAACGGATGGTTGCTTACTGGATTAATATAGTGCCAGAGTATATTTTAAAGTATACTTGCCTATCTACCCAGTTAAAACAGATAAATAGCGGATTAATGAACTTCTCTATCAAACAATTCTGCAAATATAACATAGTACTATTCTTGTCGTCGACTACCTAATGATCTATACTATATATTCTAACAATCCATTACTACATATCCTCAATGTTTTTTTTTTGTCTTCCTCCCCAACCGAGATCTGCTAGGCTGTTCATCATTAATATATTATACATGGTTTCGCCTTTTTTTCAATTTTTGGTTGTCGACTTGGTCTTCCGAGTCTTCATCATCATCAAGATGAATGTGTCTCTGATTTCTTTCTATCCTTTTACTCCTGCGTGTCACTTTGTATGCTTCTTCATCATCATCTCCATCGGTGGGAATATGAACATCTTCAATATCTTCTTTTGGCTCCTTTTTAATGACGACACGATTCGAAATTTTCTTCAAGTTTTTCTACAAATGATAAGAGATTTAGTCTTAAATAGTTCTTCCTAAATGAGGCAATGCATATAAGTTTCTTAAATACCTCACTATCTTTTTGTGTATCAACTTCAAGGTCCTCATTGTCAATCTGAAAGGGAATATCTAGTTGTTTGTTTCTTCTTCTCTGCTTGTTAGAATCTTTATTCTCGTCAAGACGACCAGATTTTTTCTGCTTTCTTCCTGCTCTCCCACCCTTGCTTTTCCTTTTGCATCTTCCATCATCCATTTTATCATCTATATGTTCAACCTCACTCTCTTCTGTCTCATGTCTGATGATAACATCTGTCTTTGGTTTATTCTATAAAAGCATGAACAGATTACGTCAGTTCCATTGTGTTAACATATATTATGCAATAGGTAATGCATAAAACTGTTGAACTTCTACCCTATGTGATATAGGAGTGTTCGTAATAAATGTGAGCAATACAACAGAACGGAAGGAAAGCAACAAATATTATACCTTCTCATTGTTGTTAATCTTCATAGCTGAAATGTTCTCGTCCGGAATAAATATTCTTGAAACTGTGTAGTCTGCCCTACAACTTTTGAAATTGTAGTCTGTCAATTTAAACTGAAAAGTTATTCTCTTCCCACGAATCTCTTCGATTGGTCTTGGAAGCTCGTTACTTCCACTACTAATCGACGCAACCATGTTTTCTGCCGACTCGTTGATTAACTGTTGAGCTTCTTTCTCAAAAAGAACGCAAGAAGCAGATGCCGTTGGATCCTTGATTTCAAGCTTGATCTTATATCTGCAAATTATGTAAGGAATTAGTTAAAAAATCCCAATTAAAATTTCAAAGATGGTAATGTTTTGAAATCTTTTACCGTGCTTTGGCTTCAGCTTTCCTATCACATTTGCTGCAATAGTAGTGATCAATTCTCCTCTCAAGTTGCTTCTTGCAATTATCTTTGCTACATGATATGTAGTACCAGCCATATGTTGTATTAACATCATCAATTACTGCCTCCACAGTAAATATTCTTCCCTGTAGATTTATGACGTAAATATATGTATACTATTAAGTCAATGAAAATATAATTCATGATTATTACTCAATTATAAACCTGATTTGGTGAGTTAAACAAAATATCATTTAACTCTTGTAAAGTTTTCCTATTATAACACATTTGCTCTTCCAGTGTCCCTTTCAGATGCCCCTCCTCGGTATGAAATTCTCTGACAATATTTTCCGTGGAACAAATACTATTTGCATACATAAAAATACTCATCAGGTAAGAAATTAGTGGCATATATATGTTTAATGGTAATTATCTGCATTGGAATTTCGTTACCTGTTTTGTACATCCATAGTCTCAGGAATAGGTAAATTTACATAAACTTGAGTTGCACTGTTTGATGAAAGAGAATATCCTGCATATTGGTTTAGATAATAACTATTGTTCTATGTAATAGCAAATAAAGAGATGATAAAATGAGTGATAAATTTTGAAAGAAGACATACTGCCATATTTACGAACTGTTGTAGATGTAATGATAACGACATTGCCTATTGACTTGACATCAATTAGTTCAGTTTTCACACCCCATAATCTAACTTTGACCTCTTGATCTCTGTTTCCAAAAAAATACAACAACCGTGAAGACATAATCTGAGCACTCTGGTTGCAAATATGATTTTATTTCACATACTCGACCAGAAGCACAATGTCACGGATTTGGGAGAGCCCAAAATATGTTTTAGTCTCTTCAACTTGTCCTATGTGTGCTGCAACTCCAATAATATCTGGTAAAACATTAATTTAGATGGCATATCCCGCAAAAAGAAAAAAAATGGTTTTGTACTTTTTTTGTAATATCATACCTGAGAGATAAATGTCAACACCTACTCTTCTAGAAAGCACATCTATGCTTGAAAAATTGAAACCATGCTTTGGAATGTCTTCTTCATCTTCAATCTCGTCTATACTTGTTGTGGGCAAGAAGTTGATTATTGTATCATTTTCTACTGGTCGAAACTTAGCTGCGGCTGGCGTGACTCTCACATTTGTAATGGTGTACACATTGCCTTCTTGAATAAATGGTCTAAACTTCTCAGTGTAGGCCTTACTGATAACTCCGTGCATCATTGCGCCCTATTGTATTTGTAATTAGCATGGTGATTGAAACAAAATTAATTTGATATAATTAAAGAAAAGATGTAATTGCAATGAAAAGAACCCTTATACCTCTTGATCGATAAGGATCATATCAAGACTAACTAATTCACCATTACTAATCAATATTGAATCCCATAGTCTTGCTACTCTTGCCTTGACTGTTACTTCCTTTCCTTTACTTGTAGTTTGAATCTCGCGAAAGGTTTTGCATGCCATTGCAGGTTTGACCAATTAACTGAAACACCAAGCAGATTATTAGGAATACTTGTATCCAAACCTGGGTGAGATTTTGGTGATGGTGTGTAATCGGGGATGATGCTTGAGACGGCGTGATGTCGAAAAGTTAGCACGCACTGCTTGGGACAGCGGGATGCTCGCAAGTCAACACGTGCCTGCTGTCGTTGACACGTCGTGATCACCTACGGGACGGCGGGATGATGGCAAATCGACACGCGCAACGGCCGCCGGCGCGTGGCTGCTTCCGTCGGCACGTTGCGATCGCCTGAAGAAGAGATTTGTTTTGTGGAGGAAGGTTTTGCTGATCCCCTCTAGTTTTGCTCAACGTAAAAATTGGGGTGTACAAAGAATATATATACCTGTTGGTAAGCATGACTTTAGAATTTCTGTTGCAAACAATCTTTTTTTAATTGGGGTGTACAAAGACATATCCGTAGGCCAGCGTGACTTAAAGAGTCTGGGTTGCTAACGATATGTGAATTTCTGTTGCTAACAATCTTTTTTTTAAATTGGGGGTGTACAAAGACATATCTGTAGGCCAGCGTGACTTAGATTCTGGGTTGCTAACCATATGTTTTTAAAAGCTAACTATGCACGGAAATTGCAACGATATCTGTAAACCATGCATGCAAATCAAATCTATATCTATCGGCAGACATGTTTTGAGTTTGTATTTTCAACAGGGGTATGTTTCCTATGTAGACACGATGCATGGAAATCCCGTACGCTAGCTAAATCATGTTTAAGGTTTTTTTTTTCACGTCTCCCATAGAGACACGATGCATGAAAATAAGATTTTCCCTCAGCTGAATCACGTTCATCCTCGGCCGCTCAGGAAAAAAATTGAAGGCTAAGATTTTTTTTTTCTCTCAGCTAAATCACGTTTGTCCTCAGCCGTTGAGATAAGGATTTAAGGCTAAGATCATTTTTTCTCTAACTTTTCTCTCAGGATTAACGTGGAGCCTCGTTTGGTGCCTCCAATTAGTAAATATAAGATGGATAAACGGGAAGGACAAGTAAGTATAAAATTTTAATGGTTGGTCTAAGAAACTTGAAACTATGCCACACTTAAATTACCAGCTGATAGAAACAATGGTATATGATTGCTACGAGTGATACATTTCCGTTCGGCCTTTTGTTACGCGCTACGGTCGGGGTAGCTAACAGTGACTTGTCACTGCCACGGACCCTCTTGGACATTGTTCCTTGTAAAGATGATTTGCTTGCTGCAACCTTTTAACTCGTGAGTCTATGTTGCGGTTCCTGGAACTTCCACCATCCATATTTGCTAGCCTCTTCGGTACTGTGCATTGCCCTTTCTCACATTGAGAGTTGGTGCAAACTTCGCCAGTGCATCCAAATCCCGTGGGAGGACTTTGTTCTCCTACACATAAGCCCATATATTCTTCCTCAAAACATCCATCATACCTACCTATCATGGCATTTCCATAGCCATTCCGAGATATATTGCTGCACAACATCCACCTCCATTATGTTACTTGATGATGAGCTTCATGGTTATTTATGCATACTGCTACACTGGCAGGAGCATGCAGTTAGATACATAAGAGATATTCGATTATGAGTTATGAGTACTAAAAGTGTGATGATTCATTGTAATATAGGATGTTGCCCCTACCGGTGAGGATATATAAAAGAAAAAAAAGAAAAAAGCCCAAAAAGAAAAGAAAAAAAGGTCCAAAGAGAGAATAAAGAGAGAGAGGGCACATCACTATCCTTTATACCACACTTGTGCTTCATGTTTAGCACCAATACTTCAGTTTGGAGAAAGTTTTCATATTATCATTCATTCATAATTATGTGGGGAATTTTACATTATAGAACTTGGCTTGTATATTCCAATGATGAGCCTCCTCAAATGAGCTCTAGGTCTTCGTGAGCAAGCAAGTTGGATGCACCCCCACTAGTTCCATTGGAGAGCTTTCATACACTTATAGCTCTATGTGCATACGTTGTGTGGCAATCCCTACTCCTTGCATAGCTTCAGTTGTAAGACTTTCTCTTGTCTAATGTACTTTCAGCTTTGTGAGCCTTTCTTCCATTGACCTTCCAAACCCCCCATAATGTTCTCTTTGCCATAACATCCCGGTGCCAGGGACCAATGCAGAACACTTGCTTGTTTATAGTGCACAAATAGTTTAGGATTCAAGCATTGCATCGTGTCGAAAGCTTGACTTGATCCTAACAGGGGTTGTGAAGATCGTTTGACGTGCATGATATTGTTGTACTTGAAAGCTTAAATCATCTCTAATAAACTTTGCACGGTTGATAGTATTTTAGTGTTGATTCATTAAAAGTTTTACTTATTTCTTCTTTGTTTGTGCATTACTAGTTGATATCAAATATAGATCATAGCTTTAGTTCATTTGATCCTAGTTTACATGCTCTATTTTACATATTATGATCAAGATTGTGTGGTAGCATGTCACCTCAGAAATTATTTTGTTTTACCATTTACCTACTCGAGGACGAGTAGGAAGTAAGCTTGGGGATGCTTGATACGTCTCGAACGTATCTATATTTTCTGATGTTCCATGTTGATATTATGCCAATTGCTACATGTTTTCTCCCTTATTTATAGCATTTTACACGTTTTCCAGGACTAACCTATTAACAAGATGCCAAGTGCCAGTTCCCTGTTTTCTGTTGTTTTAGATTTAAGAAAAGTTGTTCTGGAAATATTCTCGGAATTGGACCCCACGAATCCCGAAGTTCCTATTTTCCCCGGAAGCATCCAGAAGTCCGAAAAGGAGTCCAAGACGTGCACCAGGGGGCCCTCACCATAGCCAGGCGCGGACCCCCTTGGCCGCGCCTGGGGGTGGTGAGGCCACCCTGGTGGCCCACCAACGTCGCCCTTTCGCCTATTTATTCCCCTCCGAAGGAAAACCCTACATAACTGATCAAAAATCCAGGAAAATTCTGCAGCCGCCATCGTCGTCAACCCTAGATCAGGGCGGTTCTGAAGCTGTCTCCCGGCACCCTGCCAGAGAGGAGATCATCACCGGAGGCCTCTTCATCACCATGCCTTCCTCCGGAGTGATGCATGAGTAGTTCATCCTTGGACTACGGGTCCATAGCAGTAGCTAGATTGTTTTCTTCTCCTCCTATGCCTCAATGTTTAGATCTCGTGAGCTGCCTAACATGATCGTGATTGTTCTTATGTAATTCTATGTGTTGTGTTTGCTGGGATCCGATGAATATTGAACTTATGCCAAGGTTATTATAGTCTTTATTGCATATGTTATTTGTGATCTTGCATGCTTTCCGTTGCTAGTGGTTGCTCTGGCCAAGTAGTTGCTAGTGACTCCAAGAGGGAGTATTTATGCTCGATAGTTGGGTTCATGCCTCCTTTTCGCATGTGCTCGAGTGACAGAAACGTGTCGGGGGAGGATGTGTTTTTGCCACTAGGGAGAAAATAGCGGTGTGAGTGCTCATGTGCACAATCATTGATTACATTACACAGATTGCTTAATGTGATTATTTGTTGCTTGCAACTTAATACCTAAGGGGGTTCGGATGATAACCTGAGGGTGGATTATTAGTCATAGATGCAGTTGGATTACGGTCTATGTATATTGTTGTAATGCCCGCACTAAATATCATAGTAGGCATCATGTCATGAATGTGCACTACGGTGCAACCTCTATTTTTCAATTTCCCAGTTGTAATTTGTTCACCCAGCATGATATCTTTTATGGAGAGACACCACTAGTGAACCTATGAACCCCGATCCATTTTCCTACATTGTTAAACAAACCACTATAATTCCCTGCTTTCTTTACTTACTACAAGCATACACCATTTTCCACACTATACATCTAATCTTTGTTTTCAGCAAGACCGGTGAGATTGACAACCTCACTGTACCGTTGGGACAAAGTATTTTGGTTGTGTTGTGTGCCGGTTCCGTGTTGTTGCTGACACCGATGAGGCGCCATCACCACTGTCAGTGGCATCAACCTTCCGAAGATCCTCTTTCTCCTACTGGATTGATAACCTTGGTTCTTAACTGAGGGAAATTCTTACCGCTGTACTCATCACACTCTCCTCTTGGGGTTCCCAACACGCCATCACAAGCATCAAGAATTTCTGGCGCCGTTGCCGGGGACTTAAAATTCATCATCATCAAGAAGTCTCCCCGTCAAGGAACCATCAAGGCGTAGCAATATGCATGAAGTTTTGATTGATTTGCGCATGATAGGAGGAGTGTTGGTTCATGAGTTGAAGTACGCTCCCCCTATTTCCATGGCTACATCCAAACCTAGATAGCATGTGTAGTGAAGGTATCTATGCAAGGTTTCAAGTCAAGTTAGACGCATCGATGACATTTAGTCCATTCCTCAAACCCCAAAATCTTGGTTCATCAAGTGCCTTCGTGAAGATATCCGCAAGTTGATCCTTGGTCGGCACATAAGAGATATCAATATCGCCCTTCTCAACATGATCCCAAATGAAATGATGCCAAATCTCAATGTGCTTTGTCTTGGAGTGAAGAACGGGATTGTAGGCGATCTTGATGGCACTCTCATTGTCGCACAAGAGAGGGACCTTGTCGAAGTAGATACCATAATCTCGCAAAGTTTGCCGCATCCATAGCAATTGAGCACAACAACTTGCCGCGGAGATGTACTCGGCCTCGGTGGTGGAGAGGGCGATGCAATTTTGCTTCTTGGAAGACCAACATGCCAAAGAGCGGCCAAGAAATTGGCAACCCCAGGATGTAGACTTCCAATCCGTCTTCTCTTCCGCATAATCCACATCCGAGTACCCGATGAGCTGAAAGCTTGAACCCTTGGGATACCAAAGACCAAAGTTTGGGGTATAAACTAAATAGCGAAAGATACGTTTAACTGCTTCAAAACGACTTTGCCTCGGAGAAGCTTGAAACCTTGCACATTTACCTACACTATACATAATATTGGGTCTAGATGCACAAAGGTAGAGCAAAGAGCAAACATGGAGCAGTATACCTTTTGATCTACCTCTTTACCATTCAGGTCGGGTTTCAAGTCAAGAGTCGTTTACATGGGGTTTTTCATAGGCTTGGCGTCATGCATGTTGAATCGTTTGAGCATATCTTGTGTATACTTGGCTTGCTTGATGGAAGTGCCTTCGGGGTGTTGCTTGATCTCAAAGCCAAGAAAATACTCCAACTCGCCCATCATGGACATCTTGAATTTATCCGTCATAAGCTTGCAAAACTCATCATTGAATTTGGTGTTAGTAGAACAAAAGATGATAGCATCCACATAGAGTTGGCATATGAAAAAGTCACCTACAACCTTCTTGGTAAAAAGGGTGTGATCTATTAAACCAACATTGAACCCACGATCCACTAGAAACTCTTTAAGGTACTCGTACCACGCACGTGGAGCTTGTTTAAGTCCATAGAGCGCCTTATCGAGTTTGTAGACATAATCAAGGTGGTTGGGATCCTCGAAACCTGGAGGTTGCTTGACATATATGATGGCTAGGTTGAGACTCCAAGTGCAGAGTGTGTAGCTAGTGGCAAGCCTTCTTCCCCACGAGGGTGACTCGAGGGTTTATATCGAACTCTTGGGGAGCCAGTATTTCAGCAGTTGTCTTCCAAGCTTCCTCCAGGATCCTGCAAACAAATAGAGAGTTTTGTGCCCTCGACCTCACCAAGTGGTTGTCAAGCACAAGGTGTGAGACTTCTAAATTGCAATGCAAAACTGAAAGTAAATGTGCAATAATTAAATCTACTACTAAATGCAAATGAGAAAATAAATATGCAATGGATTGTTTTTGTATTTTTGTGATGCAAGTGGTGATGGAGATAATGTAAATTCGAATTGGAGATGCAAGTAAAGTAAAGTGCAAGTAAAGTAAATTGCAGCAAAGTAACTAGAGTGGTTTCTTATATTTAAAATAGGACCGGGGTTCATGGTTTCACACTTGCATTCTCTCAAATAAAGTAGTAGACGGTGGACATAAAGAATTACATGTGAGATTACAATAACATGTTTAACATTGAGTACTTTCATATGGGCATCACGTCCTAGCATAGAGATCTCTACGGTCATATTGATCCCTCTTATACTCCACCAAGATGCGAAATAAATCATAACACCTCGATAATTAAGGAAAAACCAGAGTATAGCTTTAAGCAATGTGACATGAAGTTGAAGTAAGAACTTGCTAGATCTAGTCATGGAGATTGATTAGTGTCACTTCAAATCCCTGGTAACAAGGTACTCCTTTTTATCCCTAGTGAGGTAACTAAGAAAGGTTTAACAAACCTAAGTGGATCGCTGAACTTCTGTCACTTTCACAGCACTAGCCACCCCCCGTTACTCCAACTAATGCACCCATCACCCCACACACGCTCTCAAGAACTAGATTGATCAAAGCTAGCAAATAAGAACGGGGTACATAAGATACATCTACTCAAATAACTCAAGAGAAACAATTGCAATCTCAGATTCAATAACTCATAGAAAAGATCCACCACATAGGAATTACAACGGTGCCCGTAATCATGTGAGGCAGCTCATACGGATCTAATTAGTGAAGCACATAGAGAGAGAGATACAAGTGCTACTTCCACAAACCCATAGCCCTGGGGTGGACTACTCCCTCTTCATGGAGATGTCGATGGAGATGACGTTGGAGGGGTAGGAGATCACACCGGCGGCGGCCCGCCGGAGTTTTCCCCCTCCAATCTGGAACTCCAGGTCTCTGTTTTGGTGTTTCGGTGTTTCAGCGGCGCCCCCCTCCGTGAGGGTATAGGGGACCCTTTTTATAGTCGGTTTTAGGTCAAGACGGAGTCGGTAAGTCGAAGATGGAAGGAATTGGGGCCACAGGAGCCAAAAGGGGGCCTCTCACGCGTCCAAGGAATCTGGCCGCGTGGAGGGTCCTCTTTTGGGCCTCCTTGCCCAATTCTCGTGGATCCTTCGCCCGCAAGTCTTCTCCTTCCAAGAAAATGACCCCCGCAGATTTTTAGGTGATTTCACGGAAGTTTGCCCACTGAAACGGCAAAAATATAGAAAACGGGGTTTCTGACAGGCAGGGTTAATTCCATAAAAGTTGGGGGACTTTGTAATTTAACCCCAAAATACTATAAAACATTGAATTATACCCTTATATGATGCAATATGTAATAGAAAACCATGTGAAAATATGAAAAAATCATCTATGCATTTTACATGCATCAACATCCCCAAGCTTAACCCATGCTCGTCCTCGAGTATGAAGGTGATAAAACTAAGATGGGTTTTGCACATTGAAACAATCATGGGATATCAAGGAGGATTATTCATGCTACATATAATCAAATGATTAATACTAGAAATGAGTAGCAATATACAATTCATGTTGTAAGAAATATCAAATATGCAAGCAAAGATGCTTCATGAAAGTTCACAAAGTGTATAATGAAATAAAAGCACTATAGACCAAATGCATACACAAAATGAAAAATAAAATCCTATATTGGTCAAAGAATAGCATAATGGAGAATAGAAAATATGGTGGACACTTTGGAGAAAATTGAGTAGAGGTAAAACATGATCAAGTATTATTTAGCCTCTAAATTATTCAACTAAAATTACTAATTGAAATGTGGTATCAATTGATCTAGGACTCTCATTGCCCCTTTATCACTAGCATCTTAAAATTGTGAGTATTGAAGTAATGAGAATGACAAGGTGGTTGAAAGCCTCATGCCCCATGAGTGTGAAAACCTATTCCATGATTACTCAACTTAAGATTCCTAATAAGCTTTGTACAATCATAATAAGTATTAATGACATCATAGAGAACCGTAAAGAGGTACCTCTTGCCCCATGACATGGAAACAAGCCCATGTTACAATGACAAGATGAACAAACGGAGTAGACTCATCGTCCTTTTTATTTTCATTCACTATTATGCATAGCTTCTTATTTTATTATAGGATGTGTTGTAGAGTCACTCAAGCTGTAAGTAAATTTCCACCATGATAAAGCATGGCTTGGGTTAGTGGCCCAATGCATTTCTCTAGTCATATAGATACTTACTCATCAAAACTTACTATTCCTCTATTTCATTTCGGCATGGCAGAAGTCCAAAAACAAAAGTACATGATATCAACCAAATGTAATTTTTTTTGTGAAATGTTGAAAGCTTTCCGGTGATACACGTTTATAGCTAGATCCCAACCACACACTTGTCAAACGCAAAACTTGTGGCTCCCATTATTGGGTCATGTTTATTAGATGCATAAAAAGTAAAGTGTGCCTTCAAAAGTTCGTGAGAGTCCTATCCCAAGTTCAACCCATGACAATTAATAAAGTGAATATCTTAATTTAGAACATAAATAACACAATAACATGGTGAACATACTCGTAATAGCAATGAAGCTAATGGGAAGATATGGCGGACTCACTGAAAATACTTGGCTAAGGAGTGTTGGAAAACAAGTTTTTACTTGTTGGAATTTTTAAATTTTTGGGCTAGCAAGAGGGAGATAGTTGACCAGCTACTATGCATGCATATGTCCATAGAACTACTCATTTCATGACAAACTAAATAAACCAGCAATTAACATCAAGGACATGAGATACCTCAAGACAACATTATTGCAAATTTCTACACATAAAAAACCTATAAATCATGCAAACATATGTAGCTCTTCAAATCAACCATGGCATCCCTATTCCAAGTCATAATACTAGCATCCAATACATTCCAACCCCAAACTCCAGTATCTCAATCTCATATAAAATGATGGTGGTGGTCTTATCAAAACAAAAATAAAAACAAAAACTAGACGCTTCAAGTCTCTACGATAAATGCTTTGCTTAGAAAAACAGAAAGTAGACGTGTGCTAACCAAAAGAGTGTAGCTACAGTGGGGTGTTCATCACATCCCCAAGATTATGGCTTTCACCATTCTTGGATGTCTTGAGGCGCATCTCCTCTATTCCCTGTGAAAAAACTTCACAAAACATGTTTCTCCCATTCTTTTTCTGTGGGGTGAGATTAGCAAGGACAAACAAATCACATGCTTGCTGTGAAAAATTCCAAATAAAATTCTCCACTAGATAGAAAATAAGGTTCATTATGTTTTATGTTCACTCTCTTGCTTGAAATAATCATGGAAATTCGATTCCCAAACCCAAAGAGTGCATAAAACAAAAGAAGGCAGAATCTGTCCAGAAAAGCAGAAGCAGCAAAACGAACGTTTTTCCCTAAGCTAAACTCGTCAAAAAATTAAGCCAATTTGTTTTCTTACAGAGGATGAAAAGTTGCAGAACATATTAAAAAATTAGCTCAATCCGACATACCAATAAAAAACGTAAAATCATACGGTGAGCAGACTCGTGCTGAAACAGAAATTTCATGCACTAGGATAGCAACTTATAAGTCCAAATGGGTTTGACTTGACTCTTTATTGAAAACTCCAGAATTAAAACAAAAAAACTAATATCTTAAGACATCAAGAGGACACTAGGAAAATCCAAACAAAAACAACCGGGTTGCCTCCCGTAAAGCGCTTTCTTTATAGCCATATAGTTAGGCTTTACTTACTTGATAATTAAGAGGGATAAAGCTCACGAGGGAGCTTGTTCTTCAGCGTGCCCCTCTTCCTTTGGAAGTGCTACATGCTTTTCTTGTGAGGGAACTGAAACTTGACATTCCCTTCCTTGGAGTCTATGATTGCACCTGTAGTACGAAGAAAAGGTCTACCCAAAATAATAGGACTAGGGGATTTATCCCCCATATCCATAATAATGAAATAAACGGGTACGAAAGTCATGTGCAATTCAATCATAACATCTTTTACTTGTCCTACAGCATGTTTAGTAGAGTTATCAGCAAGGACAAATTCACTTGAGCACTTTTCTAAATTTTCTAGTTCTAGCAATTCATATAATTCTTTAGAGAGTACCGATACACTAGAACCTAGATCTAACATAGCATGGTGAATTTCTTTTCCAATTGAAACTAGCACCTTGGGGATCCATGCATCCCCAAGCTTAGGAGGTATCATGGCCTCATTCTTGTACCTAGGAATTTTTTCTTGCAAGACATGATTAGCAATATAAGATCCAAAACCAGGTTGATTAACATTTATAGTGGGATCACTAGCAAATTTTTGTAGAGTAGCAATAAGTTCTTGCAAGCTACTTTTTTTCTAAATAAAGCAATGGATCCTTAATTTCAGTAAGCATCATAATTTCCTCTACTTTTTCTTTTCTATTATGCATATTAAAAATCTCATAGCGATCATCAAAAATATCCTCGGGTACTTCAGCCTTTTTTAAGCTCTCTTTAATTTTAACCTCTAAGAGCAAACTTTCAAGCAAAACATGGGTATTTGCAGCATTAGTACTAGTAAAAGATCCCCCACATTCATTATCTAAAAAGGCTCAAGAACTTTCAGAAAGTCCCTTATAAAACATATGCATAAGTATCCAATCTCTAAAGCCATGCCCTATTCCATATGCTCTACTTCTAAATCTCTCCCATGCTTGTATCATTGATTCATCTTTTTCTTGTTTAAAGGTAATGAGCAATTGTTTAACATTGTAATTCTTTTCAGCATGACAAAACTTTTCAATAAATGCAGCCCTTAAGTTGAACCAAGTAGTAAAATTGCTAGGAGTCCATCTTAATATCCAATCTAATGCTTTGCCTCCTAGTGAGTAGGGAAAGAGTTTAACTTTAATAGTGTTGATGTTTGCATGATTCAAGTTCAAAGTTTTACATCTTTCATCAAATTTCTTAAGATGGAACAAAGGGTCTTCTTTAGGCTTTCCATAGAAACGAGATTCATAAATCATTTTAATAACACTAGGATCTACCTCTAATTTTTCAACGGGAATATTTAGCTCTTGAGGGAAATTCCTAACACTGAATGGCCAATAAGTTCTCTGCTCCATTTTCCAAGTTTTTATGTAGTTTTTAATTTTTTATGCAAAACAAAAGTAAAGTTACTAAGCAAATTAGAAATACTAAAATAATCTAGATAACTAAATGCAAAACTAAAATACAAACTAAAATAAAATATGCAAGACAAAACAAAAACAAGAACAAAAACAAAACAAAAACAAAAACAAGACAAGAAACAAAACAATCTACTTGAAAGAAGGTGGAGATAGAAAGGACGGTACTCACGTAGGTGAAACATCCCCAATCTTAGGTGTTTGCACACCTTGTTGGTGATGAAGACTTCTTGTGAGCTCCCTTGGACAACTCCTTCACCTATGGCTCCCCGGCAACGGCGCTAGAAAAAAGCTTGATGGCTAGGTTGAGACTCCAAGTGCAGAGTGTGTAGCTAGTGGCAATCCTTCTTCCCCACGAGGGTGACTCGAGGGTTTATATCAAACTCTTGGGGAGCCAGTATTTCAGCAGTTGTCTTCCAAGCTTCCTCCAGGATCCTGCAAACAAATAGAGAGTTTTGTGACCTCAACCTCACCAAGTGGTTGTCAAGCACAAGGTGTGAGACTTCTAAATTGCAATGCAAAATTGAAAGTAAATGTGCAATAATTAAATCTACTACTAAATGCAAATGAGAAAATAAATATGCAATGGATTGTTTTTGTATTTTTGTGATGCAAGTGGTGATGGAGATAATGTAAATTCTAATTGGAGATGCAAGTAAAGTAAAGTGCAAGTAAAGTAAATTGCAGCAAAGTAACTAGAGTGTTTTCTTATATTTAAAATAGGACCGGGGTTCATGGTTTCACACTTGCATTCTCTCAAATAAAGTAGTAGACGGTGGACATAAAGAATTACATGTGAGATTACAATAGCATGTTTAACATTGAGTACTTTCATATGGGCATCACGTCCTAGCATAGAGATCTCTACGGTCATATTGATCCCTCTTATACTCCACCAAGATGCGAAATAAATCATAACACCTCGATAATTAAGGAAAAACCAGAGTATAGCTTTAAGCAATGTGACATGAAGTTGAAGTAAGAACTTGCTAGATCTAGTCATGGAGATTGATTAGTGTCACTTCAAATCCCCGGTAACAAGGTACTCCTTTTTATCCCTAGTGAGGTAACTAAGAAAGGTTTAACAAACCTAAGTGGATCGCTGAACTTCTGTCACTTTCACAGCACTAGCCACCCCCCGTTACTCCAACTAATGCACCCATCACCCCACACACGCTCTCAAGAACTAGATTGATCAAAGCTAGCAAATAAGAACGGGGTACATAAGATACATCTACTCAAATAACTCAAGAGAAACAATTGCAATCTCAGATTCAATAACTCATAGAAAAGATCCACCACATAGGAATTACAACGGTGCCCGTAATCATGTGAGGCAGCTCATACGGATCTAATTAGTGAAGCACATAGAGAGAGAGATACAAGTGCTACTTCCACAAACCCATAGCCCTGGGGTGGACTACTCCCTCTTCATGGAGATGTCGATGGAGATGACGTTGGAGGTGTAGGAGATCACACCGGCGGCGGCCCGCCGGAGTTTTCCCCCTCCAATCTGGAACTCCAGGTCTCTGTTTTGGTGTTTCGGTGTTTCAGCGGCGCCCCCCTCCGTGAGGGTACGGGGGACCCTTTTTATAGTCGGTTTTAGGTCAAGACGGAGTCGGTAAGTCGAAGATGGAAGGAATTGGGGCCACAGGGGCCAAAAGGGGGCCTCTCACGCGTCCAAGGAATCTAGCCGCGTGGAGGGTCCTCTTTTGGGCCTCCTTGCCCAATTCTCGTGGATCCTTCGCCCGCAAGTCTTCTCCTTCCAAGAAAATGACCCCCGCAGATTTTTAGGTGATTTCACGGAAGTTTGCCCACTGAAACGTCAAAAATATAGAAAACGGGGTTTCTGACAGGCAGGGTTAATTCCATAAAAGTTGGGGGACTTTGTAATTTAACCCCAAAATACTATAAAACATTGAATTATACCCTTATATGATGCAATATGTAATAGAAAACCATGTGAAAATATGCAAAATTCATCTATGCATTTTACATGCATCAATATACCAACTCATTAATAGGACCATTTAGGAAAGCACTTTTAACATAAATTTATTGTATTTTGAAATTATGATGAGAAGCATAGGAAAGCAAGATACGAATGGATTCAAGACGAGCTACGAGAGTGAAAGTTTCACCAAAATCGACACCTTCGACTTGAGAAAAGCCTTGAGCCACCAATCTTGCCTTTTTGCAAATGACGATGCCATCTTTATCTTGCTTGTTCTTGAACACCCATTTGGCTCTGATGACATTCTTGCAATCCTTGGGTCTTGGCACTTACTTCCACACTTTGTTGTGCTCGAAGTTGCTGAGTTCATCATGCATAGCTTCAAGCCAATCTTGATCTTCAAGAGCTTCATAGACCTTCTTGGGCTCAATGTGAGATACGAAAGCATGCGCCTTGCTAAAATACGCCAATTGCCTACTAGTGACTACCCTTCCACGAACTTGTCCAAGAATCATGTCCTCCGTGTGACCGGCACACGCAAGATTTTCTAGCCTTCTCTTTGCCCTACGCGCTAGCATCTCCTCCAAAGTCTCCGTGGATATAGCTTGAGCATCACCTTCATCATCGGAGTCATGTCCATCTTTCCCTTGATCTTGTTCATCAAAGAGATATACATGAGTGTCTTGTCCTTGTCCTTCGTTGTGAGCTTGGCCTTGATTATGAGCTTGACCTTGATTGTTAGCTTGGCCTTGATCGATGGAGTGATCTTGATCATTAGCTTGGCCTTGATTTGGAGCTTGAGGGATTGGTGCATCTTGTTGGGTAGCTTGTGTATCATTGAGTGTAGTCAATGGCTCCACTTGAGTAGAGCATAGTCCTTCTCCCTCTGTCATCTGGTAACCCTCAATGGGGATTATTTCACCAATCCCCATTCTTCTTATGACGATGGGAGGAATTGCATCTCCTACAACACCATGATCTATACGGCCCCCTTGGGACCCATTATCCTCATCAAACACCACGTCTATAGCTTATTCAACTTGTCCGGTGGACTTGTTGTAGACTCTATAGGCGTGAGCGTTTGTGGCATAACCAACAAACATACCCTCATATGATTTGGTCTTGAATTTTGACAAGCGTTTACCTCTCTTACGAAGCATTTGCAACCAAATACCCTGAAGTATGATACATCCGGCTTCTTGCCGGTGAGAATCTCATAAGGAGTCTTGTTCAAGTTCTTGCGGAGATACAACTGGTTGCTAGCATGGCAAGTGGTGGGGACGGCCTCGGCCCAAAAATTGTATGGAGAAGAGAATTCCGCAATCATGGTACTTGTCGCATCCATTAGTGTTCGGTTCTTCCTCTTCGCAACACCATTTTGTTGAGGGGTATAAGAGTGGAATGTTGATCAGCAATCCCCTCTTCGCTAAGAAATCCCTCCACAGTCTAGTTCTTAAATTCGGAGCCATTATCACTCCGGATAGCCATGATTCTTGCATTGTGTTGGCGCTCTACCAAAGTGATGAACTCGATGACTCTCTTTTGAGTCTCACTCTTCCTATTTAAGAAATACACCCAACAATATCTTGAATAGTCATCCACAATCACCAAGCAATACTTCTTGCCTCCAAGGCTATCATATGATAGTGGACCAAAAAGGTCCAAGTGAATGAGCTCGAGGATTCTTGAGGAGGTGATGGTGGTCTTGGTGGGGTGAGATTCTCCATGTTGCTTTTCAAGAACGCAAGAGCTACACACACGATCTTTGGCAAACTTAGCATTCGTTAGTCTTAGAACATGATTGCCACTTTGAAGGTCATGCAACATCCTCATATTGGTGTGAGCTAACCGGCGATGCCATAGCCAACCCACATCAACTTTAGCCATTAGGCATGTCGCGGCACACGTGTCTCCTTTAGAGAAGTATACTACATACATGTCATTCTCGACATGCCCAACAAAGGCTACTTTAAGAGTTGTCTCTCAAGTGACAATCACATTATCTTTATTAAAGAACGAGGTAAAACTACAATTTGCAAGTTGAAGTACCTACATGAGATTGTAACCAAGGGACTCGACTAGGAGAACATTCTCAATTGATAAATCATTTGAGATAGCTACCTTGCCTCGCCCCAATACCTTTAGCTCGGAGTTATCACCAATAGTGACGCAATTGAGATGAGGTGATGGAGGATTAAGATCACTCATTGCGTCCTTGCTTCCGGTCATATGTTGGGATGCACCACTATCCATCGTCCATTTGCCCGACCCGGAAGCACTTCCCTACAATATATTAGTGTCTTGATTTAGGTACCCATCGTTGAATGGGTTCTCTTTTGTTAGCAACATGGGTATTTGGAACCGAAATAGTCCAATGATAGTCATCACCATAAAAAGTACCGACATATTTAACTTACACATGACCATCTCTATATTTCATAAGAACATAAGATTGGTTATATTTGCCGGCAAAGTCATTATGAGTGGTGCTCCCCCTAGAGGTCTCACCACCCACAATGGTGTTGGTTTCCTTCTCTTTGATCACCTCTCCCTCTTTCACAAAGTTTACTTCTTGTGAAGGACAGGTGACCTTCTTCTTGTTCTTCTTGTACTTCTTCCTTGACTTAGCAACATAGCCAAGTCCCTTTCCATTCTTGACTCTTTGAGGAATCATCACCTCATTGAGAGTCTTATCACTTCCTACGAGATTAGTTGCACCACAAGAATTGGTAGGCAAAATACCAATGCTATTAGATGAAGAGGACATGACTTGCTTATTTGATTGTTGAGCTAGGAGATTGTCACGAGATTTGGTTAGCTTGTCATGAATTTGTTTAAGAGACGTGAACTCCTTTTCTAGTTTTTCATGACGAGCAACAAGTTCCTCGTGAGCAATTCCTAGCTTCAACTCTTCATTTTCAAGTGTTTTAACAATAGCAAAAGATTGTTCATTATCCTTCCTAATCTTAGAGACACTCATAGCAAAAGTATCTTCAAGACTAGATAATTTTTCCTCAAGAGAGGCTATAATGGTAAACTCATTTTAAAGAGCATTTTCAAGCTCTTTATCATTGCAAGAGTGACCTACATGGCTTTCCAAGGTCATGATAATTTCTTCCTTTTCATCTACAAGAGAGTTAGCATCATCAAGTTGCCGCATAAAGGCATTAACTTTCTCTCTAGTCTCACCTTTGAGGCTAGCTAACCAAATGCTTACTTCATTTGCCTCACTATCCTCCTCACAAGCATTTTCAACAAAATACAATAATGACGGAGGATTAGTGACAATAGTTTTGGAGTTGGGAGAGCATACCGAAGTGGCTTTTGCCATAAGACATGTAGGTAGGATAGCCGCAATCTCATTGGGGGATTCAATTAGAGAGACCGATGGAGATGAGGCGGTAGCTATGGAAACATGGGCTACACCTACCACTTCATCTTCTCCTTCATCTCTGCAGATATAGGTTTCCAACACCGCTCCTTCTTGAACATAAAGAACCCTAGGCACTCTTCTAGCGAAGTTCTTGTTTTGTGGAGCCTTGGCCTTGTTTTTGCGAACAAGTTTGCCTTCATTTTCTTCTCTTGGCTCAAAAGGGCACTCCTTCATGAAATGGTTTGCACTTCCACAATTGTAGCATGTCCTTGGTCTCTACCCCTTCTTCTTGTAGTTCTTGTTTCGAGGAGGTCTTGGAGAGCCGGCCTTGTGAGCTTCCCATATCTTCCAATATCCGTGCATGGCAAGGGAAATGCACTTGTGAGAGCCCGTGTCAGTGTCCTCATAATCTTCCTCATCATTATCATCCTCTTGAAATTCTTCACTCGAGCAATTTCCTTTGACTTCAAAGCTAGATTGGGTGACTTTCCCATTCCTCTAGAGCGAGCGAGAGCATCATTCACACTCTTGTGTGATAGGGATATGGCGATGAACTCACTAAGAACACCAATGGAGTTGAGGCAATTGAAGTCTGCTCTTGTCCGTATGCTAGTGGAGAGGTTCTTCTCGAAGGGTGTAATTTCTTTGATGAACTTCCTCTTCATCCACTCATCGGAGATCTCTTCTTTTCCAAAGTCTCTCAATTGATTGGCAAGGGTGAAAAATCTTCTATATAGCTCCTCGGGGGACTCATCCTCTTGCATAACAAATTTCTCGGACTTGTCAATGGCCACATCATACTTTGAAGATTGGATGCTAGCATTCCCTTGAAACAAAGTGTCAAGATTGTCCCAAGATTCCTTGGAGGTCTTGCAACCACGAATGTGAGTGAGATGCTCCCTTGGAAGAGCCTTTTGAATGTTGACAAGGGCGGTCTTGTTGAGTTGAGATTCCACATCCTCCCTAGGGGTCAAGTTTCTTGGGTCAAGGGGATGGAACCCATGGAGCACACTCCTCCACAAGGCGGTGCACGAGCCGGAAATATGTGACTCCATTTCAAACTTCTAAGAAGAGAATTCATTAGTGTTAAGCATGGGAGGATGTCCAACATTAAGAATGTGTGGCATTGAAAAAATTGGATGGATGGAGTCATAATTTTGAGGTGGTGGAACTTTTGAGTTGGACCCCGAACCATTAGCCATTTTAGACTTGGAGCCTCTGGAATTCTTCTTTGCCTTTGCCTTTTGTGCGGCTTTCGCCTTAGCTTTGGCAATGTTATCTTCGTTTTCGGTATCGTCCGGAATAGTTTCCTCTTCCAAACTTTCCTCATCGGAGACATGGGGAGAATTCACGTGCCCCTTAGGTTTACCCATCATATTCTCCAACATCCTCTTTATGGAGGAAACCTCCGAGCCAACACTAGAGCTAACCTTGGACAATTGGGTTTGAATGGTTACAACTGTTGTCTCTAGGTTAGGTATAGTCTCGGCCATTTTGGAGAGATCCTCCTTAGAATATTCGGGATCATCTTTGTTGGCCATGATACTCTTAGGCGGTTAAGCCCGATATAAGAGCCAAGGCTCGTATACCAATTGACATACAAGTTTTAATCCCTTTTCACTTTTAGATGGGCGTTAGCAAGTAAAAAACTAGGTTATCTAGATGTGCAACTAGGTAGACACCCTATGTGACAAGAAACAAGTATGCAACGGAATTAATATGCAAGGCACAATATAGCCACAAGTGTAAAAATGGAGACGAGGATATGTTTCCCGTAGTTCCTTCTTAAAAGAAGTACGTCTACGTTGGAGAGGTAGGGAGCCACCTAGGCGCTCCTCAATAGCACGTATGTGCACACCTTGTTCTCCTTGAGTTTCTCCGGTGAGGGAGATTCTCGTTTCCACTATGAGGACGACTTAAAGGTGTTGACCAAACCTTTACAAGTGGTTGAGGCTACTCCACAAGTGAGATGGAGGCTCTCAACAATCTGAAAATTCTTGCTACAAGGTGGAAGCTACAAGCACCAGGGTTTCTCTAGGATGACAAGGCAACCAAGAGATTTACAAGATCCCAAGAGGTATGGTACGGGAAAACGATTTATGGCTTGTTAGAAGTGTAGATCTAGGCCTCCTCCATCAGATCCTTGAAGGGCATCGAGTTTGGTTGGAGGAAGAGGGAGATCTAGGCGTTTTGAGCTCTCAAACAATGGAGGAGAGAGAGGAATGGACGAACTGGCTGTCTAGAGGAAGAATACAACTATTTATAGCCTCCTCCGAAATCTAGCCGTTGCTGCCTTCCAAGGTCGGAATATTCCGGTGTTAGTACCGAAAATTTCCGGGGTAGCTGGGCCGGATATTTGAAAAGTCCGGGGCGGATTATTAAATAATTCGATGGCCGGAATTTTCCAAAATTCCGCCCATATATCTGAGAGCGGGCAGCAGCGACTTATCCAAAATTCTGCTAAGGACCAGAGGCCGGAAATTTACCCCAGAATATTCCGGGAAAATTTCCGCCCCTGCATCTGAGAGCGGGAAGCTGAGACGCGCCCAAATTTCTTCTAAGGACCAGAGGTCGGAAATTTACCCCAGAATATCCCGGCCAAATTTCCGCCCCTTTATCCGAGAGCGGGCAATTGGATGCACAGAACTTCATCATACGAGCCTCGAGAAGGTCAGAATATTCCGGGGATGAGGCCGGAATTTCTGGCAGATAACCACCGGAATTTCCGGGCAAGTGTACTGAATAATCCGGCTGCAGATAATGGCTTATCTCAGAAATTCCTTTGTGAATCTTCTCGAAGATATTACTGTCGATCATTATAGATACTATGATACCAGCTATGAACACTTAAACCACAAGGTTAGTAGACATACCCATGTTGTTATCATCACCAAGACATGAGCTTTCAATCACCCCCTTTTTGGTGAGTAATGACAACACGGTTATTTGGATAGTGATAATCAAACAATGCGATAGGAACTAAACAACACAGATAAGCATAACTAGGAGACATGCCTCCTAATAATATAAGCTCACAAATAGGAATCCACGAATAAACGAGCACGAATAAAACAAAGTCAAAAAACACACGAGAGATAAAAAAGCATCCCACCCTATCAAATCCCCGCGATCTCTAGATCTTCTCCCCCTTTGGCATCAGGATACCAAAAAGAGAGAAGAAGGAACTACGTCCCAAGGAACAAGCTCTAGTCCATAGCACCGTCATCCTCGGGGTCCTCCTCGGAGCCTTCCTCCTCACTAGCATCCTCCACATCATCATCATCAGAAACATCAAGATCCCAGTCCACATCACGGTTCTTCCAGTTGCGGTAAGGAATCTGAGCATGGTTGTTCTAGTTTCAAGTAGTTTTGCATTTTTAATAGAATAAGTGGGGGTATTTCCAACACCAATTACTTTACCATTTATAGTAGAAGGTTTACTAGCATGAGAGGCTTCAGTTTTACTAGTGGTGGTAATGGTGCAAACATTAGCTATATTATTCTTTCTAGCTATTTCATCTTCTCTTTCCCATCTAGCATGCAGTTCAGCTAACATCCTAAAATTATCATCAATTCTAGTTTGGATGGCATTCAAAGTTTTGCTTTCTTTAACATCATGAGGCATAACCTTTAGTTTCAGAAAATCAACATCAAGAGCAAGGCTATCAACTTTAGAAGCAAGAACATCAATTCTGCCAAACTTTTCCTCATCAGATTTATTAAAAGCAGTTTGTGTACTAATAAAATTCTTAAGCATATTCTCAAGATCAGAGGTTACATTTTAATTGTTTTTGTAGGAATTACCATAAGAATTACCGTAAGCATTGCTATTATTAGGAGGATATGGCCTATAATTATTGCTACCAAAATTATTCCTATAAGCATTGGTGTTGAAATTATTATTTTAATGAATTTCACATCAACATGCTCTTCTTGAGCAACCAAAGAGGCTAAAGAAACATTGTTTGGATCAACAGGAGCATGGCCATTCACAAGCATAAACATAATAGCATCAAGTCTAGCACTCAAAGAGGAGGTTTCTTCCACATAATTTACCTTCTTACCAGTTGTATCTCTCTTAGTGTGCCATTCCGAATAATTTACCATCATATCATCAAGAAGCTTTCTTTCTGCCCACAAGGTCATGGACATAAAGGTTCCTCCAGCAGCTGAATCCAGAAGGTTTCTTGAAGAAAAATTTATACCTGCATAAAAGGTTTGGATGATCATCCAAGTAGTCAGTACATGAGTGGGACAATTCTTTACTAAATATTTGATTCTTTCCCAAGCTTTAGCAACATTCTCATTATCAATTTGCTTAAAATTCATAATGCTACTTCTTAAAGATATAATCTTAGCATGAGGATAATATTTTCCAATGAAAGCATCTTTACACTTAGTCCAAGAATCAATATTATTTCTAGGCAAAGATAGCAACCATTCTTTAGCTCTTCCTCTCAAAGAGAAAGGAAACAATTTCATTTTAATAATATCTCCATCTACATCTTTATATTTTTGCATATCACATAGTTCAACACAATTATTAAGATGGGGAGCAGCATCATCAGTACTAACACCAGAAAATTGCTCTCTCATAACAAGGTTTAACAGGGCATGCTTTATCTCATAAAAAATAGCAGTAGGAGCAGGTGAAGCAATAGGTGTGCTAATGAAATCATTGGTGTTGGTGCTAGTAAAGTCACAGAACTTAGTGTTCGCAGGGATAGTCATTTTAACAAGGGTAAAAAACAGGAATAAAACTACAACTATAATAAGAACTATTTTTTTGTGTTTTTGATAAAGAGAAGCAAACAAGAAAAAATAAAATAAACTAAGCAAAACTAAAACAAAGTAAAAAGATTGGAAGTGAGAGACTCCTCTTGCAGAAATTCTCTTCCTCCCCGGCAACAGCACCAAAAAACTTGATGTGTCCCTCGACGGGAGCCTGAAGTTGGTAAACCCCAAGAGAAAGGTTGTGAAGAGTACATCGGAAAGTTTTCCCTCAGAAAAGAAACCAAGGTTGAATCGACCAGTAGGAGGACAAGCAATTTCCGAAGGTTGATGCAATTGAGGTGGCAGGGCGCACTACCGGTTCAGCAGGAACTTGGAACCTACACAACACAATAAAATCACTTTGCCCCAACGAAGCAGTGAGGTTGTCAATCTCACCGGTTTTGCTGAACATAAAGAGGTGAAACGTATGGTGTGGGAAACAATATGAGAACATTATGAGAGCAGGAGCAGCAGTGTGAAAACAACGGAAGCAATGTGTGTATTATCAGTATGAGAAAATGGATCGTGGTCCACAGTTCACTAGTGGTGTCTCTCTGTGAAAGATAAATAAAATGTGTGGTGAACAAATTACAGCTGGGCAATTGACATAAATGAACTCTGGACCGTCGTGCATATGCAAGACATAAAGATTACTAAGTGATTCGTGCGGGCCTTACAACAAAATACATAGACCGTCATCCAACTGCATCTATGACAAATAACCCACCCTCCGAATATCATATGAACAAACGTTGGGTATTAAGTTGCAAGCAACAATTATCGCAGTAAGCAAAGTGTGTAATTAAACAAAGTAAACACTGTTGTTTTCTCCCTAATGGCAACATGACATCCTCCATCCGTCACGTTTCTGACACTCGAGCACAGATGCAAAGGAGGCATGAACCCACTATCGAGCATAAATACTCCCTCTTGGAGTTACTAGCATCTACTTGTCCAGAGCATCTACTAATAATGAAGAGCATGCAAGATCATAAATAACATATGCATAAAGATAACATCATAGATCGATAATCAGAAGACATAGCATTTAACATTCATCAGATCCCAGCAAACACAACATGTAGCATTACATGAAGATGATCTCGATCATGTAGTGCAGCTCACGAGATCTAAACATGAGGTAAAAAGTGGAAAAGACAACTATCTAGCTACTGCTATGGACCCGTAGTCCGAGGATGAACTACTCATGCATCACTTCGGAGGAGGGCATGATGGTGTAGACCCCTTCAGTGATGAATTCCCCTCCCGGCAGGGTGCCGGGGAGAGCTCCAGAACCCTCCCAATCTTGGGATGACGATGACGACGGCCTCGGGTGTTTCTCGGGAAAAAGTGGTATATATTTAGGGTTAACGTATCGGGGGGATTATATAGGCGAAAGGGTGATGGCGGTGGACGCCCGAGGGGCCCACACCACCCCCAGGTGGCCCCCCTCTGGGCCTCTTCGGGACTCCATGGAACCTTCAGGAATTCTAAAACTTCTGGGCTTCAAATTTTCCAATTCCGAGAATATTTCCAGAACAACTTTTTGAAACTAAAAACAACGGAAAACATGGAACTGGTTCTTTGGCATCTTGTTGTCACACCCTGGTTTCTAGGGGATACTCATCGAGCCGAACTGGATAGCAGATGCTTGGATTATGGGGCATATCTGCTCCCACATCCTCGCTTCCGAGTAGGCCAGCACTTATGTGCGACAACACAAGCTCTGCTATTCCATCGTCGATGTAAACTATCCACTAGAGATCAAAGGTACTACTGTCGACGTACTTCATACCAATCACACATGGTACGTCAACAGCGTTACACGGAATGATACCACAACATATCTCTAAGACACAAAAGATTGAAATAAGGTTGCAAGTGGCCTTCACTAAGGCAGAGAATAGCAAATACAATCATCCAGAGGACACATGTCCCAACATAGCATCATTACATCACAGCGAAAGCATTCAACAGGTCTGAGTACAGACAAGATCCAAATAGGCCTAAAAGGCCGGCAATGAAAGGAAAACGGAGCCCATCCACGAAGTCTCGGATCCTGCCCGGGTCCGCTATCTACTCGTCAACAGCGTCGTCGTACTCCACGTAGTAGCCACCATGGAGATCCTCGGAATCATCGTCTGCGGAAACCACAGCCCCAAAGGGGTCAGTACATAAACGTACTGGCAAGCAAGACTCACAGTTCACCAAAGTGTAACCCGTCAACACCAAGCACAGATGCTTTGGGTTCAACGGTAGGAAGGGTGATATAAAAGATGCGGCAGCGGGCTGCACTAACCAACTACAGAAACATACTATGACTTCCGGCTAACAGAAAGGAGATAAGATCGAGTATAACGTAACCAACTGTTGTTGACCATCAAACAAACCCATCCTGGATCTCGCCCCTTATCCAAAGAAGCAATCCGAGGATAACTCACACAGTTGGATTAATGAATAATGGATCAAGTTGTTGTGTCAATAAGTCTATTACTAGTCAAGTTATTATAGTTAGGTGTAAGTTGTCTGAGTACTTGTTAGCCAGTACTTTCACCAAGTCGTCACATAACCGCGGACAACACGGCTTCTCGAGAAGATTTATCCCTGCAGGGTGTGCTCCAGTACCCGTACACACTCAAGCCACCAACTAAAACTCAGGTGGACTCGACACGACTCGAACCATCTCTACCACCTGTCCTAGGAGCCACGGAGCTATAAGGTCCCGGCCAGTCCGACCTAACCTAAGCGCAGGGGTGAAAACCACACCCCCCGGCACCACAGGCCTCGCCCTATATGCATCATCATCATCAACAGTAACCATGGGAGCGACCCATTCATGCTTATGCGCAAATGGAACTCCCGAACTAAGTGTGGCTCTTCGGACAAACTGCGGATCAGGTCAAAGTCGAGGGGGGTTCCATACCACCACCCGGATGCGGTGAGCACGCTCATCATGGATCAGTAGACAAGACCCTTTTCCTAATTAGGGTCGACACTAGCAGGCCTCAAAACCACGCCGGGCCTCCTGCCGGTGTCTTATCAGCATATTATTAACAACAGGTTGATTTATTAACATCGAGCCCCCAGAACATAATAGAAGTAGTAACAGAAAGTAACGGGTAACAGACTCGAGCAAAGCAACCTAAGCATGCTAGTAAGACACGGGCTCAAACGACGGGGTTATAGGACTGGAGGTGAGGCAATAACATGGTTTCAGGGTATCATGTGATAGGATCGTAACAGAAGCAACGATACATATGGCTAGCAGAAATAGACAACGGAAAAGTATCGGTAACCAATGTTGAAAGGAACACAGTGGTTCATGTGAGTGATAACTTGCCTGCAAAACTCAGCAGCCTGGTACTGAGCTAGATCCTCAGAAGGGGTGTCGTAAAGATCGTCGGTCTCAACGTCGTCGTCTAACCGAGAAGAAGCAAACAGACAATGCAGAAAGGGTAGACAATCAATATCATGGCATAGTGCACAATCATGGGGATGATGCATGTCATGTTAATGGTTGCATCAAAATAAACTAGCTAACATGGTAACACAAATTAAATGGACACATATGCAATTTTGAGTTGCATATGAAAAGTCCATGAATTTTGGGTTAGATTATTTGTTTTCCAACTAATCAACAGATGAAGGTGAATTAGTATGATGCATGGATGAGGAAAACAACAAAATAACAACAATAGAACCAATTTAAAATAGGGTTTACCAATTTTAGAAATTTATTTATTAAGTTAGAAAATTTTGGTTCCTTAAGGGTGTCACATAAACAATTATTGTTTTCATCAAGTTAAAGTGTTCAAAACAAATAACAAAATTGATATTTGAAAAGAACATCAAATTTTAGTTGGATTACATGTTTCAAATATTGAAATTGGAATTAGGATAATTTAATTATGAATTAAACAATATTAAACAAGTTTTAAATGGATTTAAAACAAGTTTGAATTTAATTGAAGTTTTATTTGTTCAAAACATAATTTCAAACTCACATTTGAAAAGTTCACACTTTGATGGTTTGAAAACATATTTTGCATGTTCAAAATTATTTTATTTTGAGCAAGTTATGATTTTATCAAATTTAAATGAATTAAACAAGTATTAAATTATTTAGGCAATTTAAATTATTCAAATCATGAAACAAAATTTATATTTGAATTGGTGGTTCAAAATGGTATGGAAAACATATTTTATTTGCATGATTTGGATTAATAATGAATTAGTTATGGATTTTAGCAAATTGCAATTGAATTATTTGAATTCAAATTTGAATTGCATTTTGAAAATCGAAAACAGTAAACAAAATTCATATTTGGGTAGAGCATTTAGAATTGAATGGATTTCATGTTTTAAGTTTTCTGTTTTAAGCAAATATGCAAAAGATATGAATTTTAGAAGTTTTAAGGTTAATAGACAATTTCTGGAAAAAGAAAAACATGGCAGCAACTTTTTCCACCACGAATCAGCTACCCACGCGGGCTGACAGTGGGGTCAGCTGCCACGGTGGCACTGCGTGGCGGGGGCTAGGAGGTGATGTGGCCTCCAGGGGCGCTGACGGGTGGGCGCTGGGGTGGCGTGTGGAAAAACAACCAAAAGGGGTGGCCTAAACCGCAGGGGTGGGGGATCGAACCCACCACCTACGGCGCGCGCGGTAGGAGCGCTGCCACTGCAGCTCTGCTCGGGTTCGTGTCAGTTATAGGAAGCGAGGGAGGTTAACCTTCAGGTAAACGCATCTAACTGAATTTCTATCGTGCAGGTGCAGGTTGCTGTAACGGAGATCGACGGAGGCAAGGCCGGACGCCGGCGGACTCCGCTGCCCGCGGGCGCTGGGTGGCGTGGTCCGTGCGTGTGCATCGCGCGGGCCGTGCGTGCGCTCGTTGTGCGCTGCGGAGAGGGAAGGAGGCGAGGAGCGACTCACCTCGAGGAGATGGTCGGCGCACGGTGAGGTGCGGCCGGCGACGAAAACGGGATGGCGGCGGCGCTCCGGTGATCGTCGGCGGGTACAGAGGAGATGGCGAGGACGAGGGACGCGCGGCGTCTCCGTTCCCGGCCCTAGCGCGGCCGGGCGGGCGCCGTGGCGCCGGCGGCGAGCCGGAGAGTGCAGCGGTGATGGAGCTCTCGGTGGAGTTCGGTACAGAACAGAGAGGAGTAGCAGCGAGAGAGCAAGGGAGAAAGGAGATGCGGCGCGAGGGAGAAGGAGTGGAGGGAAAAAATTAGGGCTAGGAGGAGGAGGCTCGAGGTCTTAAGGGGGGACGGAAGCATCGGATCACCGTTCCCTCCTCTGGTGCGGACGTGGCCACCATGGATGCCTCTCCGTACGAGAGGTAGGAGATAACGTGGGGTTACCAGGCTTTGGGCATCTGGGCTGGCCCAAGTGGGCTGGGTGCCTTTCCCCCCTCTTCTCTTTTAATCTTTTCTTCCTTTTATTATTTATTTTTTTTCAGATTTGGGAAAAGAGAGAAACAAATAGTTCTAGGGTTAGCAAAAATTTTGGGGCAATGATTTTATTGATTAAGTTTTGTAATAGCATCAAGTACCCACTTGGTTTTTCCAAAAAAATTTAAATAGATTGCTTGTTGAAAAATTAAATGAATGGATCCATTTTTGGTATCACGATAAACAAATGAAACTTAAGCCAATTTAAGTTTTTATAACAATTTTTGTAGAACAAAATATTGTTTTTTTGGTAGTTTTTATTTAACACATTGTAACATAACAAGTATGACAAATAATTTTAATGTTTTGTTTGGAATTCAAAATAGAAAACAGATGGAAACAAAATCAATTCAAATGCAAAACAAATGCAACAAAAGGCAATGGTTATGATGACATGATGCAAACATAAATAACCAAGAAACAAACATCTAGGGGGAGATTTTCATACTTGGGATGTTACACTTGTCAATAGGTTAGTCCCGGAAATCGATAAAAACGACATAAAGTGTATAGCAAACATGTAGGAAATAACATGAAAACAACATGGAACATCAAAAATTAAGGATACGTTTATGACGTATCGCTCACCTACAAAAACTTCCTCTCCAAGCTTCGAGGGCCAAGGTATCATATGTCATATGGTTCATGCTCAAGATCGATGAACTTCAACGAGAATGCCAAGGCAAACACAAGACAACGCCCTTCAACCGCAAGATGGTGCCCTAGCGAGAAATCCGACAAGTTGACTAAGTCAATATTATCTCCTTCAACATCAAGACGACGCCCCAAGAAGGACATCACCGTGGCTCCATCAAGCAAGAAGGCCAAGAAGCCAAGGCATCCAAATGACTTTCGACGTCATACCACACATGAAGAGCGGGAACGCCGCAAGCTTCGTCGTCAACAAACTTCAACCTCCAAGTTGGCGCCCACACAAGCTACAAGACGACAACACAAGAAGAGAACATCTACACCAACACTCCAAGTGCGCGATGACTTACCCACACATAAGATGGCATCGAGCGCACATCACAAGGTGTCTCCTTCAAGTGCTACCACAACATTGCCAACACATATGTAAGCCATGAATGATCTATTCCATGCCATGGATACGACCTTCGACAAGTCCGAGCATGCTACTTCTCAACGGTTACAAGATCTCAAGACCTCCATCGACAAGATCTCCAAGCGTCTAGCAAGGTCAAGACGGAGACACAAGAAACGAGATCACACACGCAAGGCCAAGAACACCATGGCTCCCTCAACAAGTATACATCATGTGGTATCTACATCAAGTTCCACCATCACAAGGGCTCCCACATGGCAATATGAAGACCTATACCAAGATAGATAAATAGAAGACCCTCCCAAATATGATGATTATGCTACGAGCCTACTTTCCCCTCTCCTTCAACATGAAGACCTCTTATGCCCCATTTTCAAGGGCTATGGTCACATAGTGTGGGATTGCCAAGGCGGCGACCAAGATGGTGTGTCAAGTGGAGAAGCCGAGCATGGGAGTTTTCCTTCGGCAATGGAGGAGAGTGATGATGCCAATCTTATGGCTCACACATTTGGAGGCGATAAGGTTGATGAGGTTGAGCATGCGATTTTCCCTTCAACCAAGGAGGCGTATGGAGTTGAGGATATCAAACATACCCCTATGTGCATGTGTTATGAGAGGGTACCAATCCCATGTGAGCATGAGAGCCACTTAGCCCACATGAGTGAGAGAGCATGTGAGATGAGTGACTCCACCATATGTGAGATTGAGTACATCCACTTTGAGGGCATGAGTGATACACCACATGAGTTGAGAGAGGTCGTTGATAGGTCATGTGAGGCCATTTAGACTTGTAACAACTTACCCTCTACGTCTAGTATGTTTTCCCATGATGTGCTAGGTTCCATGGATGATGAGGCGCCACTCCTAAAGACGGTGCTTCCTATGGATAAGAAGATGTACATGATGGATAAAGGTGATGCCACCCCATGTCTACATCAAGATGGACGAGTCGGCCACTTGAAGGCCCCTACTACCACAACACCTACTTCATATGAGAAGGACAACAAAGGTATGGGTGTTGATGTGACCATGTTCCCACTAGTGGACATGATGAATGATGATTGCTTGCATGCTATGGATGGCCTTTTTTTATGATATTTTCATTGACATGCTTTGCCCCAAGTGCTTACATTTTTGTCCCATTGTTGCAACCAAAATGGTGAACAATTGTTCTTTCAAAACCTTGGTTTGCAACAATATTGCTATGATTTCAAATGAGTTTTCCCCATAGCATTCTCACTTTATGGAGATTTTTCGCTTGCGCTTGTTGAGCTTGCTCAACCCTTCATCTTCTATTTTGACCATCCACACATTTCATACTTCATATTTGGATTTGATGTTATTGGTCATGTGCGAATGAAGAGACATGTCATGATGGATGATGTGTTCATTTACCACAAACAAAATTTCTTCATTTGGACTTTTGTGTGTTGGAATACCCGCATGTTAATGTCAACCTCAATTGAACATGAGTTGACAAAACGAGCTCTTGAGAGCATAATAAAATGGTGTTGCAGATTGAACCCGGCTCTAATACCTTTCTCAGGTTTTGCATCAAACACACTGAAAAATTGTTCGTCCCTTTGGTTTGTTTGCAAACATCTTTGTGATGTTGTTCTCCTTGGTGACAAGAATGCTTCCTTGATCTTTCATATACTCCCTCCGTCTCAAAATAATTGTCTCAACTTTGTCTAAATATGGATGTATCTAGACATGTTTTGGTGTATAGATGCATCCATATATAGATAAAGTTGAGACAATTATTTTGAGACAGAGGGAGTAGATGATTTGTGTGTTGCAACAAGTATGATGAACAATTGTTCTTTCCGATGGCTTGCTTACAACCACAATGATATTTTGAGCATGTCTTGTCATGAGTGTTTTGGTTTCCCTTCCATTGGAGTTGCAACAAAAATGTCGAAAAATTGCTCTTTCATATGCTTTACTTGCACACATGATGATAATATTTGAGACATTCTTCATCTTATATTTTTGCAAACCGATAATTTTCATTTCTAAAAATAATAAAGAAAATGAAAAAATATTTATTGAGAATATCTTTTTATGCACGAAATCGAAAAGGACATTAGTACACTTAAAATAAATTATTTATATATTTTAAAAAATAAAAAGTTATAAACAAAAAGGTCAAAAGGAGATCACGTAAAAAAATGCAATACATCTTATCTTTTTCTCAGGAAATTCCGAATGATGAATTTGGGATGTCATGCCCCACAAGTTAGTTGCCCAAGCGCTCCGGCCAGTCTACCACAAGATAGAGTTTGAGCCTGGAGCCAAAGCCCCAACCCCTAAATTTTAGGTTGAGCTCAGGAAATCATTTCTGGAAGTCATATCGGCCAGATAAGCCTCTGACGGCTCCATATTTATTTTTCCCCAGTTTTCTTTCAGAAGAAGCGGGAGCCATTTTGCATTGAAACTCGGCATCAGCAGAGTCATCTCCTGAGAAATACTTATTTCTTATTTCTAAATAAAATATTTAAGAGAACATAGTGAAGCCCTCAAAGCGCTAACAAAGTCGTAAGTAGAGAAGTTTTCCAAAAAGATACCTCGTTTTTCCATTAAGTGTGCGTTGTCTGATGAAGAATAACGGGGGAGCCAACTCAATAACCTAGCGGAGGAACCGTCCGGACTTGAAACAGCGGATGCAACCCTTGCATTTCGTTCTTTTGTTCTTTACTCCATTTTCGCTTTGGCACTCACTTCCTTTGGAATAAGGGCATTTTGATTCTCTACTCGTTCCTAGCCCTCCTTGTCTTAATTCACTTTAGGTGGTCGGTACCTTCGAACTCCCGTTTCTACCTATGGTGTTGAGTATGCCGAATTACTATAGTAGTTGGTCATGCAAAAAAAAGTGATTAAAAGAAGACATAAAAAACAAGAAACTGGAAGAAGTAATCAAAGTGTGACAATTAATACTACATCAGATCGTGATAAATATTGATAGGAAAGAAACTCAGTAACAAGTATGGCCGTGTATTGATTCTAGCTGGAGATCGTGGGCTCAATCTTCAATAAAAGCCATTAATTTTTTTCCTCTCTCTCTAATGCTACTGGGCCGAATTCATTGCCTAGAAGGTGTTCATAGCCCACGCACGTAAGAGGAAAGGAACGTGAAAAAACAACAGAGAAAAACTAAGACCAAAATTCACACGGATCTACACGTAGGATCAAACGGCTGTGAATTAGCAAATCCCGACTGAGAATTAGCAAATCCCGTTTGTATAATCTAGCAGTATCAGTCTTATCATGTGAGAGAGTTGAGGGATGACGGTTCGGGATGATGGAGAGAAGCAGATGGACATCACGTCAGCAAGTTTCATGGACAAGATGACATGAACGATGGCAGGTGATCAAAAGATACTGAATCCGACATATAACGAATTTAAGGAAATTAAACACTAAAACTTGTCTTAATAAAAAAGTTTCGTTCAAGCTCTGTATCCGCTTCTGCGCGTCCATCAACACCCTACGTGTGGTATAATGCGATACGAACACATTCAGTGTTACAAGCCAAACAGACTAGTCGAAGGCCCACGAGTTCTCTCTGCGGACCTCCTCCTCCTCTTCCTTGGTGTAGTCATTGACGATGTTGAAGAAACTGCGGATCTCTTCAGTGTTCTTGCCCCTCATCTGATCAGCCACCGTCTTGCACGTCAGGTCCAGCAGGCTCTGGATGCTGAGATAGTTGGCGGCCTACATGCATCATCGGGATTTCCATCAGTGTCTAGAACTCCAGATTGGTCTAAAGATTTAGTCAATCAAAAAAGTGTTGCGAGATCGAAGGGGGCCTTACCACGATGAGGTCGAACAGGGTGTTCTGCTCGACCTGGACGAATCCGTCGTCGAACCGCTTGAGTGGGTCGTCGGCGTTGGGGATCCTGAAGTCCTCCTGGGGGTCGGCGAAGTGCTTTTTGACGTACTCGACGACGAGGGCGAGGATCGGACCAGTGACGTTGGGAAGTGGTAACACGTCGACGGCGCAGTCCTCCAGCATTCCCTTGATCACCGCTGACGCCGCGCCGATCGCCTCGTCCTCCACCTGGAACTCCTGCCCGTCCAAGCTGCGGAGACGAATCATCTTCATCTTACCAAGGGTTTCTCCTTTTCGATCTCTTCGGCTGCTAGGGTTTTGCGATCGAGTCTGATGGACTGGATGCTATGCAATACGATACAACGGACGGGCGGCCGCGATGTATTTATAGGCGACCAGAGAGGACGAGACGACGGATCGAGGACAAGGACCTGCTGGAGTCTAACTCGGAGTCGGGCCGCCGACCCCAACCGGAACTGTTCTGTTGTTGGGCTTGTTCGACTAAAACACTAGATGCTTCAATGTAAAAACGTACCATCCATGTATTCTTTAGATTCTAGATTGTTCCAAAGCATTGCACCTGCGATAATTGTGGAGTTTGAATAAAATTACAGGTTAGTACTCCAACCGGAACAGTTTATTAATGATAATTAATTAATTACTATGATAATTAGCCCACCCATGTATTTTAGACTTCCTGGCCATGTTTCCACGTGTTTTTTTCCCTTCAGATACACATGTATGTATGCAAAAACCTACCACCACATGAAGTTATCACATTAATTTAAAAACAAATCAAAATAATTTATCTCCAAAATTGTTAATCCGGTTAGTGAGGTCATGCTCGAGGACAGCTTCAAAATTAAATCGGTGTTGGTATATGCTACAGATTTATTTTATTCGTCACATCATTTGCCAGATTAACATCATCGAAGACGAGACAACGGATCGAAGACAAAGACCTGCTGGAGTCGGAGCCGGGCCGCCGACTCCAACCGGAACTGTTCTGTTGTTGGGCTTGTTCGACTAAAACACAAAGATACTTTCAATGTAAAAACGTACTACTCTTTAGATTCTAGATTGTTCCAAAGCATTGCACCTGCGATAATTGTGGAGTTTGAATAAAATAAAATTACAGGTTCGTACTCCAACCGGAACTGTTCTAGTAGAACACTAACGATAGTTAATTTATAAATAATAATTGCACACCCGTGCATTTTAGACTTCCAGGCCATGTTTCCATGTGTTTTTCCCCTACATATACACATGTATGTATGGACAAATCTATTCACGTCATGACGTTATCACATGAAATAAAAAAATCAAAATAATTTATCTCCAAAATTGTTAACCCGGTTAGTGAGGTCATGTCTCGACGACAGCTTCAAAATTAAGTATGTGTTGGCATGCTACCGATTTATTTTATTCATCACATCATTTGCCAGATTAAAATCATCGAACAATTACCTTAATAATTCGAGCATAGTTACCGGATAATCATTTTAGATTTTAGAGCGACGCTAACCGTCAGGTGGGTGATATGGGACAATATCGGGCTATCGGCTAGCTTCCCACCTTTGTAATGTGTTTATGGGAAAATCAACACGTTCAATTTTTTTTGTCTTTTTATATTTCAAAATGTGACATACTTTTGCAACATTTATTTTCATACATTTATAAACTTGTGACAAAACTTTGCAATATTTTGAACATGCCCTTGTAGCAAAAAAAAGAAGTAAAAAGTTGTGCAACAAATTTTCATGTGGTTGCAGCAAAACCCAAATACAAGGTGTCTTTGTAAGAAAAGAAAATGCATCCAACATATATATACCTCACGCACCCAACTTTACAAAAACACGATAGATTTATCTATATCCTTCAACATATGGCATAGATATAATACATTTTGTTGTGAATAACTCATAGAATAATGACATGAGATAAAACAGGAAAAATTCAACCTTAGTCGTTGCAAAATCTCAACTAACAACTACGTTCGATAACTTTTATTAGATGAACGTTCACTACCTCGCTAGCTGGCTCGTGGTGAACCCTATTTGTCACTTGTAGAGTCCGTTATGGTTGAAAGTATAAGGATGTCGTCTAGAGGGGTGAATAGCCGTTTTAAAATAACTATGAGTTAGACTTGAATAAATGTGAAATAAAACTAGCGTGGGTATTATACCTCTTTATTATTTTTCATATACCTCATTAATTATTCTAAGATATCTCAATACAATTTGTATAGAAAAAATATCATTAGAGTCCTCGGTTTTTTCAATATACCATTTGTACGTGCATAAAAGCAGTATGTGTACACATAATTTAAAATATGTAGAATCTAATGAATTTTTTCAGAAAATTCATTTTAGTGTATCTAGTATTAAATAGTGAAGTATATTAAAAATAATAATAAGGTATAAATGGTTCATTTATGTGGTATATTTGCATGTGAGAGTACGTACACCCAGGAGTACTGAACCATTTTCCTATATATATATATATATACACACACACACACACTGGGTGTAGATAACTTAGTTTGCACCCATAATTTTTTTTTTATGTTCTCATGTCAAAAAATTATATTACATATGTAATTATTTACGTACATGTTTGATCCATAAGAGAATATATATAACTTCGATCTCGAAGGTTGTCACAAAGTAAATGCATAAGTTCCTTCCACAATGAAAATATGTCTCCATTGGAGGGTGTGGAGTAAAGATACGTCTCAAATGTATCTCCTATTTTTTTATACTTGTTTTATACCATTGCTACATGTTTCTACTATATTTGTATATCATTTTAGGGCATTTTTCCGGACTAACCTATTAAAAAGATGCCTAGTGCTATTTCCTGTTTTTGGTTTTAGAAAAGTTGCTCTACAAAAGTACGCGAAAAGACCTAAAACTTTACGGGAGTAAGTATTTCACCCACATGAAGACGGAGTCCAAAGGAGACCTGGAGGCGGCCCCCCAAACCACCAGGCGACTAGAGGGTGCGGGTGGGGCCTTGCCCGCGCCCACCGCCCCTAGTGGCCTCGAGCACCGCCTCGGGTCGCCTCTTCACCCATAAAAACCTCTCTTGCCTAATTTTGACGACCCCCATAGGATTTCCCCAAAAACATGACAGAACTCCGCGAGAATCGAAACCTAGTTTTGGGGGTTAGAAGGCTATGTCCTGGCACCCTGCCGGGACGGTGAACGATCCCCGGAGCTATCACCATCTACTGTCATGTCTCCATAATGGTTTGTTAATAGTTCCTGCTGGTCTGCGCTGCAGAATTTAAAACATTTCCCTACATAGTCTGTCAATATCACTATGTAGATAACGAGGCTTGCCCATACATGTAAGGATGAAGATCACGACTCACTAGTCAGCGGTATCGATGTAGTCGTAAAAGAGTTATGAACAATCATAGATACTCACAACTAGGCCTAGTTGTAAGGATGTTGCTAAGCTTCCCTCGTCAAGGATCACACGTGTAATCCCTTTTATGGCGTGCACGCGTACGCTCATGTCAACCCGCCAACGCTCCACCGTCTAGGACTCGGCATTGACAAAGAGAGACAACCTTTCTGCGTTGCTAATTGGTAGCACTAATCGATTGCGATTAGAGCTATATGATTCTGGAAGTATCTCGACACATGAGAGAGAACTAGTAATTAGAGTTAGGCCTAATCGGGAGAGGACACCTCAAAACCTAATTATAAAAAGTTCTAATTCAATTAGAGGGGCTCTAATTAGAAGCTCTAATTGGACCCTCTAATTCTATTAGAGAGAGAGATTTGAGAGGCAATTGTTCACAAAATTATGATTTAGCTCAAGTCTTGGGGGTCCTTTTATAGTTGAAGGGAAGGGGGACTTTCCAAAGGGGAGGAGGTGTCGTATTTGAGCTGGATGGGGCTTGGCCAGACCATGGAGGTGGCCGCACGCCCGCACCTCATCTCCTAGCCCAGTTCGAATTGGACTCCCATATGGGAGTCCAACTCCACCTCCTCTCTTTTTTCATTTTTCCCTTTTATTTTCTTTTTCCGTTCAACTAAAATAGGAAAAACACAGGAAGGTTCCTAGTGCTATGATTGGAAGCCCTGGGGCCCACCTGTTAGCCCCACCTAGTGTTGCGACAAAAGGGTGAATCTGCCCTCCTCCGGCACTCTCCTCGATGTGAGAAACATATTTCTAACATCCCGAGACATTTCATGCCCTTTGTTATCTCTCATATAAATCCTTCCAAACACCGGTATAATTTCTCCCTTATAGTAACTTCCCGGAAACATCTTCAATTGACACCATACTTGTTTCTGTGACATCATGAAGATATCGAACATTCATAAAACCAATAACAACATCTTAATTAAAAATTGGCACTTTTGGTCTACTCTGCAGAATTTTAAAAAATTGCCCTACGTAGTCCACCAAGATCAGTATGCACATAACGAGGCATGCCCATGCATGCAAGGATCAGGATCACAACTCACCGGGCAGCGGATTCGACGTAGTCGTAGAAGAGATATGAACAATCATAGATCCTCACGCGTACGTTGCAAGGATGTTGCTAAATCTTCCCTCGTTGGAAGTCTAGTTGCAAGGACGTTGCTAAATCTTCCCTCGTAAAGGATCACACGTGTAATATCTCTTATGGTGTGCATGCGTACGCTCGTGTGAACCTATCAGTGATCCTTTGTCTAGGACTTGGCACAAACGAAGAGAGACAGTCTTCCGGCGTTACTAATTGGTAGCTCTAATCAACTGTGATTAGATCTATATGAATCTGAAAGTTCTCAACACAAGAGAGATAAGAGCTAATTAGAGCTAGATCTAATTAGGAGAGTAGAACTCCAAACCAAATTAAAATAGGCTCTAATTCAATTAGAGTGTCTCTAATTAGAAGCTCTAATTACACCCTCTAATTCTGCTAGAGAGAGAGGGGCTTGAGAGCCAATTGTGTGTTTTGCCTTGAGCCTTCGCATCGTTTATATAGTGGGAGGGAGGGGGAGACTTGCCAAAGGAGAGGGAAGAGTCCCAATTGAGCTAGGAGGAGGTGGCCGCACCCCTACTTCCTAGAACAACTCAGATTGGACAAGTGGAGTCCAATCCCACCTCCCTCCTTTCCTTTTTCCCCCTTTTCTCCCTTTTCTCTCCAATAAATTCAGGAAAAAAAAACATGACCACGAGTACCAATGTGGTGTCAGTGCCACTGCGGCCCACCCACAGCCCCTTAAATTAGGGTGCGGCCATGCGGGGCATTTCTGCGCCCCTCCGCCCCCCCCCCCCTACAGAAATTCTCCCGAAACTCCTCTGAAACCATATAATCCCAACAGATGAAATCATAAATATTATCTACCGATGTTATAAACATTTTTTAACATCCCGGGACATCCATGTCTGCCGTTACCTCTCATATAAATCCTGAAAAACACCGGCATAATTTATCTCTAACAGTAACTTCCCCGAAACCACTCCGATTGACAACGGATACTTAAATCATATCTAATGAACTATGTACGATCATGTCTCCAAAGCGTCATCCAGGAAAGGTTTTGAATTATTAATCTATCCTGGTTATTCATTGGTTTCTTAATCTCAACTATAGATAATTGTCTTGGATCATTTGATCTCATGTCACACGCTTTTAAATTACTATTTGATTAATTTTGTTCACAATATGTCACTTCAAAAATCATTTTTTGTTATCATTTACCTACTCGAGTGCAAGTAGGAATTAAATTTGGGGATGCTGATACGTCTCAAAAGTTTCTATATTTTTTTTATTGTTCCATGCTTGTTTTATACCCCAGAACCGGTCCCGGTATTGTCGCGTTGTAGGAGTAGTGGTACTACCAGCCCAGAACCCGGTACTTATGGTTCCTTAATAAGTTATGACATGTATCTTCACTCTTTCTTCATAATGATGATGTTTTGAACGTAAATATAAATGTTCACACAAACTGCTTCTTCAAGACATACTTGCAATATACTCGATACTATCACGACCATTATTCTTATCGATCATATGAAACATATTCATTATAAGAAATTATCTTCATGGCATCCAAGCTCGAATCCAGCACATGGATTTCAATTTTTCAAGTGATTTCTATGTACAAGGCTACAAGAATATCTCAATGCAAGCATTAGTCTATAATAATTGTCATTAATTATCAAACCACACATTGGGGCGCCATGCTCTTTCAATGGTGCCGACGCGCACCCATTCGAGCGTGTTTACTTATAAAATCTGGCTGGCCCAAGTGCATCCCTATGTCCAGTTTTGCAAAACTTCTAAAAAATGGCCCATTTTCTGTTTTTTCTTGTTTGGTTTGCTTCGGCATCTAGGTTTTCTGGTTTTTCTTGTGGTTTTTTCTATTTATTTTTATTTTTTGTATTTTATTTTCTTATTACTTTACATTTCTATTTTTTTTCCTTATCATCTTAGTTCATTTTAACTTATTTTTCTTGTTTTTAAAGAAAAATCATATGAATATTTTTTTATTGTATGATAAGTGATTTCTTTTGATTCTCATGAATATTTTTTGAATTAATGAATTTTTTTTTTGTAAAAGTGTGAACATTTTTATACGAACTCGTGAAAAATTCGTTTTTAACAGTGCGAACATTTTTAAACCCACAAACAATTTTCTTGAAATATATTAAAAATAATTAGTACCTGTGAATAATTTATTTTAACTTTAAAATATATTTCGTATGAAAAAATCATTCATGGAGAGAAATAATGTTCACACTATCCAAAATAATTTTCCACGATCTGAAAATAATGTTTATTCACTAGTCAGTACACTAATATAAATATTCGTATGATCTATTTTAAAAAAATACAATATACACACAAAATAATGTTCTTCTTCAATTCGCTAATATTTTAATATCCGTGATTTCTTTAAAATATGAACATTTTCTAAAGTTGTGATCATTTTTAAACCTATAATTTTTCTGATTTCGCATTTTTCTAAAATTATTCGAAAACCGGGCGGTTTTTTCTTTAAACAACAACATCATAAGGGCGAACTAGAAATTCATAACGAGCGTGCGTGTATGAGTTTGCAGGGACGGCCAATTTAGAGTTTTCTTCATGCCTTATCTTCATAGCGGGTGTAATAGGCGGTGTATAAGAACTCAGCTCGCTCGTGGAGTCGTGATCAGCCGAGCGTTACGGAAAAGTTGAAGGGAGCCCAGACTCGCTCGCCATCCACGCTACGTGGGCCGGCCCACGTATCTCGCTCGTTGCAGGAACACACAGCGAGCGCACCAAAATCGCTGGAATGACTCGCTAGCCAGGGTAATCGCTGGAGTGGAGGAAGGAAAATAAAACTAAATATTTTCAAACGGCTCAAAGGCTAAAAAATAAAATAGAAAACGTGAACAATTTTTGAAAATGAAAAAAATCTTAAATCATTTCAAAACATGAACAAAATCTACATATGATAAGTTATAAAAAAAAGAACAAATTTTAATTTGATCTTTTTTTATTTGAACAATTTTTATCCGAACAAATTTTGAATTTGAATGATTTATAAACTTGAACATTTTTAGGTTTTGAATTATTTTTAAAAGAAAATCGTTGAACCAAAAAAAATAGTGAACAGAAAATGCGGATACATCAAAAATTATGGTGAACCAAAAACAATAGTGAACCAAAATTAAATTTGAACATTTTAATTTTGAACCTTTTTTATCCGAACATTTTTCGGATTTGAATAATTTATGAATTTGAAAAAAAATATCCGAACAAATTTCAAATTTATACAATTTATAAATTTGAAACCATTTTAAGTTTGAACATTTTTCTGTTTAAACGAAAAAAAGAAACAGAAAAGAAAGAATAAAACGTAAAAGAAAAATAGAAAAGAAAATGGAAAAAAAAGAAACCGAAAAAAAGAGAGATTAAAAACTAAGTTTTAACCCGAACCATGTCTAGGCCATTGGCTACGCCCTACCGACACGAAGCCTTAAAACCCTCCTCTCTCGAAATCAGTAAAAAAAGACTTCCCTCTCAGAAAGGTACCCCGCGTGTGTAGTGGGTGTGACAAGTGTCACGCTCTCATTCCTCCTAACCTCCACACAGTGCTTGCATGCGTGATAAGTGTCGCCACCAGAGAGTTTTGGTGGGTTTTCTCTTTGCCAGACACAGACGGAAGGTGAGGTATGAACGCATTTATTTCGTGATTCCTTTTTTCAAAATTAAATATCTCCTGATCCTTATTTCGAAATTATGAATCGTTTTTATATTTGAGATCCTTGCATTCAAAACTAGATCTCATGTTGATACGTTTCGAGAAACTTTTTTTTACACTCAGAAATCAACCCGTATGTACGCTCAGTTACACACAGATGTACGCACAGGTGCAGTGAACAAAATACGTCCCCAAGTGCATGTGCTGACGTACACCCACATGCAACACGGGTGTATGCCCAGACGGTTGTACACCCAGTTGCAGGCGGATGTATACCCATGCGAATGTACACCTAGTCTCTTGTACACCCAGTGAAGGGCAGATGTACACCCAGACGGTTGTACACCCAGTGAAGTGCCGGCGTACACCCAGACGGATGTACACCTAGTTACATCGTGCATATACTTTCCAGAATAGTTTTTGTATACTCTCAGCATCATTTTTTTATACTTTCATATATAACATGTATACTTTAAGAACAACGTTTGTATATTTTTGTTAGCAAATTTTTTATACAACAGGGCGTACATAGTCCGAAAAAAAAGTTTCTCGAAACCTATCAACGGGAGATCTAGTTTTGAAGATCTCGACGCGAGGAGTTCAAATATGAAAATGGTTCATAATTCCGAATTACGGTTTTGAAGATATTTTGTTTTGAAAAACGGATCTAAATAGAAATGCGTGTTCTCCCTCCGTCCGATTCCTCGCATACGAGCTCGCCACGTGTCGCCCTCGCGTGCGCTCCTTTTTTCCTTCCGCTTGGTTTCGAAAGGAAAGCATTTCTCTAATCACACCCCTCCTCTCACTATCTTATTCTGTGGAAAAAAACAGCGGGCGAGTTGGAATAGAATTCGCTACGAGGCGGAAACACTATATAGCACCTATAACACTACATAATACGACTCGCCCGTGTAACTTCTTGAACATGGGCCGGCCCACTAAGTCTCGTCTTCATCCGGAAAATAATGCGTGAAAATCGGTGGGGGAAAGGGGTTTCGAACCCGAGACCTCCCAGCGAGCAGCCAACGCAGGTGGCCACTGGGACAAGCCATCGTTCATGTCAAGATATCCTCTTTTAACTTTTTATTGTCTTGTTGTTTCCCTTTTTCTGTTTTTAATTTTCGTTTAATTTCTTTCTTTTTTGTTTTATTATTTCTTTTTTCGTTTTATTTCCTTTTATGCAAAAATATTAGTTTTGAAATCTGTTCAAATAAAAAATTCGAATTTTGTTCAAATTCGAATTTTGTTCATATTCGAATTTTGTTCAAATAAGAAATTTATTTTTGAAAAATGTTTAGATTTAAAAATCGTTCATATTTGAAAATTGTTCATTTAAAAAAATTGTTTACTTTTTAAAAATTGTTCAGATTTGAAAATTGTTCATATTAAAAAAATTCACCTTTTAGAATCATTCAGACATTTGTTTTAAATAAAAATTATAAATAGATAAAGAATGGACAAGCAAGAAAAAAAAAACTAGGAAAGGACTGTACCTGACTTCCTGCTGGCCTGGTCTCGCACGTGACTTTTTTTTTGAGGGATGGCGTCCATCGCTCATTCGCTCTCGCTTGTCCGCAGCAATCACCGTACGTTAGCGCTGGCTTCGTAGTTGGTACGCGACTGAGCGCTCGCTAACACTAATGGGCCGGCCCATTATCCGCGCGCGCAGGCGAGTCCTTATAGGACTCGCAATAAGCGCTACATAGGAGGTCCCCTACGAGGGACCTATAGCGGTCGCGTTACGGAACAAAAGAGCACAGGCCTATCGCGCCAGAAACAGGCAATATTCCGTGACTGGGCCCTCGATTGTTGAGCCTACAGCCTGAGCTAAATGACTATCCTGGGCCTGTCCTTGCCCTTACTTCAGCCAGAATATTACGTGTGTTCTCAAAATCCCCAAAAAAAAGTGTTCCCAAAGAGCAAAACAAGAAAACAACTAATTTACATGTGGATTTTGCCCCTAGAAAAATAAAATGGCTTTTTAATTAACCAATAATTCCTCAAGGAAAAAAAAGGAAGAAAAACTGTGGCCAACGAGAACGAGCTGCGGGCTGCCGAGGTTATTGTGACAGGGCGTCATTGTCAGAACCAGTTCTTACCAAAATTATAGCAGAGTCTGAAGAGAGAATTCTTGCCGAATAGTTGCAGAATCTGCGCGTCGCACGAAAGTTCTTTGAGATGACAAAATTCTCCAACATTTCAAGTTGTCACCGTATCAGCTGCACTCAGTATAAACGATGCTTTGACAGCGAGTCGTGCATGGAATAAGACCATCCCCTTGCTTGCAAATACTGTGGTTTGTCTCACTGACACGGCGATCGCGTGTTCCTCCGGAGAGTTTCCAATCGCGTGTTCCTTCCGCGGTATGCTTCGTACATCGATTTTGTCCATTGTGTAACACGCTTCTGTATCGGCGCGGAAAAGACAGCAGTTTAATGTTTTTGTATGCGCTTTATTTTAGTCATTGACGAAAGATGCTTTGCACCTTGAGCCCCTGCTAGCTTCCAGCATTTTGTCTGCCCCACTTTGCACCTTGAGTAGTTGAGTTGCATATACAAAACCAGTCTTTTGTCTGGATTGATTCAGAGCATGTGAAGCGCCTTAGCACGACAACTTCACCATTAATAATTTGTGCCCTCGTGAAAAAAAATACTACTTTTCATGACCAAATATAGAAATTTTTATTGGATTGTCTGTCTCTATGAAACAGCGAAGGTGTCAGCAGAAGAACCAGGGATGAGTGATTGAAACAATCCATCCCCGCTGACAGTCTACGGTGGCTTACATCCGAAACCCAGAAAAAAAACAATCCAGCGACACTGTTCAACTCAACTATGTTACTTCATGATCTTTTTATTTCGAAAACGTGGTCTTGCTTCATGATCGGGCATACCTGCTGTCAATAAGGATATTCCACCATGTACCACCAGAATTCAAAAACCGACAAAGCCAAAACATCAGTACAACGAGAAAGGAGCACTCACCGTGTAGATCCAAGTACCCAACCATAAACCATTGGGTTGAACTGGACCATGAGAACAAGGACAATGCAGGACAACTCGGAGACACATGCAACATGCATGATGGAACGATGGTGGGTGATGCTTTGCTATCAGTTGGTTAAATGAAGCTGCCAACAAACACTCCAATAATGTGTTTCTGACAAACTTCAACACTTCTGGCCCAACTGGTTTTCGCCCATTTTCTTTTGTCCTCAAAAGGCAAAAATGCAACTACTACACAATTTTCTACTCCCTCTGTCCGGGTACAGAGGGCCTCCGCGTGCCCTTAGGTTGTCTATTTGACCAATCGTAATATGAGCTATATGTTACAAAAATTATATCATATGATACATTAGATGATGTATTTTCTAACGGTACATTTTTTATTTTACAACATATATTATATTGGTCAAATTGACGACCTAGGGGCACACACTATGCCCTACATACCCGGACGGAGGGAGTAAGTTGGATTATATGCCTTTCACTGTGATTACTCTTCTTTTTAAACGATGTACTTACTCTTCATCGAGTACACGTAACCGCGAAGGACCTGCCAAGCTTCTGCGGCTATCGATGTGGGTATATGTCGCGAGTGGATTGGTGTTTCTGCCGCGAGTGCTTAGTGGAGCCAGACGAGCACGAGCGGGCCCCATTTGCGTCGTCCCCGCATAGGTCCTCGTTGTTTCCTTTTGTTATTGTGTGCCATGTTCGCCTTCCTCTCGTCCTCTTCTCCTCCCATTTCAGCCAGACGAGCCGGAGGGTCTCCGATTCTGGCCACCGTCGGCCATCTCCAGCACCAGAAGAGGCCGAGCGGGGAACTGTGAGGGGCGGTCAATGCATCTTTCCCTGCCCTATCCTCTTTCACTGTTTCATCTTTCCTCTCTCATGTCTCAGGTTGAGAAACAGTAAGAAGTGACGGCGGGAACGGGTGGGCTATCCTCTGTTGCCTTGTTTTCTTTCCACTCTGCTTGGTAGCAGCGAGGAATGACGGACACTAGAGAGCTGATCATTTCCCTCCCTCGTGAGGCTTCCATCTCTCTGATCGGTCCCTTCTCTGAATCTCCCTGCAGGAGCATGGGATGGTGAAAAACGACTAACCCGGTGTCTAAAAAGAAGCCGAGAAGCGAACTTCTTCAAGCATGGTGACCCTCCCCCCTCTCCCCTCTGGAAAATCAGAGGTATAATCTCTAGCCAAATAATTGTTGTTGAAATATGTATGGACATAGAGCATGGTTCTAATTTGGTGATTGTTGGGCAGTGAGCACAATATTCGCAAATCACCAGCCGATGAGATGCAGCAGCGCGTAGATGGATGCTATAGAGAATTTTTTTCGGTTGAAAGGTAACCTCAGAAGCTCATATATACTTGCCCTTTTGTATCTCCATGCCCTATGGATTTTTATTCATCCTCGCTTGGTTGCTTTGTGAGAAATAAGAAATGGATATACATTGTACACTAATGACAAGCTAACTGCTTGTGTTCTGATTAGAGATTATTCTTGCATAGCCGGTTCAGTCAAATAATCTAAAATTATATGTTCTTTGAACCAGGTTCATTGCAATATGAAAAGCTTTTTTTGCAGGTCCTCTTATAAATGCCTCTCGGGACATATCATGATATCATTGCTAGTTTTAAAGATATTTTTGTATTGTTTCTTAGGCATTACTGGAAGTGGTTCAACAGGCTACAAGGTTGGAAAATGAAGGTACATTATAATTTTCACGAGAACATATGTGTCTTTTCACGAGAACATATGCTTTTTTCATGTTAGTATACATTATTGTGTTTCTATTTGACCACAATCTTAACAGTTATCTCTATACTAACTGGTCAAGGTGAATATCGTAAATTAGTGGTGATGCCTCCGAACTTGAAATAAATATACCTGAGGTGATTAGACCAGCGGGAGCTTTGTTATATTTTGTTCTTGGAAGAGGGTATGTAAGTATTTTTTTTTTCGTAGGCTCAGTTCTTGATTGAGAATGAATATATCCTCTCGTCCTTACCATTGTATTTGAGTGGTAAGGCACAAACAGAATTCTTCCTGTTGTATGTACTTATATTCACTGTTTTTTCTTTGATGATACCAGTGTTGCATGTTTCTTTGTTATCACTTATGATGTAGACTTTGTATAATTTGCAAGATGTACCCTGAGTAATTTGCATCACAACGGATAAAATTGAAGGATGCATCAACAGACTGGGGATGGTCGGATGGCGTGCCGTTGCAACTGTATTGAAGAAACCTCCATGTCATCGACGAAGAAGGTGCTTTGTATGTGTTGAGATACAAACTTCCTAATTTTGGCTTGCGAGATATTAAATAGTTGCATCTTTAGTTCTGAATATCTCTTTCCTTGGATCTGATAAATAAATTGTGCTTTATGAGGCACATATGTGTTTTAAATCTTCTCACAATTCAATCAACTTGAATGCCTCCTATTTGCATAACCTTCTTAAAACCATATCACTCATATTTAGCCTTAATTTTTTTTCTAGAGGCTATGATTTACTCGCTTCTTGGGAAAGTTTGACAAACCAGCCTTGAATTTTATTGTGTGGTTTCACAAAACTAGCTTACACTTCCTCTATGTTTTGAGTTTAGATATCTGATATCACTCCTGATTGTACATTCCAATCATGACTGGTTCATTTGTCCGTGAAATGTGTTCAACTAATTACTATGGATATTAGCTAGTTAAGTGAACATTTATGAGCTTAGGTATCCTATTTTTGTCAACAATTATCTGCATATCTATATGCTATATCTTCTAGACAACCCATATCCTTCCAACATAGTTATATTTAGTCTCTAAAATATCTTTGCCGACAAATGAAATACATACTGGTTGTAATGCTATCAATAACCCAATTCCATGAAATGCCTCGCTTAAATTCTAAAACCTGATGGCATTTGCAGCTTCAAAAAAATCTGAACGAAACCTCAGGAATCAATGTTATGCTGATTAATGTTGCTCAATTTGATTTTGATTTGTCCTGCTGATATGCATTGAAGATGAATTCATTTTTAAGTGCAGATAAATAAACTATCAAGGTTCCTTTAATTAGGATGTCTATGAGCTCAGAAAATAGGATTTATCCCTGCTGATAAACGTTCTCAAAAGGTGTCATGGAGACCGTGGCTTCCATTACTTTCCGGGATCTAGTTGTTTCAGTAAAGGAAACAAATCTGCTAGGCCTTTCTACCATAAACAGATGATCTGTAGAGGTAGAAACATTATTGTCTTTGTCTCGTTACTTTCCGCCGAATCAAGAAAATACCATATATCCATCATATTTGTTTTAGTATTACTAATTGACAAGGAGGCTAGGGGGCATTTTCAAAATGCTTCGGGCAAGCAGCAGGGGTCCAAGGGTCTCTTATCAAGGTAACCTTTTGGTATTTGTCTATTTCATACATGGATGGTTATTTTCTATGTACATGGACACTGATTTTTTTAGGGAACATGGCCACTGTTGTTAATTGACATTTAAAGTTTCATACATACCTTGTCTTCGCTTTCCATGTTCTACATGGTTAGCTTGATTTTCTGTCATTGTCAGTTTGTTCAACAACCACCTCCATCCATCCCGAACACTATGGTCCTTGTGTAGTTGGTTAATTGCAGCACTAGATGTTAAGCCATGATTGAAGTCGCTATTCTGTTATTCTGAACTTTTGCAATGAATTTTATGGGGTAAGGCTAAATATTGTTATTGCCAGTGCTACTGGTCATGTGGCGATGAAGTAAGATCTTTATTTTTACTTGGTGAAACCTGACACGAAGGCCCGTCTTAGCACAACGGTTTCAAATGTCAATATGTTGGCCTTAAAGGTGAACTTTGGTACTTTGGAGGAGGGTTATGAAACTTTCGGATTTTACGGATTTTACGGTACATAATTTAGTTTGCAAAGGTTTATGAAGCTTTCAGTTAATATGGTATTATGCTGCCTTGTTCCTGACTGAACCTACTCATAACTAGGTCCTACTCATAACTATCATCTCACATGTCATGGTCTTTTCCTCGCCATGAAGACAATGGGTGGAGTGCCAAAATGGAAGATAAGTCCAAGGTCGTGACCATCGTGGTCACCGCCTTGCAAATTCATTTCTTGTATGTGTAGTCTACTTTTCGATGAAAGATGTGTGCACGGAATCCTTCTGCAAGAGTAACTGCACCAATTTCGGTTATACGAAGAAGACACACTGCATAAAGCATGACCACCAGGACCACTATTGATGCTGCGAGTTGGCCTCGAACCGTGAGGTCGACGTTTTCGCACCGTGATTGATCCCTTGCCGCACATAACGACTAATTTCCCTCAAAATAAAAAGATAACAAATAATTAATTTCATATATGGTGATCAGAATACATATGTGTAGTATGGATAAATGCATGTATGTGATCGAGAGTGTGTATGAATGTCCGTGTGCGCTCGCTATATCTTATTCTGCCTTTGTGACCTCTTTTTGACCAAAAATTAAAGGTGACATACCGAGCACCCTATTTGATCATCAACGACTTTTTCAATTGAATGTTCATAAGCTGGATGACCAAATCAGAGAGTCATAACTCTATGACCAATTCTTTTGGTCATGGGTTGTCCTTACATGGCCACATCAGATCCTACATGGCCAATCCTATGTGAAAAAATTATGACCAAATGAGTAGGTCATGGATGATATTCAGCCTATATGGGCTAGCCCAATATTTTGGCCCATTTAATTTTTTCCCTGCAATTTCTTGTCAGATTAACAAGCTGATGTGAACAATTCAGCCATTTTACTTTCTGGCCCTTAGACTCTTTCGTCCATTTCGACTCTGGGCCTTGGCCTATTTATGGTCCAATTTATTTCCTCGTTCTAGACTTTTTTAGGTCAATTTATTTTCAAAATTTTATTTATTTTATTACAGAATACATCCTACTACTAGTTGGGCTAGTTGGGTTGAGGCCTTATATTACAATCTAGTTATTTTCACTCATGGGATTTATACTCTTAAGCCCAATTGCAGAGAGCTATATCAAATTCAAAACCATATAAACACATTTGAATTCCCGTAAATTTGAATTACAACACATATTCTATGAATGCAAATCATCAATTAACCATAACATACCACCAAGTTCACATCATATACAAAGTTTAGATAAGGTTCACATAACTCATAAGATACTACAAGAATCAAAACACAAGCAAAATTACACCCGATTCACATAAGTCATAACTCATATTCTAATGATAAGAACTAAAACACAAAACACTTTCTATCTTCAAATCCATTTCCTCTTATCTGACCTAAAAAAAGAAACATAATAGAAACTTCAGTGCACATTGTAATATGCAATACAGAAAATAAGGAACAAAATAGAACCTTCAAGTCACATCTGGATATACTACGTACACATCGCATCTGGCTATGCTACACATAACATAAAAGCTTCAAAGCATGCAACAACTGCAAGCATCAAGGAATGCAAAGCTTCAGTCAACAAACTAGATGATGATGCTAATACCATGTTACCAACTCATCGCTATACTACACACACCACATCTGGCTATACTAATGCATGATGCTAACACATGAAACTCACAGGAGAAAGGACTCAACACACTCACATGAGAACTTACCACCAGAGAGCCTTGGATCCAAACAACGCCACCAGGTGAGCCAATTGTGCATGTGTTTGGTTGGTCTTCTTTTGCAACAGTTGATGCTCCATTTCATGTAAATCTTGTGCAACTTCTTATTCTTCTGTCTTCTGTTTCATTTTAGCCAACTCTACTCGTATTGCTTCATTTTGGACTTGCTCCCTCTCAAGCTTCTCCTCTAGCTCAATGACTTGTGCAGCCATTACAGGATATGATTTATTGGACTTCCCTGATGATCTTGATTCGAGACCGACATTCCTCAGGAATGTGCTTGGTGTGAATTTCTATGTAAGCACATCAGGAACAACAACGACATCAAACTTTTCTTGTTCGCCTTCTTGTGCTAGAGTATCCAATATGCTTTCCATGTCCCTCTGCAATTAGAAGTATAAAAAATAAATGAAGGATGACTTCATGCTACCATAGATGCACAAAACATACAAATGTATTAAAATTTCCTTATAACATGCTAATTGGAGCTACCTTACCAGGCACCAGATCTGAAATATCTGGTATACTACCAAATAACTAGCTAGAGAGAAATCTGGGCATTAACCAAGGTCACAAGAAAGTCATCTAGAAGCATAGTGCATTATTGTATTAACTATACTTGATCATCTAAACCTATGAATATCATCTAATAAAATATCTTTTTAACACATTTAACAAGATCATCAAACGTCAAGTATAAAGTGTGATGCGGACATCGCTAGTCCTTTAGACATAGCCCTAATCTCTCTTACTCTCTTTCATATGTGTTGGGACTTATCCACCTCAATTGCAAACCTGTGGTGCCTAGTCCTAGATGGTGAAGCGCTGCAGGATTTTGAGGGACGTATGTGTGCGAGCTCTCAAAGGGGTAACACGTGATACCCTCACTCTGCTGGATTCAGAAGGTGGGACACGGGGAATCGACAACAGTCCCATCGCTAGGCTAGCTTAGTCGTGGGACTCATCATCAGGCATCACCGACATCGTCATCGACACTACTTCCTCGCTTCGTGTCGGTAACGAATTAGATATATCCACACCTTTATCTACACAGTAGATCTTGTGTGCTAAGTAGGACGGAAAATTTTAAATTCTGCTACATACACCAATAGGGGTGAATGGAATAGGTAGAACAAAATGGAGAAGGTAACTTCGTATTTATACCCATGCCTGGCTTTTCGTGCTGCCCGTTGGAGGCGTGCTAGATACGCGCCACGCATAACGTAGTAATTGTTGCGGTGATAAGTATCACCGTTACTCCTCGATTTTACGCGCTAGAAAATCGAACTAAGCCGTTTCCTTCCCTGTGGGTTCGCGTCTGGTTCACACTGTAGGTTTCACGTCGGTGAAGGCTTGATGACATATTTGTAGGACGTCATGTCGTGTCGAACGTGAAAAGATTCTCCCATAAAAGACGGAATATGAGTTTTTTTTTGCTCATGGGTCACAGGATCTACTTTGCCGTATGAAGATACAAATTGCGCTGGACTGAAGGAAAGATTCAAGATCTCATTTCCCCTTGAGTTTAGCCAAAAACCAGAAGCCTACATTGAGCTTAAGCCTTTCCGGGAGCTACTGTTGATTTTATGCCGAATGGGGGTATCTCTCGGCATAACCCAAAAGCCGGAATGTCAGGGTGACCCGCGTGATTGTAAGGCTTGCCCTTACAAGACGGCCCAGCAGGCCGAAGCGCAAGGCGCTAACTTGGCGTATGAAAGGCGGAAATATAGAAGCATCTGGCTTGAAGAAGAAACCCCTTCCCGCTTTTGCTACAGGGAGCAAAAAGGCGCAACCAAAAGAGCAAAAACAGACAGCGACGCGGATCGGGCAATTCCCCGTGATCTCCGGGGGCGGCGCGGGTGGAGATCGCTGCGGGCGCGCGGGCGGCGCGCCGCGAAACGAAAACCATGGCCAACCACGTCCGCAACCGAATCCTGTACCCTCCTCCTGGGGATCCTCACCACGTCCCCCCACCCTCCATAGTAGCTTCGAGCTCGGGGGCAAATCCGGCTAGCCGGCGGCGGAGACGGAGTACCGGCTTGTACGACGGCGGCCTGGGAGCATGGTTTGCTCCGCGACCGAGTGAGGGCGTCAGGAATCCTCATTCCTTCTTCGATGAAGATCCAGAGCTTGATGTACCAGCCCGTTCTGTGAGTAATTTTTCTCACCTAGTTGTTCCTCCATAAATTGCTCCCCAAATCTGTGATAGTTGCTCAATTTGTGGCTTGGTTTTGCTACTGCAACTTGTTTTGATGATTTGGGAGCAAAAAATTGTGTGGTTTGTTGCTGAAAATTGAGCCCAATCAGGTGTGTTTGGTGTTGTTGCTATGAATTGCTCCCAACATCATGTGATAGATGCTCAAAATAAGACTTGGTTTGCTCCTGCAAAAAATGCTACTCCAACTTGTTATGAGTATCAGTCTTGGTGTGATTGCTGTTGCTATGAATTGGTCCACTTGGTGAGGTTTTTGTGATGGTTTGCTTGTACAAGAAAAAATGGTCAATATGCTCTGTTTCTGATGTTTGTACAGAAAGTTTGCTCCCATTGTTTGGTTATGTGTGTCCAATTGGTATGGTGGTTCCTGGTAGCATTTATGTAGCAATTTGCAAGCTTGGATTGATGCAATTTTCTACTGCCAGTAATAGAAGCATTGGAATTGCTTGGGTAGAAGAAAAAGTATATTAGCAAGCTTAGATTGATCCACATATTTTGCTGAACTTGCTACTTATTGACATGGTGTTTTGCTCCAAAACTCAAACAAAAAAATGTGTGTTATGTAGCATCGACAAAAATAAAAAATAAATATATTCTTATCTTTGTGGAGAAAATAACCATCAAAAAAGAGTAAATCATGGTTAGAGTATAAAGATTGAGGAATAATTGCTACCATATCTCAAAAGAAACATGTTCTGTTCATTGCAAGTGAAATTCTCTTTTTGTAGTTTGTGAGCAAAGTAGATTGATCAGATTTTGCTGTTTTTTGTTTCAGGGATTTGTTGGTGACAGCATTTTGGAAGGATTTGAACTTAACACCGCACCTGAAGGAGAGGATCATAACCACTTTGATTGTCGGGACACTACTCCTAATGGTTTCGTTGATGGGCCTCATAGCGCGAATACTAGTTCTGTTTCAAATGCTGTTGAGGAAGCTGGCGAAGAAATACCATCACAGCCGGTGGAGCCGTTTGTTGGGATGATCTTCGATGATATTGAGGAAGCACGAAAAGTTTACAATGACTACGCGATGAAAATGGGCTTCGGCACACGCATTGGAAACACGAAGTACAGCCAGGCTAGAAATGCTCCTCTGGATACTATACTGAGCAGGGTGTTTGAGTGCGTGCACACAGGTAGACCTCCATCTGAGAAGAAGAAGCCTGGTAGCAATGGTGGTAGCAAATTGCCAGTTGAAGAAGATAATGACATGAGCATTCATATCGCGCAGAAGTCCCGTAGCAAATAGGCATCTGAGCAGGTTGAAATGTCGGACACAAGGCAACGAATGAAGGTCATTCGCCATGACTGCAAAGCTCACATGGTCGTTGGCGTGCGCAATGGAGTTTGGACTGTGAAGGTTTTCCGAGCAGATCACACACACACCATGGTGAAGCAAGTGGGGCGGCGCAGGTTCTACCGTTCACACAGGAAGGTGCCGGAAGAGGACTATCAGTTCAAACCTTGCATAACCAGAACATAACCACATCACAATTGATGGGAGCTCTTGGCAGTGTGCATGGTGGTGACCCGAGGTGCTTGGGGTATGTTAAAAGGGATGTTTCAAACATCCGAACAATGCTATGCAATGAGGTTACATTATGGGACATGGAAATGACACTGGAATATTTCAAGCAAAGGCAAGCTGAGAACAACAACTTCTTTTATGCTACGCAGGTTTTGCTTCTTTACTTATTTCTGTTTGCTACTTTACTTAGATATGGTTGCTACTTTAGTTAATTCTGCTTGCTACTTTACTTAATTCTGCTTGCTACGCAGGTTGATAAAGATGGTGCTGTGAGGGCCTTATTCTGGGTGGATGGTCGAACAAGGTCATTGTATCATAAGTACAAAGATTGTGTGTTTTTTGACACAACTTTCTGTACAAATAGATACAACATGCCTTTTGCTCCCATAGTCGGAATAAATAACCACTCACACACGATTGTGCTAGGCTGTGCTCTGTTAGCAGATGAGAAGATAGAAACGTTCAAGTGGGTGTTCGAACAGTGGATGCTTGCAATGGATGGTGTCCACCCGGATAACATAATGACAGACCAAGATCAAGCAATGGCAGAAGCAATACGTCAAGTTTTCCCAAACTCGGTACACAGGTGATGTCTCTACCATGTCCTGCATCTTGCGAGGAAGAAGTTGGGACCAAACTTGGCGGAAGGTAATCCTTTTAGTGATGCTTTCTATGGGTGCATCTATGGGACCGACACGGTGAAGCAATTTGAGGATTGCTGGGAGCATATGCTCACCGAGTTTGGCATGTCTGAAAACACTCATCTGCAAAACATGTGGAAGTCTAGAACAACATGGGCCCCTGTTTATTTCAGAAAAAGGTTCTTCCCTTTCACGAGCACTACTGGAAGGTCTGAAGGGCTGAACTCATACTTCAAAACACTGATACGGCCAGGGAACTCGGTGTACAATTTTGTCCAACAGTATGAGCTTTGCCAGACATTTATGCTTGACCGGGAGGATAACGCCGGGTTTGTAATGGAGACAACAAGAAGATCTCTTTGGGGAAGGTAAGCAAGAAAAGCAGCATTTCTAAATAAAAACAGCAACCATTGTAGCACACCAGAAAAAAACAAAAAAATGTAAGGTAGTGTGTAGCAACGAGTGCAAAAAAAGTCTCTGCCTGCTGTGTGTGTAGCATTCCATAACAGTAAAGTAGCAACCAAAACATACTATTGTAGCACTGATTTTCAACTAATGGTGCAAAACCTTGTTTTGCAGTTATGCAATTGAGAAGCAAGGACAAGAATTCTACACAGCAGAAATCTTTGAAAGGTACCAGAAGCATGTTGCTGCATCAACAAAGTTCTATCCAGTACGGGCAGATGTAGAGGGCGTTGGTTTTGATCTAGTTCCAAACCCTGGGCTAGATGTGAGAACATACCGGGTTCAAGTTGAGTTTGAGGAGGGGCTGTACTCATGCGGCTGCAACGGGTTTGAAATGTGTGGACTGATATGTCCACACATCATCAGGGTCATGGTCCACCTAAATGTCCAGAAAATTCCAGAAAGGTACTTGCTCTATAGATGGTCCTCGGTAGCAACAACACCAGCGCCTGATCCCGGGGACAACAGGCTGAGATTTGGTGTCCCACCAACCAATACACTGAAATAGAAACTCACTATGCAGAAAAATGAATCAGCTTGCTCTGATGCTTGTTTTGTGGACGAAGCTTATGAAGTTGTTTCAGGAATGGTGGGTGAGGCTAGCAAAAAGGTTGCTTCAATCTTGAGAGCAAAAAGAAATGTTCATGAAGGAGGTGAAGAAGAGGATGCAGGATTGGGTGAAGACCAACAAAATGGACCACAACAAGATGAACCAACAACAATGGTTGGTGACAGCGGGAAATTTGCTACCGGCGGGCAAACACTGAAAAATCCTAAACGGGTAAAACCTAAAGGACGTCCCATGATGAAAGAACAGAGGCGTAAGACTTTGGTTGAGCTACGCGATGAAGAAACTTTGAAGAGGCGCAAGCAAGCTGACGATGCCAAAGCAACAAACAAGACACCGGTGAAGAAGCCCAAGCAACCTAGAAAGAAGAGAGTAATGAAGTGTCCATGGTGTCATGAGGAGGGACATGCGGTGAAAGATTGTGTTGCTAAACAGGTGGAGGATGAAAGAATAGCTGCTGGGGCTGAGCTAAGGCTGTAGCTGTTATGTGATGATGTTTTTGAAAACAATTGCTACGAATAAAGTTGTTAGGGTGGAAGTTTTAATTGTACATGGCGTTGGTACTATTGGTATAGAATGATTTAAAACATAGTTACCTTGCATTGGAGCAAAAAATTATTCCGTGGATAACTTGTATTCTTGCGTTGGAGCAAATGTAAAAATGTGGTCAGCTATGTGAAACATAAAATTATATACTTTTGTTTGTGGAAAAATGTTGGTAGCAACATTTTATTGTATTTGAAGCATTGCAAATCTGTTATTGAAGCAAATGATTTACTCTGCGAGAGCAAAAAACTGTTCTTGTCCAGGGGTTTCAAAAAATCTTTCTGTATGATACAAAATAAAAAGGTGTTCTGTAGCAACCAGATTTCACTGTTGTAGCATTGGAAAATACCTATTGAAGCAAAACTATACACCTAATGAAGCAAAAACATGGTCACCTCCAGGAAAAACAAAAACCCACAAAAAAAAGGTGCCAGGAAAATACACATAATTCATTTGATGTGAACTAGTAGATAAAAACCAAGCAGGTGAAAAACTACATTCATTCCCATGGTTAAAAATACACCGTCAACTCTCTGTCATTGATAGCCACAGTAATTTGTTCGACAAACTGACACAATCCGTGGATCAGTAGATACCAGCGGGGATAACAATATGAAAACACATATAGAAAGGCTGTTTCATCCATCCAAGGCTACACGAAACTAGATGAGGCAAAAGCGAATGTACATGTGGTGATTGTCACTCCAGACTACATGAAACTACAAATGTCTACACCCCCGGCCGAGGCACCAAGGCAGCCTCCATGATGTCGACAATGTTGCCTTTGTTCTCTCTTTCCTCGATGAGCTTCGCTGCGACAGCCATGCGATATAAAAGAATGTCATCCTTGGAGAAAGGCAACATGGTTTTAGCATCGAAGTGCTGAATGAAGAGCATTGTGAAGAAGCCACAGTCATAGCTGTAAAAAGGAGAAAAGAAAACAAATGAACATAGTTAGCAGCAAACTCGAAAGCAATGTATAATGAATGGTTACATAAAGGTAGCAATTAGTTGAACCTATTGTAGCAACCATAAACTTCTAAAAGAGCATATAAACCTAAGTATGGGAGCAATCCTGCCCCAAAAACAGAAACTTGTACAATTGCATCAAAAAGAAGAAAAAAAATCTTACAGAGTCTTCTGTTGTGGGTGTGCGGGTGTGGAAAGTGTGTAGCGGTCGATGTCTATGTGGTTTGACACTCGAGAAGCTTTGCAAAGTGCTGCAAGGTTAATAAACTGGAAATAGCGAAAATTTAGAAATTAGTGTGATACACAAAGACAACAAAAATGTAATCCTTGTAGACAGTTCTAACAACAAACCAGGTTCTTTGCTGCTTCCTCGAGAAAGCTCTTGTCCTTGTGGTTCAATGAGTCAAACACGTGGAACTGGTCATGTATCAAATTGACAGTGCAAACCATCCAGTGGTTGTCCTTGACCACAGGGAAGTATAGCTAGAAATGAAGCGGAACAAAATGAAAGCCAAATTAGAAAATGTATAATCACTGGATATATGAATGTAGCAATTATTTGAAACTAATGTAGCAAGCAAAAACTTCTAAAAGAGCATATAAATCTAAGTATGGGAGAAATTCTGTCCAAAAAACAGAAAGTTATATAATTGTCCACAAAACCTGATTCGTAAAAGAAATACCAATGTAATTACAACGTAGTGAAAACAATGTAGTAAGAGGGAAAGCATAGCTCACAAGGTCTTTCTTCATGATCTTGAACTTCGCATTTTGCATTTTGAACTCTCTCGCAAGTGCAGCTGGGTTGAACTTCGCTGGGTCGACTATGAGCTTTTGCTACTCATGACGAAACAGAAAAAGAGCAAAAGTTGTATTAGATCTTAGGACAAAACTGAGGCATGCAACTAAAAAGTCTTAGGACAAAACTAACCGTTGAGTAGCAATTGAAAACATATCTTTTCAAAGCGGTTGTGCTGTTTTCCTCTTCTATTTTAGCATCCTTATTGAAGCTCTCAGACCAAACGCACATGACCTGAGTGTCAAGACACTTCCTCGGGCCTAGGGAATTGTGGAAACTCCTGTAGTCACAGTGAGACCCCCCAATCATAATGAAAGGAGGCCTGGAAAAGAAAAACAATAAAACATAATCAGAGGTGTCCCGGTTGCTACAATGACCAAAAGTAAAAAGCAAAAAAGGAGTAGCTAGTAGCAAAACAAAGAATGTCACGTAATTACAGAACTGTGGTAAAAAAGTCCAGAAAAAAAAGACTCACGGGTCATCTTTCCCCTTCTTTTGAGTCTTGAGATAGCGCGGATGGCGCACAAACTTGTCGTACAATGCAACCATATCTGCAGAGGGCTTCTTCAACTTTTTCGCCACCGGAGCCTTAGCATCATCTTTCATAGCCCTTTTGTGCCTAGTCCTCCTTTGAAAAGTTACCACACCAGTGCTGGCATCCTTCTTCTCTTCAGCACCTGAGATGCCCCCAATGTCTAGGAAATCCAACAAAAAATAAGCTAGTGGTTAAGGTTCCCAAAAGGAAAAAGATCTCTGTAGCAACACAGAAAAATGTGATAACGAAGCAACCAGAATTATGTAAAATTAGCAAACCAGAAATATCTAACGAAAGCAAACAGAATTATGTAAAAAGAAGCAACAAGAAAAATATGTAAAAGGTAGCAACCATAAGTATCTAAAGAAGCAAGCAGAATGAGATAAAGTAGCAAGCAGAATTAAGTAAAGTAGCAACCAGAAATATGTAAAGTAGCAAACAGAATTATCTAAAGAAGTAAAACCATAACACTAAGATAGCATTTTTTTTTTAAAGCCAGCAGAAAGAACAGCGAGGCGCACATGGGAGAAAAAAGGCAAACCTGTATTGTCACCATGATCCGGTGTTGTAGCTTCCGGAATCTCCTCCAAATTTTCCGGTATGGGGGTGTCAAGGCAAGGTTTGGGAGCTACACAACAAAAGGTCAATCAGAAAAGAATACTTTGAAAGTCTTGTTTTGGCGGGCAGTGCACACAAAACCAAGATGAAAAATGCAAAATGTAACAAAATAGAGAAAAGGGGGAAGGAGAACATACACGTGGGAGCAACCTTGTCTCCAACTATCGGAGCAGCAAGATCATCCACCTTTTCCGCACACACAACGTTGTTCTGGTCAGGGGCTTGGGAAGATTCATTGTCTTGGCTCCACACATTAAATTTTGGACAGTCATCCCAGTATCCCGTTGGTATGTTGCGCCGAGGTGAGGGAGAAGCCGACCTAGGAATGAAAGTACTATCCGCAACCGCTCTAGGTGGGCTAAGGGCAGTGGGCATGGGTGGAATCACCGCAGCAGGATTGGCTGGACTACCAACAGCAGCCACTTTGTCTGGACTACCAACAACAGCAACTTCATCTGGACTACCAACATCACCTCTAACCGGACTACCATCAGCAACTTTTTCTGGGCTACCAACAGCACCTCTAATCGGACTACTAACAGCACCCTGTTCCTCACCATCAGCGTCCGTCTGAGAGGACCTACAACAACTGCTGGTTGCGGGACATCATTGAGCTCCGTAGCATTGGTTTGTTCATTCTCTGCTGCACCAGCATTGCCTTCTTCGCAAACATGAGAATCACAGTCCATAGGATCCACAGCAACCATATCCTCATCAATATCAAGATCATCGGCCTCAGAATCAGACTTGTCACCATCCATTTTGCCCTGCCCGTCCAGTCCTACCCCAGAAGCTAGAAACACAACACTCGGGCCATCGTCTTCCTTCAGGGCAGCTTCAACATCATTCAATAGCAAGGCCATTTGCTTGGACTGCATTGATTTTAACTACAGCGAGGCTCTTGAGAGTAGCATCAATGTTTGAAGCGAAACTAACCCTATGCTTGTCATATATGTTCTTGAAGCGAGATGGTACCTGTGGTGAAGAAGAAACATGGATTACATTCAAAAAAGAAGCAAAAAAACAGCAAAACTGAGGCAACTACATTGACAGAACAAAACAAAACAACTGATGGTGCAAAATAAATTTATTATAGTAGCAGACATGTAAAAACAACTAAAAACAGAAAAAGAACGCACGATATAAAACAATGGAGCATAAGAAAATAACTAAAACAGCATTGCTTAAACACTACTGGAGCAAAATGAAATAAGTATAGTAGCATATTGTTGAAAAGAAAACACCTTGCGACACAAGCAGAAAAAAATGCTATATGAACAGACAAAATGACCTACAAAACCATCACATTAGAAAACTATACAAACCTCCATTTGCTCGATGGTGGGGAAAACAAGCCATTCATTGAGCGATGCGGACGAATTTACATCAACGTCTTCGGGCATCAAACTGTCCACGGGACACGGTGCATACACTGTTTTGGATAATAGAAGGAACTGCACAACCAACAAACCAATCAAAGTTGAGTTCAAAACAAAATGAAACGTGGCAGGGGAACGCAAACAACGAAAAAGGCAAAAGAAAAACAACAAAGAGAGTCTACTCACAGGACGCCTCCCAAAGACAGTCTTGTTACGCAGGATTTTATTGTCGTGATCGGCCTTGACAATGAAACTGAAATCCTCACTGGTCACAAAGCAAACTCTAGGAATCCCACTGTTTATGAAGTGCTCATTCTTTGGGATGAGCAAGTGGTCCATGTACACCAGCTATATATGCAAAAAAAAAACACACAAGAATCAATCCTGCAGCTGATTGGAGCAACAGAAACTAACTAAAGCAACAAAAATATGAAACTATTATAGCAAAGAAAACTATGTAAAGTAGCTCTGGAAAAAGGGAAAGAAACTACAGCTCGAACATAAACAGAAACAAATACACACAGAAATAAAACAAATGGAGCAACATAAAATAACTAAAGTAACAATAATTTAAGTCTATTAGAGCAAACAAAAGTATGTAAAGTAGCAAGATGTGAAAAGGTAAAAACTTAAAGCTAGAACATAAAAACAGAAACAATACACAAAAATAAAACAATGTAGCAACAGAAACTAACTAAATCAACAATAAATTAAATCTAATGGAGCAAACAAAACTATGTAAAGTAGCAAGCTGTGAGAAAAAAGGTAAAAACTTACAGCAAGAACAGGCAGTGGGCCGGACATCCAGAATTCGAACATGTTCTTGACCTTCTTCTTCTTCGATGGACCGGGTGCTTCCTCAGACTCAACCTGCTGCTTGCCCTTCCGAAGATTAACGCCATCAAGCTCGAGCGGTTGCTCCTTCTTCTTCTGAATTTTTTCAATGTAATGCATCAGCAACTCCAGGATGTGCTCCTCCCAATCATACTCATGGGTCCTCTTTGGGTCACTCATCGACCCTATGTACTCTAAGCACATCATGTTGTTGGTGGAAGGATTCCGAACAGTCGCAAAGCACAAGAGGTCCCATGTCCTGATAATGGCATCCTCTTCACCGTCATCAAGCTCCTTCAACATCTTTGCTGCATTCTCTATGGGAAGCCTCGACAACGTGCCTTTGTATGCCTCTCTGATTTCTGAATGTACACTCTTGGTCAGCAACTCGACTAGCTTCGATCCTGAGCGTAGACCAAACACCTTCTTGATAATGTCTCTTGTGAAAACTATCCGTTTAGATCCACAGTGAAACTCACGAAGCTCAACCACAGTGTTGACGGCGACATAATCAATGAGCTCGTTAGGGAGATTGAAAGGAGAAATGTTGAGAAGTGAGGAAAAAGCGCTGTGTTGCTCGAAAATTTCTCGCTTCCGTGGTGATAGATCATTTGCGCACTTGAGCAAACGCTTCGCAGCGAATCGGTCCTTGCTGCACCAATATTGCCCCTGCTCAGCAAAAAACAGAACACTACGAACAAAAAAGGGAAACAAAAGAAGCACACAAAATGTATAACAGAAGCAAAAACAATGCAGTAATAGAACAAATCTCCATTGCGCTGCTGATTATAGATTGCTAGCAGATATACTAGGAGGCCCAGTAACTACACCAAATGCCTGCAAAAAGAATAGTTGAAATTCAGAAATACAGCTACTTGCACATACGGTTCCAACTGAAAATGAAAATTGCTACAAAAACGGGTATGTGTACAGGGGGTGTGGACTGCGGTGGAGCAACTAAAATCTGCTCAAAAAGTCTAAAAAGTGCTACACTAATTTGCAATTTGCTAAAAAAAAACAACTAACAAATATGGGAGGTGGACTGCAGTGGAGCAATTTGCTCCAACAATTGCTACAAAAGGCAGGGAACTAGCCCCTAAAATTTGATCAAAAAAATCTAAAACTCCGCGCACCGGGGTATATGCACGAGGGGTGGCTGCAGTGGAGCAAAGTTGAACCAATTAATTGCTACTGAAACAGAACAGGAACAACTAATGGAGCAAAAATTAAGGGGGAAAAATGCTCAGAACCACCGAGTCTGGAGCAACAATGGTGGTCGAGGGCAGGGGCTCGCCTGATAGGACGATTGGGCGCGGGCAGGGAGGCGCCGGAGTGCGCACAAACCGGCGACCGCGCCGCCGCTCGCCTCCGCTGCGTAACCCTAACCACCAACGATGATGCACATAACGACGAAGGGGATCACGGCGGGGGGGGGGCGCCTGAGAGCACGATTGGGCTCGGGCAGGGGGCCGCCGGAGTGCGCATAGGCCCCCGACCGCTCCGCCGCTCGCCGCCGCTCACGATTGTTACCCTAACTACGTGATGTCGCCGGTGATGAAGAGGGGGGCCTCGCCGGAGAGGAGGAGGGGAGCGAAAGGAATATCACCTGAGAAACGCGTGGAATCTAACCGGAGGGCGACCTCGTCGACGGCGTCGCCTCTCGTCGCCGCCAACGAATCCTCTCGTCGCCGCCCGCGCCGCTCACCTCGCCTTCGTCGCCGCCTCCGCGCCGCGCGAGTGGAACGTAACGGTACGGGGCGAAATGGGAAACAGGGCACGTACCAAAACCGTGCCTGTCCTAATCCAGGCGAAAACGGCGGGGACGTGGGTCTAATCCAACCGCTTGAATCGCGCGGATCCAACGGACAGCGACCCGGGGGACGGAAGCAACGTTCCCCCGGTGATAACCAGCGTTTTCCTTTAAAAAATAGGCAAAATTGGAAGCCTGTCATTTCTAGCTAAAAACCAGGGAGGTGATAAATGCGTACATTTAGGGATAACAATTAATTCTTACATTAAATCCAGATGCATACATTCATGGATAACAATTAATTCATACATTAATTCCAGCCAAAAGTATGGAAGACTGCCATAAACGCGCATGATATCGATCAACTTGTGTGCCCCTCTGCAATATATAATCGAACGGAGTCGCGCGTCAACACCTCGTCAGTAGATCAAAACCGCGAAGAATATTAGAGATCATTTGTCTTGTCTCATGGCGTGTACCAAAAGGAATACAAGCGTTGTATGCTTGGCAGCTCTCATGGTGGTGATGGTGATGACCAATGTGATGCATTCTTGTGATGCATCAACAGGTTATATATATAATAACCTTGCTTTTCCACTACATATATGTAAATTTAAGATATCTCACTGTTGACTAGAGATTATGGTTCCAAAATGTGCGTACATGTTCGAGATCGACATGTTTCGTGTCTGATATACTCTTATGGCATCAACGATTCAATGTAGTCTCCTAGTTTTTATATGCCCTCTTGGAACAATCTTGATTAGAGCAAGGTCACGTTGACAATGGACTAGTAAATCCATTATATTTATCTCACTTTTGCAAATTCATTTCTTGTATGTGTAGTCTGCTTCCCGATGAAAGATGTGTGCACGGAATACTTCTGTAAGGGTAACTGCACCGATTTCGGTTATACGAAGAAGACACACTGCATGAAGCAGGACCTCCAGGACCACCATTGTTGTTGCGAGTTGGGCTCGAATCGTAAGGTCGATGTTGTCGCGCCGTGATTTATCCATTGCCGCACATAACGAATAATTTTCCTCAAAATAAAAAGATAACAAATAATTAATTTCATATATGGTGATCAGGATACATATGTGTAATATGGATAAATGCATGTATGTGATCGAGGGTGTGTACGAATGTCCGTGTGCGCTCGCTATATCTTATTCCGCCTCTGTGACGTCTTTTTGACCAAATATTAAAGGTGACATACCGAGCATCCTATTTGATCATCAATGACTTTTTCAATTGAATGTTCATAAGCTGGATGACCAAATCAGAGAGTCATAACTCTATGACCAATTGTTTTGGTCATGGGTTGTCCTTACATGGCCACATCTCATACTACATGGTCAATCCTATGTGAAAAAATTATGACCAAATGAGTAGGTTATGGATGAGATTCAGCCCAGTCCATGATGCTCCTTTATATGTCTAGCCCAACATTTTGGCCCATTTAACTTTTTCCCTGCAATTTCTTGTCAGATTAACAAGCTGATGTGAACAATTCAGCCATTTTACTTTCTGGGCCTTAGGCTCTTTTGTCTATTTCGACTCTGGGTCTTGGCCTGTTTATGGTCCAATTTATTTCCTGGTTCTAGACTTTTCTTTGGGTCCATTTATTTTCAAATTTGTATTTCATTTTATTACAGAATACATCCTACTACTAGTTGGGCTAGTTGGGTTGAGGCTTTATATTACAATCTAGTTATTTTCACCATGGGATTTATACTCTTAAGCCCAGTTGTAGGGAGCTAGATCATATTCAAATCCATATAAACACATTTGAGTTCCCGTAAATTTGAATTACAACACATATTCTAGGGATGCAAATCATCACTATACATATCATCACTTAACTCAGAACATACCACCAAGTTCACATCATAGACAAGGTGTAGATAAGGTTCACATAACTCATAAGATACTACCAGAATCAAAACATAAGCAAAATTACACCAGATTCACATAAGTCATAACTCATATTCTAATGATAAGAATTAAAACACAAAACACTTTCTATCTTCAAATCCACTTACTCTTATCTGACATGAAAAAAAGGAACATAATAGAAGCTTCAATGCAGATTCACTTCTATGATACCCATAATCTCATCTCGTTCTCGTACATAGGCCTGAGGCGGTTCCCCCGACCGGCTCGCTGCATAAGGTGCTAATAAGTAGGCCTTATTAGAGCCGGGTTCCCGGCCCGTCTGTGGTGCAGTATCCCTCAGACAGTTTTCGAAAACGTACGCCTCTAATAGGCTGTATTTCAGATGCTCCGGGTTAAGAAACAAAGAGCCGGTTTAAATAAAAAACAAACTCACATAGGTAGAAGCGGTTTTGATTTCTAGCCGGTTGGGCAATGCTTGGATCCTCTGGGGAATCTCGGAGGGAATACATTTTAATATTACAATTATCCTGAGTCGGGTTTTTTTAGCCGTCTTTGCTTTTATGCGGCAGGGACAAATTTGATCGAAAATTCTTACGATGCTCCGGATGGGGCAAATAAATGGAAAATTTGTATATATATAATTAAAATCTAGCAAAAATATATTTAAGTACGTAATGACTACATTAAAAGAAGGACTTGTTAACATGATAGATAACCTAATATATACTACTAGTCGAGATACGTTGGAGGACTGATATGATCACTTCCTCAGAGTAGTCAAAAATACATATGGATGTCACCTTTGAACCTCGTGACGTAGAGAATGATGACTGATCCGATCTGAATGCTAGCTTCGCTAGAAAATTCATTTCATATTTTGTTCTCCGCAGAAAATCTGCCTCTTGCATCTTCATACAATTTTCCAAAGACGGGTTTCATCGGTTCCATCAATAAACAGAGTCGACCTGATGAGGGAATGTTGTAGTGGTGGTGAAAACCACTTCTAATTTTCTGCAAAATGAGGCGAGAGAATTAGTACTGACGTTTATTGCACATATGATTCTAATCTGTGAAATGTCAGTTGAATTTGTTGTAGTTTTATTACTTACAAGTGTATTACGCCCAATGTTCTTATGTGTGAGCTTATGGACAACAAGAGAGCCAATTCGTTCATAGTGTTCTCTGGGAAAAGCAACAACTTTACCAATTTGTGCAGAAGATAGTGGCAATGTAGGATGTTTTTCCAAAGAATTAAGGATGTCGGCACGTCCTACAAACTTAGCGTCGAGCCACCACATCTTCAGTTAATTGCAGTGTACTAATATATATGAGGTTCTAGATATTACAGATCGGGTATAGAGATTGTTTGTTATGTTACCTTATATGGCTAGGGGAAAACGAATCACGTTGACTTGGTCCTCTGTAATGTACATTTACAGTTAGTACAATATATATGTCAACAGATATAATTAACTCCGTAGATAGAGGCGCTGCATTTTAATATTAGTATGACCTGCCTCATCGACCATAATCTTCATTTTATTTTTGGCACCAAATATAGTAGCACTGAAAATTTCATGGTTACCATCCAAATTCAACACTATCTGGTCGTCGTAGTTTAAACAGTAGTGGTCGATAAGGTCGTCTCACTCTCCACCTGTTAGCAGTGTTCTTTCCTCTTCTTTGTTAAGATCAAGTTTATACATAAAGCCATCTTGAGTCACAACTTTGAACGCACCACCATGAGTCATTTCATTAGACTTTTCCCTGACATAGCAAGGAACATACTACAACAAATTTTCATATTAGCATTCTTATCGTATAAACTTGAACTAAAAACAAGTACAGGACACATGTGTTAAACTATTCTCGAACAATGCTGCAATATGAAGGGACATACGGATTTATAAAAAATCTTTGTACATACGCCATGTGATCCATAGAGGCAAAGTTGTGTATAAAAAATAATAATGATTGTTTTATGATCTAGGGAGACGAACAAACTAAGAAAATAGGTACATGCACAAAATTACTTGTAATTAGTGCATTCATTTAAAGGCATTTTATTGCAATTAGCAAGACCATGAATGATATAATAAACGCACATACCCTGTAATCTCGGAACCCCATATGCATGGTTAGCAACAAAAACAGGGTTCGTCTCTTCTTCATTCTGCACCGCCCTTTGTGTTGAGGCACAGTCGGCAAGGAGCCTAAAATAAGAACACATGGACATACGTTACAAATCAAGCCACACAGATGTAGTGCTAAAAATCCACGTACCATTTCTCGGTGAGGAGAAGGGACGCCGGCCGGGAGCACATGGGGAGTGTGTTTGTTCATGGAGGGGGACAAAATATGGCGTGGAGGGGTGGCGTGCTGGGGATGGAAGGGGATGGTGGGCGCGAGGGTCAGATGCATAGAGATATTGGAGGAGGACGAGTAGGATGGGGGTGGGGGCAGAGCACGCCGGAGCTTCGACGCTCTAGCGTAGGGGCTGCGCTGCGGCTGTGGAGAGGGGTGGGGGGAGGTAGTCGGTGGAGGTGGATGAGGTCGGCGTGAAAATTAGAAATGTGTGACCATCAAATTAATCCGAGTGGGAATACGAATAATGGTTAAAAAATGGACATGAATTAAATTCCCCCGCCAAGATGAAAATGGTTGGACCATCCAACCAAAAACTTGAACGGTCCACGCCTACACGAACATGTGGATTAAACCAATTTTGGTGCAGATTGGAAACATCGAAAATAGCAAAGACCACATTAAACTAGAATGTAGTGATTAACATATACTATATCATAAATTTAACTAAACTTGAACATATACCAAAGTAAAGGCAAGTCCTTTGATTGATTAATTGAGCACTTAGCTAGATTATGAGTAGAAAATTACAAACTTTCGAACATAACTTAGATCAAACTATGGGTAATCTTTGTTCGTCCAGTCGACGAAGATCAGGACGTCCTCCACGGACCTGCGTAAGGCGGCCTGGGTGCCCAGCAATAACGGATCGTGGCCAGGCTCGGCCCGACGAGGCGCTGACGGCGGGGGCTGCTGAATCTCCTCCATCACATATGTTTCCTTCTCGATATCGGACCAATGGATGTAGCTTGAGGTGTCGGGGCCCTGGGGCTCCAGCTTGACGGCAAGCTCAAGCGACGCGCGAGTGAGCTCTTCCAGGCCCCCCACTCTCCATCGGGCTCCTGCTTGACGGCGGGTTCAAGTGACGCGGACATCATCTGATCGAAGCCCTCTCATTCTTCCTTGGGCTCGGGCTCGGGCTCTGCAACTTGTTCATGAGTGGGTGTCGCTCCTGAAGCCACGACGACGGGGGCTTGGTGCCAGAGACGGTGTCGCGCCGACAAGTTCCACCGCCGAGGCATTCGGGCATTTTGGGAGGAGTGGCGCATGCCCTCGTGTTCACGGCCGAACAGACGGCGCCAGTATGGCGCATTGGGCCCGTACTTCGGGTCCTCCCATAGCACCGAGGGAAAACACGCCCTGCGTTCGGCGATGGCAAGTGCGTGGGTGACACCCATCGGTTGCAGCGACACAGGGACACCGTCTGTTGGGGGAACAGGTAAGGGGGAGCCTTACCTACCGCCCACATAAACCGGAAAGTGTTCCGGTCCTTCCAAAGGCTACTATCCGGTTTACAGATGAAGGGAGCAGAATATGAAGTAGTCAGCGGGAAGGAGAAGACCCGGATCACCTTAATCGTGATCCAGATTGCTGAGGAGCCGGCATGTGGGCCGGGTTAGAAGACCCAGAGGCCCAAGACCTAAAGGAGCGGCCCAAGGCTGGATGGAGCGCAAGGGCCTTGGGGATAACCCGGATGAAGCTTCTAGGAGCCGGATTGATCTAGGACTCCGACCACGGAGTAACCCGGATACCTCTGTAAACCGGGGGTCTCGTGCACTATATAAGGAGAGACCCTGGGACGTAGAAAGACAAGTTCTAAGTCAATAGCAAGGTAACTCGAGACATCGAGAGACGGAATCGCCCTTTGCAATCGAGACCTTGTTTCCTGATAGTAAGAAGCCAGGAGTAGGTTTTACCCTCAACTGAGGGGCCGAGCCTGGGTAAACTCGCGTCTCTCGTTTCGGCCTTAACCCTTTCGAAGTTTGTCTCTGTAGCAATGGCCTCGCAATCTAGTTCTTGTATGAGGACACTTGCCGTGACAACACCACGTCAGTTGGCGCCCACCGTGGGGCCTGCTCGTGGAAGCGTCGTCTTTTCAGAAGGAGTCTTACCTGGGATCGAGAAGCTCGCGATAGGCCGGCTCAGGAGGAGCCGACGTGGAAACTATTACAACCATGACACGTGGGATCCAGAGTTCGCATCGGTGGAGTCAGGATTTCGAGCCCCCTTCGATGGCATCCACGTTTTCGTTGGCTTCGGAGGAGCAACGGGCCTAGACCTATACCAGCAGTCAGACTCAGTCTCCGAGGAAGCTACGATGATATACTCTAATGGTGAATCTTCAGTTGGAAACTGTCGTGGTATTGTCACGGCAAGTGTCCTCATGCAAGAACTAGATTGTGAGGCCATTGCTACTGAGCAAAACTTCGAAAGGGTTAAGGCGGAAACGAGAGACGCGAGTTTACCCAGGTTCGGCTCCTCGACTGAGGGTAAAACCTACTCCTGCCTTCTTACTTATCAGGAAACAAGGTCTCGATTACAAAGGGCGATTCCAGCTCTCGATGTCTCGCGTTACCTTGCTATCGACTTTGAGCTTGTCTTTCTACGTCCCAGGGTCTCGCCTTATATAGTGGCCAAGTTCCCCGGGTTACAAAGGATCCGGGTTATACCCGTCCTCGGAGTCCTAGTTAGATCCGGTTCTGGGTCGTCCTGTTCCGTTTCTCCCCGTGACCTGGTCGCCTCCGTCCGGCCTTGGGCTGATCTTCAGGCCTTGGGTCCTTACGCCTCCCATCTGAGACCGCAGGCTGGTTCCTCTGTCTTCTCCGGGTTACGCACATGGTAACCCGGGTCTTCTCTCTGCCGAGTGATCATCACGATCCAGTTCTCCTTGATATATACCAGAACAGTCACCCTGAGCCGGATGAAGCAGATTCTGGTTTATATGAGAGGTTGGTGAGGCTCCCCCTCACATATTCCCCCAAAATTAGCCCCTAGGTTAACGTTGAGCACAAGCCAGGCAAAAATCATTTGCCTTTATAAGACAACCTTTAGAAATATCCGATCCGGATTTCCCGGGTTTAGTTCTTTATCTTCAGGATCATATCTTTCCGTTTCTTGAAAAGATAACTCTTGAGTCTTCATCTCCCAGATCTCCGGAGCCAGAAAATATCTCAATCTAACCCGGATTTTTCTCCACGAAATTAATGTATTTTTCTCAGAAAAATCTTCTCCTGTAGGTCCAATCTGTCCGCGTTTTTCTCGTAAAAAGGGTAATCCTGAGGGTCCTCTGTGCAAAATTACCGTCTAACCCTAGGGTTTAGGCCCCCGCCTATAAATACTCCACTGTACCACCCCTAGGGCTCATTCGCCCCCCGTGCCTCCACTTCGTCTTCCCCCTTCGAACAAAAGCTCGAGAGCTTCACTCTTCCCCTCGCGCCGCCGCAGCCGGAGCATTGCCGGCGTTCTCCACGATCATGATGAAGGAGAAGAGCCAAGCGTCCAAACCTGGAGGAACCGGAAAGAAGAGGAAGGCCGGCGGCGCATCCGGTTCTGCCGCGGCCAAGCCTGGTCGGGCAGTGATGCAAGTTAACTGGTATAAGTCATAGATGACTCAAGGCCGGTTGACTGAGATGGAGGACGCCGGCTTACTCCCGAAGAACTTGTCTTAGAGAGCCCCAGTAAACGAGACCCGGACTGAACCTGGTCCGGGCGAGGTAATCGTCTTTGAGGCCCAAATTCTCCGTGGGTTTCGCCCTCCCAGATCTCATTTTTTCCGCCGGCTCCTCAGCTATTATGGTCTCCACCTTTAGGATCTTCCACCAAACTCTATCCTTAACGTTAGTAACTTCGTAGTTCTCTGCGGAGATTATCTCCAAGTAGAGCCTAACTTAGATCTCTTTCTTGAGTACTTTTACTGCAACAAACACCCGAAAGTAGCCTGGGGTGAGCTCATTCACTGTGGCGGTGTCTCGTTTCAGAGGCGGAAGGACATCGCCTATCCGGGAATTCCCCTTGCTAGTCATCCTAAGTTATGGCAAAAAACTTTCTTCTATATAGAAGACACTTCTCCCAAAGGTGAACCGGCTATTCCGAATTATCGCCCTGAACGTCTAGTTTATACCAGTACCATGAACTCCTATGACAAATCCTCTGATTGAGTCAAAATCCGGCCCCTCCTGAAGCGCGTAACTTCCTTGATAGTTCACGGGCTTACTGGTTTAGATTTAACCAAAACTTGGGTGGACTGGCGCATCCAACCCCTTAGCATCAGGAACCGGCTATTTCATGAATACACCGGTTTATCAGATCCCATGCAATATTCCGAGTCTCCAGTATCTAAGTCTGATATGGTGACTTCCCTCAAACTCCTGGTTGGAATAAAGAAAGACAGGTTCTTTGACGTTGTCCTGGAGCCCTTTTGAGCCTCTAACCCGGCTCCTCCTGTAAGTTTCTATATTTTGTATAAGTAATATTCATTCCTTAAGACTGTGCACATTCTAACTTTGATTTTTTTTCCGGTTCACAGGTCACGGACCCCTTCTGGGTTACCACGGAAGAACCAGCTTCTCCTCCTGAGGACGATGAATCAGAGGAGCAAAATGACGAAGAGGATGAGGTTTCTGAATTTGACTCCCTCGATCACTTGCACAATCAATTTGCTGACGATGATTACTTGCACGATGAACAGGCAGAACAAGAGGGCGCCGGGTTAGGCCAAGGACAAGCCAGTGAAGAAGCGCCGGGTCTGGAAGCTCTGAATCAGAATACTCCAGATCTCAATCCATCTACTCCCATCACTGGTTCCAATGTGGTGGCTGAGAAGGAGTCACCCGCTGGCCAAAAGAGGACCCGGCAAGCTGTTGCAAAGGTGCTTATCTCTAGGCTGTCCAAAAATCCCTTGAAACCATCCTCACACATAGACAAAATGCAGGACGATGAAGAAGGTAGCAAAAGAAGAAGGACCCAGAGCTCTGGGTCAAGTGATCTAGAAGCAGGTTTGCCTGAGAAAACTCCTCTCCGCCGGGTTTCGAAGGCTCGAGTTTCACCTATTGCTTCACATCCCTTGGCCGGAAAAATCAGGCTTGAACTGAATCTTCCTTTTCATTCAGATTCTCCAAACTCCGACTCATATCATTTCAGCGAGGCTAGTGATTTTTCCATTAACTCCAGGGTAAGCTAACCTTTTTACTTTTTGTTCATCACTTACTAATGTTTAGTCACTCAATACGGCTTATAATTCTCTTTTTATTGCAGAGCCCAAGCTGTGCTAATGTTTAATCCTATTTCATCTGCTGCTCCTGCTGCAAACCTCGAGGAGAGGGCTTTTGGAGAAGAAGAAGATGAACCGGCTGCTCGATCGCCGGGTCATGCTGATTCTATGGTTGAAGAGATTGAAGAGGAGGTGAATCCGGTTGATAACACACCTGCTAATGATCCTCTGATTGAAGATGTAACTGATTCTGATCCGGATGTAGTCATAACCGGGTCTCAAGCTGCCCAGGTTATTGGGACTTCCACTATGCTTTGTAAAGTCATCGAGGATCTGAAGGTAGAACAAAAAAGAAAAGAGGGCTCCTTCTAGCCTGAATATCGGAGGCCAGGGTTTTGATACACTGGATCAGGAACTTTCCGAGAACCGGAGCCGCGCCGATGGAATTATAGAATTTCCGAAGAAGAAATATGAGGTAACCTTGATATCCATAACCTGTAGCCCTCAATCTTCTAGTTTATATTTGTAATATGTACTTGAAGATTTATCACTGAATGTTTTAAACCGAATAGCTGTAGCCCCCAAGTGTCGGTTTACAATATTATTGCAAACCGGGACTTGTTCTGCTTTTATTTTTAACCACTGGAATTTTGGCTGAAATAGTGTAGCCCCCAAGTGTCGGGTTGCGAGCCTGCAGCTGCCCAGGACTTAATCATGATTCATAATCCAATGTTTGAATCTGAAATAGTGTAGCCCCCAAGTGCCGGGTTTGCCAGCCTGCTGCTACTCGGGACTTAACCATATCTTGGAATATGCTATTAGTGCTTGTAAGCTCGCAATTTTCCGGGTTATGTTATAAGCCGAATTTCCTCAAGTTATAACTGGAACGTGATGATAACTTGTTGTGATGTAACCAATAATTGTGCAGAGTCTTGAATCTTCTCGCAAAAGGAGGTTTCAAATTTGAAGAGGCTGCTAGCACAAGAGGCTAAGAAGACTGAGGAGGCCATGACCCGGTAGAAGGAGCTAGAAGATCAAATCACTGAGGCAGCCAAAACTTGGTCTGTTCTCCAGCGGGACTTTGAAAACCTGGAAAAGGCTCTTATTGCCAAAGCAGAAAATGCTGAGAAGGACTTGGAGGAAACCCGTACCAACTTCACCAAGGTTAAGGATCTGCTAAGAGATATCACCTGCAGTGTGTTTGGTAAGTTTTTTCGGTTCGTTATCCCTTTGTTAATGCATTGCCTTTCCGGTTCAGTATCTCCTTTGCCTTTTTATCAATAGCTTGGTTCTGATCAAAAATGTTCTTGTAACTTGTATGCAGAATGCATGGCAATAACCTCCAACTTCCTGACCTGAAACTGAAGGCTTTGTTCACCTTGATCCGGCTCTTTAGGACCATGCCGGATATACCCCTATTCAGTATATATCCAACAGTAGCCCCAACAAGGATCGGGACTTGATTCTGCCATCTTTCGTCAACTCGCATTCTCCGAGAATGTTGACTCTTTGTCTCGATTCTTCTTTTTCCCAAAATTTCATAACGCATAACTCGAATTTCATAAAAATGCGGCTTTCTCTTCCACGAACCTTCGTGGAGAAGGAGTTTCTTGACATGTAACCCAAAACTCGGATTTTCCAGAATACGGCTTTTCTTCCTCGAGCCTTCGTAGAGAAGGAACCTCGTGACATCAGCGATAAAAGCGTGCTGACATCATGGACGTTTGGGTTCAGTCAAATCCTGAAACTTATCTCTGACAGATTCTCGCGGGAAACGAGGAGATAGCACTTATCATTCTGCCTCCTCATTTCCCGGATTTTCTGGCGTGACACGCGTCGCAGATCTAACGGTCAAAAGAGCCGTTAGCACGTATCGTAACGCTTTTCCGGCTATAAATAGCCATCCACGGGCACTCCGGCTGCCCTTCCGCTCTCTCTTCCAGCTTCCAAAGCCCTCAAGCGCCCATTGCTCCTGAGCTAAGGTTTTCACCAGTGCGAGCAGAGCCAGTGTCCATTCTCCACCGTCCCCGGAACTCACCATTGGAGGTTCGGGATCTTCCTCGCACCGCCCACGAATGTCCACCGGTGACTCACCGCACGCTGCTGAGGAGAACGCCGTCGCTCGCAACATCGACAAGATCATCAACGACATAGATCCCCAGCTCGATTCTCCGCGCCATGCCGCCACAAACACGTCGGAGGAACCTGCCGGAGATCTGGCCCGCGAGGATTCTCTTCTCGTGGCCAACAACCTGGCGGCATCGTCTTCCGCCCCACCTCCTCCCTTCACCGTCGAAACGGCAGAAGAAAAGGTCGTCCTCGTCGGCGAGGAGCTTGCTGCCACTGCCGCTGCCGAAGCGGAGGACGACGGCGAGATGTCCGGGAACTGGAGCCGATGCAACCTGGCTCCTTCCCTTCTTCCGACAATGGAGAAGGAGGGGCTGATTGTGAAGGGAAAATGGCGGCACGAGGAGGATGACTTCGAGCCCTTGCCGAGAGCCGGGGAAAGGGTTCTCATTTCCTCGCACATCAGTCGAGGTATGGGGTTTCCACCTTCCGCCTTTTTCCTCCAGGTTTTAACCACTACAACATCCAGCCCCACAACCTTCCTCCCAACTCCATTCTATATCTAGCCGGGTTCCAGGCCCTCTTTGAAGGATATCTAGGATTAGAGCCTAGGTTAGATTTTTGGCGGTACTGTTTCGGGGTTAAGCGAAACCCGTCTGAGGGCGCACTCCCGACTTGCGGGGCCATATCCTTCACCCTACGTAGATTTAGGGAGGATTGGTTCCCCAAGATCAAAACATCGGAATCCGTCAAATTTTGGAAGGGTTCCTTCTTCTACCACCAAGACATCCCGTTTCCTAGAAAGAAAACGAGGATTCCACCTTTCGCCAACTGCGCTGCCACTCACCAAGACAACTGGGAAGTGGACACAGTTCAAACTCTGCCGCCGGCCGTTGTAAGGATCAAACGACGCATCGCGAAGCTCGTTTCTGCGTCTCCTCCTCTCACCGACATAGATACAGTCCTATGCTGGTTAGAGAGGCGAATTCAGCCCCTGTCCCACCATGGTCCCTGGCTCTTATGCGAATACTAAGAACTGAAGACGCCATGCGGACAACGAACAAGTCTTTGACGGCGAAAGATTTGAGGAAACGCGTTAACCAGTTGGTCGCAGCACGCGACCAATATGAGGAAAGCCGGCCGATGTACACGGCGACAAACCCGGCTCCAAAGGCACGTCTTTTACATTTTGGGCTTTGGTTTTGCTGTTTCTTCTTTCTCGGATAATTGTTTTAACCCGTACTTTGTCTTTTTTGACAGATTATCGATCTTCCTGAGGCAGATCTTGCGACCGATGCCGAGTTGGACGCAATGCGTGCCAACTTTGCAGGCGGACAGAAACGCAAGAAGCCTTCCGCCACCCAGGAGGTAATCGATCTTGACGGAGTTCCCGTGGCTACTTCCAGGTAAATCATCCGGGTTACTTCTTTCTCTGCTTTTTGTCGCAGGAGTTCTTATTATTTTCTCGGACTTCTAACATCTTGGATTTTATATTTCTAGCCTAGCTCCGACAACATTGAATCCAAAAGGCCGGAAGAAAAGCAAGTCTGTGGCTCGGAGAGGACCACAGCCTTCTCCTGCTACTGCTCCAGACACTCCGGTCACAGCCGCAGAGGTAAACACTGCTGCCAGGGAAGAAGAAACCCAGCAGACCAGCCAGCCTATTGTGTCGGAAACGACACGAGGGAAAAGGCGGTGCCGGAAATGGGTGGCCCTTCTCGTACAGCTGAGGAGGAGCCCATTCCGACTTTCGATAAGGAATTCAAGGTAAAAGAAGAGTCTTTTGACGAACACGGATTTATAAAACCGTGGGCGACAAAACACTTCACTCCTGCTCCTTTAATCCGTCCTTGGCCGCAAGGCGGGCTTATTGTAAGGAATAACTTCGTGTTTTCACCTCGGAAGGTCATCCAGGACGGCCTTTGCCATGTTGGGATTCTTTTTGCAGACTATGCCAAAGAATTCAATGAAAACTTGGCAAACCTGACCAAGATGAGCTAGGTAATACCTCTAGCCCCCAAGCAATAAGTCAAATGCATACTTTTGTCTTAATGCTTTTTTCATTGTTATGCTTGTTTTAACTTAAGCATTTTTTGTCTCTTTTCCGTGTTTCAGCAAACTGTTGAAAACATGAACATGGAAGTTTTCAGTAAAGATACCATCAAGAACAAGGAGGTGAAAACCTTTCTTTTTATTCTTGAAGATAAGGAGGCAGAACTGGCATCCATTCAGCAACAGCTGAGTGAATCAGCAGGTAAAATATTTCTCTGCTTTCAATTGTGAGTTTTTCTAAGTAGTTTTCCGAGTTTTTGACTCTTCCTTTACTTGCTTTTTAGCTTCTTTGGCAAAATCCAAAAAAATTGCTGAACATGCCGGCAACGCCGAGAACTTCCGCCGCGAGAACCTGGACCTTCACAAGCTGACTGTGAAGCTCCAGAAGGATCTGTTGGCATTGCCGAATCTAAGGCCTCCAGGCAGATCGAGAAAGATAAAGCTACAATCAGGGACCTGGAGAACACCCTGAACCAGCACCTGGAAGAAGGCGACGAGATGGATCGGATTCTCGGTAAGTAATTTGTCTTTTACCAGATTTTCCTTGTTTCCCTTCTCCTATTTTTTCCTAACCTTTGTTTGTTGATTGAAACAGAAGGTAGCCCCCAGCTTACCCAGATTGAGAGAATCTGGTCTTTCGGGAAAATCTTCGCTGCACTCAAGGCCGCGGGGATGCTACTTATTAACAAGTACATTCCCGAAAAATCTAGGGAGCTCTCGGAAGTCAGCAAACTTCCTGAGGCTATTGTGGAGGTGGCGAACCGCAAGGAGTCATGGCTTCGCTCCGCGGCTCGTGGTGGTGCACGCATGGCCCTTGGGCTTATGCAGATGCACTACCCCACTGACAAATCTTGGCGCGTGGCGTCCGACATCCCGCAAGGATACACGGATGCCCAACATACCAGCATCTTTGATGAAATCAAAGGTCACGCCACCAAGATTGCCAATATGGTGAACATCTCCACCTTCTACCCCGAGGAGGAAATCCCACCAACTCCTGAGGAATCCAGCAGCGAAGAAGAAGAGTCGGATGCCTAAGGAAGCTGCTTGGTCCTGGGTAGGAGATAGAAAAATAGAAGCATTACTGATCTTACAATGTAACACTTATTGTAATGCTATCTATTCTTTTGTATAAACAAGTACTCCGCTTTTGCAGTTAAATTATTAAGTCTTTGCAAGTTTTCCGGGTTTTAATTCCTTTATCTTCTAAGTTCTCTGGTTTGCATGTCTTAACTGTCCTTAGTGTTTGAAATGGCTCGATAATACATAATCTTCATGCCAAGTGAATGGGTACAACCAATCAGTCGAAACTCGGAAACATGGAGCGTACTAAAGGCATTTTTACTGACTAGTTCAACTGACCCAACATAAAAACAATCAGATAATACTTAGAGAAAAAGTAAGGAATTGTCAAAAAGTATGAAACTCAGGCACGCAGGCACAATCTGTGTTTCCTTAAGCCTCCTTAGACTGAGTAGCATTCAGTTTTTATAACTCCAAGCACGCAGGCACAATTCGGGTTAAAATTGAGCATTTTGAAAGATCATTGGGAAATAGATAAAACGGACTTATTCTTTGCATGAAAAGATATAAAATAGCAATGCATGAATTCCGACAACTTTATTTCATGATCTCAAAGATGTTTACATAGAAATTGAACTAAGTGTAAAAGGGACGTAACTGCTGGATGCTCCAGGGCCTTTTCGTCTCTCCTAGCTCGACATCTATCTTTCTCTTTCTTTTGCGATTCAGACGCTTGGGGTCATCTTCAGTGTCTCGAATATCTACAAGATAATAAGATCCATTTTTTGATAGCCTTGCTAATGACAAATGGTCCCTCCCAGACTGGGGCTAACTTTTTCTTCCTTTTTTGCACCAATCTTAGCACTAGGTCACCTTCTTTGAAAGATCGATGCCTGATTTTCCGACTATGGTAGCGTCTCAATCCTTGCTGATAAATGGCGGATCTTTGAAGCACAAGGTCTCGTTCTTCTTCTAAAAGATCGATGGAATCTTGTCGAGCACATTCGGCATCAGAGTCATCGTAAGCCTGCACTCTTGGGCTATCATGGAGCATGTCCGTTGGAAGCATTGCTTCTGCGCCATAAACCAAGAAACACGGGGTTTGTCATGTTGATCTATTTGGCATCGTTCGAATACTCCAAAGCACGGAAGGTAATTCTTCTACCCATGCTCCAGTTACTCTATGAAGAGAAGATTCGAGTCTTGGGCGTATTCCTTGCAGGATTGAGATATTCATTCTTTCAACCTGCCCATTGGATTGTGGGTGAGCCACATATGCAAGGTCTATGCATATTCCCGTTTGTCGGCAATATTTTGCCAACTCTCCAATAGAGAAATTTGTCCCGTTGTCGGTGATTATACTGTGTGGAACGTCATATCTCATGACTACGTCAATGATGAAGTTTCTGGCGGTCACACCATCAAGTTTTTTGATGGGTTTTGCCTCCACCCACTTGGTGTACTTATCCACTGCAACGAGTAGATGTGTAAGTCCGCCTCTTGCAGTTTTGAATGGTCCCATCCTATCTAGCCCCCAGACCGCGAACGGCCATGTTATAGGGATAGTTTTGAGTGCTTGAGCTGGCATATTCGTCTGCTTGGCATAATACTGGCATCCGGCACATGTGTTTACTATGTGTTCAACATCTGTCTTGGCTAGGAGCCAGAAAAACCCTGCACGGAATTCTTTTTTGACTATGCTTTTTGATTGAGCATGATATCCGCAGTCTCCTACATGGATTTCTTGCAAGATTTCTCGTCCTTCTTCTGGCGAAATATATCGCTGAAAATTTCCGATAGTGCTGCGCTTATACAGGCAACCATTAATTACCGTGTATCCTTTGCATCGACGCTGTATCTGTCTTTGCAAGACCTCGTCTGCTCCATCCGGGAACTTCTGATCAACTAAAAAGTTTAAGTATGGAATTGTCCAATACGGGTTAACGAGCACAACTTCAATTGACTCGGAAGCGAGAAGATAATCCACATCTCCACCTTTGATTGATGGTTCGTGCAAACGCTGAACAAACACACCAGATGGTAAGGTTCTCACTCTTTCCGATCCCATGCGGGCTACTGCATCCACGTTCCAATTTTCTTCCCTTTTGATGTGAAGTACTTCAAATCCAAGGAAACAAATTGCAAACTCGTCCACCGTTCTCCGATATTCGGCCATGATGGGGCTTTTGGTGTCCCAAGTTTGGTTTAGCTGATGTTGTACCAGATCTGTGTCACCCTAGCATAGTATGCGTTTGACGCCTATTTCTTTTGCAATATGCAAGCCATGAAGCAAAGCTTCATATTCTGTCACGTTATTACTGGCGTTGAAGTGTATCTGCAATACATACTCCATAATATCACCTTTTGGGGATTTTAGCACTACACCAGCTCCAGCGTCTTCTTTCATCTTGGATCCATCAAAGTGCATGATCCAGTATTCCGACTCCGGCATTGGTGTGTTCTCCATTGCTTCTGTCCAATCGGCGACAAAATCTGCCAACACCTGGGATTTAATTGCCGTCCGGGTTGATACTTAATGTCGAACGAGGCTAGCTCGATGTCGCATTTGGCTACTCGGCATGTTGCTTCCGCATTGCTAATGATATCCCCTAGTGGTGCTTTGCTTACCACTATTATGGAATGTCCTTGGAAATAATGACGGAGTTTTCTAGATGCAAAAAACACGCCATATGCTAGTTTTTGATCATGTGGATACATTTGCTTTGACTCGGAGAAAACTTCACTAACATAGTATACAGGATGCTGGTCCGGCATACTTTGTTCTTGTTTCCGCCTTTCCACAATTATCCCAACGCTAATAACCCTGTTTGTTGCTGTAATATACAACAACATAGGTTCTTCGTCTTTTGGCGATGCCAAAATCAGGCTTTCATCAAGGTTTCTTTTAACTGGGTTAATGCTTTGTCCGCCTCTTCTGTCCACTCAAATTTGTCAGATTTTTTCAACAATTTGTATAATGGCAGAGCTTTGTCTCCTAGCCGGCTTATAAACCTACTGACTACGGCTGCAGAACCCGTTAATCTTTGAACATCTTTTAAGCACGTAGGCTTTGTGATGTTCAAGATTGCCTTGATCTTTTCCGGGTTTACTTCTATTGCTCTGTGAGAGACGATAAAACCCAGAAGCTTTCTCGAAGGAACCCCGAATACACACTTTAATGGATTTAACTTCATTTTGTAAGTGCGCAAATTTTTGAAAGTTTCTCGTAGATCTTCAAGGAGTGTATCTTTTTCCTTGGAAACAATAGCAATGTCGTCCATGTAAACGTGAACATTTTTACCAATCTGACTATGAAAACAATGTTGCATGCAACGCTGGTAACTTGCACCTGCGTTCTTCAGGACAAAAGACATGGTTATATAATAGTATGTTCTGTACGGGGTTATGAAGGAAATTTTTATTTGATCCTCTTCCCTCATACGTATTTGATGGTACCCGTAATAAGCATCCAACAAGCATAAAAGCTCAGAGCCAGCAGTGACATCTATTATTTGATCAATTCACGCTAATGCGAACCTATCTTTTGGACACAACCTGTTCAGGCCAGTGTAATCTATACACATCCTAAGAACAGTACTATCTTTCTTCAGGACTAATACTGGGTTCGCAGACCAGTCAGTATGTATAACTTCCCGGATAAAATCAGCTGCTAAAAGCCGGATAATTTCCTTGCCTATAGCCTTCCGTCTTCTTCCATCAAAACGACGGAGACCTTGTTTGACGGGTTTTGAACTTGGAATTACCTTCAATTGGTGCTCAACAAGTTCCCTGGATACTCCCGGCATGTCCGCAGGACACCAGGCAAAAATATCCCAGTTCTCACGGAGGAACTTGATGAGCGCGCTTTCCTATTTGTCGGTCATCCCTGTCCCCACTACAACGAATTTTGTTGGACCTTTGGGATCGAGGATAACCTGTCTTGTATTCTCGGAAGCTTTGAAGCTATCTGCCGGCTTCCGGCTTTCTTTTCCTACCGGCATTTCCATCGGCGATACTTCCTTTGCTAGCTCTTTTAGTTCTTCTTTTTCTATTACTTTTCCGGCACAAAGGGCGTTTCCTTTTTCCAGCTCGTTAGCTAGTTTGAAGTCTCCCGATATGGTTATTACTCCTCCTTTTGGCCCTGGCATCTTCAGCTTGTTATAAATATAACATGATCTTTCCATGAATTTGGCGAAAGTTGGACGTCCGAGTATTGCATGGTATACACTTTCGAACGACACGACCTCGAATGAGATTTTTTTCTGTCGAAAATGTTCTCTTTCTCCGAAGGTTACATCTAGGGAAATTTCTCCTAGGGAATGTGCTTGCCTGCAAGGAACGATGCCGTGGAAACGTATGTTGCTATGTTTGAGCTGGGTCTCGGAGATTCGCAGATGCTTCAGTATATCCAAGTACATAATATTGATACTGGATCCTCCATCCATCAGCACTCTTTTAGCCTAGTGTTTTGAATAATAGGGCTTACAATTAGAGCTTGTGTGCCGGGTTCTGGGATATTTCGGGATGATCTGACTGATCCCACGTAATTGGCGTATTGAATACTTCAAGAATTTGGGCGTTGCTGGGACCACCGCGTTTATTACTCGAAGTGTTCGCTTTGCCTGTTTTGCTAAAGGAGTTGCCAGGAAAGTTAAATTGCATTCTCCATCGACTCTTGGGAATCGCCTTTTCGTTGCTATTCCTGGATTTTCTCATCAGTGTCCGATTCACTGTCTTCTTTTTCAGCTTCTGGATTTTGCTTGGAGAATTTCCTTTTGGAGTTCTTTCCTTTGTTCCCGGATCCTGCAGCGCCCTTCATGTGCTTATTGAGGCGACACTGCGCATTGGTGTGGGTAGGCTTCCCAACTTGCGAATGGTGGACACAGTTTTCCGACTTAATTTTTCCCCACTCTTCCTTAGAATAGGAGATTGTAACTGTGCTTCTTCCTTTCCATTTGCCACCAGTATCCTTTCCAAAGGTTAAATTTACTCTTTGGGTTTTGTCTGTGCTTCTGGAGTAGTCTCCTTTTCAGAACGGGGCATCTTTTTGGCCTGAACCAAAACATCAATATTTCCACCTTTCGCTCTGATGTCATCTTCGGCCGCTGCGTGTTCATTGGCTGTAGTAAGCATAGATCCGAGATCTTTGTGCTCCTTTGAACCAACCATGAACGGTACGAGGCCAGGTTTTAATCCATTGATGAAAGCATGCATTGCTTGTACATCACTTACTCCAGAGAAGCTGTTTTTCATTGTTGTCCGTCTTGATATAAAGTCGACGTACGACTCATCTTCAAATTGGACGCATTGCTGGTTGATGCTCTTAGGGCGTTTGTACGTACCCAGGAAGTGTTGAGCGAACACTTTAGCCATATCATCCCAGCTATCCACTGTTCTTGACGGAAGCCCGTTAATCCAATCTCTGGCTCCATCCATCAGCATTAGGGGGAGGAATTTTATTGCTTCCAAGTCTGTTGCCTTGTTGATCTGGACGGCAGTATAGTAATCTGAAAGCCATGTATCCGGGTTTGTACTTCTGGTATACTTTTGATAAGTTGGACCAACTTTGGCAAAGACAGAATGTAGAGTTATTCTTCGGATCCTGTCAGTGAAACACTTAGGTCCAAAGTATAGATCATCTCTTTCCACCTTATCGGCGTGTGCGGAATATCTACCGGCTGAATGGACAAAGGGGGATATGCTCCTTTCTGGCCCACTGTTGCGCGAATGCGCTCTTCCGGGATTATTCCTGTTTCGTCCGTTATCATGCCCTTTGGAATGAGGTGGAGTTCTACTCCTTGGCCTTTCCTTATTCCTAGGAGGAGTACCCGGCCTTTCACGTCTGTGAGATTTTCATGTCTTCCGGCTTTTTCAGCATGGCGTCTCGGAGGCGGCATGATTTTTCTGTCTTTCCGGTTTTGTTCTTCCCGGTCTTTATGATCGCGGGGTATATTTCCGCGTTTCGGCATATGGGATCCCGTTCTGGACGCTTCATCCCTATTGTCCGGGATTTTCTTTTCCTTTTTAGGGTCTCCCTTTTTGTCCTTAGAATCGCCTGAATCTCCAGGTTCTCCGGATCCAGGTGCCCCAGCAGCGCAAGTGGCAGTTTTGCATAGGGCCGAGTCGTCATGCAACTTCCCTGATCTTTCCTGACCTCGTTGTTGCTGTTCTAGAGCTTTACCCAGGAAATCATAAACTCCTTGCAGCTTTTCTTCTTTGGAGTACATATCGTCATTAAGGATGGCGAACGCGGCCTCCGCGTTTTCAGCTGCGGTCTTATAGATGCGTTCGCCCTTGGCGTTTATGACGTCAACATGTCGTTGCCATCAAGGGTTTTGGAACCGTTCCTTTGCTGGCAGTACATCCGGCCTTGCGATTCCGGGTAGTCTCGTGGATTTTATCCCGGACATATTCCATCTTTCGAATTCTTCAATTTCCTCTTGCTTTGCTTTTACAATGGCTTGGGCTTTGAGGAGATTTTCTTGCGATCGGAATAGTTGTTGCTGTTGTCGCATAATGGCTTGCCTTCTGGCTTCGAGCACTTCTGGTGGCTCATATGGTCTGACCGGGGTTTGGATCAGATTGATCTCGTCCTTCTCCGACAATTCAGGGACAAGGATTTCCTTCTTTTTCTTCTCCACAGGTGTGACCCCGCTTGTTCCTCCTGCTTCCAGGTTTTGGCTGGCGTTATCTGCTAGCTTTTTCTTCCGGAGTTTGTACTGGAGTTTCTTGGCAGTCTTCTTTTTCTTCTTGGAAGAGGGAGGTTTTTACCAGGTTCTTCCTCTGTCAATTCCTTGACATCGGGGTAAATAGGGCTGGTTTCACCATCCTCTCTTTCCTCATCTAGTGGAGGTGTTTTGGGATCTTCATCGTCTTTGGCATCCGAGTTATCAGTCGGTTTTTCCATAAGCACTTCATGGAAGCCCCCTTGCATAGATTTAACCTTTCTTTCGAAAGCGTCTTCATCTTCGTCTTCTGAATCTGTGTCTTCAGATTTAGGTTCCGACTCCAATCTTGCCTCTATGGCAGCTAGTACAGAATCGGCTTCCGAGTTTGTCGTTGTGTCGACGGATGTCGGATCTTCCACCTTTGTTGTGGGATTGATTTCTTCTGCCTCTTCCACGGGATTGCTTTCATCCATGTTTTCGGCGATCTTGGATTGCACTACTCCAATAAAGTGAGATCTGATTGCGGGCATCTCTGAAGAGTCAGGAAATTCAGTAGGATATTAGCGATCTGAGCAAAATCCGGCATCATAGTTTTCTTCAACTGGGTATAGGGCGGGTGGGATAAATCTACTTCCACCACAGAATCCCATTGCCTCTGTAGTTAATCCGATAAAGATGTTTGCAGATCCAATTGGTAAAACGCAGGCACTTACCAGATGATTCCGTGCTGGCATGTACGATCCGTTGTCGAGGAAGCGCCCGACGTCGTTCTCGAATTCCAAGCTTCCGACAGTTATGGTACTGCCGATTCCGCCGAGTATCCCCGATCGAAACATAACGCCTGACGTCGCTGGCCCCACGGTGGGCGCCAATTGTCGAGACATCGTAGTAGAGTTCATAGACGGGGGTGCCATGAGCCTACGGGTAAAGACGTGGGGGGACGTGGTAGCACAGCAACCAGGAACACCAAATTTACCCAGGTTCGGTACGTCGCAACTAGTCGGCGTTCCTACTCCTGCAATCTCACTAAATCAGGGCTGAAGCCTGAAGTATACAAAGTACAATGTGAGTAGGGTTTCGCTAACTCGGCGAGGATCAACTTCCCGGCGAGTTAGTTTCTAGCTAATTGTATATGTTCTTCTCTCCCGCACGGCTTTATATAATAGCCGGGTTAGGGCTTATAGAAAGGAAACCTAGAAGACTACGGAAAGCATCCTAACTTGGGAGGCAGGAATCTGTCTTCTACTCCAAGCCGCACCACTTTGGGCCGTGGTCCGGGTTCATCTAGAATCCGGCTTCTGTGCGTCAGCTTACTGGGCCGCCTAATGGACTGTGATCCATTACCAATCAGGCCACCCTGGTAATCCGGCTCTTTAGGACCATGCCGGATATACCACTATTCAGTATATATCCGACATGGAGAATGCATTAAAGCCATCAGGAACTGGGACAATCCCCCTAAGAGGCTTGGTGACATGCTTGTGGAGCTAACACAAGTCCCTCAATGGATAGAGAACACAAAATGTCATTCTGCCGTCGCGGAGCCATCAAGGTTATGTCCCTGGCCAAAGCTTATCACCCAGAATTGAATACAGATCTTCTTGTGAAGGGCTTCCCAGAGTATAAGGCAGACATGTCCAAGTACGACAGGAAAGATTTCGCCAAGATCGAGAAGGAGTACCGGTTTCAGGCTTGCACCATTGCCGAGAAGGTTAAGCTGAAGGATCTATGTCCGGGTTATGATTCTCCGGGTGAGCGTAAGATGCCATTTTCTCCTCAAATTGTAACCGCTGTCCGCCAAGCTCCGCAGAAGAGCCGGCTTTCTGTAGCCTCTTCGTCTGGTGCGCCTCAATCCATAACTCCTTCCGTTTCTTCTCCACCTCGCCCTTTATATGAACCGGAGAACATCAATGATGCTCTGGCTCAGCTGGAGTGGAAATACGCTTCTGCCGATGAAGTTGGAGGAATAGAGGACGTCCAAATGAATGCTGAGGATAACCCGAAGGCTCAAGACCCAGAACCTGAAGACCCGATGATTCAAGATGCTGCCCAACAGAAAGGAAAATCTGCTGCGGAGTAAACATTTGATTCCTGCAAAAAACAATAATTCGACCCGGATGGGTCTGTAATAGGCTAGATGAACTGCTTTATTTCTAGATCTATTTTTTGAAAGTGCGCATGTGTACTTATGCTAAAATCGGGTATGTAATAACCCGGTTTTCCTACAAGGTTATGCGAAATATTTCTGGGTTACATACCCTTGCAATATCCTTGATTTGTATTTGAAGTTTTCTTTGACTTGGTTTTTCTTTGCTTTCTAGCTCAGCCGGTTTTTCGCATGACATATTCTAGTGTTTGTAACTCTGGTGAGTTCAGGGTAATATTAGCCCTGTTTTGCCGGGTTATAACATGATTGACTCAACCAGGTTTAAACATCTAGGTCATAAAATTGCGTGTAACCACTGACTGGCAGGCAAGTATAACCAATATATTTTGGCATATGCCAGATTCTTGAGATATGGACTGTGCTCTAGCATCAGCCCCAAGTAATCATATATGAAAAGAAATTGACTTTCTGCCACAATGATAATTTCATGAAACAAATCTCAATAACTCGGATTTTATCAAGTCTGCTTTGTATTGCCAATATAACATAGTGATTACAGTGATCCTATGTATAATATGGCCTCAACTAGGCTATGTTCCATGGTCTTACAGTTTCTTCCTCATATGTTCGTTATTTATCAGCATCACACATATCAATGAGGTAATACGACCCATTATGTAGTTTCTTACTTACTACAAACGGTCCTTCCCATGGAGGACTTAGCTTGTGCATCCCGTCCTTTTTCTAGATCAGGTGTAACACTAAGTCCCCTTCGTGAAAACTTCGAGTCTTAACCCTGCGGCTATGATAGCAACGCAGGTCCTGCTGATATATGGCTGACCTAGATGCTGCGAGGTCACGTGCTTCTTCTAAAGCATCGAGCGAGCCTTGACGAGCTATCTCATTCTGGGTTTCCACATAAGTAGTCACTCGTGGTGAATCATGACAGATATCACTTGGCAACACCGCCTCAGCTCCATAAACCATAAAAAATGGTGTGTAACCTATTGACCTGTTTGGGTAGTTCTTATGCTCCATAAAACAACAGGCAACTCTTCAACCCAACATCCAACAGTTTTTTCTAACGGAACCTAGAGCCTAGGTTTGATACCTTTAAGTAATTCCTGGTTAGCCCTCTCTGCTTGCCCGTTAGACTGTGGATGTGCCACCGAAGCAAGGTCTAGCCGTATATGATTCTGTTCACAAAACTTCTGCATTGCTCCTTCTGACAAATTTGTTACATTATCTATTATAATGCTATGTGGGTAACCAAATCTGAAAATCAGCTTTTTAGGAAGTTGACTGCTGTAACCGCGTCGCATTTACTGATTTGTTCTGCTTCTACCCACTTTGTGAACTTGTCAACTGCCACCAGCAGATGAGTCTTTTTATCAGCTGACCTTTTCAACGGTCCTACCATGTCAAGTCCCTAGACTACAAAAGGCCAAGTTATGGGAATCATGCATTAATCCTGAGCTGGCACGTGATCCTGCCTTGCATATCTTTCATATCCTTCGCACGTTCTTACTATATGTTCTGCATCAGCGTTTGCGGTTAACCAGAAAAATCCATGTCTGAAAGCTTTATTGACCAAAGATCTGAAACTTGCATGGTGACCGCATTCTCCTGAGTGGATTTCTCTTAAAATTTGACACCCTTCTTCCGGAGAGACACATCTCTAAAAGATTCCAGCCGCACTTTGCTTATGTAACTCACCATTGATAATTGTATATGACTTGGACCTTCTTGTAACCTGACGAGCGATAACCTCGTTCTGCGGGAGCTCACCTCTCATAAGGTATGCCAGGTATGGTTCAGTCCACTCCGGGATTGTATGCAGGGCGGCTACCGATTCTGACTCAGGATCTGGATTTGCCAGGTCTTCCTCTGTTGGGACTTTAAGTGACAGGCTATGAATTTCATCCAAAAAACATTTGGTGGAACTTGTTTTTTTCTGGGGAACCTAGACGAGCCAATGCGTCAGCTGCTTCATTGAGACGTCGATCAATATGATCAACTTGATATCTTTGCAAATGTCTGGCCAGCTGGGTAACCGCACCGTCTATATCCTGCCATAACTGGGTCTTTAGAATCCTAGGTTCCTGTGACTTGTTGAGAAACAAGATCGGAATCACCCAAACATCAAATCCGGGTTATGCTCATCTCTTTCGCAATTCGAAGCCCATGGAGCAAAGCATCATACTCTGCTGCATTATTAGTGCATTTGAATGAAATTTGTAAGACATAGCGAAACTTATCTCCTCTTGGGGATGTTAACACCACACCAGCTCCTGAACCTTCCAGTTGTTGAGACCCATCGAAATGCATAGTCCAGTATTTAGTATCTGGTTTATCCGGTGTAACCTGTAATTGTGTCAGTCATTTATGAACTCGATCAGGGCTTCGGACTTTATTGCAGTCCTTGGCTCATATTTGATATGATATGGCCCCATCTCAATGGCCCACTTTGCAACTCTCTCTGTCGCTTCTCTGTTCTGAATAATATCAGACAGAGGTGATGAACTAACCACAGTAATAGGATGTTCCTGAAAATAGTGCTTCAGCTTACGACTAGCCATCAACACCCCCAAAAACCAGCTTCTGCCAATGTGGGTAACGTTGTTTAGACTCTGTCAGAACCTCGCTTACATAGTAAAACGGCTGCTGGACAAGGCCTTCTTTTCTTCCAGTTTACGTTCCACAACCTCAACCACACTGACCGCCCTGTTATTTGTCGCAATATAAAGTAACATGGGTTCTTTCTTCTCAGGTGCGACCAATATAGGTGCGTTGGAAAGTTTTTTTTTCAGGGCCTCCAATGCCTCATCAGCTTCTTGATTCCACACAAAGGTGTCAGTTTTCTTCAAGAGTCGGTATAAAGGTATAGTCTTTTCGCCTAGTCTGCTTATAAAAAGGATCAAGGTAGCAACACAAAATGTTAGCTTCTGAACGTCTTTCAGGCAAACCGGCCTATTTCAGGTTATGTATTGCCTGAATTTTTTCTGGGTTTGCTTCAATGCCTCTCTCCTAAATAAGGAAACCCAGTAATTTTCTAGCCGGTACTCCAAAGACACAGTTTGTTGGATTGAGCTTCATCTGATATTTGCGTAAACTTGCAAACATTTCTTCCAGGTCTGAGATCAAAGTGTCACCTTTTTGGGATTTGACTACTATGTCATCCACATAAGCGTGCACGTTTCGCCCAATCTGGCTTTCCAAGCAATTCTGGATACAGCTTTGATAAGTTGCCCCTGTATTTCTCAACCCGAAGGGCATTGACGTATAACAGAATGCTCCAAAGGGTGTAATGAATGAGGTATTCTCTTGATCCTCTTCCTACATTTTGATTTGATGATAACCTGAGTATGCATCCAGGAAACATCACAACCAGCCGTAGAGTCTAGAATCTGATCGACACGGGGTAAAGCGAACGGGTCTTTAGGACATGCTTTGTTCAAATCTGTGTAATATATGCACATTCTCTAGGTTCCGTTCTTCTTGAGGACGAGAACTGGATTGGCTAACCACTTTGGGTGTAATACTTAAACTTTCCTTCTCTCTTCTCCAATCGCTTTCCTTCTCTCATCATTGAAACGACGGAGGAACTGACGAATAGGTTTCAGGTTAGGATCAACACTTAAACCTTGCTCAGCAAGTTCCCTTGGGACACCTGGCATGTCAGAAGGTTTCCATGCAAAGATGTCCCAATTCTCACGGAGGAACTTGATGAGCGCGCTTTCCTATTTTTTCTGTCATGCGAGCCCCCATGCTGAACTGCTTAGATGAGTCACCTGGGGTAAAGTCCACCAGCTTGGTGTCTTGAGCAGACTTAAATTTGAACTTGGACACAGTTGATGGTTTTTTGAGCGAGGTCATGTCTTCTGGATCAACTTGCAGTTTATAAAATTTCAACTCATCTTCCGCACAAGCGGTCTCTGCGTATGTGGCATCACCTTCCTTACACTCCAAAGCTATGTCTCTGTCACCATTGACAGTAATATTTCCATGGGGACCTGGCATCTTCAGCTTGAGGTAAACGTAGCAGGATCTGGCCATAAACTTGGCATAAGCTGGCCGTCCGAACAGAGCATGGTACGGACTTTTGAACTTGACCACTTCAAATGCTAACATGTCTGTCCTGTAATTTTCAAATACTCCAAAAGCAACTTCAAGGTATATTTTTCCGATAAGTTGTGTAGAATTACCAGGTACACTCCCATGAAACTCAGTTGATGATGGCTAAGATGTTTATCTTGCAGGTTCATCTTTTTGAACATATCATAGTAAGTATGTTTATACTGCTTCTCCATCCATCAATACTTTGTCTAAATTGTATCCTCCAACTTGTGGATCCACAACCAGAGCCACTCCTCCTGGATTATCAACTCATGGAGGATGGTCAACCCGACTCCAGGTTATGGGTTGTTCTAACCAGTTAAGCCACCTAGGAACAACAGGAGCCACTATGTTGACAACGTGTTTCTGCACCTTTCATTCTCTTCTGCATGAACTGGTAGTGAATACATGATACTGACCCGAGCTTAGCTGCTTTGGATTTGTTTGAAAACCTGAATTTCCTCCTTGGTGACTACCACCCGGGTTAGTTCCCTGGTTACCCTGACCATGGTGACACGGATTATGATTTCCAGGTCCAGAATTGCCACCTCCCGGATGTCCACCTCCCATGTTTCCTGAGTTGCCTCCTCCATTGTTTCCTGGTCCATAGTTGTTACTTCCGCTAGGTCTGAAACCCTGCATGATGAAAAAAATTTCCCAAGAATGATTTGCTAACTTTCCATTTTTACTGTGTCGAGGTCATGGTCATTTTAGAGCTGCTGAGCCTGTGCAAAGCTGTTTGGTCGAAAAATTTGATTTCCTCTGAAATTGGTGCCCTGATGTTGGTTTCTGTAACATGTATTCGTGTTTGCCACTAGATCCGAGGTCCCTTCTCCGTTTTAAGCTTGTTATTACTCTGGTTCTGAGGGTTTCTGTTCCTCTGATTCGGGTTCTGGCTACCCTTAGTCCCAGTTTTCTTTCCCTTTGCAGAGTTCTCATCATCCGAGTATGCGTCCTTTGTTTTATCAGACTCCGCATACTTGGTCATGGCATCCATCAACTCGCTCATATCACTTACGTATCGCTTGATGCATCCCAGCTTATGCTTCAACGGGTCAAATATGCAATTTCTTTCCAATGCTATGACCGCCTGCTGAGCGGCGAGTCTGAAAGATGAATGTATAATATCCGCGACGCGTCGAGACCAGTGCTGGGCTGACTCCCGTTCCATCTGAACCTAGTTTTCCAGGTCTGTAATAGTCGCCGATCGTTTACATGTTCCCTGGAAATTTTTGATAAACTGGTCCTTCAACTCCTGCCATCTATTAATTGAATTTGCGGGCAAATTCTTTAACCAGGACTTCACATGTCCTTCTAACATCACGCTTAAGTACCGCGCGCATACTACGTCCCTTACTTCCAATATCTCCATGGCCATCTCATATCGTTCTATCCAATCCGCAGGCTCCATGTCTGGCGTATAGTTTACAACTCTGCGAGGTCTTTAAAATCAGTCGGTATTCTCTCGTTCTGATTGCCGGACCAAGACACTGTATGCCAATCCTACGAGACCCAGTCGGGGCAAGGTTCGAGACTGCATTCTGAACTGGGGTTGAACATGACCCGGATTTCTGTTTTCTGGTTCCGCAACTCTATGTCCTGTATTTATAACTCCAAGCGCATAGGACATGGTCTGCCTGGGTGGGATCGATTGCTGCCGGTTTGCGTTGCTAGAGCTGGCCGGAACTGGTGAATTTCCATGGTGACTTCTTGGCAAGGAATTCCTGCTATTGTAGGGAGTTGAGTGTATCATGTCCTGGTTACTGTAATTCATCTGCTGAACCACTGCTGTTTGCAAAATCTCGATAGCCCTCCAAGCTTCAATTCCAATAGGATCATTGCGGTTGACTGGAATCTGTGCCAGACTATTTGTTGCTGCCCAAATGTTATCCATTGGATTGTTGAAATGACCTGGTGGCGTACGGAACCTTTCCTCTAGAGGCTGTTCCGGGACTGGAACAGGATTCGGGTTACCATGCAGCTGGATAGGTGGCTGGAAACGTGCCGGATAAACTGGAACTGGAGCGACTGGCGGGTTAATTGGGTGAACCGGCAGAGCAGGGTTAGGTGCCCTGGGCGTCCCAACCGGGGACGTGAACAGGTTCTGAAGGTTGGTAGGTCCCAATCCTGCGCCGAATTCAGTGTTCAACCGGGTATGATTACTCCTGTTCTACATTGAGCTAACTCCCTCTGTCTGAAGTTTAGATGAATCCCTCTCTTTCCATACGTGTTGCTTCCTCCAAGACTTCTGACCGAGCTTTGTTTATACATGTTACCTCCTTCTCGACCTCCCGACGGGCACGACTTATTTCTTGTCGAAGCCTCTCGATCTCTGCGTTACGCTGCACCATGTTCTCCGGGGTAATCGGAGTAGCCAAGACTTCGTTCAGTGAATCCATCGCGGCTATCAGCTCGGGCCTTGGGTTATATGACGCAGGCGCTGTTAAATGAATCACTGTCTCTGACCGCCCAAAGCTCGTTGGGCTGGGTCCTGTTGAACGAGGTATCTATTGGTCCGACTGGGGCTACCGTTGGGCCCGTTGGTGATGTTCCTGCGCCTCCTGATCCTCCTAGAACTGGACTTGAAGTTGAAACAATGTCTGTAATTAAATTGCCACTAGCGTCATACCTGGGCTCCGTAGGTCGTGCAGATCCAACCATGTAAACAGCTACATGGTGAGTTGTTTCCGTTAGACTCTGCAGATCTGGCTCAAGGTCTCCTCTCAACCTGTCTTCAAAGAGCTGGTGGATGGATCCCGTTTCGTCACAGTCATCATTGTTTCCAACTGAAGATTCGCCATCAGAGTATATCATCGTAGCTTCCTCCGAGACAGAGTCTGACTGCTGGTCTGGGTATGGGCCCGTTCTCCTACGAAGCCAACAAAAATGTGGATGCCACCGAAGGGGACTTGAAATCCTGACTCCACCGATGCGAACTCTGTACCCCACGTGTCATGGTTGTAGTACTTTCCACGCCGGCTCCTCCTGAGCCGGCCTATCGTGAGCTTCTCGATCCCAGGTAAGGCTCTTTCGAAAAGACGACGCTTCCGCGAGCAGGCCCCACGGTGGGCGCCAACTGTCGTGGTGTTGTCACGGCAAGTGTCCTCATGCGAGAACTAGATTGCGAGGCCATTGCTACTGAGCGAAACTTCGAAAGGGTTAAGGCAGAAACGAGAGACGCGAGTTTACCCAGGTTCGCCCCCTCGATTGAGGGTAAAACCTACTCATGCCTTCTTACTTATCAGGAAACAAGGTCTCGATTACAAAGGTCCAGTTCTGTCTCTCGACGTCTCGAGTTACCTTGCTATCGACTTTGAGCTTGTCTTTCTACGTCCCAGGGTCTCGCCTTATATAGTGGCCGAGTTCCCCGGGTTACAAAGGATCTGGGTTATACTCGTTGTCGGAGTTCTAGTTAGATCTGGTTCTGGGTCGTCCTGTTCCAGTTCTCCCAGTGACTTGGTCGTCTCCGTCCAGGCCTTGGGCTGACCTTTAGGCCTTGGGCCCTTACGCCTCCCAGCTGAGACCGCATGCCGGTTCCTCTATCTTCTCCGGGTTACGCACATGGTAACCCAGGTCTTCTCTCTGCCGAGTGATCATCACGATCCGGTTCTCCTTGATATAAACTGGACTAGTCACCCTGAGCCGGATGAAGAGGATTCCAGTTTATATGAGCGGTTGGTGAGGCTCCCCCTCACTTATTCCCCCAACAGAAATAATGATGACCGTGACGAAACAGGATCCGTCCACCAGCTCTTTGAAGATAGGTCGGGAGGAGACCTTGAGCCAGATCTGCACAGTCTAACGGAAACAACTCATCATGCAACTGTTTACATGGCTGGACCAGCACGGCCTACGGAGCCCAGGTATGACGCTAGTGGTAATTTAATTACAGACACTATTTCAACTTCGAATCCAATTCTAGGGGGACCAGGATGCCCAGGAGCAGCACCAATGGGACCAACGGTAGCCCCAGTCGGACCGACAGAACCATGTTCAACAGGACCAGGCCCAACGAACTCTAGGCCAGTAGAGACAGTGATTGACTTAACAGCGCCTGCGTCATATAACCCAAGGCCCTAGCTGATAGCCGCGATGGATCCAGTGAACGAAGTCTTGGCTACTCCGATTACCCCGGAGAACTTGGTGCAGCGTAACGCAGAGATTGAGAGGCTTCGTCAGGAAATAAGTTGTGCCCGTCGGGAGATCGAGAAGGAGGTAACATGTATAAACAAAGCTCGGTCAGAAGTCTTGGAGGAAGCAACACGTCTGGAAAGAGAGGGGATTCATCTAAACTTCAGACAGAGGGAGTTAGCTTCAATACAGAATAGGCATTATCATACCCGGTTGAGCAATGAATTCGGCGCAGGATTGGGACCTACCAACCTTCAGAACATGTTCGCATCCCCTGTTGGGACCCCTGGGGCACCTAACGCTGCTCTGCCAGTTCACCCTATGAACCCACCGGTCGCTCCCGTTCCAGTTCATCCGGCGCGTTTTCAGCCACCTATCAAGCTGCATGGTAACCCGAATCCTGCTCCAGTCCCGGAACAACCCCTACAGGAAAGGTTCCATACGCCACCAGGTCATTTCAACAATCCAATGGATAACATTTGGGCAACAACAAATAGTCTGGCACGATTCTAGTCAACCCAAATGATCCTATTGGAATTTAAGCTCGGAGGGCCATCGATATGTTGCAAACAGAAGTGTATCAGCTGATGAATTACAGTAACCAGGACAGGATACACTCAACTCCCTACAATAGCAGGAATTCCTTGCCAAGGATTCACCATGGAAATTCACCGGTTCCGGCCGGCTCTAGCAACGCAAACCGGCAACAACCTATCCCACCCAGGCAGACTGTATCCTATGCGCCTGGAGTTGTAAATACAGGACATAGAGTTGCGGAACCAGAAAACAGAAATCCGGGTCATGTTCAACCCCCAGTTCAGAATGCAGTATCAAACCCCGCCCTGACTGGGTCTCGCAGGATTGGCATTCAGTGTCTTGGTCCGGCAATCAGTAACGAGAGAATACCGGCTGATTTTAAAGGACCTGTAAACTATACGCCAGACATGGAGCCTGCAGATTGGATAGAAGGATATGAGATGGTCATGGAGATATTGGAAGTAAGCGACGCAGTATGCGCGCGATACTTAAGCGTGATGTTAGAAGGACCTGCGAAGTCCTGGTTGAAGAATTTGCCCGCAAATTCAATTAATAGCTAGCAGGAGTTGAAGGACCAGTTCATCAAAAAAATTCAGGGAACATGTAAATGACCTACGACTATTACAGACCTGGAAAACTATGTTCAGAAGGAAGAGGAGTCTGCCCAGCACTGGTCTCTGCGTGTCGCGGAAATTATACATTCATCTGTCGGACTCACCGCTCAGCAGGCAGTCATAGCATTGGAAAGAAATTGCAGATTTGACCCGTTGAAGCATAAGCTGGGACACATCAAGCAATACGTAAGTGATATGAGCGAGCTGATGGATGTCATGACCAAATATGCGGAGTCTGACAAAACAAAGGACGCGGACTTGGATGATGAGAAGTATGCAAAGGGAATGAAAACTGGGACCAAGGGTAGGCAGAACCCGAACCAGAGCAACAACAACCCTCAGAACCAGAATAATAACAAGCGCAAAAACGGAGAAGGGATCTCGGATCTAGTGGCAAATAAGAATACAGGTTACAGAAACCAGCGCCAGGGTAACAATTTCAGAGGAAATCAATTTTTTGACCAAATAGCTTTGCACAGGCTCAGCAGGCTCTGGAAGGACCATGTCCTTGACACAGAAAAAACGGAAAATTAGCAAATCATTCTTGGGAAAATTGTTTCATCATGCAGGGTTTCAGACCTAGCGGAAGTAACAACTATGGACCAGGAAACAACGGAGGTTGCAACCTAGGAAATATGGGAGGTGGACATCCGGGAGCTGGCAATTCTGGACCTGGAAATCATAATCCGGGTAACCATGGTCAAGGGTAACTAGGGAACTAACCCGGGTGGTAGCCACCAAGGAGGAAATTCTGGTTTTCAAACAAATCCAAAGCAGTTAAGCTCAGGGTCAGTATCATGTATTCACTACCTAGTTCATGTGGGAGAGAACAAAAGGTGCGGAAACGCGTAGTCAACGCAGTAGCTCCTGCTGTTCCTAGGTGGCTCAATTGGTTAGAACAACCCATAACATGGAGTCGGGCAGATCATCCTCCGCGAGTTGATAATCCAGGAGGAGTGGCTCTGGTTGTGGCTCCACAATTTGGATGATACAAGTTAGACAAAGTGTTGATGGATGGAGGAAGCAGTATAAACATCCTTTACTATGATACGTTCAAGAGGATGAACTTGCGAGAGAAACAACTTCAGCCATCATCAACTGTGTTTCATGGGATTCTACCTGGTAAGTCTGCACAACCTATCAGAAAAATATACCTTGAAATTGCTTTTGGAGTATTTGAAAATTACAGGACAGAGTGTAGAGGCCCCAAAACGGAAGGTCTAGAACCCCTCATATGCATACATTCACGATCCCAGGAAATTCAGTCGTGAACAACATATGAAGTGGTACACAGATACATCATCCATTACACGAATAACAACAGTCTTACAAGCCAATGGTCACATGACCAAGTCTTTATTAGCTGTCTCGCAGGACATGCGAAGTCTCACATCTCACAAACACAGAGGAAAACAAACGCACGTAGATAGCCCATGTCACGCCGTCACCGACAGGCTGCTGACCGGGAGCCGGGCCTAGTTCGCATAGTCGTCAGAGTAGTGCACTTCCTCGTATTCTACCTCCAAAGGCGTCTCCTCAAAGTCTGGCCTAGTAAATAGCCAGGGGCGAAACCGATATGAGTACTTTTGAATGTACTCAGCAAGTCATCCTTCATACACTTACCAAATGCATCATGCTTATATGGTGTATAGGAAGGCCATAAATAGGGTTCACTACCCATGATGTACATCTAAGACGACACCATAGTTGCAGTCATGTTAATCTGTATCTTCGTTGAAGAAGATACTTCAGAAGAAAATAATATAGTTTTTCTTTCTCTTGTAGATATCGCATGTACAAGAGGTTTTATAAAAGAAAGTTTTCTTTGCAAAATTTCTTGGAACAACATGTCCAGATCCTTCATCGGTACCTCTCAGGTACAAGTCCTTTGTTCAGAAACACATTTTGAAAACTTGAAAAAATACTAGCTACATGTCCTTTCAACTGCCCATATCCGAGGGCTCGGCTATTCTGAATAGTTTTACTCTGCAGAGGTGTACACATTCCACTAGATCCAATCATCTGCCATGAACCACCCATGGATCGACACAGCGATATGCAAGCATCAGAAGAATGATCCTAAATGTCCACTCTGACACAAGCTAGTATATGCTCATTCCTTCAGGTGGGATGTTATCCCCGGCATGAGGTCCCACCCTGCCTAGCCGGGAGGCCCAACTGTCGCTTCCGGGGGGTAACTTAATCCCTCACTTTGTATGTCCCGTTACTCCCTCCTGGCGACACTTCGGTTCAGAGAATCATCCTCTCTATAGCATCTTGGAATGAAACACACACTAACGAGTTCAAGTATCTAGATAGGCCCCATACCCATGTTGGGGTAGAGTGGCAGTACTTCTTGGTTGTCCAGCGAAGACTAGGTTATGTGCCTTTTTGTAAAACAATTTAAAACAACTCCTTAGCTCCCCCGGTGAACAAGGTCCCGCCTTTCCACCGTGGACTTCTCATAGAACCATTTTGTTTGCAAAAGCACATTTTAAAAGAGTCCACTTAGGGACTCAAGCTTATTATATTAGGAGGTATTTATATACCTTATGGTGGGTAAAGTCTTGGTAACACCAAGTTGACTAATGGCAAAGTGATAATATACTATATAATAATATTAGTAATATTCACTCAATAAAAATAGTTTTTGGTAATCAAGTTTTTGAAAACTTCAGAAGTAGATGTTGCATGATAGATAATGATAAGTAAAATAACAGCAAACTTTAAGGATTGCTTGCCTTGGAGGAAACGAGGGTCTTGCTCGTGGTCACAACAGGAGTGGTAGTAATAACCTCCGGCTCCAACTATCTCTTCGTCGGTTTCTATCATCGTAAAATAAAAGTAATGACACTCAATCAGAACCTTACTAAGCAAGCAATTACACTCAACTATAACATACAGCAAGCAATGAACACACAAGTTCATAAAACAATTCCACACAAGCATGCATCAAAAATAATAATATTTACTATTATTACTACAACTACTATGGTTGAAATAAATTATTTCTCAACTGTGGTGACCCAGCACACCACTGCATGTGTAGTGCGCAAGTCGGTGACATAATACTCACAGAAGGACTTATCCGTGGATATTACATCTCTCAGAGTGGTACAACAGAAACACAGCGGGTCCAAGCAAAGCTATAGGATACAAACTTCATTACAAAATCTTGAGAATCTCTTTGATGAATCCAGAAGATCTCATACAAATGAACATCAGAAGAAGCAATTCGAAGCTCCAAGCCGGAGAAGAACTCTAGCTCATAACTAATCCACTACGGCTGATGTCAGCCCTAATCTATGGCTTATAACTACTAAGTCCAAGAATGGACTCTACCTACACCTTGATAGCTTGTCCTCCACCAGTGTTGTTGATGATGATACTTTACCTACTAAGTAGTAGATCACTCCACGTAGCTTCATGAGGTAGTGATGGCTTCACGATGACGACTTCCATATGCTTCCACTCTAAGCAGGGGGTCAAACGGGATAGAATGAGTAACGAGCGTTACTCAACAAGTTCATGATAAATAGTGGGTGGTTGATGCACAAACTACAGCTTTAGACTCGAAAGAGTCATAAGCTAATGCAAGGTTTTTTTGTAAATATTTCTTCAAGAGGTTGCTTTTAATTATGAAAACTATGCCCGCCAGATCTTCACAGGATTAGACCTTTCATGGAGTTTCCTTTCCTGCGGCGTTCGCAGCTCCTTCCCGGAACAAGGGGTAACATGCCACATCCTTTTACACTCTGCAGAGGTGCGTTACTTTACCCATGGACGACCAAGACCATGTTGCACAACCAGGCTCGAGATCCTGTCCACTCCCACTCAGGTGTGGGGCCCGGTAGTTGGTCCAAGCCAAACCGTGCTTCTCCGCACAACGCATGCCCACCCATTTCCACCAGCAGGTTGAACGCCTGATTCCACCCCTCACGATGGAGATCTACGCGCCTCTGGCAGACACTCATAGACCCCAGATCCCGTGGGACGTAAGGGCTCCCACCCATGTGCATGTAGTCCCGCAAGACCTATAGCGTACGTCTCTGGCAGTCCGTTAACATGCGAACGAGAAAAGTACCACAGCTGACTTACTCCCCCCATAGAAGACCCATGGTTAACGCGAATTTACGGCGCAAGAATCCTGACGGCAGTTGTTGTTAATTCCTAGGTAATACGTTCCCATGCAGATGGAACCTTCCTTTGACCTATTCATCTTACCATGGTTCCATCCGCCCACCATATAGAACACTACCACTCGGGTAGTCATTCAAATAGTCAGATTATTATAAAAATAGGATCATACCTTCTTTTGAGAGTAGGTGATAATACGATAGGGTTTTTGCAAATAGTTTGTTATGAGATACTACAAAGGATATAAGCAAGTGATGAACTTGCCTGAGATTGAAATAATGACAATAATAATCCAGGTCTTCTGGGTTCGAGGGTCGCGTAGAAAATCCCGACTTCTGAAAAATAGCAAAGTAGTCCCGGTAAGGACTACAGAGAACACTGGCAAGATGATATATGCATAATAATGAGATGCATCGTGAAATTCCCTGGAAAATACCCCAGCTTACAAGTGTAAACTATGTTTGATATGATAACTTAATCTTATGAGTTTTAGGTGAATTGTTTCATTACTTGTGGTGATGTGGTTATTACTTCTTTTAGACTTACATGTGTTTTATTTTTATTTAGCAAACAATTGTTATCTTGTTTAGGTAAAAGGGTTTATTACTTGATTAAATAACAAAACAACAACACATGGAAAATAATTATTGAATAGATAACAGACACATTTTATTTTATCTTCGAAAGTGTAGAGCTAATGATAATGAGTTTAGTTGAAAACGACGAGCTAATAAATCTACTCTATCATGACACAACTTCTTAATGACTAGTGATGATAGGTTTAGTAGGTGCGAAAACATGGGGTTTTATTAATAAGGAAAATAATGTTTGGGGTAGTTGTTTATGGTTATAATGGAATATTACAGAATTCCATTATACTCTTTAAAACAATTCTATAAGTTGAAGAAAATGTTTTATGTTTAACCTATTTTAATTGGAAATTCTTTTCTCTTTAATTTGATATAATGCAATGCTTCTGAAAAGATTTGCACAAACTATTAATTTATTGATTTTAAATGAAGTAAATGACTAGGCAAATATTGAACACATGAAAACTTAGCCAAATGGCTTTGAAAACATCATAGATGAGTTGCATGAGTCATTTGGAACATTTTGGTATATAACTTGTATTTTTCTGATTTTATGAATTATTTATTATTTTCCAGAGTTAATGGTTATTATTATTACTACTATTACTTCTTAATTTTATGTAATTAGTTAAGTACTTATTGGTTTCTCAGAAAACATAGATTATGGAATGTTTTGAAATGATCAAGTATTGAATTAAGTTTTGAGAAGACATAATTTTATTTGGTTGGTTATTCTAAATCAAGTTTTGTGTTGTAAAATTATTATTTTAAAATTATAATTTTAAGACTATTAGTATTATTGGATTATTTTTCCTAGTTTTTAAAATACAACTATTTTACCAGATTAGTTATATTGTAAATATTTGAAGTTTGTAGAATTTTATTGATTATTTTTATATTATTTTATAACTCTTTTATTAAAGATTTAGGCAATTACTATTCTGCCCCTTGGCTGACAGGTGGTCCCTGGGGTTAGGGTTGGACCTAACCCACTGGTCTGGTCGGGCCGGACCAGACCAGGCGCACACACACCCGAGCCCCCCTCCTCTTCTCCTCCTTCCTCTGCACAAGGCGACGCCGAGGCGATCTCATCGCCCGCCTCCCCTCCGGCGATTTCTTCTCCCCTCTCCGTCCATCTCCGCCACCGTGACCTATCGCCACCGCTTCTCCTCCCTGCCCTCTTCAACGCTTCCTTCTTCGATCTGGTTTTCTCCCTCGGTGTTCCCCGTGGACAACCCCTGCCCTAACCCTAGGGTTCGGGTACCCGGGTGCTCCACCACCTCTCCGGTGACCTGGGCTTCTCGAGGTGATCCCTGGATGCTCTTGGAGGCTGAGGTGCTGCTGCTGCTGCTTGGGTGGCTAGGTTTCCGAGTCGACGTCGCCGGGACGGCCTCCTGGAGGCAACCGCGGCCCGCCGCTGTGCATCGCTCCACCAACTGGCCGTGGTCACCACGAAGGTGACCACCTGTAAGTGCTCCTCTCTCCTCTCTCTGCCCTCTAACCTCTCTCTCTCTCTCGGACTCTTCCTTTCCCCTTGCTCTGGAGCCTAGCCATCGAGCTAGCTCATACTGTGCCTCCTTGTGATGCTCTCTTGTTACTAACTATCTGATGACAATTCCTATTAACTTGTATAGAATTCCTAATGTTCTATAGGTGTGCTAGGTTGTTTGATAGATGTTACTCTGGATAATTATTCAGAGAATATGCCATCAATCCAAGTTTCCAATTTTACTGTTTTTATGTCCTAATTCAGTGGTCCTGTGGTATCAGATCCTTGGATCTGGTGCCCATCACCCTGTATGTGGTTGTGGCATAATTCCAGTGACTTTGGCTGGTGATTTGACTCAAGTCCCCTTTGCTAAAAACCTTGATATCTAGTGGTTATGATATTTCTTTGTATCACATGATAAGAACGGATCACTACACCTGATATATTTTCCTTCTTTGAGACTTATAGTTTAAGAACAGATGCTTGCACTAGTACTCTTAGCCCCAAGCCAATGATGCAATAGTCTGAGGCCCTAATTTTATATAAGTACAGATACTATGCTTGAGCTAGTTACAAATCTAAGATGTTGGATTAATTATTGGGCATCTCTATATGCCAACTGGTGGGTGCTACTCTGAACCTTAGGGTTTAGAGGATGTGCCACCATGTCCCTCTTGTGTTTCCAAGGAACATTTGAATTGGTGAGTTGTGTTTGAGGTACCAATTTTGATGGTTCTGGTGCCCAGCAACTACACTATTGATTGTTTGGTTAATATATCTGATAAGAACAGATGAATGCTTGTGGAATTGCCCTTAGGCCCATGATGTTGTTCTGAGGCATTTTTCTTAAGATAAGAACATATATTATACTTGTTTTTAAACCCCTGTGATGTGATTAGCATAGAAACACTATGCAAGACTGAGGGAAATAAATCCCAACCCCTCTATGTGCATAGCTTAGCAATTTCTTGCTGAGTTGTGTGTAGAGATCAACCTGTTATGTGTTGATGCTGGGATGGTGTGTTGATCTTGTGGATCTACTGCTGGGTGGTGTTGCTGGCTTGTTGGCCTTCTCCCTGCAGTTCCTGCTCCCTTGATCCTCTAGCTCCAGGCTTGTCCTTGCTTTGCCTTGCTCCAGGTATGCTTCCCCAGCTTGTGACTTGGCCTTGTTGTTATCCTACTGGATCTATGGTCTCACAGATCTTTGTTGGATGAATTGATTTGTGGTGCTGTGGTTTCCTGGTGGTTGTTCTTGCTGTTCTTGCTGGAGTTGTGCAACTCGAGCTGTGAACAGGGGAAAGTGAGCTTGGTCTCCTCTCCCTTGCGGCTGATGTGGTATTTATACCACAACAGGGGTCTTGACAGCACCAAAGTGTGCTGGTGAGTGTGATGTGTGCTTGTCTACGTTGCCTAGGATATTTCCTGGGAGATGTGCTCGGTTTGCACTTGGTCTTATCCTGGTGCTATACTTATTTTTGGACTTGACACTTGTATTTCCTGATGACTAGCCAATGAGATTATATCGAGGCTTTTTCTCTGATTTGAACAGATACTAAACTTGTCTAAGCTTAAACTCGATGATGCGATTAGTAGTGCACCTCACTACCTGGCTGAGAGTACTAACCCCACTGATCTTATCTTTTTATTTTCCTTTGTTTTTTTTCTTGTTTTTTTTGCAGGTACAAAAGATCAATTGGAGACTTGAAGATTTGCTAGAAATAGTTTAAGAATTTATTTTGTAAATGTCACTTGTAATAGAACATGTAATTTTCCATTTGTTGGAATACGTAATGACTTTGTATTATGGTTATATTATTAATAAAGTTAATTGTTTTCTTTTTCTTATACACAAGGAAATTGGAAATGTCCAATATTTGTTATTTATTAATTAGTTCCATTTGATTATGGTAATTGTATTTTCTTGATTATTCAATTTGAATTTCCAATTCAAATTCAAACTCAAATTTCAAATTCAAACATCCCTAAGTTGAAATAATTCAAATTTGATCCCCTCAACTCCAATATAGTCTAGAGATCATGTCAAAATTTTACCTTCCTCCAGTATCGATCTCTCTCCATTAGGATATCGATGGAACCTCGATCACTCCAGGGTCTAGTATTTGCGAATAAGTCTCCAGTTGCCACTTCTCGTCTGATGATGTCTTAGAGTCAATTACCAGTTTGTTCTTGTATAACTTAACCTAATGAAATTCCAGTGTTTAATGCCCTCAGAAATAATCTGCTTACAAGATTGATCAGGTCCTGTACTCAAATTATTCTTGTATGACACCAAACACCAGGATTCCACCCCCTCAGTTTATGTCTCCTGATCTTAGCTCCCTCATGGTTTGCTTCTCTTGTAGCCTTGGTCATGCAGGAATGTAGACAAGAGTTTGGAAAGATCACAGACAGTGATCAGGGTTTAGTATTGGTTTAAGAAGGTTTGTTTCCTCATTCAGGTTCATCCTTCAGGACTGATAAGATCATCCAGCTATACATGACTAACTTGCAGAAGTAAGATCATTAATTGTGTGATTTGGCTACTCACCCCTCTTCGAGTTCTAGATACCTAGTTGATTTCTCTCAAGTCACTTATAGACTTGAGGTTAGGCTTGTTGAGAGTTAGTGTTGGTCACAGCCAATTATGGTTTGTGTAACCAGATGATTTGGTTTCTTAAGATACTTCTTATAAAGATCACTCCAATTGTACTCTTGACTAGATGATCTAGACCTATTTCATCATGTCAAGTGAAACATTGGTCACTTTGGTTTATTTAAACTTTCGCGCCAAAATTTCCCGTATTTTTAAATGCATGCTTTGAAAATGCACATATTATATTTAGATCCTTATAACCTCCCAAACACTGGGATGTTACAGTATCTCCCCCTTAACAAGAACTTCGTCCCGAAGTTCAACCTCTCTTACGTAAGAATGGTAGAGAGAACTTCTGTAGACCGTTGATTCTTCACAATTGTTTTCTTGTGTTGATCTTGGCATGTGTAACCTCTTGTCTTGATTGTTCACCTTCCACTGTCTTGCATGATAATCTGATACTAAGCCTGTTGCTATGACAACTCTGTTTTGTTACTCGGCCTTCCTAATGGTCTCACGAAGAATACATGGTATTTCCACCATATAGTGGATACCAGGTTTCATTCTCCGATGAATAGGTATGGTTTCCTAACTCTCACAACTTACTGAAGAACAATTGGTACATCCACCAGGTGATGAACAACCAATAAGATTCTTCCGATACACTGGATATTGTCTATGGTTTGGACTCCATTTCGTTCCATCTAATGGTCTTAAGATAAAGATTTTTCAAAGAAACTTGTACAAAGTAGTGTACACTTACTTACACTCTTCTAATTAGAAAAAATATCTTCGAGTTTCCTCGAGTTTTGCTTTTTTTTCCTATAGATGACTATAACATATTCCACCGGTTCCTTCCGATGGTCCTTCTACATCTTTGGTTTTTGACTTCTACCGGGTGACTCTATAAGTTAACTTATCGACCTTCTATGTAATTCTTTCTAGGATATACTACTCATGTTATCATCTTGGCATCACTTGTGGTATATATCCATGTGTTGATAAAGTATGCCACCAACTCCACACAAGATGTGGAATGTGGTCCATTCCCATCAGTGGCTTCATTGATTTCTGCCTTCTTGACTTCAAAGACTTCCAGAGCTTTGATAGTTGCTTCAATCAGCTGAGATTTCAGACCGCTCTCATACTAATCCTATACCCTCTAGACCAGTAACATCAAGATAGAACTCAATGTTTGCACATGCATCTGCACACCAGGTTCAATCTTCATGCACAGATTTAGTCAATCAAAGATCCAAATGAAATCCAATAAATCCCCAAATGCATTTATATAACACTCATGCATCAAAAGCCCATGAAATAAAAGTACTTAGAGTAAAACGTCTCAAGTACCAAGGCTCTTAAATGCTATACACAACAAGTAGGTATATATTACCTTGTAATCCTATTCTACACAACCACTCTTTGCCTAAGTAATTACTCCAATTGCATGCCTTTTTGCAATGGAATAAACCAAGACAAAATTATCCTATAGTAGTTGTTGTATAACTTGGTTCCAAATAGGACTAAGTACTATGTGATTGAATTACTTCATCTTGATTATGATAAGCTTATCATGGCATCTATTGATCCTTCATGGTGTTGGTCACGTCGTAGGAGTAGTAATGTAGCTTCCATCAATGCTTATGCCTTCTCCTAATTCTATACTATACTATGATGATTCACCTATAGACTTGATAACTAAGGATATGGTATATACCCCATAGTTACCATGTCTTAACGAAAGTTCATGATTCTCAAACATTCCTTATTGTTAATTCTTATACTTTCTCTATACCATGTTCTACTCCATCCTATTCATTCATAGAATGGGGTAATCATCACTTTGACTTAATCATCTCCGACTATGTCAGAGCTCTCTTTTTCTCAATAACACTGATACATGATAGACTTCTAACTATTCATACCTAGGTATTAAGAAAATAGATAAGTATATTTACTCAAGTTGAGTAGGAAGATTCTATACAAGTATGATTATATCATTCTCAAGTGAATGATCATCATAGTTGTAGGAAATATGGTTTAGATAAGATGGCTTCCTATAGTCTTTACCAACCTACAGATCTCCTAAAAGGTTTTAAACCTATGGTCGCTTCGCTCTGATACCATCTGTGGTGACCCAGCACACCACTGCATGTGTAGTGCGCAAGTCGGTGACATAATACTCACAGCAGGACTTATCCGTGGATATTACATCTCTCAGAGTGGTACAACAGAAACACAGCGGGTCCAAGCAACGCTATAGGATACAAACTTCATTACAAAATCTTGAGAATCTCTTTGATGAATCCAGAAGATCTCATACAAATGAACATCAGAAGAAGCAATTCGAAGCTCCAAGCCGGAGAAGAACTCTAGCTCAGAACTAATCCACTACGGCTGATGTCAGCCCTAATCTATGGCTTATAACTACTAAGTCCAAGAATGGACTCTAACTACACCTTGATAGCTTGTCCTCCACCAGTGTTGTTGATGATGATACTTTACCTACTAAGTAGTAGATCACTCCACGTAGCTTCATGAGGTAGTGATGGCTTCACGATGACGACTTCCATATGCTTCCACTCTAAGCAGGGGGTCAAACGGGATAGAATGAGTAACGAGCGTTACTCAACAAGTTCATGATAAATAGTGGGTGGTTGATGCACAAACTACAGCTTTAGACTCGAAAGAGTCATAAGCTAATGAAAGGTTTTTTTGTAAATCTTTCTTCAAGAGGTTGCTTTTAATTCTGAAAACTATGCCCGCCAGATGTTCACAGGATTAGAACTATCATGGAGTTGCCTTTCCTGCGGCGTTCGCAGCTCCTTCCCGGAACAAGGGGTAACATGCCACATCCTTTTACACTCTGCAGAGGTGCGTTACTTTACCCATGGACGACCAAGACCATGTTGCACAACCAGGCTCGAGATCCTGTCCACTCCCACTCAGGTGTGGGGCCCGGTAGTTGGTCCAAGCCAAACCGTGCTTCTCCGCACAACGCATGCCCACCCATTTCCACCAGCAGGTTGAACGCCTGATTCCACCCCTCACGATGGAGATCTACGCGCCTCTGGCAGACACTCATAGACCCCAGAGCCCGTGGGACGTAAGGGCTCCCACCCATGTGCATGTAGTCCCGCAAGACCTACAGCGTACGTCTCTGGCAATCCGTTGACATGCGAACGAGAAAAGTATCACGGCTGACTTACTCCCCCCATAGAAGACCCATGGTTAACGCGAATTTATGGTGCAAGAATCCTGACGGCAGTTGTTGTTAATTCCTAGGTAATACGTTCCCATGCAGATGGAACCTTCCTTTGACCTATTCATCTTACCATGGTTCCATCCGCCCACCATATAGAACACTACCACTTGGGTAGTCATTCAAATAGTCAGATTATTATAGAAATAGGATCATGCCTTCTTTTGAGAGTAGGTGATAATACGATAGGGTTTTTGCAAATAGTTTGTTATGAGATACTGCAAAGGATATGAGCAAGTGATGAACTTGCCTGAGATTGAAATAATGACAATAATAATCCAGGTCTTCTGGGTTCGAGGGTCGCGTAGAAAATCCCGACTTCTGAAAGATAGCAAAGTAGTCCCGGTAAGGACTACAGAGAACACTGGCAAGATGATATATGCATAATAATGAGATGCATCGTGAAATTCCCTGGAAAATACCCCAGCTTACAAATGTAAACTATGTTTGATATGATAACTTAATCTTATGAGTTTTAGGTGAATTGTTTCATTACTTGTGGTGATGTGGTTATTACTTCTTTTAGACTTACATGTGTTTTACTTTTATTTAGCAAACAATTGTTATCTTGTTTAGGTAAAAGGGTTTATTACTTGATTAAATAACAAAACAACAACACATGGAAAATAATTATTGAATAGATAACAGACACATTTTATTTTATCTTCGAAAGTGTAGAGCTAATGATAATGAGTTTAGTTGAAAACGACGAGCTAATAAATCTACTCTATCATGACACAACTTCTTAATGACTAGTGATGATAGGTTTAGTAGGTGCGAAAACATGGGGTTTTATTAATAAGGAAAATAATGTTTGGGGTAGTTGTTTATGGTTATAATGGAATATTACAGAATTCCATTATACTCTTTAAAACAATTCTATAAGTTGAAGAAAATGTTTTATGTTTAACCTATTTTAATTGGAAATTCTTTTCTCTTTAATTTGATATAATGCAATGCTTCTGAAAAGATTTGCACAAACTATTAATTTATTGATTTTAAATGAAGTAAATGACTAGGCAAATATTGAACACATGAAAACTTAGCCAAATGGCTTTGAAAACATCATAGATGAGTTGCATGAGTCATTTGGAACATTTTGGTATATAACTTGTATTTTTCTGAATTTATGAATTATTTATTATTTTCTAGAGTTAATGGTTATTATTATTACTACTATTACTTCTTAATTTTATGTAATTAGTTAAGTACTTATTGGTTTCTCAGAAAACATAGATTATGGAATGTTTTGAAATGATCAAGTATTGAATTAAGTTTTGAGAAGACATAATTTTATTTGGTTGGTTATTCTAAATCAAGTTTTGTGTTGTAAAATTATTATTTTAAAATTATAATTTTAAGACTATTAGTATTATTGGATTATTTTTCCTAGTTTTTAAAATACAACTATTTTACCAGATTAGTTATATTGTAAATATTTGAAGTTTGTAGAATTTTATTTATTATTTTTATATTATTTTATAACTCTTTTATTAAAGATTTAGGCAATTACTATTCTGCCCCTTGGCTGACAGGTGGTCCCTAGGGTTAGGGTTGGACCTAACCCACTGGTCTGGTCGGGCCGGACCAGACCAGGCGCACACACACCCGAGCCCCCCTCCTCTTCTCCTCCTTCCTCTGCACAAGGCGACGCCGAGGCGATCTCATCGCCCGCCTCCCCTCCGGCGATTTCTTCTCCCCTCTCCGTCCATCTCCGCCACCGTGACCTATCGCCACCGCTTCTCCTCCCTGCCCTCTTCAACGCTTCCTTCTTCGATCTGGTTTTCTCCCTCGGTGTTCCCCGTGGACAACCCCTGCCCTAACCCTAGGGTTCGGGTACCCGGGTGCTCCACCACCTCTCCGGTGACCTGGGCTTCTCGAGGTGATCCCTGGATGCTCTTGGAGGCTGAGGTGTTGCTGCTGCTGCTTGGGTGGCTAGGTTTCCGAGTCGACGTCGCCGGGACGGCCTCCTGGAGGCAACCGCGGCCCGCCGCTGTGCATCGCTCCACCAACTGGCCGTGGTCACCACGAAGGTGACCACCTGTAAGTGCTCCTCTCTCTGCCCTCTAACCTCTCTCTCTCTCTCGGACTCTTCCTTTCCCCTTGCTCTGGAGCCTAGCCATCGAGCTAGCTCATACTGTGCCTCCCTGTGATGCTCTCTTGTTACTAACTATCTGATGACAATTCCTATTAACTTGTATAGAATTCCTAATGTTCTATAGGTGTGCTAAGCTGTTTGATAGGTGTTACTCTGGATAATTATTCAGAGAATATGCCATCAATCCAAGTTTCCAATTTTACTATTTTTATGTCCTAATTCAGTGGTCCTGTGGCATCAGATCCTTGGATCTGGTGCCCAGCACCCTGTATGTGGTTGTGGCATAATTCCAGTGACTTTGGCTGGTGATTTGACTCAAGTCCCCTTTGCTAAAAACCTTGGTATCTAGTGGTTATGATATTTCTTTGTATCACATGATAAGAACAGAGCACTACACCTGATATATTTTCCTTCTTTGAGACTTATAGTTTAAGAACAGATGCTTGCACTGGTACTCTTAGCCCCAAGCCAATGATGCAATAGTCTGAGGCCCTAATTTTATATAAGTACAGATACTATGCTTGAGCTAGTTACAAATCTAAGATGTTGGATTAATTATTGGGCATCTCTATATGCCAACTGGTGGGTGCTACTCTGAACCTTAGGGTTCAGAGGATGTGCCAACATGTCCCTCTTGTGTTTCCAAGGAACATTTGAATTGGTGAGTTGTGTTTGAGGTACCAATTTTGATGGTTCTGGTGCCCAGCAACTACACTATTGATTGTTTGGTTAATATATCTGATAAGAACAGATTAATGCTTGTGGAATTGCCCTTAGGCCCATCATGTTGTTCTGAGGCATTTTTCTTAAGATAAGAACATATATTATACTTGTTTTTAAACCCCTGTGATGTGATTAGCATAGCAACACTATGCTAGACTGAGGGAAATAAATCCCAACCCCTCTCTGTGCATAGCTTAGCAATTTCTTGCTGAGTTGTGTGTAGAGATCAACCTGTTATGTGTTGATGCTGGGATGGTGTGTTGATCTTGTGGATCTACTGCTGGGTATTGTTGCTGGCTTGTTGGCCTTCTCCCTGCAGTTCCTGCTCCCTTGATCCTCTGGCTCCAGGCTTGGCCTTGCTTTGCCTTGCTCCAGGTATGCTTCCCCAGCTTGTGACTTGGCCTTGTTGTTATCCTACTGGATCTATGGTCTCACAGATCTTTGTTGGATGAATTGATTTGTGGTGCTGTGGTTTCCTGGTGGTTGTTCTTGCTGTTCTTGCTGGAGCTGTGCAACTCGAGCTGTGAACATGGGAAAGTGAGCTTGGTCTCCTCTCCCTTGCGGCTGATGTGGTATTTATACCACAACAGGGGTCTTGACAGCACCAAAGTGTGCTGGTGAGTGTGCTGTGTGCTTGTCTACGTTGCCTAGGATATTTCCTGGGAGATGTGCTCGGTTTGCACTTGGTCTTATCCTGGTGCTATACTTATTTTTGGACTTGACACTTGTATTTCCTGATGACTAGCCAATGAGATTATATCGAGGCTTTTTCTCTGATTTGAACAGATACTAAACTTTTCTAAGCTTAAACTCGATGATGCGATTAGTAGTGCACCTCACTACCTGGCTGAGAGTACTAACCCCACTGATCTTATCTTTTTATTTTCCTTTGTTTTTTTTCTTGTTTATTTTGCAGGTACAAAAGATCAATTGGAGACTTGAAGATTTGCTAGAAATAGTTTAAGAATTTATTTTGTAAATGTCACTTGTAATAGAACATGTAATTTTCCATTTGTTGGAATATGTAATGACTTTGTATTATGGTTATATTATTAATAAAGTTAATTGTTTTCTTTTTCTTATACACAAGGAAATTGGAAATGTCCAATATTTGTTATTTATTAATTGGTTCCATTTGATTATGGTAATTGTATTTTCTTGATTATTCAATTTGAATTTCCAATTCAAATTCAAACTCAAATTTCAAATTCAAACATCCCTGAGTTGAAATAATTCAAATTTGATCCCCTCAACTCCAATATAGTCTAGAGATCATGTCAAAATTTTACCTTCCTCCAGTATCGATCTCTCTCCATTAGGATATCGATGGAACCTCGATCACTCCAGGGTCTAGTATTTGCGAATAAGTCTCCAGTTGCCACTTCTCGTCTGATGATGTCTTAGAGTCAATTACCAGTTTGTTCTTGTATAACTTAACCTAATGAAATTCCAGTGTTTAATGCCCTCAGAAATAATCTGCTTACAAGATTGATCAGGTCCTGTACTCAAATTATTCTTGTATGACACCAAACACTAGGATACCACCCCCTCAGTTTATGTCTCCTGATCTTAGCTCCCTCATGGTTTGCTTCTCTTGTAGCCTTGGTCATGCAGGAATGTAGACAAGAGTTTGGAAAGATCACAGACAGTGATCAGGGTTTAGTATTGGTTTAAGAAGGTTTGTTTCCTCGTTCAGGTTCATCCTTCAGGACTGATAAGATCATCCAGCTATACATGACTAACTTGCAGAAGTAAGATCATCAATTGTGTGATTTGGCTACTCACCCCTCTTCGAGTTCTAGATACCTAGTTGATTTCTCTCAAGTCACTTGTAGACTTGAGGTTAGGCTTGTTGAGAGTTAGTGTTGGTCACAGCCAATTATGGTTTGTGTAACCAAATGATTTGGTTTCTTAAGATACTTCTTATAAAGATCACTCCAATTGTACTCTTGACTAGATGATCTAGACCAATTTCATCATGTCAAGTGAAACATTGGTCACTTTGGTTTATTTAAACTTTCGCGCCAAAATTTCCCGTATTTTAGATGCATGCTTTGCAAATGCAAATATTATATTTAGATCCTTATAACCTCCCAAACACTGGGATGTTACATCAACCAAATGAGATGGAACCAGTGGGTGTTCCACTAAGTTTTTCATGTCATTTAAGAGGTATTATCCTCTGGTCCAACTTGTGGAAAGCAAAAATATTCTAAATAAAAATACTACAAGATATTCTAGTGAATACAATACTACTAGTAGTAACTATTAAACCTACACATGCATTACTAAAGAAACAAATGTGACCTCACAGTGATGAAAACAAGTAATAACCAGTACCAAAATGGTACTGGATCCATGTGAAAATACTCATAATAACTTGGACAAAAATCTAGCTAATCATTTCCATCTACAAAATTAAATAGAAATAAACTAAATATTACTCCTATGCTCATACTAGTTTCAAACAAATGCTAAACATGCATAAACTTTCTAACATGGCATCTCTGTGAGAAAAAACATGATAACACTCAACACCTCACTTAAACATGCTGGAAAACATAATAACACTAGCAAGCAATTATTTACAATTCAAAACTACTCATTTTATTCTTAACAGAAAAGTGCAATTTCTTAGATCTGTTGCCAAAATAATTCTCGAGCTCTAAAATCACACAAAGCTAGGATAACATAGATCTATCCAATACCTAACAGATCCAATTGGATTCACCTCAAAAAGTGTTGTAAAATAAATCTTAAAAATCACATAACAGACTACTGGACTTTTACCAAAGTGGATGCCATTTCCAAATGGTAGTTCACCATGAGGTGAGGTCAAGTTCTACTGGTAGATCTAGTCAAGGGATTCATTTGTTCATACAACGTTCAAATCTAGTTCTGCAAGTTGCATCCGTTCTAGAATCCGTTCATACACCTCGGGTAATTTTGGTTGATTTTATTTTTGAGTTTAATATTTTCTTATACGATTAAAGTAAAACAACAGATTCAGCTTATTTGGATAAAGAAAAATAAAAACGCCCGCGGGCTGAGCAACACACGGGCGCGCGGCCCAGTTGCGCTCGGCGGCCCGCCTCGCTTCCGCGACGCGCGCGAAGGCGCGTACCGGTTCACGATTCAAACGTGACCGTAGATCCTTAGATCTACGGTGCACGGTCATCGCCTCTCTCTCTCTCTCGTTTCCTTTTCTCTCCGACGAGCACGCGCGCGGCGGGCGGCGAACTATGGCGAGCGGTAGAGGAGGTCGCAGATGCTCGTGGCTGTGCAGGGGCGCAAAGATCAGGGCTTGGGGTAGCTCCAATCAACGGCTCCGTGCCGACGTCCCACGGCGGCTCCGACGTGCTCTCCGGCGTCCCTGCAAACGAGGAACCATGGGGAGGGTTAGGATAGCTCTATGGAGGGTGGGGGTTCGATCTCAAGTGACAGAGAGAGTGGGGATGGCTTGGGGCGCGAGTATTACACCTCGAGCACCCGCGGTGGCCGCGGTGGTTCTCCGGCGTTCTCTAGCTAGCTAGGGCTGCTCGAGCTCAATGCGGTGGCTAGGGCGAGTGGGTGAGTAAGAGTGAGGGTGTGCGCAAAGGCAGGGGCCTTGGGCATGGCTTTATAGGGGCTGGCGTGTCGTGGTGGTATCACGGCAGATGCCATAGGATGGCTAAAGTGTTGGGGCCGATGGACGCTGGAGGTAACCGGGGAGGGATCGCACGGCGAGTAGCCGCGCGTAGGGTATCTCTAGCACCGCAAACAACAAGATCTACCCAGGTTCAGGGCCCTCGTGTGGAGGTAACACCCCTACTCCTGCCTTTCTCTCTATATGTGTGTTTTCTGAGTAGCCACAGTACACTCTATGCCTCTTGGCCGAGTAGCCACTCGGCAGTTCTCTCTAGCTCTAGTGTTGTTTCTTGTAATAAATGCGAAGTGAAGCAACGTCCCTCGCACAGGAGGGGGCAGGGCACCTTATATACTGGTGCCCAGCCCAATAAACAAAGACTAAAAGGTACGGTGATATGACTTGACCACTGTGACGTTGGCACGCCTCCGAGATCTCGCGCGGAGAAGTGCCGCGCCGTACGGCTGACAGCCCCTGTCCGCTCTGTCAGCCTCACAACGTAGACCTCCATCCCGTCCTGTCCCCTCTGTACTTGACAAGACTAGACGGCTGCCTAACCCTGCGTCACTGATGATCACAAACCTAGTAAGTTGAACCGCACGCGGGTACGGACGCAGGATACGCGGGATCTCCTGTCAGAACGGCTCCATTGACTTCTGGCCCGAGTAGGATTTCCATCCATCTACTCAGACCAACTTCTCTACTCAGACGAACGTAACTTCCTTGATATCCTCTCTTGGCCTTCGGTGGGTACGGCCGGATAGAAACCTACCGAGTAGCAGTACCCGGGTAGCCGTCTACCCGGTCAACAGCACCTTGACCTTCACTTTAGCACTTGACTTACCCCTACTCGGGGGTAACCCCCGACATTGGTCCCCGAAGCTGGTAGAGTCCAATGAACTTGTTCGCTGGGCCCTGCCAGCTTAAAACAAAATTTGCCTTCACGACTGAAAGAGGCCGAGTAACACCTCCACATGGCCCTTCATATCTTGCTTGAGTCTCTTCTTCTCTGAGTGGAACGCCCTTTTTCTGTGATGCCGAGTAAAAAGACTTAGCGTAATTCCTGCCCACGATCCTGCGGGATCAGACCAAATCCAATTGCTCGTGTGACTAAGGGGCACGTGGCACACGCAGAGACCGCGACGCCTCGGTTCAAACGCAGGCCACGCGCCAGCCTCTGCGAGTAGGGCCCACGGCCCGTTAGGTCACCTCAACCGCACTCGAGAGCGAACGATCCGGACGGGGGATTAACTGCGCCCGTTACGCGCGCGTTTTGCGTTGTGTGCGTTTCTAACGGTCGATTAACCCACGCCGCACGATCAATGCCACGTTCAATCCGCCAGTAACGGCAATCCGTAGAGGAGGAATAAATACCTCTGCACCGCCCACTATTCCTCTTTCCCGTTCTTTCCAATCTCCCGCTCCTCGTCTCCCTCGCCTCCGTCGAGCACTCCGCCACCGCGAGTACTCGCTACGCTGCCGTGAGAGAGCAAGAGAGATAGTTGCGACTGCGCAACTATGTTGAGATCTCCATCTTTTCCGAGCATCTCCGCCTCCATGGCGCCCAGGAATCCCAATGCTACCGCCCGAGCCGGATGGGAAGGCTCGGACGTGACGGCGGAGGACTGCACCTGGCTCGTCAACATGCGCCGCATCCCTCCCGGCGTTGTCTGCCGCCATCCCGGCGACGAGATCGAGCCGGAACCACAAGAAGGTGAGTACGTCGTCTTCTTGTCCCACTTCAAACGGCGATTTGGCCTTCCTATCTCAGATTTCTTTGCCGAATTCCTCCGCCACTTTGGCCTTCAACCCCATCATCTACCTCCCAACGCCATAGTCATGCTTTCCACATACGCCGCCCTGTGTGAAGCCTTCCTGGGGGTCTATCCCACAATCCATACCTAGGCCCGATACTTTTTCCTTCGCCGCCAAAAGGTTCCAAAACCTAGCGGCTCCACTGGCCCCCGCGAGATGACCAAGACCGGCGGCGCGATGATGCTCCAGCGATCGACTGGTCACCATCCGAGAGTGAAGGGATTGGACACCGTGCGCAAATGGCAACGGGGGTTCCTCTACGTCAAGAACGTAGCCCCTGAGGAAGGGAAACCCATAGAGAACAGAATAGGGCTTCCAGCATTCGTCAACTCACCGCCCTCCAGGCAGAATTGGGGTTACGATCCATCGAAGAATGTACTCGATGTCCTCTCGGTCGAGAAGCGCCTCACCGAGTTGGTAAAGGCAGGGCTGATGCAGGATGACCCCATCGCCTGCTGGGTCTCGCGCCGAGTGCTCCCGCTACAGAGCCGAGTGCACAAGATGTGCTACATGAGTGGTGCTCGGGACTGCACTCGGACGACTACGTTCGAGCTGAGCAAGGCGGAGGTGGCCATCTGGGCCCGGTCCATCATGCAGACATCCCTCACCGAGAATTGGGCGTACGGCTTTGAGCCGTATAGCCGCGACAATCCCATTGAGCAGGTTAGTACTCTGTGCCTTGTGTTTGCACTCTGATACTGAATAGAATTCCTTAGCCTAATATGCTTTGTGTTTGCATGCTATCCCGAGTAGAACTCCTTAGCTCTATATGCTTTATGTTTGCCTAATATCCCGAGTAGAATTCCTTAGCTTTATATGCTTTATGGTTGCATGCTATTCCGAGTAGAACTCCTTAGCTTTATATGCTTTATGTTTGCATGCTATTCCGAGTAGAACTCCTTAGCTGAGAACTCAACTCACTGTGCTATCTGTTTGCAATCTCAGCACATCCCGCGCCAGCGAGAGGAGGACAGTGAGGTCTTTACTGCCAACTGGACCAAAGACCGAGAAGATAATGACGAGACCGCCTACGACACCCAGGATACCCTTTGTATCCCCAATGTCGTCCAACCCGGTAAGTCACGAGCTGGTCCCTCTATTCGGGATTGGTCCGAAGATGAAGAAGGTGACCAAGCTCATCACTCTGCTCATTAGCAACATCCTTTGCCTTCCTTCTCTGTTTCTAAATTTCTTCCTTCCTTTACTCTGCAGAGGATCCCGAGGCGGACGATGAGGAGGAACTTATGGATGTTGATCCTTTGTCCGTGGCGGCTCCCAGCACTCGGAAAAGAGTTGGCAGTGATGCCCAAGAACCTCCCCCAAAGAAAGCCAAGAAGAAAGGCGGAAAGAAAGTCGTCGCTTCTAGGAGAAAACCCCCTACCAGCAAAGGGGAAGCGTTCCATCCGAGTACCACTTTGTTGCCGTTTCCTGTTGCACTTTTCTCCTTCTGTCTCTCTGAACTTTTTTCTTTCTTCCAGCGCCCCTCTCGACGCTGATGCTGCTGCAGCCTCCACTCGCCCCAAGAGGAAGCAGTCGTGCCCCGAGATCAACTCGTAGATCTCTCGGACGACGATGAAGAGCAGGACGAGCAGGAAAGGACGCGCGCGTCCTCCCCTATCGATGTAGAAGAAGATATCGGCACCGAGAACACTAGCGCCGGTGATGATATTGATCCCATCCTCGGACAGCAGCAGCCTGATGCGCAGCAAGCCGCGCAGGACGTTGCCAACGACGAGACGCCGCCATCTCCCCCAGCTGCATCAGCTGGGGAAAATACTGAAGAAACCATCGAGCAGCAAGATGATGCCGCCTTGGAGCGGCCAGACGCCACCCCCGAGCAGCAAGACACCAATGCTGCAACCCAAGACGATCCCGCGGCCAGGTCGCGGGTAGAAGATGTTATTGATACAAGGCCCGATCCCGCTGCAGAGCAGCGGGTAGAAAAATACGTGGTGGAGCCCATCCGCCAGGAACAAGTGCAGCCCGACGCTGCACCGGGTAGCCGGCCTCCAGTGCCGCCAACCCAGCAGGTGACTCCACCCAGCGCTCCAATTCCTCCGCCAACTCAGACAACACCGTCACCTCCGCCAACTGCTTCTCGCCAAGTGCCTCCACCTGCTTCTCGGCCAGACAAAACTCCAAGCATCAGGAAGACTATTAAGTCTGGGACCGAGGCCGTCCGGCAGTAGCCAAAGCGCGCTGCTTCGCAAGCCGGACAATAGATGCCGCCCCCCAAATCGCAAGGCGCGCCAGCCGGGAAGCCGGTGAGGAGCAAACAGTTAGCACTCTCCGCGCCCACCTCCAGCACCAACCCGGCTGCTTCTGGGTCTACTGGCCCCGTCGAGGAGAAAAGTGCAGGTGCTGGAGGCCGCGCGAAGCCCATCTATCCGGAGTACATGATGACTTTATCTCAGCGCCACGAGATCTCACTGGCAAAGGGAGAGAAGGGACTGGATGTTCTGAAAGCAGGCTAAGCCGTGGCGACCACCAAGTCCAAGGGCAAGGAGGCAGCACCAGTTCTTGATCTCTTCTCGCGTGGCGAAGGAGATAGCGAGATCGAATCGGAAGGCCTTACCGCGATCCTGGACCGAGTGGCGTTTGTTGACCCAATCTAAAACAGCAAAGCGCACGGCAATCCTAAATGGAATGGTCTTGAGTTGGGCCAGATTGACCACTACCGCACTGATTGGAACAAGGCCGATGTCGGTTCTGTTCCCATGACAATCGCAAGCCCCACCTGCACCTTGGTCGGGAAGCTATTCGTTATGCGCAAGGCTGCCGAGGACGTCGAGCAAAGTTATGTTGTAAGTCTTTTCTCTCCTTCTTGTAATTTCCGAGTTGATGTTTCTACTTTCTCTTCTCTTTTCCTCTTTTCCTCTTAGCCATTCCCCCAGTCCCCGAGATTCGGGCCGAGTAGGCGAAAACTCAACCGAGTTGCCGTCTACTCGGGACAAATCTTCAAAAGATCTCAGGTTTTTTCTCTTCTTTTCTGCATAATAGCCTCCAGAAGAGGACGAAATTGTTCCGCCGGCTACTCTGGAACCACCGCATCGCCAAGGACCATCTCGAGGCTCTTGAAGCCGAGAAGAATGACGGTGCTGCGATGGAGCAGGCAGCACTGGACCGCACTCTCCAGATTTCTGAAGTTGAAGGTAAGCTTTAGGGAATTCGGTTTGTGCGTTTTGTGTTTACGCCCGTGTTTGATTTTTGCTTCATCGTTGTTTTCTCTGCAGGCAACCTCAATGACCTGATAGAAAAGCATCGCGACTGCGAAGTCTTCGCTGCCTCTGCCCAGAGCAAGATTTCTACTCTGGAGGGTGAGTTTCCTTCCTTCTCTGCACTTGTGTTTCTTTTTACTCGGTTACTCTGCTGACACTGTTGTTCTCTTTGGAGAAGAATACAAGAAATTCCGGGAGCAACACCTGAATTGCCTCATGCCTACCGAGGTGCGGCAACAGTTGGAAACCCGAGAAGCAGAGATCAAGAAAGAGTGCACCACCGAGAGGGCGGAGTATGAGAAGATGCAGGTCAAATTGAAGGCTGCCCTCGAGGATGCCATCAACCAAGCTGCCGAGAAGGACGAGGTCAAGAAGACTGCCAAGGCCAGAGACAAAACGCTTGAGATGGAACTCTCGATGCTGAAGGAACACAACCAGCAACTCGTTCTCCAGATTGCAAATGCGCGCCGCATTGAAGACATGCACATCTCGGACGAGAACGACTGGAAGATCAAGCTGGGAGCCCTGCTAGTGGATTTAGAACGGGAGTTACCTTTTCTCTGCACTCGACTTGTTTTTCTCTTCTCCGCGTTTTTCTACCTGGTTTTATCTCTTCTGTCTCTGTTTCTGATCCCAAATAGATCCCTATGCAGACATCTTCCCGGAGCTCCGCTGTGCTGGTGTGCCTGCTGTGGAGAAGGCTAGACAGCTCCGGGCTGCATCTGGAATGCCTATTGACAACACTTCCACCATAAACAACTATCACTTCAGTATCAAGTCGCAGATCCGTTCCCTCAAGGGCCTGGGCACCTCCATGGTGTCCACTGGATTCAGACTCCACAAGCTGTTCTGGACGGATCAGGATGTGCCAGAAACCTTCAGCGAGATCGCCGAGCACCTGGACGGAGTGAAGGCCGAGTTGAAGAAGTGGCGCGCCTCTGCAGCTCGGGCAGGAGCTGACGAGTTGCTACACTTCATCATCAGCTGGTATGAAAACCTGGATCTCAGCAGAATCCTCACTATCCGTGAAGAGTCCAAGTGGACCATGAACTCCGACTGCGTCACTCGCCGGAAAGCGGTGGCATACGAGATCGCCTCCTACGCCGACACCGCCACCTACATCGATGGTCTCCTCGAGCCAGAGACAGAACCTGAAGACGAGGACGAGGACGTTGAAGATGATGACGACATCGCCAGCGAGGATTTGACCGAGTTTGAGGAAGGTGCCGCAAAGGGAGCATCCGAGAAGGGGAAGGCCAAGGTCATCGAGGGGTCTGAGCAGCTGGTCAACCCGGAGGAGTCCGAGTTGGCCACCAACGGAGAAGCCGAGCAGCCGCAAACCAGCGCTCAGGAGGCCACCATCACTACCGAGATGGTGATCGAGCAGGCGGCTCCCGAGTTGGGCGCGACTGCTGCTGCGCCAACTAACGTCGACCCGCTGCCCAGGACCCAATCTACCGCGTCCACCTCTGCCACAGATCCCATCTCGGTTGCCACCGCGACCTCTGATCCAGCTGCCTCCGCCAACGCTGATGTTGACAACGCCGATGCGGACAACACTGCCACTACCAACAAGTGATTCCTGCAACACTTTTATCTTGAACTTTTATTAGATCCCCGGTATGCCGGGTGCAGATGTAACCTTACAATTATTGTTTCGTTGCTACTCAGTTTTATTCCAGTTGAAGTTTTTAGCAACTCTGGCTCAATGCCGGGTTGCGTTTCTATGCAAGTCCCCGAGTTGCATTTTTTATCCACTCTTTCCTTTTGTCTCAGCTCTTACCTGCAACTTGTTGCTTTTTTGGTAGTCGAGTCACAAGATTTTGAAGTTTGAGTTTGAAATACTTAGCCACTTAGAAAAATCATAGTAACGCTGCCCACCACTTAGCCGAAAAGAAAGCAGTAAAGAACACTCTATTCGGTTGCCACACGTTTCCTTTCCTTAGCAGTTTTTCGTGTGTTCATTGACCTTTGGCTTGTTCTCTGGCTTGCCATGAAGCCGGGTTGCGGACAGCAGCAGAGTCGCAGAGTTGGCCCGTGGGTTTAAACACACTACTATATATGCTTTTGAAATTCTAAGAGGTTCAACCGAATAGACAAAATAAGAAATAGAGTAGAAACACAAGGAGCAATTTGGACGAGGGCAGTCCCCGAGTTCAAATTCAGATTACCGAATAGAATTTTAACTCGGATAAGAAAGTACATACACAGTTTGCTCATGAGTGAAAACGTCGGAGTAGAGCTACGTTCCAGGGGCGCTTAGATTCCTCTCCAGCTCTATCCGGTCTGTTCTTCTTGGGTGCCTGTGCGTCAACTAGATAGTAGGCATCATTGTGCAAAGCCTTGCTCACAATGAAAGGCCCTTCCCACGGAGGGGATAGCTTGTGCATCCCGGCCGTGCGCTGCACGAGCCTAAGGACCATGTCTCCTTCTCGGAAAACCCTTGGGTTTACTTTCCGGCTATGATAACGCCTCAAGTTTTGCTGGTAAACAGTTGAATGTGACAGAGTTAGCTCTCTTGCTTCTTCTAGCAGGTCAACGTCATTTTCTCGAGCTTCTCTAGCCTCTGCCTCAGTGTAGAGGGTTACTCGGGGCGATTCATGCTCTAGGTCAGTGGGCAACACGGCCTCAGCTCCATATACCAGGAAGAATGGTGTGTATCCGGTTGATCGGTTAGGGGTAGTCCTTAGACTCCACAGCACCGCCGGCAACTCGTCTAGCCAACACCCAGGTATTTTCAGCAGTGGCTCAATCAGCCTTGGCTTTATGCCGGATAGCACCATGCCATTTGCTCTTTCAACTTGCCCATTGGAGGCCGGATGCGCAACAGATGCAACATCTAGCCGGATCCGCTTCGCTCTGCAGAATCTTGCAAAAACACCCTCAACAAAGTTTGTGCCATTATCCGTGATGATGCTGTGTGGGTAGCCGTATCTCAGGATCACATCCTTCAAAAAACTAACAGCTGTGGCTCCATCGCACTTCCGAATAGGCTTGACCTCAATCCATTTGGTGAACTTGTCAACCATGACCAGGATGTGAGTCATGTTGCCTCTAGCCGGCTTGAAAGGGCCAACCATATCCAAACACCAAACTGCAAATGGCCCAGTAATGGGAATGGTCTTCAACTCGGAAGCTGGCATGTGAATCTTACTTGCAAATCTCTGGCAGCCGTTGCACTTTCTCACTATGTCTTCAGCTTGCTTCAAGGCAGTGAGCCAAAAGAAGCCATGCCGAAAAGCCTTGTTGACTAGAGCCCGAGAAGAGGCGTGATGTTCGCACTCTCCTTGGTGTATCTCCACCAGAATTTCTTCTCCTTCCTCTGGCTCAACGCAGCGTTGCAGCACGCCAGTAGGACTTCTTCTATGCAGCACCTTGTTGAAAATAGTATAGCCCTTGGATCTTCTCTGAATTTGCCTAGCGGTAACCTCATCACTTGGCAAGGTGCCATCCGCTAGAAAGGATAATATGAGCAGAGCCCAACTCGGTGTCTCCCGCGTGGGAAACACCGCTTCGTCCACTTCCATTGGATCAGCCACCAATACCTCTTCTGAGTTGAGCGCAAGGTCTCGAGTCCCCGAGTACTCGGAAATGACCCCCTCGATGAATGCAACAGTCCTCGAGTTGGGAGGGGCAGTCCCCGAGTAAGAAGGTACAGTCCCCGGGTTGCAGGTGCCAGTCCCCGGGTAGGAGACGGCAGTCCCCAGGTTCTCTTTTGCAGCCTCCCAGTCAATCTCCATGGAAACAACTTCCTCTCCTGGTAGTGAGGGAACGAAGATAGACTCCCAGTTGGGGGATGGCTTGATGGATGGCTTTCTCAAATGCTCCAAGGCAATCCTAGCCGGGATGAACTGCCGAGAAGACCCCAACTTGGATAATTCATCAGCTGCGTCATTCTCTGCTCGGTGTATATGTTGGAACTCACATCCTTCAAAGAAGCCAGTCATAGTTTGCACCAGAAACCGATATGATGCCATGTTGGCATCCAGAGCATCCCAGGTGCCGGATACCTACTGCACCACCAAATCCGAGTCGCCATAACAGATGATGCGTTGCACGCCAACCTCCTTGGCTACCTTCAAACCGTGTACCACGGCCTCATACTCTACCACATTGTTAGATGCCTTGAAATGAATCTGCATCACGTATTTGAGTTGATCTCGCTTGGGTGACGTAAGCACCACGCCAGCACCAAGGCCTTCCTTCACTTTGGATCCATCAAAATGCATCCTCCAGTAGTTGGTTTCTGGCGAAGGAGGCTCATACTGCACCTTAGCCCAATCCACCAGAAAATCTACTAAGATTTGTGACTTGATGGCTTCTCTTCTCGCGTAGAGAGGAGCGTACGCGTCTAGCTCAATCGCCCACTTGGCTACTCTGCCACTTGCTTCCTTGTTGCCCATGATGTCCGAGATGGGAGCGGAACTCACCACCGTGATGGGATGCTCTTGGAAATAGTGCTTCAGCTTCTTGGCGCCTAGGTACACGCCGTAAGTCATCTTCTAGTAATGCGGGTAGTTTTGCTTGGAGTTGGATAGCACTTCACTCATATAGCACACTGGCCGCTGCACAGTCTTGCCTTCCTCTTCTCTTTCCACCACAATCACCACACTGACTACTCGGTTGGTTGCCGCAATGGACAACAACATTGGCTCTTTGGGTAGCGGACTAGCCAGGATGGGAGCGCTACCCAACATGGCTTTCAACTCCTTGAATGCTACATCAGCTTGTGGTGTCCAGACAAACTTGTCACTCTTCTTCATGAGTTGGTAAAGAGGCAGGGCCTTCTCGCCCATTCTGCCCAGGAAGCGGCTTAGAGAAGCCAGGCATCCAGCAAACTTCTACACATCCTTCAGGGATCTTGGCAAAGACATGCTCTCTATAGCTTTTATCTTTGAAGGATTGGCCTCAATGCCCCGACTGGATACCAAGAAGCCGAGTAGCTTGCCAGCCGGGACGCCAAAGGTGCACTTAGTTGGGTTCAATTTCATCTTATACTTGCGCAAGTTGGAAAAGTTTCCTCAATGTAACTAAGCAGAGTATGTGTTTTATTCGTTTTGATGCCAATGTCATCTACGTACACCTGCACATTCTTGCCAATCTGATCATGCAAGCATTTCTGCATGCATCTATGATAGGTAGCCCCAGCATTCCGCAACCCAAAGCACATGACACGATAGCAATAAGCCCCGTACGGGGTAATAAAGGCAGTCTTTATTTGATCATCCGGGTTGAGAGCTATCTGATGAAAACCAGAGTAGGCATCTATGAAAGACAAAAGCTCACAACCGGCAGTGGAATCGATCACCTGATCTATGCGGGGTAGCGGAAATGGATCCTTGGGGCAGGCCTTGTTCAGGTCGGTGTAGTCCACGCACATGTGCCATGCGGTGTCGGCCTTGGGGTCCTTCTTCTTCTTCTCAACCATAACCGGGTTGGCTAGCCAGTCCGGATGCAATACCTCCATGATAAAGTTGCTTACCAGCAACTTGGTGATCTGATCACCGATAGCTTTCCTCCTCTCATCACCAAAGCGGCGCATAGCCTGCTTAACCGGCTTGGCGTCATGCCGCACATGTCGCGAGTGCTCAACCAACTCCCTCGGGACACCCGGCAGATCCTCATTGGACCAGGCGAAGACGTCCCGATTCTCACGGAGGAAGTGGATGAGCTCGCTTTCCTATTTCTCTCCCAACCCGACGCCAATGATGGCAACACGGTCTGGGAACTCAGGATCAACCTAGACCTTTTTTGTCTCCTGGGACGCCTAGAACGCAGTCCTGTACTGGGAACTCGGCATGCCAGGCGCACCACCTTGCGCTGCTTGCGCCATAGCCACCACCTCGTACATCTTCTTCTTCTCGGCCGCAATGACCATGGATTCCGCCAGCTGAGAACTAGCAGAGGCACACTCCAAAGACCTCTTGTAATCACCCGAGATGGTGATGACTCCATTGGGACCAGGTATCTTCATCTTCAGGTAAGCAACATGGGTTGAAGCCATAAACTTGGTGAGGGCAGGCCTACCGAGAAGAGCATGGTAGGGGCTCTGAAGATCAACCACCTCGAACTGGACGCACTCGGTGCGGCAGTTCTCCCTGGTGCCGAACAGGACATCCATCCAGATGCGGCCGATTGGAGCACAAGATACTCCCGGCACAATTCCGTGGACCGTGGTCTTGCTGGGTAGCAGCATGTTCTCGGCAAGGCCGAGCTTCTCCAGTTTATCCCGGTACATGATGTGTATGCTGCTGCCGTTGTCAATCAGCACCTTGCTGAACTTGACATTCTTCCGAGGTCCTAGGAAAGTGGGATCCACCACCAGAGCATAGCTACCCAGATTAGGCATCACCTTGGGGTGATCCTCCTTGGACCAAGTCACCTCCTGGTCACACCAGTGTAGATAGTGGGGCACAGCCGGGATCACGGCGTTTACCTCCATCACGCGCCTGCGCTGCGACCGCTTGTCGTCTGGCTCGGTGGTGAAGATCATGTAGCTCTCATGGTGCTCCTGGTACTGGTTGCGGTCTCCACCACCATTGTTGACGTTGTTGTTGTTGCCTTGGTTGTTGTTGTTGTTGTTCCTGTTGTTGCGGGTGTAGAAGTTACGGTTGCGGTTGTTGTTGTTGTTTTAGTTGTAGTTGCGGTTGGCTCCCTGAGCCACTTGATTCACATTTTCCCTTCTCGGAAACACTGCAGGCCTGGGAGCAGCTGCCCGAATAGGCTGCACATTGGCATTCGCAGCCGGAAGTGGAGGAGGAGGGGGTAGGTCTTCATTCTTGATGCGGTCCCACCAGCTGCACTGCCGGGTAGTGTGGTTGGCTGGCCTACTCGAATGCCGAGTATGGAAGCTGCATGGCCCATCCTTCATGTTTCCAAAGATAAAACTCGGAGCTGAATCCGAGTTGCCGCTACTCTGCTGGGGAGCAGTGTCAGGCTTCTTGATGCCTTGGCCCTGATTTTGGTTTTGCCCGTATTGGGCTCCAGAAGTTTTTTGCCTTTGGCTACTCCGAGCAGCCGTGGTCACAGCATTCACCTCCTCTGGATCATACCGAGTATCAAGGCGGTCGCCTCTGCGCTTGTTGCGGAAGTCATTGCGCATGTTGCCGTCCTGGAACTTCCTTCTTGGCTCAGGAAAATCGAGCAGAGGCTGAGTAGGATCACCGAGTGCATACATATCTGCAATCTTGATTGTTTCGGCGAGAGTACTCGGCATCTCTCTCTGCAGCTTCTGCCACAACATGCTGCCATGCCTGCAGCCCTGAGCGAACCAAGTAATGGCCTAAGCCTCATTCACACCTTCACAGGTGTTCCTCAAAGTACTCCACCGAGTAAGGTACTCTCGATCAGTTTCCTCTTCTCGCTGCTTGCAAGCAGACAGTTGTTGCGGCCTATTCGGCCTCTTGTAGGTGATGGTGAAGTTGCTGATGAAGGCTTCCGAGAAGTCTAGCCAGCAGTTGATGTTGTCCTTGGGCAGGTTGTTGAGCCAAGTCCGAGCCGGGCCCTCTATCATTTGCGGAACATACCGCACAGCCCATCTCCGGTTGCCGCCTGCAATGTGCACAGCGGTAACATAGTCACTCAGCCAGTCTTCCGGCTTGGTGCTGCCATTGTAGCACTTGGTCCCCCTGGCCAGCTGAAAATGGTTCACGGAGGGCTCCTCCATGATTCGACGACCAAAGCAGTCTGGGCCAGGTGGCCCCTTGTTCTCGAGCTGAGCAGACCGATTGATCCGGTCCAGCTTATACCTTGCATCACTGGGCTCCAACATGCGGTCACCCACGCGATCAGTGACATCCCTTGGATCAGCATAGCCGGCTAGACCCATCGCCGAGTAGCCATCATCGTAGAGGTTCTCCTGCACAACTGCGGGCTGCACTACCGAGTTGGCTGCTGGCGCAGCCGCACGCGGCTGTGCTGCCGCTGGCTGCTGCGTCCTCTGCCGAGTAGGCTGAGCAGCAGGACACCGAGAAGGTCCTGCATGGTTTCCTCCTTGTTCCTTGCTGTGAGCTTTAGTGGCTTGATAGCCTGCTCCTGCAGAGTTGTGTTTCTGACCGGGCTGCCGCGGCACAGCGTGCTGTTTTGCGGCGACAGCCGGGTCGTACATCTGCATCTGTTTGTTTTTCCCAGAGTTCACACTGTGGTCTCTATACCCACCGGGAAGCGGTGATGACGCCTGGTCATGAGATCACATCCCATGCGAGTGAACAACATGGGATGCGCCAGCACCCGGATTGGCTTTCCAGAACTCCTCGTTCTGCCTGCCAGCCTCTAGCACTAGCTCGTTGAGTCTATCCTGCTGCCTAGCGCGCGCGTCGCGAGTGAGATGCGGCAACTCAGCAGCCACTGCCTCTGCAGCCCTAAGAGTTTTGGCGGGGGTGATTGTCGCGGGATTATCACGGCAGACGTTACCAGGGGTAACTTAGGTATGGGGCAAATCAACTCTGGTGTTTGGGAGAGGGTTTAGCTCGGATTGGACACAAGGATTATCCTGGTTTAGCCTCTCCATTGGAGATAATAGCTTACTTCCAGCTGGGATCTTATTAGCTATCGATCTAGAGGCTCGGACTGCAATGTCGCCGAGTCCCCAAATCTAGGGTTACAAATATCGCCGAGACCCCAAATCTAGGCTCGGACTGCAATGTCGCCGAGACCCCAAATCTAGGCTCGGACTGCAATGTCGTCGAGACCCCAAATCTAGGCTCGGACTGCAATTTCGCCGAGACCCCAAATCTGGGGTTACAAATACCAGCTCTCGTGTACCTTGAATCTAGGGTTTCTACTCGAAATCTTTTAATCTCTATGACCTAGGAGCCTGCTTATATGGGCGGCTGGTCTCCTAGTCGTACAAGGTAAAAACTGGTTCATACCATATTAAGAGTCCTAATCTAGGTCTCCTTCGTGACCTCCAAGTCTTGAGTCTCCAACCTGTACAAGGTTTCCGGGTCTTCCAGAATCTTCCTTCTATGGCATCTTCCGAAGCTGAGTTATCCCCTGACTCCTCTGGCCGGGTAATATTCTGAGTCATCTCCTGACTCCTCTGGCCGGGTCTCCTTCCTGGCCGGGTATCGCCTCCTGGCCAGGTCTCGCCTCCTAGCCGGGTCTCGCCTCCTGGCCGGGCCTCGTTCCCGGCCGGGTCTCGCCTCCTGGCCAGGTCTCCTTCCCGGCCGGGTCTCGCCTCTGGCTGGTCATACTTTGTTTGTCCTTAGGGGTACCAGGTTATCTTTCCCCCAACAGTGATGTATCTAGGCCTACCAACAGTGTCCAAACTAGCAGATTGACTAGCAGCCCTACCATCTCTAGCCAGCTCAGCGCCTAAGTTGCGACGAGTAACGCCTATCTTGCTAGGCAGCCTAGAAACAGGAGTAAAGCCATGCGCTGCATTGTACTCATTTTGCGCAAGATTAAGCTCAAGCCTAACCTTCTCCAGCTCCTGGGTCTCCGCGAGTAGTGCTTGACGCTGCTGCTCGATCTGCGCCCTCATGGCGGCGAGTTCCGCCTCGGTGGGTTGCGGCATACCCAGCTGCACGGTTGCGCCTCCGCGAGCAACTGGGATTGCCGTAGACGTGGAAGGAGGCAAGTTCTGGTCCTTCTCGTAGGGCTTGTGGACCCTAGCAACCACAGGTTCCTCGATGACGCCAGCGGCAGCGGCAGCGGCCGCGCCCTTCACGGCATCGATAGTCGGGCCTGTCATCATCACCTCCACGCTGTCCGCAGAGCGGCCAGTTGGCTTCTCGCGGGCAGCGAGTACAGCAGGAGGATCCTCCGCGACGAGCACCACCTCTGGGAACTCGCGGATGACGGTGGTGGCGACGTAGACCAGGTGCGTGCCGAAGGAGAGCACCGAGCCACCTGCAGGCATGGGCCTGCCGCCGAAATCTCCGGCGTTGTCGGTGACGAAGTCGAAGGAGCCGAATCTGTGGACAAGGCCACAGACCACGCGCTCCCCTGAAGCTGAAACCGGTCCCGTCCGAATGTGAACTCCAGCCAGCGCCGCTGGTAGCCCCACGGTGGGCGCGAACTGTCGTGGTGGTATCACGGCAGATGCCATAGGATGGCTAAAGTGTTGGGGCCGATGGACGCTGGAGGTATCCGGGGAGGGATCGCATGGCGAGTAGCCGTGCGTAGGGTATCTCTAGCACTGTAAACAACAAGATCTACCCAGGTTCAGGGCCCTCGTGTGGAGGTAACACCCCTACTCCTGCCTTTCTCTCTATATGTGTGTTTTCTGAGTAGCCACAGTACACTCTATGCCTCTTGGCCGAGTAGCCACTCGGCAGTTCTCTCTAGCACTAGTGTTGTTTCTTGTAATAAATGCAAAGTGAAGCAACGTCCCTCGCGCAGGAGGGGGCAGGGCACCTTATATACTGGTGCCCAACCGAATAAACAAAGACTAAAAGGTACGGTGATGTGACTTGACCACTGTGACGTTGGCGCGCCTCCGAGATCTCGCGTGGAGAAGTGCCGCGCCGTACGGCTGACAGCCCCTGTCCGCTCTGTCAGCCTCACAGCGTAGACCTCCATCCCGTCCTGTCCCCTCTGTACTTGACAAGACTAGACGGCTGCCTAACCCTGCGTCACTGATGATCACAAACCTAGTAAGTTGAACCGCACGCGGGTACAGACGCAGGATACGCGGGATCTCCTGTCAGAACGGCTCCATTGACTTCTGGCCCGAGTAGGATTGCCATCCATCTACTCAGACCAACTTCTCTACTCGGACGAACGTAACTTCCTTGATATCCTCTCTTGGCCTTTGGTGGGTACGAACGGATAGAAACCTACCGAGTAGCAGTACCCGGGTAGCCGTCTACCCGGTCAACAGCACCTTGACCTTCACTTTAGCACTTGCCTTACCCCTACTCGGGGGTAACCCCCCGACATAATGGCGGCAGTGGCGCACGCCCGGGTGGCCACGGGCGTCAGCGGGACGGGCCCGTGCGCGCTCTGGCATGCCCATGCCGTGCCCTACGGCTCTTCGGTGCGTCCAGGGGCGTGACAAGGCCAGTCAAAGGCCACATGGGCGAGGAGAAGCGAAAGAAAAACGCGAGTGCCACTATGGCACGCGGCAGGGATGAGGCTGTCAGGCGTGCCCATCCCTCCCCCTCCCGTTTCCCTCTCTGTTCCCTGCTCTCTCTCTCTCCCTCTCTGGTGAAACAACTTGGTAGCTAAGGGATGGAAATGATAGGGTGCTGACTAGGCTTCTAGAAGCACCAAACCATGCAGCATTTGGTTGAACCAATAAAAAGATATGATCATTTGAAAATCGAGCAAACTGACTGTTTCTGAAAAAATTCAGTTACAGTTTCAGTTTCAGAATTTTTTTAAGTGTTGGTTTGAAGTGTGGATTAGCCAAATGTTTCAGTTGTTTTCATGGATCAAACCTTAATCAAAATTTGTTTTCCAAGTATGGTTCTGTTAAGCAACTTTAGTACTTTCATAAACAACAAAAAGAAACAATTTAAAATTCAAATGCATCATGAAAACAAGGTGGGAAAATGGCTAGTTTGGGTTTTTCTCTATTTTCCAAAAATCACTAATTCTGTCTTATTTTCTTAACACAAAAACACCAAGCAATTGATTGTTTCTGTGATTCAAATTTTCAAACAAAGTTAACCAATTTGTAGTCCATATAATAGAGATCACATCCATGCCAAGAAAACACAAAATGTGAATCTCTAGCATATAGATAACAAGGGTGAAAAACACCTAATTGGCTTATTTTTCAGAAATGGTTTTTAATAGAAACACTTAAGGAAAACATGAGATTAAACTTTTGTAAAAAAAAATTCTTGATTCCAATCAATCTAAAAGTTGTCAATAAGTTCAGCACAACATTTCCACATGAATTTTGATTGAGAATAACAAAGATACCAAAATGAAAACAATCCAGAATGATCAGAAAACATCAGAAAACAAGTGAATGATTTTTGAATCAAATTTGCTTGCATTGCATAGATAACCATGGTTCAATACATAATGTTGGATTACACAAGGGCATTAAAAAGTTTTTTTTGGCTCACAAAATGGTCTCCCTCATGTGTTACAAGTGTCCCAAATCTAGGGTGTGACACAGAGATGTTAGCATTTGAAGTGGTCAAGTTCAAAAGTCCGTTCCATGCTCTGTTCGGACGGCCATCTTATGCCAAGTTTATGGCCAGACCCTGCTACGTTTACCTCAAGCTGAAGATGCCAGGTCCCCAAGGAAATATTACTATCAACGGTGACAGAGACATAGCTTTGGATTGTGAGGAAGGTGATGCAACATATGCAGAGACCGCTTGTGCGGAAGAGGAGTTGAAATTGTATAAACTGCAAGTTGATCCAGAAGACATGACATCACTCAAAAAACCATCAGCTGAGTCCAAGTTAAAATTTAAGTCTGCTCAAGACACCAAGCTGGTGGACTTTACCCCCGGTGACTCATCTAAGCAGTTCAGCGTGGGGGCTCACATGATAGAAAAATAGGAAAGTGCGCTCATCAAGTTCCTCCGTGAGAATTGGGACATCTTTGCATGGAAACCTTCTGACATGCCAGGTGTCCCAAGGGAACTTGCTGAGCACAGTTTAAGTGTGGATCCTAACCTGAAACCTATTCGCCAGTTCCTCCGTCGTTTCAATGATGAGAGAAGGAAAGCGATTGGAGAAGAGATAGCCAGGTTACTCAAAGCAGGGTTCATAGTAGAAGTATTACACCCAAAGTTGTTAGCCAATATAGTTCTCGTCCTCAAGAAGAACGGAACCTGGAGAATATGCATAGATTACACAGATTTGTACAAAGCATGTCCTAAAGACCCGTTCGCTTTATCCCGTATCGATCAGATTGTAGACTCTACGGCTGGTTGCGAATTGCTATGTTTCTTGGACGCATACTCAGGTTATCATCAAATCAAAATGAAGGAAGAGGATCAAGATAAGACCTCATTCATTACACCCTTTAGATCATTCTGTTATACGTCAATGACCTTCGGGTTGAAAAATGCAGGGGCAACTTATCAAAGGTGTACCTTGAATTGCTTGGAAAGCCAGATTGGGCGAAACGTGCAAGCTTATGTGGATGACATAGTAGTCAAATCCCAAAAAGGTGACACTTTGATCTCAGACCTGGAAGAAACGTTTGCCAGTTTACGCAAATATAAGATGAAGCTCAATCCAACAAAATGTGTCTTTGGAGTACCGGCTGGGAAATTACCGGGTTTCATTATTTCGGAGAGAGGCATTGAAGCAAACCCGGAAAAAATTCAGGCAATACATAACCTGAAAAAGCCGGTGCCTGAAGGACGTTGGGAAGCTAACATGTTGTGTTGCTACCTTGAGCCTGTTTATAAGCAGACTAGGCGAAAAGACTATACCTTTATACCGACTCTTGAAGAAAACTGACACCTTTGTGTGGAATCAAGAAGCTGATGAGGCATTGGAGGCCCTGGAATAGCAGCTTTCCAACGCACCTATATTGGCTGCGCCTGAGAAGAAAGAGCCCATGTTAGTATATATTGTGACAAATAATAGGGCGGTCAGTGCGGTTGTGGTTGTGGAACGTAAACTGGGAGGAAAAGAAGGCCTTGTTCAACGGCCGGTTTACTATGTAAACGAGGTTCTGACAGAGTCTAAACAGCGTTACCCATATTGGCAGAACATGGTTTTTGGGGTGTTGATGGCTAGTCGTAAGCTGAAACACTATTTGCAGGAACATCCTATTACTGTGGTTAGTTCATGACCTTTGTCCGATATTATTCAGAACAGAGAAGCGACATGGAGAGTTGCAAACTGGGCCATTGAGTTGGGTCCATATCATATCAAATATGAGCCAAGGACTGCAATAAAGTCCCAAGCCCTGATCGTGTTCATAAATGACTGGACACAATTACAGGTTCCACCGGATAAACCAGATACTAAATACTGGACTATGCATTTCGATGGATCTCGACAACTGGAAGGTTCAGGAGCTGGTGTGGTATTAACATCCCCAAAAGGTGATAAGTTTCCCTATATCTTACAAATTTCATTCAAGTGAACTAATAATGCAGTAGAGTATGAAGCTTTGCTTCATGGGCTTCGAATTGCGAAAGAGATGCGCATAACCCGGATTCGATGTTTGGGTGATTCCGATCTTGTTTCTCAACAAGTTACATGAATCTGGGAATCTAAGAACCTAGTTATGGCAGCATATAGGCGATCGATCACCCAGTTGGCTGGACATTTCCAAGGGTATCAGGTTGATCATATTGATCGACGTCTCAATGAAGCAGCTGACGCATTGGCTCGTCTAGGTTCCCAGAAAAAACAAGTTCCACCAAATGTTTTTCTGGATGAAATTCATAGCCCGTCAGTTAAAGTTCCAACAGAGGAAGACCTGGCAAATCCAGATCCGGAGTCAGAATTGGTAGCCGCCCTGCATACAGTCCCAGAGTGGACTGAACCATACCTGGCGTACCTTATGAGAGGCGAACTCCCATAGAACGAGGTTATCGCTCGTTAGGTAATAAGGAGGTTCAAGTCATATACAATCATCAATGGTGAGTTACATAAGCGAAGTGCGGTTGGAATCTTTCAGAGGTGTGTCTCTCCGGAAGAAGGGTGTCAAATTTTAAGAAGATCCACTCAGGAGATTGCGTCCACCATGCAAGTTCTAGATCTTTGGTCAATAAGGATTTCAGACATGGATTTTTCTAGTTAATCGCAAACGCTGATGCAAAACATATAGTAAGAATGTGCGAAGGATGTCAAAGATATACAAGGCAGGATCACATGTCAGCTCAGGATTTACGCATGATTCCCATAACTTGGCCTTTTGCAGTCTGGGGACTTGACATGCTAGGACCTTTCACAACGTCAGCTGATAAAAAGACTCATCTACTAGTGGCAGTTGACAAGTTTACAAAATGGGTAGAAGCAGAACCAATCAGTAAATACGACGTGGTTACAGTAGTCAAGTTCTTAAAAAACGGATTTTCAGATGTGGTTACCCACACAACATTATAACAGATAATGGGACAAATTTGTGAGAAGGCGCAATGCAGAAGTTATGTGAGCAGAACCATATACGTCCAGACCTTGCTTCGGTGGCACATCCACAGTCTAACGGGCAAGGAGAGCGGGTTAACCAAGAATTACTTAAAGGTATCAAACCTAGGCTCCAGGTTCCATTAGAAAAAACTGCTGGATGTTGGGTCGAAGAGTTACCTCCTGTCTTATGGAGCATAAGAACTACCCCAAACAGATCAACAGGTTACACACCATTTTTTCCGGTTTATGGAGCTGAGGCGGTTTTGCCAAGTGATATTTTTCACGATTCATCACGAGTGACTGCTTATGTGGAAACCCAGAATGAGATAGCACGTCAAGACTCGCTTGATGCTTTAGAAGAAGCACGTAACCTGCAGCATCCAGGTCAGCCATATATGAGCAGGACTTGCGTCGCTATCATAGCCGCAGGGTTAAAACTCGAAGTTTTCAGGAAGGGGACTTGGTGTTACGCCTGATCCAGAAAAAGGACGGGATGCACAAGCTAAGTCCTCCATGGGAATGACCGTTTGTAGTAAGTAAGAAACTACATAATGGGTCGTATTACCTCATTGATATGTGTGATGCTGATAAATCACGAATATCTGAGGAAGAAACTGGAAGACCATGGACCATAGCCCAGTTGAGGCCATTGTATACATAGGATCATTGTAATCACTATGTTCTATTGGGAATAAAAAAGTAGACTTGACAAAATCTGAGTTATTGTGATTTGTTTCAGGAAATTATCATTGTGATAGAAAGTCAAACTTTTTAATATATGATTACTTGGGGGCTGATGCTAGAGCATAGTCTATATCTCAAGAATCTGGCATACGCCAAAATATATTGGTTGTACTTGCCTGCCAGTCAGTGGTTATACGCAATTTTATGACCTATATGTTTAAACCTGGTTGAGTCAATCATGTTATAACCCGGTAAAACCGGGTCACTATGACCCTGAACTCACTAGAGTTGTAAACACTAGAATATGTTATGCGGAAAACCGGCTGAGCTAGAAAGCAAAGAAAAACAAAGTCAAGGAAAACTTCACATGCAGATAAAAGATGTTGCAAAAGTATGTAACCCGGATATATTTTGCATAACCTTGTAGAAAAACCGAGTTATTACAGACCAAAGTGTAACATAAGTGCACACGCGCACTTTAAAAAAATAGAGCTAGAAATATAGCAGTTTATCTAGCCTATTACAAACCCATCCAGGTTAAATTATTGTTTTCGCAGGAACCAAATGTTTATTCTGCAGCAGATTTTCCTTTATGTTGTGTGGCATCTAACCCGACACCAGAATCCGGGTCTTGAGTCGCCGGGTCTTGAGTCTTCTGGTGATCTTCAGGATTCACTTGGTGATGCTCTGCTTCCCCAACATTATCAGCTGAGACGTACTTCCACTCCAGCTAAGCCAAAGCATCATTGGTGTTCTCCGGTTCATATAAAGAACGAGGGGGAGCAGAAACCGATGGAGTTATGGATTGAGGCGCACCAGATGAAGAGGCTACAGAAAGCCAGCTCTTTTGTGGGACTTGGCGGACAGCAAATACAACCTGAGGCGAGAAAGGCATCTTGCGCTCACCCGGGGAAACATAACCCGGACATAGTTCCTTCAGCTTAACCTTCTCGGCAATGGTGCAAGCCTGGAACGGCACTCCTTCTCGATTTTGGCGAAATCTTTCATGTCGGACTTGGACATGTCCGCCTTATACTCTGGGAAGCCCTTCACAAGAAGATCCGGATTCAGCTCCGGGTGATAAGCTTTGGCTAGTGACATAACCTTGATGGCTCCATGATGGCAGGATGAGAGTTTGTGCTCCTAAATCCATTGTGGAACTTGGGTTAGTTCAACAAGCATCTCATGGAGCCTCCTTGGGGGTTTATCCCAGTTCCTGACAACCTTAATGCATTCTCCACCTCCAACATAGAGCTGGCGGATCAAGGTGAAAAGAGCTTTCAATTTCATGTCAGAGAGCTGTAGGTTATTGCCATGCATTCTGCCTGCAAGTTACAAGAACATTTTGATCAGAAACAGGATAATTATAACAAGGCAAACGAAATAATGAACCAGAAAAGTAATACATTAGTGAGGTACAGGAGGAGCAAACTTACCAAACACACTGCTGGCTATTTCTCCTAGCAGGTCCTTAAACTTGGTGAAGCTGCTCCGGGTTTCCTCCAACTCCTTTTCAGCACTTTCCACTCTTGTAATAAGAGCCTTCTCCCAGTTCTCAAAATCCTGTTGAAGAACAGACTAAGTTTTGGCTCCTTCCGTAAACTGGTCCTCTAGCTCTTTCTGTCGGGTCCTAGCTTCCTCGGTCTTCTTAGCCTCTTGTGCTAGCAGGCTCTTAAAATTTGAAACTTCCTTTTGCGAGGAAGATTCAAGACTCTGCACAATGATTGGTTGCAACAAAACAAGTTATCATCAGTTTCCAGTTATACCTTGAGGAAAATCCGGCTTATAAAAATATAACCCGGAAAATTACGAGTTTACAAGAACTTATATCTCATTCCAATTTATGGTTAAGTCCTGAGTACCCGCAGGCTGGCAAACCCGGCACTTGGGGGCTACACTATTTCAGATTTACAAAGCGGGTTATAAGTTATGGTTAAGTCCCGAGTAGCCGCAGGCTGGCAAACCCGGCACTTGGGGGCTACACTATTTCAGCTTAAATTTCTATGATTAAGAACGAAAGCAGAACAAATCCCGGTTCACAAATTTGAAACCCGATGCTTGGGGGCTACAGCTGTTGAGTTCAAAACATTCAATGATGAATCTTCAAGTTCATATTACAAGATATAAACTAGAAGATTGAGGGCTACAGGTTATGTGTGTCAAGGTTACCTCATATCTTTTCTTCAGGAATTCTATTATCCCATCTGCACGGCGCCGGTTCTCAGACAGTTCCCGAGCCAGTGTGTCAAAATCCTGGCCTTCAATATCCAGGTTTGGGGGAGTTGTCTTCTCTTCTTTTTTTGCTTTCAACTCCTCTGTGACTTTGGAAAGCACAATGGAGGTTCCGATAGCTTGTGCAGCTTGGGAGCCGGTGATGACCACATCTGAGTCAGAAACAACCATATATCTTCAGCAGGAGGATCATTAGCCGGTGCGTTATCAACCGGATTCACCTTTTCTTCGGTGTCCTCGACCACAGCCTCAACAAGACTCGGCGATCGGGCAGCCGGTTCATCTTCTTATTCTCCAAAAACCTTCTCCTCGAGGTTCGCAGCAGGTGCGGTAGAGGAGATAGGGTTAACCTTCGGCACAGCTTGGGCTCTGCAATGAAAGGAGAAGCATAAGCCTGATTGAATGACTAAAGATTAGTAAGTGATGAACAAAAAGTAGAAAGGTTAGCTTACCCGGAGTTAATGGAAAACTCACTAGCCCCGCTGAAATGGGATGAGTCCGAGTTTGGAGAATCTGAATGAAAAGGACGACTCAGCTCAGGCCTGATTTTTCCGGCCAAGGGATGTGAAGCAGTAGGTGAAACTCGAGCCTTCGAAACCCGGCGGAGAGGAGTTTTCTCAGGCAAACCTGCTTCTAGCTCACTTGACCCGGAGCTCTGGGTCCTTCTTCTCTTGCTACCTTCTTCACTGTCCTGCATTTTCTCTATATGTGAGGACGGTTTCAAAGGATTTTTTGACAGTCTAGAGATAGGCACATTTGCAACTGCTTGCCGGGTCCTCTTTTGGCCAGCGGGGGAATCCTTCTCAGCCACCACATTGGAACCAGTGATGGGAGTGGATGGATTGAGATCCGGAGCATCCAGACCCGACGCCTCTTCACTAGCTTGTCCTTGGCCTAACCCGGCGCCCTCTTGCTCTGCATGTTCATCCTGCGAGTAATCAGCGTCATCAAATTGATTGTGCAAGTGACCAAGGGAGTCAAATTCAGAAACATCATCCTCTTCGTCACTTTGCTCCTCTGATAAATCGTCCTCAGGAGCAGAAGTTGGTTCTTCCGTGGTAACCCAGAAGGGATCTGTCGTGGTGTTGTCACGGCAAGTTTCCTCATGTAAGAACTAGATTGCGAGGCCATTGCTACTGAGTGAAACTTTGAAAGGGTTAAGGAGGAACCGAGAGACGCGAGTTTACCCAAGTTCGGCCTCTCGATTGAGGGTAAACCTACTCCTTCCTTCTTACTATCAGAAAACCAGGTCTCGATTACAAAGGGCGATTCCGGCTCTCGATGTCTCGAGCTACCTTGATGTTGGCTTTGAAATTAACTTTCTACGTCCCAGGGGCTCGCCTTATATAGTGGCCAAGTCCCCCGGGTTATAAAGGATCCGGGTTATTCCCGTTATCGGAGTCCTGGTCTGATCCGGTTCTAGGTCATCCTTTGCCGGTTCACCCCGTGACCTGGTCGTCTCCGTCTGGCCTTGGGCTGACCTCCAGGCCTTGGGCCCTTACGCCTCTCAACCAGGACTCTGGGCCGGTCCTCTATCTTCTCCGGGTTACAGACTTGGTAACCCGGGCCTTCTTTCTTCAGAGTTACCATCATAATCCGGATTTCCTTATTATAAAACGGACCAATGGTCTTGAGCCCCATTAAGTGGGTTCCGGTTTATATGAGGGGTAGGTGAGGCTCCCCCTCAGCTATTCCCCCAACATTAGCCCCCAGGTTAACGTGAACACTTAAGTTTGAGACTTACGATGTTCAAGTTAAACTTCTTGGAGCGTAAGCCATGCAAAAAATCATTTGCCTTTATAAGATAACCTTCAAAGAAATATCCAATCCGGATTTCACGGGCTAAGATCTTTATCTCCAAGACCGTATCTTTCTGTTTTTTGAAAAGATAACTCCTGCATCTTCATCTCCCAGATCTCCGGAACCATAAAAAATCTTGATTTAACCCGGAATTTTCTCCACGCAATTACTGCATTTTGTCAGAGATAATCTCCTCCTGTAGATCCAATCTGCCCATGTTTTTATTGTAAAAAGGTTAATATTGAGGGTCCTCTATGCAAAATTACCACCTAACCCTAGGGTTTAGGCCTCCGCCTATAAATCGTCCACCGTGCGGTCCCCAGGGTTCATTTGTCCCCCTGAGCATCCACTTCATCTTCCTCCTCCGATCAAGAGCTCGAGAGCTCCAGTCCTCCCCTCGCGCCGCCGCAGCCGGAGCATCGCCGGCGTTCGTCGCGAACATGGTGAAGGAGAAGAGCCAGGCGTCCAAACCCGGAGGAGTTGTAAAAAAGAGGAAGGCCGGAGGCGCCACCGGTTCTGCCGCGGCTAAGCCTGGCCGGTCCGTAATGCAAGTTAACTGGTGCAAGTCAGAAATGACTCAAGGCCGGTTAACTGAGATGGAGGACTCTGGCTTACTCCCAAAGAACTTGAAATGGAGAGCTCTAGGGAACGAGACCCAGCCTGAACCAGGGCCGGGCGAGGTAATTGTCTTCGAAGCCCAGATTTTCCGTGGGTTTCGCCCACCCGGCTCTCACTTTTTCCGCCAGCTTCTCAATTACTATGGTATCCACCTTCAAGATCTTCCACCAAACTCTATCCTCAACGTTAGTAACTTCTTAGTTCTCGGCGAAGATTATCTCCAAGTAGAACCTAACTTAGATCTCTTCCTCGAGTATTTTTATTGCAATAAACACCCGGAAGTTGCCGGGGGTGAGCTTATCCACTGTGGTGGTGTCTCCTTTCAGAGGCGGAAAGACATCGCCTACCCAGGCATTCCCCTCTCTAGTCATCCTAAGTTATGGCAAAAATCCTTCTTCTACATAAAAAACACTTCTCCCAAAGGTGAACCGGTGCTTCCGGTTTATCGCCCTGAACGTCTGGTTTATACCAGCACCATGAACACCTATGCCAAACCCTCTAATCGAGTCAAAATCCGGCCCCTCTTGAAGCACGTAACTTTCTTAATAGTTCACGGGCTTACCGGTCTAGATTTAACCAAAACTAGGGTGGACTGGGGCATTCATCCTCCGAGCATCAAGAACCAGCTATTCCATGAATGCACCGGTTTAGCTGATCCCATGCGTTATTCCGAGTCTCCAGTATCTAAGTCTGATATGGTAACTTCCCTCAAGCTTTTGGTTGGAATAAAACAAGATAGGTTCTTTGACGTTGGCCTGGAGCCCTTTTGTGCTTCTAACCCGGCTCCTCCTGTAAGTTTTTATACTTTTTGTTTTATAAGTACTTTTCATTCCTTTAAACTGCGTAAGCTCTAACCTTGACGTTGTCCGGTTCAACAGGTCACGGACCCCTTCTGGGTTACCACAGAAGAGCTTGCTTCTCCTCCTGAGGATGAAGAATCAGAGGAGCAGAGTGACGACGAGGAATAGGTTTCTGAATTTGACTCCCTCGGTCACTTGCGCAATCAATTTGCTGACGCTGATTACTCGCAGGATGAATAGGCAGAACAAGAGGACGCCGGGTTAGGCGAAGGACATGCTGGTGAAGAAGCGTCGGGTCAGGAAGCTCCGGATCAGATTATGCCGGATCTCGACCCCTCTACTCCCATCAATGGTTCCAACTTGGTGGCTGAGAAGGAGTCTCCTGTTGGCCGAAAGAGGACCCGGCAAGCTGTTGCAAAGGTGCCTATCTCTAGACTGTCAAAAAAATCCCTTGAAAACATCCTCACACACAGGGAAAACGCAGGATGATGAGGAGGGCAGCAAAAGAAGGAGGACTCGGAGCACCGGCTCGAGCGAGTTAGAAAAAGGTTTGCCTGAGAAAACTCCTCTTCTTCGGGTCTCCAAAGTCCTTGGCCGGACAAATAAGGCCCGAGCTGAGTCGTCCTTTTCATTCAGATTCTCCGAACTCAGATTCATCTCATTTTAGCGAGGCTAGTGAGTTCTCCATTAACTATGGGTAAGCTTGCTTTTCCACCTTCTGTTTATTACTGCTAATATCTTAGTCTTTAAATCTAACTTATGGTTCTCCTTTTACTGCAGAGCCCAAGTTGTAATGAAAGCAAACCCTGTCTCATCTGTTGCTCCTGTTGTAAACCTTGAGGAGAGAGTCCTTGGAGAAGGAGGGGATGAACCGGATGCTCCATCGCCGGGTCATATGGACGTTATGGTTGAAGAACGTGAAGAAGAGATGAACCCGGTTGATAATATCCCGGGTAATGATCCCCCGGTTGAAGAGGTGGCTGTTCAATACCCGGACGTGGTCATAACCGGGTCTCAGGGTGCCCAGGTTATTGGGACTTCCACAATGCTCTCCAAAGTTACTGAAGACCTGAAAGTGAAACCAGAAGAAAGGAAAGCTCCTCCTAGCCCGAATATTGAAGGACAAGGTTTTTGATACGCTAGCTCAAGAACTTTCTGAGAACCGACGCCGCACCGATGGTATTATAGAATTTCTGAAGCAGAAATATGAGGTAACCTTGATATGCATACCCTGTACCCTCAATCTTCTAGTTTATATTTGTAATATATACTTGGAGATTTTTCATTGAATCTTATAAACTGAATAGCTGTAGCCCCCAAGTGTCGGTTTATAATTCCATTGCAAACCGGGACTTATTCTGCTTTTGTTTTTAACCACTAGAACTTAGATTGAAATAGTGTAGCCCCCAAGTGCCGGGTTGCGAGCCAGCAGCTGGCTGGGACATAGTCATAACTTATAACCCAATGTTTGAACCTGAAATAATATAGCCCCCAAGTGTCGGGTTGCAAGCCTGCAGCAACTCGGGACTTATCCATATGTTGGAATATACTATTATAAACCGGATGTTCTTCAAGCTATGACTAAAAACTAATGATAACTTGTTCTGATGTAACCAATAACTTTCAGAATCTTGAATCCTCCTTGCAAAAGGAGGTGTCAGATTTGAAAAGCCTGCAAGTACAAGAGGCTAAGAAGACTGAGGAGGCCAGGACCCGGCAAAAGGCACTAGAAGATGAAATCACTGAGGCAGCCAAAACTTGGTATGTTCTCCAGCAGGATTTTGAAAACCGGGAAAAGGCTCTCATAACCAGAGCAGAAACTGCTGAGAAGGACTTGGAGGAAACCCAGACCAGCTTCACCAAGGTCAAAGATCTTCTAAGAGATATCAACTGCAGTGTGTTTGGAAAGTTTGTCCGGTTCACTACCCCTTTTGTCAATGCATTGCTTTTCCAGTTCAGTATTTCCTTTGCCTTGTTATCAATAGCTTGGTTCTGATCAAAAAAATTATTGTAACCTATAGGCAGAATGCATGGAAATAACCTCCAACTTCCTGACCTGAAACTGAAGGCCTTGTTCACCTTGATCCGGCAGTTGTATGATGGAAGTGGAGAATGTATTAAAGCCGTCAGGAACTGGGACACTCCTTCTAAGAGGCCTGGTGACATGCTGGTGGAGCTGACTCAAGCCCCCAAATGGATAGAAGAGCACAAAGTGTCATCCTGCCGTCGCGGAGCCATCAAAGTTATGCCCCTGGCGAAGGCCTATCACCCGGAATTGAATCCGGATCTTCTTGTGAAGGGCTTCCCAGAATATAAAGCGGATATGTCCAAGTATGACAGAAAAGACTTCGCCAGGATTGAGAAGGAGTGCCGGTTTCAGGCTTGCATTATTGCTGAAAAGGTTAAGCTGAAGGATCTGTGTCCGGGTTATACCTCGTCGGGTGAGCGTAAGATGTCGTTTACTCCTCAATTTGTGGCTTCTATCCGCCAAGCCCCACAGAAGAGCCGGCTCTCTATAGCCTCTCATCTGGTGCGCCTCAATCTGTTACTCCTTTCGTTTCTGCTCCACCTCTCCCTTTATATGAATCGGAGAACATTACTGATGCTCTGGCTCAGCTGGAGTGGAAGTACGTTCCTGCCGATGAGGTTGAAGGGACAGAGGCCATCCAAGTGACAGCCGAGCCGGAGACTCAAGACCCGGAGCCTGAAGACCCGGCGACTCAAGATGCGGCCCAGCAGAAAGGAAAATCTGTTGTGGAGTAATCATTTGATTTCTGCAAAAACAATAATTTGACCCTGATGGGTCTGTAATAGGCTAGATGAACTGCTTTATTTCTAGCTCTATTTTTGAGAGTGCGCATGTGCAGTTATGCTACAATCTGATGTGTAATAACTTGGTTTCCCTTCGAGGCTATGCAAAGTGTTTCCGGTTTTACTTCATTTTTGCAACATCTTCTATTTGCATGTGAAACTTTTCTTGACTTGGTTTTTCTTTGATTTCTGGCTCAGCAGGTTTTTCGCATGACTTATTCTAGTGTGTACAACTCTGGTGAGTTCAGGGTTATAGTAACCCGGTTTTGTCGGGTTATAACATGATTGACTCAACCAGGTTTAAACATCTAGGTCATAAAATTGCGTGTAAACCACTGACTGGCAGGCAAGTATAACCAATATATTTTGGCTCATGCCAGATTCTTGAGTAAGCATCTAGACTGTGCTGCTAGGTCACGTGCTTCCTCTAGAGCATCTAGCGAGTCTAGACGAGCTATCTCATTCTGGGTTTCCACATAAGCAGCCACTCGTGGTGAATCGTGACAGATATCACTTGGCAAAACCGCCTCCGCTCCATAAACCAGAAAGAAAGGTGTGTAACTTGTTGACCTGTTTGGGGTAGTTCTTATACTCCATAAAACGGCAGGCAACTCCTCAACCCAACATCCAGCAGTTTTCTCTAATGTAACCTGGAGCCTAGGTTTGATACCTTTGAGTAATTCCTGGTTAGCCCGCTCTGTTTATCCGTTAGACTGTGGATGTGCCACTGAAGCAAGGTCTAACCGTATATGGTTATGTTCGCAAAAATTCTACATTGCTCCTTCTGACAAATTTGTCCCATTATCTTTTATAATGCTATGTGAGTAACCAAATCTTAAAATCAGCTTTTTTTAAGAACTTGACCACTGTAACCGTGTCACATTTACTGATTGGTTCTGCTTCTACCCACTTTGTAAACTTGTCAACTGCCACCAGTAGATGAGTCTTTTTATCAGGTAAACTTGTTTGACACAATGACATAATTAAAGATAGTTCGACATAAAACATAGTTCGACATAGACATAGTACGACATATAAATATAGAGCGACATAAGTACGTAAGCATAGATCGACAGAAACATATATACTACGCATCGGCATCGAAGGCAGCCTTGCCCTTGCCCTCGGTGTCGGAGGCAGCCTTGCCCGGGCTAGACTCGCGGGAGTCAGACTCGGAGGCGGAACTGCTATCAGGCGAGTTATCCTGGCAGCAAAGGGGGCGGACTAAGGTGTCGTCGAAGATCTTCACCTCCAGCACGTCCAGCTCCTCATCCTTGAAGTACCTGAATGTGAGCATGTAGCCCGCATTTATGTTGTGCATTCGCGCGAACTGACCCCACCCATAGCGCAGGTAGAGGTCATCGTCACGTCGCTGCAGGACAATACGCACGGACCCGTTGTCACAGCCCTCCAACTAGAGGGTGAAACTATAGGGCCCCTTGCGCTCGAGGAGGATCGCCGAAATCTTCTCTGGAAGACGGAGCCTGTTCTCCTGTGAGTGGAACAGGTGGACGTAGAACTCCGGTAGCCGGAGACCGTCCTCCTCCTCCTCCGTCGCCGCCGCAGCCTCCTCCTCCTCCTCTGCAGCAACAGCGCCGCGCCGTTTACAGCGTGTTGACCCCTTTGCACCGCACTTTGCCCCCCTTACATCGCTTGATGCCCCCCGTGCTCCGCGTCCGCGTCCACGTCCGCGAGTAGGAGGCGTCGCTTCCTCCTCCTTAATGACTATGGCGCCACCACCACGTGCATTCGATGCACGCGATCCACGTGGACGTCCAGGTCGACGTCCACCACGTACAGTGGTTTCTTCGACGGGGACGACGCCGCACCCACCGCCGGTTACACGCGAACCATAGGGACGTCTCGCCATGGCTAAAAAAATAGCAAATAGCATCAATTTCATCAGTTCGCAACAATTGCATATAATCTAATAAAAATATAGCTAATAGCATCCATTTCATCAAAATTGCTTATAGATAATAGCAAATGGTACTAATAGCTAAACAAGTCCGAAAAAAGAGTAACTATATGTTCCAGATCCTCATTTCAATTATAAATGCAACATTAATGAAATATTTAAATGTATGAATACACACCAAGAGTTACATAGCTCAGGCTCATTTTATTTAACCCTAATACATCACGATGTAATAATGTCACTTATACATATTCATGAAACATCTCTCAAACTAATTAACTCCGACCGGATCCTAAGCCGCGGGGTGCTGAGTCGCGGGTGCTACGGGCCCATAGGTAAGGAACCCTCACAGAGTCATAGCTCACGTGGTAAGGAACCCTCCGAATAATCGACCAACTGCTGCTATACTTCCTATCGAGCAAGTACATGTAGCGACGGACGTGCTCGTCCTCCTCCCTGCTACGTTGTTGTACCACCTCCTCAGGGGCCGGCTCTCTCCGGACCGACCGTGGCCCACGCGATGGCCACCAAAAAATATTTGGTCGACCACGTCACCCGGATTTCTCACAAGCCACGTGCCCCGGTACTAAGGACCTCCCAGTGCCAGCCCGGCGGGCCCCTGTCCCGGACATCGCCCGGCGGGTCCAACAAAGACATAAACTAAAAACAGACCCGGACTAAGTAAATATTCCGTAATTAAGTAAAATAACTTAGTGTTTGTAACTTAGTAAAAAATAGTAAATGGAGAAATATGATATAAATAAGATGAAAGTTAAACACAGAGGATCAATTTTTTTTCTAAGTGTCCAAGACCTAAATTTTTTCTAAGTCTCCAATACCTAAATTTTTTCCTCTAAACCTCTAACTTATTTGTTCTAAGTGTCCAAGACCTAAATTTTTTTTCTAAGTCTCCAATAACTAAATTTTTTCCTCTAAACCTCTAACTTATTTGTTCTAAGTGTCCAAGACCTAAATTTTTTTCGAAGTCTCCAATAACTAAATTTTTTCCTCTAAAAACGTCTAACTAATTTTTTCTAAGTCTCGAAGAGCTAAATATTTTCTAAGTTTCCAATACCTAATTTTTTTCTAAGTCTTCAATACATAATACATAATACTAATCTAACACTAATACTAATCCAATACCTAATACTAATCTTACACTAATACTAATCTAACACACTAATACTAATCCAATACCTAATTTTTTTCTAAATTGAGGAGGATGAGGGCACGGCGAGGAGGCGATCTCACTTGAGGATGAGGGCACGGCCGCGAGGAGGAAGGCTTGGGCGCGGGCGAGGCCGTCGTCGGCGATCTCGGGCGGCGCGAGGATGAGCGGCGGCACGGGGAGGCGAGGAGAGAGGACGGGCGGCACGGAGAAGAGGACGGGCGGCGCGGGAGGAGACGACGGGCGGCGCGGGAGGAGGCGCCATAGAGGAGCGGCGGCGGCGAGGATCCCCGGCGTCGAAATCGGGCAGCCTCACGGCGTCGCTCTGGATTTCGGCGCCGGGGGACTTAGCGAAAAACTGCGAAACTACTGTGTTGCCCAGGGCGGTTGCGTGGCCCGGGGGTATATAGGCGGGAGCCTTTTGCCCCGGTTGGTAATACGAACCGGGGCAAAAGCCCCAAAATTTCAGTTTTTTTTCTGCCGCCAATTTTTTCCTTTCGAACATTTCAAATACTATTTAAAATACGGTTTCAAATACATTTCAAATGGTTTAGAATTTGGAGAAACTTTCAATACGAAAAGTGTTTAAAATTGCGTAGACATTTCAAATACATTTTCTGTTTTATAAAATAATTATTCTAACTATTTAAACTAGTAACAATTTTTGAATTTTCAAACATTTAAAAAAACCTATTTTATGAATGGTTTAGAATTTGGAGAAACTTTGTATATGAAAAGTGTTTAAAATTGCGTAAACATTTCAAATACATTTTTTGTTTTATAAAATAATTATTCTAACTATTTAAACTAGTAACAATGTTTGAAAATTCAAACATTGAAAAAAACTAATTTATGTATGGTTTAATCTGCAATGTTTAATACATTATTACAAAATAGTCTAGCAATATTACATGAACCATGAAGGTTTAATACGTTATCACCAACTATTGCCGCCATTGTTTACTTCTCTGTCGTAGCCATGGAGCATCTTCCTTATTTAACGCGACTCTTGGGTCAGTTTTCACTCTAAAGGGCGGAATTTCTTCAAAGTTATTATAATCTTTTGACATGTCTGTCCTGTTCTCCACTCCCACAATGTTTCTTTTCCCTGGAAGAACTATGTGCCGCTTCGGCTCACCGCATGATGTACTAGAATTTTTTTTTTCTTTTCTTCGGTTGGGTAGACATGTCTTTCACATAGAAACTTGAGCCACATCTTTGGCTAGGACGAATGTTTCGCTTCTGTACCCAAGATTGTTGAGATCCATTGTTGTCATTACATACTGCTGGTCTACATTTACTCCTGTCATCTTGACCCATTGGCACCGAAATAGAGGGACCTTAAAATTAGGTCCATAGTCAAGTTCCCATATATCCTCTATGTAACCATAATATGTGTCCTTTGTCCCATTGTATCCGGTTGCATCGAAACGGACGCCACTATTCTGGTTGGTGCTTTTTTTATCTTGTGCAATCATGTAAAATGTATTCTCATTTATCTCGTACCCTTGGGAAGTCAGTACAGTTGAAGATGGTGACCTGGCCAACAACTAGAGCTCATCTCCAACAATGTTGTTATTCATGAGTTCTGCCTGCAACCAGGCGCCGAAACTATCCATGTGTTCATCATTAATCGAGGATTCAGACAGCCCCGGGTTTTTGCACCGTATAATATTCTTGTGTTCCTGGATATAAGGAGCCACCAAGGTGGACATTTGTAGAACTGTGTAGTGTGCTTTAGTGAAAGTATGTCCATCCATAAATATCTTTGCTTTCCTTCCTAGCGTGCCTTTTCCACTCATTCTTCCCTCATGCCGCGATTCGGGAACACCAATCGACTTAAGGTATGGAAGAAAGTCAACACAAAACTCAATTACCTCCTCTGTTCCATAACCCTTGGAGATGCTTCCTTCTGGCCTAGCACGGTCGTGAACATATTTCTTTAAGGCTCCCATGAACCTCTCAAAGGGGAACATATTGTGTAGAAATACAGGACCAAGAATGGTAATCTCTTTGACTAGATGAACTAGGAGGTGTGTCATAATATTGAAGAAGGATGGTGGGTACACCAACTCGAAGCTGACAAGACATTGGACCACATCTGTCTGTAACGCTCATAGACTTTCTGGATAGATTACCTTCTGAGAAATTGCATTGAGGAATGCGCATAACTTCACAATGGGTAGTCGAACATTTTTTGGTAGAATCCCCCTCAACGCAATCGGAAGCAATTGTGTCATCAACACGTGGCAGTCATGAGACTTCAGGTTTTGAAATTTTTTCTCCGCCACATTTATTATTCCCTTTATATTCGACGAGAAGCCAGACGGGACCTTGATACTATTTAGTGCTTGAAAAAAGATTTCCTTCTCTTCCTTGGTAAGAGCGTAGCTGGCAGGACCACCTTGAAACCGCTCAGGATTCTTGCCGTCTCGTCCTTTCGTGTGTTGCTGGTCCTGCTGTGCTTCAGATGTATCTTTTGACTTCCCATACAAGCCAAAGAAGCCTAGCAGATTCACGCAGAGATTCTTCGTCAGGTGCATCACGTCGATTGCAGAGCGGACATCTAGGATTTTCCAATAGGGTAGTTCCCAAAATATAGATTTCTTCTTCCACATGTGTCGCCGAGTCTCCGATCTTGATATAGTAACTCAACTCTAGGGTTACACTGGATGCTCGATATCAAGCGGTACTACTAGGGTTCTTAGATTTCTGTCTAAACTAGACCTAGGGGTCGGTTTATAAAGCACCCGTACCCCCTTGGCCCTACTCTCCAAGGCGCAGCTTGAATCCTATCTGGACACCGCTTACAAACCCTAACTTTCCTTACCGTAACCCACAATCCGGGTTATGAGGCCTACAAACTTTGGGCCTTCCAGAAGCTCCATTATCCTTAACCGGATTGCGCACCGTGTTCCTTGGGCCGGGTTATGCTTTGGAGTTGGCCTACCGGGTTATTATCCCCCCATCAACATGGGTGCATGTCCGTTAGCATCATTCGGAACAACTTGTCTGCCCGGACCCTTTCCAAATATTACTTTCAAATCCTTCACCATATCAAATACATCATCACCAGGTCGGAGGATAGGCGTCTCCCAGGTATCTGCCTCACCATTGAAATGTTTGCCAGCTTTTCTTAAGGGGTGCTTGCGTGGAAGAAAACGACGATACCCGAGGTACACAACCTTCTTACATTTATCCAGATATACACTTTCGGTGTCATCTAAACAGTGTGTGCATGCATTGTATCCCTTGTTTGTATGTCCAGAAATGTTACTAAGAGCAGGCCAATCGTTGATGGTTACGAACAACAGCGCTCGTAGGTTAAATTCTTTTTGTACGTGCTCGTCCCACACAGGTACACCTTCTTCACGCCACAACTGTAAAAGTTCATCGACTAATGGCCTTAGGTACACATCAATGTCGTTGCCCGGTTGTCTCGGGCCTTGGATCAGCACTGACAGCATAATGAATTTCCTCTTCATGCACAACCAAAGAGGAAGGTTATAGATACATAGAGTTACAGGCCAGGTGCTATGGTTACAGCTCTGCTCACTAAATGGATTAAATCCATCTGTACTTAGACCAAACCATAAGTTCCTTGCCTCACCTGCAAAGCGCGGGAACTTTCTCTCGGTTTTTCTCCACTGCGACCCATCAGCGGGGTGTCTCAACATCTCATCTTTCTTACGATCTTCCATGTGCCATCGCAAAAGTTTGGCATGCTCTTTGTTCCTGAACAAACGTTTCAACCGTGGTATTATAGGAGCATACCCCATCACCTTTGCAGGAACCCTCTTCCTGGGTCGCTCACCCTCAACATCGCCAGGATCGTCTGGTTTGATCTTATACCACAATGCAGTGCATACAGGGCATTGTTCCAAATTCTCGTACTTCTCACCGCGGTAGAGGATGCAGTCATTAATGCAGGCATGTATCTTCTCCACGTCTAATCCTAGGGGGCATACAAGCTTCTTTGCTTGGTATGTATTGTCGAGCAATTCGTTGTTTTTAGGAAGCTGCTTCTTCACTATTTGCAGCAACTTTGTAAATCCGTTGTCAGCCACACCGTTCTCAGCCTTCCATTGGAGCAATTCCAATGTGCTACCCAACTTTTTCTGCCCGTCTTCGCAAGTTGGATACAACAATGTTTTGTGATCCTTTAACATCTGGTCGAACTTCACCCCTCACATTTTAAATATTGCTTTCTGTCTTTGCATCCGTAATAGCCTGGCCAAGATCATCGATGGGCTCATCTGGTGCCTGCAACTCTGATTCCACTTCATTTTTATCTTCCATTCCAGTACCGGCACCGTATTCAGGGAACATGTCATCATAGTTGTCATCATTCTCTTCTTCTTCGTTGTCTTCCATCATAACACCTCTTTCACCGTGTTTGGTCCAACAATTATAGCCGGGCATGAAACCGGATTGAAACAAGTGGAAGTGGATGACTCTGTGAGAAGAGTGTTCCTTCTGATTCCGACATACAGCACATGGACAACAGATAAAATTATTCCGCTTGTTTGCCCGGGCCACCTCGAGAAAATAACCCAGACCTTTCATGAACGCGGCAGAGCGTCGGTCAGCGTACATCCATTGCCGGTTCATCTGCATTATATGATTATTAATTAAGAACTGTTACAGAACACCATGAATAGAGAAATGACCAATGTTACATCGACAGATGAAAGGTTAAAGTTGGTACCTCGACCGAGAAGGAAAGAAGGATGAGAAAACTTATTTAATTAAGTGTGGCTCGGACAAATTAAATCGTGCTTGTTTTTTGCAAGCTGAGATGGCGTTATTCTACCAGGAATTTCATCAAACACCTCTTGTGCATAGGAGGGAAAAAAAAGTGAGCACACACCACACAACTAGAAATATGTCCTTTAAAGTGAGTGGCATGAGGAGAAGAGAGGGCTGGCAGGGTTTATATATAGTGGGGGGGTCATTTGCCCCGGTTGGTGGCTCCAACCGGGGCAAAATACCCCCCACACCACGCGCCTGAACGGGCTCTGCTCGTCGAGGGTCTTTAGCCCCGGTTGGAGCCACCAACCGGGGCAAATAACCCCCACACCACACGCCATGCTCGCCCCGGCCCCACCTCTGCAATCTTTTGCACCGGGTGGTGGCCGAGCCGGGGAGAAAGGGGTGCTCGCCAGTGGGCAAAAGCCCCGTTTTCCACTAGTGGCACGTGATCCTGCCTTGCATATCTTTGACACCCTTCGCACGTTCTTACTATATGTTCTGCATCAGCGTTTGCAGTTAACCAGAAAAATCCATGTCTGAAAGGTTTATTGACCAAAGATCTAGAACTTGCATGGTGGACGCAATCTCCTGAGTGGATTTCTTTTAAAATTTGACACCCTTCTTCCGGAGAGACACATCTCTGAAAAATTCCAGCCGTACTTCGATTGTGTAACTCACCATTGATAATTGTATAGGACTTGGACCTTCTTGTAACCTGATGAGCCATAACCTCGTTCTGCGGGAGCTCGCCTCTCATAAGGTATGCCAGATATGGTTCAGTCCACTCTGGGATTGTATGCAGGGCGGCTACCAATTCTGACTCTGGGTCTGGATTTGCTAGGTCTTCCTCTGTTGGGATTTTAACTCATGGGCTATGAATTTCATCCAGAAAAACATTTGGTGGAACTTGCTTTTTCTGGGAACCTAGACGAGACAGTGTGTCAGCTGCTTCATTGAGACGTCGGTCAATATGATCAACTTGATATCCTTGGAAATGTCCAGCCAGCTGAGTAACCGCCCGTCTATATGCTGCCATAAATGGGTCCTTAGAATCCAAGATTCTTGTAACTTGTTGAGAAACAAGATCAGAATCACCGAGACATCGAATCCGGGTTATGCTCATCTCTTTCGCAATCCGAAGCCCATGGAGCAAAGTTTCATACTCTGCTGCATTATTAGTGCATTTGAATGAAATTTGTAAGACATAGCGAAACTTATCTCCTCTTGGGGATGTTAACACCACACCAGCTCCTGAACCTTCCAGTTGTCGAGACCCATCAAAATGCATAGTCCAGTATTTAGTATCTGGTTTATCCGGTGGAACCTGTAATTGTGTCCAGCCATTTATGAACTCGATCAAGGCTTAGGACTTTATTGCAATCCTTGGCTCATATTTGATGTGATATGGCCCCATCTCAATAGCCCATTTTGCAACTCTCCCTGTCGCTTCTCTATTCTGAATAATATCGGACAAAGGTACTGAACTAACCATAGTAATAGGATGTTCCTGGAAATAGTGTTTCAGGTTACGACTAGCCATAAACACTCCAAAGACCAGCTTATGCCAATGTGGGTAACCCTGTTTAGACTCTGTCAGGACCTTGCTCACATAGTAAACCGGCCGCTGGATAAGGCCTTCTTTTCCTTCCAGCTTACGTTCCACAACTACCACCGCACTAACGGCCCTGTTATTTGCCGCTATGTACAGTAACATGGGCTCTTTTTTCTCGGGTGCAGCCAAGATAGGTGCGTTAGAGAGTTATTTTTTAGGGGCTCCAACGCCTCATCAGCTTCTTAATTCCACACAAATGTGTCAGTTTTCTTCAGCAGTCAGTATAAAGGTATAGCCTTTTCGCCTAATCTGCTTATAAACCGGCTCAAGGCAGCAACACAACCGGTGAGCTTCTGAACGTCTTTCAGACAAACCGGCTTTTTCAGGTTATGTATGGCCTGAATTTTTTCCGGGTTTGCTTCAATACCTCTCTCTGAAATGATGAAACCTGGTAACTTCCCAGCTAGTACTCCAAAAACACATTTTGTTGGATTGAGCTTCATCTGGTACTTGCGTAAACTAGCAAACGTTTCGTCTAGGTCTGAGATCAAAGTGTCACCTTTCTAGGATTTGACCACTATGTCACCTACATAAGCATGGACATTTCGTCCAATCTGACTTTCCAACCAATTCTGGATACACCTCTGATAAGTTGCCCCTGTATTTTTGAAACCGAAGGGCATTGACGTATAACAAAATGCTCCAAAAGGAGTAACGAATGAAGTCTTCTCTTGATCCTCTTCCTTCATTTTTATTTGATGATAACCTGAGTAGGCATCCAGGAAACATATCAATTTGCAACCAGCCATAGAGTCTATAATCAGATCGATACGGGGTAAAGCGAACGGGTCTTTAGGACATGCTTTATTCAAATCTGTGTAATCTATGCACATTCTCCAGGTTTCGTTCTTCTTGAGGATGAGAACTGGATTGGCTAACCACTTTGGATGGAATACTTCTACTATGAACCCTGCTGCAAGTAACCTGGCAATCTCTTCTCCAATTGCTTTCCTTCTCTCATCATTGAAATGATGGAGGAACTTCCGAATAGGTTTCAAATGAGGATCCACATTTAAACTGTGCTCAGCAAGTTCCCTTGGGATACCTGGCATGTGAGAAGGTTTCCATGCAAAGATATCTCAATTCTCACGGAGGAACTTGATAAGCGCGCTTTCCTATTTTTCTGTCATGTGAGCCCACACATTGAACTGCTTAGATGAGTCACCGGGGGTAAAGTCCACCAGCTTGGTGTCTTGAGCAGACTTAAATTTTAACTTAGACTCAGCCGATGGCTTTTTGAGCGAGGTCATGTCTTCTGGATCAACTTGCAATTTATACAATTTCAACTCCTCTTCCGCACAAGCGGTCTCTGCATATGTGGCATCACCTTCCTCACACTCCAAAGCTATGTCTCTGTCACCATTGACAGTAATATTTCCATTGGGACCTGGCATCTTCAGCTTGAGGTAAACGTAGCAGGGTCTGGCCATAAATTTGGCATAAGCTGGCCGTCCGAACAAAGCATGGTACGGACTTTTGAACTTGACCACTTCAAATGCTAACATCTCTTTCATGTAATTTTCAAACACTCCAAAGGCAACTTCAAGGAATATTTTTTCGATAGGTTGTGTAGACTTACCAGGTACAATCCCATGAAATACAGTTGATGATGGCTGAAACTGTTTCTCTTGCAGGTTCATCCTTTTGAACGCATCATAGTAAAGTATGTTTATACTGCTTCCTCCATCCATCAATACTTTGTCTAACTTATATCCTCCAACTTGTGGAGCCACAACCAGAGACACTCCTCACGGATTATCAACTCGTGGAGGATGATCAACCCGACTTCAGGTTATGGGTTGTTCTGACCAGTTAAGCCACCTAGGAACAGCAGGAGCCACTGTATTGACAGCACGTTTCTGCACCTTGCGTTCTCTCCTGCATGAACTAGTAGTGAATACATGATATTGGCCTGAGCTTAACTGCTTCGGATTTGTTTGAAAACCAGAATTTCCTCCTTGGTGACTACCACCCGGGTTTGTTCCCTGGTTACTGTCGTGGGATAATCACGACAGACGTTGCCAGGGGTAACTTATCTTGGGGTAAATCGACTCTGGTGTTTGGGAGAGGGTTTTGCTCAGGGGAAATCATGGTGATGAAACGATCTGGTAGCCGGCAATCAAGTCGCCGAGTCTCCGATCTAGGTTTATTATCTCAACTTTGATATTACAAGGGATACTCGAATAGCTAGTGAATCTCGTGTGTCTAATCTAACCCTAGGAGCCGGCTTATATAATACCCGGACCCCCTGGCTTCCTGTCCAAGGTACACTCGGAGTCCTACCTGGGCACCGCTTACAAACCCTAAGTTTCCTTATCGAAACCCACAATCCGGGTTACGAGGCCTACACTCTTGGGCCTTCCAGAAACTCCTTTTCCCTAAGCCGGGTCTTGCGCAGCTCCCTTTGGGCCGAGTTACTCCTTGGCGTTAGCCTATCGGGTTATCATCCCTCCATCAGTAGTCCCCAGAATAGCTTGGGCTTCACGAGATCCTCCACGAAGCGCATGCTATTCCCTGCAAAAATAACAAACATACAAATTCATAAAAGGCCGGGTTAAGTAGCTTTGATATACAGCTAGGCCTAACTCCTCAGGTGGTCCATATAACAACTCGGCTTTCTTCGAGTCCATCTTCATTTTCCCGGGTCAACACTCCGAGGAAAGCACAGAAGACCCGGCTCACTTTGTTCGCTAATTAGTCCGGATATCACGGAAACGATTTACTCGATCTTTTCCGGATATCCCGCACGGGCACTTACCTTCTTATCCCAAAAAATCCGGGCGGGTATCCCTCCCCCCGAATTTTTTGGCTCCCGCTCGCTAGTCTAGGGTTTCCCACCCGCGCATATAAATAAGCGGTTTAGGGGTAACCCTAAACTCACAACTCCATTTCCCCCCATCTCACTTGTCTCCTTCATCTTCAACCTCCATCAGCGCACCTTGCTCAAGCTTCACACCGCGCCGCCACGGAGCCCTTGGGGGAGCAGCCGGAAGCGAGCCGCCGCCGCCTGCGCTCCGCTTCCGCCCGCACCGCGCCGCCGTCAACCACCGCCGCCGTACCTTCGAGCTGTCCGCCGGAAGATCCCGCAGGTCACCGGAACTGCGCCATCTGTCGCCGCCGCGCTCTCCTCCAAGCTCCACCGGTGAGTTCCCCGCATCCATGAATCTTACTCTCAACCTCTACTCAAACTAGATTGGATCTTGGTTCCGCCTCATAGATGGCTTTCTTGCCCCGCAATAATCGAGTAGTCCATGTTCCGTTTCTTCCCAATCAGTATGTAAGTTAGATCAATAATATACCTCCGTTAAACGTGGTCACAAATTTCTCGGTAAATCTCTAAGTCTAGATCCAATCTGCCAAAGATTTTCCGCAACTGCTCTTCGATACCCGGATAATCCACATTTTCCGGGTCTTTTAGTTACTCTCTGGTTAACCGGACAATCAACCATTTTCCGGGTCTTAATTACTTATACTCTGCACTTTTCATCTCCAGTTTTGTAGACTGCTCCCATGGCACCCAAGAATAAGGGAAAACAACCAGTGAAGGCGAGGCCGACTCAGTCCATATCCGCCAACTGGGCGAGGTCCACCGTGACCAAGGCCAAGTTGGACGAGCTCGCTGAGTCGGGCGTCCTTCCGTCCCAGGAAGAGATCCACTGGCGAGTCCCGGGTGACGAGACCCGGCCCACCCCCGGTCCCAATGAGGTAATCTGTTTCGTTGAGCACGTGATCGGGGATTTCGTCCCCCGGGTCACTCCTTCTTTCGTGAACTTCTTAGCCACTATGGCCTCCGAGTCTTTGACATAGGGCCCAACTCTATGTTAAATATCACTCATTTTATAGTTCTCTGTGAGTCATACCGATGCGTCCCCCCAAACCTTGCTCTGTTCCTCGAATTATTCCAATGCAAACCGTGCCGCGAGAGCGGTGACGGGGCCCTCTTGGCTTGCGGCGGAGTGTCTATCCAACGGCGAAAGAATTCGCCAATGCCGACTCTGAGCCTTAACTCTCATGTTAAGCACTGGCAAAAGTCCTTCTTCTACTGCCGGGACATTTCCCCACCCGGCGAAAAGAGATTGCCGGGTTTCTCCGAGGGGCTCCTTGATCTTTCCGACACTTTCAACGCCTTTGCCTCTGAGTCGGATAGGGAGTCCATCCAACCCCTTTTAGCCAAGATTGCTGTCCTTTCCGCCCAGGGTCTCCTTGGGCTTAATTTGGTTAAGACTTGGGTGAATTTCCGAATCCAGCCCAACGCCATCCGGCCTAAGCTGATGTCCGAGTATTCGGGACACGTCACGGATGCGCTCCGCTATTCCTCAAGGAACTATCCGGCTGGTGATACGAACAAGATTATCAAGAGCTTCTTGACTGAGAAGGCGGAGGTGATCCGGAATATAGCCGGCTTGGAGCCATACACTCGCGATAACCCGGCTCCTGCGGTAAGATCCGGCCTTTATTCTTCTGTCCTTGTGCTTTTACTTGATGCAATCACTAACCTTTCTTACCACACCTTTATTTCAGGCAGGTAGCGCCTTCTGGAACATCGAGACCCCCCTACCTCCGAAAACCCGGAAGAGGAAGTAGAGCCAGCTGAGTCGGAAGAAGGTACCATCCGGGTTTTACCCATTTTACTTTCTGCTAACTTGTTTCCCCACACTTTTTCCTGTTCCGACTGTGTACTATGCTTTTCAGGACTGGAGGATAAGGAGGACGGGGAAGATAAGGAAGACCCGGAGGAGACCGAGAGCGACGAAAGCGAGGCAGACCCGGAACCTGTGGTTGGAGCCAAGAGGAAACCCCGAGGGGTCGTGTTCAAGGTTCCATACTCCCCCATGTCCTCCAAACCATATTCATTTGCTAACATGCGCGAGCTTAATCAACAATTATCCAACTCACCATTGAAGGAGCCCCCTCAGGTCAAGCGCAGGGTAACCCGGAACTCCCCGGGTGAGGATCCCCTCAACCCGGGTATCCCTACGTCCCCAGTTCGCCGCACCGGTACTTCCCAATCTTATCCTCCCAATTCACCTCGAAGACATCCTTCTCCCAATCACCCCCTAGCTGGACAACTCCGAGTCTCACTTTCTCAATCTTTATCAGCCTCATCCGGATATTCCAACGAGCTTCCAGCGGACTTCGTAGTGAATACTGGGTAAGTTGTATTTCTTGCTATTCAATATACTGGCACTTTCGATAACCTTCACTTATTACTACTGACCATTTCTTTTACTTTCCTTAGTGTCCAGGTTACAGTCAGTGACCCGGACGACATGAACTTGGATGACCCGGCAACAGAGAAGCCGGCTGATGATATGAACGCCGCGACTGGCGGCCCCGAAGAAGAAGAAGACCAAGGAAAGGACCCGCTGACAGACCCGGCCAGGCAGGAGGCCGAGTCTCCCAACCCACCAGATGGACCCGGGGATGACGACGTCGAGATTGTGGGCGCAAGGATGGGTGATCCCCATCCTGACACCCAGGCAACCCGGGTCTCCCCCCCCCCCCCCGAGGCAGGAAAGGACTCCACCTCCAAGTAACCCGGCCCCGGCTCTTCCGGTACAAATCTTGAGGATATGAACTTTGCTGAGATGCTTGATGCTCTGCATACCCTTAGAGCTGATGAAGAAGGCATTCTAGAGGCCTTGATAGCCAAGCACAAGGTAAATTCAACTGATATTGTCCGTGTATTTATCTAGTCCCCAAGTTCCGAGTGAACTTATGCATAATTTACTTGGAACTTTCATAGTATATCCGACTGATATTCCTTATGTTTCCACGCAGGCATACGTAACCCATTCTGAGGAAGTGTTGGCTAAAACCAACAAACTCCTCGAGGTGGAAACGAAGCTGCGTGAATCGGTTGAGGCTGATGCCAAGAAACTGGGGAAGCTTGCAAGAAAATATAGAAAGAGAGCCCATGCTGCAGAGGATGAACTGAACAAGCTATCTGCCCGGATTACCGACACTTACCGTGCTTTGATTGGTAATGATTCCCGACTTATCAATCGTAACCCAGATTTTCATTCTGATAAACACTCGGAATTTCTTATTTGCACTTTTCTGTTTTTCTGTAGGGTCGGATGATGAAATGCCGGATGAAGATGACATAGCAAAGCTGAAGACCATAAAGAGCACCATCCGGCAACTCTGTGCCGGCACCAAATGGGTTCTTCAAGCTTTGAAGTGGCCGGGTAGTGGGCGTGGTGGTCTGAGCACACTGCTGGATGCGTGCTCCACCATCCCCGAGTGGATCGAGCACTGGAAACGCTCGTCATGCCGGGTTGGAATAACCCGGGGGCTTGCGCTGGCTAAAGCGTACTTTCCCAAGCTTGAGCCGGCAAAGCTCGTTGGCGGGTTTCCAGAGTTCAACACTGATGGCTCCAGGTTTTCAGCCAAGGACTTCAAAGCCATCCAAACAGAGGTTCGTCACTCGGCTAGTCTGATTGCCGATAGTCTGGATGTCAGTCGGATTGTTACACCATATGATGCTGAGGACAAGCCGATTCAGTCGGATCCTCCCAAGCCTTATGACATGCTGGCACGGTGGAAGGCGGAAGCTGCTCAGGCGAGGGAAGAGGCCGCGAAGAAGAAGGCTGAGGCCGATACTGCGCCCACTACCTCCACGCCGGTTGTTCCCCCTCCCGCGCGCGCCGGTACTGTTGATCCGGGTAAAGATGCTGGGAAGGCCCCTGAAGAGCAAACCCAAGACCAGGACCCCGCTGCTAAGGACAAGGTTGAAGACTCGACCCAGAAGGCCGAGTAAACTTTTACCCGCTACCGTCTCAATCACTTCATTCGGCCAATGGGCCTTTACAACAATTATTCTTTTGATAGTGCGCCTGTGCACTTTTTGATACTACTATCCTGGTTTGTAAAACGTTTTAAAACCTTAATATCTTTCATGGCCCTTCTGGCCTTTGCGTGAATTTGATATTTCTTAACTTTGAGTTTTTTCACTCCTGGTTTTCCGACTTTCTCTATGATTCCTTCTGCGAGACTCGGTTTCCGGGTCTCATGGGTTTTGACAAGTGGACTTTTTCTAAGTCCCCAAGACTCGGATTTTTGGGTGTTTGAGCTGAATAGTTAGATAATTTGTTTCTTTTTTCAAATTCCCAAGTCCACAAGGCCCGAATTTCCGAGTCTGGGGTTTTGGAGTTTGCTAAAAGAACAAATTGTTTCTGCTAAGGCCCGAAACCTAGAGTCATTCACATAGGTTTGAAACTATGCTTAATATACTTTGAGTTTCCGGCTGTTAACCGTGTACTCTGCATAACTTGTGGTTTAGATGACCCTTTTGACCTTCTTTTACTATAAGCCGGCTTTCGCGTGTATGATCAATGCTGCTATAGCTGTACAAAGACAGGGTCAGGCAAGTCCCATTGGGCATCATGACTGATTGTAATCATACGCTAGCAAAGCACGCCACTTTAGTGCGAGTCACATCAAGCTTAAGCAAGAAAAGTCAAGAAAATTTGGCTCTATTGTCCGGTTATAAGCTTGCAGCCGTACTTATTACAAGTAATCGGCCCTTACAACATAATGGCATCGTGGCCGGGTCTTTGAGTTTGCAACTGTGCTATTCAAGCAATCAGCCCCCAAGACCTAGATATATGCAATTTACTAGAAAAACTAACATATTAAGAATGACAAATAATACTTACCTGAAAAAGAAAACAGAAAATAACAGAAACATAAAAACTTGACAAAGAACACACAAGAAAAAACAAGATATTGTTTAACCATCTCTTTATTGATATGAGAAAAGTTAGGTCAGCAAGCCGCCTCATTAAAAACCCTCCAGTCCCCTTAGGTACCCTGGATAGGAAAAGAGTGCGTCTGAAACCTGCTGCCTGTTACATCGTGTAATTCCACTTGTGAATCTGGTCTATTCTAAGCGTAGTAGGGACGCAGCTGAGCCACGTTCCATGGTCTTTCTCTTTCTTGCATAGATGAAGTTGTATGAGCGGTGTCATTGACAGTGGCCGACTCTTCCCTTGCATCTACCAAGTAATACGATCCATTGTGCAAATTCCGGCTTATGATAAACGGTCCTTCCGATGGTGGAGACAGCTTGTGTTTTCCTTCCTTTGACTGTACCAGGCGCAGAACCAGGTCCCCTTCCTGGAAGACCCGGGTTTTGACTCGCCGGCTATGATATCTCCTCAGGTCCTGCTGGTATATGGCTGATCTTTCCAAAGCTTGTTCCATGTGTTCTTCTAACATATCCACGGCGTCCTGCCGGGTCTTCTCGTTCTCCACCTCGACGTAAGCCGACACTCGGGGCGAATCATGAATGATATCACTCGGCAATACTGCCTCTACACCATAAACCATAAAAACGGTGTCATCTGAGTAGATCTGTTAGGTGTGGTGTTGATACCCCAAACCACTGATGGTAACTCCTCAACCCATGCGCCAGCAGCTCTGATGCATGGGACTCGCAGCCGTGGTTTTAAACCACGAAGTAACTCCTGATTTGCCCTTTCCACTTGTCCATTAGCTTGTGGATGGGCTACTGAGGCTATGTCAAGCCGGATTCCATTGTTCCCACAGAATTTTTCCATCTCACCTAAGGACATGTTGGTTCCATTGTCCGTAATTATGCTGTGAGGATACCCAAACCGATAGATAATCCTTTTCAAGAACTTGACTGCTGTAACCACTTCACAATTGGTAACTGGCATAACTTCAACCCACTTGGTAAATTTATCAATAGCCACCAAGAGATGTGTCTTTTTGCAAGGTGACATGTGAAAGAGGCCAACCATGTCCATACCCCAAACGGCAAACGTCCAGGTTAAAGGGATTGTTTGCAACTCCATAGCCGGCACATGGATTTGGCGGGCATACCTTTGACATCCATCGCACCTTGCCACCAAGCGTTCCGCGTCTGCTAAGGCTGTGAGCCAGAAAAAACCGTGCCTATATGCTTTGGCCACAAGGGATCTTGTGGATGCGTGATGCCCACAGTCGCCTTCGTGGATCTCTTTCAGGATCTGCCGGCCTTCTTCTGGTGCTACACAGCGCAAAAATACTCCTGCAGCACTCCTTTTGTATAACTCCCCGTTGATGATGGAATAGCCTTTTGCTCGCCTCAGAATTTGGCTTGCTAATACTTCCTGCTGTGGTAACTCGCCCCGTGATAGGTAAGCCAGAAACGGCTCTGTCCACTCGGGAACAGCTCGTACTGTGGCCACGAGCTCCAAATCCGGGTCTTGGTTAGCCACCTCTTCTCCAGACTCGGTTTTTACTGATGGCCGCCATAGCTCGTCCAGGAAAACATTGGGTGGAACCGTCTCTCTGCGCGAGCCGAGTCTTGCGAGTGCATCTGCTGCCTCGTTCTTTCTCCTGTCAATATGCTCCACCTCATACCCGGAAAAACACCCGGCAACCCTGTCCACCTCTCTGCGATATGCTGCCATAGTTGCATCCTTCCTATCCCAGGTTCCTGAGACCTGCTGTACCACAAGATCCGAATCTCCATAGCATCGTATTCGCCTGATGTTCATCTCCTTGGCTATTCTTAATCCGTGCAATAATGCTTCATACTCGGCCACATTGTTGGAGCAATCGAAGTGAATTTGCAACACGTAGCTCAGTTTATCTCCTTTAGGTGAGGTGAGTACCACTCCAGCTCCTGATCCCTTGTATTGTTTGGAACCATCAAAGTGCATTACCCAAGACTCGGAACTTGGTGTCATTGTGGGCATGCTAGTGTGAGTCCAATCATTAATGAAATCAACTAAAGCTTGAGACTTGATTGCTGACCTGGGCTCGTAGTTGATATGATAATCTCCCATCTCGATGGCCCACTTGGCTATTCTACCTGTTGCGTCCGAGTTTCTGATGATATCTGACATTGGTATCGAGCTAACCACTGTTATGGGGTGTTCCTGAAAATAGGGTTTCAATTTCCGGCTGGCCATGAAGACCCCGAAAACCAGCTTCTGCCAATGTGGGTAGCGCTGCTTTGCCTCTGATAACACCTCGCTGACGTAATAAACCGACCGTTGAACCGGGTGATCTTTCCCATCCTCTCTGCGCTCAACGACAACCACTGCGCTAACCGCCCGGGGCCCGGCCGCAATGTATAGTAGCATTGGCTCTTTGGGACCCGAGGCTGCTAAAACTGGTGCCTCAGATAACTGCTTCTTTAGTGCCTCGAACGCCTCGTCCGCCTCTTGGTCCCAAACAAACTTATCAGATTTCCTCAAGAGCCGGTACAGGGGGTATTGCCTTCTCTCCGAGTCTGGATATGAACCGGCTCAATGCTGCCACGCACCTTGTGAGCTTCTGTACGTGCTTTAGGTTTTCCGGATTTTTCAGACTCCGGATAGCTTTGATTTTGTCCGGGTTTGCCTCGATTCCTCTCTCGGAAACAATGAATCCGAGTAACTTTCCTGCTGGAACTCCAAACACGCACTTTGTGGGGTTAAGTTTCATCTGATATCTTCTCAAGTTCTTGAATGTTTACTTTAGATCATCAATGAACGTTTCCGCTTTCCTGGTCTTGATCACCAAATCATCCACATAGGCGTGAACGTTGCGCCCAATCTGGTCCTCAAAGCACTTCGTTATGCATCTCTGGTAAGTTGCGCCAGCATTCTTTAGCCCAAAAGTCATGGTTTTGTAACAGAAAGCCCCAAAGGGGGTTATGAACGATGTTTTCTCCCAATCTTCCTTCTTAAGCTTGATATGATGATACCCGGAATATGCATCCAGGAAACATAATAAGTCACTTCCAGCCACTGCATCTATGATCTGATCAATCCTTGGAAGGGCAAACGGATCCTTTGGGCAATGCTTGTTAAGACTTGTATAATCTATGCACATCCTCCACTCATTACTCTTTTTCATCACGAGAACCGCGTTTGCCAACCAGTCCGGGTGAAATACTTCCATGATAAAGCCAGCTGTCAACAGCCGAGCAATTTCTTCCCCTATAGCCCTTCTTCTTTCCTCATTCATTTTTCTCAGGCCCTGCTTCACGGGCCTAGACTTGGGATCAACGTGCAAGCTATGTTCCGCTAACTCTGTAGGGATACCCGGCATATCGCTGGGCGTCCAAGCAAAAACATCTTGGTTTGAACGAATAAACTCCACGAGTGCTTTTTCCTGCTCATTGTCCAGGTTAGATCCTATAGCAAATTGCTTGGAGGGATCACCTTCGACAAAGGCCACCATCTTGGTATCCTGTGCTGCCTTGAATTTTGCTCTCTCGTCCTCCGTATTTGGCCTTTTTAACGTTGTCCTGTCATTCGGGTCTACTTGAGACCGATAATACTTGAGCTCCTCCTTTCTACAGGCTTGTTCTGCCATTGCCGCGTCTCCTTCGTCACATTCAGCCGCTATATCCTGGCTCCCATGGATAGTGATAGTCTGCTTGGGACCCGGGATTTTTAGCTGTAGGTACACGTAACACGGCCTGGGCATGAACTTGGCGTAAGCCGGCCTTCCGAATAGCGCGTGTTTGGCGTAAGCCAGCCGAGTTTGAGAGAACTCACCATATCATACTTAGACACTGAAGACTCGGAATATCGCATGGGATCTTATAAACCAGTGTATTCATGAAACAACCGGTTCCTAATGCTAAGGGGTTGGATGCGCCAGTCCACCCAAGTTTTGGTTAGATCTAAATCAGTAAGCCCGTGAACTATCAAGGAAGTTACGCGCTTCAGGAGAGGCCAGATTTTGACTCGATCAGAGGACTTGGCGTAAGAGTTCGTGGTTATGATACAGACTAGACGTTCAGGGCGATAACCCGTAAGAGGCGGTTCACCTTTAGGAGAAGTGTTTTTTATATAGAAGAAAGTTTTTTGCCACAACTTAGGGTGACTAGCAAGGGGAAAGCCCGGATAGGCGATGTCCTTCCGCCTCTGAAACGAGACACCTCCACAGTGAATGAGCTCACCCCCGGCTACTTCCGGGTGCTTGTTGCAGTAAAAGTACTCAAGAAAGAGATCTAAATTGGGCTCTACTTGGAGATAATCTTCGCAGAGAACTACGAAGTTACTAAAGTTAAGGATGGAATTTGGTGGAAGATCCTGAAGGTGGAGACCATAATAGCGGAGGACCCGGCGGAAAAAATGAGATCCTGGTGGGCGAAACCCACGGAGAATGTGGGCCTTGAAGACTATTGCCTCGCCCGGCCCAGGTCCAGGCCGGGTTTCGTTTCCCGGGGCTCTCCAAGATATGTTCTTCGGAAGTAAACCGGCGTCCTCCATCTTGGTCAACCGGCCTTGAGTCATCTCTGACTTACACCAGTTAACATGCATCATTGCCCGGCCAGACTTGGCCGCGGAAGAACCGGAAGCGCCGCCTAGCTTCCTCTTCTTTCTGGATCCTCCGGGTTTAGATGCTTGGCTCTTCTCCTTCACCATGTTCGCGGCGAATGTCGGCGATGCTCCGGCTGCGATGGCGCGAGGGGGAAGGTGGAGCTCTCGGGCTCTCGTTCGAAGCATGAAGAAGAAGTGGAGGCACGGGGGCAAATGAGCCCTGGGGGGCATACGGTGGGGTATTTATAGGCGGGGGCCAAAAACCCAGGGCTAGGTGGCAATTTTGCACAAAGAACCCTCGGGATTGGCATTTTTACGAGAAAAACACGGAGAGATTGGATCTGCGAACGAAGATTTTTTCCTGAAGAAAATACGCGGAGGAAATTTCGGGAATAGGTAAGGGGGAGCCTTACCTACCGCCCACATAAACCGGAAAGTGTTCCGGTCCTTCCAAAGGCTACTATATGGTTTACAGATGAAGGGAGCAAGCTATGAAGTAGTCAACGGGAAGGAGAAGACCCGGATCACCTTAATCGTGATCCGGATTGCTGAGGAGCCGGCCTGTGGTCCGGGTTAGAAGACCCGGAGGCCCAAGACCTAAAGGAGCGTCCCAAGGCCGGATGGAGCACAAGGGCCTTGGGGATAACCGGATGAAGCTTCTAGGAGCCGGATTGATCTAGGACTCCGACCTTGGGAGTAACCCGGATACCTCTGTAACCCGGGGGTCTCGTCCACTATAAAAGGCGAGACCCTGGGACGTAGAAAGACAAGTTCTAAGTCAATAGCAAGGTAACTCGATACATCAAGAGATGGAATCGCCCTTTGTAATCGAGACCTTGTTTCCTGATAGTAAGAAGGCAGGAGTAGGTTTTACCCTCAATCGAGGGGCCGAACCTGGGTAAACTCGCATCTCTTGTTTCCGCCTTAATCCTTTCGAAGATTCTCTCAGTAGCAATGACCTCGCGATCTAGTTCTCGTATGAGGACATTTGTCGTGAAAACACCACGACACCGTCCAAGTCGAGGTGTGATGCGTGTGAACACACGTTCGTTCGGAAACCCCAAGAGGAAGGTATGAAGAGTGCCGCAGCAAGTTTCCTCAGAAAGAAACCAAGGTTGAATCGACCAGTAGGAGGAAGGAGTAACTTCAAAAGGTTGATGCAGCTGAGATGGCAGGACACACTACCGATTCAGGAGCAACGTGGAACCTACACAACACAATCAAATCACTTTGACCCAACGAAGCAGTGAGGTTGTCAATCTCACCGGTTTTGTTGAACACAAAGAGGTTATACGTATGGCGTGGAAAACAATAGGAGAACAGTATGAAAGCAGTAGTAATAGTATGAAAGCAGTGTGTGTATTATCAGTATGAGAAAATGGACCAGGGTCCATAGTTCACTAGTGGTGTCTCTCCGTGAAAGATAAATAACATGTGTGGTGAACAAATTACAGCTGGGCAATTGACAGAAATGAAGGCTGCACCTTAGTGCATATGCAAGACATAAAGATTACTATATGATTCATGCGGGCATGACAACAAAATACATAGACCGTCATCCAACTACATCTATGTGTAATAATCCACCCTCCGAATATCATCCGAACAAACGTTGGGTATTAAGTTGCAAGCCACATATTATCGCAGTAAGCAAAGTGTGTAATATAAACAATGTAAACTAGGTAAACACTGTTGTTTTCTCCCTAACGGGAACATCACATCCTCCATCCGTCACGTTTCTGTCACTCGAGCATAGATGCAAAGGAGACATGAACCCACTATCGAGCATAAATACTCCCTCTTGGAGTTACTAGCATCTACTTGGCTAGAGCATCTACTAATAACAGAGAGCATGCAAGATCATAAATAACATAGGCATGAAGATAACATGATAGATTGATAATCAGAAGACATAGCATTCAACATTCATCACATCCCAGCAAACACAACATGTAGCATTACATAAAGATGATCTCGATCATGTGAGGCAGCTCACGAGATCTAAACATGAGGTACAAAGTGGAGACAACAACCATCTAGCTACTGCTATGGACCCGTAGTCCAGGGATGAACTACTCACACATCACTTCGGAGGAGGGCATGGCGGTGTAGACCCCTCCGGTGATGAATTCCCCTCCCGGCAGGGTGCCGGGGAGAGCTCCAGAACCCTCCCGATCTCGGGATGACGATGACGGCGGCCTCGGGTGTTTCTCGGGACGAAGTGGTATATTTTTAGGGTTGGTATGTCGGAGGGTATAAATAGGCGAAAGGGCAAAGGCGGTGGAGGCCTGTGGGCCCCACACCAACCCATGGCGCGGCTGGGGGCGCGCCGCCCTATGGTGTGGGCCCCCTGTGGCCCCCTCCGGGCCTCTTTGGGACTCTGTGGAACCTTCGGGAATTCTAGGACCTACAGACTTCAAATTTTCCAATTTCGAGAATATTTACAGAACAACTTTTCTAAAACTAAAAACAGCAGAAAACAGGGAACTAGCTCTGTGGCATCTTGTTAATAGGTTAGTCCGGAAAATCGATAAAAATGACATAAGGTGTATAACAAACATGTAGGAAACAACATGGAACATCAGAAATTAAGGATACGTTTATGACGTATCAAGGTGCCACCGCTTCGGCAGGTGGCAGTTCGGCGGCGTGGGGACACCGGAAGCAGCCCATTCAGATGTCATGTCCAAGTACACGCTTCGCCGAATTGTGCGACGGCTTGACCTGCGTCGTGTCTTGTTTTCCGCATCTTCTCGGCTCCGGTGTTGTCAGCGGGTATGGATTTGCGTTGTGGACGGGTGGGGGAGATGGCGGCGGGTGTGTGTGCGTCGGCGGTGGGGGGACTTGCCCGTGTGGTTGTACAATGAGAGAGATCTATGAATGAGGAACCTTCTTTGTGGAAGCCCAAACGAGGTGGGGATAAAATTGGAGGTTACTTCGGACTTGATGTGTCTACTTTATGTGGTGGGGGAGGGCGAATTATTCAGACATTCAGTCTGTGGAAACAGTCTTTTGTGGACTCAAAAATATGTGTGCACGGGAGATTCCTGTTCGTAAGACATAACTATTGAACACAAACAAATGTATCGTCACTATTGTACCCCCCAACACACACACACACACACACACACACACACCATGCACGCACGCACACACAAAGCCGGCCATAGGGGCAGGTGGATCGGGGACACCCCACCCCCCAGCGCACCAAAAAAATTGGCCCCTGCCCACCAAAAAAAGCAGCATCGACATTTGTGATTCAGTCGTGTAGGATGTTGTTCTATAAGAGGAAAAGCAACACCTTGTTTCTGTCATACTTTCGTACATTTCGTTGGTGAAGCCCCCCTAACCTACCCTGGCGTCGCCCAATCGAAGCAACAAAGGAGGGGATTACGTCAACTTGGGACCAATTTTTGTTTGCCATAATCATACATACGGCAAAGGTTAACACCGCAAAGATAAAATTTTGTTATGGCCGGATCCCTCAAAGCTGGCTAGAGGACGAGCCTAAAATCAGCTAGGGTTTCCCTTGAAATTGTGCGATCGAGTTTCGGGTACCATCCCCCCATTTGCGTGTGGTTGTACTTTTTTTATATGATCATGGGTGTACTAGGAAATTAGTGCACAACTTCGATGTGCCAGTTCCGTTTAGAAAACATGAGTATGTGTAGTTTTTGTTGGAGCCGAAATTTACTGGAGTTCCACAGATATACGAACACTCCGGACCAAAACATATTTTTTGTACTCCTAAAATTATTCAAATAGAGTTTGCATATGAAAATGTGGGTCCACCTTCATGTTCATACGACATAACTATTTAGCGTAAACAAATAAATTATCAATCTCTAGAAACGGGTCTAGGGCAGACGTTGCGGGGCCATGGAGTAGGGGTCGGGATTCATGCGTCGAAGCCCGGCACCACGCCTCCACCCAAAAAACCAGCACCAACATTTGTGTTCAGTTGTGTAGGATGTCATGCTATAAGATGAAACACAAAACTTTGGTGTCACATACTTTCGGACATTTGGACGAGGTGCGAGCTCCGCCCCCTCCCCCTAGCCCCGCGCAGCACCCGATTGAAGTAACATGAGGAGGGGATTATGACAACTTGGGACTAATTTTATTTTTCCATGAAAATACATACGACGAAGCTTAACATAGTAAAGAGAAATTTTCGTTATGGCCTGACCCCTCAAAGTTGTCAATAAGTATAGGACTACATCAGAATCAGGTTTCCCTCGAAAACGTGCGACGGGGTCTCGGGAACCACCCCCTCCCCCCTTTGCATGTGGCTATACTCTTGTTATATATGACCATGGGTGTACTAGGAAATAAGTGTACAACTTCGATGTGCCAGTTACGTTCAGAAAACACGAGTATGCGTAGTTTTTGCTAGGGCCAAAATTTTACTGGAGTTCCAGAGTAATGTGGACATTCCATATAAAACAATACTTTCTGTACTACTCCTAAAACTATTCAAAATAAAGTTTGCACACGAAAATGTGACACTTTCCATGCTCCTATGCCATAACGTGACACTTTCTTTCAAAAAACTAAGCCTTGCGTGGTCGCATAACCCACTAAATTTTGTTTCACATAAAATTGGAGTGTCCACATAACATTGGACCCTCTAGAGGGAGCCGAGCCGTGGCACAGCCCCAAATCGGGCCCTTCTCCGACCTGGGTATTCATTTGCACATATTTATGAATTTCCGCACTAAAATTAAGAAAAGAAAATTTCATAAACATGAACACGGTTATATTTCGCCTCCCACGTTCTGTACTTGGGACAGTTAAAATTTAGGCCCCAGGTTCTGTACTTCTCCACGGTTCCACCGTGTATCCCTACACCCCCCCCCTTTCCACACACACTATTTGGTTTTCTGACAGTTCATTTGTTCTCTTCCCTCTTTCCGGTCGTCGCCATGGCTGACAAAGTAGCACCCATTACGTACCGTCTTTCCGTTACCGAGCGGTAGAGATTCAGGTCGTGTACACCGACGACGTGGAAGAAGTACACCGCAACATCCAGAAGTTCGAGGGATGGCTCGCCATCGAGAAGGACAAGTTCATGGGTCTTGACTTCGAGTACACCGCCGACAAGAAAGACATCACCGTCGTCCAACTGGCAATGCGCAACCGCGTTCTGGTATTCCAGTTGTCAACATATTTTTTCTACTCCAATCCGGCCTACATATAGGATTAGCAAAATGAGGTTGAAATGCAAAATTAATTAATGCGATTGGATCTAGCCCTAGATGTAACATCCCAAGTATGAAATACCCCTTAGAATGTTTGATTTATTGTTTTATTTCAAGTATTGCATCATGTCATCATGTTTAATTATTTGTTTGCAATTGTTACTATTTGTTTTGCATCTGTTTTATCTTGTTTTCATAATCAAACTCAAACAAATTCAAATGGTTATTTTCATACTTGCTCTGTTACAACATTTGGAATAAAAATCACAAATGAACACCATCTATTTGTTGTCATAATTTTTCAATATGGATCCATTAATAAAATGGTGTTATAAATTCCACTAAGTTTTTCCAAATTGGTTTACAAATTCAAAGCAAATCATCATCAACACCTCATTTGGAAATTATCAAATATCAAACCATTCCAATGTTTCTAGTCCACCTAATAATAGGGTTCACCCTATTAAATGGTTGTTTCTATTAATTAACAAAATATTCCAATTCAAATCAAACATTTCAAACAGAGCCAATTTGAAACTATAAAAATAATAACTAAAACTTTCTCTAATTCCTTGTTTCCAATTAATCCCTTTGGGTCACCTTATTAAAAGGTTGATTCCTTTAATCAATTTGAATATTCAAAATCATATAAATTGGCTTATTTTAAAAACAGCAATGTAAAAGTTGAATTTTCAAAAAACCTATTTGCTAACTGTTAGCTTTTGAGCTAACATGGTCCCATAAATTTTCTCAAAATTTTTAAAGTCCAAAACCCTACCAAATTCTCCCAAAACTGTTTTCTGCAAAAAAAAAGTAAAACAGGAAAAAAAATAAAAGGAGAAAACAGCCGCGCGCAGCAGCAGCTAGCTAGCCCAACCCAACCTAAGCCTACGCGCGCGCAAGCCCAGCCCAGCTATCTAACTTACCGGTTCGAAAAGGTTGCGTCATCGTCTCCCCCGTGTACGGCAGCGCATCCGCGCGTGCCACGGCGGCACGGCGGAGCAGCGACGGCCGATTCGATGCCCTGTTCCCCTATATAGCCCCCTCGAGCAGCGCGCGCAGCCCTAGGCTAACCCTAGGTCCTCGCTCCCCGCGCCGCGCCGCCAATTCCTGCTCTCTGTCGTCGCTACCCCCTCTCTGAAGTTCCTCGCCGGCGACAGCTCTCTGAATATCGCCATGGCGCTGCCACCTCCTAACCTCTCCTAGCCAACTCTCTACTGGAACCAGCTCGCCGCTCCTCCATCTCCAAGTTGAACACCAGAGCCAACCCCGGTGAGTTTCGGTTCGACGCCGCGATCCTCGCCCGCTCCGACCACCGTGGCGACATTCTTTCTGAACCCGTGGTCTCCTACCTCGTTGCAGAAACCCTCGACGCTGTCCGTTCGCTGAGATCGCACCACCACCCTCTCCACTCCCTGTTGGACACCAGATCGCGCACGGAGGAGCACGGGGACAGCGCCGCCATCAACGTCACCGTCGCCGTCACGCCAACGTCACCGCGCCTCTGCCTCGCCTACCGCCGGTGGTGAGTGCTCCACCCCCTCCTGTCTCCCCTCCGTAGCACGCACACGATCGCATCCATCCTCACACACACCCAGCACTTCCAGATCGAGCACGGCCGTGCTGTTCCTCGCCGGCGAGCTCAGTTATTTGTCGAAGGTTCAGAACCAGCGCGTGCAGTTTCAGTAAACTGCAAAGACTGAACCTTTATCCTCCTAGCGTTTCTGTATCTGTCAACGAACGCGCAGTACCGCAGTGGTTCAGTCAGCGCGCAGCGAGGGAGAGGTGCTGGGATCGAGCCCTCGCGCTGCGGGGTTTTCCCCAATTCTTTTGCCCCGCTGGCTGACAGGCAGGGGCCACGCGCCAGTGACCCCCACTGCCACGCGTGCGCGCGCTCGCCACGCTGGCCACGGGCCCACGGGGCAGTGGCTGGGGTTAGACCCAGTGCGGTAACAGAAGAATTAAAACGTTTCTGTTTTGTTTTCTATTTCTTTTAAATGGCAGAATAAAACACCAAACTTTAAAAATCAATAACTTTTAATCTATAAGTCCAATAAATAAAAGTTGTATATGTTTATTGCTCCAAATTTTATTGTCTATCCAATTATTCCATTTGTGAACTGTTTTGAATTTTCCAAATACATTTAAAATTCAAATTTGGGTAATTCAAAGGTAATTTGCAATAATTCATAAATAATTCATACTAATTCCAAACAAGGCAAATAAAATATGTTTTCCATACCATTTTGAATATCCTATACAAATATAAAATTTGTTTCATTGTTTGAATAATTTAAATTGCCTAAATAATTTAATAATTTTTTAATTCATTTAAATTTGTTAAAAATCATAACTTGCTCAAAATAAAATATTTTTGAACATGCAAAATATGTTTTCAAACCATCAAAGTGTGAACTTTTCAAATGTGAATTTGAATTTATGATTTGAACAAATAAAATTCAAATAATATTCCAACTTGTTTTAAATTCAATTAAAACTTGTTTAATATTGTTTAATTCATAATAAATTCATCCTAATTCAAATTTCAATATTTGAAACATGTAATCCAACTAAAATTTGATGTTCTTCTCAAATATAAATTTTGTTAATTGTTTTGCACACCTTAAATTGATGAAAACAATAATTGTTTGTGTGACATGTTTAAGTAACCAAATTTTCCAAACTTAATAAATAATTTCCAAAACTTGTTAAACCCCTTTTATTACTTGCATCTTTTATTGTTATTTGTTGTTACCATCATGCATGCATCATGCTAACAACTTTCACCTAATAATTAATTATAAATCATTTGTTCCACTTAATTATGGACCTTTTCCCATATGCAACTCTTTTTAGCATAGGGGTCCATTTAAATGGTGTTATCATGTTATCTAGTTTATTTTGATGCAACCATTAACCTGTCATGCATCATCTTGATTGTGCACAATGCCAGGGAAATGATTGTTTACATTCCTGTTTTGTTTGTTTGCTTCTTCTCGAATAGACGACGACGTTGAGACAGACGATCCTTACAGCACCCCTTCTGAGGATCTAGCTCAGTACCAGGCTGCTGAGTTCGCAGGCAAGTTATCACTCACATGAACCATTGTGTTCCTTTCAACCCTGGTTACCGATACTTTCCGTTATCTATTTTTGCTAGCCTCAGTGGTAGTTGTTTCTGTTACGAACCTATCACATGAATCCTGTAACCCTGATATTGCCTCACCACCCCTCCTACAACCCTATTGATTGAGCCAGTGTCTTACTAGCATGCTTAGGTTGTTTGCTCGAGTCTGTTACCCGTTACTTTCAGTTACTATATCTTTATTATGTTCTGGGGAATCGATGTTTAATCAATCAATCAATCCTGCTAAGGTTACTACTTAATAATAATTTGATGATAAGGCACCGGCAGGAGGCCCTGTGTGGTTTTGAGGCCTGCTAGTGTCGACCCTAATAGGAAAAGGGTCTTGTCTACTGATCCATGATGAGCGCACTACCCGCATGTGGGAAGCGAGTATGGGCGCCCCCCTCAATTTGATTCGATTCGCATCTCGTCCAAATCATCTCATTTAGTTCGTGCTTTCTATTTGCCGCATGCATGTTTTTGCGAGCCCAGCGCAGGGTGGAACTTTTGTAGTCGGCATATAGGGGGACACGTTCTTAGAGTGCTATGAGGGTCCATTTTCTTCTGGGCTCGATTAGCCGTGCGCCCAAGGTGCTTTGGGCTTGATGCGGAGAAGAGTTGAGTTGTGTTGAGTGCCCCGCTTGGTGGGAGGCATCCCATCTGGCGGGTTATTCATACGTGTACGGCCAAATTGGTGCAACCCTGCAGGGATAATCTTCTCGAGAAGCCGTGTTTTCCGCGGTTATGGACTACTTGGTGAAAGTACTGGCTAACAAGTACTCAGGACAACTTAAACCTAATGATTCATAATCTCACACCCCATGATTAACAATTTGACTAGTAATAGGATTATTGTCACAATAACTTGTTTCATCTTAATCCAACTGTGTGAGTTATCCTCGGATTGCTTCTTTGGATAAGGGGCGAGATCCAGGATGGGTTTGTTTGAAGTTATCTTTCAGTTGGTTACAACACTCGATCTTATCCCCTTTCTGATAGTTGGAAGTGATGGAATCTCTGTAGTTGGTTAGTGCAGCCAGTTGCAGCATCTTTTATATACCCCCTTTCTTCCGTTGAACCCAAGTCATCTGTGCTTGTGTTGACGGGTTATACTTTGGTGAACTGTGAGTCTTGCTTGCCAGTACGTTTATGTACTGACCCCTTTGGGGCTGTGGTTTCCGCAGACTACGATTACGAGGATCCAGGTGACGGCTACTACGTGGAGTTTGACGAGGCTGCTGACGAGTAGTTAGCGGACCCGGGCAGGATCTGAGACATTGTGGATGGGCTCCGTCTTTATTTCAGTTTCCGGCTTCTTAAGCCTATTTGGATTTTGTCTGTACTCAGACCCCTTTGAATGCTTCCGCTGATGTAATGAATGCTATGTTGGGACATGTGTCCTCTGGATGATTGTATTTGCTATTTCTTCCTTAGTGAAGGCCATTTGCTACCTTATTTCTATCTTTTGTGTCGTAGAGGCATGTTGTGTTATCCTTTTGTTCAAAACCGTTGACGTACCATGTGTGTATGGTATGAAGTACGTCAATGGTAGTGTCCTGATTTCTACAGGATAGTTTACATCGACGGTGAACAGTAGCGATGGGTTGTCACACATAAGTGTTGGCCTACTCGTAAGAGGACGCGGGTGCCGGAAAGCCCCATAATCCCATCAGAATACTGTTCAGTTCGTACGGTGAGTATCCTATAGAAGTCCGGGTTCGACACTAGATGAGCTATATATAGGAAGAAGTGTACAAATTGGTACATATATAGTGCATTAACTTACAAGTTTGATCAATTAATCCTACAACTTTGTACTAGTGCAATTTACAAGTTTGATTTGACTCTCTCTCAATCCTACAACTTCGTACTAGTAGTGCACTTACAAGTTCAATTTGACTCTCAATGTGATGCTGATTTCACTTTATATATTGATTACTGCAGCTGTGTGAAGGATTGCCAGCGTCTGATTGATTTCCTTACTAAAGTTGTACAAGTTCTGCTAGCGCTGACATCCCGAATGACAGGAGACTGATGTACAATACCTGAAAAGCTACAATTCCACCACAGTTCCATGTGGATCCAAGAATTGTTACAGTTCGACAAAGAAAGGACCGAAATGGCTGACCTCACTACAGAACTAATCCACCCCAAGTACAAAGACATGAAAAAGTAATTCCCTGATACGGGGCACAAATTATGGGCGCAGAAGCCACTTGGCATTCTTAACATCGAGTACGCAGCTAGAGATGATTATGTCGCGTATGAGTTGTACCGCAGGATCAGGGTAGTGATTAAAGGTCAACATCACCTCGAACCAGTACCGACGGAAATTTTCTGCACTAGTGTCGTACTAGAATCAGGGAGCAGAAAACCTCTCTACCATTGAACAAGCATTAGAGGTGGGACTCATGATGATGCATCATGGTCTTAGCTAGGTTTCAGTGTTTTTTAGTTAAGTTTGTACATATATATGGCTATATTTCGTGTGATCAAGTTTTGTGTAAGCACTATATATGATCCTCTTGTGTTATCGTACATTACATCTGTTTAGTAGCACTTCCTTTTTTCATTCAGTTTATGTATATCCGGTGATCTTTCAGGCTTACTATATTAAAGAAATGAAATCTTCTTGGATTCCATCAATGAGAGAGCCACACGGCATCACGTGCCAACATTATAGTCTCGTAAATTGGGGCTACGCCATCGATTGCTCGCAGCGACCTATCTCTGTCGTGACGACAAATTGGGGTTGTGCCATCGACGACACGTCACAGAGCGTCAGAGCCCGTCCCGTCGATCTAAACATGGAAACCAAAATTCCCAAAGCACACCGCGAACGCCATTTTACTTCTTTCTCCACCTTTCAGGCATGTCAAACAAGTCCCCAGTAAAAACTCAGAAAAAACCACAGGAACAGAGTAGCAAAGGAGTGTAGAGGATTACCGTTGCCGTCGCCGTCTCCGACGACAAGGGAGGATAAGCAGAGGAGGCATACCGTCCCCTCTACAAGTATTTGTTGCCGGCGCGCGACTTTTCTCCGGCGCCCGTCGACGAGTCAAAACCCCTGGGTTTATTCCCGGCCGTAACAAGAACGTCTGACTCCCATGTCAGTCCGTCCGGACACATAATTCGACAGCAAATTTCTGCATTATCTATATGTCATCTTCCATTAACAATGCCCCAACCTTCTGGATTAAAATCTGTACTACTTTATTCCTGCGTGTGTGGTTCTAAACATGAAATGGCTGAAAACGAATGCCCCGTGTGCTGTCAGCCTACCGGCACCATATGTGGTAGAATCAATCGCCGTGCACCGATGTCCTTCACTGTCAAGATTAACAAACCCCACAGTTACCAAGAAATTGTAAGCACACAACGGCAGAGGCAATGATGCGACAAGACAGACGATGGCGAGAAGTGGCACAACGAGGCCTGTTCCGAAAGCAATCCTAGGTGACCTCTACCTCTCCATTTTCTCATGATTTGGTCGCCTTACACCACAACTCTGGCCTTAGTCAGTTGTTGATTCCTGGCCATATGGCTATACCAGAGTTGTGCCATTGTCATCACGCGGACAAGGGGTAGAGTCCTTGTAGGGAATTTTTGTGGGGAGTGATTGCAAGCACATTTAGAAAATGGATGATGCATTCTTGACATTCTGAAAACAAGGCTTAAGAGTTGGGCTATAACGACACGGGCTAAGGTGAGGGGTTGTATTCAGATGATTTTTTATTCACTTTACGTGAGTCAACTTTAGAGTTTCCTGTTATGATTCATGATTTTGCGACATGGGTGCCCTTTCTTTCTACATTTGTTTTGAACAAGTTTGGATGAACAATTTTCAGATGGTCGAGGCAGTTTGGGCCTATGATGTACCGAGAGGTTAGACCCTCTCTGTTTTTTACTGACAAAGAGTGAGAAATGTTGAAGTACCGTAGTATTATCTTTGTGGAAAACAAAGAAAGCCTCACTGTGACTAAGCCCTGAAATTGGGGAAGGCCAAATGATTGGACTTGTTTAGAGATTCAGCAGCCATTTTGATTGACTTCTTTATACTATTTTTTATTTTTTTACAGAGATTGAATCAGTTGCGCTAGGTGCAATCTGTTTTGGTATTACTGGATCAACCAGGACAGTATGGGAGAATGCTAATCATAATCTAACTTCGAAGTGCAACAATTTTTTATTGTTCATATCTAATTTACGTTTTGTGCTCAAAAGTCAAAGCTGTTGTGTAATCATTGTATGAGATAATTTCAGGTGTTCCGTTGTATGAAGGATTGCAGTGTTCAAGAGGTGGATGCAGGCTCTAATTCAATATCCTGGTATGTGAAGGAACTATAAACCACACTTCTGGTCAAAGATTTGATTGAGGTTATTCTTAATCTTACCTACTAATAAAGTCATTAAGGTTTCTGCCAAATTTTTCGTCCAACAGGATATTACCGATTTGCCCTCCCACCACCTAACGGTTCATGGTCTTTTCTTCTCCCCAATCTCCACCCGGAACGAAACGGATCTGTCCCGTACGTCACCGCCCCCGCTTGGCCGCAATGGCGATGGCTGGCATCGGGCGGTGCGGTGCCTCCTCCTCTCCCGTCTCCGTGTCCTCCGCTTCGAACTCTCCACCGCCGCTTCCCCTTCCCATGTACCACCCTCGTCGCCCCACGGTTCCTCATTACGAGCTCTTCCTCGAGCGCCATCCAACATAGCCGGTACGCCAACACATGGATCACGGCGGGCTTCAAGATGCAGGCCACCTGCATCACGTACAACACCTCCTCGAAGCTCTCCGCCTCGACACACGAGCATGGCCTGTACGGCAACACATGGATCTCGGCGGGCTTCTCTGCCCCCTACGAGACCCTCATCCTCTACCTTGAGGTGGTCGAGGCGCTCGGATGAACCATCTCATCTTCTGAGCGGTGGACGGGATCGGTCCAGTACTCTTCCTGTCACATACTTCATCGGTCAGGTCTAGCATCTGAGATTTGGGACTGCTGGCGCTGGGCATAGTTGACCTATGGATCCGACGACTATGGGTCCCAGTCTCTGTCCACTTGGCTTCACTCCTCAAATATGGAACGTTGTGTCACATGATAAACCATGACAGGTCCACGACAAAGCTGTACTGGATGGGAAGGAGGTCTAAGATTTTAGAGGAATGTGGGTTTCACGGTTGCATTCTGTTGTCAGGTACATTCGTGCTACGCTACAGCACTAGATTATTTTTTTGCTAATGTCCTCTAGCTTCTTTACGATTTCACCTGTGAGTTCAGTCGAGTTCATCGGCAATCTTCCTCTGCATAGAGAACGGAAACTGCTGGCAGATATCACCATCAATCACATCCTGTAAAAAACCGCAACCGCCCTAATCTACGTATGCCACTCACTCTCACTCATCAATTAAATTGGTAAAGCTAAAAAAGGACGCATGCAGGTGCCAAGACACCCTTGCTTAATGTTCATAGGCAGCTGATTTCGTGTTGCAAATCCAGAAGCCACATGGATTGAATTCCTCCACATCATTTAAAAGATATCAATCTACGATTATATGTATGTAACTGAACTGATGGTAACAACATCAAAGATGAATGACTAGCGATCCAAACTCTCAAAATATGAGCAAAGTTCGGTACCATATGGCCACCAATTCAAACTATGGAATAAAAAACATCGCAACACACCAACCAAAGGATTCAGAAAAAAGGAAGGTACAGGATAACATGAGGCGCTGTCAGATGGTTTTGATGCAAAGGTCACAGACTTTTCAGTACCATTTTGTTTTGGTAATTTTCCACACATGCTATGGCCTTGAGAAAAATTCAGGCATCCCTTCTTAAACGTGCAAATTTTGTGTCGGAACACAGAAAACAAACAGTGTCGAGCAGTTTTGATACAAATTTGTCGGTTTCCTACTTTTGATTGCTTATAGGTATATTATAGTTTAGAGAGAAAGAGATGACTTGCACATAATTTACTAAAATATTTTGTTCTCGAAAAAGGGGTGTCCGTTGATGCACATGACTATAGTTGCTAAAATAGATCAACATAAGATGCGCTTAAATAAAGTACATCAAAACAGAGAAAAGGCAGAATGACTCTGATGATTCGTTGTGATTAGTTACATATTGTACCTGTGCTTCAGCACATCTGGTTTCTATAGCTGTTCCAAGTGGAACCCAAACAATTTCAGTCATGTTGATGTCTTTTGATCAATTTTTCCGCTCCCATTGCAAGGCATATTTTTCTGTTTAGTGCCGTAATAATGTGCGATTTTAATTAGAGTAAAGTTCCTGCATATGCTTCCGGGATGGTTGTGATGTGAGATGCAATGATCTCTAACTATGGGGATCCTCACTTTTACTCAGAGACCTCTGACTTGGGTCATTTTCCTATTGCTCTTTCTACCCAATATTCATATTTACACCGGTATAATCTTACATGTGTAAACTGGTGGAACGAAGGACTACAAAGAGTCTTCGGGGGGAAGGAAAGACGGAATAGTCTACGAATGACTTAGGTAAGAGTTCAGAGTTACTTTCTATGCTTTGTACTGTCCTCCTACGATGCACATGCCACATGGTATATCATGATTCTGTCCTTATTGTGTTTCGTTTTGTAGCCAAAGAGGCTGTAGCATGCAAGTGATTTTCCAAGCTAAATGGACTAGATGTGATGTCTGTTGGAAAGCAGAGGGTTGGCTTCCAGATTTCACCTCAACTTCTTTTTTGTTGTCTTAATTATCTTACATTAGGAGTAGTAGATATCTTACCTTAGGAGTAGTATCTACTATGCGCTGTGAGTATGAGACTATGCAGCAGCAAACTATGTAACGTGTCTGTTAGATGTGAATTCTGGACGTAAGTAGCAACTTTTAGGCACAATGCCTTGCGGCTAATGATATTTTCGTCGTGGTAACCTAGATTGGTCAATCTTTGCAAGACTTGCACGAAAGGAAAAAATGGATATTGATTTATCCTATGAATGGATAAGATAACCTTGTAATAATTCCAATAGTAGCTGAGTGGTGCAGCACAAATAATTGTTTTGAGAGAAAAAAGTGTCACATAAGTGTTTTATCTACAAACGCAAATCAAAGGGGATAAAAAATGAACAGTGGATAACTAACGTTGTCTTGATATTGGATATAATCGCGCCAGTTTTTAATCTAAAAGTTTGTTTTTATTTTTTCCGGTGCAACGCACGGGCATGTGTGCTAGTAGCTAATAATAGAATAGACTGATGATTCTGTATCTCTAGATAGTCACCCGCAGAGCGATTGGTAATTAAAAGAGAACAAGCAGATTGATCCTGCAATTTTTCATAAGCATATGTCTTGTTTAAATTCTTACCGCAAAGGTGAAAACCCTATCTTTTTTATAGATTAAAGTGAAACCCTTTCAGGTGACCTCTGATGCTGCCATCACGGTTATTCTTTGACCACTTTGTGTAGCTTTGGCCAAAAGTACTTTTAGCCATTTGCTGCCACCATGGTCTTAATAGCTTTTCCCAAAAGTACTTTTAGACTTGTTTCACTATATCTGTTTTCGGGATGCAGATGTTTGCGTAGAGTTCAGGTACATTCTTCCGATTCATGTATGTATATACTAATGTCTCTATGCTCATAACCAGTAGTGCTTCTAAGTCAGCTCTGTTCTCTCACTAAGATAGCGCTTCTTTGATCTCTCTCAATTTTGGCAAACATCGATTTAATATACTTATTTGTGGACGTAGAAAATGATATCAGCTTCTTGTTCTAACAATATTGAGTATATGTTGATCACAATCGTACCACTCTGCAATAACTAAACATATTGAGTATGTGTTGATTGGTGCGATGCATAGATTTAGCCTGCTCTTGTTCTAACAATACGTAGAGCAATTGTCATCTCGAGAATCACGGTGTTTGAATTTGATCGTGAAACAACAACCATGTCAGCTCATAAGAAGTGTACAATCCACCTACTAGCATTGCGAATATGTTTGGTAACTGATTAAATGGTACAGATAGAAAAACAAAAGCACGAATACGAATTGGTGCGGCTGCTTTGCTTTGGGCTATTTGGACTTGCCGCAATGATGTGGTTTTTAACAAACAAACAAACACTCATTCTTTGCAGGTTGTAAACAAGGCGGTCTTTTCTATCCAGATGTGGGTTTTTCTCCTCCCCGTGGATCAACGCGGACTTATGGATTCCGGCTGTGCTCGACTGATGGCGATCGTTCGGGGTATTTACAGCGAGGCTGGGTGGCTGAATTCGAGGCGAATTGATGTGTAATTCGTCGATGTTTGTGTGGCTTATTTTTGTGGCCACGTTATCCGATCCATGACTGTAATACGTTTGAACTCTGGATTTTTCTTCATATCTTTTAATAAAATCCGGCTGTGTGCATCGATTTGATGCAGAGGCCGGGATCCATGCTCCCATTTCTAAAAAAAAAATCTACGACAGACAGCGCAAAAAAAAATCTACGACAGACAGCGCTGTCATGCCATTAACTGTCAGGTTTGTCCCGTCTTAATCATGTTTGGCTCACGATTAGCTGCATGCATTGCCTATACAATCGCAGTGACATGACAAAAGCATTGAGCCACTCAAAGCACCTAGTGAGGCAGGCCCTAGGTTTGACAATTACCAGCCAAATTTCGTGTAATGATCTGAGTCAACAGCAGGTGATGGTTGCTTTGCAAACTTTGATCTTCTCAAGAAAGTGGAACCCTTTTTGTCTACGGAGAAACTTCTTTTGTGCTTCTCTTGAAAGAGTAAATTCAGCGATCTACGATCTCGTCGATTACTCCCCTTTTCACTTTCATACTCAATCATACTGCATTAGCTTTTTAATATGTTTTCTTTTGGAAAAAACACGAAAACCAGTTCAACGGCGACAAGTGTGGGAGCAGGGTTCGAAAAACAAATTTCATATCTGTCAAATTTCCCGGAATGTGGCCAGTAGGAACCCAAGATTTGACAATTATTGGACTAGAATCTAGAACGTGGCCAGCTTTCGTATCCTTTTTATGCCTTTTGCGTCGTTCTTTCTTAGAGAAAAGGCATCATTTATGCAAAGCAGGCATTCCATTGCTTAAGTCCAGTGGTCCTACTTTTAGCATGTATATACTTAGAGCATCTCCATTCGTAGCCTCCAAATGCCATTCAGATCGGTGCAGGAACGAGTCGTTTGGGGTTGTCTGAACCAAACTACATGTTTTGAGGGCGCCCTCCGCACTTTCCGCTCTAAAAAAATCAGGATTTTAAATTCAAACTAAAACAAAATTCTATTCAAATATTTAGAATATATTACACAATTTGAATAAAATTTAAACTAAACACCTCGTGCTCTAGTAACATGGGGTAGTCCTCCTCCTTGACGGCGTAGGCGCCGTCGCCCCCGTCACCGGGAGGCTTGTTGCTCGACCCCGCCTCGTGGTCGTTGGCGCCGATGACAAAGCTGTTGTTATCTTTTTCGTCGTCGAGGTTGATGAGGGGGCGCGCCGGTGACCGCGAGGTGCTCGTTGAGAGAACTCGCGCACGCCTCACCTTTACGCAGGGCGGGATGGTGGTGATGGAGGCCTCAAAGGCGGGGGAGGTCTTCGGAGTCTTCGGCGGTGGCGTGAACCTACTGGTAGGCTAGGAGCTTGAGGTACGTCGAGGACGGTACGTCGAGGACGGCACGTCCTCCGGCTTCACCTGCTTGGCAGGCGGCGCGCCGCAGATCGGGTGGAGCCCGAGCCGATGAAGAGGGCGCCAGGAGCACCCCTCGGCGTTGTGTCCGGCTCCGGCTTGGGCTGCACAGGTGCGGTTGCGCCGAGTGGGCGGCAGAGGACCGCGACGCTGACTCGCCAGAGGAGGAGGAATGCGACGAGGAGGACTGTGTCGCAGCCCTCCTCGGTGTCCACGTGTTCACCACGGGCATGTGGAGGCGAGGCTCGTTGCTGCTATCGATGTGGGAGAGGACGGAGTATGCGTCTCGGCACGCTCCAAAACATGTGGCGCAAACTAGTGTTGTGGTGCGTCGGCGGCTTGCCAGGGCCGTCCCAGCGGTTCCATTGAATCTTGTGGATCCGTTGGAACTCTGCCTCGTTGCAGTCGGTGCTCGACGGGTCCCACTCCGGCGCTTGGCATTGCTCGTCGGTGAGCGTGTTGTAGAAGTTGCGCGTCACCTTGACGTCCTAGTTGTTGCCGTTCTCACGTGGCGCGTCCAGGATAAGCACGTCGGTACGCCGAGCGTGAAGTGGTGGCCCACGCATATATCTGGCAGGTATGGGTACCAGGCATCGAAAAATCCTAGGCATCAGCCTTGTGGAGGCTCCGGTGGCCGAAGCCATTCACGACATGTGTGTTGTATGCCATTAGTGGCGTGGTGAAGGTGAGTGTGGTGGCGAGGAGAGGACGCGGCGTGTTGTGGTGAGAGAAGGGAGAAGGGAGCAGCACGAGAGATTGTGACGGCAAGGAAAGGGTGTGGTGCCCTTTTAAGGTCGGGTTCACATTACCGCCGCCGCGTGGGAAAACGTGGTGCTCGTCGCGCGGCGACAGGATGCGTCTCTGTGGCGCAGCGCGATGCGGCGGCTCGTTGCAGTGTATCGGGAACCAGGGAGGTGCAATGAAGATGACGATCGCGGCCGCTCGACTCCCTTTCTTCCACTGACAGGGCGGGTCCACATTTTACCGCGCCTACGTGGTAGCGTGCTATGTTTCGTTCGCGCGCTACCGTTGTGCCCCCATGCGTTGGGTTCGGATTGGTAGTGTCGGACGGGAATTGGGGGTTGTACGGACGAAATGGCACCATGGGGCGACCGAGTGGGTGTCGTTTTACGTCGGGCTCGCCCCAACGGCCTTTGGGGGTGCGAATGCAGAGGCTCTTATCCTGCTGAGGTTAGAGCATCTCCAGCCAGGTACCCAGCCCCCCGAGCCCCTTTCTTTTCTGACGACACGAACTTTTTCTCCCAGTTGTTCCCCAGTATCCCATTTTCTGCTAGATTGGGCCGAAATTATACCGGCGAACCCAGACCGAACCCAACACGCTGGTGGCCATTGGGGACGTCGGGCAATAAAAAAAAGTGTACGAAAGAAAATCTCGCGCTTTTCCCGCTGATGGCCCTGCCCTGTCAGCGAGAGAGCCTCGTCGTCCTCATTGCCTCGTCACCCGCGCCGCGTTGATGCCTGCCGATGATCAGCCTTTCAATGACTAGCCGAGGCGTCCAATTGCCCACGCTGCAACGTAATGGCGCGCCACCGTTGCAGATTCCCACCCGCTTTCTCGCTGCGTTTACACCCTTCCCGCGCCCTCGCCGCTATAAAATCCTCCACCCTCGCCACCCGGCGCACATAATCGTCATCTTCTCTCCATTGCTCTCACCTTAAATCGCCCCCATCTCGCAAAAATGGCAGAGGTTCCCCGACGACAGCGCGATAGCCAACGGATTCGGCTGCCGCTGGCACTACTAGTGGGAGGTTCGACTGCTCCACAAGGCAAACAATCCCACGCCGTCGGACATGCGTGTCCCAGGAGAATGGCAGCTCAACGCGGGAGGCTTTCTGGTGCCTTCGCCACCCATCGACCCTAAACGCGTCGCTGAGATTCAGGCCATCCGCGTGGCAATACCAGAGGAAGCCCGTCGGGACCCTGGCTGGAGTACAGATAACCACCCAGTCTGGACAGCGTACTTCCAGCAGCGTCACGCCCCGAAGCTGGTGGCGCACAAGGGTGGCAGCCCTGCTCCGGCGTGGACTCCGCCGGCCCTATCTCTAGGGGCACAACCTCGTCGCCGTCCTCACGCACATCGAGGGCGCAACGATCCCCATCTAGAATAGATGCCGCCTTCCCTCTCACACCGCTGCGGGATCTCATGGATGCTGAGACGTATGGCCTCGGACTCGGCCACTGCGTCGCGCTCCTCGGGTTTGGCGCCGGCCACGCCTCTTGCCCGCATCAAAGACGAGTCCGAGGATTACCCGCCATGCTGTCGTGCTCGCGGTAGCCTCTTCAGCGGCAACCAACGAGCTCCTTCGCCTCCCAACGGACACATGTGCCTCATCAAGCCAAAAAAAGAAGTGGGCGGGACCACCACCGGAGTACATCGGCATCGTCCTGAAGACGTCCAACCCCGACGATCCCGACTAGAAGACGGTCGAGCAGAACATGTTCAACGATGTTCTGCCGACGGACTTGGACGAAGCTCTCGCTTGATCGGGAACACCGGAAGGAGGAGGCGGCGCGTGATGACCCATAAGTGTAGGGGATTGCAACAGTCTTCGTGAGAAGTAAAACCAAAATTTATTAACTTGACACAAGGGGAGCCAAAGAATATTTATAAGTCTTAACAGATGAGTTGTCAGTTTAGCTGCACCTGAAAGTAGACTTGCTCGCAACATTTTATCAGTGGTAACAGTTTTATAGCAGCAGTAATAGTAAAATAACAGCAGGAATAAAATAGTAACAACAGTAGAAATTGTGGGAAACGACAGGATTAACATACTGTAGGCATAGTGATCGATGAACGGGCATTGCATGGATAAGATAGTTCATATGATAATCAAAACATGGCCATTGCAGATAGATAAAAACAAAGCATCCAAGTTCTAAGCAAACCATAGGCATGTGTTCCAATTTAGTCATACGTGCTCGCAATGAGAAACTTGCACAACATCTTTTGTCCTACCAGTCCATTGCAGCGGGGCCTGAAGGGAAACTACTGGTAGTTAAGGTGCTCCTTTTAGTAAAGCACCAGAGAAAAGCATTAACACTCCAAGAACACATGTGATCCTCACATCACAGCCATCCCCTCCGGTTGTCCCAATTTCTGTCACTTTGGGGCCTCGGGTTCCGGACAATGACATGTGTAAACAACTTGTAGGTATGATCAAGAAACATAATTATACTCATCAAACAATAATATTTTCAGATCTGACATTATGGCACTCTGGCCCTAGTGACAAGCATTAAGCATAATAGGTTGCAACAATGATATAAAGCACTAACAACGGATACTAGGCACTATGCCCTAACAATCTGGCATTATTACATGAACAGTCTCATCCAATCCCTTCCATCCCTCTCATCCTACAACGGGTATTACTCACACGTGGATGGGGGAATCATGGATGGTTGATGGAGAAGTGGCGGCGATGACGATGATCTCCTCAGAATCCCCGTCCCGGTAGGGCGCCAGAACAAGAACTTCTGATCCCCGAATTGAGTTTCGAGGTGGCGGCGGCGCTCTGGTGTGTTTCTCTTGAATATGACGACCCCCCCCCCCTATGTTTTCAGGTTACGGGGCTTAAATAGTCGAAGGGGGAGCCCGAGGGGGTGCCTGGGTCAGCCACACCACCAGGCGGCACGGCCTAGGGGCGCCAGACCATGGTGTTGGCCCCTCCTTGCCCCCTCCGGCTCTTCTTCTGGCTCCGGGGGTCTTCAGGTAAAATAAGGACTTCTGGATCTTTTCCGGACAATTTCCTGAAAGTTGATTTTCTGCACAAAAACGAGACACCAAGGTAATTCTGCTGAAAACAACGTTTGACCGTGTTAGTTGTATCCAAAACTCACAAGTTTAGAGGCAAACAACAGCAAAAGTGTTGGTAAAAGGAGATACATTTTGGACGTATCAGTGTGCCAACACTGTCTTATGGCCCGCGCGGCGCGACGTCAGACGCGTTTTGACGCCGGAGTCTTCATCCTCAACGACAGCGACGACCATGACGAGGCCAGGACGAGCGAGCCGGCGAAGTTTCTCTAGGTGGCGGCGACAACGGATAGGGCTGCAGCCACAAAAATAGCGCCTGTGACGTCTAAGAGCATCACCACTCGTGCCCCCCCAAAAACGGCAGGGCTGCAGCCCAAGCGATGCTATTTTCCACAAAAGTGACATGTGACGCCTAAGAGCATCACCACTCGCGCCCCCCCAAACCCTCCCCCCCCAAAGACCATTCCCGTCCAGACCGGCACCGAAGCCGCCCACTCACGCCCCCAATGGGCTTTCCCGTCCGGACAACCCCAATTCTCGTTCGAAAAAACCAGGCCAAACCCGCCTCTTAGGGGTCCCCGTGGGGTTTCTGGACGTCTCGGCGCGCCCCGTAGATCCGCGCTGTCAGCAACACGACGCTTCCAGGAAAACCCTCCCCCAACCCATGACGCTTGTGCCATTTCCCTTTTCGCTGTCGCCGCCTGTTCCCGCCCTTTCCGCCTCCCTCCCCATCGCTGCCATGCCACCGAAAGGGCCACCAAGGCCGCCGAAGGCGAAGGTGAAGACCAGCACCCTTGGCGTGAAGCGGCGCATGCTGCAGCCACGCCCCCCCCCCCTCCCCCCCCCCCCCCGAAGGAGAGGCCGGAGGGCATGTCCGACGCCGCTTGGGCCGAGGACCAACACCGGGGCAACGTCAGCTCGAAGGAGCACCGGCTGCGGCAGGAATAGAAGGAAGCCCAGGACGCGGCGGCAAACGTGGACCTGTTGGCCGATGCCATTGGAAGCAGCCCGGGTCGCCTTTACCCATGGACGACACGCCCACGCCATGGTCCCAGTCAAGCCTGTATCCGAGCCTCGGCCTCTCCCCCAAGTTCAACGAGCCTACCGGCTACGGTGGCTGCTACGGCTGTTTTGACCCTAATTCTGTCTTTTCCCAGGCCGCGCCCAGCGGTGCAGGAGCGGGCCTCGACCTCAACGAGGCATGCGAGGGGTCTCCGGGTATGCGTCGGGACGCCGCCGTCTCAGGCTAGCACCAGTTCGGCCGCAGCCTGTCTTTCGATGTCGGTGCACACAACCTGTTCAACGCCGGTGCACACAACCTTTTTCGGTGAGCAGGCGCCTTCCGCCGACTACAACGGCAGTCAGATACGATTCGGCGACATTGTGGCACCTTTTTCGTTTGTTTTGACGTCGTCCCACCGTGTTCATTGTTTGCCTGGCGTTAGTGTAGACGCAAGACGGCCACAGAAGCGCCATTGTCGACGAGTACCAAGATGGCGACGCCGCCGGTTATGATGAGTACCAAGATGGTGACGACGCCGGTGACTATGGTGATGACCAAGATGCAGAATGGAAGCGGATCAAGTCCGAGTTCGATGAGCGTAGGTACCACAAGGACTACGTGGACTACAATATGGATCACAATCAAACTGCGTTCTCCTGTAGATGGTCGGCTATCCAAAAATTGGTAAACAAGTTTCAAGTATGCTTTGAAAACATTCATGCAAGGCCGGAGAGTGGCAAGAATTTAAGAGATCAAGTAAGTTTGTGTATCTCATTTTGTCCTATGCTATGAGAACATCCATGCATATTGTTTAACATCTTCTATTCTCGTGTAGCTAGCCTGTTGATACTCTTACCTTGTTCAAGGCGCTCAACGATGACAAGGACTTTGAGCTCCTACATTGCTTCAACAAGCTCTAAAACTGCGAGAAGTGGAAGAAACAAAGGCAATCCGGCGATAGCAATGATCAAATCGATGAGGTGGTGACAAATTCAGAAAGGATAACTGGAAACAAGAAAGACAAGATGGCCATTGCGGCGGCGGCGACCTCGGAGAGAGTGCATGCCGTCATTGGCAAGGTCATGAACAATGTTTGCAAGAACTCGGCCGAGAGGCGTGCCTCGAGCGAGGCCAAATGCGCGAAATTCTCCAAGAAGACCGACAAGAAGATTGCGATCGAGGACGGCAAGTCCACGGCCAAGACGAGGCAAGAGAACTTCATGATACTCACCACCGATACGTCTAACCTTGAACCACAGGAGAGGGCGGCGTGTGACCTTCTACGTGCGGCCATCTATGCTGAGATTGGGCTCGCGGCACCGTCGCCATCGGCGTCCACTGTGCCCAATGCCACGGCATCCTCGGCGCCCTCGACGCCCACGCAGGGACATAGAACGGACACATCCCCGAGCGGCGGCACTCGCGGCGACAGCAACGAAAGTCGGACGAAGCCTAGGGGGCCGAGTTCGTCGGCGATGACTTCCTCGGCTCCATCCCGACCCCAATTTCCTTGGCTCCAACAACACGTCGACGTCGATTGATCCTAGATCGCGAATGATTTTCTATCATTTTATAATGGCCTAAACGTTAATTGTTTAAGTTTTTTTTGGTATTTGACAATTCAAATTTGTGAGAAAATTAATTTTGGAATTTTGCTTGGGGGCGGCGAGTGGGGATAGACGCCCCCAACGACGCCTTCCTGTCCGGGCAGCCCCATAGGGCCTCCTCCGGCGCTATCCGGACCCCTATTGGGGGGGGCGAGTGCAAATACTATAACAGTTCAGTAACCTGGGGATTATAGGACCTAAGAGCATCTCCACTCGTGTCCCCCAAAGGCCGCCCCCAATGCCTTTTCCTGTCTGGACGCCCCCCAAGCGCGCCCAGTCGCCCCCCCCCCCCCCCAATGGGGAGCCCCTATGTGACGCTTTTAGCGAGCTGGAAGCTCGGCTCGCCCGCATTGGGAAAGCGCGCGGAATTCATGGGCCGGCCCATTACCTCCCGGGAAACAGATCCATGCTGAAACGTGCTTCTTAGGGCTGTACATACGAAATAGAACTGCACGTAAGTGTAGACATAGGCACCTCCTAACTCATGTAAAAGGAATTAAAAAAAGATCCAGCCTAATATAGTAATAACTATACCAGTATATTCGAAAAACCTGAAAATTTTCTGATTCTAACACGTTTTTGAAAAATCTCAACATTTATCTAAATATGAACGATTTTTAATTTTGAACCATTTTTAAGTTTGAACGATTTTTAAAGTATAGATGATTTTAAACATGAACAAATGTTACATATGAACAATTTTCAAATTTGGACAGAATTAAATCCGAACGTTTTTTTATTTGAACAAATATTTATCCGAACAAAATTCAAAATTTGAATAGTTTTTGGTTTGAACCAAAAATAATTATGAACAAAAAATATCGGTGAACAAAACAAAGTTAGACACAAAAACGGTTTTTTCATTTGAACAAAATTTAAATTTAAACATTTTTATCCGAGCAATTTTCAAATTTGAACATTTAAAAGTTTGAACATTTTTTCAGTTTAAAACAAAAAAAAAACAAAAAAAAGAAAAGAAAAAGAAACAAAAAACAAAATGGAAATAGATGAAAATAAAAGTAACGAGACAATAAACAGTTTAAAAGTGGAAGCTTTATAGAATGTTTTAGTAGCCCCAACCCCGAGTGGTTTTGCACGTGAGAGCTGAATGTGTTAGGTCTCTGGTTCGACCCCAGTCCTCCCTTCAGTTCAGTTAGTGGGCCGGCCCATTAACAGCTGTAACGTGGGCGAGTCCTATTAGGACTCGCAATAGGCGTCATATAGTGTCTGCGTCCTAATGGGCTTTCCCGTCTGGAGGACCCCAAGTTCCCGTTCGGAAGCCCAGCCCAGCCCCGTCGTGTAGGGGCTCCGGACAGGAAGAAACGGCCGCGTGGCGCCCGTGGGCTCGCCCTATCAGTGAGACGGGCGCGCAGTCAAAGCGGCGCCCCCGTCTTCGTCTTCTCTTGAGGCGGCGCAGAGCCGTCGCTTCGGCCAGTCGCGTCGCCCACGCGGGCTCCCGAGTTAATGCATGCACGGCCCTTTGGTCTGCCGCGCCCGGTATAAATGGGGCCCTCCCAGCGCCGGCCCTGCCACACTGCTCCCTCCTCCTCTCCCGCCGTCCTCGCCGCACTGCTCACCCCTCTACTCGCTGCACTCCGATGGATCCTCTCGCCGCCTACGGCTTCCCACGCCGCTCCCTCCTCAATCATCAGGCGCGCCCCCTCTTCGCCGCCTGGTACCCGTGCCCGTCGGGCACTGGTTCACCATTGGGCGCGCCTGTGTCCCCATCCTGGACGCGCCCAAGGTGAGTGACTCCTCGTGGAACGCCGAGGTCCTCGCCCACTACTAGGAGAAGCTCAGCGACAAGCAGCGCGTCGACCCCGCCTAGGACCCAACGAACCTGGCGAGCACGGCGCGCTATGAGGCCGCCTTCAAGCGCATCCACGACGAGCGCTGGAACCGGTGGGACGGCCCCGGGCCGGCGCCGCCCGCCTCCGAGCGCAACAAGTACGGGCGCAACGCCTTCTGGACGCAAGACGACTTCTCCGTCGACTTCTTCATGGCGCACATTGCCACTAGCGACAGGTCGCGCCTCCCGTGGCCGGCCCTCACAGTCTGGGACCCAAGACGTCGGCCGACGACGCCCTCTTCCTCTCTCTCCCGCTCCTCCTCCTCCTCCGCCGGCGGGTCCTCGCGCCGCTCCATCCCGACGCTACGCGTGCCCAAGATGGAGCCGTGCGTTTCCACGCCGCCGCACCTGTGCGTCAAGCAGGAGCCGGGCATGTCGACGCGGCGCTCTGGCGGCCTGCACATCGGGGGTGGCAACAGTGCGCAGTTCGCCCACTGCCGCCCGGCGCCGCCGCTGCACGTGCCCATGCCGGAGTCGGGGCTACGCGTGCCGAAGCAGGAGCCGGGGCTAGAGCGCCCCCTCACCCTCTACAAGCAGCTACAGGCGCTCCAGGCGGCGGCGGCGACGGAGGACGACCCGGAGGGCGTCCGGGCGGCGTTTCTCGAGTCCTACAACACCCCGCCCGCCGCGGCGCGCTTGGTCCGTCGTCGACACTGCGGTAATGGCTGGCGCGCCGCTGATCGATCTCGACCCGCCGGCGGCGAACGAGGACGAGGCGGGGCCGAGCCACTGGGGGGTGCCAGCGACGATGATGGCGACGGCAGCGACGGCGACTACGACGTGTTCAACTAGTGAACACATCGCTTTAGTTTAATTTTAAGTTTTAGTTTAATTTCGTTCAAATTTTGTAAAATTTTCTAAGAAATTGAATGAAATTGTCGTTCCAAATTCAAAGGTGTTATTTTTTGGGTGGGGGGGGGGGCTGCGAGTGGGCAGCCGCGCCGCCCACGGCGCCACGCCGTCCGTACGTGCCCCCAAAGGGCCTCTCCGGGCACCGATCCGGACCGCAGCTGGGGCGCGAGTGGAGATGCTCTAATCTAAACTTAACCAGTAGGCAGTAACTAAGTTGGTTAGGTCAACTGCCTCACATGACCAAATATTCCGTAGATCTCCGGAAAGAGGTAAAGCAAGCGGCCTTTTCTTCAGACCCGGGCAAGCCTCCCGTGCGCTTTGTTTGCCAATTGCCATGCAAGATCTTTATTTCATCTTTTGCTGTGCTTTCTTTCTCTTTTCTTCCTTGGCATCCACCCTATCCATGAATGCTACCTAAAGCTAGCCCTCTCCCGTGAGAGACAGCGCCACCGCCGCCCACCACGGGAGGAAGAGGGAGGTGCGGCCAAATCGAGCGAAGCCTCACATGGGCACCAAAAAGACAAATCTGACGGACTCCTAGGAGATCCATCGGTAGTTCCACAGAATCATGGACTATTCTAGCTGCGGATGCGTCCTTGAGTCGCGCTCCTTGGCATCCAGCGAGCCATCGAGTGGATGCTTCCGCGGTGAGTCGACCTGGCACGCAGGCGTCGATAGCTTTTCCGTGATGATTCATTCCATCGGTCGGTCGATCAGAGGGTGTGACCGGACGAACTTATGTTGCATCGCGGTCACCTCCCATCGACCTGTGAACTCGCCATGATGGTCCTTCCTTCTTTTCTTCTGATCTTGACAGCGCGGATTAAAAACTTCTGTCTTCTGAGTACGCCCCGGTGCAGTGTGCAGAACAATGGTGTACTATCACCGTTATAAATTATAATTCAAGTTCCAGTTTTATCTCAAGTCAAACATCTTTAAATTTGATCTGGACCACGGAAATGTGAAGATGTCCTTTGAAAGCCTCCTTTTTCTAGGTCAAGACAAGTTTTAAACCAAAACTTTATACGGCTTCAAGGAGTGATTCTGTGAAGCAAAGCTTAAAACGGTAAAGATATTTCCAGGGTTACCTTTCTTTCTGTTAGACGAATTGTGCTATTTGTTGTCAAAGATGACCTGAATGAAACCAGATAGAAAATTATATAGCCTCAGCTGCATAGAAATGAAACTACTCCCTCTGTCTCATATTATTTGTCTCAAAACATCCACTTTTGTACAAGTCTAAGACAATTAATATGAGACGGGGGAGTACAAAACAAAAACCCCAGTGAAGGGGACTCTTCACCCCCGAGTGAGTTTTGGTGTTGGCTACGAATAATTAAGGCTGGTCACAGTGGGAGTAACATAGCTAGTAACATCAGTGCCACGTAGGCCAAAAAGATGACGTGGCACATATTTAATGAGGAGAGAGATGAGGGTGGTAACTAGCTATGTTACTGTAACATCACATATTCCAATGCACAATGAGTCTATAGGCTAATAAATGCAGTTTTGCATGACACCATTTGTTAGTTACTGCCCACTGTGGAGGTAGTAACATAGTCTCGAAAAATGTGATGTTACTACTCTATGTTACTTCCCATTGTGACCAGCCTAAGTGATATTAACATGCATTAGTCCCATAAAAATACGAATTTATGGCATTTACTCTTATGCATATGTCCTACCAAACACCGCACTATTAAGACAAGTTTGGTGTTAGGCTAGTCGCAATGGGAGTAACTTCACTAGTAACATAGATGCCACTTAGGATAAAAATCTGACGTTGCCAGTAATTAATAAGGAGAGAGAGGATTGTGCTAACTTGGGTACTTACCATAACGTTACACCTTCCAATGCAACATGAGTCTACAAGCTAATAAGTGCACCTTTGCATGACAATACTTTTATGTTACCACCCATTGTGGAGGTAGTAACCTAATATAGAAAAATGTGTATGTTACTACTCTATGCTACTCCCCATTGTGACTAGCCTTAGACGGGGCCGTGGGAAACAAATTCGTGACGCACATAAAACTTCAAGGAGAAAAGGTCATATTAATCCAAGAGAAATTCTCCAAAAGTAACCCTAAAGGATACCATGGTTTCTCTCACGTTGCCAGGGATCCGATCCAAAATCCCGAGTGAGAGCTCGTAGAGATGAACTTCTTTAGTTCATTGTGATGCTTGATACTCTTAGGTTTGTTGTTATTCCTAGTTTGCATTACATGCAAAAAAAATCTTGATTCGAACAACTTAAGTTGGAAGCCTATCCTAGAAACGGAAAACTCAACGAGTGAAGCAAAGCGGGATACGAACTATCACCCAGTCAAGGGTCATGAATGCGCCGAGCAAGCAGAAAACACACACACTCTATCTCCCTCCCTCTCTCTCTTGATCTCTCGATTCCTACGTCGATAGTTTTCACAGTCAGAACCTTAGTGAGAAGTTTTCTGAAAACCACTTTGGCTCCCACTCCCAGGGGCATATGCATCCGGTATTAAAAAATACATTTTCAAATGTCAAAAAATGAATTTTTATGAATACATATTTATATTCTATGTGTTCACAAAGTTGTTTCGTGGAAAACCGACATTTTTTTATGTGTAAAAAGTACAGAAAAAAGGTCTCATGGAAAGCCTTATTTTAGAACCAAAATTTTCTGTTTTTACACAAGACCTAAAAAAGGTCGGTATTTTGTGAAACAACTTTATTTAACACATAGAATGTTAAGATCTACGCACGAACATTTTATTTTTTTACATTCTAAAATTCATTCCAAATAAAGGGATCACAACATGCACGTGGGAGCCAAAACGCCTCTCCCAGAACTTCCCCCTATACAAATACATGCGACAATTCGTAAAATGGTTATTGATAGTTATTCACTCTATTGTAAGGTTTCGATACTTTCATATAACACCCCATATAGACATTACCATGTAGTCGAATGCTAAACTACTTGAGATGTCGCTCATTGAGGCCTTTGTCACAAGCAGGCATTCTCGCACACATAATGCTACCTATTACACCTAAAAATATAAGAGAAGGACTACAAACTTTATAGATACCACTGTTTCATACGAAAAACCACCTGAAAATGGACCGGAACTACGGATGGACTTCTTGGGTTTGTTGTGATGCTTGTTACTCTTAGGTTTGTTGTTACTCTAGTATGAATTTCATTTAAGAAATCTTGGTTCCAAGAACTTAAGTTGGAATCCACCATTGATTGTATCATAGAAACAAAAAAAAACTCCATCAACGAAGCAAAGTAGGATATGAAATATTTGTACAGTGAAGGATCTACAAACGTGCTGAGCAAGATCAGGATACTCCCTCTCTATCTGGCTCTCTTCCTCCTCAATTCCCACATTGATATTTGTCACTCCCAAAACTTTGCGAGAGCTTTCCCGGTGTATAAATACATGCAACAGTTCTCCAACGGTTATCGTTAGTTACTCATCGTATTTTAGATTTTCTGGCTTACGTACAAGCCCCCAACAAATATGTTCATGCATTTGACTACTAAACTACTAGTGATGTCGCCCACCGAGCCCCCCATCACAAGGGAGCTTAATCCGACGCATAATGAGATTGGTAGCTGGAAGTAGATAGTGTTGGATCACATGGTATGATATGCTAGCTCAAAATACAACTTTCTACCATGCGAGTACTAGGAACAATGCTCATGACTTAGGTCATTGGTTTTATCACTAGATGTGTGATACCATCGATCCGGGTTTCAGATCTACTATAGATCTTTCCCTAGATATTTTACGTTCATCAGATTGAGAAGTAGGTGCTTGACAAGGTGATTTCTAGTAAGTCTAAGAAAGCTTAAATGGTTTCTGTTTACCGAACCAATTTTGTGCTTTTTTATGTAGTTGTTTCAATGGGTTAAAACAAGGCCAGAGAGAAAGTTTCACACATGCAACTGTTCATACATAACATAAATGGGATAAAAAGATAATATTAATTATTGTTAGTGATAAAAGATTCATAAGATAGTTGTGACATATGAGAGAACTGTGTCATCGTGTCACCGTGGTTTTACAATCGAAACATTTCGATTCAATTATCTAACCTCGGCCATGTTCCGTCTTGTAAGGTTATCTAGGTCACTAAGATTAAACAAACCAAAGCATTAAGCTCGGTGATGTCATTTTTGCTCTCGAGAAAATTACTTTCAACTATTATACTCCCCTTTCTCGCATCGGGTTTCCCACACCTCTGAGCATGTCTTAACCTCAATCACTTTTCGGAGTCTTGAGTAGCTCACAAGTACTAGGAGCGAGGCACAAAGGAGAAAACATACATATGCAACAAATGGAACTATTTAAACCGGTATCCCATGAATAAAAGATGCACAATCGTTGCGAGGCTAGGTCTCAGCGCTAAGCCCGATGGACTACTCACATCCAATCAGATAAAAATAGAAATACATTATACAAATATTACTTGAATATAATCGAATGATAGTCTTACAATATAGTCAATCACAAAGAGATCTAGATCAAAGGTATCATATGGTTATAGAGATGCCAGGGGAGTTGGAGGTGGAACGGTGACAACAGAAACAGTTCATGGAAAATGGATGGATGGCGGCTCTGTTCTGGTGGATGCCCCCTCTCCTTTATACTACCCGCATTCCTCAAAACAAGCCATCTGAAAGTCAAACCATGTAAAGTTTGAACATTTTCGGAAAAAATCTGACAACACCTGTAATACAAAAGAAATATAGTAAGATACATAAAAAAATATACGTTCACATTGTGGTTGTTCTAGGGTTTAGGGCGAACGGTTACCCCGAGAAACAAATATGGCTAACACAGTTCTGATGGTAGCTATTTTGACAACTGGACCGAAGGTATCTTCATAATCAATACCATACCTTTGTTTAAACCCCCTTGCAACTAACCGTGATTTATATCTGTCTATGGTCCCATCAGCTCTTCTTTTTATACGATAAAGCCATTTGCAGTGAATTATATTTCTGTGTGTGCTCGGTGGTACTAAGTGCTAGTTATTATTATCCACCAGTGCATCATACTCTTCTTGCATTGTTGTGCCCCATTTAGAATCATCAATGGCTTCTTTGAGGGAACTAGGTTACCCCGTGGATGTAAAAAGACCATGCCGGGTATTAGGATTAGAATAAATTTTTGCTTGACAACCATATTTTACTGTGCCACCAGTATATGATTTTGGTTTGCGAATGCCCTTTCGGAGACGTGTACGCGCTGCAGGAGATGCAGCAGGCCGGGTCACAGGAGGCGGAGATGCAGATGATCCTCCACCTGAGGAATCCGCATCGGCTTTAGTGTCTATGTCAGAATTGGCGGCAGGAGATCCGCGCATTGTGTAGCCACCTGACGGAGGTGATGTAGGAGGTGTGTGAGCCACACAAGATCGAGCGATAGGGGCATCGGGGCCATGTGCATGCGCAGGCCGGTCAGGAGCATGCATGGCACGCGCAGGGATAGGATCCGCCTCGGGTTCAGTGTCGCTGACACTGTCGTCAGGGGAGGCAGGATCCTCCTTGGGATCAGAAGCAGCAGAGGAATGTTCGGGTGAATCTGCTTCGGTTTCAGTGCTTGTTTCGTCTTCTTGCGACTGATTTTCAAACTCATTTTCTGATGCATTTTCTTCTCCGATTTGAATGGGATTTGAACCTGGAGCTTTGTGTTCCCGTTGCATATTAGTAATAGGCACAATAGGAGACATATGATCATTAATTTGTGCATCCACATTAGATGATGGTATGGATGGATTAAGCAAGAGAATTTCTTCTCTTAAGCGAGAGCCGGCATTGGGATGTAAGGAGGCCAAAGGAAATATATGTTCATCAAATACTACATCACGAGAGATATAAACACGTCCAGTGGAAACATCAAGGCATTTGACACTCTTATGGAGAGGACTATAGCCAAGAAAGACATATTGCTTGGAACAAAACGAAAGTTTTTGCCTATTGTAGGGACGAAGATTGGGCCAAGAGGCACAACCAAAGGTTCTCAAGGCATCATAGTTGGGTTTAACTTGTAGGAGGCGTTCAGCAGGAGTTTCAAAGTTTAGAACACGGCTAGGAAGTAAGTTGATTAAGAATGTGGCTGTAAGAAAAGCTTCATCCCAGAATTTAAGAGGCATAGATGCATTAGCTAGCAAAGCAAAACCCACCTCAACTATATGGCAATGTTTACTTTCAGCAGAACCATTTTGTTGGTGAGCATGTGGACAGGAAACATGATGCGTAATGCCCACCTTTTGAAAAAAAAATATTGGGTTTCTCATATTCTTCTCCCCAATCTGTTTACATGGTGATGATTTTTCTATCAAATTTGCATTCAACAAATTGTTGAAAATTAAGAAACACTTGGTAAACATCAGAACGTTTCTTAAGAAAATAAATCCATGTGAATTTTCTAAAATCATCAATTTGCCAACAGAAAGAGGCGCATGACCCCAAACATCATAGAACACTTGTTCCAGTGGAACAGTGGAGACACTAGTAGAGATGGGGTATGGTAAATGGTGTCTCTTAGCTAATTTACATGAACCACACACATAAGAATTTATTTCAGGGGTATATGGGAGTTTATTCTTCCTAAGAACTTGCTGAACTATGAAAGATGATGGATGTCCTAAACGCTGATGCCACGTAGAGGATGGCGGCTTTATTGAAACAAAAAGCATGCTTGGATGACTTGTTGGAGACATGCACGAAGGGATATAGACCATCACGGCAGGGACCCTTAAACAGAGTTCTTCTCGTGCCTTGGTCCTTAATAAAGAAGAAAAAGGGGTGAAACTCAAGAAAAACATCATTGTCTACAGTAAGTTTATGAACATATATTAGGTTTTTTGATGCATTTGGAACATAAAGCACATTATTAAGATGTAGTGAATTTTGTGGGGTGCACAAAGTAGAATGACCAACATGACTAATAAACATGCCCTTACAATCAGTCGTGTGCACTTGATCACGTCCCTTGTACTTCTCAGAGGTGCAGAGCTTATTAGATTGTCCGGTGATATGATCTGTGGCCCCTGTATCATTGTACCAGTTTGTGTCAACACGATATGAGGCAATGTGTGATTTCTTCTCTCCACGGTCACCTTCATCATCACTGTCCTCACGGCACCACTAACATTCGCTAGCTGAGTGGTCGTGTATCTTGCATATCTGACAAGTGACATCCACATACGGGGTAGGGGCCCGACTGCGGTACTGCCTAGACTGCTGGCCCTTGTCAACTCTGCGTCGGGGTGCATCTCGGTTGTCATCACGACGCCTATCTTTTCCATCATCACGTTTTTTATCACGGCGCCAGTCACCATCAGTACATTTGTCATCCCTATCATTACGGAGATAGTACCGCCCATCATCTCTATTGTCCCGCGGCCCTCCTCCATCACGGTGATAGCGCTGATCGCCATGACCATGCTGAGATGCATTCACCGAGGAAGTGAAAGTATTGGGAGTTTCATTGCCTTGATCGTTGCGCATATCATATGAGGACATCAAGCTGAAGAGGTCATCAACAGTTGTTTGTGGATTGTTGTCCACAACTTTGACTAGGGCGTTGTATGATCCATCGAGTCTGTGAAGCAAGTACCCGATGATTTCATCCTCCTCAAGGACCTTCCCGGCAGCAGCTAGCTCGGAGGTGAGCCCCTTGACCTTGGTGAAATATTCAGGAACAGTCATTATACCTTTGCGCACGTCATTGAGTGAAGTTCGGAGATGCTGAACTCTGGTGCGAGAGGCGGTATTGAGAATTGTGTTGATGGCAGCCCATGCTGCAGCGGCGCTCTCCATCCCAAGAACGTGTGACAAGATGTAAGGTGACAGGGAATTCAACAAGAACCACAGGACCTGCTGGTCCCGTGCAATCCATGCCAGATATGCGGGGTTTTCAATGATTGTCTTCTTATTTTCGATGTCTTCTACCTCCAGCGTCGGGGACGAAGCTCGGTCTGTTCCATCAGCCCCATCACGTTGGCTCCACTGAAGGCGGGGAGGACAAGAGCCTTCCATGGGAGAAAATTCCCCCTGGTGAGCTGCTGAGCCGGAGGTGCCCCGAGGGCGATGGCCAGAGAGGTAGTCAAGGTTGATGAACTCATGTCGGCGGCAAGGGCTGGATCTAGGGTATTAGGTTATTGGGTATTTGGGATTTTAGATATTGGGTATTGGAACTACGGCGACGGCTGAAGTGCGGTGGCAGCAACAAGGTTTTGATATTGGATATTTTGGACTATGGGTATTGGGTTTTATTGTATGACGGCGGTGGATCAAGCTGGGAGCTATGGCGGCAATGGAGTATTGGGCGGCTACAGCTTCAAGAAGCGGCGACTTCGGCAGCTAGATCGTGGAAGATCGGCTCTGATACCATGTGGTTGTTCTAGGGTTTAGGGAGAACGGTTACCCTGTTGGGGGTACCAGATACGTGTTATATAGGTGATAGAAAATCCCCATCGGTGGCAAATACAGAGAGGGTATGTATACGGGTCGGAGTACTACTCCGTACCCCATACGATACCAATGCATTACATATATTGTTCAACACACATTATATATTAATAGCTGATAGTTTTTTCTAAAAAATTTGGTCATGTAAAAAGGGGAGGAACCGTACCCCTTTCGGTGGTCGGGTTGCATGTTATATAGGTGTAGAAATAAACCCTACACGGGTATCGTACAAGTGTTGTATTCGTACTAGGAAGAGTACTACTCTTAGACTCGTACAATACTAGAGACCAAATTACAATGCTTAACAGCCCCCCTTAATCTAAATCTCTAGAAAGGTTTAGATTACGCTTAAACTCATCTAAATCTCTAACAACTAATACTTTTGTAAAACCATCATCAACTTGGTCTTTAGTAGATGAACATGATATCAAGCAACTTCTCAGCAACACGTTCTCGAACAAAATGATAATCAATCTTAATGTGCTTGGTTCTGGCATGAAAAAGAGGATTAGCAGAAAGATATGTGGCACCAATGTTATCACACCAAATACATGGTCGTTGAGAAATAGGAACTCCCAATTCTCCTACCAAGGCTTCAACCAGATCATTTCAGCTGTAGCATTTGCCAATGCCTTATATTCTGCTTCAGTGCTAGAGTGTGAGACAGTTGCCTGCTTGCGAGCACTCCATGAGATCAGATTTGGACCAAAGAAAACAGCAAAACCGCCTGTAGATCGTCTGTCATCAAGACATTCTGTCCAGTCTGCATCTGAAAACCCCCTAAGAAGAGTGGAAGAAGATATCTGAAATGTGAGGCCTATGTCAATTGTACCTTTGATATAGCGAAGGATACACTTGACAGTTGTCCAATGACTCGTAGTAGGTGCATGAAGATACTGACATACTTTATTTACTGAGAATGACAAATCAGGTCGTGTAAGTGTTAAATATTGTAGTGCACCAACCACACTTCTGTAGTTTGTACTATCGTCAGAATTAAGAGCAGTGCCATCTGTCAATGATAACTTTTCTGTAGTGGACAAAGGAGTGGGACAAGTAGTACAATGCTGCATTCCAACCTTTCTTAACAAATCAACAACATATTTTTCTTGTGTTAAGATAATCCCATTGGAAGATCTCTTTACCTCAATACCCAAGAAGAAATATAAATCACCAAGATCTTTAAGTGCAAAGTATATGCTCGGATTTTGAAGCAAGGCTGATGTGGCTTCATTAGAAGAACTAGCCACAATAATATTATCAACATAGATCAATATAAACATAGTGATACCTGACTGTTTGTAAAGAAACAGAGATGTGTCAGCCTTGGAAGGTATGAACCCGAGTTCTTGCAGTTTTGAGCTCAAACCTGAATACCATGCACGTGGAGCTTGTTTTAGACCATAGAGAGATTTATCCAATTGCAAATATGATGCGGAAAGCGAGGATCTTCAAACCTAGGAGGTTGTTTCATATATATTTCCTCCTCCAGAACGCCATGAAGAAACGCGTTTTTGACGTCTAGCTGTCGTAGGCTCCATCCTTGTGTCACAGAAATAGCAAGAACAAGTCGAACAGTAGCAGGTTTAACAACTGGACTAAAAGTGTCCTCATAATCGATACCGTACATTTGTTTAAACCCCTTAGCAACCAATCGTGCTTTGTACCTCTCAAGTGCCACCAGTATGTCTTTTGATGCGATAAACCCACTTGCAGTCAATTAGATTTTTATTTGAACTTGACGGTACTAAATGTCATGTTTTATTTTACATCAAGGGTTTGTACTCTTCATCCATCGCTTGCTTCCACTTCTCATCCCCAATCGCCTCCAGAAGACCACTCGGTTCACCTGTAGACGTGTACATACTATATCTAACACAGCTACCAGTCCACTTTTTGTTGTACGGAATAGTGCCATCAGTCCATTTGCGGGGTTTGCGAATGCCTTGTTTTAAACGTGTGCGAGTATGAACCGGTTCAGCCACAGAAGCATCTGCTGAATTATGAGCCATGGGAGATCCAGGAGGACTGGCAGGGTTGGAATCATAGGCAGAGGAAAAATCCTCCTCGTTGTTTGGAGCAGGCGATCGCCCGTGTCGTTGTCCATATCTGCATGCTGGCGGGCCCCATGTCGGGTGGCGACAGCGCTGCCCGCGCCCGAGGCAGGCGAGCGAACGGAGCGCTCTCCGCGCGCACTGTCGTCGTCACGTGCGAGGGACCCGACGCTGTCGGCCACGCTGCGAGAGGAAGACGTGGCAGGAGGCGAGTGGCCACGCGGGGAGACTGGGATCCGAGGAGGATCCGCTCACGGGATCCAAGGCTGATCGACTGGTGGCGGAACTTTTTGCGTCAGGCAAATCTTCCTCGTTGGATGTGCCCGACTGGTTTTGCTCTATTTCAACGTTTTCTTCACTGTTTGAGCTGGAATTTTCAGAGAAACCTGCAGAAATATTACTAAAAACTGCAGTAGAATCATCAGCACACGTTAGGGCATCAGTAACACGGACAATATGCAAATGATCATCAACATGTACACCCTCACTAGATGGCAATGGAGAGATTAAATCTTCGGGTAATAGAAGAATTTCGGCACGGAGTCGAGCACCTGCATTAGGTTGTAATGCTTTAAAGGGAAATATGTTCTCATCAAAAACAACATCTCGCGAGATATAGACACGGCCAGTGGAAACATCAAGGCACTTAACACCCTTATGTCGAGGACTATAGCCCAAAAAGACACACTGTTTGGATCGGAAAGAGATTTTACGTGTGTTGTAGGGGCGAAGATTTGGCCAACATGCACAACCAAAAATACGAAGGGCATCATAGTTTGGTTTGACTTTGAGGAGTTTTTCAACAGGAGACTCATGGTTTAAAACTTTGGTAGGAGGCAAGTTTATAAGAAATATGGCAGTGAGGAAAGCTTCATCCCAAAATTTTAAAGGTATGGAAGCATTGGCAAGAAGAGCAAGATCAACCTCAACAATATGTCTATGCTTACGCTCGGCAGAGTTTGATGAGAATATGGACAAGATACATGATGTGTAATGCCAACCTTTTGAAAGAAATCATGAAGTTTTTCATACTCACCACCCCAATCAGTTTGCATGGTGATGATTTTACGATCAAATTTGCGTTCAACAAGTTATTGAAAGTTAATAAAAACTAAATACACCTCATGTTTATTTTTGAGCAAATAAATCCAAGTAAACTTTCTATAGTTATCAATAAAGCTTACATAATATTGGTGTTTGCCAACAGAGGCTGGAGCTGGACCCCATACATCAGAAAAAACTTGTTCCAAAGGAACAGTAGAAACACTAGTGGAAGTAGGATAGGCTAATTGATGACTCTTTGCCTGTTGACAAGGATCACACACATATGGAATTATTTCTGGAGAATACGAGAGATTATTCTTCCTAATAATTTGTTGAACGATGAATGAAGATGGATGCCCTAATCGACGATGCCAGGTGGATGAAGACGACTTGATGGTGATGAACGCATGCTTGTGGGACTCGGCGGCAATGGAAACAAGAGGATATAAGCCGCCATGACAAGGGCCTCTGAACAGAATTTCCTGGGTTTCCTGGTCCTTGATCAAAAAGAAGAAAGGGTGAAATTCAACAAATGCATTATTGTCTAGGGCAATTTTGTGAGCTGACAGAAGATTTTTGGTGGCACTAGAGACATGCAAAATATTGCGCAAGTGTAAGGAACTATGAGGGGTATGTAATGTTGAATGACCAATATGTTGTATTGTCATACCCGTGCCACTAGCATTGTGGACTTGATCACGACCCCTGTAGTCATCCCGAGTGTTCAGTTTGTTCAGTTCTCCTGTGATATGATCAGTAGCCCCAGTATCCATATACTAGTTTGTGTCCACGCTCTCATTGCGAGTGTTATCCTGATGATTGTTCCTTCGGGCCTCATAACACCACCACCAGTCACTTGCAGGATGACCATATTTCTTGCAGATTTGATAGTCAGTATGAACAAAGGGAGTAGAAGTCCGTCCATGACCGCGGCCCCCTAGGTGCACCACGGTCATCACGAGAGTGCCCACGATCATCTCGGTGGTAGCCACCACCATCACGGCGCATATCACGGTCATCACGTCTATAGTCATCACGATGGTACTGGCTGCCACCATTGTCATCACGCCTATCTCTGTACTGGACACCACTGTCACGCCGGTTTCCGTCGCCATCACGGTAGCCCAAGCCATAGCCACTTCCACCATTATCACGATAGGCGCCACGGTTGCGGTATCCACCTCCATCCTGTCGGTGCTGCTGCTGTGATCCTCTGTTGTCATCCCGACGGTATTGACCACCACCCGTGCGAGCAACAACATTGGCCGAGGACTGGAAAACCATGCCACTCTGATCAGTTTCGGACAAAGATGATTGCCTGTGCTCATAGGCTTGCAATTGTGCACACATGTCTGTCAAAGTTGTACTAGGAACCGCATTGATGGAGGCGACAAAGGGAGTGTATTCACCATCCAATCCTGCCAGAATGTATCCCTTCAGTTCATCATCGTTTACAATTTCCCCTGCTGCAGCTAGCTCAGAGAAAAATCCTCTCATCTTGGCTATATATTGCGCTGCTTTCATACTTCATTTCTTGGTGTTGCTCACCGCACCACGCAACATATTAATGCGAGCGCGAGACTAGGACGAAAATAGGGCTTCAACCGCAGACCAGACTTCATGGGAGTGTTCTAGGCCGATTACCTGCGCAAGGATATCAGGACCAAGTCCTTTGACAAGAAAGCTCAGCAGGGTCTGATCACGGGCGAGCCAAGTATCATAAGCCGGGTTTGGAACTTCAATCTTCTTCTCAGCATCTTCTGTCTCCAGGGTTTTAGGCGGGGCGAGATCGGTACCATTGAGGAGGTCCATGACCTGCGCGCCACGTACTACCGGAAGGATTTGAGCCTTCCAGAATAGGTGGTTCTCATTGTTCAGCTTCTCCGTCGGGGGCGAGCCAAGGGCGGACGCAAGATTCGCCGCAGCTGTCGACGAGGATACCATCAGATCGGACTAGGGTTTTTCTTGTTTGGGTTTTTGGGAGAGGTGGTTTTTGCGGCAGCAAGATCGGCTGTCTCGCTCGGTTGTGGGGTTTCTGGGTGTTTGGGTTCTTCGGTTTCTAGGGTTCTTCAAGGGTCCTTCACCAGCGATCGCCGGCGGGTTCTTCTCCTCTACCTTGCTTGAGATCGGATCTAAACACCGGAGGCCGGCTCTGATACCATGTCAAAGGGGGAGGAACCGTACCCCTTTCGGTGGTCGGGTTGCATGTTATATAGGTGTAGAAATGAACCCTACACGGGTATCGTACAAGGTTGTATCCGTACTAGGAAGAGTACTACTTTTAGACTAGTACAATACTATAGACCGAATTACAATGCTTAACATGTCAAACTTACATCAATTGACTTTTATAAAAAAATTATACACCTTCTTTTGAGAAATAGAGATAGTAATAGGTAGCTAGCAAATTGTGAATTTTTTTGACATTTTTCGTGAAACGACATTATGAGCATATATAATATGCAGGTGTACGGGCAGATTTTTTTCGAAATTTATTGACATTTGAAAACTAGTTTAAAACCGCATTTTAGCGACAAAGCTTATCACCACCACAAATTTTCGTTGCGGGCATGTATGCCAATCCAAGTTCCCTTGCAAATGCACTTGGGGCAACTGGTTTGGGCATACATTTGCCTGGTAGTTTACGTACGAGGATGCCATCGATCGGACTAGGGTTTTTCCTAGTTCGTAGCCTCTGGGGTCTGCAACTATTCCATTCTCTCGATCGTCCTGCGCTTCTTCTCCTCCACAACACACCAATCCCTAGGCCTCTTCGTCCTCGCTCCTCACCAGTCATCGCTCCTCATCACGCGCACAGACGCATTTTCCCAGAGACGACTGCATCAACCAAACAGTCCCGCTCGTGCTACGCCCACGTCCACGTCCGTGGGACCACCACCGGCCCCGCCTCCGCCTCCATTAACTGCCTCGAAGCCGAGCTTGGCATCAAGGCGCCAGTTCACCACTTTGTAGTTACACTTATCACATTCCTCCGCCGTCCCCGCATACTAGTAATAGTTCCACCGCTTTGCTCTGCTCCTTGTTCCTTCCTTGCTTGCTCGATGCAACGGCAGGAAGGATGGGAGAATTGGCAGCAGCGGCGGCCACGGGGAGCCAAGAAGCAGAGCAGGATGAGCAGGGGAGGCTCGCGGCGGCACTGGACGCCATAAACTCTATGATCTCTGCTTCCTTCTCCGCCTCCCTGTTCCCGCTCAAATGGCAGCTCATCAGGGACAGGCTCAACCGGCTCCACGCCGGCCTCGCGGACATCACCATCATCGCGTCTTCCGACGGCGGCGAGAGACACGAGGCGTTCGACGGCCTCCTGCGGGACGTCGCGGACGCGGTGAGGGAGGCGCGGGAGCTGGTGCCGCGGAGCCAAGGGAGGCACTACGGGGGCGGCAAGCTGCGGCTGCGGAGCGACCTCGACGTCGTGGCGTCCACGCTGGAGGCGCACGTCGCGCGGCTGGACGAGATATACGCCTCGGGCTCGCTGACACGCGCGCGGGCGCTCGTGGTGCCGCGGCCGTGCGCCGGCGCCAGCCGCGAGGACGTGCGGTTCTACGTGCGCGACCTCTTCGCCAGGCTCAGGGTCGGCGGCGCGGAGATGCGGAGGGAGGCCGCCGCTGCGCTCAACGAGGTGCTGCGCGACGACGAGAAGTGCGTTCGCGTCGTCGTGTCCGACGTCGCCGACGGAATCAGCGTTCTCGTCGGGCTGCTCGAGTGCCCGGACGCCTGTGTCCAAGAATCGGCCCTGGACGCCGTCTCGGTGATCGCCGGGTTCGACGCTTGCAAAGGCGACCTTGTGGTCGGCGGCGTCATCGCTCCGGTGATCCGGGTTCTTGACACGGGAGCCGGGCCGGCAGTGAAGGAGCGGGCGGCGCGGGTGCTCAGCAAGCTCACCGAGAACGCGGACAACGCGTGGGCCGTCGCCGCGCACGGCGGCGTCACTGCATTGGTCAACGTCTGCTCTGACCACCGCGTCAGCGGCGGCGAGCTCGTGCGCGCAGCGTGTCGGGTGCTCAGGAGCCTGGTGGGCATCGAGGAGATCAGGAAGTACATGGTGGCCGATGCGGGGGCGGTGCCGGTGCTCGTGTCACTCTTGCAGGGCTCCGCGGACGAGGCGGCGCAAATCCAGGCAATGGAGCTCCTGGCCGCGATCGCCGCCGGCGACAGCTCATCCAGGGAGGTCGTACTCCAAGGCGGCGCTGTCGATTCCCTTGTCCGCGCGCTCGACCCGGGCATCCCGCGCTCTTCGAAGGTACGGGAGGCGGCGCTACGCGGCATCGACGCGATCTGCTTCTCGTCGACGACGGAGTCGATGTACCGGTTCGTGGGCGCCGTGTTCCTGAACCGCGTCCTCTTCTTCCTCCGCAACGGCGACAGCACGCTGCAGCACTGCGCCTTAAAGGCGGCGCACCGGCTGTGCCGCGTGTCAGAGGAGACGAAGAAGGCGATGGGCGACGCCGGGCTGATGCCGGAGCTGGTGGGCATCGTGCAGGCGGCCAAATCCCTGGAGACGAGGGAGATGGCGGCGGAGGCGCTGTGCGGGATGATGTCCGTGCACCGCAACCGGAAGCGGTTCGTCCAGGACGAGCGCAACGTGGCGCAGATACTGCAGCTGCTGGGCCCCGACGAGGAGAAGCCCTCGCCGGCCAAGCGGTTCTTGCTGTCGACGCTGGTGCATCTGGCCGACAGCAGCTCCGGCCGGAGGAAGATCATGTCGTCGGAGCATGTCAGGTAACCATAACGTTCATCCGATCAAACGATAAAATTCTCGTTTCAACTTGTGAAAAACGGTAACAACATTTGTTTTCTGAATGTTAGGAATCTGGAGAAGCTCGCAGAGACGAATGTGACGGACGCGAAGAAGATCGTGAAGAGGCTTGGCGGGAGCAAGCTGAAGAACATGTTCCATGGCATCTGGAGCCTGTGACCTCGATCGTGGACAAGCACGCACCAGTTGTTGATCAGTGTACTGTCCGTATTGCTAGCTAACACATACTACGTACGTAAAATATGTTCACTCCATATATATTTTGTTACTGTGAATGAACGAACGAAGGAACCACTCGTGTATTCCAGTACCCGGCCCGGCGATGTATTGCTGCTGACTCAACACGTACGTACCCATACATACGCGCTGCTGCTACTCTCCTCTGTACATTCGCATCTCTGTCAAATAAAGGTATAATCTGTCTCACAAAAAAGGGCATTTCGACTTCAGCGATCGGCGAGATGATTTCAGTGGGTCAGAGTATCATCCTACTACTACCGGAATGGCAAATGTGTGGATCGATCTGAGCAGAGCTCGCGCGCAGAATCTCATGGTAGGGCCGCGTGTGCATTATGATCTCTCTCTTTTCAGAACCGGCACAGTGGGGATCAAGGGGTTGGCCGGTCGGCGTACCAACGCCGATGAGTTATGATGATGCGCTCCGGTGATCGGCAATAAGTTGGGCTTGGCCGCTTTCTTCTTTCTACGCCTATTCTATCCATGTGGATGGATACTTATTGCAACCGAAAACCGTGGATCGGTCGGCATCTGGTCCTCTTCCTCTGACGAGGCTCCCAGCCACTGCTAGCTTGGCGTCTCGCCTCTCTGGCCGCACTGCAGCACGTAACTGTGCTCTTGCAGGACGTAGTCCGGTCAAAGGAAGGAGACGTAGATTGTGTACCTGATCTGATCTTGCTGCACGATAGTAATAGTACTGACGGATGTTTAGTGTTCATCACGCTGTCGGTTTGTACTCCTACCTTGGATAGTTGGCTCTGCTAGTACATGACGGCAACTGTGGCGCAGTGGAACGAGCGGGGTGTTTCCTGTTTGTTGTAGAATCTGTCAATCTGATGTTCCGGCATGTCCGGCTCTGACCGGTATGCACACTTGGGCTAGTGGTGACGTGTACTACAGCTTGAGGTCTGAGGTGCCAGCAGATGTAATGAAGACGACGCCGGTCACGGGAGTGCTGAATGTGTGCTCGATCAGGGGTTTATGGCATGGATGGAGTTTTGGAGGAGCTCAATATATATATCCGTCCCCTAGCTCGCCCTGTAGCGCGTTTGGTACCACACTTTTCACCATTTTTAGCGATGGATAGGCCAAATTTCACCCAGCCACACCCCTAGAGACTCTTCAGGACCACTTTTTTTGCGTCGGCAAACCCAGGCCAAACCTAGAACGCTGGGAGCTCTTTGAGAGCAAGTACAATAAGCTTATGTAAGCGGGCTATAGGGATTAGAATAATATTTTTGTGATGACATGGAAGAGAGAGAAGAGGAGAGAGAAGAGGAGTGGGCTCTCATGCAAGAGCTAGCTGCAGCACGTGCTCCTAGACACCTTGTGAGAGTAGAAGGTGTGCCATGTATCAATAAAGTAACACATTTTTACAGCTCACTATTGTACATGTTGGCTCTATAGTTGACTATAGGTGACATGGCAATTTCTTGTAGCCGGCTGTTAGCTCTACTGTTGAACTTGCTCTGAGGGGCTGGGGGAGAAATGGCCAATCACGTCCCTCCATGTGCTCTTTTTTCTGGCTCACACCAAATGTTTGTGAGATACTCCCCCCGTATCAAAATGTAAGATGTTTTAGGTTTTCCTAGACAAAATGTATCTACACATGCTTTAGTGTAATATGAATCTACACACTAAAACATGTCTAGATATATTTTGTCTAGGAAAATCTAAAACATTTTACATTTTGATACGGAGGGAGTAGCTTTTTGCTTGGGGTGGGCAACGACTGGGTAGTTGTACTCGCCGAGACACCAAATAGCGCCGGCAAACACATTTTGCACCAACTTATTGCCAAGTTTCGGGCGCTGGGGGGCTTCAACGGCTGGTGATGCTCTTGTGCTCGGGACTGGACAAGGCGCATCCGTGAGCTGTCGACGGGCGAATTTTTGGTAGAGTTGCAGAATCTTCCACTTGAGCTGACACGGCTTTGACTGTCATATTTGCTTTGCTGAAGAAACATTATCCATTTAGGCGGGCGCTATTATCTACCATGTGCCTGTTAATGGGATCCCGGACGCACCGATTAAACATGGTCGAGGATGCGGGAAGGAAAACCTCTACCTCTGGATCTTCACCGTCTTGGCGGGCGTGCCTCTCATCTACGTACCTCTCTCTATGCCGACGATGTGGTTATGTTTTCCCGATCAAGGAGGACTTCAAGGCCGTTTCCCTCATCCTTCATGATTTTGGAGAAGTTACCAGTCTTGTCACTAATGTCCAAAAGAGCATGGTGGTGCCCATCCGCTGTACCACAATTGATCTCGATGCTATCCGTCATGTGTTCCCCGTTGTGTACTCACACTTCCCTATCCGCTACTTGGGGCTCCTCTTATCGGTGCATCGTCTCAGAGGTGGGGATAAGATGGCAAGAAACCTTCCCACTGGGCACGGAAGTATGTCACCACCTCTGGAAGGGTGGAACTCAGTAAATCCGCCACCTCCTCTCAAGTTATCTATCCTCTTACCTCTTTGGCTCCTCCAAAGGGTATCATGAAGTCCATCCTCAAGCTTGAGCATGCTTTCTTTTGACGCTATCGGATAAAGTCTCCAGGGGAAAGTGCAAAGTCAAATGGAAAATCGTTTGCCGGCCTAAAAATATGGGTGGTCTTGGAGTTTTGGACCTCGATAAGTTTGCTACAGCCTTGAATGAACAGAGTTGGAGCATGCTTGGGTCAGTTTGGGGGGACCCACACAACGACAGGGATATGGAGTTGTTGTAGACTTGCACTACCATTGCCATTGGTGACGGGAAGATCGCCAAGTTTTGGCATTCTCCATTCCTTTGGGGCCACAAGCCGGAGAACATTGTTGTTTCGATTCTCGCCATCTCTAAGCTAAAAAAAAAACACCGTTCACAAAGCATTGGAGCATGATTTTTGGATTTGGCATTAATATGGGGGGGGGGGGGGGGGTTGGTTTCTCACATAGTGGAGTTCTTCTCCCTTTAGAGTAAGCTGCAAGAGGTTAATCTTGTCGATGACACTATGGACTCCATCTCTTGGATGCTCACCTCTTCCGGTGCCTACTCCTAATCCTCGACATATTTGGCGCAATTTGAGCCTTGCCCCACCTTCTTCATGATGCCGGCGGTTTGGGACAATGGAGTCCCACCAAGGGCAAGCTTTTTTAACGGTTGTTTCTACAAAATAAAGTTTGGACGGCGGATCGGCTCGTTAAAATGGGGTGGCCAAATTGTGTTACGTACCAAATCTGCAAGAGGGATCCAGAGGCCGCAGCACACTCTCATGTTTCAATGTAGATATTCTATCCACATTTGGAAGGGTCTTAAGAATTGGCTCAGGTTGGGGAACTTCGACATCTCACTTTGGAGCAATTTTGGGACCATCGAGGAATGGTGGTGCTCTATCGCTGGTGTTCATGGCGTCGTCGAGAAGGCCTCTCCTCTTTACTTCCCTTTGCCGCATCGGAAATTTGGAACGACCGTAACGCAAGAATTTTCAATAATCATGCCACGATGCCTTCCATTGTATATTTTGTCGATTAACAAGAGTGCCGCCCTTTCGGGATCGCCGGGGCAAAATGTTTGAGTACCACAAGAGTAGGCTTTGTACTTTGAGCCATTTATTGGTCGCAGATGTGTTCTAATCCATAAAACTTCTTTCTTTTTCAATGAAATAGTGTCTTGTTTCTAAAAAAAAACATTAGGGGGTTCTGGTGTTGTTCGTACCTCGCTCTCGGCGCTAACTGACTGACAGCACACTAATCTTATTATTATCATGATGATTGCCGCTTTTTTTTTTGAAACGAGATTGTTGCATTTCTTGTCTCTTTCCCCTTCGAAGCCGAACAAAAGCCAACTAGACAGCTGTGTATATTCCATCCGTTCACTTGCTTCAGGTTTTGGCCAAGATTGTCCAGCATAATTTTAGAGACTGAGACGAGTTGCTATGAGTTGTGACATCTGACCAATGGGCCTTTTGGCTTTTGCCGATACTAGTAAAGCTTCAGGGCAACGGAGAATGCATCTCGAAACCCTGATTCATGTAGACTGATCCTTTTTTTCCCTGTGGCTTAGCTAGGCATTAGGCGACCTGAGTGCTTGGTTATTGAGGCGATCTGCCTTTTCATGCAAACATGACAAGGATTCCTACCTTTGCACGGAACCATCGGTAAGCAAGAAACATAGAGATTTTATTAGTCTACTAGGCAGTGGGTGGGAACGTTCTGGCTGTTTCCTCGGTCTGCTCTGCGTTGTGGCATCGGTCCTGATGATAAGCAAGATGTCTCCGAGGCAGTTGAGGCGCCTTTGTGCAGAAAGCAAAAGGCTTTGGTTTGGATGTCAATGCAGGGGACCTGAAGAAATATACTCCTGGAAGACCGTGAGGTGATCGTGGATGAGCTAGGCTGTCTACTTCGTCTGTCTGCATGGGAGTATTGTTTACTCGAGTGTTGCTCCGTTTCTTCGGCCTGGAGTTGACCACCTTAGAAAACTCAACAATCATACTTGCACAGCAAATCCAAAAAACAAATATCACGTTTTTTTTGTTTTGACAACTGATGATGCACGTTTGCGAAACTAAGGGCCTATACTTTTTTTTAACAGGCAAAAATTTGCCATTTTTTACAAATTAAGAAGAAGATGTTTTATAGAGACATACAAACCTAGTCATGGGTTCATGGGCATATCCGTCACGACTACAAATAGATCGGACGACTCGTTTCCGTGTGTAGAGTACTACTTAGGGCTTTTGACGATATATAAAATCTTTACCAAAAATATACAACGGAGCGTCTGTAGTCCAACGGTTAGGATAATTGCCTTCCAAGCAATAGACCCGGGTTCGACTCCCGGCAGACGCACTTTTTTGTTCACTCTCCTGTTGCGTATAATTTATTTTTCATGGGATGCTCTGAATGGACCTGGGTATTCCATTGCACGGCCACTGGTCACCGCCTAGTGCACGATTCTAAACTAGTACCTCCACGCAATGCTCCATGATCGGCTTATTTTGGTGCAACGCTCACAGCCCTCTGTAGCCCGCGTAGTCGCTTGCTCGCAAATGCTATTTGCCGCCTTTAGCGGCGAGCAAGGCCTGCTCGCTGCCTGATGGGCCGGCCCACTTTGTCCCAAAAATTGATCAAACTTGAAAGATGTTCAAATAGTTCTCAAAAAAAAATGTTCAAATTCAAAAATTGTTTAAATTCAAAAATTATTCTGACAAAAAGTTTCAAAATTTAAAATTGTTCAAAGTTGAAAAAGTTCAGATTTTAAAAAGAAAATTCATATTAAAAAATATTTCAAATTCGAAATTTGTTTAAATTTAATTTTTTGTTCCTGCGAGTGAAGGGATGTTACTGGGCCGGGCCCAATCAGGCCTTCCTTCAGGTGGCACCTGGGACACGCACCGCTGAAGGCGGCATCTAGGAGCTCCCCTATTTTTGTGTGTGTGTAATTGTGTAGATTCCAACAATACTCCTTTGTGGACTATGTAGATTTGAGTCTCTCACGCAAGTAGATCAAATGACTTCCCTTTTCACCACATTGCTCTCTTCGCGGTTGCCCTTGAGAGTCGCTCGTGAGGAACCGGGCCAACCCTGAACCCTTTCTGAGGGCGCTGCCGACCGGAGATGGCGGAGGAGAGGCGCCAGAGGGTCAAATTTACATAGTAACATTAGAGCATCTGCACGGGCACCAATCAAATATGTGTCCGGCACCCATAAATTATGGCCTCTTTGGGGGTGCCGGACATGTGTCGTTTTTATGGGCGTTTCCTACAGCGGCACCCCTCAGGCCGCGCCCACTAAAATCGTTGTCGTTAACACAAACACCTCGTGGGTAGCTAGCAGCAAGCAACATCTTAGCAAAAGGTTTGATTTTCATTGAAATCTTAAAACAAAATTACAACGCGTGCCCTAAACTACGCCTCCTCCTGTCGTTGTCTTCGATGTCGCTGCTCTCGGCCTCACCATGCTCGGCCTCACCGTCCTGGCAGCACCCGTCGAACATCTTGATGCGCAGCTTGGTCCCGTCGTGGCAGAAGGTGAGCATCGATCCCTGTTGCAGCTAGCGCATGCGGGTGAACGCCGCCCAACCATTCCCGAGGAACAGCTCGCCGCCGTACCTCACCACGACGGTGTCCACACGGTAGGGGCAGTCTTCGAGCTACGGAGTGAAAAACTCCGGCTCGTTGCCTGCGAGCAGGGCGGCGATTCTATGGGGGCAGCCTCGGGAGGTTTCCCAATGGCTAGAAGAGGAGGACGAAGGACTTGGGGAGCGCAACTCCTTCGTTCTCAGCTGCACTGCCACGACCGCCGTGACTACCATGGCCTCCTCGCGCTCCAATCCTCCCTCTCCCTCAGCGACCGCCTCTTGGACCTCTGGCCATCGCTCTTCGGCGAGAGGGGATTTGTGAGAGGTGGGGGGTAAGGGGCAGAGATGATACCCTCCCCGGAGAGAGGGGATTTTATAGGGATACAGATCGTGGGACGTGGGCGGCGTGGGGTGGTGGCTCCTTGGTCTACGCCACGCGACGTGGGCGGCATGGGGAGGGGTGGATCCTTAGTCTCCACCACGCGTTGGGACGTGCACACGTGGGGAAGTGGCAGGGTCTCCTCGTCTGCCTGCAGTCGCGTCGCCACGTCTTCCTGCAGTCGTGTCATGTCGCCTCTCCTGCCTGCAGCCACAGTGCGTCGCCTCGGTAGACGGGACGTCCCGTCCTATCGATCGGGCCCTTTTAAGCGCGTCGTCGTGTTCACTAGAACAAATCTCCCACGATTGACGCAATGGCGTTGCCGGAGAAGAATGATGTGCTGCCAGGCGACAGGGAGATGATCGCCGAGGACCCACTACAGCTAAAGGACCTGATGCCGGAGGAGGGCATGGAGGGGGAGGAGGACGAGGGCATGGACGAGGAGGAGGACGAGGAGGAGGACGACATGGCGGACGACGAGGAGCTGCTACTGGAGCCAGACCTGGCTGCGGACCGGTGGGATCCTTGGCCCACATGGGAGGAAGCCTTGCACGGTGCAGACCCGCAGGGTTTGCACCGCCATGGGCATAATGTTGGGGCGCGTAGAGATAAACGAAAACTTTTCCTACGCGGTACTCCCAAGATCTAGCCGAGGTAGAAGGCCACGAGTATTACCACTAGACGCGCGGTTGCGGATTATCGATGAAGCACGTCGGGGCAGTGCAGTCCCACGATCCGGTCCGGCCGATCCAATTCCTCGAACGTCGAAGTGCTGAACGTACAGCACCTCTGCCGGTATCCACACGTACGAGGAGGAGCTCCGACGGCGGACTGCTAGGTCCGGTGCGGCGGCTAGACTGAGTGGGCTAGGGTTCCCAACGCATGGGAGAGTGGACTAACGTGCCCGCTGGGCAACCTGCGCCCCTCTTTATATAGCATATGGCAATGGGCTGCACAACACTTGTGGCCCATTCCCTCTGTGAGTCCGACTCACTAACTCAGTCCATTTCCGGTTCGGGTCCAACCCAACCAATACTTGCTCCCGCTCTTAAGTGTGCGACCCTGCAGGCTCATGGCAACTTGGACACGATTGGAGTCCAACTCCCAATCGATCAATCGGTAGCGGCTCCTAGCAGAACGTGCCGACTCCCAAGTACCATTGAGTCATGACGACATACCTTTCAATGTGATATTCATCTTAGTCCTTTTTGCCTCACGATATACCTTGTCGAACTATAGGCGATTTATCGTCATCCCTTAAATAGCTCAACTCTCTTCTCGATCCGTGATATGTGATTCACCTGACTAACTCTTAGTCAACAGACACAGTTAACACTTAACTGAGTTGCGCATGACCATGCTTCCTGAATCATATCACTCGAGAGGGCCCAGAGAATATCTCTCCATTCGGAGGGGCAAAATCCCATCTTGATTATCCACATCACGCAGCTTGCTTCTCATTCGACCCGAACTCTGCCTTTATAGTTGCCTTGTCACAGAACAACGTTTGACAGAACCTAAGTCGGTGATCCACAACTCGGATTGTGCGACAACCTCAGGTCTAAGGATTACATTGATTGAGACATGCAAATGACGACTTGATCGTTGCATCTCAATGTGGGTCAGTCCGACTTGCTAAACTCTTTAGCCAAGTCCGTGAACGTTGGAATGGCATCACCATGCCCATGACAAGTGGAACCGTGTCATCAGCCAACGCTCACATTAGTCTAGGGTGTGTGTCCAGCACAACCTAAATGACCAAGGACAATCTAGTATGAACAACATGAATATATAGTTCCACAATCGAATCACATGTTCAATGACATATATCAGATGTTCAAAACAAGGACAACTTAATAACTTTATGAATACAGTGGGAATTACATCATACATGATTGTCTCTAGGGCATATTCCCAACAGTCTCCCACTTGCACTAGAGTCAATCATCCTGGCATCATATGTCTAGGCATCTAATGCCCATACCTCTCGTGTGCGCCTCATGCTTAGGCTGTGGTAGCGCCTTTGTCAACGGATCTGCAATGTTTGCATCCGTGTGTACTTTGCATAACTTGATATCACCTTGTTCGACAAACTGGCGAATAAGGTGGTACCGCATGAGTATATGTTTGTTCTTCTGGTGTTGTCTAGGTTCCTTGGCCTGTGCGATAGCACCATTGTTGTCACAATATACGTCCAAAGGATTGGACGCGCCCTGAACCACACCAAGATCAATCAGGAGGTTCCTGATCCAAACAGCTTCCTTTGCCGCCTCTGAGGCAGCAATATACTCAGCCTCTGTTGTAGATGCAGACACCGTATCTTGCTTGGAACTCTTCCAGCTCACAGCTCCTTCGTTCATTACGAACACGTATCCTGATTGCAAACGAGAATCATCTGAGTCGATGAGATAACTCGCATCCGTGTAACCCTTTACACTGAATTCCTCATCACCTCCATAAACTAGGAACATTTCCTTAGTATTTCTCAAATACTTAAGAATGTTTTTAACCGCTGCCCAGTGGGCTTCGCCAGGGTCAGCCTGGTATCTGCTCGTAACACTTAGAGCATAGGAAACATCTGGCCTAGTACAAATCATGGCATACATGATGGATCCGATTGCCGAAGCATACGGGATCACACTCATCCGACTTCGCTCATCAGTTGTCGAAGGACACTGAGTCTTGCTAAGTTTTATGCCATGGGACATCGGTAAGAATCCCTTCTTGGACTCTTCCATTTTGAACTTCTTCAAAACTTTGTCCAGATATGTACTCTGACTCAATCCAATGAGCCGCCTGGATCTATCTCTATAGATCCTGATTCCTAATATATAAGTCGCCTCACCCAAATCCTTCATTGAGAAACTCCTTTCCAATGACTCTTTGGTTTCTTGCAACATCATGACATCATTTCCAATCAGTAATATGTCATCCACATATAAGATTAGAAAGTTTACTTTGCTCCCACTAAACTTCTTGTATAAACAAGAATCATGATCGCTCTTGATGAAGCCAAACGATTTGACTACCTCATCAAAGCGAATGTTCCAACTCCGAGATGCTTGCTTCAACCCATAAATGGATTTCTGAAGTTTGCATACCTTGTCAGCATTAGCTGGATCGACAAAACCTTCGGGCTGTATCATATACACGTCCTCAGTTAAATTTCCATTAAGGAAAGCCGTCTTGACATCCATCTGCCATATCTCATAGTCGAAATAGGCTGCTATGGCTAACATGATCCGAATTGATTTAAGCATCGCTACGGGCGAGAAGGTCTCATCGTAGTCAACTCCTTGAACTTGTCGGAACCCCTTCGCGACAAGTCGTGCTTTATAGACGGAAATATTTCCATCCATATCAATTTTCTTCTTAAAGACCCATTTGCACTCGACGGGTCTTGCACCGTCAGGCAGATCAACCAAATTCCAAACTTGGTTTTCATCCATGGACTTTAACTCGGATCTCATGGCTCCAAGCCATGACTCGGAATCAGATCCCACCATCGCTTCCGAATAAGTTGCCGGCTCATTACTGTCTAACAGTAAAACATCTCGAGCACTCTGTAATCTGGCAGATCTCCGTGGTTCAGGTGCTGTTACCGGTGTAGGTACCACGACCGGCTCAGCCTCCAAGGCGTTCGCCGACTCGCCCCTAGCTGGTTCCTCTCGAATTTCTTCGAGTTGCACTGTGCTCCCACTGACTTCCTGACTGAGAAACTCTTTCTCAAGGAAGACACCATTCCGAGCGACAAACACTTTGCCCTCTTCCCGGTTGTAGAAGTAGTACCCCAAGGTTTCCCTCGGATACCCCACGAAAATACACTTATCCGACTTGGGCGTGAGCTTGTCCGACTGAAGTCGCTTGACAAATGCTTCACAACCCCAAATCTTAAGAAAAGACAAACTTGGCTTTTTACCCGTCCACATCTCATGTGGTGTCTTCTCTACTGACTTTGATGGTACTCTGTTTAGTGTGAAAGCTGCAGTTTCTAGACAATAACCCCAAAATGATAAAGGTAGATCTGTCCGACTCATCATTGATCGTACCATGTCTAACAAGGTCCGATTTCTCCGTTCCGATACACCGTTTCTCTGCGGTGTACCCGGCGGGGTGAGTTGAGGAACTATTCCACAACTCTTTAGATGGTCATCAAACTCATGGCTCATGTACTCGCCTCCACGGTCCGACCGTAGAAACTTTATTTTCTTGCCGAGTTGATTTTGTACCTCACTCTGGAATTCCTTGAACTTTCCAAAGGCTTCCGACTTGTGTTTCATTAAATAGATATATCCATACCTACTCAAATCATCAGTGAAGGTAATGAAGTACTCATAACCACCTCTGGCTGTCGTGCTCATTGGTCCACATACATCACTATGTATTAGTTCCAACAAGTCGGACGCCCTTTCACAACTCCTTGCAAAAGGTGTCTTGGTCATCTTGCCTAGTAGGCATGATTCACATGTCTCGAATGACTCTAAGTCAAACGAAGTTAGAAGTCCATCATCATGGAGCTTCTTCATGCGCTTCCAACTTATATGACCAAGCCGACAGTGCCAAAAGTAAGTCATATTCAGATCATTTGGTTTCAACCTTTTAACATTTATGTTATAGACTGATTCACTATCAAGATTTAAAATGAATAACCCGTTCTGAACGGGTGCAAAGCCATGAAACATATCTTTCAAATATAAAGAACAACCATTATTCTTAATATTCGACTCATAACCTTGTCTCATCAAACATGAGGCGGAAATAATGTTTCGACTAAGCGATGGAACATAATAACAATTATTTAGTTCCAAAATAAATCCTGAAGGTAAATGAAGTTGCATCGTGCCGACTTCCAACGCAGCGACTCTCGCCTTGTTGCCGACCCGAATGTCAACCTCTCCTCTTGCCACACTCCTAGTTCTTACCAGTCCCTGCAACGAGTTGCATATGTGAATAACTGATCCGGTATCATATACCCAAGAACTATTAGGCGCATCAGCAAGATAAATGTCTATAACATTGCACACAAGCGTACCTGAGTTGGAAGTCACACCTCCACTCTTGGCTCTGTCAGCCAAATACTTGGTGCAGTTCCTCTTCCAGTGGCCATCTTGCTTGCAATAGAAGCAATTGGCTCCGGCTGTAGGAGAAGGCTTAGTCTTTGAGGGAGCACTCTGGACAGGGCCATGGGTGCTACCTCCTGACTTATCCTTCTTCTTCTTAGTCCAAGAACTCTTCTTGAACTTAGCCTTATTCTCCACCATCAACACTTGACTGGTGCCTTTCTTGATGTCAGCCTCTGCCGTTTTGAGCATCCCATGTAATTCAGTGATACTCTTATCCATACCATGCATATGGTAGTTCGAGATGAACGACCCATACGCACTAGGAAGAGAGTTCAGAATTATATCAGTAGAGAACTCTTCGTTAATTGGGAAGCCCAGCCGATCCAGAGACTGTATGTAACCAATCATCTTGATTACATGCGGACTCAGTGGATCGCCGTCTTTCAGCTTACAGCCAAGCAAAGCTTGAGAGACTTGATACCTCTCAGTCTTTGCTTGAGCCTGGAACATACTTTTGAGGCTTTCGATCATATCGCAGGCCTCAACATTCTCGAACTGCTGCTGCAAGTCCGGTTCCATGTGTGCAAGCATAAGACAGCTGATTTCCGTAGACTCATCTCTAGCCTTACGGTAGGCATTCATGACAGCGACAGTCGCATCGTCATCAGGCTCATCTGGAAGTGGAGTTTCTAGAACATGTTCTTTCTTGTCATGCTTGAGGACTATCCTCAGATTACGATACCAGTTGGTGAAATTAGTTCCATTAAGCTTATCTTTCTCTAGGATTGACCTCAACGCAAACGCGGACAACTGAGGAAGGTTGCTAGGTGCCATTGATCTACAACAGAAAATACGCAAAAACACTTAAGACATGTATTCATAAAAGAGCAGGCATATTAAACGCTTTAATACTTATGCTCCCACTAGAACCAACATCCCTCCGATGGTTGCTAAGTGATTCAAGACCCTAATAAGCAAGTCGACTAGTGAGCTTTAGCATCACCGCTAGCCGTCAAGTGATCTAGGTAGGCAACACCTTGCCAATCGTATCCAATACGACTCCTGTTAGTTGGGTGACATCACATGCCCCGGCTCCCAACCTACCTCGCCCCGAGCCCCACAACCGTTGTGATGGACTCGTCTAGATTACCAAGTGCTTCTGCTTGTAAGAGTCCGACTCAAACCCACCTAACCGGAAAGAATTGGTAGCACCTCAATTTTATGAGCCCACTACCAAGAATGTCCGACTTGTGATGGTGCAGCACTGGTGGGGCGACCGACTAGACCTTCTTTGAGGGATTAAAGAATCTACCAACTATCTAAATAGAGGTAAATAGAGACATAACAATTACACAAATAAAGCAATTATAATGTGAAATGGTATGGCTCTCTTCATGGTGATCTCCATCTCCACGAAGCTTGCAAGTCGGCTCGTGCCAACTCTTGTCACGTGCCATCTTGCTCCATGTAGCCGACTTGAACATCGACTTGCATGCCTTCCGGGTTCTCCAACAAGCTACACTAGCTAGTAAATCAAAATTTACATAGAGAATCCGACACGCAGGCCGGTATACAAAAAAAATGACAGCACCTAGGCTCCAGCCGGCTGACATAAACATGATACGCAGATCATGTATGGATTACACACATCATATGCACATAAGCCATACCATTCACAACTTCCTGCAAAAACAAGTTATGCATAGATACGATATCTACCGGCGTTGTGAAACTCGCAACGACATCTAAGGCGCTACGACAGGGCGAAGCCGGCGGTCCCGAATCTGATCCGATCATGGATTTCTTCATCGGATAAAACGATTTTACCCGAATCTGATCCGTATTCCGATTCGACCAAACTCTTTGATCTTCGATCACCGCAACTGGATTTATGTGTCACGGTATACCCCGATGGCGGAAACCGACCGGTAGGGGTAAGTTGTTTCACGACCTTAGCAGTATGATCACGGAAACCAGATCATCCATTAACCCCGAGTACGATTGATCCAATCAACCTTGTACAAAACCGATCTATCTCATAGACCGACCACCAAAACAGCAATTAGATCACATCTAACGCTAACTACATATCACATATGTACGGATCTCGGGCCTAATACCAGAAGCTACCGCTCTGATACCACTGTTGGGGCGCGTAGAGATAAACGAAAACTTTTCCTACGTGGTACTCCCAAGATCTAGCCGAGGTAGAAGGCCACGAGTATTACCACTAGACGCGCGGTTGCGGATTATCGGTGAAGCGCGTCGGGGCAGTGCAGTCCCACGATCCGGTCCGGCCGATCCAATTCCTCGAACGTCGAAGTGCTGAACGTACAGCACCTCTGCCGGTATCCACACGTACGAGGAGGAGCTCCGACGGCGGACTGCTAGGTCCGGTGCGGCGGCTGGACTGAGTGGGCTAGGGTTCCCAACGCATGGGAGAGTGGACTAACGTGCCCGCTGGGCAACCTGCGCCCCTCTTTATATAGCGTATGGCAATGGGCTGCACAACACTTGTGGCCCATTCCCTCTGTGAGTCCGACTCACTAACTCAGTCCATTTCCGGTTCGGGTCCAACCCAACCAATACTTGCTCCCGCTCTTAAGTGTGCGACCCTGCAGGCTCATGGCAACTTGGACACGATTGGAGTCCAACTCCCAATCGATCAATCGGTAGCGGCTCCTAGCAGAACGTGCCGACTCCCAAGTACCATTGAGTCATGACGACATACCTTTCAATGTGATATTCATCTTAGTCCTTTTTGCCTCACGATATACCTTGTCGAACTATAGGCGATTTATCGTCATCCCTTAAATAGCTCAACTCTCTTCTCGATCCGTGATATGTGATTCACCTGACTAACTCTTAGTCAACAGACACAGTTAACACTTAACTGAGTTGCGCATGGACATGCTTCCTGAATCATATCACTCGAGAGGGCCCAGAGAATATCTCTCCATTCGGAGGGGCAAAATCCCATCTTGATTATCCACATCACGCAGCTTGCTTCTCATTCGACCCGAACTCTGCCTTTATAGTTGCCTTGTCACAGAACAACGTTTGACAGAACCTAAGTCGGTGATCCACAACTCGGATTGTGCGACAACCTCAGGTCTAAGGATTACATTGATTGAGACATGCAAATGACGACTTGATCGTTGCATCTCAATGTGGGTCAGTCCGACTTGCTAAACTCTTTAGCCAAGTCCGTGAACGTTGGAATGGCATCACCATGCCCATGAGAAGTGGAACCGTGTCATCAGCCAACACTCACATTAGTCTAGGGTGTGTGTCCAGCACAACCTAAATGACCAAGGACAATCTAGTATGAACAACATGAATATATAGTTCCACAATCGAATCACATATTCAATGACATATATCAGATGTTCAAAACAAGGACAACTTAATAACTTTATGAATACAGTGGGAATTACATCATACATGATTGCCTCTAGGGCATATTCCCAACACATAACCCGCGGCTCCTGTGATGTCGCCTCCCGGATGTCCACCACCGCCCACGCTAGGGTAGGAGGAGCCTGGAACACCGCCTCCGCCGCCATCGGACGAGGATGACGATTAGAACTTAGGCGGACATCGTGTTTCAAATTTCGATAAATATACGTGTACAAAAATTATGTGTGCAAACAATGATCTAGCTTATGTGAAACTATTTTATGTTTTCTGTGTCAATGACAAGTGGGCTCCACCGGTCGGGTTGGCTGACCGGACAATGTTCGACGCCCCTAGGAAGGACCCCAAGTTTGGCGGGTGGGCTGTGGGGTGCCGGACATAGATTTGTTGGGTGGATACGTTTTGGGGTGCCTATTGGAGGTATGCCCTAGAGAAAATAATATTCAATTGTTATTTTGTCTCCAAGTTCAGAATTAAGTTTATTTCATCATGCTAAAATCGCTATAGCACTTGAAAAGTTAGTTTTCAAAAGAAAATGTTAGGTTGGGTGTGAGACATAAAAAAACAAGAGTTTCTAATCTTGACTCTAAGATTATATTATGGTTTGTGGGATGATCATACTGTCACACCCCAGTTTTTGGATTCTTGTACTGTGCTCAAGAAGACAAAAATTAGGGCCAACATTTTTTTTTCTAACAACATGATTGTTTGAACTAACGTGTGTGTATGATATTAATCATATCTGCAACACAAGTTTTGTTTCTTGATAAAACCAATACCAAATTTTTCCTGAAAACAACTCTATTATTTTTCCTGATATTTTTCCCTCATGTTGTGTGAGTGGTTCCTATTCCAAGACTTGGATCATTCTTGTTTGCATCTTGAAATAAACATTTAACTTTGTTGGATCCAAGAAAACAAAATTTCAAAATGATTTATGGAAGTTTTCTTTTAAGTTTTCTTTAGAAACTACTTCCTGAAAATATGGCCAAGTACCTGTTTTCTACCTTTGTTTTCACTAGGCTATAAAATGTTGTTTTATGTTTTCTTGACTTTTATTTGTTCCTTGATGTTTGTACTACAAATCCATAAGCTTGGTTTTATTTTTGGATTAATAAAAATTATCTTTTGCTTGTTGTTTTTGTGGTATAAAAATAAGGCAGAAAAAGGCATTTTTGGAAAACAGAAAGTACACCTTTTTCCACATTGTTTTCATGGCCTTAAACTATTTCAAATTTGTTTCCAAAGGATGTTTCTGAAATTTTATAACATGGTTAACAAGTTCCCACTTTGAAAACAAATTTTGGAAACCATTTGACCGTTGAAAACAAACCCAACTTTTTGATCATTTCATTCTGTTTTCAACACTTAGAAAAAATCTCCAAGTCTTAAGACTGAATTTTCTGAATTTTTGAACAGTGTGAGATACACTTTTGAGCATATGTTTTTTTTTCTTTGAAAGATTTGAGGTCTGACCTTGTCAATTGTGTTGACTAACTTGTTGACTCGAACCAGGATACATTCTTTTGCTTCTAGAAGACTTGTGTGTGAATAAAAACCAAGAGAGAGAGAGAGAGAGAGAGTGATGATGTGGCAAGTATGGACACCCATACCTTGCCCTTTCCCACCTTGACCTTGACCCATTTAGCTTCCAAAGGCCATCTCTTGACTTTCCCTTTCGTGGTCTTGCCCTGGGCCAGCCTTGCCTTGTGATGGAAAGACCAAAACCACCCCTGGGCGCCCTCATGCCATTGCTAGACATGAAACCGAGCCCTAGTTTTGCCCTTTCCCTTTTCACCACGAGTACAAGCATCCATTAGCCTCTCCCCTGCTCCACTACACTCACTCACTCTCTCACAACTCCCCCTAGTCGAGATCCAGCCCTGCCCTGGCCCTTGGAGCTTGCTCGAGCCGATCACCGCCGCCGATCACCGCCGGGAGCTCAAGGTAGCATCCCCCTCTCCCGTGCCTTCCCCACTCCCTCCACTGCCCTGGATGGATTCCCATTACTCCCCTGACACGCGATGACACCTCCCCTTGCCCTCTGCCCGCAGGGATCGCCGCCGCCATCCGTGAACGCCGCCACGGGCACCGGCCGCGCGCCACCGCCAGGAGCAGCGCCCGAGCCCGATCTCGACGCCCCGCGACGCCCCTCGACTCTAGCTACCTCCCCCGAGCCGTGCCCCTGCTCCCCAAGCCTCCCAGGTGAGCCACCACGAGCCCCCGTCGCCGGCCGTTTCGAGGAAGAGAGAGAGAGGAGGGGAGAGGAGGACGACGACCCGTGCGTCGTTCGATCTAAGATCGACGTTCCACGTCAAACCAAACGCTTCCCGCACTGGCCGCGCGCGCGCCCCGCGCATGGGCCGTTTCGGCCGCTTAGTGGGCCGCGCCCGCGAGAAACCCTAGCCTGCCCCTGTTTGTTTTTCCTTTTTTTTTAATATGTGCAGACTTGTGCTTGTTGCTTTTGGTCTATGAAAAATACCAAAATTGCAATTTAAAATTTACCAAAAATCAAGCCACTAGTAATATGTTTTCCTAACCACATAAAATTTGTAGATCTAGATTTGGCTGTATATTTGTGCCACAAAGTCTGTTTTACCACCAAGTGTCTGTGAGTTTGTTTTGAGCATAACTTTTTGAATCTGTCACCATTTTGGTCAAACCAATTTTTTTTGAATAGAAATTGAATATATCTATCACTAGGACTTTACCTCACATCAAGGTGAGTTACCAAATGGAAATGCCATCCATTTTGGTAAAAGGCCAGTAGGCTTTTCTAGGATTTTTATAGTGAGTTAAAAAATGATTTTTGAGGTAAATCCAACTGGATGAGTTTGCATATGACTAGATCTATGTAATCCTAGCTTGGATTAATTTTTGGATCCATAGATTAATTTTGGTGAGCAGATCTAGAGACAGCAGCTTTTCTGATTTTGGTTGTATGTGTGTATTTGTTTGTTAAGAGATGTTTGATTGTTTGAATCTTGGTTCCTAGCATGTGTAGAGTTGATACCACTTGTTATTGAGTTGTTTTCTTGCATTATTTCTACCTTACAAAGTGTGTGCATGTTTGGAAAGTCAAATAGAGGTAGCACTAGCATTGGTTATTTTCTAGTGTCATTGTTTGGAATATTTGTGTGAGCAAAATCTTTGTGTGCTTGATTAACTAAGTTTGTACTATGTTTGTTGTGAGTCTAGTACCATTTTGGTACCTTTTTATGTTATTGTCTCTGTTATCTTGCATGTTATTTTATAGCAAAGCATGTGTAAGTTTTGTTATTTGTTCTCACTAGACTTGTTTTCACTAGTATGAATAGTCTAGTATTGTTTCTTTTGTTATAATTTTTTTGTCATGAGTAACCAGAGGCTTTATACCTCTTTTGCCTTGGTGTTAGTGGGCCCATAACCCACAGGTCCCATTGCAACTAGGTTAGGGATTCAAATCCCCAACTTTACACTTGTGTGAAAATAGCATGTAGTCCTATATGTTTGAGTTTTATTTTCCACCAAGGGAAATAGATTGTTTGTTTCACTTATGTAAGTGAAGAGTTTAGTTCTTCTTTGTGAATACTAGTATGTTTGGGAGTGATTCATTTGTTAGCATAATATTCCTTAGAAGTATCATGTTAAGAAATTCTTCACTATTGTTTGCTTAAATTAAATTGTTTGCTAATAGAATAATTCCTTGTGATTGATAGATTATTGTGAATGGTTTTTATTGAGTGTTTGGATTTTTTAAAGTGTTTAGTTAATCTTTTACTGATTGCATATCTACTGGTGGTGTAGTTTCTACCTTGATTGCTTGCTAATTAGATGAGTAGAAGACCATGTATTATTAGAATGAATTGATGCTTGCTTAGTAGGTGTTCTCATAGAATTATTTTATGGTATTGCTTACTAGCATGTGTAAAGTTTGTGTGCTGTTAGTAGGTATATTTATATTCATGACTTTCTTGGTTAGAGTTAAGCATCCTTGTAGCATTGTTTGCTTCTCTAGTGTTGAACTAGTGTCACCACTAGATTGTGAGAGTTGCTCTAGTTTTGTGCTAGTTTCTTTTATGAGTGTATGATTGATTCTAACATGTTTAGGAAGTTATTACTTCTGTTATTAGACCATGACTTCTTTAGTTGCTTGTTGCTATAGTAGTATAATACAATTGTTTCTTATAGCATGCTGGTGTAGAATTTTCCATACTAGTATGCTATTAGTGCAGTCATGTTTTTATATTATTTGGTAGGAGTATTATCTCTTGTGATGAGTGTGATTTAGATTATGTTGTATGACTTGTTACCATTGATTTTAGCTACTGGTTTGTGTGTTTAATTTTCATGATTGATGGATTCCATAACTTTGAGTAGACATAAGCATATTCTATAACTAGCATATTCATCTGTGATGTGATTGCTTGCTGTTTGGAAACTGTCTGAGTGATTGCCTTAGCATGAGTATTATACTTATGCTATTGTTGTGCTAAGTGTTGTTGTTGTGCTTAGGTAGTATCTTGTTATCAATGCCAATAGTTTAATCATGAACTGTGTGGTGATAATTGCTTGTGTGTTGTTAATACCCACTGCCATGGGTATTGCCTTGATTGTTTGTTATTATTTTAGTAGTCTCACGTTTGTGACCACAAGCTATACTTTTAGCTTCCTATGTAACTTATTATGAGAGTGATACACCCACTCCATATATGGTATGTAAGACGTGGGATATGGTTTCTCAACCATATAGTTGTCTGACGATAGTTTTGTACCCTGAGAGTTTGTGAGATAGTTTTCTCGATAACGTTGGAGTGTTTGCGCTAGTATAAGTTTGCTTGTTGTATGTGTTTTTAGTTTAGTTGTTTGTCCTTTAGATCTGAGTGTATGTCTTTTATTATTTTACGACGCTAGAAAACGAAGAAGAAGAAGAAGCAGTTGTGGAGCTGTGCGTCAAGTTCAAACTACTCCAAGGCCAGGGACACTAAGAGTTTTAAGGCAAGCCATCCTGATGCTTGCTGTTATAATACACTTATCATTATATATCATGCATGTTTTACTTCTGAAAGTTTTACAAAAACTTTGATTTCCAACAACTATTTTTGAGTCACTACTATTATTATATATTATATTACTATGCCAGTGGTTGATACTTGGTGTTACCAAGCCCATAGCCACCATATGGTATTTATTACCATCAAAAGTATTAGTCCCTAAGTGGACACCTTACAAATTTGTCTTTGCAAAACAAAGACTTCTATGGAAAACCCGGAGAAAAGGTTGAGCCTTATTCACCGGAGGATTGTGTTGGAACGCGTAAAGATAAACGAAAACTTTTCTATGCGGTACTTCCAAGATCTAGCCGAGGTACAAAGCCACGAAGATTACCACTAGACGCGCTGGTGCGGATTATCGATGCAGCGCGTCGATTCAGTGTAGTCCCACGATCCGATCCAGCCGATCCAATCCCACGAACGTCGAAGTGCTGAACGTAGAGCACCTCTGCCGATATCCACACGTGCGAGGAGGAGCTCCGACGGAGGACTGCTAGGTCCGGTGCGATGGCTGGACTGAGTGGGGCTAGGGTTCCCAACACATGGGAGTGGAGTAACGTGCCCGCTGGGCAACCTGCGCCCCTCTTTATATAGCGATTGGTAGTAGGATTCACAACGCTTGTGGCCCATTCCCTCTGTGAGTCCGACTCACAAACTCATTCCATTTCCGGTTCCGGTCCAACCCGACCAATACACTTGCTCCCGCTCTTAAGTGTGCGACCCTGCAGTCTCATGGCGACTTGGACACGACTGGAGTCCAACTCTCAATCGATCAATCGGTAGCGGCTCCTAGCAGAACGTGCCGACTCCCAGGTGCCATAGAGTCATGACGACATACCTTTCAATGTGACTTTCCTCTTAGTACCATTTTCCTCACGATATACCTTGTCGAACTATAGGCGAATTATCGTCATCCCTTAATAGCTCAACTCTCTTCTCGATCCGTGATATATGATTCGTCTGACTAACTCTTAGTCAATAGACCCAGTTAACACTTAACTAAGTCACACATGGCCATGTTTATGGAATCATATCACTAGAGAGGGCCCAAAGAATATCTCTCCATTCGGAGGGGCAAAATCCCATCTTGATTATCCACATCACGCAGCTTGCTTCTCATTCGACCCGAACTCCGCCTTTATAACTGCCTTGTCACAGAACAACATTTGACATAACCTAAGTCGGTGATCCACAACTCGGATTGTGCGACAACCTCAGGTCTAAGGATTACATTATTTGAGACATGCAAATGACGACTTACTCGCTGCATCTCAATATGGGTCAGTCCGACTTGCTAAACTCTTTAGCCAAGTCTGTGAACGTATGGCATCGCCATGCCCATGACAAGTGGAACCGAGTCATCAGCCAACACTCACATTAGTCTAGGGTGTGTGTCCAGCACAACCTTAATGACCAAGGACAATTTAGCATGAACAACATGAATACATAGTGTCGGATATATACCGTATAGGGGTATATAAGATGGTAGTCAAAGTGCCTGGTCACCAGGGTGGCCCAAGTGGTAGTGGGCCATGGTCCATTGGGCGGCCCAGTAACTTGACGCACAGAAGCCGGATTCTAGAAGAACCCGGATCACGGCCCGTGTGATCTGGCTTGGAGGAGAAGACGAATTCCTTACTTTCCAAGTTATAGTTACCGTAGTCTTCTAGGTTTCCTATTCTGTAAGCCCTAATCCGGCTATTATATAAAGCCGAACGGGAGATAAACAAAACAACCAACGAATAACAGAGAAGCTATAGGCCAACTCGCCGAGAAGTTGATCCTCTGCGAGTAGCTAGATCTAAAACCTCACATTGTAATCCTGTTTCCAGGCTTTAGCCCTGATTAGTGAGAAGTGCAGGAGTAGGCACGTCGTACTGTCGCGACGTACCGAACCTGGGTAAATCCTGTGTTTACTGTCTACCACGCGATCCCGTTACCCCACGTCTCTACCGTAGTCTCATGGCACCCCCGTCTATGAAAACTACTACGATGTCTCGACAGTTGGCTCCCATCGTGGGGCAAACGACGTCAGGCGTGAAGTTCCGATCTGGGATACTTGGCGGAATCGGAAGATCAATCACTGTCGGAAGCTTGGAATTCAACGATGATGTCGGACGCTTCCTCGACAACGGATCCTACATACCGGCGCAAAACCACCTGGTAAGTGCATGCGTGTTACCGATAGGATCTGCTAACATCTTTATCGGACTAACTGCAGAAGCAATGGGGTTTTGCGTCGGAAGCAACTTTGTCCCACCCGCCCTATACCCAGTCGAGGATGACTATGATACCGGATTCTGCTCAGATCGCCGACAAAAAAGTGACACACACTTTATCGGCATGGTGCAGTCCGAAGTCGCCGAAAACACGGATGACGGAAATCCCGTGCAAGAGGCAGACAAAAACACACCCGTCACAGAGACGGAAGATCCGACACCCGTCGTACAAGCGGAAGATCCGACATCCGTCAACGAGACGATGAACTCGGAAGCAGAATCCGTACTAGCCGCCATTGAGGCAAGATTAGATTCGGAAACCGGATCAGAGGATTTTGATTCCGAAGACGAAGACGCGGACGCCTTCGAAAGGAAAGTTAAATCTTTTCAAGAGGTATTCCATGAAGTGCTAATGGCGAAACCGGCTGATACCACGGACGCCGGCAGCCAGGAAAGCCCTAAAACCCCTCCGCCAGAGGAAGAGAGAGAAGACGGAGAAACTTCTCCAGTATTTCCCAATGTCAAGGAATTGACAGAGGATGAGCCTGTCAAAAAGCCTCCCTCTTCCAAGAAAAAGCATCGTGCTGCTAAGAAACTCCAATACAAAATCCGGAAGAAAAAATCAGCTGATCAAGCTGATGAAAACCTGGAAGTAGGAGATGCTAGCGGAACAAAAACTGCGGAGAAGAAAATCAAAGAAATCCTTGTTCCGCCAATGACGGAACAGGAAGAGCAAGAGCTGTTGCAAACGCCAGTGGGAGCAAATGAACCCCCTGAGATGCTGGAAGCCAGGAGGCAAGCTTTCCAAAGGCAACAACAACATCTACTCAGATCTCGACAACACCTCCAAAAAACCCAGGATGACATTAAGCTCATGAAGGAAGAAATCGAGGAGTACGAAAGAAAGAATAGATCTGGCATTAAACCTACAAGGTTACCCGGAATCGTAAGACCGGAAGTACTGCCGCCAAAAGAAAGGTTTCACAACCCATCTTGGCAAAAGCAGGTAAACGGCAAAGATGCCAGAGGCGAACCAATTTATAAAACCGCAGCAGAAAACGCGGAAGCAGCGTTCGCCATCCTGAACAATGATCTGTACTCCAACGGTGAAAAACTTCAAGGGGTGTATGCTTTCCTAGGAAAAGAATTGCAACAACAACAGCGGGCCCAAGAGCGATCAGGAAGACTACAGGATAACTCTGCCCTATGCAAAACAGCTACTTGCGCCGCTGGAGCACCTGGACCAGAGGAACCTGGAGATTCAGACAATTCAAAGGATAAAAAAGAGGATCCGAGAAAAGACAAGAAAAACCCCGACAATAGGGATGAAGCGTCCCGAACCGGATCCCATCCCCCGAAAGGTGGACTTAAACCCCACGATCGGGAAGAAAAATACCGGAATGACGGCAAAACAATGCCACCTCCGAGAAACCCAGCTGAGAATGCCGGAAGATACGATATACCTCACAGACGTGAGAGTTCCCGGACACCCCCTAAGGATAAAGAAAGGCACAGGAGCAGGACTCTGCCTAATCCAAAAGGACGTGATCATGGAAGAGATAGGTACATTCCCGGAAAAGCGCGTCCGCGCAACAATGGAAAAGAAAGGAGTAGATCCCCTTTTGTCCATTCAGCCGGAAGATATTCCGCACACATTGATAGAGCGGAAAAGGATGACCTATACTTTGGTCCTAAGTGTTTCACTGACAGGATCCGAAGAATAACCCTGCATTTTGGCTTCGCCAAAGTTGGTCCAACCTACCAAAAATATACCGGCAGCACAAACCCGGACACCTGGCTCTGAGACTATTATACAGCCATCCAGATCAACAATGGGACAGACCTGGAAGCTGTCAAGTTTCTTCCCCTAATGTTACTGGATGGAGCCAGAGATTGGATCAATGGATTACCATCAAGAACTGTCGATAGCTGGGATGATATGGCTAGAGTATTTACTCAGCATTTCCGGGGAACATACAAACGCCCGAACAACATCAACCAGCTTAACCGTTGCACCCAATTCGAGGATGAACCATACGTGGATTTCATCTCCAGATGGACGGCAATGAAGAATAGTTGTTCTGGAGTAACTGACGTACAAGCAATGCATGCTTTCGTCAATGGCCTAAAACCCGGACTTGTACCGTTCATGGTTGGTTCCAAACAACATAAAGATCTCGGATCTATGCTTACAACCGCCAACGAACATGCTGCAGCCGAAGACAACATCAGAGCAAGAGGGGGCAATATCGAATCACTGATACTTGCTAAGAAAACTCCTCGTTCTGACAAAAAAGGAACTCCAGAAACAACGACAAAACCCAAAGAGGTCAACATAGCCTTTGGAAGTGAAAAAGGGCATAAGTGGAAAGGACGCAGTCCAGATCCAATCAATTACACTCCAGAGGAGTGGGAGAGGATTAAGTCGGAACCTTGTGTCCACCATTCACAATTTGGGAAACCCACCCATACAAACGCACAATGCCGGCTGAATAAGCACATGAAAGGCAGTGCAGGATCCGGAAATAAGGGGAAGGGTTCCAAAAGGAAACCCGCCAAACAAAAGCCAGAAGCTGACAAAGAAGACAGTGAATCGGACACTGATGAAAAAATCCAGGAGCAACAGCGAAAGGGCGAACCCAAATTTCCGAGAGTTGATGGAGAAGCAATGCTAACATTCCTGGCAACTCCGTCAGCAAAGGTGGCCAAAAGAACACTTCGAGAAATAAACGCGGTTGTTCCGGCAACCCCGAAATTCTTGAAGTACTCCAACACACCAATTACCTGGGATCGGTCTGATCATCCCGGGAATATCCCTGAACCCGGCACACAAGCTCTTGTCGTAAGCCCTATTGTCCAGAACAATAGGCTAAGAAGAGTGCTGATGGATGGAGGATCCAGCATTAACATAATGTACTTGGATACACTGAAGCATCTGAAGATTTCCGAGTCCCAGCTCAATTATAGCAACATACGCTTCCACGGCATTGTTCCTGGCAGACAAGCACGATCCCTAGGAGAAATTTCCCTAGATGTCACCTTCGGAGATAAAGATCACTTCCGGCAGGAAAAAGTATCCTTCAAAGTAGTGCCGTTCGAAAGCGTGTATCACGCAATACTCGGACGTCCAGCTTTCGCCAAATTCATGGCAAGATCCTGTTATATTTATAACAAGCTGAAGATGCCAGGACCCAAAGGAGGAGTAATCACCATAGCTGGTGATTTTAAGCTAGAAAATGAGTTGGAGAAAGAAAACGCCCTTTGCGCGCAGAGAGTCATAGCAAAGGAAGAACTGAAGGAATTGGCCAAGGAGGTATCGCCGACAGAAATGCCGGCAGGAAAAGAAACCCGGAAGCCAACAGATAGCTTCAAGGCGTCCGAGAATACAAGACAGGTAATCCTAGATCCCAAAGATCCGACAAAATTCGTCATTGTAGGGACTGGGATGACCGATAAATAGGAAGGCGAGCTCATCAAGTTCCTCCGTGAGAACTGGGATATTTTTGCCTGGTGTCCAGCTGACATGCCAGGCATACCCAGGGAACTTGCTGAGCACCAACTCAAGGTAATTCCAGGATCAAAACCCGTCAAACAAGGTCTCCGTCGATTCGACGGAAAAAGACGGAAGGCTATTGTCAAGGAAATTATCCGGCTTTTAGCAGCAGATTTCATCCAGGAAGTAATCCACACTGAATGGTCCGCAAATCCGGTATTAGTACCGAAGAAAGACACTACTGCTCTTAGAATGTGTATAGATTACACAGGCTTGAACAAATTGTGTCCAAAAGATAGGTTTGCGTTACCGCGAATCGATCAAATAATAGATGCCACTGCAGGCTCTGAGCTTTTGTGCTTTTTGGATGCATACTCCGGGTACCACCAAATACGCATGAAAAAGGAAGATCAAATTAAGACTTCTTTCATAACCCCGTACGGGACGTACTATTACGTAACCATGCCATTTGGCCTGAAGAACGCAGGTGCAACCTACCAGCGTTGCATGCAACGTTGTTTGCATAGTCAGATTGGCAAAAACGTCCATGTTTACGTGGACGATATTGCTGTCGTAACCGAGGAAAAAGATACACTCCTTGAGGATCTGCAAGAAACTTTCGAAAACTTGCGCACTTACAAGATGAAGTTAAACCCATCTAAGTGTGTATTCGGGGTTCCCTCAGGAAAACTTCTGGGTTTTATCGTTTCTCACAGAGGAATATAAGTTAACCCGGAAAAGATCAAAGCTATCTTGAACATCTCGAAGCCTACGTGCGTAAAAGATGTCCAAAGATTGACGGGTTCCGCCGCTGCCGTCAGCAGATTTATTAGTCGTCTGGGGGATAAAGCCCTACCACTCTACAAGTTGCTGAAGAAATCCGACAAAGTAAAGTGGATAGCAAAAGCATTGGAATACCTAGCAGTTATGTCTCTTCCGTACTTAGTTCAATTTCTATGTAAACATCTTTTGAGATCATGAAATAAAGTTGTTGGATTTTTGGTATCCATGTTTTTTTTAGTATAAAGCATGATTCCACCTTATCTATTTCCCAATGATCTTACAAAATACTCAATGTTAACCCGAATTGTGCCTGCGTGCTCGGCATTAAAAAACTGAATGATTTCAGCTAGCTAATGGCTAAAGGAAACTCGGATTGTGCCTGCGTTCCCAAGTTTCAAAAAAGTTCCTTAAAATTCTCTAAGCATTATCTGATCGAATGTGTGTTGGGTCACTGAAGTTAGTTTGTAAAAAATGTCTTCAGTATGATCCATGTTTCTGAGTTTGAACTGATTGGTTATATCCAGTTACTCAGCATGATGCTTCATAATACTACTGAGCCATTTTTTCAAAACGCTAAGGACAGTTAAAACACATATGCCAGAGAACTTAGAAGATAAAGGAATAATTAAACCCGACAATCTTGCAAGGAATTTCATAATTCAAAGCTGCAAAACGCGGAGTTCTTGTTTTGACAAACAAAATAGAAGCATTACAATATGAATTACATTGTAAATATAGTGCTCCTATTATACAAATCCACCATTCAGGTCAAGAGCAGTCCTTCAAACATCCGAGTCTTCCTCGCTGCTTTCATCCTCGGGGGCTGCGGGAACCTCTTCTTCTGGATAGATGATAGAAATGTTAACCATGGAAGCAATCTTGGTGGCGTGACCTTTGACTTCATCAAAGATGGCGGTTCGCTGGTTTTCCGTATATCCTTGAGGGACACCAGATGCCACGCGCCAAGATTTCGCATCAGGATAATGCAGACGCATAAGGCCTAGGGCCATGCGCGCACCACCTCGTGAGGCGGAGCGTAGGATGGGTTCCTTCGATCCCGCAACCTCCATGATGGCACCCGGAAGTTTGTAAACTTCCGAGAATTCTATAGTACTTGTGGGAAGGAACTTGTTAATCAACTGCATTCCTGCATTTCTGATTGCATTCCATACCTCCCCAAAAGCTCGGATTTTCTCAATCCGAGAAATTCCTGGAATATTCCCTGTTTTGACGACAAAAGTAAACAAAAAAGGTTAGGCGACAAAACACGGAAAATAAGACATGGAGAAATTGGTAAAAGGAACTAACTTACCAAGAACCTTGTCAATTTCGGTGCCTTCTTTCATGCGCGGGAATAGCATACTTTCCAAATCATGGATAATAGATTTATCTTCCGCCGCCTGCAAAGAAGCCTTGGATTGAGCAATCCCAAGGGCCAGATTACTGGCTTCCAGGTCTTCTTGAACTTTCATAAGCTCCTTGCAAAGGCTCGAGTTTTCTGCACGGAGCCGAGATGCATTGATGGCGTCCTCCGCTAATTCTTTGGCTTTGGCTACAGCAGCTAGAGGGCACGAAAAACATTTCGAGTTTATAAAAATTCGGGAAAATTTTTATCTGGATAAAAAATGCAGAGAATAAATACCTGTTGTTTCCGATAATTGTAGCTGAGATGACGCCAGCTCGTTGCTTTTTAACTCAATAATAGATTGAAGGGTTTTAACTTCTCTATTCTTGAGGTTAAGCTTCTTAAAAACTTCTAAGTTTATGGCATCTGCGGAATGCTGAAACACGGAAATGAAAGCCAAAATGCTTAAGTATGAGCAAGCATACAAAGAAACATTAAGAAGAAATCAGGTTTTCAACTTAATGCTTGGGGGCTAGAAGTATCACCTGGATCATTTCTCGCAAGTCGGCTAAGGTCTCATTGACTTTGGCATATTCCGAGAAAAGAATCCCAACGTGATGAAGGCCATCTTGTATGACCTGGCGAGGGGAAAATATGATATCATTGCGAACAACTAATCCGCCTTGCGGCCAAGGGCGAATTAGAGGGGCAGGAGCGAAGAATTTTTTAGCCTCTGGACGAATATATCCAAGGTCGTCGAACGGTTCTTCCTTTATCCGGATGTTACTATCCAAATTGGAGATGGGTTCGTTTCCAACAGATGACCGGAGATTTCCACCCGTCTGTGTTTCCGTTCTTCCCCTCAGGCCCGTGGTCGCAGAAGAAGACTCTTCTTTGATAGTAATCTTATGTTTCTTCAACTTCTTTGTCTTCAGAGGAGTTGGGGCAAGACTGAAAGAAGAATATCCGAGAGTTAAAAATCTCGAAGAACCAAAGGAGAATGACGATTAGGGAGGCTCCAGTAAAATACCTGGATGTGGCGATAGGAATTCCATCAACAGTCACCGTCTTGCCGAAAGTCGCCTGTTTTTTACGTTTCCGATCATTATAAAAGCTAGCATGTAATTCGCTAAGCTCGATGTCGGAAGCAAGATAAGCTCCTTCAAGTTCATTGAACTAGGAAAGAACTCATGTTATGTCGGAGGTCAGAAAAAGAAGCTAATCTGAAGAAAACCTGGAAGCAAGGAAAGTATAAATAGCTTAGGGGCCAGATTCTCCACATGATAAATAGCCAGATTTTCTTCAATCTGACCGCTGATGGCGACCAGTTGGTGAAGTCGTTTTATAAAATCATTTTTGGTATAGGCCTTATCTGTTCCTCTCATGCTATCTTCTGGTCCTTTTTATTCGCAAAGGAGCCCGGAACGAAAGGAGAGAGGTTGGATACGACGTCCGAACCAGCATAAAATGGTATCCTTCCCAGTCAAAGAAGGCTGAGAGGAAGTAAGCTTGGCGATGCGCCGCTTTATCTTCATCAGGTTTTCCGGCAAAATTTCTACTGCTGCAACTGTCCAACTCTCACGAGGAGTGGCAGCGGAATTAACAAATGGAGGAACCCCGGTTTCTTTGCCTGGGAATGGAATGTCCTGATGGTAAAAGAAAGAACCCAGCCAAGATTGGGCAGGGTCCGGCATTTATATCTTTGGGTACCAATCCTCTCTAAACTTCCGAAGGGTGAAAGATATAGTTCCGCAGATAGGCGAAATACCATCTGTGATGTTATGTTTTACCTTAAAGCAATACTGCCAGAAATCTAGATTAGGAGTTATCCCGAGATACCCTTCGAAAAGGGCTTAGAAACTAGCTAAATAGAGGATGGAGTTCGGAGAGAGGTTATGTGGTTGAACGCCATAAAAGTTAAGGACGTCTAGGAAAAAGGCGGAAGGAGGAAAACCCACACCTCTCGCGATGTGAGAGGTAAGGAGGACGCGTTCTCCGTCTTTTGGCTTGGGCTCGGGTTCACCTTCCGAGTTCCGCCATTTGCCTTTAACTATTAATCCTTCCCTTGACATCCGCCGAAGAAGGACGAGAGGAGTATTACTCGGACTCTAGTTTCCGACAAACTCTGTTTCTTCGTTGGCTCCGGTAGCGGAGTGCACATCGTCACGGGATAAGATCTTCTCCTCCGCCGTTTCGGGAGCAAACGGCGGGGAGGGTGCGGAGCTCAAGCCCGCAGCGTTCGCTGCGGCGGAAAGATCCTCTACGCCCGCCGCAGATGCCGTGGTCTTTTCCGGCTCGTCGCCGGCGTGATTTGGGGATCCAAGCTGCAGATCCAGGTCGTTGATGATGTCGTCGACGGTGAGCGCGGCGGAGCGAGTGGGGGACGACGGCGAGGATGCCATTTGGTGTCGGCGCGTTGCGCTGGTGCTCTGGGTGCGTTCGTGCGCTCGGGACGGTTCTTCGCTCGGGAGCTTGTGCGCGGCAATGGCGTGGACAGTGAGAGTGCGGAAGGTTTTTGGCGAGGACGAAGATGGCTATTTATAGCCAGAAATCCGTCAAGATACGTGCCAACGGCTATTTTGACCGTTGGATGATCAACCCGTGTCACTCGCCAGAAAATCCGGGAAATGAAACGACAGGGTAATGATGGTTATCTCCTCGTTTCCTGTGAGAATCTGTCAGAGATATGTTACTGGGTTTTCCGCGTAAAACCCAAACGTCCCTTACGTCAGCATGATTAAGTGCGCTGACGTAAGAAGTTCCTTCTCCACGAAGGATCGTGAGAGAAAAGCCGGATTTTCAGGATTCCGAGTTTCATGTTACCATCTCTTTCAGAAGAAGAATAAGAAGAATCAAGACTGCTGATTAAAATTTCTCGGACAAAGCACATTTGGCGAAAGACGGCAAATCAGAGTTTTAATCCTTCTTGGGGGCTACTGTCGGATATATACCGTATAGGGGTATATAAGATGGTAGTCAAAGTGCCTGGTTACCAGGGTGGCCCAAGTGGTAGTGGGCTATGGTCCATTGGGCGGCCCAGTAACTTGACGCACAGAAGCCGGATTCTAGAAGAACCCGGATCACGGCCCGTGTGATCTGGCTTGGAGGAGAAGACGGATTCCTTACTTTCCAAGTTATAGTTACCGTAGTCTTCTAGGTTTCCTATTCTGTAAGCCCTAATCCGGCTATTATATAAAGCCGGACGGGAGATAAACAAAACAACCAACGAATAACAGAGAAGCTATAGGCCAACTCGCCGAGAAGTTGATCCTCTGCGAGTAGCTAGATCTAAAACCTCACATTGTAATCCTGTTTCCAGGCTTTAGCCCTGATTAGTGAGAAGTGCAGGAGTAGTCACGTCGTAATATCGCGACGTACCGAACCTGGGCAAATCCTGTGTTTACTGTCTACCACGCGATCCTGTTACCCCACGTCTCTACCGTAGTCTCATGGCACCCCCGTCTATGAAAACTACTACGATGTCTCGACACATAGTTCCACAATCGAATCACATATTCAATGACATATATCAGATGTTCAAAACAAGAACGACTTAATAAATTTATGAATACATTCGGAATTAAATCATACAAGATTGCCTCTAGGGCATATTCCCAACAGATTGTTGAAGTGGTCATTTTTGGGAAAAAGGTGTTTTTACAAAAATGACACATAACCTAGTCTTCGCCGGACAACCTTTACCGTACTGCCACTTTACCCCAACATGGGCACGGGGCTTAACTTGAAGTTTGTCCTTGTTAGTGTGTGTTCTGTCTCAATTTTCTATAAGGGATGTGAGTTACCCTCGAACCGAAATGCCGTCAACTCATGAATCAAATAGGCATATAAAGTGTGGGATTAATTTTCCCTCCGGACGCGACAGTTGGGTCTCCTGCCATGGCGATGTGCGACATGGTGCCGGGGAGAACAAACCAAATTGAAGAGATAGACATATACTTGCTTGAGCATAGTGGATGGTTAGGATCAGTTATCTGATGTTTACGTACTGTTGTTATAGTCCATGGTTGTTCACGGCGGATGTACTGGATCTGGTGGATTGTGTACACCTCCGCAGAGTCAAACTATTCTGAATAGCCGCGTCCTCGGATATGGACAGTTGAATGGACATGTAGCTAGCGTTGTGTCAATGTTTTCAAAAAGGAGTTTTTCAAAAAGGTGTTGGACTTGTGAAGTTCGGAAAGGAGGAAATCTTGTACCATGGAGGTACCGTTGATGAAAAGCCAAAAGTTGTTTTACAAGAAGTTTTGCAAAGAGAAAACCTTCTTTTACAAAAATGAGTTTATAAAACCTCTTGTACATGTGATATCTATAAGAGAAAGAAAACTATACCATTTTATTTTGAAGCATCTTCTTCAACGAAGATACAAAGATTTTCAAAATCAACTATGATATGCCTTACATATATCATTGATAGTGAACCCTATGTATAGCCTACCTATTCCACTATATAAGCATACCTGCATTTTGGGTAAGCTACATGATGGATGTCTTGCTGAGTACATTCAAATGTACTCATATTGGTTTCGTCCCTGGTATTTACTTGCCAGACCTCGAGAAGGAGTCTCAGAAGGAGATCTACGAGGAGGAGTACAGAGCTGATGGCTTTGCGAACTAGGATCGTCTCCCGGTCAGCAGCCTGTAGGTTAAGGCGTGACTTGGACTCTACTACGTTTGTGTGTTTTAGTCTTCCGCTGTGTGTGTTGTGTGTTGCCCTGCGTGGCAGTGGTGTGGACTTGGTCATGTGACCATGCCCCTTTTGTAAGTGTTTGTGTAAATCGTGTAAGGGATATTGTATCTGTGTACCAACTTGATATGTTGTTCATGACTGGTGTGCTCTGGGATCATGAATGTTTGCTTATCGGAGGTGTCCTTGAACAGTGGTTCTAGGGGACCTTACACATACATTCCTGATCATGGACTTGGATGAAAGTCTAGCAGAACATAAGAGTTTATTATTAGGATAACATTAGTACCGAACCGACCGAAGTGTATGTTGTTGCTAAAAGAGACTAAAAAATAATAATGTATTTTAGCAAATACAGATGAAGTTAACATTGGTTATAAATCCTGTACTATGAAAATATCTAGTGACCGCATGATCAAAAGTTATACTTTAGATATAATCAACCATCTTGCCGTAACTGGGGATTCTAACATTGATATCTTGGTATGACTTAGAAAGTGTAATGGAACCGAGATCGTTCAAGACTAGTAATTAACTCCTCTAGACAATAGAGAGATACATTCTCTGGGCCCTCTCAGTATCACCGATCACATATCGCCTGGCCAGACACAGTGTGATTTATCACAAAGTCATCGGGAAATGGATGAGAAAATAGAATGATATCGGTAAACAAGTTTTATGTGTTATGATCAAAGAGTTTGATCAGAACAGATCATGTAGTCTCGCCTTGTGATGTCGTTAGTATCGTGAAGTTAAGGGAATAAGTGAAATGAGTACCTTATAAGGTTCCCTCGTTCTTCCCAAACATACAGAAGCCATCATGGACGTCCATGGTCCCGCTGTTGATTATTTTCGGTAAGTTCCCAAACATGTATGTGTGTTATCGAGTTTTTATGGGTCACACGCTTAAGACGTGCCAAACTTTAGTTGAGAGAAATAAGATGTTGTTATTTGTTTTATGAATGTTCGATGCCATTATGATGTCATAGAAACAAGTCCGGTGTGAATCAGAGTGATTTCAGGGAATTTACTATAAGAGAGAAATTATGCCGGTGTTAGGAGGAATTTATATCAGAGGTAGAGGAGGACATGATATGTACCTGGGTGTTAGAAATGTGTTTCTAACATCGTTAGATAATATTGATGATTTTATCTATAGGGGTTAAGTGGTTCCGGAGGAGATTCATGAACTTTCCATATAAGGATGAAGTGTCAGGAGGGGGCAGATTTCACCCTCACGGACAAACCCTATTTTAGGGGGATGCCAGGTGGGCCCTAGTGGGGTTCACAAGTTGGTACTCATCACCCCGGTTTTTTCCTAATTTTATTGGAGAGAAAAAGAGAAAAAAACAAGGGAAAAAAGGGAAGGAGGGAGGTGGAGTTTGACTCCACTTCACCAAATTTGAGTTGGGCTAGGGGAGGATGGTGCGGCCACATCCTCCTAGCTCAACTAGGAATCCTCCCCTCTCCCTTTGGAAAGTCTCTCCTCCTTCCCACTAAATAAAGCACCCCAAGGCTCATAGAAAAACACAAGATTGTCTCTCAAGCCTCTCTCTCTAGTAGAATTAGAGGGTCTAATTAGAGCTTCTAATTAGAGCCCCTCTAATTCAATTAGAGCCTCTTCTAATTGGTTTTTGAGTTATACTCTCCCGATTAGACCTAGCCCTAATTATCTCTTCTCTCTCATGTGTTGAGAACTTCCCGATTCATAATAGCTCTAATCACAGTTGATTAGAGCTACCAATTAGCAACGCCGGAACACTGTCTCTCTTCGTCGGTGCCGAGTCTTCGACGACAGAGCGCTGATGGGTTAACATGAGCATACACATGCACACCATAAGAGGGATTACATGTGTGATTCTTGATGAGGGAAGACTTAGCGACATCCTTGCAATTAGGCCTAGTTGTGAGGATCTACGATTGTTCGGAATTCTTCTATGACTACATCGAATCCACTGCCTGGTGAGTCGTGATCCCGATCCTCGTATGTATGGGAATGCCTTGTTTTTTACATATGATCTTGGCGTACTATGTAGGGAAAGTGTATTAAATTCTGTAGTGCAGACCAGAAGTGGTATCAGAGCATACTATGTGTAGATACGATTGGATCTAGAGCACAATTTTGTGTGGGTATTGCATAAACCTGTGCAAGTATATTAGAAAGCTCTCTAATATTCAGTTTCTTTTATTTGCTTGCCAATAAACATATTTTTTTTGTTTCTAGCGACACATTATGAATTTTGATAAACTTCTCGGAATCCTAGGACGCTCAAGTTGTCCCTGACATATCTTGCTTGATCCAAAGAAGTGCTTTAGTAGCTCTGGGTCGCACCATAGTTGCTCTCATACACCGGCATGGTGGAAGGGGAATGTGGATTGGATCCACATGGGGTCATGGTTTTGAATAAGTTTAGATTCAGTCTCAAGAAGTTTTTGTAATCTTTGTGTTTCAATCACTCCGCAAACTTAATCTAGCAATGAGAATTGCCTCGAATTGCGTAGGTGATGACGATAGTGATTGTAGAACCTACAACCACGCTAAAACTTGCAAACAAAACGTTAGAGGTGTTTAACTTGTTTTTACAAAGTGTGCGTGTGGTTTGGTATAGCTATTATGTGTTGTGTTCTGACATGATGGAAAATGACAAAGGATTGTCATTGTTTGACATCGAAAAACAAGTGTTCATCGCGGAGCTCAGAGGAAGTACATGGTAAGAGAAATTGGTCGTTTCTCCATCATGAAAAAGCTCGAAGAATTTTGCGCTGCAGTGGAATTTCCTTGGATTTTCTGCTATGGTGAGAATAACGAAGATGGAGGATCCTCGTTGGGGACGCGTCAAGAAATCCTAGAATAAAAAAATGCTATACCAAATCACACGAATTATAAATTGTTTATGATGTTTATCCTTTGTTGATAGCACCTTGATTGTGTAGTAGTCGTTTATTTGGGTGATTCCTCACTAAAACAATATCAAGTTAGTTCGTGTTCTCTCAATTGTAGCACCGTCAAATCGACATGGCTAAGTGTTCATCACTTGGATACGAGGGTCAACGTGCCTCTTCTTGCTGGGAGGTGGGTTATAGTTTTCTCACTTGGTTACAAGGAGCATTCTATATGGCGGACTCAGTTGGTTGTTTCCTCGTTCATGCATGAAAGTCATGAGCTCAGAACACACACATCTAAAGATGAGCGAGAATCACATGTGTGATTGGCATGGTGGCCTACTGCTCTAAGTTATGATTGGTTGAGGTGGATACACCCTTCTAATCATAATCTATTGGGATCTCGTTGCACTGAAAGTTGATCTTGAGGAATATCAGTTTCCATGGGAGCATATTTTAATTTTAATTTGATTGAATTAAGTAGTGCAAATTAATTTTGAATGACAAGAGTCTAAATAAACTTGTTTTATTATAGAGATGGATCCCTTTGTTAGATATCAATTTAATATGATGATGAGTTGTGAGCCTTTGGCTGCAAACGGAAACAACTTTGGGGAATGGTGTCATGCTCTGATGTAGGTTCTTAGGAACTCCCATATGGATCACCCTGTGGATCACATGCCTAGAGATGAGGATAATGATGGATCTCATGTTCAATGTGACTTGTGTGTTGTCAATGAGCTTATGCACACATGCATTGATGGAGAGATGTTTGAACGGTTCTATAACCATCATCCCTACTACCTAGTAGAGGAACTGAAAACTCTCTTCTCACATCAAGTGCACAAAGAGCGTTATAATATGACCAGAGAACTGCCGAATAGTCGGTTTGGATTGGGTGCAACCATAGAGCTGTTTGAAATCAGGCTGGTCAGATTAGAAAGAAAGCTCAGAGATGTTGGCTTTCCAATAACTCATGAGAATTTCCGTGACATCGTATTAGGATCACTTTCGCCTATATTCCACGGTTTTGGTAAAGCTTTACAATACCACTACGGAAGAGTGTCTAGTTAAGATTATGTTTGCCTTACTCAAGGAAGCAGAAGCCGATATTGAAGCCTGGTTATCCACAAGTGTAGAGGATCACAACAGTCTTCGAGGGTAAGTGTAACCCAATTTATTGATTCGACACAAGGGGGGCCAAAGAATACCTATAAGCCTTAGCAGCTGAATTGTCAAGTCATCCACACCTGAGAAGCACTTAGCAAAAGATGTTAGTAAAACAAGGTGCAAGAAAACAGTGCATGGAGTGGTTATGTGATGCTTCTCTTGCGTCCTCAACACACCTAATACAATGGAAATTTTATAGATGCACTGGTTCAATGAAAAGATAGTGAATGTGATGGAAAACGGACGGAAACAAGTGATATGTGTAATCTATAATAAACGGACCAGCAAAGAAACAAGTAGTAAAGCATGTAAGAACAATAGGAATAATATTAAAAGATGGACCGGGGTTCACACGTTCACTAGTGGCAACTATCCAAACAATAGAACAAGTGTTGGGTAAACAAATTACAGGTAGGCAATTGACAAATCATGGGGGCATAACAATCCTATTATGACGAGATAAATTTCACGGGTTCTAACATGGTAGGCATTACGTCAAGGCATATAGACCACTATCCAACATGCATCTATATATAATAGTCTACCTCAAGAAAGCTATCCAGCAAATCTCTCTGGTATCAAATTGCAGAAACGAAGTGATTGCTTTGGTTCAAGAGACAATTGCATTAAGTAAAATACGTAGTGTAAGAAATTATTCTCATCCGAGAGAAGAGAACTGATGTTTTCTCCCTAGTGGCAAGAACACATCCTTTCCCCGCACGTTTCTATCACTCGAGCGCATGCAACAAGGAGGCATAAACCCACCATCTAGCATAAATACTCCCTCATGGAGATGCATACAACTATGTGATCAAGATAATCATACACGTCGAAGAGCATGCAAGAACACATTAAAACACTCTAAGGATATAAGTAAAGAATCTCATATAATGACATGAACAAAATAATCATAATTTCATTGTTCATCGGATGCCAGCAAAAACAACACATCGCATTAAACCAGTGGATCTCTATCATGTGAGGAAGCTTGATGTGTATGCACGCTTATATTCTTGTAGACAGTGTTGGGCCTCCAAGTGCAGAGGTTTGTAGAACAGCAGCAAGTTTCCCTTAAGTGGATCACCCTAGGTTTATCAAACTCAGGGAGGTAGAATTCAAAGATATCCCTCTCAAGCAACCCTGCAATTAAGATACAAGAAGTCTCTTGTGTCCCCAACACACCCAATATACTTGTCAGGTATATAGGTGCACTAGTTCGGCAAAGAGATAGTGAAATGCGAGTAATATGGATGGTTATAAGTAATAATAGAAATCTGAAATAAATATGGCAGCAAGCAAACATGTAGCAGAACAGGCGGAAAACGGTGTTTCAATGCTTGCAAACAAGGCCTAGGGATCCTACTTTCACTAGTGGACACTCTCAACAATGATAACATAATTGAATAACTAAATATCTTCTCTTTAATATGCTACTCTTAACCCTCTCCGGTTGGATAACAAACACTAATCATTGCGTAGGGCTGCAAAAAGCATTCCTTAAAGTAAGCATTCCCATGTCTAGTTAGCCCCACACTGTCAACTTGAGCGCCCTAGAAGGTACTAGGAAAACACCACAATTCATAGAGGAGACACACACGATGTGCACACTTTCACCTTCACACCGCGGGACAAGGTGACTCCAAAGTTCATATTAATAAGACACTTGAGTAGCACAATAGATGAAGAGTAACATCTACTCATTCAACTAGATTACAAAGCTCAGGATCACATATAGATCACACCATGGGAGAGAGAGATGAACCACATAGCTACTGGTAGAGCCCTCAGCCTCGGGGGAGAACTACTTCCTCCTCATCATAGGAGACATCAACGACAATGGAGATGGCAGTGAAGTCGATGGAGATGGCTTCCGGGGGCACTTCCCTGTCCCGTCAGGGTGCTAGTACAGAGATCTGTCCCCCGAAACTTGGGTTGATTATGACGGCGGCTACGGAAGGTTATATGGAATTTCGCCGATTCATTTAGGGTTTTTGGGAGGAAGGCCTTAAATAGCGGAAGAGCAACGCCGGTAGGCCACCAGGGTGGCCTCACCCCCCAGGAGCGACCAAAGGGGGCCGCACCTTGCTACGGTGAGGGCCCCCTGGTGCCCGTCTTCGACCCCTCTTCGTACTTCTGGATGCTTCCGGGGAAATAGGAACTTCAGGATTCTTGGGGGTCCAATTTCGAGAATATTTCCAGAACAACTTTTCTGAAATAAAAAACAGCAGAAAACAGGGAACTGGCACTTGGCATCTTGTTAATAGGTTAGTCCCGGAAAGCGTGTAAAAATGCTATAAAGAAGGGAGAAAACATGTAGTAATTGGCATAATATCAACATGGAACATCAGAAATTATAGATACGTTGGAGACGTATCAAGCATCCCCAAGCTTAGTTCCCACTCATCCTCGAGTAGGTAAACGATAAAACAAAATAATTTCTGAGGTGACATGCTACCACACAATCTTGATCATAATATATAAAGTAGAGCATGTAAACTAGGATCAAATGAACTAAAGTTGTGATCTATATTTGATATCAACAAGTAATGTATAAACAAATAAGAAGAAAGAAGCAAAACTTTTCATGAATCAATACTAAAAGACTATCAACCATGCAAAGTTTATTAGAGATGATTTAAGCTTTCAAGAACAACAATATCATGCACGTCAAACGATCTTCACAACCCCTGCTAGGATCAAGTCAAGCTTTCCACACGATGCAATGCTTGAATCTTAAACTATCTGCGCACTAAAAACAAGCAAGTGTTCTGCATTGGTCCTTGGCACCGAGATGTTATGGCAAAGAGAACATTATTTGGGGGGGGGGGGGGTTTGGAAGGTTAATGGAAGAAAGGCTCAGAAAGTTGAAAGTGGTCATTAGACAAGAGAAAGTCTTACAACCGAAGCTATGCAAGGAGTAGGGATTGCCACACAACGGATGCACATAGAGCTATAAGTGTATGAAAGCTGTCCAATGGAACTAGTGGGGGTGCATCCAACTTGCTTGCTCACGAAGACCTAGAGCTCATTTGAGGAGGCTCATCATTGGAATATACAAGACAAGTTCTATAATGTAAAGTTCCCCACATAGTTATGAATGAATGATAATATGAAAGCTTTCTCCAAACTGAAGCATTGGTGCTAAACATGAAGCACAAGTGTGGTATAAAGGATAGTGAGGCGCCCCCTCTCTCTTTATTCTCTCTTTGGCACTTTTTTTCTTTTTCTTTTTGGGCTTTTTCATTTATATTTTTTTTATATTTTATATATCCTCACCGATAGAGGCAACATCCTATATTACAATGAATCATCACACTTTTAGTACTCATAACTCATAATGGAATATCTCTGATGTATCCAACTGCATGCTCCTGCCAGTGTAGCAGTATGCATAAATAACCATGAAGCTCATCATCAAGTAACACAATGGAGGTGGATGTTGTGCGGCAATATATCTCGGAATGGGTATGGAAATGACATGACAGGTAGGTATGGTGGCTGTTTTGAGGAAGAATATATGGGCTTATGTGTAGGAGAACAAAGTCCTCCCACGGGATTTGGATGCACTGGCGAAGTTTGCACCAACTCTCAATGTGAGAAAGGGCAATGCAACCGAAGAGGCTAGCAAATATGGATGGTGGAAGTGCCAGGAACCTCAACATAGACTCACGAGTTAAAAGATTACAGCAAGCAAATCATCTTACAAGGCACAATGCAAATCACTCCAAGAGGGTCCGTGGCAGTGACAAGTCACTGTTAACTACCCCGACCGTAGCGCGTAACAAAAGGCCGATCAGAAATGTATCACTCGTAGCAATCATATATCATTGTTTCTATCAGCTGGTAATTTAAGTGTGACACAACTTCAAGTTTCTTAGATCAACCATTAAAAGTTTCTACTTACTAGTCCTTCCCGTTTATCCATTAAGCAAATTAATATCTCAAAACAACAACAATGATTCAAGTGAAGCAGTTTAGTGATCTACAAGATCATGCAATCTTTTCCAGTATACCATCACAATAGAATTCCTATTTGCAAGCAAACACACATATTAGAACCACCTAAGTACAAAATCTAACATCTCTGAACAAAGGATGCATGCAAAACAAGAGCTGGAAGCACTAGAATATCTAAGCATGAATACTCAACAAATATAAGTGAAGCACAAGAATATTCTAACGACAAAGCGGAGTGTGTATCTCTCCCAAAAAAATATGCTAGGATCCAAATATTTATTACAGCAAAGAAAACCAAACAAACTGAAACCAAAAATAAAATACGCTCCAAGTAAAGCACATAAGATGTGACTGAATAAAAATATAGTTTCACTAGAAGTGACCTGATAAATTGTTGATGAAGAAGGGGATGCCCAAGGAATCCCCAAGCTTAGATGCTTGAGTCTTCTTGGAATTTGCTGGGATGTACCACCGGGGCATCCCCAAGCTTAGTATTTTCACTCTTCTTGATCACATCATATCATCCTCTTCTCTTGACCCTTGAAAACTTCCTTCACACCAAACTTCTCACAATCTTCATTAGCAACGTTAGTGCAAATCGAAATAATAAATTCACATGGTTCAGTTTCAACACAAGCCTAACAGTCATAAACACATTTTCTACTGTCAAAACTTCTTTTAAAACTCTTTTTCTCAAAAGAATACCAAAATAAAGAGATTAAGAGGCAAATGCAATTATTAGCAAAAATCTGTCAAAACAGAACAGTAGGTAAAGATGATTTTTTTTCGTAAATCCTTTGTTGATCAAATCAAAAAGTTTTCAACTAAGAAAGAATTTGTATATATCCCAGGATGATGCACACAAAAACTCAGGTCATTTTGAATTTTCTGTGATTTTATACTATTTTAACAGTGGACGCAGAAATTTGTTTCATGCGCAGAAATCCAAAATATAGTCTCAACTTTCCACTAGAGACTTTACTTGGCTCAACAAAGACACAAAAGAAAAGATACAGGGGGGTTGCTAAGGAAATAGACAACACCCAGGTGCAAATAAAAGAAAAATAAACGACGGAAAACGGGTTGAAAACAGAGAAATAAAACGGGTTGTCTCCCGGAAGCGCTTTTCTTTTAATGCCTTTCATCTAGGCACAATGATTTTTAAAAGATGCTCACATAATAATAAGAGTTGAAACACAATAAGAAAGCATCAAGAAGCAAATATAAAACAAATTTAAGTCTAACCCACTTCCTATGAAAAATAATCTTGTAAAAAAACAAGTCAACGAAGCACAAAGTGACTAGCATAGGAAGACAAAATAAGTGCAACTTCAAAAAAATTCAACATAAAGAGGGGAAATTTAATATTGTTGAGATGCATAAAACCATGTTTACCTCTCTCATTATAACCTTCAGTAGCATCATGAATAAAATTAACATTATATCTATCACATAAAACATTCTTATCATGAGCCACATGCATAAAAGAATTAATACTCTCCACATAAGCATAGACATTCTTATTAATAACAACGAGAGTAGGATTATCATAAAGAACTAAAATATGATAGACAGGTTGCATATTAAAGAGATGGTTTTGGGTAATCCCACCATAATTATGGCAAGTTTCATGGGGATGATTGTAATTATAGCCTATGTTATAACTTTCTTTATAATAATTATCAAAGACTGGAGGCATATTGAAATCATAATTAATTTTCTCCTCAATAGTAGGTGGACTAAAAATGTCATATTCATCATTGCAATAATCATATATTGGAGGCATAGTATCATCACAAGCAATAAAATAGTTTTCTTCCAAAAGGCGTTCATTCGTAAACATATCATAATTTTTACTAGGAGGAGATGTATCAAGCATATAATCATTAATAGCAAAGGGATTTTCAAACACATTATCCACAAGTTTAGAGCTTTCTATATTATCATTGGAAGGAGCATGGATAGTACTAATAGTACATCAATTATTAATATCATCATTTTCATAATTGGTACCAAACAGATTTTCAATATCAAAAGTAGTGTGTTTCTCCCAATCACGATCACTTTCATAAATAACAGGCATATGAAAATCATCAAGTTCAGACTCATTAGCAAAAGCTGAATATGAGAAACATGCTTAGGGAGAGATACTGTTACCTCTCTCCTTTTACTCCTCTTTTTCTTCTTCTTCTTCTTCTTCCCCTCTTTAGGAGGGAGAGGCTTAAAAGGAAGCTTCTCACCATACCCTGGTTTACTGTCAGAAACAATAGAAAGAACTTTGGAGGATTCCTCCTCCTTGTTAATAAGAACAAAACTCATATTAGTCCTGTCATATTTTGGTAAAGTGTCCTCTTTTAGAATATTTTGTATGTAAGTATTTGCATGGAAAATTTAAACACAATAAAGATGGCATTCATGCAAGACACTTTTCATATCAAAAGCACTCATATAAATCAAAGAAGTTTTTCTTAATAACTCTTCACACCCCAAAAATAATGTAAGTTCATCATGCTCATTAGGGGTGATTATGTCATCACAATACAAACTTGCAGTACTCATAGGATTCGAAAGGCTACTATCATGGCTTGAGCATTGAAAATTGAAATGACCCACTTTACAGCAAAGTTCACAAATAAAACGATAGAGGGCATAAACTTTTTCACCAAGATCATTTAGATCCCTATCCCACATTCTAGTTTTTTCATTCCTATGATGGATACAATATTATTCTTTGATTGATTCTTTTCACAATGTCTAAGTGCTCCACAGAAATTAACATGCTTATAAGAAATAGTACTTTCAGAAGTTTGAGCATGTTTATTGCAATCATCAATAACAATTTCATTTTTCATGCAAGTGTCTTTAAAAGGTTCATGATATATGTCCCCATTTTTTAGGAATATTAATATAATAAGCAAAGGATCTATACCAATCGACAGCTATTTGAGGATCAAGACCATATTTAGCATTAAGCTCATGAAAATCAGCAGTTTCATCAAAAGTCTTAATGCAATCATACTCATAGTTTATACCTGATTCTTTACCTTTGTTGTTATTCCAATCTTCACTATTGATTCGAATTCTCTTAAGAAGATCCCACTTAGCTTCAACCTTCTTACTACAAAAAGAACCCTTTGAACAGGCATCTAGATAATCCTTCCATTGTCCTGAAAGCCTTGCATACAAATTAGTAACAATTATTTCCTCAGGAAGCTCATGGTTAGGACATTTGAGTATTAATGTTTTCAGTCTTCGCCAAGCTTGGGAAATGATTTCTCCATCATGAGGCCAAAAATTATAAATGTAATTCCTATCTAAATATAGTTCATGAGAAGGATAAAATTTAGAGTAAAAGAGAGATTCAAGCTCCTTCCACTCCAAATGATGAGGATCATCTAGTAGTTCATACCACTCCCTTGCTTTGTCCTTAAGTGACAAAGGGAATAGACTCCTCTTAACTTGGTTCATTGAGATACCTGCACACTTGAATAACTCGCATAATTCATGCATAAAGTGTAAATGATCACTAGGATGGACAGTTCCATCTCCAAAATAATGGTTATCCATGACAAGTTCAAGAATTTTCTTGGGTATTTTAAAAGGAATGCTTTCAGTAGGAGGATTTAAAATATCACAAGCATCATTAGGGTTATCACATATGGGAGATAAAGTATCATCAGAGCAAATTTTCTCCTCTAAAGCTGGAAAACTAAAAAGATCGTAAAAACTAGCTTCCCCAAGCTTAGACTTTTCCCTAGCATTAGGAATGATGGGGTGCAAAGAATTAATGCTAATAACATTGCTATCACTATTATGCAAACAAACTTCCATAGGTTTTTTTTTAATTTTCTCTTCAAAAGCATCATGTCCTAATTCAAGATAAATATTATAAAGTTCTATCATATTTTTGTTGTTTTTCATTAAGACTACTAGTAAAAATAAAAACAAGAAGCGAGTAAAAATAAGCCTAACTAGTGAAAACAAGAAACAAAAAGATAAAATTGCAGAATCTGAAGGAAATAACTCCGAGCACTCACACCCGAGGATGTGAGTACCTTTTACCTTACCTCCCCAGCAACAGCGCCAGAAAAGAGCTTGATGTCTATGCACGCTTCTATTCTTGTAGACAATGTTGGGCCTCCAAGTGCAGAGGTTTGTAGAACAGCAGCAATTTTCCCTTAAGTGGATCACCCTAGGTTTATCGAACTCGGGTAGGTAGAAGTCAAAGATATCCCTCTCAAGCAACCCTGCAATTAAGATACAAGAAGTCTCTTGTGTCCCCGGCACACCCAATATACTTTTCAGGTATATAGGTGCGCTAGTTCGGTGAAGAGATAGTGAAATGCGAGTAATATGGATGGTTATAAGTAATAATAGAAATCTGAAATAAATATTGCAGCAAGCAAACATGTAGCAGAACAGGAGGAAAACGGTTTTTCAATGCTTGGAAACAAGGCCTAGGGATCCTACTTTCACTAGTGGACACTCTCAACAATGATCACATAATTGAATAATTAAATATCTTCTCTTCACTATGCTACTCTTAACCCTCTCCGGTTGGATAACGAACACTAATCATTGCGTAGGGATGCAAAAAGCATTCCTTAAAGTAAGCATTCCCATGTCTAGTTAGCCCCACACTGTCAACTTGAGCGCCCTAGAAGGTACTAGAAAAACCCCACAATTAATAGAGGAGGCACACACGATGTGCACACTTTCACCTTCACACCGCGGGACAAGGTGACTCCAAAGTTCATATTAATAAAACACTTGAGTAGCACAATAGATGAAGAGTAACATCTACTTATTCAACTAGATTACAAAGCTCACGATCACATATAGATCACACCATGGGAGAAAGAGAGATGAACCACATAGCTACCGGTAGAGCCCTCAGCCTCTGGGGAGAACTACTTCCTCCTCATCATAGGAGACATCAACGACGATGGAGATGGCGGTGGAGTCGATGGAGATGGCTTCCGGGGGCACTTCCCCATCCCGGTAGGGTGCCAGAATAGAGATATGTCCCCCAAAACTTGGGTTGACGATGACGGCGGCTGCGGAAGGTTTCGTGGAATTTCGCCTAGTCGGTTAGGGTTTTAGGGAGGAAGGTCTTAAATAGGCGGAAGAGCAACGCTGATAGGCCACCAGGGTGGCCTCACCACCCCCAGGCGCGGTCAAGGGGGGGTCCGCGCCTGGCTATGGTGAGGGCCTCCTGTTGCCCGTCTTCGACTCCTCTTCGGACTTCTGGATGCTTCTGGGGAAAATAGGAACTTCGGGATCCGTGGGGTCCAATTCCGAGAATATTTCCAGAACAACTTTTCTGAAATATAAAATAGCAGAAAACAGGGAACTGGCACTTGGCATCTTGTTAATAGGTTAGTCCCGGAAAACGTGTAAAAATGCTATAAAGAAGGGATAAAACATGTAGTAATTGGCATAATATCAACATGGGATATCAGAAATTATAGATACATTGGATACGTATCAAAGCTCAGGAGACCATGGTATTGATCAACAAGGGGGAGAGAGAACCAACAAGCTACTTCTATGAACCCATAGTCCATAGGGGAACTACTCACGAAGCATCACGAAGGAAGAACGGGCGATGGAGATGGCACAGAGAGCACTTCCACGTCCCAGTAGGGTGCCGGAACATGAACTTTTGTCCCTCGAAGTAGATTTTTCGATGGCGGTCGAGCTTAGATGTGTTTCTGAAAAAAATGATTGATTGTTCCTCTGTTTTTAGGTCACATGTGGATTTATGAGCGAAGGGGGGATATGAGGCGGTTTTCAAGGATCCCAGGGGCCTCCTAGGCGACCTAGGCGGTGGCCGCGTCCACCACCCTCCTGGGGGCCATGGACCCCATCTTGGGCTGCCCTTGTGGTTCTTGGAGTTTTCCGGGGAGTAAAAAATCCATGAAAAATTCAGCTCAATCCGAGCACTTTGATTTTTGACCTATTTCTGCAATGCACCGACAAATAAATAGGAAGTGGAACTGGGGCATCTTGTGAATAGGTTGGTCCAATAAATGATAGAAATCAAAGGAAAACATAGGGAAAACATATAGAAAATAAGCATGGAGCTTAAAAATTATAGATATTTTTGAGACGTATCAACATCCCCAAGCTTAACTCCTGCTCGTCCTCGAGTAGGTAAGTGATAACAAAATAATTTTTGAAGTGGCATGCTACCAACACAATCTTGATCAAATAATAATGTAAATCATGTAAACTAGAATCAACTGAATAAGAGCCGAGGTTTATAGTTGATAACAAATGAGTACTGTATAAACCATTAGGAAAGACAAAATAAAATCTTTCATCAATACTAAAAGATGATCAACTGTGCAAATTATATTAAAGATGATTTAAGCGTGAACAACAATAATATAATCATCTAATGCATCAAACACTCGGGACAATTTTTGTTAGTATCAAGTGATAACAATATACACGTAGAAAATCGACTCACTATTTGTGAACTAAAACAAGTAAGCGTTTAGTATTGGTTCCTGGCACCAGGATGTTATGGCTAAGAGAACATCATGGGGGGTTTGGATAGTCGATGGAAGAAAGGCTCACACGGCTGATAGTGATCATTAGACTACATGAAGTCTTATAATCGAAGTTGCACAAGGAGTAGTGATTGCCACACAACGGATGCACATAGAGCTATAAGTGTAGGAAAGATCTCCATTGGAACTAGTGGGGGTGCATCCAACTTATTTGCTCATGAAGACCTAGAGAACTTTTTAGGAGGATCATCATTGGAATATACAATCCAGGTTCTATAATATAAGGTTCTTCACATAGTTATACAAGTAACATAATATGAAAACTCTCTCCAAACTGGAGTATTAGTGCTAAACATAAGCACAAGTGTGGAATAACGGATATTAGTGTTGTCCCCCCTCTCTTTTATTTTTTAATCTCTCATTGGCCCTTTCTCGTTTTCTTTTCTTTTTGGGTTCTTTTTTAATCCTCACCGGTATGGGAAACACTCTATATTAGAATGAATCATCATAGTTTTTGTACTCATAACTGATACGTCTCCAACGTATCTATAATTCTGATGTTCCATGTTGATATTATGACAATTGCTACATGTTTTCTATACACTTCATAGCATTTTTTATGCATTTTCTGGGACTAACCTATTGACAAGATGCCACAGTGCCAGTTCCTGTTTTCTGCTATTTTTGTATTTTAGAAAAGTTGTTCTGGAAATATTCTTGGAATTGGACGAAACAAAAGCCGAAGTCCTTATTTTTCTGTCACGTACATGGAGTCCGAAGGAGACTCGAAGGAGGCCGGGAAGGCAGCCAGACCATAGGTTTGCGCGCCCCCCTTGGCCACGTGGTCACGTGGTGTGGGCGCCCTGGTCACCCGCCGACATCGCCCTTCCGCCTATATATATCCTTCCCCGGGAAAAACCTAAGTACCCGAGCCTCCATCCACGAAAAGTTTTGTAGCTGCCGCTGTCGTGAACCCTAGTTTGGGAGGGTTCTGAAGCTCTTCGCGGCACCCTGGCAGAGAGGGGAATCGTCACCGGAGGGCTCTTTATCACCATGCCTGCCTCTGGAGTGATGCGTGAGTAGTTCATCCTTGGACTACAAGTCCATAGTAGTAGCTAGATGGTTGTCTTCTACAATTTTGTGCCATCATGTTTAGATCTTGTGAGCTTCCTAACATGATCAAGATCATCTTATTGTAATGCTACATGTTGTGTTTGCTGGGATCCGATGAATATTGAATACTATGTCAAGTTGATTATAGATCTCTCATATATGTTATTTGTGATCTTGCATGCTCTCCGTTGCTAGTAGATGCTCTGGCCAAGTAGATGCTTGTGACTCCAAGAGGGAGTATTTATGCTAGATAGTGGGTTCATGCCTCCAGTAATCTGGGAGAGTGAGAGTAACTTCTAAGATTGTGGATGTGTTGTTGCCATTAGGGGTAAAACAACAATGCTTTGTCTAAGGAAAATTGTGTTGTTTACATTACGCACTGTACTTAATGAAATAATTTGTTGCTTGCAACTTAATACCCAAAGTTTGCTCGGATGACATCCTGAAGGTGGATTATTAGTCATGGATGCAGTTGGATAACGGTCTATGTATCAAGTTGTAATGCCCAAATGAATATCATAGTACTCATCATGTGATGTATATGCATTACGGTGCATTCTCTATTTGTCAATTTCCCAGCTGTAATTTGTTCACCTAGCATGTTATTTATCTGTTATGGAGAGACACCACTAGTGAACTGTAGGCCCCGGTCCATTCTTTTACACTGATAATACAACCTACTGCAAACACTATTCTTTTTCACTGCAAACATTGTTCTCGTTTCACTCACGCAAACAAACATCATTTTCCACACTATACGTCTAATCCTTTGTTTTCAGCAAGACCGGTGAGATTGAAAACCTCACTGTTTTGTTGGGGCAAAGTATCTTGGTTGTGTTGTGTGCGGATTCCACGTTGCTGGTGAGCCTGGTAGTGCGCCCTGCCAATATCAGCTGTCAACAACCTTCATAAGTGATTTCTTTCTCCTACTGGTCCGATTAAACCTTGGTTTCTGACCGAGGGAAAATCTTGATGTTGTACTCATCATACCTTCCTATTGGGGTCTCCCAACGACCGCGTGTCCACACGCCGTCAATAACTCATAATAAAATATCTCTTATGTATCAAACTGAATGCTTCTGTCAATGTAACAGTATGCAATATAACAATAAAGCATGTCTTTGATGTATCAAATTGAATGCTCCTGCGATTGTAGCAGTATACAATATAACAATGAAGCATGTCATCAAGTCAGATAATGTAGATGGATGTCGTATGGAAATATATCTCGAACGACTATGGAAATGTCTTGGTAGGTAGGTATGGTGGCTATTTCGAGGAAGATGTTTGGGCTTATGATGAAGTCCTCCCACCGGATTTGGATGTACCGGCAAAGTTTGCACCTACTCTCAATCTGAGGATAGGCAATGCATGTTACCGTAGAGGCTAGCAAATATGGTTAGTGGAAGTGGCGTAAAACCGTAACTTAGAACACACAAGTTTAAAGATTTCAACTAGCAATATGATCTTGCAGGACATAGTGAAAATCATTCCAAGATGGTCCATGGAAATGACAAGTCATTGTTGGCTACCCCGCCCATAGCGCTTAACAAGAATCATCATGGTTAATATCTATATTAGAAGTCATATACCATCGTACTTTCAACTTATTATTCGAGTGTGGCACAGTTTCAAGCTTTTAAACCAACCATTAATTGTTTTTACTTTACTAAACCAGCAAGTTTACCCATTAAGCATATTAATATCTCAAAACAACAACAATGATTCAAGTGAAAAAAGTTAACGATCTACAAGATTATGCTGTTTTTTGTAGTACCACTACCACAAGCACAACATTTTCCTGTTCCAACTAACACTAATTAACTTGTTTGAAACAAATTTCATAGAAAATATTCAACAAATATCAGAGATCTAATCATAAATATACTAAGAAAACTAACAAGCTCTGAACAAAATAAGAATGCAAAATAAGAGATAAACGCAGTAGTAGCAAAAACTGAACACTCACAGAACAATAAGAGTAAGAACTAGAGTGTTCTAGACAGTAAAAACAGAGTGCGTCTCTCTAAAAAATAAAAATGCTAGGATCCCACCAAAAGGTACAACAAACAAAACAAAACAAAACTGAAAGAAAAATAAAAGGACACTCCAAGAATAACACATATCATGTGAATAAATAAAAATCTAGTGTTTTGAAAAAACCTGATATTTTGTTGATGAAGAAGAGGATTCCTTGGGAATCCCCAAGCTTTGACGCTTGTACTTCTTGGATACGTCTTGGGGTGACATGGGCATCCCAATCTTGAGCTTTTGTCCATCCTTCATCTTGATACGTCCATTTTGCATCACTTTTTTATATTGTTATTTTCTGTTATTCGTCGATATATTTCATGTTATGATGCATCACTTATGTTATTTTATCTTTTTTTGCATGTTTCATAATTTTTGGAGAATAAACACCAGAATCAGAAATCTGATGAAAAAAGCACCGTTAAGATACCCTATTTCAGAAGTTCAGAAGAAGAGGGAGGACACCGGAGATATCTTAGAAGTTTAGAGGAGGAGTCTATCCAGAAGGGGAGCAAGAGGGGGGCCACCAGGGGCCCACACCATGGCGCGCCCCTCGGCCGCGCCGCCAGGTGGTGTGGCCACCCTGGCCCACCTCTGGTCGACCCCTTTCGCGTACTTGACCCCTAGGGAATCCTTAGCCCCAAAACATCATCAAACAATTATTCCGCCGCCGCCTCGGGGCGGAAAACACAACAGAGATAAAATCTCTCCGGCAGGAAGAAATCTGCCTGGGAAATTCCTCTCCGGAGAAGGGAAATCATCGCCATCGTCACCGTCATCGCTCTGGGCATCATCAAGATCGTCATCGTCATCATCATCACCACCATCACCATCACGCTCATCATCCACCTTCATGCCGTTGTAACAATTAGGGGCCTCTATCGTTGTTTTGCATTAGATCTCTCTCCCGATGTGGATTACTTGTTAGTAGTTGATGCCTGTGAGATTTATCGGTGCTAGCACTTTATGACCAGATTGTTATTATCCATTATATCATCTCTGATTATGATTCATATGATGTCTTGTTAGTAGTTCGTTTATTTCTTGAGGACATGGGAGAAGTCATGATGTTAGTAGTGAAGTTATGTTGAAGTAATATCTCGTGGTTCGGTATTTAAGTTGTGGTGCTATTCTTCTAGTGGTGTCATGTGAACATCGACTACATGATACTTCACCTTTATGGGCCTAGGAGTATGCATTGTGTATTTTGCTACTAATTGTGGGGTTGCCGGAGTGACAGAAACCTAAACCCCCGTTAGGAAACCAATGCACGAGGGAGCATAGAATCCGGGAGTTTTAAGGATGTGGTTAGATTTATCTTAATTACTTTCTTGTATTTGTGGATGCTTACGAGGGGTATAATCATAAGTATGTATTAGTCCTAGTTGGGAGGTGCATTAGCATAGGTTCAACCACACAACACTTCACGAACCAATTGATATTAATCAACCGTAATGAAGCGAAAGCACTTGATGAAATTCCCATGTGTCCTCGAGAACATTTGGTAATCATAAGTAGAACAACCGGCTTGTCTTGCTCTAAAAAGGATTGGGCCACTGGCTGCAATATTATTTAATGCATTTATTTACTCGCACTTTATTTATCTGCTATATCAAAAACCTCCAAAAACCTGTTTACTAGTGTTTACAGCGAATCCTCTATCCAACCTACTTGTCAACACCTTCTGCTCCTTCTTGGGTTCGACACTCTTATTTATTGAAAGTACTATGATACACCCCTTATACTTATGGGTCATCAATACTATTTTCTGGCACCGTTGCCGGGGAGTGAAGTGCTATTGGTAAGTGGAATCGGTAAGAGAAACTTTTACTGTGAGTGTTGTTTTTATTTTTGTATGCTGCTTTATTTCATTATGGAGAATACTTTTGGTTCTCTGTTTAGGGGTACTTCTACCGTTACTACTAGGGTAGTAGGTAACCTGTTATCTGCTGAATTAGATCCTTATAAAATACCTATGAAAATTGTTGGTCGTGTTATGGATAATTGCTATTACGGTGATGGAACTGTCCATCCCGGTGATCATTTGCTCTTTATACATGAATTATGCGAGTTATTCAGGTGTGCAGGTATTACAAGGGATCAAGTTAAAAGTAAATTATTTTATTTATCGCTGAAAGTAAGAGCAGCTGAATGGTTCAAATTACTGAAGAATGGTGAATCTATTGGATGGGAGGAAATTGTTCCTCTCTTTTATTCTAAATTCTATCATCCTAGTGAGATTCATAAAGATCGGAATCAAATATATAATTTATGGCCTCATGATGGAGAGAGTATTGCCCAAGCATGGGGGAGAATGAAGTTATTAATGCTCAAATTTCCCGTTCATGAACTCTTGAGTAATATTGTTATCAATAATTTTTATGCAAGGCTTTCTCTTCATGATAAAGATTTATTGGATGCTCCTTGTTCTGGATCATTCACACGTATGAAGGAAGAAGCTAAATGGGATCTTCTTGACCGTATTCAAGAAAACACTGAAGGATGGGAGAACGAGAAAGGAAGAAAATCAGGTATAAATGATGATTATGAATGCATTAAATCTTTTATGGGAACCAATGATTTCTATAATGTTAGTGCTGTTTGTGGTTTTGATTCTCAAATCTTTGCAAACTGTCTTAAACCTTTTGCCTCATATATTGATATTCCTAAAAAGTATTATCACAAATACCATGCACCATATAAAGATATTGTTCCCGCTAGTAATATAGAAGTGCATGTTGTTAATCCTGTTGTTCCCGAGCCTTATGTTGAGAAAATGCCTTTCCCTGCTAAGGTGAAAGAGAACTCTATTGTGGCTAGTGTGGTTAATAAGAGTAATAATAAATCTATCGAACCTGATGAACAAGTAACTGTTGAACTTGCTGTAGCAGTAGTAAAAGATCTTGTTTGTGGAAATGTAGAGGATGAACACATTTTCTTCTGTGAGGATGCCTCTAATATTTTTTCCTATCCTCATAGACCTAAGAAAACTAGTGTTCCTGTGCTTTCTGTTAAGATTGGTGATCATTTCTATTATGGTTTGTGTGATATTGGTGCTAGTTCTAGTGCTATACGTTATGAGCTTTATAGAGAAATTATGCATGAAATTGGTTCTTGTGAGCTTGAAGATACTGGTGTGGTTATTCAACTTGTTAATAGAGAAACTATTTTTCAGATTGGTATTATTAGAGATGTGGAAGTTTTATGTGGTAAGAATAAATATCCCACTGATTTTCTAGTACTTGGTAAGGCTGCTAGTAAGACTTGTGCTATTATTTTTGGTAGACCTTTCTTGAACATTTGTGGTGCTATTATAGATTGTAAGAGGGAGAAGATTTTGACTAAATTTATGGAAAATATTATGAGTTCAATTTCTCCAAATTTGCTAGAGCACCTTATGAATCTAAATTGCCTGATGGGAATTTTAAAGTTGAACAACTTGCTTCTATTGCTCTTGCTCCTAACAATGCTTTGCAGCAATATATAGAGGACCATGAGAGTGAGGTCTTTATGGAAGAGATAAATGAGATTGACGATATTCTTCTTCGTCAACCGGTGATACTGAAACATAATTTACATGTGGAAGACTTGGGGACCACATTACCACCCAAGGAGGATCCTGTTTTTGATTTAAAACCTTTGCCTGATAATCTTAAATATGCTTATATTGATGATAATTAAATATATCATGTTATTATTAGTGCTAAATTTTCAGGTGAAGAAGAGGGAAGATTATTGGGAATTCTGAAGAAACACCATGGAGCTATTGGATATACTCTTGATGATTTGAAGGGGATTTCTCCTACTATATGTCATAATGCTACTAATTGAACCCGATGCGAATCCGGTTGTTGAACATCAACGCCGTTTAATTCCTAAGATGACGGAAGTGGTAAGAAATGAGGTATTAAAACTCCTTGATGATGGTATTATTTTTACTATTGCTGATAGTAGATGGGTGAGCCCTGTGCATTGTGTCCCTAAGAAGGGAGGAATGACTCTTGTGCCTAATGAAAAAGAAATGATCTCATTCCACAAATAGTAGTAGTTGGTTATAGAATGCGCATTGATTTTAGAAAGGTTACTAAAGTTACTAAGAAAGACCATTATACTTTACTCTTTATTAATCAAATGCTAGAGAGGTTATCTAAGAAAACTCATTTTTGCTTTCTTGATGGTTATTCTAGGTTTTCTCAGATTGCTGTTAGGAAGCAAGATCAAGAGAAAACAACCTTTACTTGTCCTTATGGTACTTATGCTTATAGACGTTTTCCTTTTGGTTTGTGTAATGCTCCTGCTACGTTTCAAACATGCATGTCTGCTATTTTTCATGGTTTTTTGTGAAGAGATTGTGGAAGTATTCATGGACGATTTCTCCGTCTATGGAACTTCTTTTTATAATTGTTTGCACAACCTTGATAAAGCTTTGCAGAGATGTGAGGAAACTAATCTTGTTCTTAATTGGGAGAAATGGCACTTTATGGTAAATGAAGGAATTGTTCTTGGACATAAAATTTCCGAAAGAGGCATTGAAGTTGACAGAGCTAAAGTGGAAGCCATAGAGAAAATACCTTGTCCTAGGGATGTTAAAGGTATTCGTAGTTTTCTTGGTCATGCTGGTTTTTATAGGAGTTTTATTAAAGATTTCTCTAAAATATCAAAGCTTCTTACTAATCTTCTTCAAAAAGATGTACCATTTGTTTTTGATGATGATTGTAAGGAAGCTTTTGAAACTTTAAAGAAGGCTTTAACTACTGCTCCTATTGTTCAACCACTTGGTTGGAATTCACCTTTTGAAATTATGTGTGATGCTAGTGATTTTGTTGTAGGTGCTGTTCTTGGACATCGCGTAGATAAGAAGTTGAATGTTATTCATTATGCTAGTAAGACTCTTGATGTTGCTCAAAAGAATTATGCTACTACTAAAAAGAGTTCTTAGCTGTAGTTTTTGCATGTGATAAGTTTAGACCTTATATTGTTGACTCAAATGTTACTATTCATACTGATAATGCTACTATTAGATACTATATGGAAAAGAAAGATGCTAAGCCTAGGCTTATTAGATGGATGTTGCTTTTACAAGATTTTGATTTGCATATTGTGGATAGGAAGGATGCTGAAAATCCTGTTGCTGATAACTTGTCTAGATTGGAAAACATTACTTTTGACCCCATTCCTGTTAATGATAGTTTTCCAAATGAAGAGTTGGATGCAATAAAGGTAAAATCCCAGGATAGTCCATGGTATGCTGATTATGCTAACTTTATTGTTTCAAAGTATTTGCCTCCAACATTTATAGCTCAACAAAGAAGAAAAATCTTCTATGATTTGAGGCATTATTTTTGGGATGACCCAAATTTATATAAAGGAGTAGATGGTATTATGAGAAGATGTGTTCCAGATCATGAACAACGTGAAATATTGAAGAAGTGCCATGGTAGTGCTTATGGAGGACATCACGCTGGAGATAGAACCGCACAGAAGGTTCTACTGTCAGGTTTCTATTGTCCTACTCTCTTTAAAGATGCACGTAAATTTATTTTATCTTGTGATGAATGTCAAAGAGTTGGTAATTTTCTAGACGTAATGAAATTCCTATGGCTTATTCTCTTGTTATTGAACCTTTTGATTGTTGGGGATTTAACTTTATGGGTCCTTTTCCTCCTTCGAATGGTTACACACATTTTCTTATTGCTGTTGATTATGTTACTAAGTGGGTAGAAGCTATACCTACAAAAAGTGCTGATGGTGAGACCTCTTTAAAAATGCTTAAAGATGTTATTTTCCCTAGGTTTGGGGTGCCTAGATATCTGACTGATGGAGGTTCTCATTTTATTCATGGTGGTTTTAGAAAAACCCTTGCTAAATATGATGTTAATCATAGAATTGCCTCAGCTTATCATCCTCAAACCAGTGGGCAAGTAAAATTATCAAATAGAGAAATTAAAACTATCTTGGAAAAGACTGTTAATAAATCTAGGAAGAATTGGTCTGATAAGTTGAATGATGCTTTATGGGCTTATAGAACTACTTATAAAAACCCTCTCGGTATGTCTCCCTATAAAATGGTTTATGGAAAAGCTTGTCACTCACCTTTAGAATTAGAACACAAAGCTTATTGGGCAGTGAAAGAACTAAATAAAGATTTTTAACTTGCTGGTAAGAAAAGAATGCTTGATTTGAATCATCTAGATGAATGGATATGTGAAGCTTATGAAAATGCTAAGGTCTTCAAAGATAAAGTTAAACAATGGCATGATTAAAGAATCCTTAAAAGAGAGTTTCATGTTTGTGAGAAAGTTCTATTGTATCGGTCTCGTCTCAGATTTTTTGCAGGAAAATTACTCTCCAGATGGGAAGGACCTTATATTATTGAAGAAGTGTATCGTTGGGGTGCAATCAAAATTGCTTCCCTCAAATATAACAATACACAAGTGGTTAATGGGCAAAGATATTTCTAGAGATTCTTATGATGAAGATGTTGATGTTATTCAAGTAATGACTCCGGAGAAGTTCATTAGCTGGAAGATTCCAGAATCTACAGAGTCTGTTTTGGAATCGGTAACAGTTTTGTTAAGAAAAAGTTCGTGGAATACCTTCCAAGTTATAAATTATTGGTTTTTGGAAAATATGAAAAATACTGAGCCGAAGAGGAGTTCGAGAAGGTGCCCGGAGGCGCCACACCACCTGGGGGCGTGGGCCCACCCCTGGCCGCGCCACCCTATGGTGTGGGCGCCCCGGAGCCCCTCTCCGACTCATTTTCGACCTGGACTTTCCTTTCTTTACGCATATTTTTGCTATATAACTCCTCGGACCCTTCGAGGTCCGTATATCATTTTCTCATCGTGTTTTGTTTCGAGCTATTTCTGCCAAGATCTTTTTTCAGTTTTAGAAGCATCATGACCTCCGCCAACAACAACGGAAAGGAGCCAATGGAAGATGATCTCCAAGGTCCCAAGCGCAAGAACATGGATCAGGGCGTCAAGAAAGAAGCAAAAAGGACGTCATCAAGCAGTGTTTATTCTTGTAACGTGCAGGGACCAAGACCATCAGTTCCGGGCCTAAGTCCCATCCCTTGAGTAGAGGAAGCTCTTCGGGTTGTAGATGAGTTTTGTAAACATTATCGATCTTTAAGTACGGAGGTAGAGATTCTTAAAGAGTGTATCACCACCACCACCGAAGAATTGATTCGTCATTGGTATTGGCACCCCCTTGGCTTGTTCCAAGCTTAGGGAGTGACATGGTATCACACCTTTATCATTCACCCTTGTTACCTTTTAGTAGAGTCATATCATGAGTAGAGAAAATATCATATAATATGGTTTGCAGTATGGAAGTATCGCTCTCTAGTTGGTTATCATTGTATCACTTGGTTTGAGTTGTCGTAATGAAATATTAATGAGAGGTTTCATCATCTACTTGCTCTACTTTATTTTAGTTTGCAATTTTTGTTATGTGGTTGATCTTGTTGTTAGTATTGGTATCAATTTTGGAGCATCAAGTTAATCTAGTTGGTTTTCGCAAACTTAGCAATGGTCAGTAGCAATAATACGTTGAGACTTAAGTAGAAAAGAGGGAGTTGCATGTAGATATATTATTCCATGATATTTCTTTCTTGTTAGCTCACAAGCTTAGTATTCTCAAATAAGTTTGTTTGTACCTTCAAGGAAGATTGCATGATTGTCTTTATCATATATGTTTTTGTTTGTTTTACCTCAATCCTTATGCTTGCTAGCCAAACACCTGTACTGAGAGGGAATGCTTCTCGTGCATCCAAACCTTGAGCCCCAAAACCTTGCCATCTGTGTCCACCATACCTACCTATATGTGGTATTTCACTGCCACTCCAAGTAAATTTCTTGTGTGCTACCTTTAAAACCTTCATAATTACACCTGTTTTGTGCCCCTGTTTTAGCTCATGAGGACGCAAATAGAGAATCTTTATCTCACTTGTTGATTGGATTTCACACCCTGGACTAGTGGCTTCATCCGCTTATCCAAATGCTAGAAGAGCTGGCAGCGGGGTTCCCAGCCCCAAATAATAATACAAATTCTGTTCACTATTTTTTTCCCTGATTTATCAGTCAAAGCATAATTGTGTAAACAAAAGATAAAGAGGGGTGACCTTCTATACCAGTTGCGTCCTTCAATGGGAGACGCTCTTGTGAAGTCTAGTTGGCTTGTGACGTACTGTATTTTCTATTTGCCATTCGTTGACATAAACATACACCTCTCTCAAAATTAGACACTCCTCCATGGTATGTGATTGTTGGTAGACACTCGAGGATTCGTTTATCCATGGTTTGTGTAAGAAAGGTTGGGAGGAGTGTCAACCATTTTATACCTCTGTTTTACAAAACATAAGCTCTAGCACATGAGTGATCCATGCTTCCCTGTGCGAAGGGCCTATATTTTACCTTTATGTTGAGTCAGTAAACCTACTTCTTTCTGTCTTCAGCAAGCATTTGAGTTATTGTGATCCATCCATCTATATGTTGATTTACTCAATCATGTTCCTTATTCTTACTTGTTTATACAAATGCTTTTATCTGTTTGAATACCACTTTGAAAGTTGCCAATGTCTACAAAGGGACAGTTATAATTGAGCACGATAAACTCTGCAATATAAGCTCTAGTATAAAGACTCTCATCGAAAGATAAGTACACTTTTAATTGTTCTCTGACCAAGAATGAAGTTTGCCTTTACCAATTTTGATTTACTTTTGCACCTTTATTGTTCCCCTGCTTGTTTCAAGTTTGATTATATGAGAGGAAGTTTCTGTCTAAAATGACTTGTTCTTTGTTAGATGTGATGCCTCTTGTCTGTATTTTATTTATCGACACCTCACTCCATAAACCTGTGGTCATGTTTAATGAGTTCAGTTTTGCTTGGGGACAAGCGAGGTCTAAACTTGGGGGGAGTTGATACTTCCATTTTGCATCACTGTTTCATATTTTTATTTTCTGTTATTCATTGATATATTTCATGTTATGATGCATAACTTATGTTATTTTATCTTATTTTGCATGTTTCATAATTTTTGGAGAATAAACACTGGAACCAGAAATCTGATAGAAAAAGCACCATCGAGATACCCTATTTCAGAAGTTCAGAAGAAGAGGAGGGACACCGGAGATGTCTTAGAAGTTCAGAGGAGGAGTCTAGCGAGAAGGGGAGCCACCAGCGGCCCACACCATGGGGTGGCACGCCTCCCTGGCCGCGCCGCCAGGTGGTGTGGCCACCCTGGCCCACCTCTGGTCGACCCCTTTCGCGTACTTGATCCCCAGGGAACCCTAAGCCCGAGAACATCATCGAAGAATTATTCCTCCACCGCCTTGGGGAAGAAAACACCAGAGAGAGATAAGCTCTCCGGCAGGAAGAAATCTGCCTAGGAAATTCCTCTCCGGAGAGGGGAAATCGTCGCCATCGTCACCGTCATCGCTCTGGGCATCATCAAGATCGTCATCATCATCATCATCACCACCAGCACCATCACCCTCATCATGCACCTTCATCCCGCTGTAACAATTAGGGGCCTCTACCGTTGTTTTGCATTAGATCCTCTCTCTGTGTGGATTACTTGTTAGTAGTTGATGCTTGTGAGATTTGTTGGTGTTAGCACTTTATGACCAGATTGTTATTATCCATTATATCATCTCTGATTATGATCGATATGATGTCTTGTGAGTAGTTAGTTTAGTTCTTGATTACATGGGAGAAGTCATGATGTTAGTAGTGAAGTTATGTTGAAGTAATATCTCGTGGTTTGGTATTTAAGTTGTGGTGCTATTCTTCTAGTGGTGTCATGTGAACGTCGACTACATGATACTTCACCTTTATGGGCCTAGGAGGATGCATTGTGTATTTGGCTACTAATTGTGGGGTTGCCGGAGTAACAGAAACCTAAACCCATGTTAGGAAACCAATGCACGAGGGAGCGTAGAATCCCAGAGCTTTAAGGTTGTGGTTAGATTTATCTTAATTACTTTCTTGTATTTGTGGATGCTTACGAGGGGTATAATCACAAGTATGTATTAGTCCTATTTGGGCGGTGAATTAGCATAGGTTCACCCACACAACACTTTGCGAACCAATTGATATTAATCAACCGTAATGAAGCGAAAGCACTTGACGAAATTCACATGTGTCCTCGAGAACGTTTGCTAATAATAAGTAGAACAATCGGCTTGTCCTTTGCTCTAAAAAGGATTGGGCCACTCGCTGCAATATTATTTACTGCACTTTATTTACTCGCACTTTATTTATCTTCTATATCAAAAACCTCCAAAAACCCGTTTGCTAGTGTTTACAGTGAATCCTCTATCCAACCTGCTTGTCAACAACTTCTGCTCCTTGTTGGGTTCGACACACTTATTTATCGAAAGTACTACGATACACCTCCTATACTTGTGGGTCATCACATCTCATCACATCATTCTTCTCTCCCTACACTTGAAAACTTCTTCCACCTAAAACTTCTTCACAATCTTCATTAGCAACGTTAGTGTAATCAAAATAATAAATCCATTTGGTTCGGTTTCAACACAAGTCTCACACTTCAATTATAACATTAGATACTGTCACAACTTATTATAAATCACTCCCTTTCAAAGGAATGCTAGGAAATAGAACAAGTGTTGGGCAAACAAATTGCATTATCCCTTTCAAAGGAAACTTTCTTTAGTTTCCCACTTTTTTTTATTTGAGCAACATAAGATATTTGGAAAACATCATCTTTACCGACTGATATGTTTTCACAAATTTCTGCCAATATTTGCATTTGTGTCTTAATCTCTTTCATTTGGTGACAGTATCTAATGTTGGGTTCACAAGTTCACTAGTGTAAAATCTCCAAACAATAGAACAAGTGAGAGATTTAAAATAAGTTATGACAATGTCCCTTTCAAATTCATGTTAGACCTGGGTTCACATGTTCACTAGTGGAAAATCTCCAAACAATAGAACAAGTGTTGGGTAAAGAAATTACAGCTAGGCAATTGACAAATCATGGGGCATAACAATGCTATTATGACGAGATAAAGTTCACGAGTTCTAACATGGTAGGCATTACGTCAAGGCATATATATACATATATATATATATATAAATATATAATAGTCCCCCTCAATACATCTTTCCAGCAAATCTCTCAGGTATTAAGTTGTAGCAACGAAGTGATTGCTTTGGTTCAAGAGACAATTGCATTAAATAAAATACGTAGTGTAAGAAATTATTCTCATCCGTAGAGAAGAGAACCGCAGTTTTCTCCCTATTTGCAACAACACATCCTCCACCCGCACGTTTCTGTCCCCCAAGTGCAGGCAATAAGGAGGCATTAACCCACTATCTAGCATAAATACTCCCTCTTGGAGATGCATACAACTATGTGGTCAACATAATTATACACATCGGAGGGCATGCAAGAACATATTAACACACTCTAATGATATAAGTGAAGAATCTCATATAATGATATGAACAAAATAATCATAATTTCATGGTTCATCGGATCCCAGCAAACACAACACATAGCATTACATCAGATGGATCTCTATCATGTGAGGTACCTCAAGAGACCGTCGTATTTATCAACAAGGGGGAGAGAGTACCAACTAGCTACCGCTATGAACCCATGGTCTACGGGGAACAACTCACGAAGCATCACAGAGGAAGAACGGTTGATGAAGATATCACCAGGGGAACTTCCCCATCCCGGCAGGGTGCCGGAACCGAAACTTATGTCCCTCAAAGTAGAGTTTTCGATGGCGGCGTTGCTCAGATGCGCATCTGAAAGAATCATCAACTGTTCCCCTTTTTTAGGTCACGGGTGAATTTATGAGCATAGGGGGGCGTGAGATGGTGGCCGAGGCTCCCAAGGGCCTTCTAGGTGCGGCCTAGAGGATGGCCGGGTCTTGCGCCCCATCTTGGGTTTTCCTTATGGGTCCTGGAATTTTCCAGGGAGTAAAAAATCCACAAAAAATTTCAGCTCAATCAGAGCAGTTTGATTTTTGACCTATTTCTACAACGCCCCGAAAAATAAACATGAACATGCACTGGGGAATCTTGTGAATAGGTTAGTCCAATAAATGATATAAAACGAAGGAAAACATAGGGAAAATATGTAGAAAACAAGCATGGAGCATCAAAAAATTATTGATACGTTTGGGACGTATCAAAGATGAAGATCCTACATGGAATAAGACATGTATAAGAGTTATATCATCACTATTGACATAGTTCCAGCAAAATTCATTTAGTATTGATGCTCTTAATTGCACTAGTGGCAGGTACTTTGGAAGGAGTAAATGCTGGAAAGAATAGGATGTTATGGAATGACGTAACAAATGCACTTGGAGTGTAGTTGGTTATCTGATGAAGTCCTAAGTCAATAAAGAGGATCAACACCAGGAATTAGAAATAATAGTTATTTGAGTTTGATCATTGTATAATGAATATTTTATATTTGTGAACCTTGTTGAGTTCGAATTATAAAACATGTGTGGAAATTCCTAGCTTAGGAATTCAAAGTTTCTCATCTTCTTTATTGTAGTATGTTAATTAGTTTTATTATTAAGTCTTGGATATTTTGATTCAAATTATTACTCAAGTTTGAGTAATAGTTTTTATGGATTGCTAAATAAATTAGAGATAAGTCTTTTATTTGATTTATCAAGGTTGAAAGACTAATTCCAAAATATTTAATATGGCTAAAATTCATTAAGTGTTAGGCACTTGCGAATTTTGAAAATCACATAAGTCATGGATAGTTTCTCAATTTCCTTAATTCCATTGATGATTCAATATGATAAGCTAATCATATTGATGAAGTGGAATAGATAAAATAATTGAAGTTTCAACGTTTCATAAAACTCAGTGGGAGTATTTTGAATAAAAAACTGAGATCAAAGAAATTTGATTGGAGTAGAAAAGGACATAATATTAATTATAACATGGTTGACAAAGAATATTTTCTTAGTCTAAATTACTCATGATAAATTTTGAGAGATTTATAGTGAATACAAAGTCTTTATGAGACAAGGATTTAAGCAATGCTATAATTGTCAAATGTATTTGTGTATTAAGTGATATCATGAAAGGAAAATAATTCTCATCCCGCTAAAGAAAATTATTTTGTTAAGGTTTGAACTATGTCATTAATTAACTTAGAGTTATTTTAGTGATAGTTCCTACTAATCAGTATTGCTCAAGAATGATGCATAAATGACTAAAATATTTTGCATAAAACCAATAAGTTTATTGGTAATAAATTTCCACTGTTAACTCTAAGCATTTTAAACACATTGGATTAAGGATAAAAGTCTCTTCTCATGAAAGAGATATGGAAAATTTATTAAGTTGGGATTTTGAATATTTTTTTTGAAACCTTTGATTTTGAATTTTTGGAGAAGGATTGGATGAAAGGGGCAACATGCAAATGTTTCCAATTCATCACCTTGTCCAGGAATTTACATATGAGATACATAAAGTTCAAACTTGAATTTGATGTAATGTTCACTTTGTGATATAGTCATCAAAATTCTAAGATAATGACCACAATGTGCAAGACAAAAAAACATGATAATAGCACTCATAAAATATGTGGTATTGGATTATCATATAGATCCATGTTAAAGAAGATATTCGACTTTGACTCCAAGATTATATCTTGAGAGTAAGTTGGAGTGATTTTAAAATCACAAGGAATATGAATATTTTCGCAAGGAAAACAGATATGAATATTTTATATTCATAAAGCTAGTATTGATAAAAATATTTTATCAAGTACGAATAAATGATAATGATGATTTGAAAACTTATCATATTAATTACTTGGTACTGTTATTAGATCAATTAACAAATTATTTGCTACGTGTAATCAAAGTTTGGACTATTGGAGTAATGTGAAATATTACAAGTATGAGTATTTAGTAATTCGTGTTAATGAAACATGAAGAACTTCTTTTTTGTTATATAAAATGAAGGGACTTAAAACTCAGTGGGAGTTGATTATGATCTTTTAGTTTGTCTAGGCCTAATTAAAATAAAGATACCTCATGCAAAAGAATTAACAAGTTTTAAATGCAATATCAGAAAGTGTCTTATTAAATTCAAGATCTATGGGATAGATTGAGAAATTTAATGAACATGAACATGATGTGTGTGCTAAGTGTAAATCTGAAAGGAATTGCAAATTACATTGAGATAAAATATTTTGTCTATAAAAGAAAAATGACATGATATTTTGCAATAGACATGGCCTTCATAGTCATTGGTGAGCAAAATATAAAGGGTTGATGTCAAACCATAATATTTTGTGTTTTGACCAATCTCATAGTCATAAAAGGAAAGCACACGAGAACTGGTAGATTTATGTTGACTAAAATTGTTTTAGTCAATCCGGTATAAAGGAGAAAGACTTAAGTAAAAAAAATTCTTATGAAATCAATTGTTTGTGATAAAACCAAGAGATATTATGGTGAGACGTTTCCCGCGGAAATATTCAACGGTAATATTACAAGGTATAAAACAACTCGGTAGCATTTTGTATAGCTAAAAATAATATTGTGGGAAGTATTCATATATGTATTTGTGGTAGAATTACAAAATCAAATCTTTATTGATTTTAACTCAAATTATGATTCTTTAATTGATAATATTGTATGTTATATAATCATCAACCTTGGAGTATTATGAGTGCATTCTATAATATATTTCTATGGATAGTTGCATCTCAATGTTAGACAGTGTTGATTGCAAGTTATTGGATAAAATTCGTTCGACTTAGTGAGGTTTCAAACGATGGTATGATAATTCATTCAGAAACGCCTGAATTATTAATATTGTCATGGAACCGCGTTTACATAAATTCAATTCTGAATATATTCAAACACAAGTTTATCCCACGTTGATTAGATTAAAAGGTGAAAGCCGGAAGTCTAAGGTACTACATGCATAGTGTGAGCAACACTAGAATTCCATAGGTGATATGTCATCATACTAACTAAAATATAAATTAACTCTAGCGCAAGTGGGAGACTGTTGGAGGTATGCCCTAGAGACAATACTATTCAGTTAATTTTCTGTCTCCAAGTTCAGAATTAAGTTTATGTCATCATGCTACAACTTCTATAGCACTTGAAAAGTGAGTTCTCAAAGGAACATCTTTGTGCGGGTGTGAAGACATAAACAAACAAGAGTTCCTAATCTTCTCCCTAAGATTAGCTTGTGTTTTGTGATATGATCACATTTTCCTAATCATGGACTTAGAAGAAAGTCTAGCAAAACATAAGAGTTTATTTTAGGGTAACAATACTACTGAACCAATCGAAGTGTAAGTTTTTTCTAAAAGAGACTAAACAATCATAATGTATTTAGCATATACATATGAAGTTAACATTGACTATAAGTACTATACTATGAGAATATCTAGTGACTGGACGATCGAAAGTTATACTTGGGATATCATTAACTGTCTTGTCGTACCTGGGAGTGATATCTGGGTATGACCTAGAAAGTGTAATGGAACTGAGATTGTTCAAGACTAGTACTTAAATCCTCTAGAACGATATCGGTAAACAAGTTTTATGTGTTATGATCAACGAGTCTGATTGTCGGATATATACCAAATAGGGGTATAGAAGATGGTAGGCCAAGTGCCGGATTACCAGGGTGGCCTAAGTGGTAGTGGGCTTAGGTCCATTAGGCGGCCCAGTAATCCGACGCGCAGAAACCGGATTCTAGAAGAACCCGGATCACAGCCCATGTGATCTGGCTTGGAGAAGAAGACGGATTCCTTGCTTTGCAAGTTACAAGTTACCGTAGTTTTCTAGTTTTCCTATTCTGTAAGACCTAATCCGGCTATTATATAAAGCCGGACGGGAGATAAACAAAACAAGGAACAAAAACAGAGAAGCTCTACGCCAACTCGCCGAGAAGCTCATCCTCGCCGAGTGGTTTAGATCTAAAACCCTCACATTGTAACCCTGTTTAAGGGCTTTAGTCCCAATTAGTGAGAAGTGCAGGAGTAGGCACGTCGTACTGTCGCGACGTACCGAACCTGGGTAAAATCCCGTGTTTTGTGTTACCACGCTATCCCGTTACCCCACGTCTCTACCGTAGTCTCACGGCACCCCCGTCTATGAAAACTACTACGATGTCTCGACAGTTGGCGCCCACCGTGGGGCATGTGACGTCAGGCGTAAGATTCCGATCTGGGATACTTGGCGGAATCGGAAGATCAATCACTGTCGAAAGCTTGGAGTTTGACAACGACGTCGGGCGCTTCCTCGACAATGGATCCTACATACCGGCGCAAAACCACTTGGTAAGTGCCTGCGTGCTACCGATAGGATCTGCTAACATCTTTATCGGACTAACTGCAGAAGCAATGGGGTTTTGCGGTGGAAGCAAATTTATCCCACCCGCCCTATACCCAGTCGAAGATGACTATGATGCCGGATTCTGCTCAGATCGCTGACACAAAAGTGATACACACTTTATCGGCATGGTGCAATCCGAAATCGCCGAAAACACAGATGATGGAAATCCCATGCAAGAGGCAGATAACAACGCACCCGTCATGGAGACGGAAGATCAAACACCCGTCACAGAGGCGTAAGATCCGACATCCGTCAACAAGACGATGAACTCGGAAGCAGAATCCGTGCTTGCCGCCATTGAGGCGAGGTTGGAGTCGGAAACCGGATCGGATAACTTCGACTCTGAAGACGAAGATGAGGACGCCTTCGTAAGAAAGGTTAAATCCTTTCAAGAGGGATTCCATGAAGTCTTAATGGCGAAACCGGCTGATACCACGGACGCCGGCAGCCAGGAAAGCCCTAAAACCCCTCCGCCAGTGGAAGAGAGAGAAGACGGAGAAACTTCTCCGATATTCCCCAGTGTCAAGGAGATGACAGAAGATGAGCCTGTCAAAAAACCTCCCTCTTCCAAGAAAAAGCACCGTGCTTCTAAAAAACTCCAATACAAAATCCGGAAGAAAAAATCAGCTGATCTCGCTGATGAAAACCTGGAAGTTGGAGATGTTAGCGGAACAAAGCCGGCGGAGAAGAAATCTAAGGAAATCACTGCTCCGCCAATGACGGAACAGGAAGAGCAAGAGCTATTGCAAACACCAGTGGGACCAGATGAACCCCCTGAGATGCTGGAAGCCAGGAGACAAGCTTTCCAACGGCAACAGCAACATCTACTCAGATCTCGGCAACATCTCCAACAAACCCATAATGACATCAAAGTCATGAAGGAAGAAATAGAGGAGTACGAGAGAAAGAATAGATCCGCGTTAAAACCTACTAGGTTACCCGGAATCGCAAGACCGGAAGAACTGCCGCCAAAAGAAAGGTTCCATAACCCATCTTGGCAAAAGCAGGTAAACGGCAAAGATGCCAAGGGCGAACCAATATACAAGACCGCAGCAGAAAACGCGGAAGCGGCGTTCGCGATTCTTAGCAACGATCTGTATTCCAACGGGGAAAAACTCCAAGGGGTGTATGCTTTCCTAGGAAAAGCATTGCAACAACAACAGCGCGCTCAAGAGCGATCAGGGAGGTTGCATGACAACTCCGCCCTATGCAAGACAGCTACTTGCGCCGCTGGAGCACCTGGACCGGATGAACCCGGGGATTCAGACAACTCAAAAGATAAAAAGGAGGATCCGAGAAAAGACAAGAAAAACCCCGACAACCGGGATGCAGCGTCTAGGACCAGATCCCATCTCCCGAAAGATGGGTATAAACCCCATGATCGGGAAGACAAGCACCGGAAAGACGGCAAAATAATGCCACCTCCGAGAAACCCAGCTGAGAAAGCTGGAAGACACGATACACCTCACAGGCGTGAGAGATCCCGGACACCGCCTAAGGACAAAGAAAGGCACAGGAGTAGAACTCCGCCTAATCCAAAAGGGCGTGATCACGGAAGAGATAGAAACAATCCCGGAAAAGCGCGTTCGCGCAACAATGGAAGAGAAAGGAGCAGATCCCCTTCTGTCCATTCAGCCGGAAGATATTCTGCACACATTGACAGAGCAGAAAAAGATGATCTATACTTTGGTCCCAAGTGTTTTACTGACAGGATCCGAAGAATAACGTTGCATTCCGGCTTTGCCAAAGTCGGTCCAACGTACTAGAAATACACCGGCAGCACAAACCCGGATACCTGGCTCTCGGATTACTATACAGCCGTCCAGATCAACAATGGGACAGACTTGGAAGCTGTCAAGTTTCTTCCCCTAATGCTGCTGGACGGAGCCAGAGATTGGATCAATGGATTACCGTCACGAACAGTCGACAGCTGGGACGATATGGCTAGAGTATTTACTCAGCATTTCCGGGGAACATACAAACGCCCGAATAGCATCAACCAGCTAAACCGTTGCACGCAATTTGAGGATGAACCATACGTGGATTTCATCTCCAGATGGACAACAATGAAGAATAGTTGCTCTGGAGTAACTGACGTACAAGCAATGCATGCTTTCGTCAATGTCCTAAAACCCGGACTTGTACCGTTCATGGTTGGTTCCAAAAAGCACAAGGATCTCGGATCCATGCTTACAACCGCCAATGAGCATGCCGCAGCCGAGGATGACATCAGAGCAAGAGGAGGCAATATTGAATCATTGATACTCGCCAAGAAAACCCCTCGCTCTGACAAAAAAGCCACTCCAGAAACAACGACGAAGCCCAAAGAGGTGAACATAGCCTTTGGAGGAGAAAAGGGAAATAAGTGGAAAGGACGCAACCCAGATCCAATCAATTACACTCCAGAGGAGTGGGAAAGGATTAAGTCGGAACCTTGCGTTCACCACTCGCAATTTGGGAAACCCACCCATACAAACGCGCAATGCCGGCTGAATAAGCACATGAAAGGCACTGCAGGATCCGAAAATAAAGGGAAGGGTTCCAAAAGGAAACCAGCCAAACAAAAGCCAGAAGCTGACAAAGAAGACAGTGAATCGGACACTGACGAAAAAATCCAGGAACAACAGCGTAAAGGCGAACCCAAGTTTCCGAGAGTTGATGGAGAAGCAATGCTAACTTTCTTAGCAACCCCATCAGCAAAGGTGGCAAAAAGAACACTTCGAGAAATAAACGCGGTTGTTCCGGCAACTCCGAAATTCTTGAAGTACTCCAACACACCGATAGTCTGGGATCAGTCTGATCATCCCGGAAATATCCCTGAACTCGGCACACAAGCTCTTGTTGTAAGCCCTATTGTTCAAAATACTAGGCTAAGAAGAGTGCTGATGGATGGAGGATCCAGCATTAATATAATGTACCTGGATACACTGAAGCACCTGAAGATTTCCGAGTCTCAGCTCAACTACAGCAATATACGCTTCCATGGTATTGTCCCTGGCAGGCAAGCACGATCCCTAGGAGAAATTTCCCTAGATGTCACCTTCGGAGATAAAGATCACTTCCGGCAGGAAAAAGTATCCTTCGAGGTAGTGCCGTTTGAAAGCGTGTATCACGCAATACTCGGACGTCCAGCTTTCGCCAAATTCATGGCAAGATCCTGTTATATTTATAACAAGCTGAAGATGCCAGGACCCAAGGGAGGAGTAATCACTATAGCTGGTGATTTTAAGCTGGCAAATGAGTTGGAGAAAGAAAACACCCTTTGCGCTCAGAGAGTTATAGCAAAGGAAGAACTGAAGGAATTAGCCAAGGAGGTATCGCCGTCAGAAATGCCGGCAGGAAAAGAAACTTGGAAGCCAACAGACAGCTTCAAGGCATCCGAGAATACAAGACAGGTAATCCTAGATCCCAAAGATCCGACAAAATTTGTCGTCGTAGGGACTGGGATGACTGACAAATAGGAAGGCGAGCTCATCGAGTTCCTCCGTGAGAACTGGGATATTTTTGCCTGGTGTCCAGCGGACATGCCAGGTGTACCCAGGGAACTTGCTGAGCACCAACTTAAGGTTATTCCTGGATCAAAACCCGTCAAACAAGGTCTCCGTCGATTTGACGGAAGAAGACGGAAGGCTATTGGCAAGGAAATTATCCGGCTTTTAGCAGCGGATTTCATCAAGGAAGTGATCCATACTGACTGGTCCGCCAATCCGGTATTAGTACCGAAGAAAGACACTACTGCTCTTAGAATGTGTATAGATTACACAGGCTTGAACAAATTGTGTCCGAAAGATAGGTTCGCATTACCACGAATCGATCAAATAATAGATGCCACAGCAGGCTCTAAGCTTTTGTGCTTTTTGGATGCATACTCCGGGTACCACCAAATACGCATGAAAAAGGAAGATCAAATTAAGACTTCTTTCATAACCCCATATGGGACGTATTATTACGTAACCATGCCGTTTGGCCTGAAGAACGCAGGTGCAACCTACCAGCGTTGCATGCAACGTTGTTTGCATAGTCAGATTGGAAAATATGTCCATGTTTACGTGGACGATATTGCTGTCGTAACCAAGGAAAAAGATACACTCCTTGAGGATTTGCGAGAAACTTTCGAAAACTTACGCACCTACAAGATGAAGTTGAATCCATCTAAGTGCGTATTCGGGGTTCCCTCAGGAAAACTTCTGGGTTTCATCGTTTCTCACAGAGGAATAGAAGTTAACCCGGAAAAGATCAAGGCAATCTTGAACATCACAAAACCTACCTGCGTCAAAGATGTCCAAAGATTGACGGGTTCCGCAGCTGCCGTTAGCAGATTTCTTAGTCGGCTGGGGGATAAAGCATTACCACTCTACAAGCTGCTGAAAAAATCCGACAAGTTCGAATGGACAGAAGAGGCCGATGCGGCGCTGACTCGGTTGAAGGAAACCTTGATGAAAGCTCCGATTTTGGCATCCCCAAAAGACGAAGAGCCCATGTTATTGTACCTTACGGCTACAAATCGGGTTATTAGTGCGGTAATCGTTGTGGAACGGTCAAAGGAAGAACAAAGCATACCAGACCAACATCCGGTATATTACATAAGCGAAGTTTTTTCCGAGTCAAAACAAAGGTACCCACACTACCAGAAACTGGCGTATGGTGTATTTTTCGCATCTAGAAAACTACGCCATTACTTCCAAGGGCATTCCATAACAGTGGTTAGTAAAGCACCACTAGGGGACATTATAAACAATGCAGAGGCAACCGGCCGAGTAGCCAAATGGGGCATTGAGCTGGCAGCCTTCGACATTAAGTACCAGCCAAGGACGGCCATAAAATCCCAGGTTTTGGCAGATTTTGTTGCCGACTGGACAGAAGCAATGGAAAAAACACCAATGCCGAAGGCCGAGTACTGGATCATGCACTTTGACGGATCCAAGATGAAGGAAGGAGCTGGGGCTGGCGTAGTCTTAAAATCTCCTAAGGGAGACACAATGGAGTACGTGTTGCAAATACACTTCAACGCCAGTAATAACGTGGCAGAATACGAAGCTTTGCTTCACGGCTTGCATATCGCAAAAGAAATAGGAGTGAAGCGCATCCTGTGCTATGGCGACTCGGATTTGGTGCAGCATCAGCTCAACCAAACCTGGGACGCAAAAAGCCCTATAATGGCCGAATATCGGAGAACGGTAGACGAGTTCGCCATCTGTTTCTTTGGATTCGAGGTCCTTCACATCAAAAGGGAGGAAAACTGGAACGCGGATGCGCTAGCCCGCATGGGATCAGAAAGGGTAAAAACCTTACCGCCAGGAGTATTCGTTCAGCACTTACATGAGCCATCCATAAAAGGTGGAGACGTTGATTACCCTCTGGCGTCTGAATCGATTGAAGTCATGATCGTTAAACCGGACTGGACAATTCCGTACTTAAACTTCTTAGTCAATCAGAAGTACCCGGAAGGAGCAGACGAAGTCTTGCAAAGACAAATACAGCGTCGATGCAAAGGATACACAGTAATTGACGACTGCTTATATAAACGCGGTATTTCTGGAATTTTTCAGCGGTGCATCTCACCAGAAGAAGGAAGAGAAATACTGGAAGAAATCCACGCCGGCGATTGCGGACATCATGCTCAATCAAAAAGCATAGTCAAAAAAGCATTCCGCGCGGGTTTTTTCTGGCTAACAGCCAAGACAGATGCCGAGCATATAGTTAATACATGTGCAGGATGTCAATATTACGCTAAGCAGACCAATTTGCCGGCCCAAGCACATAAATCTATCCCCATTACGTGGCCGTTTGCGGTCTGGGGGCTAGATATGATGGGACCTTTCAAAACCGCAAGAGGCGGACTTACTCATTTGCTAGTAGCAGTGGATAAGTACACCAAATGGGTGGAGGCCAAACCCATCAAAAAGCTGGATGGTGCAACTGCTAGAAATTTCATCATCGACTTGGTGATGAGATACGGTGTGCCACACAGCATAATAACCGACAACGGGACAAATTTCTCCATCGGAGAGTTGGCAAGATACTGCCGACAAACGGGAATTCACCTAGATCTTGTTGGGGCGCGTAAAGATAAACGAAAACTTTTCCTACGCGGTACTCCCAAGATCTAGCCGAGGTAGAAGGCCACGAGTATTACCACTAGACGCGCAGGTGCGGATTATCGGTGTAGCGCGTCGGGTCGGGGCAGTGCAGTCCCACGATCCGGTCCGGCCGATCCAATCCCTCGAGCGTCGAAGTGCTGAACGTACATCACCTCTGCCGGTATCCACACGTACGAGGAGGAGCTCCGACGGCGGACTGCTAGGTCCGGTGCGGCGGCTGGACTGAGTGGGGCTAGGGTTCCCAACGCATGGGAGAGTGGACTAACGTGCCCGTTGGGCAACCTGCGCCCCTCTTTATATAGCGTATGGTAATGGGCTGCACAACACTTGTGGCCCATTCCCTCTGTGAGTCCGACTCACTAACTCAGTCCATTTCCGGTTCGGGTCCAACCCAACCAATACTTGCTCCCGCTCTTAAGTGTGCGACCCTGCAGGCTCATGGCGACTTGGACACGATTGGAGTCCAACTCCCAATCGATCAATCGGTAGCGGCTCCTAGCAGAACGTGCCGACTCCCAAGTACCATTGAGTCATGACGACATACCTTTCAATGTGATATTCATCTTAGTCCTTTTTGCCTCACGATATACCTTGTCGAGCTATAGGCGATTTATCGTCATCCCTTAAATAGCTCAACTCTCTTCTCGATCCGTGATATGTGATTCATCTGACTAACTCTTAGTCAATCGACACAGTTAACACTTAACTGAGTCGCGCATGGCCATGCTTCCTGAATCATATCACTCGAGAGGGCCCAGAGAATATCTCTCCATTAGGAGGGGCAAAATCCCATCTTGATTATCCACATCACGCAGCTTGCTTCTCATTCGACCCGAACTCTGCCTTTATAGTTGCCTTGTCACAGAACAACGTTTGACAGAACCTAAGTCGGTGATCCACAACTCGGATTGTGCGACAACCTCAGGTCTAAGGATTACATTGATTGAGACATGCAAATGACGACTTGATCGTTGCATCTCAATGTGTGTCAGTCCGACTTGCTAAACTCTTTAGCCAAATCCGTGAACATTGGAATGGCATCACCATGCCCATGACAAGTGGAACCGTGTCATCAGCCAACACTCACATTAGTCTAGGGTGTGTGTCCAGCACAACCTTAACGACCAAGGACAATTAGTATGAACAACATGAATACATGGTTCCACAATCGAATCACATATTCAATGACATATATCAGATGTTCAAACCAAAGGACAACTTAATAACTTTATGAATACATTGGGAATTACATCATCTATGATTGCCTCTAGGGAATATTCCCAATAGTCTCCCACTTGCACTAGAGTCAATCATCTTGGCATCATATGCCTAGGCATCTAGTGCCCATACCTCTCGTGTGCGCCTCATGCTTAGGCTGTGGTAGCGCCTTTGTCAACGGATCTGCAATGTTTGCATCCGTGTGTACTTTGCACAACTTGGTATCACCTTGTTCGACAAACTGGCGAATGAGGTGGTACCGCATGAGTATATGTTTGTTCTTCTGGTGTTGTCTAGGTTCCTTGGCTTGTGCGATAGCACCATTGTTGTCACAATATACGTCCAAAGGATTGGACGCGCCCTGAACCACACCAAGATCCATCAGGAGGTTCCTGATCCAAACAGCTTCCTTTGCCGCCTCTGAGGCAGCAATATACTCAGCCTCTGTTGTAGATGCAGACACCGTATCTTGCTTGGAACTCTTCCAGCTCACAGCCCCTCCGTTCATCACGAACACGTATCCAGATTGCGAACGAGAATCATCCGAGTCGGTGAGATAACTCGCATCCGTGTAACCCTTTACACTGAATTCCTCATCACCTCCATAAACTAGGAACATTTCCTTAGTATTTCTCAAATACTTAAGAATGTTTTTAACCGCTGCCCAGTGGGCTTTGCCAGGGTCAGCCTGGTATCTGCTCGTAACACTTAGAGCATAGGAAACATCTGGCCTAGTACAAATCATGGCATACATGATGGATCCGATTGCCGAAGCATACGGAATCACACTCATCTGACTTCGCTCATCAGTCGTCGAAGGACACTGAGTCTTGCTAAGTTTTATGCCATGGGACATCGGTAAGAATCCCTTCTTGGATTCTTCCATTTTGAATTTCTTCAAAACCTTGTCCAGATAAGTACTCTGACTCAATCCAATGAGCCGCCTTGATCTATCTCTATAGATCCTGATTCCTAATATGTAAGTTGCCTCACCCAAATCCTTCATTGAGAAACTCCTTTCCAACGACTCTTTGGTTTCTTGCAACATCATGACATCATTTCCAATCAGTAATATGTCATCCACATATAAGATTAGAAAATTTACTTTGCTCCCACTAAACTTCTTGTATAAACAAGAATCATGATCGCTCTTGATGAAGCCAAACGATTTGACTACCTCATCAAAACGAATGTTCCAACTCCGAGATGCTTGCTTCAACCCATAAATGGATTTCTGAAGTTTGCATACCTTGTCAGCATTAGCTGGATCGACAAAACCTTCGGGCTGTATCATATACACGTCCTCAGTTAAATTTCCATTCAGGAAAGCCGTCTTGACATCCATCTGCCATATCTCATAGTCGAAATAGGCTGCTATGGCTAACATGATCCGAATTGATTTAAGCATCGCTACGGGCGAGAAAGTCTCGTCGTAGTCAACTCCTTGAACTTGTCGGAACCCCTTCGCGACAACTCGTGCTTTATAGACGGAAATATTTCCATCCATATCAATTTTCTTCTTAAAGACCCATTTACACTCGACGGGTCTTGCACCGTCAGGCAGATCAACCAAATTCCAAACTTGGTTTTCATCCATGGACTTTAACTCGGATCTCATGGCTCCTAGCCATGACTCGGAATCAGATCCCACCATCGCTTCCGAATAAGTTGCCGGCTCATTACTGTCTAACAGTAAAACATCTCGAGCACTCTGTAATCTGGCAGATCTCCGTGGTTCAGGTGCTGTTACCGGTGTAGGTACCACGACCAGCTCAGCCTCCAAGGCGTTCGCCGACTCGCCCCTAGCCGGTTCCTCTCGAATTTCTTCGAGTTGCACTGTGCTCCCACTGACTTCCCTACCGAGAAACTCTTTCTCAAGGAAGACACCATTCCGAGCGACAAACACTTTGCCCTCTTCCCGGTTGTAGAAGTAGTACCCCAAGGTTTCCCTCGGATACCCCACGAAAATACACTTATCCGACTTGGGCGTGAGCTTGTCCGACTGAAGTCGCTTGACAAATGCTTCACAACCCCAAATCTTAAGAAAAGACAAACTTGGCTTCTTGCCCGTCCACATCTCATGTGGTGTCTTCTCTACTTACTTTGATGGTACTCTGTTTAGTGTGAAAGCTGCAGTTTCTAGACAATAACCCCAAAATGATAAAGGTAGATCTGTCCGACTCATCATTGATCGTACCATGTCCAACAAGGTCCAATTTCTCCGTTCCGATACACCGTTTCTCTGCGGTGTACCCGGCGGAGTGAGTTGAGGAACTATTCCACAACTCTTTAGATGGTCATCAAACTCATGGCTCATGTACTCGCCCCCACGGTCCGACCGTAGAAACTTTATTTTCTTGCCGAGTTGATTTTGTACCTCACTCTGGAATTCCTTGAACTTTTCAAAGGCTTCCGACTTGTGTTTCATTAAATAGATATATCCATACCTACTCAAATCATCAGTGAAGGTAATGAAGTACTCATAACCACCTCTAGCTGTCGTGCTCATTGGTCCACATACATCACTATGTATTAGTTCCAACAAGTCGGACGCCCTTTCACAACTCCTTGCAAAAGGTGTCTTGGTCATCTTGTCTAGTAGGCATGATTCGCATGTCTCGAATGACTCTAAGTCAAACGAAGTTAGAAGTCCATCATCATGGAGCTTCTTCATGCGCTTCCAACTTATATGACCAAGCCGACAGTGCCAAAAGTAAGTCATATTCAGATCATTTGGTTTCAACCTTTTAACATTTATGTTATAGACCGATTCACTATCAAGATTTAAAATAAATAACCCGTTCTGAACGGGTGCAAAGCCATGAAACATATCTTTCAAATATAAAGAACAACCATTATTCTTAATATTCGACTCATAACCTTGTCTCATCAAACATGAGGCGGAAATAATGTTTCGACTAAGCGCTGGAACATAATAACAATTATTTAGTTCCAAAATAAATCCTGAAGGTAAATGAAGTTGCATCGTGCCGACTTCCAACGCAGCGACTCTCGCCTTGTTGCCGACCCGAATATCAACCTCTCCTCTTGCCACGCTCCTAGTTCTTACCAGTCCCTGCAACGAGTTGCATATGTGAATAACTGATCCGGTATCATATACCCAAGAACTATTAGGCGCATCAGCAAGATAAATGTCTATAACATTGCACACAAGCGTACCTGAGTTGGAAGTCACACCTCCACTCTTGGCTCTGTCAGCCAAATACTTGGTGCAGTTCCTCTTCCAGTGGCCATCTTGCTTGCAATAGAAGCAGTTGGCTCCGGCTGTAGGAGAAGGTTTAGTCCTTGAGGGAGCACTCTGGACAGGGCCATGGGTGCTACCTCCTGACTTATCCTTCTTCTTCTTAGTCCAAGAACTCTTCTTGAACTTAGCCTTATTCTGCACCATCAACACTTGACTGGTGCCTTTCTTGATATCAGCCTCTGCCGTTTTGAGCATCCCATGTAATTCAGTGATACTCTTATCCATACCATGCATATGGTAGTTCGAGATGAACGGACCATACGCACTAGGAAGAGAGTTCAGAATTATATCAGTAGCGAACTCTTCGTTAATGGGGAAGCCCAGCCGATCCAAAGACTGTATGTAACCAATCATCTTGATTACATGCGGACTCAGTGGATCGCCGTCTTTCAGCTTACAGCCAAGCAAAGCTTGAGAGACTTGATACCTCTCAGTCTTTGCTTGAGCCTGGAACATACTTTTGAGGCTTTCGATCATATCGTAGGCCTCAACATTCTCGAACTGCTGCTGCAAGTCCGGTTCCATGTGTGCAAGCATAAGACAGCTAATCTCCGTAGACTCATCTCTAGCCTTACGGTAGGCATTCATGACAGCGACAGTCGCATCGTCATCAGGCTCATCTGGAAGTGGAGTTTCTAGAACATGTTCTTTCTTGTCATGCTTGAGGACTATCCTCAGATTACGATACCAGTTGGTGAAATTAGTTCCATTAAGCTTATCTTTCTCTAGGATTGACCTCAACGCAAACGCGGACAACTGAGGAAGGTTGCTAGGTGCCATTGATCTACAACAGAAAATACGCAAAAACACTTAAGACATGTATTCATAAAAGAGCAGGCATATTAAACGCTTTAATACTTATGCTCCCACTAGAACCAACATCCCTCCGATGGTTGCTAAGTGATTCAGGACCCTAAATAAGCAAGTCGACTAGTGAGCTTTAGCATCACCGCTAGCCGTCAAGTGATCTAGGTAGGCAACACCTTGCCAATCGTATCTCTATACGACTCCTGTTAGTTGGGTGACATCACATGCCCCGGCTCCCAACCTACCTCGCCCCGAGCCCCACAACCGTTGTGATGGACTCGTCTAGATTACCAAGTGCTTCTGCCTGTAAGAGTCCGACTCAAACCCACCTAACCGGAAAGAATTGGTAGCACCTCAATTTTATGAGCCCACTACCAAGAATGTCCGACTTGTGATGGTGCAGCACTGGCGGGGCGACCGACTAGACCTTCTTTGAGGGATTAAAGAATCTACCAACTATCTAAATAGAGGTAAATAGAGACATAACAATAACACAAATAAAGCAATTATAATGTGAAATGGTATGGCTCTCTTCATGGTGATCTCCATCTCCACGAAGCTTGCAAGTCGACTCGTGCCAACTCTTGTCATGTGCCATCTTGCTCCATGTAGCCGACTTGTACATCGACTTGCATGCCTTCCAGGTTCTCCAACAAGCTACATTAGCTAGTAAATGAAAATTTACATAGAGAATCCGACACGCAGGCCGGTATACAATAAAATGACAGCACCTAGGCTCCAGCCGGCTGACATAAACATGATACGCAGATCATGTATGGATTACACACATCACATGCACATAAGCCATACCATTCACAACTTCCTGCAAAAACAAGTTATGCATAGATACGATATCTACCGGCGTTGTGAAACTCGCAACGACATCTAAGGCACTACGACAGGGCGAAGCCGGCGGTCCATCGCGGGTGCGGACAGCGCCCGACGATTTCGGAAAACGCAGATCTCATCTGCATTCCGAACATGGATTTCTTCATCGAATAAAACGATTTTACCCGAATCTGATCCGTATTCCGATTCGACCAAACTCTTTGATCTTCGATCACCACAACTGGATTTATGTGTCACGGTATACCCCGATGGCGGAAACCGACCGGTAGGGGTAAGTTGTTTCACGACCTTAGCAGTATGATCACGGAAACCAGATCATCCATTAACCCCGAGTACGATTGATCCAATCAACCTTGTACAAAACCGATCTATCTCATAGACCGACCACCAAAACAGCAATTAGATCACATCTAACGCTAACTACATATCACATATGTATGGATCTCGGGCCTAATACCAGAAGCTACCGCTCTGATACCACTATTGGGGCGCGTAAAGATAAACGAAAACTTTTCCTACGCGGTACTCCCAAGATCTAGCCGAGGTAGAAGGCCACGAGTATTACCACTAGACGCGCAGGTGCGGATTATCGGTGTAGCGCGTCGGGTCGGGGCAGTGCAGTCCCACGATCCGGTCCGGCCGATCCAATCCCTCGAACGTCGAAGTGCTGAACGTACAGCACCTTTGCCGGTATCCACACGTACGAGGAGGAGCTCCGACGGCGGACTGCTAGGTCCGGTGCGGCGGCTGGACTGAGTGGGGCTAGGGTTCCCAACGCATGGGAGAGTGGACTAACGTGCCCGTTGGGCAACCTGCGCCCCTCTTTATATAGCGTATGGTAATGGGCTGCACAACACTTGTGGCCCATTCCCTCTGTGAGTCCGACTCACTAACTCAGTCCATTTCCGGTTCGGGTCCAACCCAACCAATACTTGCTCCCGCTCTTAAGTGTGCGACCCTGCAGGCTCATGGCGACTTGGACACGATTGGAGTCCAACTCCCAATCGATCAATCGGTAGCGGCTCCTAGCAGAACGTGCCGACTCCCAAGTACCATTGAGTCATGACGACATACCTTTCAATGTGATATTCATCTTAGTCCTTTTTGCCTCACGATATACCTTGTCGAGCTATAGGCGATTTATCGTCATCCCTTAAATAGCTCAACTCTCTTCTCGATCCGTGATATGTGATTCATCTGACTAACTCTTAGTCAATCGACACAGTTAACACTTAACTGAGTCGCGCATGGCCATGCTTCCTGAATCATATCACTCGAGAGGGCCCAGAGAATATCTCTCCATTAGGAGGGGCAAAATCCCATCTTGATTATCCACATCACGCAGCTTACTTCTCATTCGACCCGAACTCTGCCTTTATAGTTGCCTTGTCACAGAACAACGTTTGACAGAACCTAAGTCGGTGATCCACAACTCGGATTGTGCGACAACCTCAGGTCTAAGGATTACATTGATTGAGACATGCAAATGACGACTTGATCGTTGCATCTCAATGTGGGTCAGTCCGACTTGCTAAACTATTTAGCCAAATCCGTGAACATTGGAATGGCATCACCATGCCCATGACAAGTGGAACCGTGTCATCAGCCAACACTCACATTAGTCTAGGGTGTGTGTCCAGCACAACCTTAACGACCAAGGACAATTAGTATGAACAACATGAATACATGGTTCCACAATCGAATCACATATTCAATGACATATATCAGATGTTCAAACCAAAGGACAACTTAATAACTTTATGAATACATTGGGAATTACATCATCTATGATTGCCTCTAGGGCATATTCCCAACAGATCTAGCATCTGTGGCACACCCGCAATCCAATGGACAGGTTGAGCGAATGAATAGCTCAATCCTGCAAGGAATACGCCCAAGACTCGAAACTCCTCTTCACAGAGCGGCCGGAGCATGGGTAGAAGAGTTGCCTTCCGTGATTTGGAGTATAAGAACGACGCCAAATAGGTCAACTGGGCAAACCCCGTTTTTCCTAGTTTACGGCGCGGAAGCTATTCTCCCAACAGATATGATCCATGATAGCCCAAGAGTGCAAGATTTTGACGAATTAGATGCCGAAGAGGCACGACAGAATTCCGTTGATCTCCTAGAAGAGGAACAAGAGCTTGTGCTTCAAAGGTCCGCCATTTACCAGCAGGGTTTGAGACGTTACCATAGTCGGAAAATCAGGCATCGTTCTTTTAAAGAAGGTGACCTAGTGCTGAGGTTGGTGCAGCAAAGGAAGCACAAATTAGCCCCAGTATGGGAAGGGCCATTTGTCATAAGTAAAGCCATGAAAAATGGATCATACTATCTTGTTGACATTCGAGATACGGAAGACGATCCCGAGAAACCGAATCGCAAAAGAAAGAGAAAGATAGATGATGAGCTAGGAGAGACAAAGAGACCTTGGAGCATCCAGCAGTTACGTCCCTTCTATACTTAGTTCAATATCTATGTAAACATCTTTTGAGATCATGAAATAAAGTCATTGGAATTCTGATATCCATGTTTTTTACAAGTTCATTATAGTAAAAGCATGTTTCCACCTTTTCTATTTCCCAATGATCTTACAAAATACTCAATGTTAACCCGAATTGTGCCTGCGTGCTCGGCGTTAAAAAACTGAATGATTTCAGCCTGTTAATGGCTAAAGGAAACTCGGATTGTGCCTGCGTGCCCAAGTTTCAAAAAAGTTCCTTACAAATCTTTAAGCATTACCTGATCGAATATATGTTGGGTCACTGGATCTGGTAAGTAAAAATGCCTTTAGTATGGTCCATGTTTTCGAGTTCTAACTGATTGGTTATACCCAGTTACTCGTCATGACGATCATAATGCTATCGAGTCATTTAAAACACTAAAGACAGTCAAAACACATATGCCAGAGAACTTAGTAGATAAGGGAGCAATTCAACCCGACAAACTTGCAAGGAATTTCATAATTCAAAGCTGCAAAAGGCGGAGTTCTTGTTTCGACAAATGAAATAGAAGCGTTACAGTGTAAATAGCGCTCCTATTATACAAATCCATCATCCAGGTTAAAGGCAGTCCTTCAAGCATCCGAGTCTTCCTCGCTGCTTTCATCTTCGGGGACCGCGGGAACCTCTTCTTCTGGATAAGTGATAGAAATGTTAACCATGGAAGCAATCTTGGTGGCGTGACCTTTGACTTCATCAAAGATGGCGGTTCGCTGATCCTCTGTATACCCTTGAGGGACACCAGAGGCCACGCGCCAAGATTTCGCATCAGGATAGTGCAGGCGCATAAGGCCTAGTGCCATGCGCGCACCACCTCGTGCAGCGGAGCGTAGGATGAATTCCTTTGATCCCGCAACTTCCATGATGGCACCCGGGAGTTTGTAAACTTCCGAGAAATCTATAGTACTTGCGGGAAGGAATTTATTAATCAATTGCATTCCTGCATTTCTGATCGCGTTCCATACTTCTCCAAAAGCTCGGATTTTCTCAATCCGAGAAATGCCTGGAATATTCCCTGTTTTGATGGCAGAAACAAGTTTAGGCCACAAAATAAACGAAAGTAAGACATGGAGAAATTGGTAAAAGGAATTAACTTACCAAGAACCTTGTCAATTTCGGTGCCTTCTTTCATGCGCGGGAATAGCATATTTTCAAAATCATGGATAATAGATTTATTTTTCGCCGCTTGCAAAGAAGCCTGGGATTGAGCAATCCCAAGGGCCAGATTACTGGCTTCCAGGTCTTTCTCAACTTTCGTAAGTTCTTTGCGAAGGCTCGAGTTTTCTGCGCGGAGCCAAGATACATTGCTAGCGTCCTTGGCTATTTTGTTGGCTTTTCCTAAAGCAGCTAGGGGACACAAAAACATTTCGAGCTTATGAAAATTCGGGACAAATGTTATCCGGATAAAAACTGCAGAGAATACATACCTGTTGTTTTAGACAATTGTAGCTGAGATGACGCCAGCTCGTTGCTTTTCAACTCAATCATAGATTGAAGGGTTTTTACTTCTCTACTTTTGAGATTAAGCTTCTTAAAAACTTCCAAGTTTATGGCATCTGCGGAATGCTGAATACGGAAATGAAAGCCAAAATGCTTAAGTATGAACAAGCATATGATGAAACATTAAGAAGAATTCAGATTTTCAACTTAATGCTTGGGGGCTAGAGGTATCACCTGGCTCATTTCTCGCAAGTCGGCCAAGTTCTCGTTGAATTCTTTGGCATATTCAGCAAAAAGAATCCAAACGTGATGAAGGCCATCTTGTAAGACCTGGCGAGGGTTAAATACAATATCATTGCGAACAACTAATCCGCCCTGTGGCCAAGGACGAATTAGAGGGGCAGGAGCGAAGAACTTTTTAGCCTCCGGACGAATATATCCGAGATCGTCGAATGGTTCTTCTTTTATCCGGATGTTACTGTCCAAATTGGAGACGGGTTCGTTTCCAGCAGAGGTCCGGAGATTTTCACCTGTCTGTGCTTCCGTTCTATTCCTCGGGCCCATGGCTGCGGAAGAAGATTCTTCTTTGATAGCAGCTTTATGTTTCTTCAGCTTCTTTGTTTTCAAAGGAGTTGGGGCAAGACTGAAAGAAGAATATCTGAGAGTTAAAAATCTCGAAGAACTGAAGAAGGATGGTAACTAGGAAAATCCCGGTAAGATACCTGGAGGTGGCGACAGGAATTCCGTCAACAGTTACCATTTTCTCGAAAGTCACCTGCCTTTTGCGCTTCCGGTTGTTGTAAAACCTAGCATGTATTTCGCTGAGTTCGGCATCGGAAGCAAGATCATTTCCTCCGAGTTCGTTGAACTAGGAAAGAATTCACAACATGATCAAAAGGCGGAGATACAAGTTAATCTGAGGAAAACTCGGAAACAAGGAAAGTATAAATACCTTAGGAACTCGATTTTCCACGTGATAAATGGCTAGGTTTTCTTCGATTTGGGCGCTGGAGGCTACCAGCTGATGAAGTCGCTTTATAAAATCTTTCTTGGTATAGGCTTTATCTGTTCCCCTCATGCTATCTTCTGGCCCTTGGTATTCGCAAAGAAGCCGGGAACGAAATGAAAGGGGTTGAATGCGGCGTCCGAACCAGCATAAAACAGTGTCTTTCCCAGTTAAAGAAGGTTGGGAAGAAGTAAGCTTGGCAATACGGCGCTTTATCTTCATTAAATTTTCCGGCAATGTCTCAACTGCTTCAGTTGTCCAACTCTCTCGAGGAATGGCGGCGGAATTAACGAATGAAAGAACCCCGATTTCCTTGCCAGGGAATGGGATGTCCTGATGATAAAAGAAAGAACCCAGCCAGGATTTGGTGGGTTCTGGCATTTGTATTCTTGGGAACCAATCCTCTCTATTTTTCCGAAGAATGAAAGATATGGTTCCACAGATAGGGGAAATGCCTTCTGTGATGTTATGTTTTACTTAAAAACAGTATTGCCAAAAATCTAGACTAGGAGTTATTCCGAGATATCCCTCAAAAAGGGCTTGGAAGCTAGCTAGATAGAGGATGGAATTTGGAGAGAGGTTATGCGGTTGGACGCCGTAATAGTTAAGGATGTCTATGAAGAAGGCAGAAGGAGGTAAACCCATACCTCGCGTAATGTGAGATGTAAGGAGGACACACTCTCCGTCTTTTGGTCTGGGCTCGAGCTCACCATCTGACTTTCGCCATTTGCCTTTAACTATTAATCCCTCTTTTGACATTTGTCGAAGGAGGACAAGGGAAGAATTACTCGGATTCCAGTCGCCGACAAATTCTGCTTCTTCAGTCGCAGTGTGTTCGTTGACTTGAAACGGGATCTTCTCCTCCGCCGTTTCTGGAGCAAACGGCGGGGAGGCTGCGGAGCTTGATCCCGCAACGTCCGCGGCGGCGGAGGAATTTTCTTCACCTGCCGCGGAGGCCGTGGTCTTCTCCGGCTCGCCGCCGGTGTGCTTGGGCGATCCCAGTTGCGGATCTAAATCGCTGATAAGCTCGTTGATGGCAGCGCGGGTCGGCGAGGACGGCGAGGAGGCCATCTCGTGGTGGCGCGTTGCGTTCCGGCGTGCTTGGATGCTAAGAGCGCCTGGGACAGTGCTTTGCTCTCGAGCTCGTTCGCGTCAATGGCGTGGGCGGTGGGGAGTGAGGAAAGTTTTCGTTGAGGACGAGGACGGCTATTTATAGCCGGAAAACCGTTTAGATGCGTGCCAACGGCTATTTTGACCGTTGGATGTTTGCCGCGTGTCGCTCGCCGGAAAATCCGTGAAATGAAACGACGGAGTAATGATGATAATCTCCTCGTTTCCCGCGCGAATCTGTCAGAGATATGTTTCTGGGTTTTTCCGAGTAGATCTCAAACGTCGCTTACGTCAGCATGGTTGAGTGCGCTGACGTAGGAAGTTTCTTCTCCACGAGGGATCGTGAGAGAAAAGCCGGATTTTCAGGATTCCGAGTTTCATGCCACCATCTTTTTCAAATGAAGAATAAGAAGAATCAAGACTGCTGAATCAATATTTCTCGGGCAAAGAACATTTGGCGAATAGCGGAGAATCAGAGTTTTGATCCTTCTTGGGGGCTACTGTCGGATATATACCAAATAGGGGTATAGAAGATGGTAGGCCAAGTGCCGGATTACCAGGGTGGCCTAAGTGGTAGTGGGCTTAGGTCCATTAGGCGGCCCAGTAATCCGACGCGCAGAAACCGGATTCTAGAAGAACCCGGATCACAGCCCATGTGATCTGGCTTGGAGAAGAAGACGGATTCCTTGCTTTGCAAGTTACAAGTTACCGTAGTTTTCTAGTTTTCCTATTCTGTAAGCCCTAATCTGGCTATTATATAAAGACGGACGGGAGATAAACAAAACAAGGAACAAAAACAGAGAAGCTCTACGCCAACTCGCCGAGAAGCTCATCCTCGCCGAGTGGTTTAGATCTAAAACCCTCACATTGTAACCCTGTTTACGGGCTTTAGTCCCAATTAGTGAGAAGTGCAGGAGTAGGCACGTCGTACTGTCGCGACGTACCGAACCTGGGTAAAATCCCGTGTTTTGTGTTACCACGCTATCCCGTTACCCCACGTCTCTACCGTAGTCTCATGGCACCCCCGTCTATGAAAACTACTACGATGTCTCGACACTGATCGACCGGATCACATAGTCTCACCTCCTAATATCATTGGTATCGTGAAGTTAAGGGAATAAGTGCAATAATTAACTTATAAGGTTCCCTCGTTCTCTGGGAACACATAGGATCCATCATGGACGTCCATGGTTCTGTTGTTGGTTATTGTTCGGTAAGTTCCCGAACATGTCTGTGTGTTATCGATCCTTTATAGGTCACACGCTTAAGCCATTCCATCCTTTAATTGAGAGAAATAATATATTTTTATTAGTTTTATGAATGTTCGATGTTGTTACAGTGTCACAGAAAATGGTCCGAGTCAATCGGAGTGGTTTCGGGGAAGTTACTGTAAGAGACAAATTATGCCGGTGTTAGGCAGAATTTATATGAGAGGTAACGGAGGACATGATATGTGTCGAGGTGTTAGAAATGAGTATCTAACATTGTTAGATAGTATCGATGATTTTATCTATAAGGGTCAAGTGGTTCTGGAGGAGTTTCGGGGACTTTCCCTATAGGAAGAAGTGTTGGGATGTGGCAGATTTCCCTCTCTCTCTCTCTCTCTCTCTCTAGTATAATTACATGGTCTAATTAGATCTTCCAATTAGATCCCCTCTACTTGATCAAATCCTCTTCTAATTGGGGTTGAGTTACACTCTTTCGATTAGAACTAGCTCTTCTCTCTCATGTGTAGAGAACTTCCAGATTCATAATAGATCTAATCAAAGTTGATAAGAGATACCAATTAGCAACGTCGGAAGGCTGTCTCTCTTCATTGGTGCCGAGTCTTGGCCGGCGGAGCGCTAACGGGTTGACACGAGCGTACGCGTGCACACCATAAGATGCATTACACATGTGATCCTTGACGAGGGAAGACTTAGCGACATCCTTGCAACTAGGCCTAGTTGTGAGGATCTACAATTGTTCAGAACTCTTCTATGACTACATCGAATCCTCTACCCGGTGAGTCGTGATCCTAATCCTCGCATGTATGAGCAATGCCTCGTTATCTGCATAGTGATCTTGGTGAACTACGTAGGACAAATTTTTAAAATTCTGCAGCGTAGACCAGCAGTGCCACTGTGGGTGTTTTTTTGGTACGGACCCCCAATGGGCCATTGGGGGGCGTTGGGGTGCATGTGGAGATGCTCTTAGGCTAGTTCTAGTGGTTATCCTATTTGGTCTTATGCTGGTGTATAGGGGTGGAGCGTTGGATCTCTAGGGCCATAACCAACATGTTCCAGCGGCTCTTCTTTGTCTCGTGGAGCTCTATCAGCCTGAGTCGGAGGCAAGGAGAAGGGCTATGCGAGCATATCCTTAAATAAGGTTTAGGTAATGGTTGGTATTCAGTCTTTTTTTCCAGATGGCGGTTCACTTATCCATGTCAGCGAGGCATTAATGGGAGTAGAGGTCATGCTCGATCCTAGAGACGAGGTAGGTGGCGGCGGGGAATGACTGAAGTTGATGTGTTAAGGAAAACAATCTCAACGACCCATTGATGAGTGCCTCGACGGGAGGATGACGTTGGTAAACCCCAAGAGAAAGGTTGTGAAGAGTACATCGACAAGTTTTCCCTCAGAAAAGAAACCAAGGTCGAATCGACTAGTAGGAGGACAAGCAATCTCTGAAGGTTGATGCAGCTGAGGTGGCAGGGCGCACTACCGGTTCAGCAGCAACGTGGAACCTACACAACACAATCAAATCACTTTGCCCCAACGAAGTAGTGAGGTTGTCAATCTCACCAGTTTTGCTGAACACAAAGAGGTTAAACATATGGTGTGGAAAAAAAATATGAGAACAGTATGAAACCAGTGGAAGTAGTGTGAGAACAGTAGAAGCACTGTGTGTATTATCAGTATGAGAAAATGGACCGGGGTCCACAGTTCACTAGTGGTGTCTCTCCGTGAAAGTTAAATAACATGTGTGGTGAATAAATTACAGCTGGGCAATTGACAGAAATGAAGGCTGCACCATAGTTCATATGCAAGACATAAGGATTACTATGTGTTTCATGCGGGCATTACAACAAAATACATAGACCTTCATCCAACTTCATCTACGTCTAATAATCCACCCTTCGAGTATCATCCGAACAAACGTTGGGTATTAAGTTGCTAGCAACAGATTATCGCAGTAAGCAAAGTGTGTAATATAAACAATGTAAACTAGGTAAACACCGTTGTTTTCTCCCAAATGGCGACATCACATCCTCCATCCTTCACGTTTCTGTCACTCGGGCACAGATGCAAAGGAGGCATGAACCAACTATCGAGCATAAATACTCCCTCTTAGAGTTACTAGCATCTACTTGGACAGAGCATCTACTAACAACGGAGATCAAGGAAGATCATAAATAACATAAGAATGAAGATAACATGATAGATTGATAATCATAAAACATAACATTCAACATTCATCAGATCCCAACAAACACAACATGTAGCATTACATAAAGATGATCTCGATCATGTGAGGCAGCTCACGAGATCTAAACATGAGGTACAAAGTGGAGAGAACAACCATCTAGCTACTCCTATGGACCCGTAGTCCATGGATGAAATACTCACGCATCACTTCAGAGGAGGGCATGGTGGTGTAGACCCCTCCGATGATGAATTCCCCTACCGGCACGGTGCCGGGGAGAGCTCCAAAACCCTCCCGATCTCGGGATGACGATGACGGCGGCCTCGGGTGTTTCTCGAGACAAAGTGGTATATTTTTAGGGTTAATATGTCAGGGGGTATAAATAGGAGAAAGGGAAAAGGCGGAGGAGGCCTGGGGGCCCCACACCACCCCATGGCGCGGCCAGGGGGCGCCGCCCTATGGTGTGGCCCTCCTATGGCCCCCCTCCGGGTCTCTTCGGGACTCCGTGGTACCTTCGAGAATTCTAGGACCTCCGGACTTCGAATTTTCCAATTCCGAGAATATTTCCAGAATAACTTTTCTGAAACTAAAAACAGCAGAAAACAGGGAACTGGCTCTGCGGCATCTTGTCAATAGGTTAGTCCGGAAAATCGATTAAAATGACATAAAGTATATAGCTAACATGTGAACATGAAAACAACATGGAACATCGGAAATTAAGGATACGTTTATGACGTATCAACATCCCCAAGCTTAGTTCCTACTCGTCCTCGAGTAGGTAAACGATAAAAACACAAAATTTCTGAGGTGACATCCTACCAACATAAATTTGACATCAATAACATAAAAGCATAAGTAAGCTGAGATCATAGAACTTCAACACAAGTATGATAAATATAATTTTACTAATAAAGCATAGCAATCACCTTGCATCATGAGAATTAACAAAAAAATAAAACATCATGAATAACAATGCAACAAAAGATATACGTTTGTTTCCAGTATAGAGAAAACATGGCAAATTGATATTTTGCTAGTCCTTAAGAGTGGGGCAAAACATAAATGCCAGGACACCTTCAAAGTTCATAAGGAAGACTAGAACAAATAATTAGAGAACAAGCAATAGCACATCATGAATCAATTAATAATGTTTCTGGGACAGATGCACATAAAACTCAGAATGTCAACTATGCTCTCTCAACTGTGCATAAAGTTAGAAGATGGAGAATCAACATAAAAGTAAAAGAAAGTCCCTTCGCAGAGGGAAGCAGGGAACTCATGTGCTAGAGCTTTTATTTTATTAAATAGAGGTATAAAAAGCTTGACACTCCTCCCATCCATCTTACACAAACCATGGCTAACCGAATCCTCGGGTGCCCGCCAACAATCACATACCGTGGAGGAGTGTCTATTTTTTAGAGAGGTGTATGCTTATGTCAACGAATGGTAAACAGAAAATACAGTACGTCACAAGCCAACTAGACTTCACAAGAGCGGCTCCCATAGAAGGACGCATCTGGGTAGAAGGTCATCCCTCTTTCTCTTTTGTTTACACAATTATGCTTTGACCGATAAATCAGGGGCAAAAATAGTAAAGAGAATTTGTTGTTATTAATTTGGGGCTGGGCACCCCGCTGCTAGATCTTCTATCATTGGATAAGCGGATGCAGCCAGTAGTCCAGGGTGTGAAAGTCCAATCAACAAGTGCGATGACGATTTCTATTTACATCCTCGTGAGCTAAAACAGGAGCACAAAACAGGAGTTATTTTGAAAGTTTTAAAGGTAACACATGAGCAATTTACTTTGGAGTGGAGGTTAAATACCACATGTAGGTAGGTATACTGGACACAATGGAAAACTTTGGTTTTTGGAAGTTGGATGCACGAGTAGAGCTCATACTCAGTACAGGTGGAGGCTAGCAAAAGACTGGGAGCGACAAATCAAGAGAGCATAAGAGCCATAATCATGCATAGCGAAATAAACATCATTAATCAAAGCATAAGTGGTACCACAAGTTCAAAAACTAAATGATCATAGAGGCTATAAGTGACTGGTTCATAGTCATAAACATGGTGTGAGCATGCGCCAATTCAACCAAATAAAACATTCAAAGGAGAACACCACAAATTTATGCTTCAATATGACAAGAACAACTCATGATTCTTTCAATAGCACATTAAACACTCTCAGCTATTTGAGTCTAATCATGCTACTAAATAACCATAAGGCTTTAGAGTTAAAATAACATCTAGCATGATATGAATAAGTCTAGCCACAGTCTATACAAGCTTCTACTTGCACAGTTATAAATTCTACTACAAGGAGCAGTTCCTTTTACCAACAAGCACCATACAAAATATGCTTTAACAAAAACTCTATAAATGCTACAGAAAGAAAACATGAGAGTACTCACATAACCCTACTAAAACTAACAACTCTGAAAAAGAGATGCGAAGAAAATAAGAGCTAAACAGGAGTTTTTGCAGTAACTAGAAGAGAAACTAAGAATACTAGCATAGCAAGTATTCAAACGAAAAAGCGGAGCATGTCTATATCCCAAACAAGGAATGCTAGGATCCAACTATATTATTGCAGAAAGGAAAACAAAAGAAAACAAAGGAAAATAAAATATAACAGAAGAAAAACAAACATGCGCTCCAAGTAAACTTCATATGATGTGACCGAATAAAAATATAGTTTCACTAGAAGTGACCTGATAGATTATTTATAAAGAAGGGGATGCCTTGGGCATACCCAAGCTTAGACGCTTTAGTATTATTAAAATATGCTTGGATGAACCACGGGGGCATCCCCAAGCTTTGACCTTGCACTCTTGTTGATCACATTATATCACCCTCTTCTCTTGACCCTTGAAAACTTCATTCACACCACACTCAAAGAGTAATTCGCATTAGAGGGATAGTGCAACAACCAAAAAATCCATGGGTTCTGTAAGGGAACAAGTTATATTGATACTTCTAACATTAGCTACAACCACCGATGTTTCGTGAAGCAAAGAAATCCACTTGACATCGTAAAAGAGCAAATGCAAGAAAAATGGCAGAATCTGTCAAAACCAGAACAGTGTGTAAAGACGATTTTTTTCCGGGCACTTAAGTTGCTCAGATCGAAAAACTTAAAGAACAAAAAAGTTGTGGAATTAGCCTAGGAATAAGCACAGGAAAGTTCAAGTCATTCTGATTTTTCTGTGATTTGTTATGGTGGACAGCAAAAATCTGCTTCCTACGCACAAATCCAAAAACCAACTCCAACTCTCGTCAGAAACTTTACTTGGCACTACTAAAACATGAAAATAAAGATTCAAATGAGTTGATACAGAAGTATAAAACCTCTTGACTCAAAGAAAACAGAGAAAAACAAAGCAAAAATAAAACCATGGGTTATCTCCCAAGAAGTGCTTTTTAAACGCCTTTTAGCTAGGCCCAGAAAAGTGGAATCAAGTGTTTTCAAGTGAAGAAGCATCCAAATTGTAATTTGTTCAAATAATAGAATAAAAAGGAAACTTCATTCTCTTTCTAGGAAAGTGTTCCATAACTTTGTTGAGTGGGAACATAAATTTAATATTCTCCTCTTTCATATCAATAACAGAACCAACAGTTCCAAGAAAAGGTCTTCCCAAAACAATTGGACAAGAAGCATTACATTCAATATTCAAGAGAACAATATCAATGGGGACAAGATTATCATTAACCATGATAATAACACCATCAACTCTCCCCAAAGGTTTCTTTCTAACATTATCAATAAGACGAATATCCAAATAACAAGGTTCCAATGGTGGTAAATCAAGAATATCATAGAGTTTCTTGGGCATAACAGAGATACTAGAACCAAGATCACATAGAGAATTGCAATCAAAATCATTCACTTTCATTTTAATAATAGTTTCCCAGCCATCATCTAGCTTCCTAGGGATATAGGCTTCACATGTTAATTCATCCTCTCTAATTTGCATGATTGCATTTGTAATATGTTTTGTTAAAGCCATATTCATAGCACTAGCATTCAGACAACTAGCAAGCTTTTGTAAGAACTCAATCACTTCAGTTATGTTGCAATCATCAAAGTCAAGATCATTTTTTATTAAAGATAATGGGACCATTGTCTCCCATATTTCTAAAAATTTCAACACTTTTATCAGGAACATTTTTAGCGGTTTCAGGCAGTTTTGCATTTTTAACAGCAGAAGTGGGAGTATTTCCAACACCAATTAATTTACCATTGATAGTAGAAGGTTTTATAGCATGATAAGCTTCAGTTTCACTAGTGGTGGTGATGGTGGAAACATTAGCTATATTATTCTTTCTAGCTAATTCATCTTCTCTTTCCCATCTAGCATGCAATTCAGCTAACCTCCTAAATTATCATCAATTCAAATTTGGATAGCATTCAAAGTTTTACTTTCTATCATGAGGCATAATCTTTAGTTTTAGAAAATCAACATCAAGAGCAAGGCTATCAACTTTAGAAGCAAGAACTTCAATTTTGCCAAAATTTTCCTCAACAGATTTATTGAAAGCAGTTTGTGTACTAATAACATTCTTAAGCATGTTCTCAAGATCAGAGGGTACACTTTTATTGTTGTTGTAGGAATTACCATAAGCACTGCTATTATTAGGAGGATATGGCCTATAATTGTTGCTACCAAAATTATTCCTATAAGCATTAGTGTTGAAATTATTATTTTTAATGAAGTTCACATCAAGATGCTCTTCTTGAGCAACCAAAGAGGCTAAAGGAACATTATTTGGATCAATAGGAGCATGGCCATTCACAAGCATACACACAATATCATCAAGTCTATCACTCAAAGAGGAGGTTTCTTCAACAGAGTTTACCTTCTTACCAGTTGTAGCTCTCTCAGTGTGCCACTCGGAATAATTTAACATCATATCGTCAAGAAGCTTTGTTGCTGACCCCAAGGTAATGGACATAAAGGTTCCTCCAGCATCTGAATCCAGAAGGTTTCTTGAAGAAAAATTCAGACATGCATAAAAGGTTTGGATGATCCTCCAAGTAGTCAGTCCATGAGTGGGACAATTCTTCACTAAAGATTTCATTCTTTCCCAAGCTTTAGCAACATGCTCATTATCAAGTTGCTTAAAATTCATAATGCTACTTCTTAAAGATATAATCTTAGCAGGAGGATAATATTTTCCAATGAAAGCATCTTTACACTTAGTCCAAGAATCAATACTATTTCTAGGCAAAGGTAGCAATCATTCTTTAGCTCTTCCTCTCAAAGAGAAAGGAAACAATTTCAGTTTAATAATATCTCCATCTACAACTTTATATTTTTGAATCTCACATAGTTCAACAAAATTATTAAGATGGGCAGCAGCATCATCAGTACTAACACCAAAAAATTGCTCTCTCATAACAAGGTTTAACAGGGCAGGCTTTATCTCATAAAAATCAGCAGTAGGAGCAGGTGGGGCAATATGTGTGCTAATGAAATCATTGTTGTTGGTTCTAGTAAAGTCACACAACTTAGTGTTCTAAGGAGTAGTCATTTTAACAAGACTAAAAACACGAATAAAATTACAACTAGAATAAGAACTATTTTTTTGTGTTTTTGATAAAGAGAAGCAAACAAGACAAAATAAAATAAACTAAGCAAAACAAAAACAAAGTAAAGAGATTGGAAGTGAGAGACTCCCCTTGCAGAAATTCTCTTCCTCCCCGGCAATGGCGCCAGAAAACTTGATGTGTGCCTCGACGGGAGGCTGACGTTGGTAAACCCCAAGAGAAAGGTTGTGAAGAGTGCAGCGGCAAGATTTCCCTCAGAAAAGAAACCAAGGTTGAATCGAACAGTAGGAGGACAAGCAATCTCTAAAGGTTGATGCAGCTGAGGTGGCAAGGCACACTACCGGTTCAGAAGCAACGTGGAACCTACACAACACAACCAAATCACTTTGCCCCAACGAAGCAGTGAGGTTGTCAATCTCACCAGTTTTTCTGAACATAAAGAGGTTAAATGTATGGTGTGGAAAACAATATGAGAACAATATGAAAGCAGTGGAAACAGTGTGAAAATAGTAGAAGCAGTGTGTATTATCAGTATGAGAAAATGGATCGGGGTCCACAGTTCACTAGTGGTGTCTCTCCGTGAAAGATAAATAACATGCATTGTGAACAAATTACAGCCGGGCAAATGACAGAAAGGAAGGCTGCACCGTAGTGCATATGCAAGACATAAGGATTACTATGTGATTCATGCGGTCATTACAACAAAATACATAGACCATCATCCAACTACATCTATGTCTAATAATCCACCCTTCGAATATCATCTGAACAAACGTTGGGTATTAAGTTGATAGCAATAGATTATCGCAGTACACAAAGTGTGTAATGTAAACAATGTAAACTAGGTAAACACCGTTGTTTTCTCCCTTATGGAAACAACACATCCTCCATCCGTCGTGTTTCTATCACTCGAGCACAGATGCAAAGGAGGCATGAACCCACTATCAAGCATAAATACTCCCTCTTGGAGTTACTAGCATCTTCTTGGCCAGAGCATCCACTAATAACGGAGATCATGCAAGATCATAAATAACATAAGCACGAAGATAACATGATAGATTGATAATCAGAAGACATATCATTAAACATTCATAAGATCCCAGCAAACACAACATGTAGCATTACATAAAGATGATCTCGATCATGTGAGGCAGCTCACGAGATCTAAACATGAGGTACAAAGTGGATAGAACAACCATATAACTACTGCTATGGACCTGTAGTCCAGGGGTGAACTACTCACACATCACTTCGGAGGAGTTTATGGTGGTCTAGACCCCTCCGGTGATGAATTCCCCTCCCGGAGGGTGCCGGGGAGAACTCCAAAACCCTCTCGACCTCGGGATGACGATGACGGCGGCCTCGGGTATTTATCGGGACGAAGTGGTATATTTTTAGGGATAATATGTCGGGGGGGGGGGTATAAATAGGCGAAAGGGCAAAGGCGGTGTAGGCCTGGGGGAACTACACCACCCCATGGCGCGGCCAAGGGGCGCCGCCCTATGGTGTTGGCCCCCTGTGGCCCCCTCCGGGTCTCTTCGGGACTCCTTGGAACCTTCGGGAATTCTAGGACCTCCAGACTTCAATTTTCCAATTCCGAGAATATTTCCAGAACAACTTTTTTGAAACTAAAAACAGAAGAAAACAATGAACTGGCTCTGTGGCATCTTTTCAATATGTTAGTCCGGAAAATCAATAAAATGACATAAAGTGTATAGCAAACATGTGGGAAACAACATGAAAACAACATGGAACATCAGAAATTAAGGATACGTTTATGACGTATCACCCATGTTTGGCCGCCGACCCTGATGGCTATCATGTGGCTACAATCATTAGTAGAAACAAGGCCTTTGGTCCAGAGCCTTATTGGGATCTAGTACGATATAGGTTCTGGACCGGGACTAGTCCCGGTTCAATGGCTAGGATGCCGTACTGAACTAGTCTCGTTCGAGCGGGACCTCTAGTCCCGGTTTGAGCCAACAACCGGGATTAAAGAGCGTGGGCCAGGCTGCAACCTGACGTAGCCCCTTTAATCCTGGTTGGTGTTTGGAACCGGGACTAAATATGTACCTTTAGTTCCGGTTTGAGATACCATTCAAGACTAAACGCTAAACCTGGTCATGTTCATACTTTAACCGTTCAGTTCCCACCTGTTCATCGCTTTGGAACTTGATTAGACACCAGGAATGGTCAACCTTAATGAACTTTTGAAGTTGAAACACTTAATTTCTAGTATGTGTGATTAATCACTCCACCGGCCTTCTTTTCATCTCCCCTGCTAGCTCTACTATATAAAGAGCTATAGTTATCACATCCAAATGCACACCTCCTCTCTCTAGTCCCCTCACTAATCCCTGAAAAAAAAACCCGGATCTCTCCCGGATGGAGCCACTCACGCGCGTACCTGCATCCCGGTACTAACACTACAAAGACGAATACGTCGCCATGAACTTCAAGGTCACGGTCACCTCTCCGTGCATCAACCGCGGGGAGGTGGATCCGCAACGTCAAGAAGCTCTACCTCGACGCCGCACCGATCAAGTGTGTGGGCATCGACTGCGAGTTCACCGACGCCGTCCCGGTTCAGAAACAACATGAACTTCCAACCAAGCAGATCCAGCATGCCGCCGTCCTGCAACTCTTCGTGGAGATCGACACGTTGGTGTTCCATATTGCCTCCCTGATCGGTTGTTGCGGTTCCTCAAGGATTTCTTGATGGACGAAACCATCAAATTTTGCGGCGTGGCTATCAACAACGATCAGCGTATGCTGAGCCATTAAAAAATTCAAATTCCGTTTGCGGTCGACCTCGCCTAGGCTACGAGATTGCTAGGAGGTATTTTAATGCTCTGTGATCATCTCAATGTGTCGATCTATATCACTCGACAATATTGCCATATGTGAGACGTTTGGTTGAATATTTTTTTTTGGAATATTTTGGTTGAATAAAAAGTGATGTGATCTTTGGATTTATGTAGCCTTTGTTTCCCTTTAAATTGTTATCTCTGGTCCACTAATATAGAAAAAGACCCACTAATGCTCAAATGGTTTGGGAAAAGTCTCTGGTCCAAGGTTGCCTATTTGAACAATTTTGCTAAAGGAAACATAATACAATAATATACCTGATTTTCTATATGTTAAAAATACTCCGAGTTTTATTTGGATAGTGCTATATTATTCTACAAGTCAAGGGCTTCTCAAAAAGTCTACGTTCGTAAAAATTGGGTTCATGGATCAAAAGTTATTAACAATACAAGGTTTACAAAGATTCAACACATATCAAAAGTAAAACAAATATTCTAAAGTGTTCTACATATTCTAAGGATTTCAATGACTATAAATTTGTTAAATTTGGCCAAATGGATAAAAAATTATGGAATTTCAAAGATTGTGCATGAATGTGTTATTTGAATCAATTGGGCAATCCGTGGGAAACTAAACGCTGACTTCTGATTGGCTGAAACCGTTTCGCACGGATCGTGGAATTTTAGCAAACTTGAACTTTTGAGAAGCTCTTGACTAGTAGAATTATAATTATTGAGATCATTTAAAATTTATTTAAAATTATAATACCCATTGAAGTAATTTAACGTATAGTAAATTCTATAAATAGTTTTAATATGTTTTCTTTAGCAAAATTGCTCCAAGTAGCAACATTTTAATATGGAAGTCATATTTGAATTTCTCTCATTTTTCGAATCAGTTTAGACATATACTTGTCAAATTTCGATTCACCATTTGTAGATATGAATTATTGAATATTAAATGAGAAAATGCAATTTTTTTTAATTATTATTTAAATTCAAGATTATTATTAGTTATTTATTTTTGTTTACTTAAATAAATCGTTTGGATTCACAAAATAAAGACATGTGACATCATGTTCCAATGGTTAATATGATTGATATCATACTATTGAGAGTAAAACAGTCTTTGTTTCTTGGTAGAGCACAGGAGAGTAACTAAGAAGTTAAACGTGCTGGGCGGAAGCAGACTGGGGATGGAAGTCCGACCGGGAAGTGTCACTAGAAGGCAGCGATTAAAATTAAAATTAAGAATGATTAAGTTAAAGTAATTGAGACTAGAAGAAAACATGAAACTAAACCCCAAACCCCAAAATGGGAAACACCCAAAAATGAAAAAAAATGGAAAAATCAGCTCTAAACACCAAAATGAGAAAATAATCACAAAATATTTAGTCCTCATTTATATGCAGAGCCCACGCGGGGAACTCTTCTGTCCCGGGTCTTAACTGAATCGGGACTAGAGGGGGAGGCTCTATTCCCGATTTTGTTGTCTCGGGTGCCAAGCCGGGACTAGAGGTCCTCCCGACCCAGGATTAGTGAGCTTGTTTCTACTAGTGAATCAATACCGGCGATGTATCCTGATGTCTATTGTAACTTTAGCCATGTGGGCCGATTCAGAGGTCGTTCCGCGACTCCGCGTGCATAATCTTTATCGATGGAGAAGGACCCATGTTTTTTATCTGTTTTAGAAGTCACGTTTGTAGAATATGAGGATTTGTTTATATTTTTATCTTTTGTTGATGTCCTCAATGTATATTTTAATCCTACCGAATAAATAGCAGCTCTGAACCCTTCAGGGTCCGTCCTTTGTAAAAAAAACGCAAGCAAAAATATAAAGTTGCTCCTATCTAGTCTAGTCTAGAGGTCTAGTCTAGTCTAGTCTAGTCTTCTAGCAGGGCCGGTCCATACATTTACGGGCCCCGGGGCAAGGCGACAACCTAGGGCCCTTTCGCGCACATATAAACGTAAAAATATGTTAAATATTAAAAGTGAAGTATAAAACAATACATGATATAGATAGATTATTTCTAAACTCTAAAATAAAAAACTCAAAATATTTTTTATCAAGTTAGTCCATGGATGAAGAGAGGAAAACCTACAATTTTTTTTGATCTATGAGAGCGATTTTTTTTAATAGAGTCATTGAAAGCCAAATAGAGAAACGAGAAGGATGAACTCGTACTATCTCTCCAATGTCTCGTCGATGGGGAATGAGTTGTACGTTGAGGATGGGAGGATATCTAATTAGGGGTGATTCGATTATACCATTGATCTTTATTAGTAGCTGCCCATAACCTCAGAATCGGAAACGACGGAAGGAGCCATGCTGTTACCGAGAAAGAATATTGAGAATTTTGGGGAGGAGAATCAGCAACTGAAGTTTACATATATAGAGGCGAGCGTTACCAATCATTTTTGTTACTGTCTAGAGAGAGTTGAGCGCGGGGCCTGGTGGGTTAGCCTCGCTACATTAGACTTTAGCCTCATAATCTTTTATAATATTTTTTGATACTAGCAAATTTGCCCGTGCGTTACTACGGGTCGATTGTATTTAAAAAAACAGATAATGGAGAATTTCAATGATCCAGAGACTCAAGTCAATTGCAAAAACGATCTTTTCTAAATACAAATCTTGATATTACAATTGATAATGCTCACACTATCCTAAAAACCAACTAAATCTTACACTATATTGAAAATAAAATAAAATAAAATAAAGTGTGTACAAATTAACTCTATGCATAGCGAGATATAACCTAGAACATCTATAGGGCATAACTTACATGTGGATTCTATCGATCAAAGGTACGTTGCGGCGAGCACTCATGAGTGTGTACTCGACCATTAGGGATAGGCGGATAGCTGAGTGAGAGGGCATATCAGCTGTTTGGAAGTTGCTGAAGATGTGTTGGCTGACCCTGCCGAGAGTCCCAGTACCCTAATATAAGAAACGATGGAGTAGCACTCAACGAATGCCAAAATTGTAAGCCTGTGCTGACCGGGTATATAATCAAATGATAAGAACAACAACAGTACCGGCTGATCGTATGAAATTGACGCCTTTTCCTGGGCCGCTTGTTCGTTCCATCCCGGATTACACGCCAGCCGGCCGACACTCACGCCCAAGACACTGCTGCTGCTGTTGAACCTGCCGGAGTGGACAAACTTGTGCGCAACGCCGCAACCACAGGGCATCGACGCGGAAACGGCGGTCGCGGTCAGGATAGTAGTACGGAGGGTTCCTGGAGATCTTGATGCTCCATTTGTAGACCTGGCCGACACGCCCATGCCTATGTCGTTCGGTCGCCATCAGGTCACACAGCGCCGGCGGGGAGACGGACGCGCCATGTCTCGACGATCTCATGGCGAGGCATGGGGTTGGGTAGGTATATGCTGCCAGCAGTGAGGATGACAAAAGGACGGCAGCTTTGTCGGAAGAGGACGAAATTCGGAGCCGCGGCAGCTCGCCTCCCCAGCCTGCGGTGCAGCATCACGTGGTTCTACTCATTGACCGCGGAAGTACTTCCAGGTCCCCTCATCCAAGTCGTCCATGCCGCCATCTTTCCGTGTGGGTTGGAGAAGATCAGCTGTGGCGCCGGCTTCCACACGGGCTCCTCCTCGCTTGAGTGTTCATACATACCACTGCATACCCGACGTGTTTCAATTGCCAACGGAAGAAATCCAAGGCAATGCTGGCTCACGCACCATGCCTGTGCACCCGAATGCGACAACATCACCGGAACCAGCGCCCTTCATGCACAGATGGCAGTCAGAACGCGACAAACGGTACATCACGATCCTCGTCGTGACTTCGGACCACTCAGCTGTGACGGTGGGGGCAGTCGGGACGCCGACTCAGGCATGGCGACATCTCGTCAGGCAGGCAAGGTCTCCACCCTTTGATGCCATGCCTTCGTGCGTGCCAGCACCACCTAAATACGCGAACCAAGGAATCAATGGGGAATCGGCGGAGGAGGAGGCCTATCGTACGCGAGGTGGATAAGAAAACCGTGGACATTTAGTTTGGCCTATGCAACCAGTGCACGCGAGGGATGCGAACACGGACAAGGTACTGCATAAGGATTCAATATGTGAGACGGTCGCCGTGCACGTACTGCAGAGAAGGACGTACCACGTACCAACCACAACCGATGGCAGCGGTGGGTAATTTGTGTCTAATTTTATGGTCAGTATTAATAACCTACCAAACCAAACCAAGGAAGCATTAACGCCTTTATTATTAGGTATAGATTTTATACATACTTGGGGCTAAGACAATATATTTACACTAATAACTATAGAAGTATTATCTAGGATGGGGCCCTGCCTTTCGGGGGCCTAGGGCGGGCGCCCCGTTTGCCCACCCATATGGGCCAGCCCTGTCTTCTAGTCTTTATCTAATAATAAAAGCGTTAAGGCTTCCCTGGTTGGTTACTTGGTCGGTCGGTCCGTCAACAAAAGTGCCCTCGGAGTTGACAGAAATTACCCACCACGCCACCCGTAAGTCATACCCCTTTAATCTATACCTATAATCACATAATACTACGAAATTGCCACGTACAAATTAGAATTCCCTCTTGTTGAGCAGAACACGAACACAGATGACACCCCGTCTATCTGCAGCCACTACAGCAGGCGCCCTTCTCCTGCTGTTGGAACGGAACTGATGTTGACCCAAATCCCCTCACGTGCGTTCCCATCAGTGCCCTGTGCTGGCGAGCTCTGCCCCTCGGCCGCACCAATTCATGGTGCCAAACGGCCGATCCGATCCGAATCCTTTCTTTCCGGCTACCGCAGGGGAGGACGCGACTTGAGGTCGCTGCGGCCGCACGTCAGAGCAATGCTACACTTGTGTTTGCTTCGTCCTGGATCCGACTACCACACTGTCTAAATTGCAGATTAGCGGAAGCTGCTGCTTGTCTTCAACGTTGAATAGCAGCTGCCAGCCTGATGACAGGACGAAATCTAGGGGCACTTGGTAGGGGAGAACGAGTGGCGGAATTGAGCTACAGGAGCGAGGAGTACTGGAGGAGGGCTGTGGAGCAAACGGGGATCTCAATCGCATGCTGCAGTGCCATCGCTCACTTGCTTGAAGTATGTTGTTTCTTTACCGATATAATTTTTTTCTTCTGTAGTCCTCATTGTCTGATTCCCTGGTGGATGATATGATTTTCAGTTGCTTCAGTAGTATTTAGTTAGCTCTTATGCTTCTCTCTTGTGTGTACTCATCCGTGGAAAACGAAGAGCTCTGAATTTTCTAGATTAATGCCCTACTTTGTTCATGCGTACACTCCAGATTTGATTCTAACATTTGCTTTCTCTTTGTCTCACAAGGTTCGTGGTTAGAGAAGCAACCAGAATACTTTTGTGAATTTAAGATGGAGATGAAATGGACCTGTATACCTCTGCTGTTTGTGGTAATACCAACAAGGAGTTGTGATTCCACGCCCACATGAACCCCGCCCCGTCCGCCAACAATCCGGCCAGGCGCCCCTGTCGCTACACTTCCCCCATGTGCCACCCTTGCACGCACAAACCATTCATGCTATTTGTGAACAAATTTTTGATAATAAGCCAGCACTTGAATCGGCATTTACAGGGAGGGGTACAAATTTATTTGCTAGCCATAATTGTTAAGCATTAGGTTGCTGCTCATGATGTTTTATTTTTTTTCTAAAGAATGATTTGATTTCTTGATACATCGTATTTTGTTTTTCGGATCCCTTTGATCGTCTACTGTACTTTCTATCCGTGGAATGACGCGAGGTACAACCGACTGCTGACAGGTGGAGGCAATTAACATGTCCATTTGTATGAAGGATGCCTCCTTCGTTATTTGATTAAGAGTTATCCAACAGTAATTTTCTCTATCATACATTATGCACCATGGGAAAAGACTATTTGCATATTATGTGGGATGGTGCATGCAACAAGTGTTGATGAGATAGATGGCGCCCGCCATCATTGCAAGTTTGCAGAATTAAAAGGCATTTGCGGATCAGCGTTCTAGAGTATGATGAACTAACTCATCACTTTACCACGTTCATAAAAAAATAAGGGACAATGTGACTACCATCAACGACGGTGGAGAAGAGGAGAAGCTATAATACAGATGGGTCGCCACTGCGGGATGTCAACCCACTTCAAAAAATCATTTCGTGTGTAAAAAAACCTTATGGTACGGTCTTCCTGCGCTTCGTCCGTCAGAAAAAAAAAACCAGCCTAAATGGTCGGCATGTAGGCCACATAACTCTCGTGGCTTCCTATACGATCGTCCCCTCAAGGAAAATACGATTTCAGTAGTAAACTAAAAAATACTGGTAGTAGAGCATATACTTAACGTTCAAACCATAAGCATATTCATAGGTTGTAACAATCTTTAGCACTTTGTGTCATCCGCGCGAAGTAGATTTTTCTCCCGTTGCAACGCACGGGCATGTTTGCTATCTAGTAAAAGATACTCAAGGCTCCCCGTTTCGCCCCCCTTCGTCAAGGCCGTCGCAACCGCAAGCAAAAAAAACAAAGTCGCTGCAAAATGCCCAAGAAATCCTCGTGCGCCCCGGAAATCGGACGACCCAAGCGATTGTTTCACCTCCAACTAACAGGCCCATGCACTAAGCACGATCTGCGCCAACCCGTTTCGCCGCCCGGCCAAGGCGATCATCCCCCCATCTTGGCAACCGACCGGCAAGCAATCAGTGCTCCTAGGTGAGCTGCAAGGGCTAGATCTCGACTTCCACTCTCGCCCCTAGATACGGCGCACTAATTCCTGGACAACGGCTTAATGGAGACACCTGATTCTCCACGACATCACAACCTCTCCGCGTGGCCGCTCTATCCCTCGCCGGATGCAAATCATGGTGCCTCGCGTGCCGTCACCTCTGCCCGTCGATCATTGTAATTTTCTACGTACGTATTGTACTTCACAGTCTACATTCATGAGTCTGCCTGAGTTTATATGTCGCATAGCTGCAGCCTGCACCAAGCTGACAAAGTCCATGGAGTGAAGGTCTGGTAGAGTTGCAGCAATGATTCCTTTTCTATCATTTGAGGGTTTAGGGATGTACAACAAGGCTAACTACAAATCCATATAGATAAGGCAACTTTCTATTTGAGATATTAGTATGGGACATACATGAACTTGTCCGGGGGGGGCAAATACATACACAAACTTGCAAATATGCACTAACACATAAATGAACTTGTCTAGTTGGAGCAAAAAACTACAAATTAGCCTAAATCACGCCACATAAGCTGCCACGTAGGATGGATTTTTGCAGAAAACACCCCAGAGAAGATCTAGTTGTCACGGATGAGTTAGGGCAAGTGAATTTAATGCCTAGGTGCCCGTTTTCTTGCACAATTAATAAAAAACCCCTAGGATAGTTAATGAAAAACCCCTGTCGTTCTGCTCGATGACCACATTGGCTGGGGCGTATTCTGCTCGACGGACGTCGCCGCGGCGCTACGCCCGTTCCCTCGACCTCGCCGCCCTGCGAAGATGGCGGAGAACGCGCCCGTCATGCGCTACGACGGTTACGAGGCGCCCGATTACGGTATGCCCTCCTTCTCCGCGCTCTCGCCCTCCTTCTCCGCGCACAGACCGCCATGGGCGGGTGGGGTTGTAGGTAGGGTTCTCACGATTAGAGGGGAAATCGCGCATAGGGTCGCCATGGGCGCATGATTTCTGGTGCTTCAATGCAATTCCCATGGCCATTAAGCAAGGAGAAGGGCAGACTGGAGTGGAGGAGTTGGTGCTTGGGTGCGTCGATTTGTGCGTCGTTGTGCGCATGATTTAGGAGTAGAGTAGATTTTTTGGTTGCGGATCCATGATGTGCATGTAGTAGGTTGTGTTTTAAATGTGGTTTCAAGTGATTTGAAGCATGCCTGTTTCGGCTTGTTTTGCCTTGATCATGTTCATGTCATGAAAAGTTGAGATTTTTAATATTTTGTGGGTGTCAATTGTTGAAAAAATGTGTATGGATAATCGTAGGATGAATGTAGCTATGATATAACACATTATGATCTGCACATTTGTTCATGTATTGAGTTGGAAGTTAATAGATGGTTAACTGAATTTGGCGTAAATAGTGCAAGCGTTAACTGAATTTTGGGCAATGTGATTTACTGAATTTTGGTTGTGTGGGGTTACTGAATTTGGTTGATAAATAAATTTGTTATATGCATGCAGCTGGTGATCCTGATAAATTCTCGGTGCAAATAGATCACAATGGATTTTTTTGTGGCTTGAGAGGGAATTTGAGATATGATGATGGCTCAACTTATTGGTTTGACTTCTGTGACTCAGACACATGGTCATTACTGTGGATTCATGATTTGGTGAAGCAATTAGGGCATGAACTTGAAGCAAGGACAAGGGTGTACTAGAGCCTTCCTGATAAAACTTTCCAAGATGGGTTGATCTCCATTGAAAATGATGCCCATATATTTCTAATGAGTGAAGCTGCAAACGAGCATAAGACACTGAACTTGATTGTGGACCACACAGATTTTGTTTCAAATTTCAAGCATGATGTTCTTGTGAATGTTGGTGAAGAACCCCCCCTCTATAAACAGTTGTAGAGAAATCTCAGAGGCAGCTAGAGATAGGAAACCTAGAAAAAGACCTGTAAGTGATGACGAAGGAGAAGATGGCAATGCTAATGACTCAGAGGAAGATGGGCCAGACACTGAATTTTATGACAGTGATTGGGATGCTGAAGATGGAGATGATGACATATATGCAACACATATTGACATGAAAGTCAAAGACAACAATGAAATGGTTGTAGTAGTAGAAGAAGAGGATGATGCAGGACTTGAGCATTGTCGCGGGATAATCACGGCAGACGTTACTAGGGGTAACTTACTTTGGGGAAAATCGACTATGGTGTTTGGGAGAGGGTTTAGCTCAGGGGAAATCATGTTATCAATCGATCTGGTAGCTCTGGCAATAATGTCGCCGAGTCTCCGATCTAGGGTTTCTACTATCAAATCTCGTATTACAGGGTACTCGAATATCTGGTGAAGCTCTCTTTTCCTAACCCTAGGAGCCGGCTTATATCTTACCCGGCTCCTTGGCTTCCTATACAAGGTACACTCGGAATCCTACCCGTAAACCGCACACAACCCTTAGTTTCCTAATAATAACCCCAAAGGGCGGGTTACAAGGCTTATGCTCCTTCTTGGGCCTTCTAGAAACTACTCTTCCTTGAGCCGGGTCTTGCACGATCCCCTTTGGGCCGGGTTTCACCTTGGCGTTAGCCTACCGGGTTATCATCCCTCCATCAGTAGTCCCCAGAATAGCTTGGGCTTCTCGGGATCAACCATGAAGCGCACGCTATTCCCCGCAAAACAATAAGCATACAAGTCCATAAAATACCGGGTTAGAGTGCTTTGATTATAGCTAGGCCTTGCTCTGTAGGCGGTCCATATAATAACCCGGCTTTTCCCGAGTCAAACATCATTTTCCCGGGTCAACACTCCGAGGAAACGTGACAAGACCCGGATTCGCACCGTTGCTAATCAGTCCGAATATCACGCTCGCAATCCATTTTAATCCCTTTCCGGATATCCCGCAACGGGCACTTTGATACTTATCCCAAAATATCCGGGCCGAATAATCTTTTTCCAAAAATTTGGTACTTGCCGCCCAAACCTAGGGCATTTTTTCTCCCCGCACCTATAAATAGGCAACCAAGGGGTAACCCTAGATCCATTAGCCATTTCCATCTTCCTCCTCCTCTCTCTCCACTTCACTCTTGCACCCGCGAACCCGGGCTCGAGCCCGCGCCAGCAGCTCCACACCGCCGCCCGCAAGGCCGCCACCGGAATCGCACCGCCGCCGCCCGGTAGCCACCACCTGCGCCTGCAACGCCGCCGTCGATTCCCGCCGCGGCGCCCTCGAGCAAGCCGCCGGAGATCCCAAGGAGCTTCCGCCGTCGAGCCATCCGCCGCCGCGCTCCCATCTTGATTCATCCGGTAAGTTCTTCAATCCTTTAGATCTAGATTTTGATTTCGCGCAGATAGATTGGATCTAATCTCACCCCCAAATTCTCCACCATTTCTTACTAGCTGGGTATGCCCTAATCTTTCTTTTTCCGCGGCTAGCACTTAGTTAGATCCACGCGTACGCCTCTCAGCATATTTCCTCGTTTGCAATCTCATATTTTTCCTCTATGTGCTCCTGAATAGATCCAATCGCCAAACTTGCAAGTATCTTAGACATTTTGCCCTTTCTTCTTCTCACTAAGTCGGATAGATGTACTTTCCGGGTCTCTCGTTATTCATACTCTGCATTTGCCTCTTTTTTAGATCTACACATATGGCACCTAAGGCTAGCGCTAATCTGAAGGGAAAACACCCGACCGGCAAGCAAAAGCTGAGTCAATCGATCGCCGCCAACTGGGCGAGATCGAACGTGACAAAGGCTAAGCTTGACGAGCTTACGGAGTCGGGTGTTCTGCCCACCCGGGAGGAGATCCACTGGAGGATACCCGGCGAGGAGACTCGGCCTTCTCCGGGTCTCGACGAGGTGGTGGTCTTTGTCGAACATGTGATCCGGGGTTTCCGCCCCCCGGGTCACCCTTTCTTCCGTGAAGTCCTGGACCACTACAAGCTCCGGGTATTCGACATCGGCCCCAACTCCATGCTTAATATCACCCATTTCATAGTTTTATGTGAGTTGTGTCTGCGCGTTCCTCCCAACCTATCTTTGTTTCTCGAACTCTTCCAATGTAAGCCATGCCGAGAGAGCGGCGATGGGGCCCTCCTAGTCTGTGGTGGAGTCTCGATCCAGAGGCGGAAAAACTCCCTCATGCTGACTCTAAGCCTTCATTCGCAAGTCAAACACTGTCAAAAAACTTACTTCTACTGCCAAGATACTTCCTTACCCGGCGAGAAGACATTGCCGGGTTTATCCACTGATACCCTCAATCTGTCCGATAATCTTAACTCCTTTGCTTCTGAGGCCGAGAGGCAGTCTATCCAGCCTCTCCTCCATAAACTTGCTGTACTCTCGGCCCAAGGTCTCCTTGGGCTCAATTTGATAAAAACATGGGTAAGCTGCCGGATTCAGCCCAACAGCACCCGGACGAAACTCATGTGCCACTACTCCGGGCACCTTACCGACTCTCTCCGATACTCGGAGAAAAATTACCTGGCTGGCGACATGAACAAGCTCACGAAGACCTTCTTAGCCGAGAAACTTGACGCTATCAAGAATATAGTCGGGCTTAACCCCTTCACTCGCTCTAACCCGGCTCCTCCAGTAAGAACCGGTTTACTCTCTTTATCCGACTGATATTTCTCATGCACATATACTAATACTTGCTTCTATATTACTTACACAGGAAGACAACGCGTTCTGGAAGATAGTCACCCCTCCTCCTTCAGAAAACTCGGAAGAAGACGAGGAGCCGGTTGATTCCGATGAAGGTAAAATCCAAGTCTTTCTCATGTACTTCCTTCATTAACTTATTTAGACCAACTTTTCCCCTTTCCGACAATGCATCTTGTTTGCCAGAGCTAGAGGATAAGGAGGACACACAGTCGGACGAAAGCGAGGCTGAGCCGGAGGTGGAGGTTGGAGCAAAGAGGAGGACCCGGGGAGTTGTCTTCAAGGTGCCTTATTCCTCCATTGCCTCCAAACCATACTCGTACGCTAACATGTGCGAACTTAACCAACGCTTAATCGATTCATCGCACTTGAAGGAACCCGCCCCGACCAAACGTAGGGTAACCCGAAACTCTCCGGGTGATGATCCTCTTCACCCGGGCATCCCTTCATCGCCCGCTCGCCGAGCCGGTACTTCCCAAACTCATACATCTTGTGTTCCTCGGAAATTTCCATCTCCAAACCATCCATTAGCCGGCCAACTTAGGGTCTCACTTTCCGACTCTTTATCAGCTTCTTCTGGATCTAGCAACGATCTCCCGCCAGATTTCGTCGTGAACACCGGGTAACTTACCTTTCTTGCTATTCGATACACTAATTTTTTCCATATGTTTCATTTATCATGTACTGATCGTTTCTTTCTCTTTCCCAGGGCCAAAGTCACGATTAGTGACCCTGAGGACATGGATGTGGATAACCCGGCTATGGAAGAGCCGGAGGTTGTTGTGCAGCCCGCGGCTGGCGGTGCAGAAGACGAACAAGAAGATTTGCTGAGAGACCCGGCGGAGCAGGAAGCCGAATTTCCGTTGCCGGGAGACGAGGACATCGAGTTCCTGGGATCACGGATGGGTGACCCCACTCCTAAAACCCAGGCAACCCGGGTCACCTCCCCCAAGCAGGAAAGGACACCGCCTCCGGGTAACCAGAACCCCAACTCCTCCAGGCCCAAACTTGATGATCTTGACTTTGAAGGGAAGCTAACTGAGCTCTTCTCTCTGAAAACCACTGAAAGGGATATCCTTGAATCCCTAGCAGCTGAGCACCAGGTAACTTTAATCAATGTTGCTTGTATATTCATCTAGTCCCCAAGTTCCGGGTTAACTATGTAAAGTTTACTCGGTACTTTCATAACTGTATAATTTGTCATACCCGGCTTTATCTTACATCCGACTGACTTTTCCTTTTCTACTTCCGCAGGCGCACGTGACCCGGTCTGAGGAGATTTTGGCGAAAACCAATGAGCTCCTCCAGGCCGAGATCAAGCTGCGGGAAGCGCTGGAAGCCGAGGTGGAGGACCTTGCCAAGGATGTGAAAAAGTACAAGAAGCGATCCCAGAACGCTGAGGGTGTGCGGAAGAAAATTTCAACTCAGATTGCCGATACTTACCGCTCTTTACTTGGTAAAAATTTCTAACTTACTAATTATAACCCGGATCTTCCTGTAAGGTTTATAACCCGGATCTTATTGCTTTAATTTTGCTGGTATCCTGTAGCTCCGGGTGAACAGGCTATGGATGACGATGATGTTGAGAAGCTAAAGACGATGAAGGCCGTGATCCGGCAATTCTCAGTGGGGACCAAATGGACCTTGGAGGCTTTGAAGTGGCCTGGGACTCCTGGCGGCGCGGACAAGATGCTCGAGGCGTGCTCAACTATCCCCGCCTGGATCGAGCACTGGAAACGCTCAGCCTGCCGAGTGGGAGTAACCTGCAGCCTTGCCTTGGCCAAAGCTTATTTTCCTAAGCTTGAGCCGGCAACGCTCGTGGGCGGGTTCCCCGAGTTTAACAACGATGGGTCAAGGTTCACTGGCAAGGATTATAAGTTCATCCATACTCATGTGCGTCACTCGGCAAGCTTGATAGCCGACAGTCTAGATGTGAGCAAGATCACCCCGCCCTAGAATGCTGATGACAAGCCGGTTCCATCTGATCTCCCTCAACCCTTCGATATGCTGGCTCGGTGGAGGGAGGAAATTGCCAAGAAGAAAGCTGAAGCCGAGAATGCGCCATCCACATCTACTCTGGCTATTCCTCCCCCAGCTCGCGCCGATACTGCGACTAACCCGGATATGGGAGCAGGGAAGACCACCGAGGAGCATGTTGAAGACCCGACCGCCAAGAACACTGCTGATGACTCGGCCATGGATGCCGAGTGAGGTTTTATTTGTTTCTCGCCCCAAACACTTTATTCGGCAAATAGGCATTATGTAATATGCCTGATACAATTATTCTTTTAATAGTGCGCCTGTGCACTTTTCGATACTATTTCCCTGGTTTTTAATACGCTTAAACTTTAATAGCCATGGTGGCCCTTCTGGCCCCTCACCTTGATATGTTGTTTCCTAGTCTTGAACTTTTTGCTGCTTTTCTGATTTTCACTCTTTTTTCCTTCTGTGAGACTCGGTTTCCGGGTCTCGGGATTTTTGACCAAGTGGACTTTTTTTCTTAAGTCCCCAAGTCCCCAAGACTCGGATTTTTGGGTTTTAAGCTCGCTAGCTAGACAATTTGTCGCTTTTCTTAAATTCCCAAGTCCCCAAGACTCGGATTTCCGAAGCTAGGGAGTTATAGTTTTCAAAAAGCAATTTTTTTTGCTAAGGCCCCAAAACATAGATTTACTCACGTAGGTTTGAAGTTATGCTTAATACATTGTGAGTTTCCGGATGTTAACCTTGTACTCTGCATAACTTGTGGTTTGGATGACCCTTTTTGTTGTAGGCCGGCTTTCGCGTGGATATTCAGTGCTGCTTTGAATTTTGCTCTCTCATCTTCTGTATTTGGTCTTTTCAATGTTGTTCTATCTTCCGGGTCTACCTGAGACCGGTAATACTTGAGCTCTTCCTTCCTGCACGCTGATGCACGTAAAATGCATACATGAACTTTGCATGTTATTACTTGTTTTTCCTTCATATTAGCAACTTATATTCATGTTTTATAATGATTTGGGGGATTTTCTAAACAATCCCCCTTCTTTTGGTTCTAACCCTGTTTTTCCAGAAAACGTATTTTTTAGTGTTTCAGACTTTCCGGGAGCTTCGGGACTCCAAAAAGGGCAAGCCCAAAGAGCACGATTCAGAATTTTCGAGACGAAGACCATGGGCCAAAGTAGAGGGCCAAAAGGCCAACCAGGTGGAAAAGAGGACCCTCCATGCGGCCAGATTCCTTGGCCGCGTGTGGGGCCCCTTTTTGCCCCCGTGGCTCCGATGTCGTCGATCTTTCTTCTCCAGAGTGTCTCGTGACATAAAAACGACTATATAAAGGGTCCCCTGGCCTTTTCGAGGAGGAGGCGGCGCCGAGAGACGAAACAACGAAACAAAGAGACAGAAGGCTGCCGCCGGAGAAGATCGGAGGGGGGAAACGCCGCCGGGATCACCCCCGGAGGGCTCCACCCCCTCCGGCGTGTTCATCATCAACATCTACAGCAAGATCAGCTCCATCTCTCCACTGTAATCTCTTGGCAAACACGATGTATGATGCAATACTATATTCCCTTGATGTATTGTGTCTCCCCGTCTATGTTTGAGTAGTGAATTGTTCTTGGCAATGTTGAAATAGTTCGTTGATTGGTTGCATACAAGTTTGTTATCTTCTATGATTGTCTTTATGTACAATATATGAGTGCACGCATATGTTGGGGAATTCATGTAAGGTGATCACCGGTAGCATAATGGAGTGGTGGTGACTTGGGAGTGACAGTAACCTGAGACCGAGTGTCGTGGTGGTGTCACGGCAGATGCCATAGGATGGCTAAAGTTGTGGGGACGATGGACGCTGGAGGCGCTCGGGGAGGGATCACGCGACGAGTAGCCGCGTGAAGTATGAAACAAGCACTGCAAACAACACGATCTACCCAGGTTCAGGGCCCTCGTGAGGAGGTAAAACCCCTACTCCTGCCTTTCTCTCTGTATATTAGTGTCTCTCCGAGTAGCCACAGTTCAAATGTTCTTTCTACCGAGTAGCCACTCTTCTCTCTACGTGAAGAACTAGGTCAAGAATGTGAACTGGTTCTGGGATCCCTCGCGCAGGAGGGGGCAGGGCACATTATATACTCGGTGCCTAGCCGGATAGAGCCAAATACAAACAGATGTCGACATAGTGTGCACACCGTCCTTCTTCCGAGCTCCCGCTGACTGCTTTAGCTTCTAAGTTTGTCCGGTGCGGAAAGTCGTTGGGCAAAACCAAGTAACCGATCTGTTATCACTGCCACGAACACAGAGTAGGTCCCCCCTATCCTGCGACGCCCTGCTGCCACACTGTCGCTGTCAGGCACGCCGTCCTCAGATGAACAGTGCCGTGAACAGTGCCAAAGTACGGACCCGGGATACGCGGGATCCTGTGTCAGAACGGCTCCTTTGACTTCTGGCCCGAGTAGGATCCCGCCATTTCTACTCGGGCCAACTCTTCTACTCGGAGGAACATTACTTTCTTGATTCGTCCTTCTGGCCATCTATGTGTAGGACCGAGTAGCAGTCGACCGGGTAGCCGGCTACTCGGCCAAACATCCTTTTCTGATCTTGCCTTTAGTACTTGCCTTTACCCTACTCGGGGGTAACCCCCCGACAGCAGTCCCCGAAGCTGGTAGAGTCCTGCGAACTTGTTCACTGGGCCCTGCCAGCTTAAAACCAACCTTGTCAATATTGCCACTGAACCTTGGGATACCGAGTAGAACCTCCGAGTAGCCCTTGATATCGTTTTGAGTTTCTTCTCTTCCGAATAGAACCACTTTTCTTCTCTGCAGCCGAGTAAGATGACTTGGTGAAATTTCCCATCAGAGTCTCTGCGTGGCAGAGCACAATCCGGCTTTCCGCACTGCGACTGGGCACGTGTCACGCATCCGCGACCCCGTCGCCTCGGTGCCCGGGATCTGACAGGCCACGCGCCTAGTTTTTACGGCCTGGGCCCACTGGCCCGTTATGTCCCATCAAGCAAAGTAATTGCCCACGATCGCGTCGTGGGATCAAATGCAGCCGTTACGCGCGTGTTCCGCGCTGCGTGCGTTTCTAACCGGCCCACACTCCCCACGCCGCACGATCTTGGCCACGATCGATCCCACTACCTCAACTCGTAACGGCAACCCGAGGGGCGGTATAAATACCCCCTCGGGAACTCCTTCTTCCTCTTCTGCTTTCACTTTCCCCTCGCCTCCTCGTTTCTCCGCCGCCGCAGAGCACCTCGCCGCTGCGCATCTCATCGCGCCGCCGCGAGTTTCTCCACCCAATTCCTTTGATTCCTCACCAAATTCCTCCTCCACCGTGATGGCTCGCGACGACGATGCCCGCGCCGGCTGGGCCGGGTCTGAGGTCACCGCCGAGGAGTGCCAATGGCTGGTGAACACCCGGCAAGTTCCTCCCGGTGTTCGCTGCCGGCATCCTGGCAGCGAGCTCGTCCCCACTCCACAGGAGGGCGAGCACGTCGTATTCCTCGCGCACTTCGCGCGAGGATTCAGGCTCCCGGTCTCAGATTTCTTCCGCGCCTTTCTCAACCACTACGGCCTCCAGCCGCACCACCTCCCGCCAAACGCCATCGTCATGCTCTCATACCATGCCGTGGTATGCGAGGCATTCCTGGGCGTACGGCCCACCCCGACGACCTGGTCCCGGTACTTCTTCTTTAGGAAGCAAAGCAAGGCCAGGAAAGATGGCGCGGAGAGCAGCCGCGGGATGACGGAGACTGGCAGCGCCATGATGGTGCAGCGCGGTGGGACCAACCACCCGCGGATCAAAGGTTTGGACTCTGTCCACAAGTGGCAGAGAACCTTCCTTTACGTGAAGAACATCCCTGTCGAGAAGGGAGCCAATGTGGTGGATCATATCAATCTGCCCCGGTGGGCCAACACCGCTCCCACCGGGCAGAACTGGAGGACCAAGCCGCCAGTGGATTCCGACATCAAGCAGATGGATGAGCGCCTTGCCGAGCTGATCGAGGAGGGGCTCAAGAGTGACGAACCCATTGCCTGCTGGATCTCCAGGCGGGTGCTCCCGCTGCAGCGTCGCGCACATCTCATGTGCTACATGGGCGGCCACCGAGATTGCACTCGGACGACAACGTTCGAGCTCAGCAACGCGGACATGGCCGTCTGGGCGCGCTCCATCATGAGCACCGGCCTCCACGACCACTGGCAGTACGGCTTCGTGTCGTACAGCCGCACGAAGCCCATCCAGCGGGTTAGTATCTCTCTTCTTGTTTCCTGTGTATTGTTCATGAGTAAATAGCCTTCTTAGCTTGCTGTGCCTAGTATCCGCACTCCGCGCCGAGTAGGGCACTTTGCAGTTTTGCTTAAGCTTCATGTGCTTTGTGTTTGCACGCCCCTGCCGAGTAGTACACTTAGCAGTTTTGCCTAGGCTTCATGTGCTTTGTGTTTGCACGCCCCGCCGAGTAGCACACTTAGCAGTTTTGCCTAGGCTTCATGTGCTTTGTGTTTGCACGCCCCGCCGAGTAGCACACTTAGCAGTTTTGCCTAGGCTTCATGTGCTTTGTGTTTGCACGCCCCACCGAGTAGCACACTTAGCAGTTTTGCCTAGGCTTCATGTGCTTTGTGTTTGCACGCCCCGCCGAGTAGCACACTTAGCAGTTTTGCCTAGGCTTCATGTGCTTTGTGTTTGCACGCCCTGCCGAGTATGATGCCGTTATGCTACTCGACTGATTCGTGGTGCTTGCCTATTTTCCAGGTCCTTGCTCGCCAGATCGCTGAAAGCCAGGAGCTCTTCGAGGCTAACTGGGAAGAGGACCGAAAGGAGGATGACGAGGTCTCCTTCGACACCGCGGATAGCCTCTGCATCCCTCATGTCGTCCAGCCGGGTAAGCACCACGTCGACACGTCCATTCGGGACTGGTCCGAAGATGACGATGAAGGTGATTAAGTTCAACTCTTTTGGTCGCGAGTAGCGCAACCCAATTTCCTCCTGTTTCCTAACTGTTTTCTTCTTCTCAACTCTACAGATGATGCTGATGCTGATGCTGGTGCTGAAGAGGAGGGCGAGGACGAGGGTGAGGACGAGGACGCCCTTACCGTCGATCCGCTTGCAGTCGCTGCTCCCGCCACTCGCAAGAGGGCAGGTAGCGGTGCTCAGGAGCCCCCCAGCAAGAAGCCCAAGCAAGCCGTGACGAAAGTCAAGCGGGGGAGACGGCTACCCCATTCCCGTGCAGGGTAAGTAACTTTCTCTCGAGTTGCGCATCGCTGTTGCTGCTTTTTCTGAATTCCTTGCTATTGCTTCTCGGTTTCTTCTGTCCTTCTTTCTTTTCTGAATTCTCTCTTCTTTTCAGCGCCCCCTTGGATGCTAACGTGGCTGCCGCACCCACCAAATCCAAGTCCAAGAAGAGATCCGCCATCGATGTAGATGTGCTCATCGAGCTTTCTGACGAGGATGAGATCGCGGCACGGGACAGGGCGCGTGCGCCCTCTCCTGTGAAAGGAGAAGATGAGGACGAGTTCCAGTACATGTACACTGATGCCCATGATGCCGAGCAGGAGCAGCAGGCCCGCGCAGAACAAGAAGCGCAGGATGCTGCTCGCAACGAGAGACCACTTTCTCCCCCAGCTACCACAGCCGGGGAAAACTCAGAACAAGACCACGAGCAGCATGACCAGGCCGCCCTTGAGCGGCGGGAGGAAAACCAAGAGCAGCCAGCAACAAGGGCTACTGACCAAACTGACCCCGCGGCCCAGCCGCGGGTAGAGAGACCAGAAGAAACACAGCAAGCTCCCGCTGCCGAGCAGCGGGCTGAGATAGTTAACGAGATGGAGCAGGACCTGCGGAGCCACGCGCAGCCGGATGCTGCGCAGGGCAGCGCGCCCTTGGTGCCGCCTACTCAGCAGGGCACTTCATCCACCGCACCGAGCTCCCCGCCGGTGAAGAAGACCAAGATTACAACGAGCCATCCAGTCAAGAAGGAGGCTGCCGAGAAGAAGGCCGCCGACAAGAAAACCGTTGAGAAGAAGGCTTCCGAGAAGCAGGCCTCTGAGAAGCAAATTGGCCAGCCTGACGCCAACGTCCGCAGGAATCCTCCTCGTGGCGCTGCGCAAGACTCTGCCATGATGCCACCGCCCCAACCAACTGTAAAACCTGTTGCCAAAGCCGGGCAGCTCATCATTGGCGATTCCGGCGGGGCCGCTGACGCCGCCGCTGGATCAAGTTTGCTAGACCCGCCTTCTTATCCGCCTTACTTGGTGAAGATGAGCAAGCAGCACAACATCCCGATAACCGCGGCTGAGAAGAAACTTGCTATTAGGAAGGGCAAGCAGGCCACGGCTGTGGACTCCAAGCCGCCAGCCAGGAACAAGGACAGATCCCTCTCAATTTACTCGCGCGAGGTCCAGGAGGCCGAGGTGACGTCCAGGGGGCTCGAGGAGATGATTGACCGGGTAGGCTTCATCGACGCCGAATGGAACAGCGACATCCTTGGCAACAAAACCTGGCACGGCTTGGCTTTGGGCGATCTGGATCATATGCGCATTGACTGGAACAAGGCGGACATGGGCTACAATCCCATGACCATCTCGTCCAAGACCAGCACGCTTGCCGCCAAGCTGTTCGTCCACCGCAAGGCCGCAGAGGATATCGAACAAGCTTATGTAGTAAGTTTCGCTCACCCAATTCGAGTTGCATTTTTCTTCTCTTCTACCCTTCTCCTTCTTCTTATCCATCACCCAGTCCCCGAGATTCTGGCCGAGTAGACGGATACTCAATCGAGTTTCCGTCTTCTCGGGTTGAATCTTCACGATTTGTGTCTGATTCGTTTTCTTTCTGCTTCTCAGAATAGCCTCTTGAAGAGAACAAACTTGTTCTGGCGATTGCTCTGGAACCACAGCATCGCTAGAAGGCGCCTTGAGGCCCTCGAAATGGAGCACAAGACTGACGAAGCGACGGAAAAGGAGGTCATGGATAGCACCCTCCAGATTTCCGAGATCGAAAGTAAGCTTTTAGCTACGCGGTTCCTGCGTTTTGTGTTTACGCCCGCTTTTGCTTTCTGCTCTAACCGATTCCTTCTTGTAGGCAAGTTTAAGACCTTGGCAGAGGAGCATGCGAACTGCCGAGCTTTTATTGAGAGCGGTCAGACTACGATTAAAAGTCTGGAAGGTGAGTTGGTGTTTTTCTCGGCTTGTTTTCCTTCCTCCCATCTTTGCTACTCTGCTGACCGTGCTTTGCTCTTCACAGAAGACCATAAGAAATTTGTCGAGGAGCATCTCGACTGCCTCAAACCCGCCGAGGTGCAGCAGCAGTTGGCGAGCCAGGCTGTGGAGCTGAAGAAGGAATACACCACCGAGTTGGAACCTCTCCAACTCCAGCTGCGAACCGCTCTCCAAAAAGCCGTTGATATAGCTGCCGAGAAGAACAAGATAGCAGCCGAGAAGAAAAAGTTTGAAGCGACTGCCAAGGCTGAGAAAAGAGCTCTCGAGCTGGAGTGCGACACGCTGAGGAAGAGCAACTCGGATCTCATGCTCCAGCTAGCCCAGTTCCGGGGAGTGGAAGAAAGGCACGTTGCTGACGAGGAGTCCTTGGAGAAGACGCTGCAGTCGCTACTTTGCGAGCTGAACAGTAAGTACCCGCTTCCCTGCGCTTCGTTGTTTCTTTTGCTTCTCTGCTGCCTGATTCGCTTCTCTTCTCTGTCTCTGTTTCTAATCTTTTTGATAGCTTTCTCAGAAATCTTCCCCGACCTTTGCTCGGCCTGCAAACCTGCTCTTTCAAAGGCCCAAGCAGCTCGCACCGAGAAGGGCCAGCCCATGGATACTAAAGCTTCGATTGAAGACTGCTTCACCAACATGCAGGGGCAGCTCCAGCGTCTAAGGGGTGTGGGCACCGACCTGGTGCGCACTGCCTTCAAGCTCCATGACTTGTTCTGGCCTCGGGACTCTGCGCCAGCCACCATTCGCGGACTTGCCGAGAAGCTGAATGGCGTCAAGGCCGAGCTGAAGAAGTGGCGAGCATCCGGAGCTCGGGCAGGCGCTGATATGCTGCTCCTCTTCGTTTGCAGCTGGTACGACAATCTTGATCTCAACCTCATCCTCGAGATGCACTAGGATTCGAGGTGGGAGAAGGATACCGACTGCGTGGCTCGCCGCCAGTTGGTTGCGTACGAGATCGCATCCTACGCGGATACCGCGGGCTACATCGAAGGCGTCACTGAGCCCGACACGGATGTGGAGGGCGAGGATGACGACGAGGATGAAGATGACGACGAGGAAGCCACTGAGTCCGAAGGCCTGAGCTGCTTCAACAGTGCTAACGAGAAGACCGGGAAGGGGAAGGCCGCGGTCGTCGCGGATAGCGAAGATGAGGCCGAGAGCGAGAAGATGACTATCGACACCGCGGCGCTCGAATTCGGCACTTCATCAGGTGCTGTCCTGACGACACAGCGCTTCTCCGCACCCAAACTGCTGCCTCCACCTCGGCAACGGACGTCATCTCAGTGGCCACGGCCACCTCTGATCAGGCTGCCACCAACCCAGAAGCTGATGCGGCGAAGACTGACGCCACCAACTCGGAAGCTGACACTGCCAAGGCCACCTCCGAGACTGATGCCGCCAGGACCAGCACCGAAGCTGATGCCGCCAAGACCAACATCGAGGATGCTGCTACCTCCACCTGATCACTTCCTGCAACTTTGTCCTTAAAACTTTTATCAGATCCCCGGGATGCCGGGTGCAGATGTATCGTAACAATTATGTTTGTCGCTTGCTACTCAGTTTTATTCACGTTCGATATTTTTAACTTAGTCAATTTGAGCAGCCTTGGCTCGATGCCGGGTTGCGTTATCATGCAAGTAGATCCCCGAGTTGCATTTCTTATTCGCTCTTCCTTTTTATCTCAGCTCTTACCCGCAACTTGTTGCTTTTTTGGTATTCGAGTCACAAGAATTCAAAGTTCGAGTTGCAAATACTTAGCCACTTAGAAACACTCATAGTAACGCAGCCCACCACTTAGCCGAAAAGGAGTTAACAAAAAACAATAGTAAAAAACTCCTTACTCGGTTCCTGCACTCTTTCTTTCCTTAGTAATTTTTCTTGTGCTCATTGACCTTTTGCTTGTTCTCTTGCTCGCCATGAAGCCGGGATTCGGACAGCAGCAGAGTCGAAGAGTTGGCATGTAGGTTTAAACACAATACTAAAGGTACTCGTGAAATTCTGAGCAGAACAACCGAGTGGAGAAAAGCGAAGCCGGGTAAAAACACACAGAGTAATTTTGGACGAGGGCAGTCCCCGAGCTCAATTTCAGATTGCAGAGTAGAATTTTAATCGGATAAGAGGGTACATACACATCTTTGCTCACGAATGAAAGCGACGAAGTAGGGCTACATTCCAGGGGCGCTTAGATTCCTCTCCAGCTTTATCTGCCCTGTTCTCCTATGATGGACGCACGTCCACGAGATAATAGGCATCATTGTGCAGCGCTTTGCTCACAATGAAAGGCCCTTCCCATGGAGGAGACAACTTGTGCATCCCGGCTGTGCGTTGCACAAGCCTAAGGACCATGTCTCCTTCTCGGAAAACCCTTGGGTTCACCTTTCGGCTATGATAACGCTGTAGGTTTTGCTGGTAGATAGCTGAACGTGACAGAGTGAGCTCTCTTGCTTCTTCGAGCAGGTCAACGTCAGCTTCTCGAGCTTCTCTCGCCTCCACATCAGTGTAGAGGGTTACTCGGGGGGAGTCATGCTCTAGGTCTATTGGCAACACGGCATCAGCCCCGTATACCAAGAAGAATGGCGTGTAGCCGGTTGACCGGTTCGGGGTAGTCCTTAGACTCCACAACACCGCTGGCAACTCGTCTAGCCAACACCCAGGTGTTTTCATCAACGGCTCAATCAGCCTCGGCTTTATGCCTGCTAGCACCATGCCGTTTGCTCTTTCCACTTTCCCATTGGAGGCGGGATGCGCAACGGATGCGACATCTAGTTGGATGTGCTTATCTCTGCAGAACCGCACCATTTCTCCTTCAGCAAAATTTGTACCGTTATCCGTGATGATGCTGTGCGGGTAGCCGTATCTCAGGATCACATCCATTAAGAATTTCACGGCTGTAGCTCCATCGCACTTCTGAATAGGCTTCACTTCAATCCATTTGGTGAACTTGTCCACCATGACTAAGATGTGTGTCATGTTGCCTTTAGCCGGCTTGAAGGGGCCAACCATGTCCAAACACCATACAGCAAACGGCCAAGTGATGGGAATGGTTTTCAACTCGGAAGCCGGCATGTGGATCTTACTCGCGAACATCTGACAGTCGTTGCACTTCCTCACGATGTCTTCAGCTTGCTGCAGAGCTGTAAGCCAGTAGAAACCATGCCGAAAAGCCTTCTTGACAAGAGCCCGAGAAGAGGCGTGATGCCCACATTCTCCTTGGTATATCTCCAACAGAATTTCTCCTCCTTCTTCTGGGTCCACACAGCGTTGCAGCACGCCGGTGGCACTTCTCTTGTGCAACACATCTCTGAATATGGTGTAGCCCTTGGATCTTCTCTGAATCTACCTTGCGATCACCTCATCTTCTGGCAGAGTGCCGTCCTTCAGAAAGGATAATATGGGCATGGCCCAACTCGGTGTCTCCCGTGTAGAAAACACTGGTTCGTCCACTTCCATCGGGATAGGCACCTCTGGCTGCTCTATAGGGTTGGGAGCACTTCTCTGAAGCCCTGAACGATTGGCAAGAACCTCCTCAGTGAATGCGACAGTCCCCGGGTTGAGGACAGCAGTCCCCGAGTATGGAGTGGCAGTCCCCGAGTAGGGAGTGGCAGTCCCCGAGTAGGGAGTGGCAGTCCCCGAGTAAGGAGTGGCAGTCCCCGAGCATGGAGTGGCAGTCCCCGGGTTATCTGTTGCATTCTCCCAGTCAATCTCCATGGGAACGGATTCTTCACTTGGCAAAGAAGGAACAAATATGGATTCCGAGTTGGAAGATGGCTTGATGGATGGCTTCCTCAAATGCTCCAAGGCAATCCCTGCCGGGATGGACTGCCGAGAAGACCCCAACTTGGACAGCTCGTCTGCTGCTTCATTCTCTGCCCGGTGAATATGCTGGAACTCGCAGCCTTCGAAGAATCCAGTCATAGATTGTACCAGGAAGCGCTATGATGCCATGTTAGCATCCAGAGCATCCCAAGTGCCAGGGACTTGCTGCACCACCAGATCTGAATCGCCATAGCATATAATGCGCTGCACGCCAACATCCTTGGCTACTCGCAAACCGTGCACCACGGCCTCGTACTCTGCAACATTGTTGGACGCCTTGAAATGAATCTGCAGCACATACTTGAGTTGATCTCGCTTAGGCGACGTAAGAACTACGCCAGCACCGAGGCCTTCCTTCACCTTCGAGCCATCAAAGTGCATCTTCCAGTAATTGGAAACTGGAGCAGGAGGTTCATACTGCACCTCAGCCCAGTCCACCAGAAATTCTGCAAGGATTTGAGATTTGATGGCTTCTCTTCTCGCATATGCGGGAGCATACGCGGCCAACTCGATTGCCCACTTGGCTACTCTGCCACTCGCTTCCTTGTTGCCCATGATATCCGAGATGGGAGCAGAGCTCACAACCGTGATGGGATGCTCTTGGAAATAATGCTTCAGCTTCTTGGCGCCCAGGTACACGCCGTAGGTCATCTTCTGGTAATGCGGGTAGTTCTGCTTAGAGCTGGACAACACCTCACTGAGGTAGTATACTGGGCGCTGCACACTTTTGCCTTCCTCTTCTCGTTCCACCACAAACACCACGCTGACCACTCGGTTGGTAGCAGCAATGTACAGCAGCATTGGCTCCTTGGGTAGCGGACTAGCCAAGATGGGAGTGCTACCCAGCATTGCCTTCAGCTCTTTGAATGCCACATCCGCTTGCGGAGTCCAGACGAACTTGTCACTTTTCTTCATCAACTGGTACAGAGGCAGTGCCTTCTCGCCCATTCGGCCCAGGAAACGACTCAGAGATGCCAAACAACCAGTAAACTTCTGCACATCCTTCAGGGATGTCGGCAAAGACATGCTCTCGATAGCTTTTATCTTTGAAGGATTGGCTTCAATGCCCCGACTAGACACCAGGAAGCCGAGTAGCTTGCCAGCCGGGACGCCAAAGGTGCATTTACTCGGATTCAGCTTCATCTTATATTTGCGCAAATTGGCAAAGGTTTCCTCAAGGTCGGCAAGCAGAGTTTGTGTTTTATTCGTTTTGATGACAATGTCATCTACGTACACCTGCACATTCTTGCCGAGCTGGTTGTGCAAGCATTTTGCATGCACCGCTGATAAGTGGCACCCGCATTTCGCAACCCGAAACACATGACACGATAGCAATAAGCCCCGTACGGGGTAATGAAGGCAGTCTTTATTTGATCAGCATGATTGAGAGCTATCTGGTGAAAACCAGAGTAGGCATCTATGAAAGACAGCAGTTCACAACCAGCAGTGGAATCGATCACCTGATCGATGCGAGGTAGCGGAAAAGGATCCTTGGGGCATGCTTTGTTCAAGTCGGTGTAGTCGACACACATGCGCCATGCAGTAGCAGCCTTGGGGTCCTCCTTCTTCTTCTCGACCATGACCGGGTTGGCTAGCCAATCCGGATGCAGCACCTCCATGATGAAATTGCTTATCAGCAGCTTGGTGATCTGGTCACCAATGGCCTTCCTTCTCTCATCTCCGAAACGGCGCATAGCCTGCTTCACTGGTTTGGCGTCAGGACGCACATGTAACGAGTGCTCAACCAACTCCCTCGGGACTCCTGGTAAATCTTCATTGGACCAGGCGAACACGTCCCGATTCTGTCACATCCCAATTTTGGAATACATGTTAACACAGTTGTTTTGCTAATTGCTTTACTAATAAACCTTAGTTGTGTTTGTTTGTGGTTGTTTAAGTGCAACTAAACAAACTAATTATATAAACTTGCAAACTTAAAAGGATAGCAAAGCAGTGAACTAAAAATATTCAACATATTGTTCCAGGGATAAAAATATTCAACATATTGTTCCAATGACCTTGGCAATATTTTCTAAAGTAAATATTGATCAAAGAGTTTTACAAAACTATCTTATGAATCCAATACTTGTTGAATATTATTACAAGGCCTAAATTAAGAAAGAGGAAAACACTTAAATAAATTTCCCTAAAGTATTATCAGAAAAAGAGGCATTCTTAAATGCTTCACCAAAATATTATCAAATGTTTTCCCAACCTTGCAAGCTTAAAAACAAAGGTATTGGAGAGCATTTACTTGCTATCTCTAGTCATATAAATATTTTGGCAAAGCATTGCTAAAGAAAAGCCAAGTGCTTTATTAAATAGAAATTCCAATATTTCCAGAAACAGAAAACTCAAACAAGTTACTATTGGAAACTTTCCTCAAATGATCTGAAATTCATACCATTGCTTCCTTATATCAAATAAGGAACACACACAAGAGGAGACCAAAAATTGAATCCATTAAAGTCCTGAAAACATGGTTTTTCTCCACAGCAACATTTGGGTTTTTGAACAAGTTTGTTCTACAAACTTTTTTCAAATGCCATGAAATAAATACCACACGCTCTATATCATAAATAAGGATGAAAACCAAAAGGAAACAAGTTTTTGAATTGTTTAAGTTTCCAAAAACCCCTGTTTTCTTCACAGCACCTTTTTAAAATTTGAACAAGTTTGTTCTATGAAGTAACTCTAAATGACTTGAATTTTCTACCACATAAGGAACACATCATATAAGGAATGTGTGCCAAAAATTATCATTTTTGGAAGCTCCTAAGTAGGTTAATAAATTCAATGTCCATTTTTGTAAGAATTCAAATTTGAACAACTTTGAATTATAAAGTTTCCCCAATTGAGCCAATTTTCATATATGTTGTGCATCTCAACTAATTAGAATTTTGGGCAAAAGGATTTAAAATTTTGACTTTGTTTTCTTAGGGAAAACATCTATTTTTCAGAGAGGAAAGGACCTACTTGTAATTCTCCAGGGACCAAAATGTAATCCTAGTCACATGGTCATCTTCTTCTTCCTGTAGATGACGCAGCAGAGGGGCATGGGAGCCCATGCTTCCAATGCTTCGAAGGTAAGCCTTCTAAGTAGATAAAAAGCTCCCATGTGCTGCTACCTGCTCCCTCTCTCACCCCCTCGAAATCCTTTCTCTCTCTCTCTCAAGAAAATGCCCAAACCGAAACCCTAGGTTGAGCTCGTCGTCGATTCGGCCAAACGAGAGCTCGCCGCCGCTCGCCGTTGGCTCCATCGTCTTCGCCTGGTTGTGGTTGTGCTCGGTGCAAAGCGAATCGGGCCGAAACGAACCGTAGACGCCGCGCCATCCCCGTTTCATCATCGGCCCCGACGGACTCCGGCGACGGATTCCGGCCGCCTCGAGCCCCCTCCTCCTTCACCGAGCCTTCCATGGCGTCTAGGGTAAGCAGGGGAGTCCCCCCGACCCTTTTCCCCTCTCCTTCTCCCCCAAAATCGCCGCCGAGCCGCGCGAGTTTCCGGCCGCCGTGCGCCTCCCGTCGCCGGCCTCCCTCCGGTTGTTTCCAGGAAACGAGAGTGCCCCAGTTAGCTCGCCCGCGTCGAGACGAACTCGTAGACGTTTTATTTATGCAAAATGGTGCACAGGCGCGACAGATTCGAGCTCGCCGGAGAAAATCCCGCCGGCGATGACGTCGTTGCTGCGTCACGCTGACGCAGCTGCCTGGACCGCGCGCTTAGAATGTCAAACTGGCCCGTGGGACCTCGCTGTGCCGCGTGGCTGCGCACGTGGCGCCCTGGCCCGCGAGTCAGCGACTCAGGCTAGGTTTGCTCGCGGTAAGGATAGATCTGGCCGGCCCAAAAACAGATCTGGCCCAACAAGTGTATTTTTCCATCTTATTTTTGCAGAGAGACTACCTGTTTACTTTTGAGCCAAAAAGGCAACCTAAAAGATGATTTTGACCAAGCCAAAAATCACAGTGGTGCATAAACAAAATCTAAACCATCTACAACTTGTAGATCTACTTTTGGATGAATGGATTTGAAATGAAAAATGATTTAGCAACAGGTACCAGAAACACCAAAATGAGCACCATTTTTATTTTACAACTCAGAATGAAGTGAGGCCAATTGCATTGGAAAGCCCTTGAAATTTCCTAACAGGAGCATTTAACCTCGTTTCCAAATTAATTGTATTTTTGAAATGGCATGCAATTTGGTAAAACACCAGAGAGCACTTTGGTGATTTTTATAAAATTATTAAAAATGATTTTTGATGCAAACTCAATTGGATGGTCTTGTATATGTTTAGGGCTATCCAAACCTATAAGGGTTTCATTTTTAGAGCATCCTAGAAAATTTGGTGGACAGAACCTTAAAATGCTTGTTTCTGCCATTTTGGCATTTTAGCTATTTAAATTGTTGTGATTATATTTTTGTGTTGCATTATTGTTTTCTAGCATGTAAAAGTTGTGTGAACTTGTTTTCTAAGTGTTACTTAACTATTTTAGCATGTTAGAATGTGTGGACTTGAGTGGAGAAGAATTATGATTTATATTAATATCATATGTTTATCTCTAGTTAATATTTTGCATAGTATTTTTGAGTGATAAATTATGTGCAAACACTTGGATTGTTGTGTTGAGAATATTAGATACAGCACCCTTTTGATACTTATATTTTGTTAGTATCACCTCTGCTATCTTGCATTGGAAGTGGTAGAAAAGCATTATTAGCTTAATCATTACTATGAGAATGGTTATGAAAAAATTCCCTCATGTGTGGAATTTTGACATAATCATTTGTGGTTTTGTGACCACATATTTTTGGGTTGTATCCATAGGTCCAGTAGCATTTTGATAAGTTTGTTATGAGTACTTGACACCTAAAGTTTTCACATGTGTGAAAACAATAGCATGAGTATCATTACCTTGCTTATTTTAGCACCCTGTTATCTTCTGCTAGTATTGTTATTGCACTAGAAGCTTGTTTAGTCTTTTGTTAAATTTTTAGCAAGTGGACCAGAGGCATTGTGACCTCTTAATGCTTTGATATGCTAGTGGAACACCCACTGGTTTCATTGCATTTTTGGTGGAAACATTATTTCCCCCACACTAGATGTGTTTCTTTTATATATGTTTTGAGTAGATCTTTAAATGCTTTTTAGGCTTATTGCTAGATTAATTCTCATGAAACTAGTACCATTTAGGTACTGTTATTTTGGTTATAGAACCTCAAGATACTTGGTGCTTGTGTTTGAAATAGATTTAAATAGAAATGCTTAAAGTCTAAATTTCATACTAGGATATTCATGTATGCTTTTTGTCTTGTCTTCCCCTAGGGAAAAATATGAATCTTTGGTATGGAAACCAGAGGATGGAATGTCCTTGTGGCATTATTATCTTAGGGTTTTCACCTCTGATAGGTTTCCTCTTAAGTAGCATAAAAGCATGAATAACACTTGGATGACTAGGAATTAATCTCCTCACATGTGTAGCATTTTAAGCATAGTTTTTCCTTGTTTCCTAGCTATGTTTTTTATGTTATTTTGTGGTATCCAGTAGAATTTATGGTACTGGTTAGAGGAGTATTTTGCCTCTACTAGCTTGCACACTTGTGCATAAAATTAACTAGTGTAGCCTAAACTAGTCTAGTATTTTTCCTAAATTTTTCTACTAGTATGAGTAGGAGTTTTTGGGTGCTTGTTTGTTTGTTTGTTTTGAGCACTTTTATAAAAGTGACCAGAGGCTTATTAACCTCTTGGTGAGCATATTTGCTAGTGGAACACCCACTGGTATGTTTGCCTCATGGTGGAAAAATAGGTTTGACTTGTTGTCATGAGCTTATTTCACCACTTGAGTAATTTAGCAAATTATGTGTGCTAGCCATAGAGATTGTTGTGGGAGTTTTTAGACATAAAAATGTGTTTTATGTGACACCCTACTGTCTAGTAACATGTGCTCTACCCCACTGGTCCATGGTGTTCTTAACTAAAAATCATTGAATTGGCCACACATAAACACTAGGAAAAAAAGCAGACTTTTCAACTATAGTTTTTATGCCAATTTTTCTTAAGGGAAAAATTGAGAACTTGGGTGGTACTTCTTGATTGCTTGCTGTATGTATTACTTGTAGCCTTGTTTGTCTTGTTTGGTTCTGAATGTGTGTCCTTTATTCTCTTTTTACGACGTTAGAAAACGAAGAGGAAGGAAGTGTCGTGAAGCTCTGTTTCAAGTTCCAGTCACTCCAACAACCAGGGACACAAAGAGATACCAGGCAAGCCATCCTGATGCTTGCTGATACAATACTTATCATTATCTATCATGCATGTTTTACCTCTGAAGTTTTACCAAAAACTTGATTATCAAAACTATTTTTGATGTGGAAATTACTACTATACTATATTATAGGTTACTATCATGCCAGTAGTTAAACTTGGTAATACCAAGCCCATAAGCCACCCTATGGTATTTATTACCATAAAATATACTAGTCCCTAAGTGGACACCCTAAAATTGTGATTCTACAAAACAAAGGCTTTACGGAAAACCCCGGAGAAAAGGCGGATCCTTGTTCTCCGGAGGAATGTGGAAGTGGTCATTTTTGAGAAGGTGATGTTTTCAAAAATGACACATAACCTAGTCTTCGCCGGACAACCTTTACCGTACTGCCACCCTACCCTAACATGGGCACGGGGCTTAACTTGAAGTTTGTTCTTATTAGTGTGTGCTATCTCAATCGCTATAAGGGACGTCGTACCCTCGAACCGAATGTCGTCAAAACTCCCAATGTTGAGGCATATAAAGTGTGGGATTAATTTTCCCTCCGGTTGCATCGGTTGAGTCTCCTGTCATGGCGATGTGCGACATGGTGCCGAGGAGATTAAAACTGAGAGATAGGCATATTCTAGCTTGAACATAGTGGATGGTTATGATCAGATACCTGATGTTTACATACTGTTGTTACAGTCCGTGATTGTTCACGGGAGGTGTACTGGATCTGGTGGATGTGTACACCTCTGCAGAGTATAACTTTTTCGAAGAAGCCGCGTCCTCGGATATGGACAGTTGAATGGCCATGTAGCTAGCATTGTGTCAATGTTTTCAAAAGGAAGTTTTTGAAAGGAAATTTTGGAAAGGAAGTGTTGAACTTGTGAAGTTCGGAAAGGAAGGAAAACGTATACCGTGGAGGTATCGTCGATGATGAAAAGCCAGATGATGTTATACAAAACGAAATGTTTTGCAAAGAAAACCTTTTCTACTCTAAGCAAGAATTCTGGAAACTGATTCCAAGAAGTTTTGCAAAGAGAAAATATTCTTTAAACAAAACTTTACCAAACCTCTTGTACATGTGATATCTACAAGAGAAATAAAACTATATTATTTTATTCTGAAGTATCTTCTTCAACGAAGATACAGATTAATCTGACTGCAACTGTGGTGTCATCATATATGAACACCATTGATAGTGAACCCTATTTATAACCTACCTATTCCACCATATAAGCATATTTGCATGTTGGTAAGTGACATGATGGATGTCTTGCTGAGTACATTCAAATGTACTCATTATGGTTTCGCCCCTGGTATCTACTTATCAGATTTGGAGAAGGAGCCTCCAAAGGAGATCTATGAAGAGAAGTACGGAGTTGACGGCTTTGCGAACTAGGATCGTCTCCGGGTCAGCAGCCTGTAGGTTAAGGCGTGACTTGGGCTCAACTACGTTGTGTTTTATTTGTCTTCCGCTGTGTTTGTTAAGTTGCCTGCCCTTTTGGCAGCTGTGTTAAACTTGATCATGTGATCATTTGTGTAATACCTTTATGTATTCGTGTAATGGATGATGTATATCTGTGTGCCAACTGTGTATGTTGTTCACGACTGATCTTTCTGGGATCGTGAATGTATGCATACGTAGGGTTTCAGACTGCCGGTCTGGGGTCCTTACAGAGTTGGTATCAGAGCCATCCTGACCTTAGGAGACCTTAGTTAGCATGGACGTCAGATAGGAAAGAAAAGTATTTTTGAGTAAAAACCCATTTACTATCTACATTATTTTTATCCAAGGGAATTTTAGTATATTTTCCCTCCTTTATATCTTTTCAAAAGATTCTAAATGCATATCAAGGGCGTCCTTGAACAGTGGTTCGAAGGGCGAGCCTTATAGAGTTGGTATGTCTCTCGGTTAAGAGTCTATTTCTTACTTGTTTGCAACTGCTCCGCTCTGTTTTTGAAACATCTCTCGTCTTTGAAGTTTTCTATCCAGAAAATAGTTGGAGTTTCAAAAACAGATTGTTGCATGAAGTTTCATCAAAAACTTTACTTCTAGTATCTTGTTTCTATCCAAAAAATTTTATACTTGCCGATGTCCCGAGAAGACCAAAATAATTGCCTAGCTCTACAGTGATGATGGTCAGAAGTAGATATAGTTCTTCAGCCACTTCTAGGATTTTGGATCAGTCTAGTTTGGAGTAATTTAGCGATAACTCCATGAGTCGTCTCCCCCTACGTAGCTCCAATGGAGCCTTGTTTGTGTGTTTTGGCTTGCTTATGTGTGTCCTTAGGACTGTGTGCTATTGTGTGGTGTAGAATTTGGTTCATCTAGGCTTCTATATGTTTGCGGAGTGCTCAAAATTTGCAGATTTGTGCTTGCCCCGCTCTTGTTTTTGAATCGCCTCGTGTTAAATTTTTGCAAGCAAAAATGTTTGTATAGTATTCAAAAACAAGAATTTGTTGCTTAGACTTATACTTGTTTTCGCTTCGTAATGCCACCGTCGTGAACCACCACCATCTCTCCCACAATTAATGAAAGCACCATTGGGCCTATATAGAGGACCATCAAGCCACACGAGCTGATAGCGTTGATACCAATGATGCACTTCAACAAATAAAGCTCCAACAACGACAACCTTTAAAGAAGAAAAGGCGTGAAGAAAACCAACCAATACTGACCAAAACCCCTGTGTTTTGTCTATTTGCAAAAGACTCGTTTTGCTCTGTTGGCTAAATGTCGCACCTTTTTGTGTCCCCTTTTAAAAAGACCAAACCAGAGGAATCCCCTTTTAAAAAGTTATATACCTCCCTCCTCTGGAGAAAGGTGCAAAATAAGTTTTCACATGCCATGATGCATAACCCCCTCAAAAGCCAATCCGAAGAGCACAATTCAATATTCGACGTATGACGCTAGTCGTATCTTGTCGGACAAACATGATTAAATAGAAAGCTAACAAGACTAACATGTTTGGTATAATCGTAGGTTGACACCTAACCAAAGCATGTGAACTACTGACAACTCTTTCTAAACCAAGAAATTAAGTGACTTATGACACTTTTTAATCTAGTTGGTAAAAAGGAGAAGTCACGAGAAAATAAGATGTTGACGTATTCGTTTACTAGTCAATGGGATATCTTGTGTATCTACTTTGGAAACCAAATATTGGTAGACATTGTAGGTACTATGATATTCGGGGTTTAGAAATTTAGTGAACGATGAAATGGATATGATAGATCTAGGAAACAGCAGTTTTCCTGTTGTTTTTTTTTTTTGTGTGCTCTTGATTGAAATAAATTTGTGTATTATTAAATCTTGCTTCCTAACTTATATGGAGTTGTTAGGACTTGTTATTATGTTGTTTTATTACAATAAATCTACCCTAGAAAGTGTGTGCATGATTGGAACTCGAATAAAAATGAAATAACTTTTGTTACCTTCTAGTTTATTATTTGGAATTATTGTGAAAGCTAGATCTTTGTGTGATTGCTTTGATAAATTTTGTGCTATGTTTTCTTTGAGTCCAGTACCATTTAGGTACTGTTATTTTTATGCTTGTACTTCTATTAGCTTGCATGTCTCTTAATAGTAAAGCATGTGTAAGCATTACTATCAGTATGCACTAGTATTGCTTCACTAGATTAAATAGCATTATATTTCTATCTTGTATGCAAAGTTTTTCATGAGTAATCAGAGGTTTAGTACCTATTTTTACTTGGTATTAGTAGGCCATAGCCCACTGGTCCCATTGTATTTTGGCTTGAGGATGAAAATCCCCAACCATACACATGTGTGAAAATAACATGTTTCACTATGTGATTGATTTCTATTTTCCACCATGGAAAATATAATTGTTTCTTTTCACTTATGCAAATGAGAAGTTTATTTCTTATTAGTAAATACTAATATGTTTAGGTGTGATCCTTTTGTTAGCATAATATTCCTTAGGGGTATCATGTTAAGAAATGTTTCACTATCGTGTGCTAAAATTAAATTGTTCGCAAATAAAATAAATTCCTCTTGATTGGTAGATTGTTTGTGAATAATTTTAAATTGAGTGTATGGATTTTTGAAAAGGTTTATATAACTTTTCATTAATTGCATAGCTACTGGTTGTGTGAGTTATACCTTGCTTGTTTGCTAGCAATTGGTTAAAGAAAAACATAAATTGCTAGAATTAATTTATGCATGTTTAATAGTTGTTTCATGGGATTGTTTTGATGTTTGTGCTGACTAACATGAGTAAGTTTTGTGTACTGTTATTAGGTACACTTATATTCATGACTTGCTTGTTTAAGTTTAAACATCATGATAGCATTGTTTGCTTCTCTAGAGTGAAACTAGTTTCACCACTAGAAAATGGTGATTTTTGCTCTAGTATTACCCTCTTTTTATTTTGTAAGTATATGTGTTGATATAGCATGTTTAGGAAGTTATTACTTCTGTTATCATGCCATGAATTATTTAGTTTCATGTTCTATGGTTATAGGATATGATTATCTCTTATAGCATGCTGGTATAGATTTTTCATACTAGTGTGTTATTTGTGCAGTCCTGTTTTTTTTTATGCCTATGTAATAGGAGTTTTTATCTCGTGTGAATATGGTGTTTTAAGGTACCTTTATGATTGTATTAATTGGTTTTTAGCTACTGGTTGTTTGCTAATTGTTCATGATTGATGGATTCCAAAACCTCTAATAAACAATAACCTAGTGAATAAATAGTCTATTCATCTGTGGTGTTGTTTGCTTGCTTATTGGATTTTGTTTAAATGTTTTACCTTAGCATGAGTTTATACTTGTGTTATGATTGTGCTCAAGAGTATCTTATGAAACTAAAACATCCAACTAAAATCATGAACATATTAAGTGATAGTTGCTTGTGGTGAGTAATACCCACTGCCGTGGCTATTGTTCTGTCTGTTTGTTTTACCTTAGCAACCTAACCTTTGCACCCACAAGCTATATTTTTAGCTTCTTATATACCTTTCTATGAGAGTGGTCCACCACTCCATATGTGGTATGTAATATGTGGGATATACCTAGGAACTCATGTAAATAATTGAAGGTATTTTTCCAGGTAGTTCTGCACTAACCTTAATTTTTGTTCAAACTTGAAACAAAAGTTTTGGACCTAAAAACAAGTACTGGTGTACTTCTTTTTAGAGTGAATTTGCTAATTTAGGGATGTACCCCACCTCCCAAGAAAAGTCAAAGGGGGGAAGCACCTGCACTCCAACACTAACATTGTGTTTGTTGGCCCTCCCTTAGCCCTCGCTTGTGAATCTCGGGGACGAGATTCTTTTTAAGGGGGGAAGACCTGTCACATCCCAATTTTGGAATACATGTTAACACAGTTGTTTTGCTAATTGCTTTACTAATAAACCTTAGTTGTGTTTGTTTGTGGTTGTTTAAGTGCAACTAAACAAACTAATTATATAAACTTGCAAACTTAAAAGGATAGCAAAGCAGTGAACTAAAAATATTCAACATATTGTTCCAGGGATAAAAATATTCAACATATTGTTCCAATGACCTTGGCAATATTTTCTAAAGTAAATATTGATCAAAGAGTTTTACAAAACTATCTTATGAATCCAATACTTGTTGAATATTATTACAAGGCCTAAATTAAGAAAGAGGAAAACACTTAAATAAATTTCCCTAAAGTATTATCAGAAAAAGAGGCATTCTTAAATGCTTCACCAAAATATTATCAAATGTTTTCCCAACCTTGCAAGCTTAAAAACAAAGGTATTGGAGAGCATTTACTTGCTATCTCTAGTCATATAAATATTTTGGCAAAGCATTGCTAAAGAAAAGCCAAGTGCTTTATTAAATAGAAATTCCAATATTTCCAGAAACAGAAAACTCAAACAAGTTACTATTGGAAACTTTCCTCAAATGATCTGAAATTCATACCATTGCTTCCTTATATCAAATAAGGAACACACACAAGAGGAGACCAAAAATTGAATCCATTAAAGTCCTGAAAACATGGTTTTTCTCCACAGCAACATTTGGGTTTTTGAACAAGTTTGTTCTACAAACTTTTTTCAAATGCCATGAAATAAATACCACACGCTCTATATCATAAATAAGGATGAAAACCAAAAGGAAACAAGTTTTTGAATTGTTTAAGTTTCCAAAAACCCCTGTTTTCTTCACAGCACCTTTTTAAAATTTGAACAAGTTTGTTCTATGAAGTAACTCTAAATGACTTGAATTTTCTACCACATAAGGAACACATCATATAAGGAATGTGTGCCAAAAATTATCATTTTTGGAAGCTCCTAAGTAGGTTAATAAATTCAATGTCCATTTTTGTAAGAATTCAAATTTGAACAACTTTGAATTATAAAGTTTCCCCAATTGAGCCAATTTTCATATATGTTGTGCATCTCAACTAATTAGAATTTTGGGCAAAAGGATTTAAAATTTTGACTTTGTTTTCTTAGGGAAAACATCTATTTTTCAGAGAGGAAAGGACCTACTTGTAATTCTCCAGGGACCAAAATGTAATCCTAGTCACATGGTCATCTTCTTCTTCCTGTAGATGACGCAGCAGAGGGGCATGGGAGCCCATGCTTCCAATGCTTCGAAGGTAAGCCTTCTAAGTAGATAAAAAGCTCCCATGTGCTGCTACCTGCTCCCTCTCTCACCCCCTCGAAATCCTTTCTCTCTCTCTCTCAAGAAAATGCCCAAACCGAAACCCTAGGTTGAGCTCGTCGTCGATTCGGCCAAACGAGAGCTCGCCGCCGCTCGCCGTTGGCTCCATCGTCTTCGCCTGGTTGTGGTTGTGCTCGGTGCAAAGCGAATCGGGCCGAAACGAACCGTAGACGCCGCGCCATCCCCGTTTCATCATCGGCCCCGACGGACTCCGGCGACGGATTCCGGCCGCCTCGAGCCCCCTCCTCCTTCACCGAGCCTTCCATGGCGTCTAGGGTAAGCAGGGGAGTCCCCCCGACCCTTTTCCCCTCTCCTTCTCCCCCAAAATCGCCGCCGAGCCGCGCGAGTTTCCGGCCGCCGTGCGCCTCCCGTCGCCGGCCTCCCTCCGGTTGTTTCCAGGAAACGAGAGTGCCCCAGTTAGCTCGCCCGCGTCGAGACGAACTCGTAGACGTTTTATTTATGCAAAATGGTGCACAGGCGCGACAGATTCGAGCTCGCCGGAGAAAATCCCGCCGGCGATGACGTCGTTGCTGCGTCACGCTGACGCAGCTGCCTGGACCGCGCGCTTAGAATGTCAAACTGGCCCGTGGGACCTCGCTGTGCCGCGTGGCTGCGCACGTGGCGCCCTGGCCCGCGAGTCAGCGACTCAGGCTAGGTTTGCTCGCGGTAAGGATAGATCTGGCCGGCCCAAAAACAGATCTGGCCCAACAAGTGTATTTTTCCATCTTATTTTTGCAGAGAGACTACCTGTTTACTTTTGAGCCAAAAAGGCAACCTAAAAGATGATTTTGACCAAGCCAAAAATCACAGTGGTGCATAAACAAAATCTAAACCATCTACAACTTGTAGATCTACTTTTGGATGAATGGATTTGAAATGAAAAATGATTTAGCAACAGGTACCAGAAACACCAAAATGAGCACCATTTTTATTTTACAACTCAGAATGAAGTGAGGCCAATTGCATTTGAAAGCCCTTGAAATTTCCTAACAGGAGCATTTAACCTCGTTTCCAAATTAATTGTATTTTTGAAATGGCATGCAATTTGGTAAAACACCAGAGAGCACTTTGGTGATTTTTATAAAATTATTAAAAATGATTTTTGATGCAAACTCAATTGGATGGTCTTGTATATGTTTAGGGCTATCCAAACCTATAAGGGTTTAATTTTTAGAGCATCCTAGAAAATTTGGTGGACAGAACCTTAAAATGCTTGTTTCTGCCATTTTGGCATTTTAGCTATTTAAATTGTTGTGATTATATTTTTGTGTTGCATTATTGTTTTCTAGCATGTAAAAGTTGTGTGAACTTGTTTTCTAAGTGTTACTTAACTATTTTAGCATGTTAGAATGTGTGGACTTGAGTGGAGAAGAATTATGATTTATATTAATATCATATGTTTATCTCTAGTTAATATTTTGCATAGTATTTTTGAGTGATAAATTATGTGCAAACACTTGGATTGTTGTGTTGAGAATATTAGATACAGCACCCTTTTGATACTTATATTTTGTTAGTATCACCTCTGCTATCTTGCATTGGAAGTGGTAGAAAAGCATTATTAGCTTAATCATTACTATGAGAATGGTTATGAAAAAATTCCCTCATGTGTGGAATTTTGACATAATCATTTGTGGTTTTGTGACCACATATTTTTGGGTTGTATCCATAGGTCCAGTAGCATTTTGATAAGTTTGTTATGAGTACTTGACACCTAAAGTTTTCACATGTGTGAAAACAATAGCATGAGTATCATTACCTTGCTTATTTTAGCACCCTGTTATCTTCTGCTAGTATTGTTATTGCACTAGAAGCTTGTTTAGTCTTTTGTTAAATTTTTAGCAAGTGGACCAGAGGCATTGTGACCTCTTAATGCTTTGATATGCTAGTGGAACACCCACTGGTTTCATTGCATTTTTGGTGGAAACATTATTTCCCCCACACTAGATGTGTTTCTTTTATATATGTTTTGAGTAGATCTTTAAATGCTTTTTAGGCTTATTGCTAGATTAATTCTCATGAAACTAGTACCATTTAGGTACTGTTATTTTGGTTATAGAACCTCAAGATACTTGGTGCTTGTGTTTGAAATAGATTTAAATAGAAATGCTTAAAGTCTAAATTTCATACTAGGATATTCATGTATGCTTTTTGTCTTGTCTTCCCCTAGGGAAAAATATGAATCTTTGGTATGGAAACCAGAGGATGGAATGTCCTTGTGGCATTATTATCTTAGGGTTTTCACCTCTGATAGGTTTCCTCTTAAGTAGCATAAAAGCATGAATAACACTTGGATGACTAGGAATTAATCTCCTCACATGTGTAGCATTTTAAGCATAGTTTTTCCTTGTTTCCTAGCTATGTTTTTTATGTTATTTTGTGGTATCCAGTAGAATTTATGGTACTGGTTAGAGGAGTATTTTGCCTCTACTAGCTTGCACACTTGTGCATAAAATTAACTAGTGTAGCCTAAACTAGTCTAGTATTTTTCCTAAATTTTTCTACTAGTATGAGTAGGAGTTTTTGGGTGCTTGTTTGTTTGTTTTGAGCACTTTTATAAAAGTGACCAGAGGCTTATTAACCTCTTGGTGAGCATATTTGCTAGTGGAACACCCACTGGTATGTTTGCCTCATGGTGGAAAAATAGGTTTGACTTGTTGTCATGAGCTTATTTCACCACTTGAGTAATTTAGCAAATTATGTGTGCTAGCCATAGAGATTGTTGTGGGAGTTTTTAGACATAAAAATGTGTTTTATGTGACACCCTACTGTCTAGTAACATGTGCTCTACCCCACTGGTCCATGGTGTTCTTAACTAAAAATCATTGAATTGGCCACACATAAACACTAGGAAAAAAAGCAGACTTTTCAACTATAGTTTTTATGCCAATTTTTCTTAAGGGAAAAATTGAGAACTTGGGTGGTACTTCTTGATTGCTTGCTGTATGTATTACTTGTAGCCTTGTTTGTCTTGTTTGGTTCTGAATGTGTGTCCTTTATTCTCTTTTTACGACGTTAGAAAACGAAGAGGAAGGAAGTGTCGTGAAGCTCTGTTTCAAGTTCCAGTCACTCCAACAACCAGGGACACAAAGAGATACCAGGCAAGCCATCCTGATGCTTGCTGATACAATACTTATCATTATCTATCATGCATGTTTTACCTCTGAAGTTTTACCAAAAACTTGATTATCAAAACTATTTTTGATGTGGAAATTACTACTATACTATATTATAGGTTACTATCATGCCAGTAGTTAAACTTGGTAATACCAAGCCCATAAGCCACCCTATGGTATTTATTACCATAAAATATACTAGTCCCTAAGTGGACACCCTAAAATTGTGATTCTACAAAACAAAGGCTTTACGGAAAACCCCGGAGAAAAGGCGGATCCTTGTTCTCCGGAGGAATGTGGAAGTGGTCATTTTTGAGAAGGTGATGTTTTCAAAAATGACACATAACCTAGTCTTCGCCGGACAACCTTTACCGTACTGCCACCCTACCCTAACATGGGCACGGGGCTTAACTTGAAGTTTGTTCTTATTAGTGTGTGCTATCTCAATCGCTATAAGGGACGTCGTACCCTCGAACCGAATGTCGTCAAAACTCCCAATGTTGAGGCATATAAAGTGTGGGATTAATTTTCCCTCCGGTTGCATCAGTTGAGTCTCCTGTCATGGCGATGTGCGACATGGTGCCGAGGAGATTAAAACTGAGAGATAGGCATATTCTAGCTTGAACATAGTGGATGGTTATGATCAGATACCTGATGTTTACATACTGTTGTTACAGTCCGTGATTGTTCACGGGAGGTGTACTGGATCTGGTGGATGTGTACACCTCTGCAGAGTATAACTTTTTCGAAGAAGCCGCGTCCTCGGATATGGACAGTTGAATGGCCATGTAGCTAGCATTGTGTCAATGTTTTCAAAAGGAAGTTTTTGAAAGGAAATTTTGGAAAGGAAGTGTTGAACTTGTGAAGTTCGGAAAGGAAGGAAAACGTATACCGTGGAGGTATCGTCGATGATGAAAAGCCAGATGATGTTATACAAAACGAAATGTTTTGCAAAGAAAACCTTTTCTACTCTAAGCAAGAATTCTGGAAACTGATTCCAAGAAGTTTTGCAAAGAGAAAATATTCTTTAAACAAAACTTTACCAAACCTCTTGTACATGTGATATCTACAAGAGAAATAAAACTATATTATTTTATTCTGAAGTATCTTCTTCAACGAAGATACAGATTAATCTGACTGCAACTGTGGTGTCATCATATATGAACACCATTGATAGTGAACCCTATTTATAACCTACCTATTCCACCATATAAGCATATTTGCATGTTGGTAAGTGACATGATGGATGTCTTGCTGAGTACATTCAAATGTACTCATTATGGTTTCGCCCCTGGTATCTACTTATCAGATTTGGAGAAGGAGCCTCCAAAGGAGATCTATGAAGAGAAGTACGGAGTTGACGGCTTTGCGAACTAGGATCGTCTCCGGGTCAGCAGCCTGTAGGTTAAGGCGTGACTTGGGCTCAACTACGTTGTGTTTTATTTGTCTTCCGCTGTGTTTGTTAAGTTGCCTGCCCTTTTGGCAGCTGTGTTAAACTTGATCATGTGATCATTTGTGTAATACCTTTATGTATTCGTGTAATGGATGATGTATATCTGTGTGCCAACTGTGTATGTTGTTCACGACTGATCTTTCTGGGATCGTGAATGTATGCATACGTAGGGTTTCAGACTGCCGGTCTGGGGTCCTTACAGATTCTCACGGAGGAAGTGGATGAGCTCGCTTTCCTATTTCTCCGCCAACCCGGAGCCAATGATGGCTACGTGGTCGGGGAACTCAGGGTCGACCTGGACCTTCTTTGTCTCTTGAGATGCCTGGAACGCGGTCCCGTGCTGGGTACTCGGCACGCCCTGCGCACCAGCTTGCGCGGATTGCACCATAGCCACCACCTCGTACATCTTTTTCTTCTCGGCAGCAATCACCATGGACTCCGCCAACTGAGAACCAGCAGAGGCACACTCCATGGATTTCTTGTAATCACCAGAGATGGTAATCACACCATTGGGACCAGGGATCTTCATCTTCAGATATGCAGTGTGGGTAGAGGCCATGAACTTGCTCAGAGCAGGCCTGCCGAGTAGGGCATGGTAGGGGCTCTGGTGATCAACCACCTCGAACTGCAGGCTCTCTGTGCGGCAGTTCTCCCTGGTGCCGAATAGCACATCTATCCACACTCGGCCAATCGGGTTGCACGAGACTCCCGGCACAATGCCATGGAAAGTGGTCTTGCTAGGTAGCAGCATGTTCTCGGCCAGACCAAGCTTCTCGAGTGTGTCTCTGTACACAATGTTGATGCTGCTGCCATTGTCGATCAGTACCTTGCTGAACCTCACATTCTTCTCGGGACCCAATAAAGTGGGATCCAGCACCAAGGCGTAGCTACCCGGGTTGGGCATCACCTTGGGATGATCTACTCGGGACCACGTGATCTCTTGGTTGCACCAATGCATATAGTGAGGAACAGCAGGGATCACGGCATTGACCTCCATGGCACGCCTGTGCTGTGATTGCTTGTCGACAGGCTCAGAAGTGAAGATCATGTAGCTCTCGTGGTGTTCTTGGTACTGGTTGCGGCCTCCACCCTCATTGTTGCCGTTGTTGTTGCCCTGGTAGTTGTTGTTGCCTCTGTTGTTGTTGCGGTTGTGGTTGCTGTTGTTGTTGCGGTAGCCCTCATTGTTGAAGTGACGGTTGGCTCCTAAAGCCACTTGGTTCACGTTTTCTCTTCTCGGAAACACTGGAGGCCGAGCTGCGGGTGCGCGAGCAGGCTGCACATTGGCGTTTGCAGCTGGCAGAGGAGGAGGAGGAGGCAAGCCTTCATTCCTGATCAGATCCCACCACTCGCACTGTTGGGTAGTGTGGTTAGGAGGCCTCGAGGGGTGCTGAGTATGGAAACTGCACGGGCCATCCCTCATGTCGTCGAAGACGAACTTCCTTGTCGGTTCTGAGTTGCCGCTACCTGACTGAGGAGCACGGTATGGCTTCTTGTTGCCTTGGCCCTGGTTCTGGTTCTGCCCGTAGGTTCCAGCAGGTTTTTGCCTTTGGCTGCCCCCAGCTCCAACAGCCACTGCATTCACCTCCTCAGGGTCATACCGAGTATCTATTCGGTCACCCCTGCGCTTGTTGCGGAACTCGTTGCGCTTGTTGCTGTTGAAGTTTCTTCTCGGCTCGGAGGAATCCATCAGGGGCTGAGTAGGGTCACCGAGTGCGTACTGATCCGCAATCTTGATGGTCTCCGCTAGAGTGTTTGGCATCTCCCTCTGCAACCTTTGCCACAGCATACTGCCATGTCTGCAACCCTGCGCAAACCAAGTGATGGCCTGGGCTTCATTCACACCTTCGCAGGTGTTCCGCAATGTGCTCCACCGAGTAAGGTACTCGCGGTCCGTCTCGTCTTCCCGCTGCCTGCAAGCGGACAGCTGTTGTGGCCTATTCGGCCTCTTGTAAGTGCTGGTGAAATTGCTGATGAAGGCCTCCGAGAAGTCCAGCCAGCAATTGATGCTGTTCTTGGGCAAGTTGTTGAGCCAAGTGCGAGCTGGACCCTCTAGCATCTGCGGAACGTACCGCACTGCCCATCTTCGGTTGCCGTTCGCGATATGAACCGCGGTGACATAGTCATTGAGCCAATCCTCCGGCTTGGTGCTACCATTGTAGCTCTTGGTGCCCCTTGCGAGCTGGAAGTTCTTCACGGAAGGCTCGTTCATGATGCGCGGGCCAAAGCACTCAGAGCCGGGAGGCCCCGTGTTCTCGAGCCGTGCCGACAAGCTGATCCGGTCCAGCTGGTGCCTTGCATCTCCAGGCGCCAGCACGCGCTCGCCCACACGATCCAGGATGTCATAGCCAGCCAACCCCATGGCCGAATAGCCATCATCATATCTGTCCACCTGCACAGCTGCAGGCTGCTCCACCGGGTTGGCAGCTGGCGCCACCGCACGCGGCTGCTGCCTCTGCCGAGTAGGCTGAGCAACTGGATGCTGAGAAGGGCCTGGGCGCTCTCCATCTCGGGCCTGGCTTTGAGCTTTATGGGCTTGAAAGCCTGCTCCTGCAGTGTTGTGTTTCTGACCGGACTGTCGCGGCACAGCGAGCTGTTTTGCAGCGACAGCCGGGTCGTACACCTGCATCTTCCTACCCTTGCCGGAATGCCCACTCCGGCTTCTCTCACGGCTAGGATGCGGTGATGAAGCCTGATCGTTAGATCTAGCCACGTGCGAGTGCACCACCTGAGAAGCTCCAGCACCCGGGTTGGCTTTCCGGAACTCCTCATTCTACCTAGTAGCCTCTAGCACCAGCTCGTTTAGCCTCTCCTGCTGCCTAACGCGCGCGTCGCCAGCTAGATGCGGCAACTCGGCGGCTACGGCCTCAGCAGCTCTAAGTGTTTTGGCGGGTGTGCTGTATCTGGGTCTAGTGGAGGTGTTTGCGGTGGCAGACTGACTGGAAGCCTCTACAACCGTTGCCATCTCGGCGCCTAGGTTGCGACACGTAGCACCTACTTTGCTAGCTCTCCGAACAACCGGTGTAAAACCGCGAGTCTTGTTGTACTCAATCTGATCTAGGCTAAGCTCTAGCCTAATCTTCTCCAACTCCGCCTGCTCAGCGAGCAGCTCCTGGCGCTGCCGGTCGAGCTGCTCCTTCATGGTCAGGAGCTCGAGATCAGTGGGAGGCGGCATACCCGTCCGCGCAGCAGATGCAGGGATTGTCGGAGTAGTGGAGAGCGGAAGGTTGCACTCCTTCTCGTAGGGCTTGTGCGTCTTCCCGCCAGCACTCGGGCCAGCGAGATCCTCGATGACGCCCGCAGCAGCAGCAGCCGTGCCCTTCCCAGCGTCAGCAGCAGGGCCGGTCATCATCACCTCCGTGACGTTCGCAGAGCGGCCCAACGGCCTCCCGTGTGCGGCGATGACGGCAGGTGGATCTTCCGCGACATGCACCAGCTCAGGGTACTCGCGGTCGATGACGGTGGCGACGTAGACGAGGTGCGCGCCGAAAGAAAGCACCGAGCCGCCCTCCGGCATGGCCCTGCCGCCGAAATCGCCGGCGTTGTCGGTGACGAAGTCGAAGGAGCCGAATCTGTGGACAAGGCCACAGACCACGCGCTTTCCGCTAGCAGTAATCGATCCCGTCCGAACGGAAAATCCAGCCAGCGCCGCTGGTTGCCCCACGGTGGGCGCCAACTGTCGTGGTGGTGTCATGGCAGATGCCATAGGATGGCTAAAGTTGTGGGGACGATGGACGCTGGAGGCGCTCGGGGAGGGATCACGCGACGAGTAGCCGCGTGAAGTATGAAACAAGCACTGCAAACAACACGATCTACCCAGGTTCAGGGCCCTCGTGAGGAGGTAAAACCCCTACTCCTGCCTTTCTCTCTGTATATTAGTGTCTCTCCGAGTAGCCACATTACAAATGTTCTTTCTACCGAGTAGCCACTCTTCTCTCTACGTGAAGAACTAGGTCAAGAATGTGAACTGGTTCTGGGATCCCTCGCGCAGGAGGGGGCAGGGCACCTTATATACTCGGTGCCCAGCCGGTTACAGCCAAATACAAACAGATGTCGACATAGTGTGCACACCGTCCTTCTTCCGAGCTCCCGCTGACAGCTTTAGCTTCTAAGTTTGTCCGGTGCGGAAAGTCGTTGGGCAAAACCAAGTAACCGATCTGTTATCACTGCCACGAACACAGAGTAGGTCCCCCCTATCCTGCGACGCCCTGCTGCCACACTGTCGCTGTCAGGCACGCCGTCCTCAGATGAACAGTGCCGTGAACAGTGCCAAAGTACGGACCCGGGATACGCGGGATCCTGTGTCAGAACGGCTCCTTTGACTTCTGGCCCGAGTAGGATCCCGCCATTTCTACTCGGGCCAACTCTTCTACTCGGAGGAACATTACTTTCTTGATTCGTCCTTCTGGCCATCTATGTGTAGGACCGAGTAGCAGTCGACCGGGTAGCAAGTACCGGGTAGCCGGCTACTCGGCCAAACATCCTTTTCTGATCTTGCCTTTAGTACTTGCCTTTACCCTACTCGAGGGTAACCCCCCGACACCGAGCCACAAAGTTAAGTTATTGGTGGATATATATAGGGGACCTTAGAACATAAGGCTATGGTGGGACTTTATGTCTTAATCAATCGTGTGCAGTCATTTACTTGGCCACATGATCCATCATAAGGGGTTGTAGATCATTTACTTGACTATACCTATTCATGGCTCCTTCCTAGAAGAAACAACTAAGACTAAAACATGTGCTTCACTAATTGTGACAACCACACGAACAAAACACCTATTGCTAGAACACTTGCTCCCTTGAGATACTTGAGATATTTGCTGCTTGCTACTTGTGAAACTTGCTTAGAAACTTGCATTTTAAACTTGCTTCACTAGTTACTAGACAAACCACACTCCACGTCACTTGCTTTTAATTAGTTAGTTCCTTTTAGTCAAACTTATTGCTTTGCATAAACAGCCATATAAGAGGGTTATAGGGCTTTAGAGAATAGATAGCTTACCTACAGCTCCTCGTGGGTTCAACACTCAAATACTTATCGAAAGGTACTACAATTTATCTCCTGCACTTGGGAGTCATCAAGCACTTTTCTGGCGCCGTTGCCGGGGAGCGTTGTGCTAAGCTTTTATTCTTGTTTGCATTGCATACTAACATATAAACCTAAAACACAAAAAAAATTATAAAATGGAAAACAACCAAACAATTTTAGAACTGTACAATATCTACCTTGAATTAGGACATGAAGTGTTTGAGGAGAAATTGAAAAATTATTTGCACAACAATCATATTTGTGGTAGTACTAATTCTTTGAACACCTTTATTGCTAAGGAAAACCTTGAGCTTGGGGAAGTTTGTCTTGATGAATATGATATTTTTAGTCCCCCTACTATTGAGGATGAAAATGATATACTTGCTGATTCTATGGAAAGTTTTAAGCTTGGGGAAGTTGGTTTTGATGAGCATGATATTTCTAGTTCCCCAAGCTTGGAGGAGAAATTTCACTTTGATGATACTATGCCTCCTATATATGATGATTGCAATAAAAATTATGAATGCTTAACTCCCACTATCACTAATGAGGATTTTACTTATGTGGAGAGTAGTGATTCTTTTATGCATGTGGCTCATGATAAGAATGTTTTAAGTGATATTCATATTGTTGAATCTATTCATGATGCTACTGAAAATTATTATGAGAGAGGGAAACATGGTTACACATATTTCAACAATATTAAGTTTCCCCTCTTTATGCTGAAAGTATTGAAGTTGCACTTGATCTACCTTTCTATGCTTGTTATTATGTGCTTCTTTTATTTGTTTCATTACAAAATGCCAATGCATAGGAAATGGGTTAGACTTAAAAATAAATTGTTTGATATTTTTTGGTGTGTTCCTTATGCTTTAATTTCCTATTCGGTTTGAGCACACATTTATGTCTTTACAACATGTAAAATACCTTTACCTACTGTTATCTATCATTTAGTTTAATATTTTAATTTTATAAAAAATTTGGGAAAGTAAATGAGAAGGATGAGTAATGGAGAAGTTGGGGTCGACCTTGAACATGTGTTGTTCATGCCAATGAAACCATTGCAAAGTCTCTATCATTAAAAAAATTTCCAAAGCTAAAAACAATAAAAATATTAGTTCACTACTGTAACATCACATTTCTGTCTTATTTCTCATCATAAATGGCAAGAATAATCTTATATGAGAGATAGGATTAAACAATAGTAATTAGCTGTCCAGAAAACAGATTCCTGAACTTCACTGCGAAAAATGTTTAAAATCGCAGAAGTGGAATTTTGACCTGGTAATTTACGACAGAAATATTTAGTTATCACTACATATTTCATTAGTTCTAAGTTTTCTGATTTGAGCAACTTAAGTGCCTCGAAAAATTCACTCTTTACGGGTTGTTCAGTTTTTGGCAGATTATGTCTTTATTTTGCATTGCTCTCATTACTTGTGTTTTGTGTGGTTCTTTTGATCAAGGAGCAATGCACAACTGTAGTAACAGTAGTTAATATTTAGGATCAACTCATGATGTGTCTTTTCTGTACCTATGTGGATTTTATTTATGGAGGCACTAACCCCTCAATCAAGTTTTATGTTGAGATTTGTGTAAGAAGAATTTTTCAGGAGGAAGAGTTGAGTGAGATGAACAAAGATCAAGAGGGATAACCAATCAAGCTTGGGGATGTACCCCTGGGCTCACCCTACATGTATCAAATAAGTACAAGAATCCAAGCTTGGGGATGCCGAGCCACCTCACTCCAACCATCATGATGTTAAGTAAGTAAAGCCTAGCTATATGGCTATAAAGAAAGCGCTTTACGGGAGGCAACCCGGTTGTTTTTGTTTGGATTTTCCTAGTGTCCTCTTGATGTATCAAGAGATTAGTTTTTTTGTTTTAATTCTGGAATTTTCAATAAAGAGTCAAGTCAAACCCATTTGGACTTATAAGTTGCTATCCTAGTGCTTGAAATTTCTATTTCAGCACGAGTCTGCTCACCGTATAATTTTACGTTTTTTATTGGTATGTCGGATTGATCTAATTTTTAGTATGTTCTGCAGCTTTGCGTCCTCTGTAAGCAAAAAAATTGGCTTAATTTTTTGACGAGTCTAGCTTAGGGAAAAACGTTCGTTTTGCTGTTGTTGCTTTTCTGGACAGATTCTGCCTTCTTTTGTTTTATGCACTCTTTGGGCTTGGGAATCGAATTTCCATGATTCTTTCAAGCAAGAGAGTGAACATACAACATAATGAACCTTACTGTCTATCTACTGGAGCATTTTATTTGGAATTTTTCACAGCAAGCATGTGATTTGTTTGTCCTTGCTAATCTCACCCCACAGAAAAAGAATGGGAGAAACATGTTTTGTGAAGTTTTTTTCACGGGGAATAGAGGAGCTGCGCCTCAAGACATCCAAGAATGGTGAAATCCATAAGCTTGGGGATGTGATTAACACCCCACAGGAGCTACACTCTTTTGGTTAGCACACGTCTACTTTCTGTTTTTCTAAGCAAAGCATTTATCGTAGAGACTTGAAGCGTCTAGTTTTTGTTTTTATTTTTGTTTTGATAAGACCACACCCATCATTTTATATGAGATTCAGATACTGGAGTTTCGGGTTGGAATGTATTGGATGCTAGTATTATGACTTGGAATAGGGATGCCATGGTTGATTTGAAGAGCTACATATGATTGCATGATTTATAGGCTTTTTATGTGTAGAAATTTGCAATAATGTTGTCTTGAGATATCTCTTATTCATGTCCTTGATGTTAATTGCTGGTTTATTTAGTTTGTAATGAAATGAGTAGTTCTATGGACATATGCATGCTTAGTAGCTGGTCAACTATCTCCCTCTTGCTAGCCAAAAATTTAAAAATTCCAACAAGTAAAAACTTGTTTCCAACACTCCTTAGCCAAGTATTTCCAGTGAGTCCACCATATATTCCCATTAGCTTCATTGCTATTCTGAGTATGTTCACCATGTTATTGTGTTATTTATGTTCTAAATTAAGATATTCACTTTATTAATTGTCATGGGTTGAACTTGGGATAGGACTCTCACGAACTTTTGAAGGCACACTTTACTTTTTATGCATCTAATAAACATGACCCAATAATGGGAGCCACAAGTTTTGAGTTTGACAAGTGTGTGGTTGGGAGCTAGCTATAAACGTGTATCACCGAAAGGCTTTCAACATTGCACAAAAATTTACATTTGGTTGATATCATGTACTTTTGTTTTTGGCCTCCTGCCATGCCGAAATGAAATAGAGGAATAGTAAGTTTTGATGAGTAAGTATCTATATGACTAGAGAAACGCATTGGGCCGCTAACCCAAGCCATGCTTTATCATGGTGGAAATTTACTTACAGCTTGAGTGACTCTACAACACATCCTACAATAAAATAAGAAGCTATGCATAATAGTGAATGAAAATAAAAAGGATGATGAGTCTACTCCGTTTGTTTGTCTTGTCATTGTGACATGGGCTTGTTTCCATGTCATGGGGCAAGAGGTACCTCTTTGCGGTTCTCTATGATGTCATTAATACTTATTATGATTGTACAAAGCTCATTAGGAATCTTAAGTTGAGTAATCATGGAGTAGGTTTTCACACTCACGGGGCATGAGGCTTTCAACCACCTTGTCATTCACATTACTTCATCATTCACCATTTAAGATGCTAGTGATAAAGGGGCAATGAGAGTCCTAGATCCATGGATACCACATTTCAATTCGTAATTTTAGTTGAATAATTTAGAGGATAAATAAGACTTGATCATGTTTTACCTCTACTCAATTTTCTCCAAAGTGTCCACCATATTTTCTATTTTCCATTATGCTAGTCTTTGACCAATATAGGATTTTATTTTTCATTTTGTGTATGCATTTGGTCCATAGTGATTTTATTTCATTATACACTTTGTGAACTTTCATGAAGCATCTTTGCTTGCATATTTGATATTTCTTACAACATGAATTGTATATTGCTACTCATTTAAAGTATTAATCATTTGATTATATGTAGCATGAATAATCCTCCTTGATATCCCATGATTGTTTCAATATGCAAAGTCCATGTTAGTTTTATCACCTTCATACTCGAGGACGAGCATGGGTTAAGCTTGGGGATGTTGATGCATGTAAAATGCATACATGAACTTTGCATGTTATTACTTGTTTTTCCTAAATATTTGCAATTTATATTCATGTTTTATAATGATTTGGGGGATTTTCTAAACAATCCCCCTTCTTTTGGTTCTAACCCTGTTTTTCCACAAAACGTATTTTTTAGTGTTTCAGACTTTCCGGGAGCTTCGGGACTCCAAAAAGGGCAAGGCCAAAGAGCACGGTTCAGAATTTTTGAGACGAAGACCATGGGCCAAAGTAGAGGGCCAAAAGGCCAAACAGGTGGAAAAGAGGACCCTCCACACGGCCAGATTCCTTGGCCGCGTGTGGGGCCCCCTTTTTGCCTCCGTGGCTCCGATGTCGTCGATCTTTCTTCTCCCGAGTGTCTCGTGACCTAAAACGACTATATAAAGGGTCCCCTGGCCTTTTTGAGGAGGAGGCGGCGCCGAGAGACGAAACCACAAAACAGAGAGACAGAAGGCTGCCGCCGGAGAAGATCGGAGGGGGGAAACGCCACCGGGATCACCCCCGGAGGGCTCCACCCCCCTCCGGTGTGTTCATCATCAACATCTACAGCAAGATCAGCTCCATCTCTCCACTGTAATCTCTTGGCAAACACGATGTATGATGCAATACTATATTCCCTTGATGTATTGTGTCTCCCCGTCTATGTTTGAGTAGTGAATTGTTCTTGGCAATGGTGAAATAGTTCGTTGATTGGTTCATACAAGTTTGTTATCTTCTATGATTGTCTTTATGTACAATATATGAGTGCACGCATATGTTGGGGAATGCATGTAAGGTGATCACCGGTAGCATAATGGAGTGGTGGTGACTTGGGAGTGACAGTAACCTGAGACCGAGCCACAAAGTTAACTTATTGGGGGATATATATAGGGGACCTTAGAACGTAAGGCTATGGTGGGACTTTATGTATTAATAAATCTTGTGCAGTCATTTACTTGGCCACATGATCCATCATAAGGGGTTGTAGATCATTTACTTGACTATACCTATTCATGGCTCCTTCCTAGAAGAAACAACTACGACTAAAACATGTGCTTCACTAATTGTGAGAACCACACAAACGAAACACCTATTGCTAGAACACTTGCTCCCTTGAGATACTTGAGATATTTGCTGCTTGCTACTTGTGAAACTTGCTTAGAAACTTGCATTTTAAACTTGTTTCACTAGTTACTAGACAAACCACACTCCACGTCACTTGCTTTTAATTAGTTAGTTCCTTTTAGTCAAACTTATTGCTTTGCATAAACAGCCATATAAGAGGGTTATAGGGCTTTAGAGAATAGATAGCTTACCTTCAGCTCCTCGTGGGTTCGACACTCAAATACTTATCGAAAGGTACTACAATTGATCTCCAGCACTTGGGAGTCATCACACGCCTGTTCTGCCATTGCCGCGTCTCCTTCGTCACACTCAGCTGCTATAAACCGGTTGCCATGTATAGTAATGTTTGCTTGGGACCCGGGATCTTTAGCTGTAGGTATACGTAACACGGCCTGGCCATGAACTTGGCGTAAGCCGGCCTTCCGAACAGCGCGTGATAAGGGCTGCGCAATTTTACGACCTCGAACGTGAGCCACTCCACTCGGAAATTGTCCTTCGATTCTCCAAAAGCAACCTCTAGTGTTATCTTTCCTTCTGGGCACGCCGAGTGACCCGGCACGATCCCATGAAAAACTGTAGAACTTTTCTGCAACTGAGACTCCTTGAGCCCCATACGTAGGAAAGTTTCCCAATATAAGATATTGATGCTACTCCCGCCATCCATCAAAACCTTTTTCAGCTCGTATCCATTGACCTGTGGTGCAACTACCAAAGCCAACACACCCGGATGTTCTATTGTTTCCGGGTGATCCCTCCTGCTCCATGTTACCTCTTGATCGGACCATCTCAAATATCTCGGAACAGCTGAAGAAACCGAGTTTACGGCCCGTTTGAGTATCTTTCTATCTTTATTGTAAGTCCCCGTAGTATGAACGTGGTACTGCCCTAGCTGCTTTGGGTTGTGTCGTGGGATAATCACGGCAGACGTTACCAGGGGTAACTTGTCTTGGGGTAATTCGACTCTGGTGTTTTTGAGAGGGTTTTGCTCAGGGGAAATCATGCTACCAATCGATCTGGTAGCTCTGGCAATAATGTCGCCGAGTCTCCGATCTAGGGTTACAACTATCAACTCTCGTATTACAGGGATACTCGAATATCTGGTGAAGCTCTATTTTCCTAACCCTAGGAGCCGGCTTATATCTTACCCGGCTCCCTGGCTTCCTTTACAAGGCATACTCGGAATCCTACCCGGAAACCGCACATAACCCTAAGCTTCCTTATTGTAACCCCAAGGGCCGGGTTCCAAGGCCTACGTTCCTTCTTGGGCCTTCTAGAAGCTCCTCTTCCTTGAGCCGGGTCTTGTACGATTACCTTTGGGCCGGGTTTCACCTTGACGTTAGCCTACCGGGTTATCATCCCTCCATCAGTAGTCCCCAGAATAGCTTGAGCTTCTCAGGATCATCCATGAAGCGCACGCTTTTCCCTACAAAACAATAAACATACAAATTCATGAACTACCGGGTTAGAACGCTTTGATAATAGCTAGGCCTTGCTCTGTAGGTGGTCCATATAATAACCCAGTTTTTTCCGAATCAAACATCATTTTCCCGGGTCAACACTCCGAGAAAACGTGATAAGACCTGGGCTCGCACCGTTGCCAATTAATCCGAATATCACGCTCGCAATCCACTTTAATATCTTTCCGGATATCCCGCAACGGGCACTTTAATACTTACCCCAAAATATCCGGGCCGAATAACCCCTTTTCCGAAAATTTGGCACTTGCCGCCCAGGCCTAGGGCATTTTCCCCCCACTCCTATAAATAGGCACCCAGGGGTCACCCTTTAGATCTACTAGCCATTCCCCTTCTTATCCCTTCGTCTCCACTTCTCCTTGGCGCTTGCGACCCCGAGCTCGAGCCCGCACCTGCAGCACCGCTACGCCGCCCTCGAGTGCGCCACCGCAATCACGCCGCCGCCGCCCGGTCGCTACTGCCTGCACCCGTAACGCTGCCGTCGATCTCCGCCGCCGCGCCCACGAGCAATCCGCCGGAGATCTCAAGGCACCACCGCCGTCAAGCTCTCCGCCGCTGCCGCCGCGCATCCCATCTCGATTCATCGGGTAAGCTCCTTCAATTTCTTTGATCTAATTCTTGATTTCACGCGGGTAGATTGGACCTAATTTCACCTCCAAATCCTCCACCATTTCTCACTAGTTGAATACGCCATAATCTTGCTTTTTTCACGGCTGGTACTTAGTTAGATCCAAGCGTGCACCTCTCAGCATATCTTCACCATTTGCAAACGTGAATTTTCCCTCTATATGTTTTTGACTAGATCCAATCTGCCAACTTTTCTGCAAGTAATTTCCATTAAGTCGGATAGCTGTAATTTCCGGGTCTCTCGTTATTCATACTCTGTATTTGCCTCTTTTTTAGATCTTCACCTATGGCTCCTAAGGCCAGTGCTAAGCTGAAGGGAAAACACCCGACCAGCAAGCAAAAGCCGAGTCAATCGATCTCCGCCAACTGGGCGAGATCGACTGTGACAAAGGCTAAGCTCGACGAGCTCACGGAGTCGGGTGTTCTACCCACCCGGGAGGATATCCACTGGAGGATACCCGGAGAGGAGACTCGGCCTTCTCCGGGTCTTGACGAGGTGGTGGTTTTTGTCGAACACGTGATCCGGGGTTTCCGCCCCCAGGGTCACCCTTTTTTCCGTGAGCTCCTGGACCACTACAAGCTCCGGGTATTCGACATCGGCCCCAACTCCATGCTTAATATCACTCACTTCATAGTTTTGTGTGAATCGTATCTATGCGTTCCTCCAAATTTAGCTCTGTTCCTTGAACTTTTTCAATGTAAGTCGTGCCGAGACAGCGGCCATGGGGCCCTCCTAGTCTGTGGAGGGGTCTCCATCCAGAGGCGGAAAAATTTCCTCATGCCGACTCTGAGGCTCAGTTCGCACGTCAAACACTGGCAGCAAACCTATTTTTATTGCCAAGACACCTCTTCAGCCGGCGAAAAGCCACTGCCGAGTTTCACCGATGATCTCCTCAATCTTTCCGATAGTCTCAGCTCTTTTGCTTCTGAGGCCGAGAGGCAATCTATCCAGCCTCTCCTCAATAAACTTGTTGTACTCTCGGCTCAATCTTATTAAAACCTGGGTGAGTTGCCGGATTCAGCCTAACAGCACCCGGACAAAACTTATGTGCCACTACTCCGGACATCTTACCGACTCTCTCCGATACTCGGAGAAAAATTACCCGGCTGGTGATAAAAAAGCTCATGAAGACCTTCTTAGCCGAGAAACTCGATGCTATCAAGAATATAGCCGGGCTTAACCCCTTCACGCGAGATAACCCGGCTCCTCCAGTAAGACCCGGATATTACCCCTTTATTCGACTAATATTCCTTATGTACATTTACTAACCCTTGTCATGGTGTTTCTCTCTCAGGAAGATGACGCTTTCTGGAAGATAGTTACTCCTCCCCCTTCCGAAAACTCGGAAGAAGACGAGGAGCCGGTTGATAGCGATGAAGGTAAATTCGAATCACACTCATATCCTTTCTTTTGTTAACTTGTTCAGATCAACCCTTTTTACCTTTTCCAACAACGTACCTTGTTTGCCAGGGCTAGAGGACAAAGAGGATAAACAGTCGGATGAGAGCAAGGCTGAGCCAGAAGTAGAGGTTGGGGCGAAGAGGAGGACCCGGGGAGTTGTCTTCAAGGTTCCTTATTCCTCTATTGCCTCCAAACCATACTCGTATGCTAACATGTGCGAACTTAACCAACGCTTGATCGATTCATCACACTTGAAGGAACCTGCCCCGGTCAAACGTAGAGTAACCCGGAACTCTCCCGGTGACGATCCTCTTCACCCGGGCATCCCTTCATCCCCCGTTCCCCGAGCCGGTATTCCCCAAACTTATTCATCTTATGTCCCTCGGAAATTTCTATCTCCAAACCATCCGTTAGCCGGCCAACTTAGGGTCTCACTTTCCAACTCCTTATCAGCTTCTTCCGGGTCTAGCAACGATCTCCCGCCAGATTTCGTCGTGAACTGTCGTACCCTGATTTCTAGGGGATACTCATCGGGCCGAACTGGATAGCAGATGCTTGGATTATGGGGCATAACTGCTCCCACGTCCCAGCTTCCTGGTAGGCCTGCGCTTATGCGCGACAACACAAGCCCTGCTATTCCATCGTCGATGTAAACTATCCACTAGAGATCAAAGGCACTACTGTCGACGGACTTCATACCAATCACACATGGTACGTCAACAGCGTTAAACGAATGATAATCACAACATATCTCTAAGACACAAAAGATTGAAATAAGATTGCAAATAGCTCTCATTAGAGCAGAGATAGCAAATACACTCATTCAGAGGACACATGTCCCAACAATACATCAGTACAATACAGCGGAAGCATTCAACATGTCCGAGTACAGACAAGAACCAAATAGGCCTAAGAGGCCGGAAACGAACAGACGGAGCCCATCCACGAAGTCTCGGATCCTGCCCGGGTCCGCTATCTACTCGTCAGCAGTCTCGTCATACTCCACGTAGTAGCCACCCAGTAGATCCTCGGAAACGTAGGTCTGCGGAAACCACAGCCCCAAAGGGGTCAGTACATAAACGTACTGGCAAGCAAGACTCACAGTTCACCAAAGTGTAACCCGTCAACACCAAGCACAGATGCCTTGGGTTCAACGGAAGAGAGGGGATATAAAAGATGCTGCAACTGGCTGCACTAACCAACTACAGAGATTCTACCACTTCCGGCTAACAGAAAGAAGATAAGATCGAGGATTGTAACCAACTGAAAGATAACTTCAAACAAACCCATCCTGGATCTCTCCCCTTATCCAAAGAAGCAATCCGAGGATAACTCACACAGTTGTATTAAAGGTGAATCAAGTTATTGTTTCACCAACCTATTACTAGTCAAGTTATTAATCATTGGCTGTAACATGTTTCATCATTATGTTTAAGTTGTCCTGAGTACTTGTTAGCCAGTACTTTCACCAAGTAATCCATAACCGCGGAAAACACGGCTTCTCGAGAAGATTATCCCTGCAGGGTTGCACCAATTTGGCCGTACACGTATGAATAACCCGCCAGATGGGAGATCACCCCACCAAGCGGGGCACTCAACACAACCAACCATTCTTCGCATCAAGCCCAAAGCACCTTGGGCGCACGGCTAATCGAGCCCAGAAGAAAATGGACCCTCATAGCACTCTAAGAACGTGTCCCCCTATATGCCGACTACGAAAGTTCCACCCTGGCCTGGGCTCGCAAAAACATGCATGCGGCAAATGGAAAACACGAACTAAATGAGGCGATTTGGACGAGATGCGAATCAGGTCAAGTTGAGGGGGGCGCCCATACTCGCTTCCCACATGCGGGTAGTGCGCTCATCATGGATCAGTAGACAAGACCCTTTTCCTATTAGGGTCGACACTAGCAGGCCTCAAAACCACACAGGGCCTCCTGCCGGTGCCTTATCATCAAATTTATTATTAATAAAAACATTAGCATGATTGATTGATTGATTGAAAATCGAGCCCCAGAACATAATAGAGATAGCAACAGAAAGTAACGGTTAACAGACTCGAGCAAAACAACCTAAGCATGCTAGTAAGACACGGGCACAAGCAATGGTTATAGGTGTGGAGGTGAGGCAATATCAAGGTTAAGGGATTCATGTGATGGGTTCGTAACAGAAACAACTAATACTAAGGCTAGCAGAAAAGAACAACGGAAAGTATCGGTAACCAATGTTGAAAGGAACACAGTGGTTAATGTGAGTGATAACTTGCCTGCAAACCCAGTAGCCTGGTACTGAGCTAACTCCTTAGAAGGGGTGTCGTAAGGATCGTCGGTCTCAACGTCGTCGTTTATCCGAGAAGAAGCAAACAAACAATGCAGAAAAGGTAGACAATCAATATCATGGCATAGTGCACAAATAATGGGATGATGCATGACCATTTAATTGATGCATCAAAATAAACTAGCTGACAAGATAACACAAATTAAATGGACCCATATGCAATTGGATTGCATATGGAAAGCCCATGAATTATGGTTGAATTAATTGTTCTACAACTAATCAACATGTGAAAGTGGATTAGCATGATGCATGGATGAGGAAAACAGCAAAATAACAACAATAGAACCAAACGGAAATAAGGTTTACCAAGTTTAGAAATTCATTCATTAAGTTAGGAAATTTTGGTTCCTTAAAGGTGTCACACAAACATTTGTTGTTTTCATCAAGTTAAATTGTTCAAAAAAAAAACAAAGTTTATATTTGAAAAGGTTATGCTTTTATGGTTTGAACACATATTTTATATGTCCCAAAAGAATTTGTTTTGATCAAGTTATGAATTTAGCAATATTAAATGATTAAACAAGGTTTAAATCATTTAACCAATTTTAATTATTCAAAACATGAAACAAATTTTATATTTGGAAAGAGGGTTTAATTCTGCATGGAAAACATATTTCATTTGTGGAAATTGGATTTAAAATGAGCAAGTTATTATTTTGGCAATTTTAAATGCATTAAACAAGAAACAGTTGTTTTCAGCAATTTAAATTATTCAAAACAGCAAACAAAATTTATATTTGGAAAGTACATGAAAAGTTGATTGGAAAACATATTTAGTTTGTGGAATTTGGAATTTTTATGACCAAGTTATGAATTTTGCAAGTTTAAGTGAATTTCACAAGTTTTCAAATATTGCACCAATTTAAAATATTCAAAACATTGAACAAATTTTATATTTGGATAGAACATTTAATTTGGGACAGAAAACATATTTAAAAAGTCAAAATTGGAGTTACAATGATTTTCTTATGCAATTTACAAGATATAGTGCAAATCTGCCATTTTTAATGCACTAGGGACTTAGGAAAAATTTTGCAGGGCTAGAATTAATTTGCAAGGGCCTATTGGTGATTACTGAGATGTTTCTGTACCAAAACCTTGCAAAAATAAAAAGGTGGTTTTATTGGTGGGAGGTGGGATTCGATCCCTGCACCTCTGATTCTGTGAGCAAAGGGGCTAACCAGTGGGGTGCTTCTCTGCGTGTTGCTAGGATGGGAGCAGCGAGGGGGTTAAGCTGTTGGCTCGCGGCTTAACTGAATCAAAACGAATAAGGAGCAGAAAAAGGGGTGGGGCTGGGGCTCGAACCTGGGACCTGTGGGTTCGTACGCAAGGTTCGCTGCCAGTGGGGTGGATCGGCTGGTTTGTAACAGAAGGGGAACTCGGGGGGCTTAAGGTGTGGCCGCGCGGGATTTTAACTGAATCAAATCTGCACGTACTGTGCCTGGGCGGACAGAAACGAGGAGGTCGCCGGCAGCGTTAGCTGCTCGCCGGAGGGACGACGGCCGTGGGGCGTGGGGCTGCTGTGCCAAGGGAGAGAGGAGGGAGGCGACCGAGGGAAGGGGAAGACTCACCTTGGGGCTGCCGAGCGGAAGGAGGCGCAGGGGGCGATCGGGGTGGAGTCGGGCAGCAGCAGGGTGAGGTCGCCGGCGTGGAGCGAACGGCGGCGGCGGCTCGACGCGTCCCGGGCCTGGCCGAGGGCACAGGGGCGCAGAGGACACCAGCCCGGTTCCATTCCCGGGCTTGGATGGCGCCGGCGTGGGCTAGGGCGGAGGCGCCATGCCTGCAAAACGACGACCACCACGGCGATCTTCATGTTCAGAAACTTCAAAGAAGTGGCAGGGAGATGGAGGGGAGGAAGAGGAGAGATTGGTGGCGGCTGGGGCTAGGGTTAGGGCTAGGCTAGGGTTTCTCCACGGATTGGGGATAGATATAGGAGGGGGAGGGAGAATCGGGTGGAGGAGGTGACAGCGCAGGTCGCTGTCCATGAAGGACGTCACCTGCGTACGGAGGAAGGGGATGAAGGGGTACGGGCCACGGTTTTGGTGGGCTGGGCTGCGTTTCTACCCCCCCTTGAACTGTTTTCTTCTTCCTATTTTTCATTTTTTTGTTTTTTTTTGTAGCAAAGCAAATGGAAGAGATAGATAGGTTTAGAGTTGCAAAAAATTTGGGAAAAATTCCTGTGGGTTAATTAGGTCAAAACCTAACAAATGTCAACTTTGGTTTTCAAAAACATTTGAATTTTGATGCTGTTTGGAAATAAACCAAATTTGAGTGAATTTTTAATATTAATTGACCATTCATAAAACAAACCTTTTTAATAGGGTGGACCCTATGGTTAAGTTGATTAAAATTAGTTGATTGGCTTGTTAATGTTTATAAGTTCAAAAGTGGTTCTGTTTGATGCATTTGATTTGAAATTGAAGGTGATTTGAATTAATTGATTGAATTAATTGTTTGATTAAAACCCACAAGTTAATGAGTGATCAACATGGAATAAAAGGAAACAAGTTGGTTGTTTTTATTTGTGATTTTTATTTCCAAAGTTGTAACAGAGCAAGTATGAAAACAAAGCATTTGAAATTGTTTGAGTTTCATTATGAAAACAAGATAAAACAGATGCAAAACAAATAGTAAACAAATGCAAATAAGGGAGTAAAATGATGCCATGATGCAATACTGTAATCAAACAGGAAATCAAACATTCTAGGGGGTAGTTTTCATACTTGGGATGTTACAAAACGCCCCCCTTGAAGGAATCGCGCCCCGAGATTCCTACTGAGAAAAGAAAAGGTCCGGATACTTCTTGCGAAGATTCTCTTGAGCTGTGAGCCTGTGACACGTGAAACACATCGTGCACCTTGGATAGTTTTTCTGGAAGTTCAAGATGACAGGCAATCCTGGCAACTCTTCTGGAAAGATGTCAGGGAATTTGCAAACCACCGGAACATTTTCAAATAAAGGGAGAGGTTTTGTATGGAGGGTGTATAGCTGAATAGAACTTGATTCATTTGGAGAATAGATTATCTGGCTAGAATGGTGGAACAGAGTTATTGACATCAATCCAACACTAAGAATGACATCAATGTCAGAATTTCCCAGCAACATGAGAGAAACAAGGAATATGTGGCCTCCCATTAGGATTTGATTTCTGTGACTGAACTTGGAAGTCAACATTTGAGATCCCGAGGAGTGAATAGAGATTTGATTGTTTAGTGGAACCAGAATTAGGTTGTATGTTGTTGCAAAGATTTTTGACACAAAGGAATGCGATGCTCCGGTATCAAACAACACTTTAGCTGGAATAGAGTTTAGCAGATGAACGGGGAAACTTTGATTAGACGCCGGTAGAAGAATTGAAGTGGAAACAACAACAAGATTTCAACGGACGAAAGGTTCTTTAAAAGAACAGGATATTGAAGCAACATCGGGAAACGAGACCAAAAACTCCTGAGTGTCGCACCCTGGTTTCTAGGGGATACTCATCGGGCCGAACTGGATAGCAGATGCTTGGATTATGGGGCATAACTGCTCCCACGTCCCAGCTTCCTGGTAGGCCTGCGCTTATGCGCGACAACACAAGCCCTGCTATTCCACCGTCGATGTAAACTATCCACTAGAGACCATAGGCACTACTGTCGACGTACTTCATACCAATCACACATGGTACGTCAACAGCGTTAAACGGAATGATACCACAACATATCTCTAAGACACAAAAGATTGAAATAAGATTGCAAAAGGCCTTCACTAAGGCAGAGAATAACAAATACAATCATCCAGAGGACACATGTCCCAACATAGCATCATTACATCAGCGGAAGCAAACAAAGGGTCTGAGTACAGACAAATCCAAATAGGCTTAAGAAGCCGGCCATGAAAAGGAAGACGGAGCCCATCCACGAAGTCTCGGATCCTGCCCGGGTCCGCTATCTACTCGTCAACAGCGTCGTCGTACTCCACGTAGTAGCCTCCATGGGGATCCTCGGAATCGTCGTCTGCGTAAACCACAGCCCCAACGGGGTCAGTACAACAACGTACTGGCAAGCAAGACTCACAGTTCACCAAAGTGTAACCCGTCAACACCAAGCACAGATGCCTTGGGTTCAACGGAAGAAAGGGGTTATAAAAGATGCTGCAACTGGCTGCGCTAACCAACTACAGAAACACTACCACTTCCAGCTAACAGAAAGGAGATAAGATAGCGTATCGTAACCAACTACAACCAACCACCAAACAAACCCATCCTGGATCTCGCCCCTTATCCAAAGAAGCAATCCGAGGATAACTCACACAGTTGGATTAATGATGGTTCAGGTTATTGTGTCAATAGACCTATTACTAGTCAAGTTATTATAGTTAGGTGTAAGTTGTCTGAGTACTTGTTAGCCAGTACTTTCACCAAGTCGTCACATAACCGCGGACAACACGGCTTCTCGAGAAGATTTATCCCTGCAGGGTGTGCTCCAGTACCCGTACACACTCAAGCCACCAACTAAAACTCAGGTTGGCTTGACCCGACTCGAACCATCTCTACAGTCTGTCCTAGGAGCCACGGAGCTATAAGGTCCCAGCCACGCAGCCGAATACTCAGCGCAGGTGTGCAAAACTCCCGCAGGACACAACACCCCGGCACTACAGGCCTCGCCCTATATGTGTGCGTCATCATCAGTAACCATGGGAGCGACCCATTCATGCGTATGAGCCAAATGGAACACCCGAACTAAGTGTGGCTCTTCGGACAAACTGCGGATCAGATCAAAGCCGAGGGGGGTTCCATACCACCACCCGGATGCGGTGAGCACGCTCATCATGGATCAGTAGACAAGACCCTTTTCCTAATTAGGGTCGACACTAGCAGGCCTCAAAACCACGACGGGCCTCCTGCCGGTGCCTTAACATCAAATTATTATTATTACCCAAGCATTAACAGGTTGTTGTTTAAACATCGAGCCCAGAACATAATGGAATATGATAACAGAAAGTAACGGGTAACAGACTCGAGCAGAAACAACCCTAAGCATGCTAGTAAGACACAGGCTCAAACAACGGGGTTATAGGACTGGAGTTGAGGCAATATCATGGTTTCAGGGTATCATGTGATAGGATCGTAACAGAAGCAACGATACATATGGCTAGCAGAAATAGACAACGAAAAAGTATCGGTAACCAATGTTGAAAGGAACACAGTGGTTCATGTGAGTGATAACTTTCCTGCAAACCCAGTAGCCTGGTACTGAGCTAGAACCTCAGAAGGGGTGTCGTAAGGATCGTCGGTCTCAACGTCGTCGTCTAACCGAGAAGAAGCAAACAGACAAAGCAGAAAGGGTAGACAATCAATATCATGGCATAGTGCACAATCATGGGGATGATGCATGTCATGTTAATAGTTGCATCAAAATAAACTAGTTGACATGGTAACACAAATTAAATGGACACATATGCAATTTTGAGTTGCATATGAAAAGCCCATGAATTTTGGGTTAGATTATTTGTTTTCCAACTAATCAACAGATGAAGGTGAATTAGTGTGATGCATGGATGAGGAAAACAGAAAAATAACAACAATAGAACCAGTTTAAAATAGGGTCTACAAATTTTAGAAATTTATTTATTAAGTTAGAAAATTTTGGTTCCTTAAGGGTGTCACAAAATAGTTGTTGTTTTCACCAATTTAAATTGTGCAAAACAAATAACAAAATTCATATTTGAAAAGTTTATACTTTTCTAGGTTGGAAACATATTTTGCATGTTCAAAAATAATTTAATTTGAGCAAGTTATGATTTTATCAAATTTAAATGAATTAAACAAGTATTAAATTATTTAAGCAATTTTAATTATTCAATTCATGAAACAAAATTTATATTTGAATTGGTGGTTCAAAATGGTATGGAAAACATATTTTATTTGCATGATTTGGATTAATAATGAATTAGTTATGGATTTTAGCAAATTGCAAGTGAATTATTTGAATTCAAATTTGAATTGCATTTTGAAAATTCAAAACAGAAAACAAATGTTATAATTAGGTAGATAATTAAATTTGGTGCAGTGTACATATTTTATTTGTATTATTTGGGTTTGTGAAATAAAAGTTATGTGATTTTTGAGTTTAGGGGTTAATCTGAAATAAAAACTGGACTGATAATTAAAATAGAAAAGGCAGAAAAGAAAAAGGCACCGAGCAGTGACCTACACAGGCCACTGCCAGTGGGCCATCTCCTGCGTGGCGCCTAGGTGGCCTCCAGGGTCCATGACATGCGGGTCCCAGCGCTGGGCGGTCAAAGGAAAAAATTGGGGAGGCAAATGCCTCCCCTGGGATTTGATCCCGTGACCTCTCCCTTGGGCGCACGGAACAGTTACCAGTTGGGCTGGTTCGGTTTCCTTGTCAGGTATAGGAGTCGGTTTGAGTATAAGGTGTATTTTCGCGTGGCTACTGAATCTAACTGAATTTCCTTGCAGGGTTCAGGTTCAGGTGCGAGCGACAGGGAGCAGGCAGCGATGGCGTACAGGGGGCAGCCGGCGATCGCCGCGCACGGCCGCTGCGCGCGGTGGCGCCGCCGTGTGCGTGCGGCGGGGCGGTGGCCGTGCCTCCATGTGGTGTCCATGCGAGAGAGAGGGAAAGGGAGCGGAGGCGAGGAGCGTCTCACCTGCTGCGAGATGGAGGGAGCAGGGGGCGGTCGGTGGCGGAAACCGGCGATGGCGGCGGCGCTCCGGCGGTCGTCGAGGGAGATGGAGGGCACGACGAGGTAGAGGACGCCCGTGCGGTTCCGTTCCCGGCCCTAGCGCGGCCGGGCGGGCACCGTGGCGGCGGCGCCTCGCCGGAGAGAGGCGGCGGTGATGGAGGCCTTCGGTGGTGGGTACAGAAACGAGAGAAAGAGAGCAGTACAAGGGAGAAGGGCGGCGGTGAGAGGGAGGAAGAAGGAGGAGGAGATTAGGGTTAGGAAGGGGAACTTGAGGGCAAGAAATAGGAGGGGGTGGAGCTCGATCGACCGTTCTCTCCTCTGTATGCGGACGTGGCCACCATGGATGGTCTGCCGTACCGTACGGAGGTAGGAGACGAGTGGAGGGGGTACCAGGCCTTTGGGCAGCTGGGCTGGCCCAAGTGGCTGGTTGCTCTACTCCCCCTCCTACTTTTCTTTTTATTCTTTTCTTCCTTTTTTTCAGATTTGGGAAAGGGAGAGAACAAATAGTTTTAGGGTTAGACAATTTGGAATAATTTTGTATTATTTTGTTTTTGTAACAACACCTTAAAACAAACATTGTTTTCCAAACTAAATTTGATTGATGTTATTGTTTTGGAAATTAAATGATTTTAAGCAATTTTTGGTATCAGAAGAATAAATGAACCTAAGCCAAAAATTTAAAGTTTTGGATTCCACTTTTTGGTGGAACAAAATATTGTTTGTTTGGTAGTTTTCATTTGACACATTGTAACATAACAAGTATGACAAATAATGGGATTTTGTTTTGCAATTCAAATAGAAATCAAATGGAAAGAATTCAATTCAAATGCAACAAAAGGCAATTATGATGACATGATGCAAAGCAATAAAAAACAAGAAACAAAACATCTAGGGGGGAGATTTTCATACTTGGGATGTTACAAAACGCCCCCCCTTGAAGGAATCGCGCCCCGAGATTCCTACTGAGAAAGGAAAAGGTCCGGATACTTCTTGCGAAGATCCTCTTCGGTCTCCCACGTTGCCTCTTTATCGGAATGATGCGACCATTGCACTTTCAAGAACTTGGTGCTCTTGTTGCGAGTCTTACGAACGGTCTCATCGAGAATACGAACAGGGTGCTCCTCATAAGATAGATCTTCTTGCAGTTCAATGGAATCATGATCAACTGCACGATCTGGATCTTTGAAACACTTCTTGAGCTGTGACACGTGAAACACATCGTGCACCTTGGATAGTTTTTCTGGAAGTTCAAGACGATAGGCATTTTCCGCACGCCTTGAGAGAATGTTGAACGGACCAATGTATCTTGGTGCTAGCTTTCCTTTCACACCAAAACGATGAGTGCCTCTGAGGGGAGTTACACGGAGATATGCTTTGTCACCAGGTGCATAGATCATATCCCTGTGCTTGCTGTCATAGTAGCTTTTCTGACGAGACTGAGCAATCTTGAGATTGTCACGAATGATGCGAACTTTCTCTTCGGCTTCCTTAACAATGTCAGGGCCTAAGAGTGAACGTTCACCAGCTCCAGACCAATTGATTGGACTCCTGCATCTGCGGCCATAGAGTGCTTCAAACGGTGCCATGCCTAGGCTTGCCTGGAAGCTGTTGTTGTAGGAGAATTCAGCATATGGAAGGCATTCCTCCCATTTCATGCCAAAGGATAGACCACATGCTCTGAGCATATCCTCGGGAATCTGATTGACTCTTTCGACTTGCCCTTGAGACTGAGGGTGATAAGCTGTGCTGAACAGAAGTTTGGTGCCCAATGCTTCTTGAAAACTCTTCCAGAAATGAGAAGTGAATATACTTCCACGGTCTGAGCTCATTTCCAATGGAACACCATGAAGAGGAACAATCTTTGTTGTGTAGAGCTCTGCTAACTGGCTAGCTGAGATTGTTTCTTTGACAGCAAAGAAGTGAGCTACCTTAGTGAGTCGATCAATAACAACGAAGATTGCATCGTTGCCCTTTTTGGACTTTGGAAAACCAGTGACGAAGTCCATTTCAATCATGTCCCACTTCCACTCATGAATTTTCAGAGGCTGGAGAAGACCGACTATTTTCTGATGGACTGCCTTGACACGTTGACAAACGTCGCATTCAGAAACGTATTGAGCAATTTCACGTTTCATGCCAGACCACCAATACAGCGTCTTGAGATCCTGGTACATCTTTGTACTTCCAGGATGTATGGAAAGAGGAGTTTCATGAGCCTCCTTGAGAATAACATCTTTGAGACTTTGAATTTGGGGAACTGCAATGCGTCCTTCGAAGAACACAGTTCCCTTGTCATCAACTGAGAAGCACTCATACTTCACATTGCCTGCTTTGATGTTATTTGCGATCTTCTTGATCTCAGCATCACGAAGTTGTTCAGAACGAATCTTATCCTCGAGAGTTGGACCGGCTGTCAAGTTTGCAAGATAACCTTGAGGAACAAGACCAAGGTTCAGCTTCTGGAATTCTTCATGAAGTGGAGGTTGGCTTTCCATGATCATGAGATTATTGTAATACGACTTGCGACTGAGAGCATCGGCCATAACATTAGCCTTGCCTGGAGTGTAAGAAATGGTAAGATCGAAGTCTTTGATCTTTTCAATCCACCTCCTTTGCCTGAGGTTTAGATCTGGTTGAGTGAAGATGTATTTCAGACTCTTATGATCGGAAAAGATTTCAGTGCGATTACCCAACAAGTATTGCCTCCATTTCTTGAGGGCAAACACAACTGCTGCAAGTTCTAGATCATGAGTGGGATAGTTTTGCTCATGTGGGTTCAACTGACGTGAAGCATAAGCCACCACTTGACGTTCTTGCATAAGAACTGCACCTAGACCTTGGAGGGAAGCATCACAGAATATCTGGAAAGGTTTGGTAGTATCTGGGCCAACCAGAACTGGTGTAGAAGTGAGTTTAGTCTTCAGGAGATTGAAACTTTCATCACATTGTGGAGACCAAACGAACTTCTTGTCCTTCTTTGTGAGATCAGTGAGAGGTTTGGCAATTTTTGAGAAGTTTTGGACGAAACGACGGCAATAGCTAGCCAAACCAAGAAAACTTCTGACTTGCTTCACCGTCTTAGGAGGTTTCCAATCAACAATTGCCTTAACCTTTTCTGGATCAATGGCTATGCCCTTGGCAGAGATGACATGACCAAGATAAGCAACTTCTGGAATCCAGAATTCACATTTGGAGAACTTGGCATATAGACGATGCTCGCGAAGTTTCATGAGCGTGAGACGAAGATGTTCTCCATGCTCTTCCTCGGATTTTGAGTAGACAAGAATGTCATCAAGATATACCACAACGAACTTGTCGAGGTATTCATGGAAGACAGAATTCATGAGTCTAGAGAATGTCGCCGGTGCATTGGTGAGACCAAAGGACATGACGGTGTATTCATATAGACCGTACCGAGTGGTGAAAGCTGTTTTTGGAATATCTTCCTTTCTGATCTTTATTTGATGGTAACCCATCCTCAAGTCGAGCTTGGAGAATATTGAGGCTCCAGCAAGTTGATCAAAAAGATCATCGATACGAGGAATTGGATACTTGTTTTTGATGGTTTTCTCGTTAAGAGGACGATAGTCAACCACGAGTCTCTTTGTTTGATCCTTCTTGGCAACAAACAGAGTTGGGCATCCCCAAGCCGAGGAGCTAGGTTGAATGTAACCTTTCTCCATGTACATATCGATTTGCTCCTTCAACAACTTCAGTTCAGGAGGAGCTATCTTGTATGGATGCTTAGAGATTGGAGCAGTGCCTGGTTCAAGTTCGATCACGAACTCAACTGCTCTGTCAGGAGGCATTCCTGGCAATTCCTCTGGGAAGACGTCAGGGAATTCACAAACCACCGGAATAGTTTCAATAGATGGTAGAGGATTTGCATTGAGGGTGTAGAGTTGAACAACTGGATTTTCAGCATGGAAGTAGACTATCTGGCCAGAAGGGTGTGTGATTTTGACAGACTTAGCAGGACAATCAATGACTGCTTTGTTGGCTACCAACCAATCCATCCCCAGAATGACATCAATATCTGAAGAGTGGAGAGCTATCAAAGATGCCTGGAATGGAAGGTTTCCAATTGTGATCTCGATGTTCTGGCTAACTTTATTGCTTTGCCAGCTAGATCCCGGTGATTTCACTAGGAGAGGGATAGACAACTGTTCGAAGTTGACTCCACTGTTGTTTGCAAATCATTGAGAGATGAAAGAGTGTGAAGCACCAGAATCGAACAAGACTTTAGCACGAAACGAGTTCACAAGAAGTGTGCCCATTACAACCTCTGGAGATTCTTCTGCTCCCTGGGCCTTGACATGGTTCACCCTCACAGTTCTCAAGACAGACTTGTTCTTGTTGCGGGGCTTAGCCGAAGAAGTGTGTACTATCACATGATTGACCTTAGAGGTAGGTAGTGATGGTAGCTTGTTCTGCGGGCACTTGTAGGAGTAATGTCCTGATAGACCGCACTTGAAGCATGTACTAGCAGAACGAGGAGCTGTTGGACTTGGCTGAGATGGAGCATCTCCTGAAGATACCACTGGGGTGGGAGGGAGGGCAAGAAATCCTGCCGGGCTTGGCAAGCAGATGGGCGGTGTTGTAGTGGTATATGGAACCCAAACTCTCCGTTTTTGTGGAGGCATGATAGCTTTCGAGAGATTAGCCTGTTCACGAGAGTGCTTACGAGATTACTCAACCAACTTGCGCCCATGCTCTTCATTTAGAGCGATGTTGATGAGGTCCTCAAAATTCTTGGCCTTGACGTTGGTGAGAGCATACTTGAGTTCCGGGTTGAGACCCATGCGGAACTTTGCCATCTTTCTCGCTTCCGTTGAGATTTCATCTCCGGCGTAGCGAGCTAGACGATTGAACTCTCTTTGGTATTCCAGAACGTCCAGATTGCCTTGTGTGAAAGAATAGAATTCCTCACGCATTCTCTCCATGAGCCCATCGGGAATGTGATGGCGCACGAAAGCTTGCTTGAAATCCTCCCATGTGATTGCCAGACTAGGTCCTCTCATTTCTTGGAAATTCTCCCACCAAGACATAGATTGTCCACGGAGAAGGTAGGTCACGTAAGGAACACGGTCCTCGTCAGCCACATGAGCTACCATAAGAGTACGGTTCATTTCACTGAGCCAGTCATCAGCATCCAATGGCTCGGAGGAGTTATCAAACGTGCGCGGATTGAGCTCAAGGAACTCCCGAATAGACACACGGGCGTTGCCATTACTCCCAAGGTCTTGGTTCTGCTGCATCTGCTTTATAACTTGTGTCATCTGAGACAGCACTTTCCCCATCTCAGGTGGCAGTGTGGGTTCTTCGTCACCACTTTCCATCCTGAAGAGGATACCAAGGTTAACACACTAACCGGATAACAAAATCCAATATAAGTGCTTAAAAGGATTACTTCAGACGGTAAGAAGGTAGCATGGATCAAACATATACTACCCTCAACGTTCACCATAAATGGTTTGAGTACGAAAGGATAACTAAACATAACTAGGAATGGATACATCGGTACTCAGTGATGAGCATTGGAGTACACCTTGTGGTTAGGCGCCGGTAGAAGAAATGAAGTTGAAAACCACAACAAGATTCAATGGACGAAAGGTTCTTGAGAGAAACATGATATTGAAGCAACATCGGGAAACTCGCGACCAAAACTCCAAAGGTACTACGGAAGAACCCAGAACACGTGAAATCCTAACTTGAAAGTTTAGATGAGAAGAGAAAAACAACGTTGCACTTCCTTACCAGAAAAGGGAGGGTGGGTGGGGAAAGAAATAAAATGGCAGAATTCCTACTCTCACGTTTCATTTTTCCTATATAGCTACAAAATAGTTTCTAGACTCAACTGCGACCAGCAAAAAGGGATCCTACAGGCAGACAGGCTCTGATACCATTTGTCGCACCCTGGTTTCTAGGGGATACTCATCGGGCCGAACTGGATAGCAGATGCTTGGATTATGGGGCATAACTGCTCCCACGTCCCAGCTTCCTGGTAGGCCTGCGGTTATGCGCGACAACACAAGCCCTGCTATTCCACCGTCGATGTAAACTATCCACTAGAGACCATAGGCACTACTGTCGACGTACTTCATACCAATCACACATGGTACGTCAACAGCGTTAAACGGAATGATACCACAACATATCTCTAAGACACAAAAGATTGAAATAAGATTGCAAAAGGCCTTCACTAAGGCAGAGAATAACAAATACAATCATCCAGAGGACACATGTCCCAACATAGCATCATTACATCAGCGGAAGCAAACAAAGGGTCTGAGTACAGACAAATCCAAATAGGCTTAAGAAGCCGGCCATGAAAAGGAAGACGGAGCCCATCCACGAAGTCTCGGATCCTGCCCGGGTCCGCTATCTACTCGTCAACAGCGTCGTCGTACTCCACGTAGTAGCCTCCATGGGGATCCTCAGAATCGTCGTCTGCGTAAACCACAGCCCCAACGGGGTCAGTACAACAACGTACTGGCAAGCAAGACTCACAGTTCACCAAAGTGTAACCCGTCAACACCAAGCACAGATGCCTTGGGTTCAACGGAAGAAAGGGGTTATAAAAGATGCTGCAACTGGCTGCGCTAACCAACTACAGAAACACTACCACTTCCAGCTAACAGAAAGGAGATAAGATAGCGTATCGTAACCAACTACAACCAACCACCAAACAAACCCATCCTGGATCTCGCCCCTTATCCAAAGAAGCAATCCGAGGATAACTCACACAGTTGGATTAATGATGGTTCAGGTTATTGTGTCAATAGACCTATTACTAGTCAAGTTATTATAGTTAGGTGTAAGTTGTCTGAGTACTTGTTAGCCAGTACTTTCACCAAGTCGTCACATAACCGCGGACAACACGGCTTCTCGAGAAGATTTATCCCTGCAGGGTGTGCTCCAGTACCCGTACACACTCAAGCCACCAACTAAAACTCAGGTTGGCTTGACCCGACTTGAACCATCTCTACAGTCTGTCCTAGGAGCCACGGAGCTATAAGGTCCCAGCCACGCAGCCGAATACTCAGCGCAGGTGTGCAAAACTCCCGCAGGACACAACACCCCGGCACTACAGGCCTCGCCCTATATGTGTGCGTCATCATCAGTAACCATGGGAGCGACCCATTCATGCGTATGAGCCAAATGGAACACCCGAACTAAGTGTGGCTCTTCGGACAAACTGCGGATCAGATCAAAGCCGAGGGGGGTTCCATACCACCACCCGGATGCGGTGAGCACGCTCATCATGGATCAGTAGACAAGACCCTTTTCCTAATTAGGGTCGACACTAGCAGGCCTCAAAACCACGACGGGCCTCCTGCCGGTGCCTTAACATCAAATTATTATTATTACCCAAGCATTAACAGGTTGTTGTTTAAACATCGAGCCCAGAACATAATGGAATATGATAACAGAAAGTAACGGGTAACAGACTCGAGCAGAAACAACCCTAAGCATGCTAGTAAGACACGGGCTCAAACAACGGGGTTATAGGACTGGAGTTGAGGCAATATCATGGTTTCAGGGTATCATGTGATAGGATCGTAACAGAAGCAACGATACATATGGCTAGCAGAAATAGACAACGAAAAAGTATCGGTAACCAATGTTGAAAGGAACACAGTGGTTCATGTGAGTGATAACTTGCCTGCAAACCCAGTAGCCTGGTACTGAGCTAGAACCTCAGAAGGGGTGTCGTAAGGATCGTCGGTCTCAACGTCGTCGTCTAACCGAGAAGAAGCAAACAGACAAAGCAGAAAGGGTAGACAATCAATATCATGGCATAGTGCACAATCATGGGGATGATGCATGTCATGTTAATAGTTGCATCAAAATAAACTAGTTGACATGGTAACACAAATTAAATGGACACATATGCAATTTTGAGTTGCATATGAAAAGCCCATGAATTTTGGGTTAGATTATTTGTTTTCCAACTAATCAACAGATGAAGGTGAATTAGTATGATGCATGGATGAGGAAAACAGAAAAATAACAACAATAGAACCAGTTTAAAATAGGGTCTACCAATTTTAGAAATTTATTTATTAAGTTAGAAAATTTTGGTTCCTTAAGGGTGTCACAAAATAGTTGTTGTTTTCACCAATTTAAATTGTGCAAAACAAATAACAAAATTCATATTTGAAAAGTTTATACTTTTCTAGGTTGGAAACATATTTTGCATGTTCAAAAATAATTTAATTTGAGCAAGTTATGATTTTATCAAATTTAAATGAATTAAACAAGTATTAAATTATTTAAGCAATTTTAATTATTCAATTCATGAAACAAAATTTATATTTGAATTGGTGGTTCAAAATGGTATGGAAAACATATTTATTTGCATGATTTGGATTAATAATGAATTAGTTATGGATTTTAGCAAATTGCAAGTGAATTATTTGAATTCAAATTTGAATTGCATTTTGAAAATTCAAAACAGAAAAAAAATGTTATAATTAGGTAGATAATTAAATTTGGTGCAGTGTACATATTTTATTTGTATTATTTGGGTTTGTGAAATAAAAGTTATGTGATTTTTGAGTTTAGGGGTTAATCTGAAATAAAAACTGGACTGATAATTAAAATAGAAAAGGCAGAAAAGAAAAAGGCACCGAGCAGTGACCTACACAGGCCACTGCCAGTGGGCCATCTCCTGCGTGGCGCCTAGGTGGCCTCCAGGGTCCATGACATGCGGGTCCCAGCGCTGGGCGGTCAAAGGAAAAAATTGGGGAGGCAAATGCCTCCCCTGGGATTTGATCCCGTGACCTCTCCCTTGGGCGCACGGAACAGTTGCCAGTTGGGCTGGTTCGGTTTCCTTGTCAGGTATAGGAGTCGGTTTGAGTATAAGGTGTATTTTCGCGTGGCTACTGAATCTAACTGAATTTCCTTGCAGGGTTCAGGTTCAGGTGCGAGCGACAGGGAGCAGGCAGCGATGGCGTACAGGGGGCGGCCGGCGATCGCCGCGCACGGCCGCTGCGCGCGGTGGCGCCGCCGTGTGCGTGCGGCGGGGCGGTGGCCGTGCCGCCATGTGGTGGCCATGCGAGAGAGAGGGAAAGGGAGCGGAGGCGAGGAGCGTCTCACCTGCTGCGAGATGGAGGGAGCAGGGGGCGGTCGGTGGCGGAAACCGGCGATGGCGGCGGCGCTCCGGCGGTCGTCGAGGGAGATGGAGGGCACGACGAGGTAGAGGACGCCCGTGCGGTTCCGTTCCCGGCCCTAGCGCGGCCGGGCGGGCACCGTGGCGGCGGCGCCTCGCCGGAGAGAGGCGGCGGTGATGGAGGCCTTCGGTGGTGGGTACAGAAACGAGAGAAAGAGAGCAGTACAAGGGAGAAGGGCGGCGGTGAGAGGGAGGAAGAAGGAGGAGGAGATTAGGGTTAGGAAGGGGAACTTGAGGGCAAGAAATAGGAGGGGGTGGAGCTCGATCGACCGTTCTCTCCTCTGTATGCGGACGTGGCCACCATGGATGGTCTGCCGTACCGTACGGAGGTAGGAGACGAGTGGAGGGGGTACCAGGCCTTTGGGCAGCTGGGCTGGCCCAAGTGGCTGGTTGCTCTACTCCCCCTCCTACTTTTCTTTTTATTCTTTTCTTCCTTTTTTTCAGATTTGGGAAAAGGGAGAGAACAAATAGTTTTAGGGTTAGACAATTTGGAATAATTTTGTATTATTTTGTTTTTGTAACAACACCTTAAAACAAACATTGTTTTCCAAAATAAATTTGATTGATGTTATTGTTTTGGAAATTAAATGATTTTAAGCAATTTTTGGTATCAGAAGAATAAATGAACCTAAGCCAAAAATTTAAAGTTTTGGATTCCACTTTTTGGTGGAACAAAATATTGTTTGTTTGGTAGTTTTCATTTGACACATTGTAACATAACAAGTATGACAAATAATGGGATTTTGTTTTGCAATTCAAATAGAAATCAAATGGAAAGAATTCAATTCAAATGCAACAACAGGCAATTATGATGACATGATGCAAAGCAATAAAAAACAAGAAACAAAACATCTAGGGGGGAGATTTTCATACTTGGGATGTTACAAAACACCCCCCCTTGAAGGAATCGCGCCCCGAGATTCCTACTGAGAAAGGAAAAGGTCCGGATACTTCTTGCGAAGATCCTCTTCGGTCTCCCACGTTGCCTCTTTATCGGAATGATGCGACCATTGCACTTTCAAGAACTTGGTGCTCTTGTTGCGAGTCTTACGAACGGTCTCATCGAGAATACGAACAGGGTGCTCCTCATAAGATAGATCTTCTTGCAGTTCAATGGAATCATGATCAACTGCACGATCTGGATCTTTGAAACACTTCTTGAGCTGTGACACGTGAAACACATCGTGCACCTTGGATAGTTTTTCTGGAAGTTCAAGACGATAGGCATTTTCCGCACGCCTTGAGAGAATGTTGAACGGACCAATGTATCTTGGTGCTAGCTTTCCTTTCACACCAAAACGATGAGTGCCTCTGAGGGGAGTTACACGGAGATATGCTTTGTCACCAGGTGCATAGATCATATCCCTGTGCTTGCTGTCATAGTAGCTTTTCTGACGAGACTGAGCAATCTTGAGATTGTCACGAATGATGCGAACTTTCTCTTCGGCTTCCTTAACAATGTCAGGGCCTAAGAGTGAACGTTCACCAGCTCCAGACCAATTGATTGGACTCCTGCATCTGCGGCCATAGAGTGCTTCAAACGGTGCCATGCCTAGGCTTGCCTGGAAGCTGTTGTTGTAGGAGAATTCAGCATATGGAAGGCATTCCTCCCATTTCATGCCAAAGGATAGACCACATGCTCTGAGCATATCCTCGGGAATCTGATTGACTCTTTCGACTTGCCCTTGAGACTGAGGGTGATAAGCTGTGCTGAACAGAAGTTTGGTGCCCAATGCTTCTTGAAAACTCTTCCAGAAATGAGAAGTGAATATACTTCCACGGTCTGAGCTTATTTCCAATGGAACACCATGAAGAGGAACAATCTTTGTTGTGTAGAGCTCTGCTAACTGGCTAGCTGAGATTGTTTCTTTGACAGCAAAGAAGTGAGCTACCTTAGTGAGTCGATCAATAACAACGAAGATTGCATCGTTGCCCTTTTTGGAGTTTGGAAAACCAGTGACGAAGTCCATTTCAATCATGTCCCACTTCCACTCAGGAATTTTCAGAGGCTGGAGAAGACCGACTATTTTCTGATGGACTGCCTTGACACGTTGACAAACGTCGCATTCAGAAACGTATTGAGCAATTTCACGTTTCATGCCAGACCACCAATACAGCGTCTTGAGATCCTGGTACATCTTTGTACTTCCAGGATGTATGGAAAGAGGAGTTTCATGAGCCTCCTTGAGAATAACATCTTTGAGACTTTGAATTTGGGGAACTGCAATGCGTCCTTCGAAGAACACAGTTCCCTTGTCATCAACTGAGAAGCACTCATACTTCACATTGCCTGCTTTGATGTTATTTGCGATCTTCTTGATCTCAGCATCACGAAGTTGTTCAGAACGAATCTTATCCTCGAGAGTTGGACCGGCTGTCAAGTTTGCAAGATAACCTTGAGGAACAAGACCAAGGTTCAGCTTCTGGAATTCTTCATGAAGTGGAGGTTGGCTTTCCATGATCATGAGATTATTGTAATACGACTTGCGACTGAGAGCATCGGCCATAACATTAGCCTTGCCTGGAGTGTAAGAAATGGTAAGATCGAAGTCTTTGATCTTTTCAATCCACCTCCTTTGCCTGAGGTTTAGATCTGGTTGAGTGAAGATGTATTTCAGACTCTTATGATCGGAAAAGATTTCAGTGCGATTACCCAACAAGTATTGCCTCCATTTCTTGAGGGCAAACACAACTGCTGCAAGTTCTAGATCATGAGTGGGATAGTTTTGCTCATGTGGGTTCAACTGACGTGAAGCATAAGCCACCACTTGACGTTCTTGCATAAGAACTGCACCTAGACCTTGGAGGGAAGCATCACAGAATATCTGGAAAGGTTTGGTAGTATCTGGGCCAACCAGAACTGGTGTAGAAGTGAGTTTAGTCTTCAGGAGATTGAAACTTTCATCACATTGTGGAGACCAAACGAACTTCTTGTCCTTCTTTGTGAGATCAGTGAGAGGTTTGGCAATTTTTGAGAAGTTTTGGACGAAACGACGGCAATAGCTAGCCAAACCAAGAAAACTTCTGACTTGCTTCACCGTCTTAGGAGGTTTCCAATCAACAATTGCCTTAACCTTTTCTGGATCAATGGCTATGCCCTTGGCAGAGATGACATGACCAAGATAAGCAACTTCTGGAATCCAGAATTCACATTTGGAGAACTTGGCATATAGACGATGCTCGCGAAGTTTCATGAGCGTGAGACGAAGATGTTCTCCATGCTCTTCCTCGGATTTTGAGTAGACAAGAATGTCATCAAGATATACCACAATGAACTTGTCGAGGTATTCATGGAAGACAGAATTCATGAGTCTAGAGAATGTCGCCGGTGCATTGGTGAGACCAAAGGACATGACGGTGTATTCATATAGACCGTACCGAGTGGTGAAAGCTGTTTTTGGAATATCTTCCCTTCTGATCTTTATTTGATGGTAACCCATCCTCAAGTCCAGCTTGGAGAATATTGAGGCTCCAGCAAGTTGATCAAAAAGATCATCGATACGAGGAACTGGATACTTGTTTTTGATGGTTTTCTCGTTAAGAGGACGATAGTCAACCACGAGTCTCTTTGTTTGATCCTTCTTGGCAACAAACAGAGTTGGGCATCCCCAAGCCGAGGAGCTAGGTTGAATGTAACCTTTCTCCATGTACATATCGATTTGCTCCTTCAACAACTTCAGTTCAGGAGGAGCTATCTTGTATGGATGCTTAGAGATTGGAGCAGTGCCTGGTTCAAGTTCGATCACGAACTCAACTGCTCTGTCAGGAGGCATTCCTGGCAATTCCTCTGGGAAGACGTCAGGGAATTCACAAACCACCGGAATAGTTTCAATAGATGGTAGAGGATTTGCATTGAGGGTGTAGAGTTGAACAACTGGATTTTCAGCATGGAAGTAGACTATCTGGCCAGAAGGGTGTGTGATTTTGACAGACTTAGCAGGACAATCAATGACTGCTTTGTTGGCTACCAACCAATCCATCCCCAGAATGACATCAATATCTGAAGAGTGGAGAGCTATCAAAGATGCCTGGAATGGAAGGTTTCCAATTGTGATCTCGATGTTCTGGCTAACTTTATTGCTTTGCCAGCTAGATCCCGGTGATTTCACTAGGAGAGGGATAGACAACTGTTCGAAGTTGACTCCACTGTTGTTTGCAAATCATTGAGAGATGAAAGAGTGTGAAGCACCAGAATCGAACAAGACTTTAGCACGAAACGAGTTCACAAGAAGTGTGCCCATTACAACCTCTGGAGATTCTTCTGCTCCCTGGGCCTTGACATGGTTCACCCTCACAGTTCTCAAGACAGACTTGTTCTTGTTGCGGGGCTTAGCCGAAGAAGTGTGTACTATCACATGATTGACCTTAGAGGTAGGTAGTGATGGTAGCTTGTTCTGCGGGCACTTGTAGGAGTAATGTCCTGATAGACCGCACTTGAAGCATGTACTAGCAGAACGAGGAGCTGTTGGACTTGGCTGAGATGGAGCATCTCCTGAAGATACCACTGGGGTGGGAGGGAGGGCAAGAAATCCTGCCGGGCTTGGCAAGCAGATGGGCGGTGTTGTAGTGGTATATGGAACCCAAACTCTCCGTTTTTGTGGAGGCATGATAGCTTTCCAGAGATTAGCCTGTTCACGAGAGTGCTTACGAGATTCCTCAACCAACTTGCGCCCATGCTCTTCATTTAGAGCGATGTTGATGAGGTCCTCAAAATTCTTGGCCTTGACGTTGGTGAGAGCATACTTGAGTTCCGGGTTGAGACCCCTGCGGAACTTTGCCATCTTTCTCGCTTCCGTTGAGATTTCATCTCCGGCGTAGCGAGCTAGACGATTGAACTCTCTTTGGTATTCCAGAACGTCCAGATTGCCTTGTGTGAAAGAATAGAATTCCTCACGCATTCTCTCCATGAGCCCATCGGGAATGTGATGGCGCACGAAAGCTTGCTTGAAATCCTCCCATGTGATTGCCAGACTAGGTCCTCTCATTTCTTGGAAATTCTCCCACCAAGACATAGATTGTCCACGGAGAAGGTAGGTCACGTAAGGAACACGGTCCTCGTCAGCCACATGAGCTACCATAAGAGTACGGTTCATTTCACGGAGCCAGTCATCAGCATCCAATGGCTCGGAGGAGTTATCAAACGTGCGCGGATTGAGCTCAAGGAACTCCCGAATAGACACACGGGCGTTGCCATTACTCCCAAGGTCTTGGTTCTGCTGCATCTGCTTTATAACTTGTGTCATCTGAGACAGCACTTTCCCCATCTCAGGTGGCAGTGTGGGTTCTTCGTCACCACTTTCCATCCTGAAGAGGATACCAAGGTTAACACACTAACCGGATAACAAAATCCAATATAAGTGCTTAAAAGGATTACTTCAGACGGTAAGAAGGTAGCATGGATCAAACATATACTACCCTCAACGTTCACCATAAATGGTTTGAGTACGAAAGGATAACTAAACATAACTAGGAATGGATACATCGGTACTCAGTGATGAGCATTGGAGTACACCTTGTGGTTAGGCGCCGGTAGAAGAAATGAAGTTGAAAACCACAACAAGATTCAATGGACGAAAGGTTCTTGAGAGAAACATGATATTGAAGCAACATCGGGAAACTCGCGACCAAAACTCCAAAGGTACTACGGAAGAACCCAGAACACGTGAAATCCTAACTTGAAAGTTTAGATGAGAAGAGAAAAAAAACGTTGCACTTCCTTACCAGAAAAGGGAGGGTGGGTGGGGAAAGAAATAAAATGGCAGAATTCCTACTCTCACGTTTCATTTTTCCTATATAGCTACAAAATAGTTTCTAGACTCAACTGCGACCAGCAAAAAGGGATCCTACAGGCAGACAGGCTCTGATACCATTTGTCGCACCCTGGTTTCTAGGGGATACTCATCGGGCCGAACTGGATAGCAGATGCTTGGATTATGGGGCATAACTGCTCCCACGTCCCAGCTTCCTGGTAGGCCTGCGCTTATGCGCGACAACACAAGCCCTGCTATTCCACCGTCGATGTAAACTATCCACTAGAGACCATAGGCACTACTGTCGACGTACTTCATACCAATCACACATGCTACGTCAACAGCGTTAAACGGAATGATACCACAACATATCTCTAAGACACAAAAGATTGAAATAAGATTGCAAAAGGCCTTCACTAAGGCAGAGAATAACAAATACAATCATCCAGAGGACACATGTCCCAACATAGCATCATTACATCAGCGGAAGCAAACAAAGGGTCTGAGTACAGACAAATCCAAATAGGCTTAAGAAGCCGGCCATGAAAAGGAAGACGGAGCCCATCCACGAAGTCTCGGATCCTGCCCGGGTCCGCTATCTACTCGTCAACAGCGTCGTCGTACTCCACGTAGTAGCCTCCATGGGGATCCTCGGAATCGTCGTCTGCGTAAACCTAAGCCCCAACGGGGTCAGTACAGCAACGTACTGGCAAGCAAGACTCACAGTTCACCAAAGTGTAACCCGTCAACACCAAGCACAGATGCCTTGGGTTCAACGGAAGAAAGGGGTTATAAAAGATGCTGCAACTGGCTGCGCTAACCAACTACAGAAACACTACCACTTCCAGCTAACAGAAAGGAGATAAGATAGCGTATCGTAACCAACTACAACCAACCACCAAACAAACCCATCCTGGATCTCGCCCCTTATCCAAAGAAGCAATCCGAGGATAACTCACACAGTTGGATTAATGATGGTTCAGGTTATTGTGTCAATAGACCTATTACTAGTCAAGTTATTATAGTTAGGTGTAAGTTGTCTGAGTACTTGTTAGCCAGTACTTTCACCAAGTCGTCACATAACCGCGGACAACACGGCTTCTCGAGAAGATTTATCCCTGCAGGGTGTGCTCCAGTACCCGTACACACTCAAGCCACCAACTAAAACTCAGGTTGGCTTGACCCGACTCGAACCATCTCTACAGTCTGTCCTAGGAGCCACGGAGCTATAAGGTCCCAGCCACGCAGCCGAATACTCAGCGCAGGTGTGCAAAACTCCCGCAGGACACAACACCCCGGCACTACAGGCCTCGCCCTATATGTGTGCGTCATCATCAGTAACCATCGGAGCGACCCATTCATGCGTATGAGCCAAATGGAACACCCGAACTAAGTGTGGCTCTTCGGACAAACTGCGGATCAGATCAAAGCCGAGGGGGGTTCCATACCACCACCCAGATGCGGTGAGCACGCTCATCATGGATCAGTAGACAAGACCCTTTTCCTAATTAGGGTCGGCACTAGCAGGCCTCAAAACCACGACGGGCCTCCTGCCGGTGCCTTAACATCAAATTATTATTATTACCCAAGCATTAACAGGTTGTTGTTTAAACATCGAGCCCAGAACATAATGGAATATGATAACAGAAAGTAACGGGTAACAGACTCGAGCAGAAACAACCCTAAGCATGCTAGTAAGACACGGGCTCAAACAACGGGGTTATAGGACTGGAGTTGAGGCAATATCATGGTTTCAGGGTATCATGTGATAGGATCGTAACAGAAGCAACGATACATATGGCTAGCAGAAATAGACAACGAAAAAGTATCGGTAACCAATGTTGAAAGGAACACAGTGGTTCATGTGAGTGATAACTTGCCTGCAAACCCAGTAGCCTGGTACTGAGCTAGAACCTCAGAAGGGGTGTCGTAAGGATCGTCGGTCTCAACGTCGTCGTCTAACCGAGAAGAAGCAAACAGACAAAGCAGAAAGGGTAGACAATCAATATCATGGCATAGTGCACAATCATGGGGATGATGCATGTCATGTTAATAGTTGCATCAAAATAAACTAGTTGACATGGTAACACAAATTAAATGGACACATATGCAATTTTGAGTTGCATATGAAAAGCCCATGAATTTTGGGTTAGATTATTTGTTTTCCAACTAATCAACAGATGAAGGTGAATTAGTATGATGCATGGATGAGGAAAACAGAAAAATAACAACAATAGAACCAGTTTAAAATAGGGTCTACCAATTTTAGAAATTTATTTATTAAGTTAGAAAATTTTGGTTCCTTAAGGGTGTCACAAAATAGTTGTTGTTTTCACCAATTTAAATTGTGCAAAACAAATAACAAAATTCATATTTGAAAAGTTTATACTTTTCTAGGTTGGAAACATATTTTGCATGTTCAAAAATAATTTAATTTGAGCAAGTTATGATTTTATCAAATTTAAATGAATTAAACAAGTATTAAATTATTTAAGCAATTTTAATTATTCAATTCATGAAACAAAATTTATATTTGAATTGGTGGTTCAAAATGGTATGGAAAACATATTTTATTTGCATGATTTGGATTAATAATGAATTAGTTATGGATTTTAGCAAATTGCAAGTGAATTATTTGAATTCAAATTTGAATTGCATTTTGAAAATTCAAAACAGAAAACAAATGTTATAATTAGGTAGATAATTAAATTTGGTGCAGTGTACATATTTTATTTGTATTATTTGGGTTTGTGAAATAAAAGTTATGTGATTTTTGAGTTTAGGGGTTAATCTGAAATAAAAACTGGACTGATAATTAAAATAGAAAAGGCAGAAAAGAAAAAGGCACCGAGCAGTGACCTACACAGGCCACTGCCAGTGGGCCATCTCCTGCGTGGCGCCTAGGTGGCCTCCAGGGTCCATGACATGCGGGTCCCAGCGCTGGGCGGTCAAAGGAAAAAATTGGGGAGGCAAATGCCTCCCCTGGGATTTGATCCCGTGACCTCTCCCTTGGGCGCACGGAACAGTTGCCAGTTGGGCTGGTTCGGTTTCCTTGTCAGGTATAGGAGTCGGTTTGAGTATAAGGTGTATTTTCGCGTGGCTACTGAATCTAACTGAATTTCCTTGCAGGGTTCAGGTTCAGGTGCGAGCGACAGGGAGCAGGCAGCGATGGCGTACAGGGGGCGGCCGGCGATCGCCGCGCACGGCCGCTGCGTGCGGTGGCGCCGCCGTGTGCGTGCGGCGGGGCGGTGGCCGTGCCGCCGTGTGGTGGCCGTGCGAGAGAGAGGGAAAGGGAGCGGAGGCGAGGAGCGTCTCACCTGCTGCGAGATGGACGGAGCAGGGGGCGGTCGGTGGCGGAAACCGGCGATGGCGGCGGCGCTCCGGCGGTCGTCGAGGGAGATGGAGGGCACGACGAGGTAGAGGACGCCCGTGCGGTTCCGTTCCCGGCCCTAGCGTGGCCGGGCGGGCACCGTGGCGGCGGCGCCTCGCCGGAGAGAGGCGGCGGTGATGGAGGCCTTCGGTGGTGGGTACAGAAACGAGAGAAAGAGAGCAGTACAAGGGAGAAGGGCGGCGGTGAGAGGGAGGAAGAAGGAGGAGGAGATTAGGGTTAGGAAGGGGAACTTGAGGGCAAGAAATAGGAGGGGGTGGAGCTCGATCGACCGTTCTCTCCTCTGTATGCGGACGTGGCCACCATGGATGGTCTGCCGTACCGTACGGAGGTAGGAGACGAGTGGAGGGGGTACCAGGCCTTTGGGCAGCTGGGCTGGCCCAAGTGGCTGGTTGCTCTACTCCCCCTCCTACTTTTCTTTTTATTCTTTTCTTCCTTTTTTTCAGATTTGGGAAAAGGGAGAGAACAAATAGTTTTAGGGTTAGACAATTTGGAATAATTTTGTATTATTTTGTTTTTGTAACAACACCTTAAAACAAACATTGTTTTCCAAAATAAATTTGATTGATGTTATTGTTTTGGAAATTAAATGATTTTAAGCAATTTTTGGTATCAGAAGAATAAATGAACCTAAGCCAAAAATTTAAAGTTTTGGATTCCACTTTTTGGTGGAACAAAATATTGTTTGTTTGGTAGTTTTCATTTGACACATTGTAACATAACAAGTATGACAAATAATGGGATTTTGTTTTGCAATTCAAATAGAAATCAAATGGAAAGAATTCAATTCAAATGCAACAAAAGGCAATTATGATGACATGATGCAAAGCAATAAAAAAAAAGAAACAAAACATCTAGGGGGGAGATTTTCATACTTGGGATGTTACACTGAGGTACTATGGAAAACCCAAAACACGTGAAATCCTAACTTGAAAGTTTAGATGAGAAGGGAAAAATCAACGTTGCACTTCCTTACCAGAAAAAGGGAGGGAGGGTGGGGAAAAGAAGAAAAAGAACAGAATTCCTACTCTCACGTTTCATTTTTTTTCTATATAGCTACAAAATAGTTTCTAGACTCAACTGCGACCAGTAAAAAGGGATCCTACAGGCAGACAGGCTCTGATACCATTTGTCGTACCCTGATTTCTAGGGGATACTCATCGGGCCGAACTGGATAGCAGATGCTTGGATTATGGGGCATAACTGCTCCCACGTCCCAGCTTCCTGGTAGGCCTGCGCTTATGCGCGACAACACAAGCCCTGCTATTCCATCGTCGATGTAAACTATCCACTAGAGATCAAAGGCACTACTGTCGACGTACTTCATACCAATCACACATGGTACGTCAACAACGTTAAACGAATGATAATCACAACATATCTCTAAGACACAAAAGATTGAAATAAGATTGCAAATAGCTCTCATTAGAGCAGAGATAGCAAATACACTCATTCAGAGGACACATGTCCCAACAATACATCAGTACAATACAGCGGAAGCATTCAACATGTCTGAGTACAGACAAGAACCAAATAGTCCTAAGAGGCCGGAAACGAACAGACGGAGCCCATCCACGAAGTCTCGGATCCTGCCCGGGTCCGCTATCTACTCGTCAGCAGTCTCGTCATACTCCACGTAGTAGCCACCCAGTAGATCCTCGGAAACGTAGGTCTGCGGAAACCACAGCCCCAAAGGGGTCAGTACATAAACGTACTGGCAAGCAAGACTCACAGTTCACCAAAGTGTAACCCGTCAACACCAAGCACAGATGCCTTGGGTTCAACGGAAGAGAGGGGATATAAAAGATGCTGCAACTGGCTGCACTAACCAACTACAGAGATTCTACCACTTCCGGCTAACAGAAAGAAGATAAGATCGAGGATTGTAACCAACTGAAAGATAACTTCAAACAAACCCATCCTGGATCTCGCCCCTTATCCAAAGAAGCAATCCGAGGATAACTCACACAGTTGTATTAAAGGTGAATCAAGTTATTGTGTCACCAACCTATTACTAGTCAAGTTATTAATCATTGGGTGTAACATGTTTGATCATTATGTTTAAGTTGTCCTGAGTACTTGTTAGCCAGTACTTTCACCAAGTAATCCATAACTGCGGAAAACACGGCTTCTCGAGAAGATTATCCCTGCAGGGTTGCACCAATTTGGCCGTACACGTATGAATAACCCGCCAGATGGGAGATCACCCCACCAAGCGGGGCACTCAACACAACCAACCATTCTTCGCATCAAGCCCAAAGCACCTTGGGCGCACGGCTAATCGAGCCCAGAAGAAAATGGACCCTCATAGCACTCTAAGAACGTGTCCCCCTATATGCCGACTACGAAAGTTCCACCCTGGCCTGGGCTCGCAAAAACATGCATGCGGCAAATGGAAAACACAAACTAAATGAGGCGATTTGGACGAGATGCGAATCAGGTCAAGTTGAGGGGGGGCGCCCATACTCGCTTCCCACATGCGGGTAGTGCGCTCATCATGGATCAGTAGACAAGACCCTTTTCCTATTAGGGTCGACACTAGCAGGCCTCAAAACCACACAGGGCCTCCTGCCGGTGCCTTATCATCAAATTTATTATTAATAGTAACATTAGCATGATTGATTGATTGATTGAACATCGAGCCCCAGAACATAATAGAGATAGCAACAGAAAGTAACGGTTAACAGACTCGAGCAAAACAACCTAAGCATGCTAGTAAGACACGGGCACAAGCAATGGTTATAGGTGTGGAGGTGAGGCAATATCAAGGTTAAGGGATTCATGTGATGGGTTCGTAACAGAAACAACTAATACTAAGGCTAGCAGAAAAGAACAACGGAAAGTATCGATAACCAATGTTGAAAGGAACACAGTGGTTAATGTGAGTGATAACTTGCCTGCAAACCCAGTAGCCTGGTACTGAGCTAACTCCTTAGAAGGGGTGTCGTAAGGATCGCCGGTCTCAACGTCGTCGTTTATCCGAGAAGAAGCAAACAAACAATGCAGAAAAGGTAGACAATCAATATCATGGCATAGTGCACAAATAATGGGATGATGCATGACCATTTAATTGATGCATCAAAATAAACTAGCTGACAAGATAACACAAATTAAATGGACCCATATGCAATTGGATTGCATATGGAAAGCCCATGAATTATGGTTGAATTAATTGTTCTACAACTAATCAACATGTGAAAGTGGATTAGCATGATGCATGGATGAGGAAAACAGCAAAATAACAACAATAGAACCAAATGGAAATAAGGTTTACCAAGTTTAGAAATTCATTCATTAAGTTAGGAAATTTTGGTTCCTTAAAGGTGTCACACAAACATTTGTTGTTTTCATCAAGTTAAATTGTTCAAAACAGATAACAAAGTTTATATTTGAAAATGTTATGCTTTTATGGTTTGAACACATATTTTATATGTCCCAAAAGAATTTGTTTTGATCAAGTTATGAATTTAGCAATATTAAATGATTTAAACAAGGTTTAAATCATTTAACCAATTTTAATTATTCAAAACATGAAACAATTTTTATATTTGGAAAGAGGGTTTAATTCTGCATGGAAAACATATTTCATTTGTGGAAATTGGATTTAAAATGAGCAAGTTATTATTTTGGCAATTTTAAATGCATTAAACAAGAAAAAGTTATTTTCAGCAATTTAAATTATTCAAAACAGCAAACAAAATTTATATTTGGAAAGTACATGAAAATTTGATTGGAAAACATATTTAGTTTGTGGAATTTGGAATTTTTATGACCAAGTTATGAATTTTGCAAGTTTAAGTGAATTTCACAAGTTTTCAAATATTGCACCAATTTAAAATATTCAAAACATTGAACAAATTTTATATTTGGATAGAACATTTAATTTGGGACAGAAAACATATTTAAAAAGTCAAAATTGGAGTTACAATGATTTTCTTATGCAATTTACAAGATATAGTGCAAATCTGCCATTTTTAATGCACTAGGGACTTAGGAAAAATTTTGCAGGGCTAGAATTAATTTGCAAGGGCCTATTGGTGATTACTGAGATGTTTCTGTACCAAAACCTTGCAAAAATAAAAAGGTGGTTTTATTGGTGGGAGGTGGGATTCGATCCCTGCACCTCTGATTCTGTGAGCAAAGGGGCTAACCAGTGGGGTGCTTCTCTGCGTGTTGCTAGGATGGGAGCAGCGAGGGGGTTAAGCTGTTGGCTTGCGGCTTAACTGAATCAAAACGAATAAGGAGCAGAAAAAGGGGTGGGGCTGGGGCTCGAACCTGGGACCTGTGGGTTCGCACGCAAGGTTCGCTGCCAGTGGGGTGGATCGGCTGGTTTGTAACAGAAGGGGAACTCGGGGGGCTTAAGGTGTGGCCGCGCGGGATTTTAACTGAATCAAATCTGCACGTACTGTGCCTGGGCGGACAGAAACGAGGAGGTCGCCGGCAGCGTTAGCTGCTCGCCGGAGGGACGACGGCCGTGGGGCGTGGGGCTGCTGTGCCAAGGGAGAGAGGAGGGAGGCGACCGAGGGAAGGGGAAGGCTCACCTTGGGGCTGCCGAGCGGAAGGAGGCGCAGGGGGCGATCGGGGTGGAGTCGGGCAGCAGCAGGGTGAGGTCGCCGGCGTGGAGCGAACGGCGGTGGCGGCTCGACGCGTCCCGGGCCTGGCCGAGGGCACAGGGGCGCAGAGGACACCAGCCCGGTTCCATTCCCGGGCTTGGATGGCGCCGGCGTGGGCTAGGGCGGAGGCGCCATGCCCGCAAAACGACGACCACCACGGCGATCTTCATGTTCAGAAACTTCAGAGAAGTGGCAGGGAGATGGAGGGGAGGAAGAGGAGAGATTGGTGGCGGCTGGGGCTAGGGTTAGGGCTAGGCTAGGGTTTCTCCACGGATTGGGGATAGATATAGGAGGGGGAGGGAGAATCGGGTGGAGGAGGTGACAGCGCAGGTCGCTGTCCATGAAGGACGTCACCTGTGTACGGAGGAAGGGGATGAAGGGGTACGGGCCACGGTTTTGGTGGGCTGGGTGCGTTTCTACCCCCCCTTGAACCGTTTTCTTCTTCCTATTTTTCATTTTTCTGTTTTTTTTTGTAGCAAAGCAAATGGAAGAGATAGATAGGTTTAGAGTTGCAAAAAATTTGGGAAAAATTCCTGTGGGTTAATTAGGTCAAAACCTAACAAATGTCAACTTTGGTTTTCAAAAACATTTGAATTTTGATGCTGTTTGGAAATAAACCAAATTTGAGTGAATTTTTAATATTAATTGACCATTCATAAAACAAACCTTTTTAATAGGGTGGACCCTATGGTTAAGTTGATTAAAATTAGTTGATTGGCTTGTTAATGTTTATAAGTTCAAAAGTGGTTCTATTTGATGCATTTGATTTGAAATTGAAGGTGATTTGAATTAATTGATTGAATTAATTGTTTGATTAAAACCAACAAGTTAATGAGTGATCAACATGGAATAAAAGGAAACAAGTTGGTTGTTTTTATTTGTGATTTTTATTTCCAAAGTTGTAACAGAGCAAGTATGAAAACAAAGCATTTGAAATTGTTTGAGTTTCATTATGAAAACAAGATAAAACAGATGCAAAACAAATAGTAAACAAATGCAAACAAGGGAGTAAAATGATGCCATGATGCAATACTTTAATCAAACAGGAAATCAAACATTCTAGGGGGTAGTTTTCATACTTGGGATGTTACATGAACACCGGGTAAATTATCTTTCTTGCTACTCAATACACTAGTTTTTTCCATATCTTTCATTCATCATATACTGACTATTTCTTTCTCTTTCTCAGGGCCAAGGTCACAATCAGTGATCCTGAGGACATGGATGTTGATAACCCAGCTATGGAAGAGCCGGAAGACGTTATGAAGACCGCGGCTGGCGGTGTAGAAGAAGAAGAAGATTTGCTGAGAGACCCGGTGGAGTAGGAAGCCGAGTTTCCGCTGCCGGGAGACGAGGACCTCGAGTTCCTGGGATCGCGGATGGGTGACCCCACTCCCAACACCCAGGCAACCCGGGTCAACTCCCCTAAGAAGGAAAGGACCCCGACTCCGGGTAATAACCCCAGCTCCTCCAGGCCAAAACTCGGCGATCTGAACTTTGAAGGAATGCTAGATGCGCTCTTCTCCCTGAAGACCAATGAAAGGGATATTCTGGAAGCCATGGCAGCTGAGCACCAGGTAACTTAATCCAAGTTGCTTGTATATTCATCTAGTCCCCAAGTTCCGAGTGAACTATGCAAAGTTTGCTCGGTACTTTCATAGATACATAATTTACCATACCCGGTTATATCATGTATCAGACTGACTTTTCCTTTTCTTTTTTCACAGGCACACGTGACCCGGTCTGAGGAGATGTTGGCAAAAACCAACAAGCTCCTTTAGGTCGAGACAAAGTTACGTGAAGAGCTAGAAGTTGAGGTGAAAAACCTTGACAAAGACGTGAGAAAGTATAAGAAAAGGTCCCAAACTGCTGAGGGTGCGCTGAAGAAAATTTCAGCCCAGATTGCCGATACTTACCGCACTCTACTTGGTAAAAATTAACTTACTGATTATAACCCGGATTTCTCATTCCGTAAGGTTTATAACCCGGATCTCAGTGCTTTAACTTTTCTGTTACTTTGCAGGTCCGGGTGAGGAGGCCCCAGATGAAGATGATGTTGAGAAGTTGAAGACGCTAAAGGCCGTACTCCGGCAATTCACTATCGGCACCAAGTGGACTTTGGAGGCTGTGAAGTGGCCGGGTGAGGGTTATTGTCGTTTGAATGATACTTGAAGCATGTTCTACCATTCCCGCCTGGATCGACCACTGGAAGCGTTCAGCATGCCGGATTGGGGTAACCCGCGGGCTCGCTCTGGCCAAGGCCTATTTTCCTAGGCTTGAGCCGGCAAAGCTCGTGGGCGGGTTTCCCGAGTTCAACAACGACGGCTCCAAGTTCACTGGTAAGGATTACAAGACCATTCACGCTCAGGTGCGTCACTCGGCAAGCTTGATAGCCGACAAACTGGATGTAAGCAAGATCACTCCACCCTATGATGCTAATGACAAGCCGGTTCCATCGGATCTTCCTAAGCCCTTTGACATGCTGGAACGGTGGAAGGAAGAAGCTGCCAAGAAGAAAGCTGAGGCCGATACTGCGCCTTCCTCCTCTACTCCGGTTGTCCCTCCTCCAGCCCGTGCCGATACTGCGGCTAACCCGAACGTGAGAGCGGAGAAGACCACCGATGAGCATTCCACAGACCCGCCCGCCAAGGATAACGTTGATGACTCGGCTATGGGTGCCGAGTAAAGTTTCACTATTTATCGCCTCAAACACTTATTCGGCCAATAGGCATTATGTAATATGACTGATACAATTATTCCTTTAATAGTGCTCCAGTGCACTTTTCGATACAATTTCCTCGGTTTGTAATACGTTTAAACCTTAATAGCTTTTGGTGGCCCTTCTGGCCCCTCGCTTTGATATGCTATTTTTCAGTTTTGAACCTCTTTTGCTATTTTGCCGATCTTTTCTCTTTTTCCTTCCGTGAGACTCGGTTTCCGGGTCTCGGGATCTTTGACCAAGTGGACTTTACTTCTTAAGTCCCCAAGTCCCCAAGACTCGGATTTTTGGGTTTTTAAGCTTAATAGCCCAACAATTTGTTGCTTTTCTCAAATTCCCAAGTCCCCAAGGCCCGAACTTCCGAGTCTAGGGATTTGTAGTTTTCAAAAAAGCAAATTGTTTTTGGTAAGGCCCAAAACATAGAGTTGCTCACGTAGGTTTGAAGTTATGCTTAATTTATTGTGAGTTTCCGGCTATTAACCTTGTACTCTGCATAACTTGTGGTTTAGATGACCCTTTTGATCCTATTTGTTGTAAGCCGGCTTTCGCGTGGATATTCGATGCTGCTATAGCTTTATAAAAACAGGGTCAGGCAAGTCCCATTGGGCATCATGACTGATTGTGATTACACGTTAGCAAAGTATGCCACATTTTTGCGAGTCACATCAAGCTTAAACAAGATAAAACAAGAAAATTTGGCTCTATTGTCCGATTATAAGATTGTAACCGTACTTATTGCAAGTAATCGGTCCTTATAACTTAATGGCATCGTGGCCGGGTCTTTGAGTTTGTAACTGTGCTATTCAAGCAATCAGCCCCCAAGACCTATATATGCAATCTTAGGAAAAAACATAAAACTAATGTGCTATAAGCAAACGAGTAATACTTACCTGATAAAGTAAAAAAACAGAAAGCAAAAACAGAAAGACAAAAACTTAACAGAAATAAATAAGAAAGAAGCAATATCACGGTTTAACCATCTCTTTATTGATATGAGAAAAGTTAGGTCAGCAAGCCGCCTCATTAAAAACCCTCCAGTCCCCTTAGGTACCCTGGATAGGAAAAGAGTGCGTCTGAAACCTGCTGCCTGTTACATTGTGTAATTCACTTGTGAGCCTAGCCTATGCTAGGTGTAGTAGGGACGTAGCTGAGCCACGTTCCATGGTCTTTCCCTCTCTTGCATAGATGAAGTGGTGTGGGTGGTGTCGTTGACGGTATCCGACTCTTCCCTTGCATCTACTAAGTAATATGATCTGTTGTGCAGGTTCCGGCTTATGATGAACGGTCCTTCCCATGGTGGAGATAACTTGTGCTTTCCTTCCTTTGATTGTACCAAGCGCAATACCAGGTCCCCTTCCTGGAAGACCCGGGTTTTGACTCGCCGACTATGGTATCTCCTCAAATCTTGCTGATATATGGCTGATCTCTCCAAGGCTCGCTCCCTGTGTTCTTCTAGCATATCCATGGCATCCTGCCGGGTCTTCTCATTCTCCACCTCGACATAAGCCGACACTCGGGGCGAGTCATGAATAATGTCACTCGGCAACACTGCCTCTGCACCATAAACCATGAAAAACGGGGTCATCTGAGTAGATCTGTTAGGTGTAGTGTTAATTCCCCAAACTACTGATGGTAACTCCTCAACCCATGCTCCAGCAGCTCTGATGCACGGGACCCGCAGCCGTGGTTTTAACCCACGAAGTAACTCCTGATTTGCCCTCTGCACCTATCCATTAGCTTGTGGGTGGGCTACCGAGGCTATGTCAAGCCGGATACCATTGTTCCCGCAAAATTTCTCCATCTCACCTAAGGACATGTTGGTTCCATTGTCTGTTATTATGCTGTGAGGGTATCCAAACCGGTAGATAATCCTTTTCAGGAACTTGACTGTTGTGATTGCTTCGCAATTGCTAACTGGCATAACTTCAACCCACTTAGTAAACTTATCAATAGCTACCAAAAGATGAGTCTTTTTGCAAGGTGACATGTGGAAGGGGCCCAACATATCCATACCCCAAACAGCAAACGGCCAGGTCAGCGGGATTGTTTGCAACTCCATAGCCGGCACATGGGTTTGGTGAGCGTACCTTTGACATCCATCACACCTTTCCACCAAGCGCTCCGCGTCCACTAAGGCCGTGAGCCAAAAGAAACCGTGTCGATATGCTTTGGCCACAAGGGATCTTGTGGAGGCGTGATGCCCACAATCACCTTCATGGATCTCCTTCAAAATCTGTTGGCCTTCTTCTGGTGCTACACAACGCAGAAAGACTCCCGCTGCACTTCTTTTATACAACTCCCCATTGATAATAGAATAGCCTTTTGCTCGTCTCAGAATTTGCCTTGCTAAAACTTCCTGTGGTGGTAACTCGCCCCGTGATAGGTAGGCCAAAAACGGATCTGTCCACTCGGGAACATCACGTACTGTGGCCACCAGCTCGAAATCCGGGTCTTGGTTAGCCAACTCTTTCTCAGACTCGGTTTTAACAGATGGTCGCCATAACTCGTCCAGGAAAACATTAGGTGGAACCGGCTCTCTGCGCGAGCCGAGTCTTGCGAGCGCATCTGCTGCCTCGTTCTTTCGCCTGTCAATATGTTCCACCTCATACCCGGAAAAAGACCCGGCAACCCTGTCCACCTCTCTTCGATATGCTGCCATTGTTGCATCTTTTCTATCCCAGGTTCCTGAGACCTGCTGCACCACAAGATCCGAGTCTCCATAGCACCGTATTCGCCTAATGTCCATCTCCTTTGATACTCTCAATCCATGTAATAATGCCTCATACTCGGCCACATTGTTGGAGCAATCGAAGTGAATCTGCAACACGTAGCTCAATTTGTCTCCTTTGGGTGATGTGAGTACCACCCCAGCTCCTGACCCCTCATACTGCTTAGAACTATCAAAGTGCCTCACCCAAGACTCGGAACTTGGCATCATTGTGGGCATGCTTGTGTGAGTCCAATCATTGATAAAATCAGCTAAGGCTTGAGATTTAATTGCAGACCTGGGCTTGTAGTTGATGTGATAATCTCCCATCTCAATGGCCCACTTGGCTATTCTACCTGTCGCGTCTGAATTTATGATAATATCTGCCATTGGTATAGAGCTAACCACTGTTATGGGGTGTTCCTGAAAATATGGTTTCAATTTCCGGCTGGCCATGAAGACCCCGAAGACTAACTTTTGCCAATGTGGGTAACGCTGCTTCGCTTCCGATAGTACTTCACTTACATAGTAAACCGGCCTTTGTATCGGGTGATCCTTTCCATCCTCTTTGCGCTCGACAACAACCACGGCGCTAACCGCCCGGGGCCCGGCCGCAACGTATAACAACATGGGCTCTTTAGGACCCGGTGCCGCCAGAATCGGTGCCTCAGATAATTGTTTTTTCAGAGCTTCGAACGCCTTGTCCGCCTCTTGGTCCCAAACAAATTTGTCAGTTTTCCTCAAGAGCCGGTATAAAGGTATTGCCTTCTCTCCAAGCCTGGATATAAACCGGCTTAATGCTGCTACACATCCTGTAAGCTTTTGAACATGCTTCAGGCCTTCCGGCTTTTTCAGATTCTGAATAGCTTTAATTTTGTCCGGATTTGCCTCAATTCCTCTCTCGGAAACAATGAAACCGAGTAATTTTCCTGCTGGGACTCCAAACACACACTTTGTGGGGTTAAGCTTCATCTGATATCTTCTCAAATTCCTGAACGTTTCCTTTAGGTCATCAATGAATGTTTCTGCCTTCCTGGTTTTAATCACCACATCATCAACATGAGCATGAACGTTGTGCCCAATCTGATCCTCAAAACACTTCTGAATGCACCGTTGGTATGTTGCGCCAGCGTTCTTTAGCCCAATAGTCATGGTTTTGTAACAGAAAGCTCCAAAGGGGGTTATGAACGATGTTTTCTCCCAATCTTCCTTCTTGAGCTTGATCTGGTGATACCCAGAATAGGCGTCCAGGAAACACAATAGGTCACTTCCAGCCACTGCATCTATAATCTGATCTATCCTTGGAAGGGAAAACGGATCCTTTGGACAATGTTTGTTGAGACTCGTGTAATCTATGCACATCCTCCTCTCGTTGCTCTTTTTCATCACCAGAACCGTATTTGCCAACCAATCCGGGTGGAAAACTTCCATGATAATGCCGGCTACAAGGAGCCGAGCAATCTCTGCTCCTATAGCCTTTCTTCTTTCCTCGTTCATGTTTCTCAAGCCCTGCTTCACAGGCCGAGACTTGGGATCAACATGCAAACTGTGCTCAGCTAACTCAGTCGGGATACCCGGCATATCGCTGGGCGTCAAAGCGAAAACATCTTGATTTCTACGAATAAACTCAATGAGTGCTTCTTCCTGCTTACTGTCTAGGTTAGATCCTATAGCAAATTGCTTGGAGGGATCACCCTCGACAAAAGCCACCATCTTGGTATCTTGTGCTGCTTTGAATTTTGCTCTCTCATCCTCCGTATTCGGTTTTTTCAACGTTGTTCTATCATCCGGGTCAACTTGAGACCGGTAATACTTGAGCTCTTTCTTCCTGCACGCCTGTTCCGCCATTGCCGCATCTCCTTCGTCACACTCAGCCGCTATAACCCGGTTACCATGTATAGTAATGGTTTGCTTGGGACCCGGGATCTTTAGCTGTAGGTATATGTAACACGGCCTGGCCATGAACTTGGCGTAAGCCGGCCTTCCAAACAGCGCGTGATAAGGGCTGCGCAATTTTACCACCTCAAACGTAAGCCATTCCACTCGGAAATTGTCCTTCGATTCTCCAAAAGCAACTTCCAGCATTATCTTACCTTCAGGGCACGCCGAGTGACCCGGCACGATCCCATGAAAACTGTAGAACTTTTCTGTAACTGAGACTCCTTGAGCCCCATGTGTAGGAAAGTTTCCCAATATAAGATATTGATGCTGCTCCCACCATCCATCAGAACCTTTTTCAGCTCGTAACCATTGACCTGTGGTGCAACCACCAAAGCTAACACACCCGGATGCTCTATTGTTTCCGGGTGATCCCTTCTACTCCATGTTACCTCTTGATCTGACCATCTCAAATATCTCGGAACAACCGAAGAAACCGAGTTTACGGCCCTCTTAAGTATCTTTCTGTCTTTGTTGGAAGTCCCTGTAGTATGAACATGGTACTACCCTAGCTGCTTTGGGTTGGCTTGGAAACCTCCAGCGCCTCCTTGATTGTTACCCGGATTACCACCTCCTGCGTTGCCAGCCGGGGGTGGGCCATTGCCCGGGTTTCCGCCCGGACCCGGTCCTGCTCCCTGGCCTGCGCCTCGCATGGCCTTTTGTATTTCCTCGTTCTTCCATTTCTGTAAATCTACGCACTGCTCCAGTGAATGATTAGCCGGCCTGCCGTTCCTGCTATGACGCGGACAGGGCATCCTGAAGGCCTCTATATGATTAGCCGGCCTTGGTGGTCCTTGGTAATTTCCTCCGTTGAAGTTTCCTCCGTTGAAATTTCCCTCAGCTCTGGGTCTCGCAAACCCGGCTTCTGTATTGGCGACAAACTCGGAGTTTCCTTCGTATGGGCGCTTGTGCTGGTTGTTTCCATTATTTCCTCCATTATTACCCGATGCAGCTCCATTGCCGGGTCTTCCACTATTACTCGCGTTGGCTTTTGCTTTCTTATCATCGACATGCTCTTCTGTGGTATCTGTGGCGGCGTGCTTGTTGCATGCGTCCATCAACTCTCCCATTGTAACCTCTGAAGCATGCCGGCTAGACTTCATGCGTGTCAGTTTTTGCACTAAGGGTATGTACTTGCATGTTTTTGCCATAGCTTGTAATGCATCCTTTGGCTGGATATCAGTGGAGGAGTGGAGAATTTCCATAACCCGGCGCACCCAACTGCGTGCCGACTCTTCCTTCTTCTGGACACACCGCTCTAGATCATCAATCGTAAACAACTTCCTGCACGTTCCATGAAAGTGCTTGATAAAGGCAGTTTTCAGCTCACCCCATGAATTGACGGATTTCTCGGGTAGGTTTTTGAACCATAACTTTGCTGCTCCCTCTGACATTATTAGGTACATAAATTTGGCTTGAAGATTCTCAGATGCGTTGCGAATTGACATGGCCATCTCATAACTGCTCAACCAGGTTCCCGGGTCCATGGTCGGCTCATAATTAACCACTTTACCAGGTTCCTTGAATTTATCCGTGTAAGGCTCGGCCCTAATCGCGTCCGAAAAACACTTGGGCCCGGCTAGATTTGCCGGTACTAGCCTCACCCGGGAATCGTGCGATCCCGCGGCAGGTACGGCTGGGGGTGCAACCGCCACCGGCCCTCGTACCGCAGACCCGGCCGCTGCGCGCCTGGCTCGAGAACTGTCCACAATGGCTTGTGCCGCTGATGCTGCAGGTGTTGCCGGCCTACGGGGAGGAGGCGGCATTTGCTGCTGCTTTGCCCTCCGCCGCGCCGAACTCGACTGGATATAGCCGGTATTTCCGTTCTGCCGGCTTACATACGGCGTTCCGTGCATTCCACTCATGTTATCTGGGTAATTGGCCTGCTGAACTATTGCTGTGCGCAGCACATCTATTGCCCGCCGGGTCTCCGCTGCATGGGGTGACTCTCATACGGGGATGCGATCAAGTGCCAGCGTTGCTGCGTACACGTTCCATGGGGTTATTGAAGTGACCTGATGGAGTATGAAATCGTGGTGGTGGTGGTAGCGGTGCTGCATTGCCAGTGGCGATTCCCGTTTGCAACGTGGGTAACCCGGCTTGCACGTTTGCCGGCTGTCCTCCCAGGGTTGCAGCTTGATGTCCGGTTTCCTGATTCACAGCCGGAATTGGTTGATCCTGGGGGGTGATGAACAGTGCAGCTGGATGCAAAGGCCCACCAGTCGCCGGTAATCTCGTTTGGTGCCTCTGATTGTAAATCCTAGTCGACTGAACTTGCAGCCGGTTCTCCAATTCTTCCAGCTCGCGCTGGCGCGCGGCTATCCCTTGTTTCTCAGCTTCAACATCTCTCCTTTGCTGATCCAATGCACGGAGAGCTACATCCAGATCTCGGGCGCGCTCCGCCGCGTTTTCTGGGGTTATCACCGTTGCTAGCACCGTGGGATCTAAGATCAGGTTGTTGTTGAACAGAGCCGGGTTTCGCGGATTCGAAGGTCCCGCTCCTGGTGTTCAGTTTGCCATAAACCCAAACATGTTTCTCTGCCGCTCGCTTTCCCCGGTACGGCTGGTGACTGAAGCCGACTCTCCGTCAACCCGAGCTATAACCGGGTATCCATCAGCCGGAACTTGCTGCTGGGCCAGCGCTCGCGCCGCTCCGACCGCGGCCATCGTCACGTCTCCCTGATTAAGATTGGTTGCAGGGGCTGTGTGGACCGCGACCTGGCGCGCGATGCCTAGCGAAGACTCGTATTCTTCCTCATCACAGCTATCCTCATCGTATCGATCTTCCAGCAGGTGCAGGATAGACTCGGTGTCATCTTCTCTCATGACCCAGCCACGCGGGGTCCATACCGGCTCCTCCGGCTGTTCCCTCTTCGTGGTGGGCTCTTCTACCGGATCGGCTGTCCCGACCGATTCTTCCCCGTCCGACTGAACACAGGTCGCTCCTCCTGATACAGAATCATATTCAATATCATCAGGAATAGAACCGGACGTACGTACCATACCGACGAAGACGTTGACCCGGCCGATTGTAACGATAGATCCGGCTTCTAGCAGATCCGACTCTGGTCCCCAACCAGAGTCGTCTACCATCTTCTCTCCTTCGGGGTTGGTGTAGATCTCGCCGACGACGAGGTTCTTCATGCTTTCCCGAGCTTCTCCCGTGATGTAAACACCCTTGGACGCGGGCCCCACGATGGGCGCCAACTGTCGTGGGATAATCATGGCAAACGTTACCAGGGGTAACTTGTCTTGGGTAATTCGACTCTGGTGTTTGGGAGAGGGTTTTGCTCAGGGGAAATCATGCTATCAATCGATCTGGTAGCTCTGGCAATAATGTCGCCGAGTCTCCGATCTAGGGTTACAACTATCAACTCTCGTATTACAGGGATACTCGAATATCTGGTGAAGCTCTCTTTTCCTAACCCTAGGAGCTGGTTTATATCTTACCCGACTCCCTGGCTTCCTTTACAAGGCATACTCGGAATCCTACCCGGAAACCGCACATAACCCTAAGCTTCCTAATTGTAACCCCAAGGGCCGGGTTACAAGGCCTACGTTCCTTCTTGGGCCTTCTAGAAGCTCCTCTTCCTTGAGCCGGGTCTTGTACGATTACCTTTGGGCCGGGTTTCACCTTGACATTAGCCTACCGGGTTATCATCCCTCCATCAGGTTGGCTTGGAAACCTCCAGCACCTCCTTGATTGTTACTCGGATTACCACCTCCTGCGTTGCCAGCCGATGGTGGGCCATTGCCCGGGTTTCCGCCCGGACCCGGTCCTGCTCCCCGGCCTGCGCCTCGCATGGCCTTTTGTATTTCCTTGTTCTTCCATCTCTGTAAATCTACGCACTGCTCCAGTGAATGATTAGGCGGCCTGCCGTTCCTCCTATGACGCGGACAGGGCATCCTGAAGGCCTCTATATGGTTAGCCGGCCTTGGTGGTCCTTGGTAATTTCCTCCATTGAAGTTTCCTCCGTTGAAATTTCCCTCAGCTCTGGGTCTCGCAAACCCGGCTTCTGTATTGTCGACAAACTCGGAGTTTCCTTCATATGGGCGCTTGTGCTGGTTGTTTCCATTACTTCCTCCATTATTACTCGGTGCAGCTCCATTGCCGGGTCTTCCATTATTGTTTGCGTTGGCCTTTGCTTTTTTATCATCAACATCCTCCTCTGTGCTATCTGTGGCGGCGTGCTTATTGCACGCGTCCATCAGCTCTCCCATCGTAACCTCTGAAGCGTGCCGACTGGACTTCATGCGTGTCAGCTTTTGCACTAAGAGTATGTATTTGCATGTTTTCGCCATAGCTTGTAATGCATCCTTTGGCTGAATATCAGTGGACGAGTGGAGAATTTCCATAACCCGGCGCACCCAATTGCGCGCCGACTCTCCCTTCTTCTGGACACATCGCTCTAAATCATCGATCGTAAATAACTTCCTGCACGTCCCATGAAAGTGCTTGATAAAGGCAGTTTTCGGCTCACTCCATGAATTGACGGATCTTTCGGGTAGGTTATTGAACCATAACATTGCTGCTCCCTCTGACATCGTTAGGTACATAAACTTGGCTTGAAGATTCTCAGATGCGTTGCGAATTGACATAGCCAACTCATAGCTGCTCAACCAGGTTTCTGGATCCATGGTCGGCTCATAATTAGCCACTTTACCCGGTTCCTTGAATTTGTCCGGGTAAGGCTCAGCCCTAATGGCGTCCGATAAACATTTAGGCCCGGCGAGGTTTGTCGGTACTGGCCTCACTAGGGAAACGTGTGATGCCGCAGCGGGTACGACGGGGGGTGCAACCGCTACAGGTCCCCGTACCGCAGACCCGGCTGCTGCTCGCCTGGCTCGAGAACTGTCCACAATGGCCTGTGCCGCTGATGCTGCAGGCGTTGCCGGCCTACGGGGAGGAGGTGGCATTTGCTGCTGCTCTGCCCTCCGCCGCGCCGAACTCGACTGGATATAGCCGGTATTCGCGTTCTGCCGGCTAACATATGGTGTTCCGTGCATGCCACTCCTGTTATCCGGGTAATTGGCCTGCTGAGCCACTGTTGTGCGCAGCAAATCTATCGCCCGTCGGGTCTCCGCTGCATGGGGTGACTCTCCTACGGGGATGCGATCAAGTGCCAACGTTGCTGCATATACGTTATCCATGGGATTATTGAAGTGACCTGGTGGAGTATGAAATCGTGGTGGTGGTGGTGGGGCTGCATTGCCAGTGGCGATTCCTGTTTGCAACGTCGGTAACCCAGCCTGCACGTTTGCCGGCTGTCCTCCCAGGGTTGCAGCTTGATGTCCTGTTTCCTGATTCATAGCTGGGATTGGTTGATCCTGAGGGGTAATGAACAGTGCAGCTGGATGCAAAACTCCGCCAGTTGCCGGTAATCTCGTTTGGTGCCTCTGATTGTAAATCCTAGTCGACTGAACCTGCAGCCGGTTCTCCAATTCTTCCAGCTCGTGCTGGCGCGCGGCTATCCCTTGTTTCTCAGCTTCAACATCTCTCCTTTGCTGATCCAATGCAAAACTCCGCCGCGTTTTCTGGGGTTATCACCGTTGCTAGCACCGTGGGATCTAAGATCAGGTTGTTGTTGAACAGAGCCGGGTTTCGCGGATTCGAAGGTCCCGCTCCTGGTGTTCTGTTCGCCATAAACCCAAACATGTTTCTCTCCGCTCGCTTTCCCCGGTACGGCTGGTGACTGAAGCCGACTCTCCGTCAACCCGGGCTATAACCAGGTTTCCATCAGCCGGAACTTGCTGCTGGGCCAGCGCTCGCGCCGCTCCGACCGCGGCCGTCGTCACATCTCCCTGATTGAGATTGGTTGCAGGGGTTGTGTAGACCGCGACCTGGCGCGCGATGCCTGGCGAAGACTCGTATTCTTCCTCATCACAGCTATCCTCCTCGTATCGATCTTCCAGCAGGTGCAGGATAGACTCGGTTTCATCTTCTCTCAAGACCCGGCCACGCGGGGTCCATACCAGCTCCTCCGGCTGTTCCCTCTTCGTGGTGGGCTCTTCTACCGGATCGGCTGTCCCGACCGATTCTTCCCCGTCCGACTGAACGCAGGTCGCTTCTCCTGACACAAAATCATATTCAACATCGTCAGGAATAGAACCGGACATACGTACCATGCCGACGAAGACGTTGACCCGGCCGATCGTGACGATAGATCCGGTTTCTAGCAGATCCGACTCTGGTCCCCAACCAAAGTCGTCTACCATCTTCTCTCCTTCGGGGTTGGTGTAGATCTCGCCGACGACGAGGTTCTTCATGCTTTCCCGAGCTTCTCCCGTGATGTAAACACCCTTGGACGTAGGCCCCACGGTGGGCGCCAACTGTCGCGGGATAATCACGGCAGACGTTACCAGGGGTAACTTACTTTGGGGCAAATCGACTCTGGTGTTTGGGAGAGGGTTTAGCTCAGGGGAAATCATGTTATCAATCGATCTGGTAGCTCTGGCAATAATGTCGCCGAGTCTCCGATCTAGTGTTTCTACTATCAAATCTCGTATTAGAGGGTACTCGAATATCTGGTGAAGCTCTCTTTTCCTAACCCTAGGAGCCGGCTTATATCTTACCCGGCTCCTTGGCTTCCTATACAAGGCACATTCAGAATCCTACCCGGTAACCGCACACAACCCTAAGTTTCCTAATAGTAACCCCAAAGGCCGGGTTACAGGGCTTATGCTCCTTCTTGGGCCTTCTAGAAACTCCTCTTCCTTGACCCGGGTCTTGCGCGATCCCCTTTGGGCTGGGTTTCACCTTGGCGTTAGTCTACCGGGTTATCATCCCTCCATCAAGCATGAAGACCTCCATTTGACAAAAGAACAAGTACAGAAAATCAAGTACAAGTTGAGTGTGTTCAGTCCAGAGGTTGACATGGAAGCTCCTGCTTTCAAAGTTGGTCAGGTGTTTAGTTGCATGAAAGAGATAGGAAGTGCAATCAAGCCTTACAGTGTGAATGAGAGAGTTAAGTTGTTTAAAAAAAGGAATGAGCCTACCAGGATTGTTGGGGGGTTACCCCCGAATAGGGTAAAGACAGGTGGTAAAGGCCGCTTACAGAAGAGAGGTTTGGCCGAGTAGCCGACTACCGGGTACTCGCTACCCGGTCGACTGCTACCCGGTCTCACCTCAAGATGATCAGAAGGAGATATCAATCAGTTTCTACCATGTCGAGTAGAAGGTTTGGCCCGAGTACAATTGGCGGGAACCTTTGGCGGGAAACTACTCGGGCAGGAAGTCAAAGGAGCCGTTCTGACACAGGATCCCGCGTATCCTGGGTCCGTACTTGGCAGCATTCGAACTACTGTTCACGTGGGGACGGTCTGTCTGACAGTGACAGCATGGAAGCAGTCGGTGGCAGGATAAGGGGGACCTACTCTGTGACTAGGTACAGTGATACCAGTCTGTCCCCTAGTTTTGCCCAACGACTTTACAGAAGCAGCCAAGACCAACGACCAAAGCTGTCAGCGGGTACTCGGAGAAAGGACAGTGTGGACACTATGTCGACACTTGTCTAGGATTTGGACGTATTCGGCTGGGCACCATGTATATAAGGTGCCCCGCCGCCTCCTGCGAGAGGGAGAGGAATGCTCATATGCTCCCATAGTGCCTCACTAGAAACCCTAGAAACCCTAAGTCCTTGACCTAGCTCTACTCGGAGAGGGGCAAGGGGCTACTCGGTAGCGTTACCATTTGTACTGTGGCTACTCGGTGAGACACCGTAATACATAGGGAAAGGCAGGAGTAGGGGTTTTACCTCCTCACGAGGGCCCTGAACCTGGGTACATCGTGTTGTTTGTGTTGTGTGGATCTTACCTCACGCGGCTACTCGTCGCGTGATCCCTCCCCGGGCACCTCCAGCGTCCATCGTCCCCACATCTTTAGCCATCCCATGGCATCTGCCGTGACACCACCACGACAGTTGGCGCCCACCGTGGGGCAACCAGCGGCGCTGGCTGGAGTTTCTGTTCGGACGGGATCTTCATCTGCAGAGCGCGTAGTTTGTGGCCTTGTCCACAGATTCGGCTCCTTCGACTTCGTCACCGACAACGCCGGCTGTTTTGGCGGCAAGGCCATGCCGGAGGGCGGCTCGGTGATCTCCTTCGGCTCGCATCTCGTCTACGTCGCCACCGTCGCCAACGACGCCTACCCCGAGCTGGTGCACGACGCGGAGGATCCTCCCGCGGTTGTTGCTGCTCGCGGAAGGCCTGCATGCAGTTCTGCGTGCTGCGCTGAGGTGATGGTGACGGGCGTGGCGGCCAACGTTGGCGCAGCTGCTACTGGCGCTGCGGCCGTCGTCGAGGAGGTTGACGACCCGCCCGCGGGTGGCAGGACTCACCGGCCCTACGAGAAGGAGAGCAACCTGCCGCCTTCCACGTCTACGGTCATCCCCGCGTCTGCAGCGCGAACCGGCATGCCCACTCCCACCGACGTCGAGCTCCTAGCCGTAAGGGAGCAGCTCGAGCGGCAACGCCAGGAGCTGCTCGCCGAGCAGGCGGAGTTGGAGAAGATCAGGCTTGAGCTGAGTCTAGACCAGCTCGAGTACAACAAGGCTCACGGCTTCACGCCGGTTGCCAGGAGGCCTAGCAGGGTAGGCGCTACCCGGCGCAACCTGGGCGCCGAGATGGCCACTGTTGCGGAGGAGCCCGCGCAGTCCGCCACCGCGAACACCTTCACAAGGCCAAGGTACAGCACGCCCGCCAAGACGCTGCGGGCTGCGGAGGCTGTGGCTGCCGAGTTGCCGCGCCTAGAGGGAGAGGCGCGTCGCAGGCATCAGGAAAGGCTTGGCGAGTTGGTACTGGAGGCCGCCAGGCAGAACGAGGAGTTCCGGAAGGCCAACCCGGGAGCTGGAGCTTCGCAGGTGGTTCACTCGCACGCGGCAAGATCTAACGATCAAGCCTCATCTCCGCATCCTAGCCGCGAGAAGAGCCGCAGCGGGCGTACGGGAAGAGACAGGCAAATGCAGGTGTATGACCCGGCTGCTGCCGCGAAACAGGTTGCTGTGCCGCAGCAGCCCGGGCAGGAACACAACGCTGCAAGAGCAGGCTCTCAAGCCCATCAAGCTCAAAGCCGTGTCCGAGAAGCCGCACGCCCGGGTACTTCTCGGCAACCCGCAGCTCCGCCTACCCGGCAGAGGCAGCAGCCGCGCCCGGTGGCACCAGTCGCCAGCCCGGTGGAGCAGCCTGCTGCTATGCAGGTGGATAGGTATGATGATGGCTACTCGGCTATGGAGATGGCTGGTTATGACATCCATGACCGCGTGGGTGAGCGCGTGTTGGCGCCTGGAGATGCAAGGCACCAGCTGGACCGTATCAGCTTGTCGGCGCGGCTTGAGAGCACGGGTCCTCCTGGCCCCGAGTGCTTTGGCCCGCGCATCATGAACGAGCCGTCCGTGAAGGGCTTCCAGCTCGCGAGAGGCACCAAGAGCTACAATGGTAGCACCAAGCCTGAAGATTGGCTCAACGACTACGTCACCGCGGTCCATATCGCGAACGGCAACAGGAGATGGGCGGTGCGCTATGTGCCGCAGATGCTAGAGGGTCCAGCTCGCACTTGGCTCAACAACCTGCCCAAGAACAGCATTAACTGCTGGCTGGACTTCTCGGATGCCTTCATCAGCAACTTCACCAGCACCTACAAGAGGCCGAATAGGCCACAGCAGTTGTCGGCTTGCCGGCAGCGAGAAGACGAGACGGACCGCGAGTACCTTACTCGGTGGAGCACCTTGAGGAACACCTGTGAGGGTGTGAATGAAGCGCAGGCCATCACTTGGTTTGCGCAGGGTTGCCGACATGGCAGCATGCTGTGGCAGAGATTGCAGAGGGAAATGCCCAACACCCTGGCCGAGACCATCAAGATTGCGGATCAGTACGCACTCGGTGACCCTACTCAGCCACTGATGGATTCCTCTGAGCCGAGAAGAAACTTCAACAGCAACAAGCGCAACGAGTTCCGCAACAAGCGCCGAGTAGATACTCGGTATGATCCCGAGGAGGTGAATGCAGTGAATGTTGGAGGCGGTGGTGGCCAAAGGCAGAAACCTGCTGGAGCCTACGGGCAGAACCAGAACCAGGGCCAAGGCAACAAGAAACCGTTCCGCACTGCGCAGCCGAGTAGCGGGAACTCCGAGCAGCCGAAGAAGTTTGTCTTCGATGACATGAAGGATGGTCCATGCAGCTTCCACACTCATCACCCCTCAAGGCCTGCGAACCACACTACTCGGCAATGCGAATGGTGGGATGTGATCAAGAGTGATGGCTTGCCTCCTCCACCTCCTCTGCCAGCCGCGAATGCCACTGTTCAGCCTACTCGGGCACCCGCAGCTCGGCCGCCAGTCTATCCGAGAAGAGAGAACGTGAACCAGGTGGCTTTAGGAGCCAACCAGAACTTCAACAACGAGAGGTACCGCAACAACAACAACAACTACAACCGCAACAACAACAACAGAGGCAACAACAACTATCAGGGCAACAACAATGGCAACAACGGCAACAATGGGGGCAATGGCCCTAACCAGTACCAAGAGCACCATGAGAGCTATATGATCTTCACTTCCGAGGCAGTCGACAAGCAGTCACAGCATAGGCGGGCCATGGAGGTCAATGCAGTGATTCCGGCTGTCCCTCACTACATGTACTGGTGCGACCAGGAGATCAGGTGGACTCGGGCGGATCACCCCAAGGTGATGCCCAATCCGGGTGCCTATGCCTTGGTGCTGGATCCCACCTTCTTGGGCCCCGAGAAGAACGTGAGGTTCAGCAAGGTGCTGATCGACAACGGCAGCAGCATCAACATTGTGTACAAGGACACACTCGAGAAGCTTGGCCTGGCCGAGAACATGATGCTGCCCAGCAAGACCACTTTCCATGGCATTGTACCCGGGATCTCATGCAACCCGATTGGCCGAGTGTGGATTGATGTGCTATTCGGTACTCGGGAGAACTGCCGCACAGAGCGCCTGCAGTTTGAGGTGGTGGATCATCAGAGTCCCTATCACGCTCTACTCGGCAGGCCTGCTCTGAGCAAGTTCATGGCCTCTACCCATGTGGCTTACCTGAAGATGAAGATCCCCGGGCCCAATGGCATCATCACCATCTCGGGAGATTACAAGAAGTCCATGGAGTGTGCCTCTGCTAGCTCTCAGCTGGCGGAATCGATGGTGATTGCTGCCGAGAAGAAAAAGATGTACGAGGTGGTGGCCATGGCTCAGTCCGCACAAGCTGGCGCACAAGGCGTGCCGAGTACTCAGCATGGTACTGCTTTCCAAGCGGCCAAGGAGACCAAGACAGTCCAGGTTGACCCCGAGTTCCCGGAGCGCGTGGCCATCATTGGTGCCGGGCTGGCCGAGAAATAGGAAAGCGCGCTCATCCACTTCCTCCGTGAGAATCGGGACGTGTTCGCCTGGACCAATGAAGATTTACCAGGAGTCCCGAGGGAGTTGGTTGAGCACTCTTTGCATGTGCGTCCTGACGCCAAGCCCGTGAAGCAGGCCTTGCGCCGTTTCGGGGACGAGAGAAGGAAGGCCATCGGTGATCAAATCACCAAGCTGCTGATCAGTAACTTCATCATGGAGGTGCTGCACCCGGACTGGTTAGCCAACCCGGTCATGGTCGAGAAGAAAAAGGAAGATCCCAAGGCTGCCACTGCATGGCGCATGTGCGTCGACTACACCGACTTGAACAAGGCATGCCCCAAGGATCCTTTCCCGCTACCTCGCATCGACCAGGTGATCGATTCCACTGCCGGCTGTGAACTGTTGTCTTTCATAGATGCCTACTCTGGTTTCCACCAGATTGCACTCAATCCTGCTGATCAAATAAAGACTGCTTTCATTACCCCGTACGGGGCTTATTGCTATCGTGTCATGTGTTTTGGCCTGAGGAATGCGGGTGCAACCTATCAGAGATGCATGCAGAAATGCTTGCACGACCAACTCGGCAAGAATGTGCAGGTGTACGTAGATGACATTGTCATCAAAACGAATAAAACACATACTCTGCTTGCCGACTTGGAGGAAACCTTTGCTAACCTACGCAGGTACAAAATGAAACTGAATCCGAGTAAGTGCACCTTTGGTGTACCAGCTGGAAAGCTACTCGGTTTCCTGGTTTCTAGTCGGGGCATTGAAGCCAATCCGTCTAAGATAAAAGCTATTGAAAGCATGTCTTTGCCGAGATCATTGAAGGATGTGCAGAAGTTCACGGGTTGTCTGGCATCACTGAGCCGTTTTCTGGGCCGAATGGGCGAGAAGGCTCTGCCTCTGTACCAGCTGATGAAGAAGAGCGACAAGTTTGTCTGGACTCCGCAAGCGGATGTAGCATTCAATGAGCTGAAAGCAATGTTGGCTAGCGCTCCTGTCTTGGCTAGTCCGCTACCCAAGGAGCCTATGCTGCTATACATTGCCGCGACTAACCGAGTAGTCAGCGTGGTGATAGTGGTGGAGCGAGAAGAAGAAGGCAAGAGTGTGCAGCGCCCTGTGTACTATTTGAGCGAGGTGTTGTCGAGCTCCAAGCAGAACTACCCGCATTACCAGAAAATGACCTATGGTGTGTACCTGGGCGCCAGGAAGCTGAAGCATTATTTCCAGGAGCATCCCATCACTGTCGTGAGCTCAGCTCCCATCTCGGACATCATGGGTAACAAGGAGGCGAGTGGCAGAGTAGCCAAGTGGGCGATCGAGCTAGCCGCGTACGCTCCCGCGTATACGAGAAGAGAAGCAATCAAGTCTCAGGTACTGGCGGAATTTCTTGTCGACTGGGCCGAGATGCAGTATGAACCTCCTGCTCCAGTTTCCAACTATTGGAAGATGCACTTTGATGGCTCAAAGGTGAAAGAAGGCCTTGGTGCTGGCGTTGTGCTTACATCACCCAAGCGAGATCAGCTCAAGTATGTGTTGCAGATCCATTTCAAGGCATCCAACAATGTAGCCGAGTACGAGGCAGTTGTGCATGGTTTGCGAGTAGCAAAGGAGGTTGGCGTGCAGCGCATTATCTGTTATGGCGACTCAGATCTGGTGGTGCAGCAAGTCTCGGGTACCTGGGATGCCTTGGATGCCAACATGGCGTCGTATCGCTTCCTGGTGCAGTCAATGACTGGGTTTTTCGAAGGCTGTGAGTTCCAGCACATTCACCGAGCAGAAAACGAAGCAGCAGATGAGCTGTCCAAGTTGGGATCTTCTCGGCAGTCCATCCCGGCAGGGATTGCCTTGGAGCATTTGAGGAAGCCATCCATCAAGCCTTCCCCCAACTCGGAATCCATCTTTGTCCCTTCTCTGCCAAGTGAGGAATCTGACCCAATGGAGATTGACTGGGAGAGTGCTGCAGGGAACCCGGGGACTGCCGTCCTATACTCGGGGACTGCCGCTCTCTACTCGGGGACTGCCGCTCCCTACTCGGGGACTGCAATTCCCTACTCGGGGACTGCCGTTCCTTACCCGGGGACTGCCATTCCTTACTCGGGGACTGCCGCCCTCAACCCTGAAGCTGTTGCATTCATTGAAGAAGTTCTCGCCAATCGATCTGGGCTGCAGAGAAGCGCTCCTACTCCTCCTGTGCAACCACCAGAGCCTGTCCCAATGGAAATGGACGAACCAGTGTTTCCCGTGCGGGAGACACCGAGTTGGGCAATGCCCATATTATCCTTTCTAAGGGACGGCACTTTACCTGAAGATGAGGTGACTGCGAGGCAGATTCAGAGAAGATCCAAGGGCTACGCCTTAGTCCGAGATGTGCTGCATAAGAGAAGTGCCACTGGTGTGCTGCAACGCTGTGTAAGCCCAGAGGAAGGAGAAGAAATCCTGGTGGAGATACATCAAGGAGAGTGTGGGCATCACGCCTCTTCTCGGGCTTTAGTCAAGAAAGCTTTTCGGCATGGCTTCTACTGGCTCACTGCATTGCAGCAAGCTGAGGACATTGTGAGGAAGTGCGCCGGCTGCCAGATGTTCGCAAGTAAGATTCACGTGCCAGCATCCGAGTTGAAAACAATTCCTATCACATGGCCGTTTGCTGTTTGGTGCTTGGATATGGTTGGTCCTTTCAAGCCGGCTAAGGGCAATATGACACATATCTTGGTCATGGTGGACAAGTTCACCAAGTGGATCGAGGTGAAGCCTATTCGGAAGTGCGATGGAGTCACAGCTGTGAAGTTTGTGAAAGATGTGATCATGAGATATGGCTACCCGCACAGTATCATCACCGACAACGGCACCAACTTTGCAGAGGGGGCAATGGTGCGATTTTGCAGAGATAAGCATATTCGACTAGACGTTGCGTCAGTCGCGCACCCTGCCTCCAATGGGCAAGTTGAAAGAGCAAACGGGATGGTACTGGCAGGCATCAAGCCGAGGCTGATTGAGCCACTACTGAAAACACCTGGGTGTTGGCTAGAAGAGTTGCCAGCGGTGTTGTGGAGTCTAAGGACTACCCCTAACCGGTCAACCGGCTACACGCCATTCTTCTTGGTATACGGGGCTGAGGCCGTGTTGCCAATAGACTTAGAGCATGACTCCCCCCGAGTAGCCCTCTACACTGAGGTGGAGGCGAGAGAAGCTCGAGAAGACGACGTTGACCTGCTTGAAGAAGCAAGAGAGCTGACTCTGTCACGTTCGGCTATCTACCAGCAAAACCTGCGGCGCTATCATAGCCGAAAGGTGAACCCAAGGGTTTTCCGAGAAGGAGACATGGTCCTTAGGCTTGTGCAGCGCACAGCCGGGATGCACAAGCTGTCTCCTCCATGGGAAGGGCCTTTCATTGTCAGCAAAGCGCTGCACAATGACGCGTACTATCTTGTAGATGTGCGCCCATCGCAGGCGAACAGGGCAGATAAAGCTGGAGAGGAAACCAAGCGTCCCTGGAATATAGCTCTACTTCGTCGTTTTCATTCGTAAGCAAAGATGTGTATGTACCCTTTCATCCGAGTTGAAATTCTACTCTGCAATCTAAAATTGTTCTCGGGGACTGCCCTCGTCCAAAATTGCTCTAAGTGTTTTTACTCGGCTCGTTCCTTTGTCTATTCGGTTGCTTCACTTCAGAACTCAAAAGTGCATTGAGTACTGTGTTTAAACCTATATGCCAACTCTTCGACTTTGCTGCTGTCCGAAACCCGGCTTCATGGCAAGCAAGAGAACAAGCAAAAGGTCAATGAGCACACGAAAATCACTAAGGAAGAAAAAGTGCAGGAACCGAGTAGATTGTCGGTTACTTTTTGTTCCTCGTTTTCGTCTTCTCGGTTAAGTGGTGGGCTGCGTTATCATGATTGTTTTCTAGCGGCTAAGTATTTGCAGCCTTGTTCTTTGATTCTTGTGACTCGAATACCAAACAAGCGACAAGTCGCAGGTAGAGCAGAGATGAAAAGACAGGGTGAATAAGAAAAGCTACTCGGGGACTCGCATGGGAACACAGCTCGGCATTGAGCCACTGTCGTTCAAATTGATTAATGTCAACGTAAACTGAGTGGGCATAAAAACTGGGTAGCGAGCGAAAACAAATATTGTTTGATACATATGCTCCCGGCATCCCGGGGATCTGATAAATGTTCAAGTTAAAAAAAAGTTGCAGGTGGCCTCAGGTTGAGGAGGCAAGGTTCTCGGCGCTGGCATGGGCAGTTGTTTCCTCGACGACTGTCTTGGTAGCAGTTTCTTCGGCGGTGGTTTTCTCGGCAGCTTCTTCGTTGTTGGTGGCGTCCGTTTCCGTCTGCACGGCGGCGGACTCCTCCATCTCAACATCATCCTGGGTGGCCGTCTGCTCGGATGTAGCTGTGGCCACCGAGATGGGGCCTGGAGCCGAAGAGGAGCCAGCGGTGTGGCTAGGAGGTGGCACCGTGTCGTCAAGAGCAGCACCCGAGGAGGTGCCGAAGTTGAGTGGCTCGCTGTCGATGTGGGCATGCTCCTCCTCATCGCTACCCGAGACGGCGGCGCTCTTCCCCTTCCCGGCCTTGCTCCTGGGAGATGCGAAGTATTCGTCCATGTCCTCCTCGTCGTCCTCGTCGTCCTCCACATCGGCTTCCTCCTCGTCTTCATAATCAGTGTCCGGCTCGGGGGGGCCGTCGATGTAGACCTCCGTCTCGGCACACTCGGCAACTTCATAAGCGATCTGCTTGCGCAAGGCCACGCTAGCGGCATCATTCTCCCACTTGGAGTTATTACGCTTCCCGCGGATGCGCTGCATGTCAAGGTTCTCATACCAAGACGCCATGCAGAGAAGCATCACATCTGCACCGGCACGGGCTGCAGAGGCTCGCCACTTCTTCAGCTCGGCCTTCGCTTCCTCCAGCTTGTGGGCGAGATCCCGCATCTTTCTTGGCTGGGGGTCATGAGGCCAGAACAACCTGTGGAGCTCAAAGCCCACGTGCACCAAGTCGGTTCCAACACCGACTAGCTGATCGAAGAAGCTTTTGAGCACCAGCAAGACGTCCTCGATCTCGGAACTGGTATCTGCCGCCTCGCCCTTCGAAAGGCGAAGTGCTCGGTTTGTGGCCAGAATAGGCGCAGATGTGGAATCAAGAGCAGGCCAGATATCTGAAATAGCAAATGGCAACTTCAAAAACCAAGAAGAGAGAGACCGAGAAGAAAAGATGCAGGGAAGAAGAAAACTTACCGATCAATTGGCGGTGCAGCTGCTGCAGCTTGGATTTCCAGGACTCCTCGTTGCCAATGTGTTTGTCTTGGATTCCGCGAAGAGTGGTCATCTGAGCGAAGAGATCGGCATTGGTTTTCTTCAGAGTCTCGCACTCAGACTCGAGGGCCTTCTCCTTGGCTCGGAAGGTGGTCTCGGCCTTGGCCTTCTCGGAGATCGCCCTGTCTCTCTCTGCGCCGATGGTAACGGCATCCTGGAGTGCTTGCTGAAGTCGGAGCTGCAGGGATTCCATCTCGGTGGTGTGGTCCTTCACCAGGGCTACGGCCTGGTCAGACAGCTGTTTCTCCACCTCCGCTGGCTTGATGCAATCCTGGTGCGCCTCAGCAAATGATTTATGATCTTCTGCGGAAAGATAGATAAGGTCAGCAGATATGCAGAGAAGAAACAAATTCGAGACAGCACCGAGTAAACAGCAAACTCACCTTCAAGTTTCTTTATGGTGGCCTCGGCGTTCGCCACGAAAGCGCGGCACTTCTCGTGCTCGTCGACTAGGGCCTTCAGGTTAGCTGCAGAGAAGGGAAGGTTAGCGCCAAAGAAAGCAGGAGCGGGCGTAAAAATAAAACGCAGAAACCGCATAGCTAAAAGGCCTACCCTGCACTTCAGCCAGCTGCTGGCTGCTCTCATTGGCGTTTTTGCTTGCGGCCTCGGCATCTGCCTTCTCTTTCTCCAGTGCGGCGATGCGTCTCCTGGCGATGGAGTGGTTCCAGAGTAGGATGCGGTACAAGTTGGTCCGCTTGAGAACGCTATCCTGAAAACCGAGAAGGAAATGAGTTAGGCAAAGCAGAGAAGATTCGGCCCGAGTAGGAGGCTACTCGGAGAGTATCCACCTACTCGACCCAAATCTCGGGGACTGGGAGTGATGGTGAGAAAGAAGAAAGGCGGGTAGAAGAGAAGAAAGTTATACTCGGAAAAGGCAAAAAGACTTACTGCGTAGCTCTGTTCGATATCTTCGGCGTTCTTGCGGTGCAAGAACATCTTGGCTGCGAGGGTGGCGGTGTCGGTGGAGACGGACATGGGCTGGTGTCCCAGGTCGATCTTGTTCCACTCCACGCGGTAGTGGTCGACGGGGCCAAGGGTCAAGCCGTGCCACTTCTCCTCTCCGAGAACCCCGCTGTCCCACTTAGCGCTGATATAGCCGACAGTATCCAGTACCTGCTCAAGACCCTTGGAGGTTATTGGCTTGTCTTGGGGTCCCCGAGAAGCAATATTGACGGGTTTATTCTGGGCTGGATCGAAGGGAGGAGTATTCCTGGCTACTGCCTTCCTCCCCTTCTGAACAGCTACAGCTTTATCTTGGGGAGGGAAGCCGATGCGATGTTGGTGGCTAACCTCAATCATATATTCCGGGTAGCAGGGCTGGCCAGCAGCGCGAGCGCCCGCAGAGAGTGCAGCAGGAATCGGGCCGGAGTCGCGGATCACGAGTGCTCCGCCTGCGGATGCGCCTTGCTCCCTGGCCCTTTTCTTCGTCTGCTCCTTCTCGATCTTCTGCTTCTCGGGATCCTCGGGTTTCTTCCCCTCTGTCTTGGCTTTTGCCTTCTCGGCGACTGCTTCCTCGGCAGCTCGCCTCTCGGCTTTCTTCTGTTCAGCCCTGGCCTTCTTCTGCTCGGCCTTGGCTCTCTCAGCAGTTTCTTTCTCGGCTTTGGCCTTCTCGGCGGCTTCCTCCTTGGCCTTGGCCTCCTCGGCAGCCACCTTGTCGGCAGTCACCTTCTCAGAAGGGCCCTTCTCGGAGCAGTAATCCCTCAGAGCATCAAGGGCCCGTTGCCTGGTTACTCGCCCAGGAGGGCTGGATGCGTTCTTACTCTGTGGTGACAAGGAAGATGTCGGCGGTGTAGGGTCTTGCGCAGTTGGTGGCGCTACGGACCCATCGTCCAGTGCAGTCACTAGCTGGGCGCTACTCGGAGCGCCGCCCGGCAACGGATAAGCATCCGTGACGGTGGCGTCCGCAGCAGTGTTGTCTCCTACTTGCTGCTCGGCAGCAAGATTGTCTCGTGCACCAGCCTCTGTGCTGGTTTGCTCTTGTTCTACTTCAGGCCGCTCGGGGGCGGCAGTGTCTTGCAAATCCTGGTCTCGGACCTCCTCGGCATTGCTAGCCGGAGGAGAAGGTGGTCTTTCGAGGTGGACGGCAGCGTCCTGAGCTGCCGCTTCTGATCCTGCTCCCTGAGCGGAAGTGATCGGTGCTTTGGCGGCAGCAGCGTGGGCAGTGTTGTCCTCCTCGTCGTCATCGACATTGATCAGAGGAATTGGAGTTTCCTTGGCTTGGCCGGATGCACAAGCGGCGTTCACGTCCAGGGGAGCTCTGCGGAAAGAAGAGAAGGGAATCAGGAATTGGAAGAAAATGGGGAAAATGGCACTGCGCGAGAAGAAAGACGACCGGGAAGGAGGCTTACGCGGTAGTGGAAGAGAGCTGTTTCCTCTTTCTCTTCGTGGTGAGCTTGGTGAGTTTCTTCTTCTCGGAGGTCTCTCCCTCCTCGGCGGGCTTCTTCTTCTTCTTGGCAGGAGGCGCTTGTGCTTCGCCGCCTGTCCGTTTGCGAGTTTCGGGAGGGGCAACCGACAGAGGCTTGACGACAAGGGGCGCATCACCATCGTTCTCGTCCTCATCCTGGTCGTCCTTCTCCGCAGCGGCCTCATCTGACAAATTCAAAGGAAAGAAGAAGTGAATCAGAAATAGCAATACAAGGAGTTGATGCTTCCCGGAAACAAGCAAGATGAGGATGCTATTACCGTCGGAGCCATCGTCCGCCCAAGTGTTAAGGACGTCGCGCTTCTCGGGAACGGGGCTGCTCTGCTCCGCGTCATCAGAGGGGGGTACATCATCCTCCTCGCGATCCTTGGACCAGTTGTCCTCGAAGACCTCGCTGCTTTCAGTGAGCTGGCGAGTAAGAGTCTGAAAGGCAGAGAAGGATCACAAGTTAGCCGAGTACCAGAATAGAACTCTACTCGGGTAGGCGTGCACCCACAAAGCACACTAAGCCTAGGCCTTTTTCTAAAAAAATTCCTACTCGACGAGGCGTGCAGGCACAAAGCACACTAAGCCTAAGGCGATTTAGCTAAGTGTCCTACTCGGTGCACAAGGCGATTGCCAGTCGAGGCGAAAGGAGAAGCTATCTACTCGGAAGGCAGAGATGAAAACAGAGTAAGGGAGACGTACCCGCAAGATTGGAGTCCTACGGCTGAACGGGAGGAACCCGTACCGCCACTTCTCGTTGAGGCTGGTCTTCAGGATGTTCCTGGCAAGCCTGGGAACGTCAGCATCGTCGATCTCGACGGTGGTGGTCCTGGTGCAATCGCGAGGCCCTCCCATGTAACACATGAGGTGGCATCGCTCCTGCAGAGGAAGCACCCGGCGTTTGATCCAGCACGCTACTGGGTCGTCATTCCTGAGGCCATGCGTCTTCAGCCAGGCGAGTTGCGTCTCTATCTCGGTGGCGTTCTCGTCGTTGACGGGCTTCTCCTTCCAATTCGACCCGAGTGGAGCACGCTTGCTCCAAGGGGGCAGGTTGATCCGATCGTCGACGGGGCCTCCATCAGCGGCGGCAACGTTCCTCACGTAGAAGAACGTTTGCTGCCACATTCGGCAGGAATCCAGCCCCTGGATGCGGGGGTGGTTCGTCCCGTTGCGCTGCACCATCATGGCGCAGCCGACGTCGGTGGCGCGGGCAACGCCCGCGCTGTCCTTCTTCCCGACGGATTGTTGGCGGAGATGGAAGTAGTGGAGCCACGTCTCCACGGTGGGCCTGATGCCGAGGAAGGCCTCGCACACCACGACGTGGTATGCGAGGAAAACGACTGCATTGGGCGGCAGATGGTGCATCTGCAGCCCGAAGTGATTCAGGAACTTACGCATGAAGTCCGATGCTGGCAGCCCGAATCCGCGCTCGAAGTGGGACATGAACACCACGCGCTCTCCGTCCCTGGGCTTGGGCACGACCTCGTCGTCGGGTGCCCGGCACTCCACGCCGGGGGGAACCCTTCTCTCGTTCACGAGCCAGGCGAGGTTGGCTTGAGTGATGGAAGAACCGGCCCAGCAGGACTTGGCCATGGTCGCGAGTGGAAGAATCGGAAATCAGACGGGGTTGGTGGTGGAGCGAGTCCGCGGCGGCGCAGAGGCTAGTGCGGCGGCGGAGCGCTCGATGGCGGAGAAGAACGGGAGGAAGAAGAGGAAATGAGCAGGGAAGGGGAAAAGGAAGTTACCGCGGGGGTATTTATACCTCCTCGGCGAGATTACCGTTACCGCTACGGGAGTGGGATCGATTGTGGCGTGTGGTGGGTCCTGTGGCCGGCTAGAAACGCACACACGCGAGAACCGCGCGCGTAACGGCCGCATTGGATCCCACTACAAGATCGTGGCCAGTAAATGCGCGTGATGGGACATGACGGCCGGTGGGCCCACGGCGTGAAAACTGGACACGTGGCGTCGTGTCCTGGGCAACCAAACGACAAGGTCGTGGATGCTTGACACGTAGGCAGTGCCTGCGTGAAGGGCTGGATGTTGCTCTGCGCTGCAGAGGCTCAGTTTGCGAAATTTCGCTAAGTCTTTTTACTCGGATACAGAGTAGAAAGCAAGTGCTACTCGGAAAGAGGAGACTCAAGATACTTTCCGGATAGCTACTCGGAGGACCTACTCGGCATCTTGAGGTTCGATGGCTGGGATGCAAAGGCTGGTTTTAAGCTGGCAGAGCCTAGTGAACAAGTTCGCAAGACTCAACCAGCTTCGGGGACTGCTGTTGGGGGGTTACCCCCGAATAGGGTAAAGACAGGTGGTAAAGGCCGCTTACAGAAGAGAGGTTTGGCCGAGTAGCCGACTACCGGGTACTCGCTACCCGGTCGACTGCTACCCGGTCTCACCTCAAGATGATCAGAAGGAGATATCAATCAGTTTCTACCATGTCGAGTAGAAGGTTTGGCCCGAGTACAATTGGCGGGAACCTTTGGCGGGAAACTACTCGGGCAGGAAGTCAAAGGAGCCGTTCTGACACAGGATCCCGCGTATCCTGGGTCCGTACTTGGCAGCATTCGAACTACTGTTCACGTGGGGACGGTCTGTCTGACAGTGACAGCATGGAAGCAGTCGGTGGCAGGATAAGGGGGACCTACTCTGTGACTAGGTACAGTGATACCAGTCTGTCCCCTAGTTTTGCCCAACGACTTTACAGAAGCAGCCAAGACCAACGACCAAAGCTGTCAGCGGGTACTCGGAGAAAGGACAGTGTGGACACTATGTCGACACTTGTCTAGGATTTGGACGTATCCGGCTGGGCACCATGTATATAAGGTGCCCCGCCGCCTCCTGCGAGAGGGAGAGGAATGCTCATATGCTCCCATAGTGCCTCACTAGAAACCCTAGAAACCCTAAGTCCTTGACCTAGCTCTACTCGGAGAGGGGCAAGGGGCTACTCGGTAGCGTTACCATTTGTACTGTGGCTACTCGGTGAGACACCGTAATACATAGGGAAAGGCAGGAGTAGGGGTTTTACCTCCTCACGAGGGCCCTGAACCTGGGTACATCGTGTTGTTTGTGTTGTGTGGATCTTACCTCACGCGGCTACTCGTCGCGTGATCCCTCCCCGGGCACCTCCAGCGTCCATCGTCCCCACATCTTTAGCCATCCCATGGCATCTGCCGTGACACCACCACGACAAGGATATATGTTTTGTGTGATGGAGAATATGAAGGGGTTTGCTCATGATTCTTGAAAGCATCACAGGATAGAAGGACTGAGGCAGTGGTTGTGAAGAAATACCGTGGCTTACATAGATGTGTGAGAGCTTGGGAGGTGAAGGACTTGACAGCCAACTTCTTGACAGAATTATTCATGGATGAATTCAGAGACAATCAAAAGATGGATTTGCAGACATTTAGGAACAAGATAATAAGGAAATTCAACATGTGTCCCAACAACTGAAAGTTGAGGAGGGCCAGGAAAGCCGCGTTACTTATAATTCATGGTGATGAGGCACAACAGTTCAGCTTTCTATGGGACTATGGTCAGGAGTTAAGGACATGCAACCCTGGCTCTAAATTTTCCTGAGCACAAACAAGTCAAATGAAAATGGAGAAGTTAAGGAGCATTTGGAAACATTGTATTGGTCTTATGATACCTGCAAAAGAGGTTTCCTTGAAGGATACAGACCAGTGATTTGCATTCATGGTTGTCACATTAAGACAAGGTACAAGGGAAATATACTCACTGCAGTTGGTATTGATGCCAATGATTGCATATTTCCAATTGCAATGGGTGTTACTGAAGAAGTTAAGAAATATGGTGCCAAGAAGATTTCAAAAGCAGGTGTTCCAATGCACTGTTCCATTTGTAAAAAAGAAGGCCACAACAAAAAAAGGCCATGATAAATTCATGTCAGAGCAGGCTAGTGGGTCTGTTCTAATTGAAGATGAAAATGGTGATGTGGATAACCCAACAATTTTGCAGGTAAATTATCTTATAAGGGTTGTGCGTTGTCTGCAACACAAATGTATAACTCACTCTCATTCATTTTGACAACACATTATTCCCCAAACTGTTATCCATGCCTTGGATCCTACTCATCAGAGGAAAATGATGGTATACAGAATGGGCCAAGAGGTGCTACTTCTTTGTCAATTATTTCTCAAAGTTTTCATATTGCAAATTAGTGAATGCAAAACTTACTATCATTGTGGCTTACAGGACAGAGCATTGCAACCAATCCCCAGGCCAACTGTCCCTTTGCCTAAGGAGAGTGCATTTGTTGTAGATGCAAGGAACTCACTTCCCAAAACTAGGGTAACTACAACAATGAACAAAGGAGTCATCTCAGGTGCAAGTGCAAGGGGAAGAGGGAGGACCAGGACAGTTGCAAGAGGAAGGGGAAGGAACAACAACTCTGCACCTGCTGCTGAGGAAACAACACGTCAAGAGGAAGAGGAAGGGGAAGCAACAAAGCAATGAACCTGCTCGTATTCCATGGCGCCCTCGCGTATCGCATAGGTGACCTCGAATCGATGACGCCATAATGATGCATGTAAAATGCATACATGAACTTTGCATGTTATTACTTGTTTTTCCTACATATTAGCAACTTATATTCATGTTTTATAATGATTTGGGGGATTTTCTAAACAATCCCCCTTCTTTTGGTTCTAACCCTGTTTTTCCAGAAAACGTACTTTTTAGTGTTTCAGACTTTCCGGGAGCTTCGGGACTCCAAAAAGGGCAAGGCCAAAGAGCACGGTTCAGAATTTTCGAGACGAAGACCATGGGCCAAAGTAGAGGGCCAAAAGGCCAACCAGGTGGCAAAGAGGACCCTCCACGCGGCCAGATTCCTTGGCCGCGTGAGAGGCCCCCTTTTTGCCCCCGTGGCTCCGATGTCGTCGATCTTTCTTCTCCCGAGTGTCTCGTGACCTAAAAACGACTATATAAAGGGTCCCCTGGCCTTTTCGAGGATGAGGCAGCGCCGAGAGACGAAACCACGAAACAGAGAGACAGAAGGCTGCCGCCGGAGAAGATCGGAGGGGGGAAACGCCGCCGGGATCACCCCCGGAGGGCTCCACCCCCCTCCGGCGTGTTCATCATCAACATCTACAGCAAGATCATCTCCATCTCTCCACTATAATCTCGTGGCAAACACGATGTATGATGCAATACTATATTCCCTTGATTTATTGTGTCTCCCCGTCTATGTTTGAGTAGTGAATTGTTCTTGGCAATGGTGAAATAGTTCGTTGATTGGTTGCATACAAGTTTGTTATCTTCTATGATTGTCTTTATGTACAATATATGAGTGCACGCATATGTTGGGGAATGCATGTAAGGTGATCACCGGTAGCATAATGGAGTGGTGGTGACTTGGGAGTGACAGTAACCTGAGACCAAGTCACAAAGTTAAGTTATTGGGGGATATATATAGGGGACCTTAGAACGTAAGGCTATGGTGGGACTTTATGTCTTAATCAATCTTGTGTAGTCATTTACTTGGCCACATGATCCATCATAAGGGGTTTTAGATCATTTACTTGACTATACCTATTCATGACTCCTTCCTAGAAGAAACAACTAACACTAAAACATGTGCTTCACTAATTGTGACAACCACACGAACGAAACACCTATTGCTAGAACACTTGCTCCCTTGAGATACTTGAGATATTTGCTGCTTGCTACTTGTGAAACTTGCTTAGAAACTTGCTTTAGAAACTTGCTGTAGGATTACTTGCATTTTAAACTTGCTTCACTAGTTACTAGACAAACCACACTCCACGTCACTTGCTTTTAATTAGTTAGTTCCTTTTAGCAAACTTATTGCTTTGCATAAACAGCCATATAAGAGGGTTATAGGGCTTTAGAGAATAGATAGCTTACCTTCAGCTCCTCGTGGGTTAGACACTCAAATACTTATCGTGGGAGTCATCAAGCACTTTTCTGGCGCCGTTGCCGGGGAGCGTTGTGCTAAGATTTTATTCTTGTTTGCATTGCATACTAACATATAAACCTAAAACACAAAAAAATTATAAAATGGAAAACAACCAAACAATTTTAGAATTGTATAATATCTACCTTGAATTAGGACATGAAGTGTTTGAGGAGAAATTGAAAAATTATTTGCACAACAATCATATTTGTGGTAGTACTAATTCTTTGAACACCTTTATTGCTAAGGAAAACCTTGAGCTTGGGGAAGTTTGTCTTGATGAATATGATATTTTTAGTCCGCCTACTATTGAGGATAAAAATAATATACTTGCTGATTCTATGGAAAGTTTTAAGCTTGGGGAAGTTGGTTTTGATGAGCATGCTATTTCTAGTTCCCCAAGCTTGGAGGAGAAAATTCACTTTGATGATACTATGCCTCCTATATATGATGATTGCAATGAAAATTATGAATGTTTAACTCCCACTATCACTAATGAGGATTTTACTTATGTGGAGAGTAGTGATTCTTTTATGCATGTGGCTCATGATAAGAATGTTTTATGTGATATTCATATTGTTGAATCTATTCATGATGCTACTGAAAATTATTATGAGAGAGGGAAACATGGTTACACATATTTCAACAATATTAAGTTTCCCCTCTTTATGCTGAAATTATTGATGTTGCACTTGATATACCTTTCTATGCTTGCTATTATGTGCTTCTTTTATTTGTTTCATTACAAAATGCCAATGCATAGGAAAGGGGTTAGACTTAAAAATAAATTGTTTAATATTTTTTGGTGTGTTCCTTATGCTTTAATTTCCTATTCGGTTTGAGCACACATTTATGTCTTTACAACATGTAAAATGCCTTTACCTACTGTTATGTATCATTTAGTTTAAGATTTTCATTTTATAAAAAAATTGGGAAAGTAAATGAGAAGGATGAGTAATGGAGAAGTTGGGGTCGACCTTGAACATGTGTTGTTCATGCCAATGAAACCATTGCAAAGTTTCTATCATTAAAACTTTTTCCAAAGCTAAAAACAATAAAAATATTAGTTCACTACTGTAACATCACATTTCTGTCTTATTTCTCATCTTAAATGGCAAGAATAATCTTATATGAGAGATAGAATTAAACAATAGTAATTAGCTGTCAAGAAAACAGATTCCTGAACTTCACTGCGAAAAATGTTTAAAATCACAGAAGTGGAATTTTGACCTGGTAATTTACGACAGCAATATTTAGTTATCACTACATATTTCATTAGTTTTAAGTTTTCTGATTTGAGTAACTTAAGTGCCTCTAAAAATTCACTCTTTACGGGCTGTTCAGTTTTTGGCAGATTATGTCTTTATTTTGCATTGCTCTCATTACTTGTGTTTTGTGTGGTTCTTTTGATCAAGGAGCAATGCACAACTGTAGTAACAGTAGTTAATATTTAGAATCAACTCATGATGTGTCTTTGCTGTACCTATGTGGATTTTATTTATTGAGGCACTAACCCCTCTAATCAAGTTTTATGTTGAGATTTGTGTAAGAAGAATTTTTCAGGAGGAAGAGTTGAGTGAGATGAACAAAGATCAAGAGGGACAACCAATAAAGCTTGGGATGTACCCCTGGGCTCACCCTACATGTATCAAATAAGTACAAGAATCCAAACTTGGGGATGCCGAGCCACCTCACTCCAACCATCATGATGTTAAGTAAGTAAAGCCTAGCTATATGGCTATTAAGAAAGCGCTTTACGGGAGGCAACCCGGTTGGTTTTGTTTGGATTTTCCTAGTGTCCTCTTGATGTCTCAAGAGATTAGTTTTTTTTTGTTTTAATTCTGTAGTTTTCAATAAAGAGTCAAGTCAAACCCATTTGGACTTATAAGTTGCTATCCTAGTGCATGAAATTTCTGTTTCAGCACGAGTCTGCTCACCGTATGATTTTACGTTTTTTATTGGTATGTCGGATTGAGCTAATTTCTTAGTATGTTCTGCAACTTTTCGTCATCTGTAAGCAAAAAAATGCGCTTAATTTTTTGACGAGTCTAGCTTAGGGAAAAACGTTCGTTTTGCTGCTGTTGCTTTTCTGGACAAATTCTGCCTTCTTTTGTTTTATGCACTCTTTGGGCTTGGGAATCGAATTTCCATGATTCTTTCAAGCAATAGAGTGAACATACAACATAATGAACCTTATTTTCTATCTACTGGAGCATTTGATTTGGAATTTTGCACAGCAAGCATGTGATTTGTTTGTCCTTGCTAATCTCACCCCACAGAAAAAGAATGGGAGAAACATGTTTTGTGAAGTTTTTTCACAGGGAATAGAGGAGCTGCGCCTCAAGACATCCAAGAATGGTGAAATCCATAAGCTTGAGGATATGATGAACACCCCACTGGAGCTACACTATTTTGGTTAGCACACGTCTACTTTCTGTTTTTCTAAGCAAAGCATTTATCGTAGAGACTTGAAGCGTCTAGTTTTTGTTTTTATTTTTGTTTTGATAGGACCACCACCATCATTTTATATGAGATTGAGCTACTGGAGTTTGGGGTTGAAATTTATTGGATGCTAGTATTATGACTTGGAATAGGGATGCCATGGTTGATTTGAAGAGCTACATATGTTTGCATGATTTATAGGATTTTTATGTCTAGAAATTTGCAATAATGTTGTCTTGAGCTATCTCTTATTCATGGCCTTGATGTTAATTGCTGGTTTATTTAGTTTTTCATGAAATGAGTAGTTCTATGGACATATGCATGCATAGTAGCTGGTCAACTATCTCCCTCTTGCTAGACAAAAATTTAAAAATTCCAACAAGTAAAACCTTGTTTCCAGCACACCTTAGCCAAGTATTTCTAGTGAGTCCACCATATCTTCCCATTAGCTTCATTGCTATTCCGAGTATGTTCACCATTTTTTTGTGTTATTTATGTTCTAAATTAAGATATTCACTTTATTAATTGTCATGGGTTGAACTTGGGATAGGACTCTCACGAACTTTTGAAGGCACACTTTACTTTTTATGCATCTAATAAACATGACCCAATAATGGGAGCCACAAGTTTTGCGTTTGACAAGTGTGTGGTTGGGAGCTAGCTATAAACGTGTATCACCGGAAAGCTTTCAACATTGCACAAAAATTTACATTTGGTTGATATCATGTACTTTTGTTTTTGGACTCCTTCCATGCCGAAATGAAATAGAGGAATAGTAAGTTTTGATGAGTAAGTATATATATGACTAGAGAAACGCATTGGGCCGCTAACCCAAGCCATGCTTTATCATGGTGGAAATTTACTTACAGCTTGAGTGACTCTACAACACATCCTACAATAAAATAAGAAGCTATGCATAATAGTGAATGAAAATAAAAAGGATGATGAGTCTACTCCGTTTGTTTGTCTTGTCATTGTGACATGGGCTTGTTTCCATGTCATGGGTCAAGAGGTACCTCTTTGCGGTTCTCTATGATGTCACTAATACTTATTATGATTGTACAAAGCTTATTAGGAATATTAAGTTGAGTAATCATGGAGTAGGTTTTCACACTCACGGGGCATGAGGCTTTCAACCACCTTGTCATTCACATTACTTCAACATTCACCATTTAAGATGCTAGTGATAAAGGGGCAATGAGAGTCCTAGATCAATGGATACCACATTTCAATTAGTAATTTTAGTTGAATAATTTAGAGGCTAAATAAGATTTGATCATGTTTTACCTCTACTCAATTTTCTCCAAAGTGTCCACCATATTTTTTATTTTCCATTATGCTATTCTTTGACCAATATAGGATTTTTATTTTTCATTTTGTGTATGCATTTGGTCCATAGTGCTTTTATTTCATTATACACTTTGTGAACTTTCATGAAGCATCTTTGCTTGCATATTTGATATTTCTTACAACATGAATTGTATATTGCTACTCATTTCTAGTATTAATCATTTGATTATATGTAGCATGAATAATCCTCCTTGATATCCCATGATTGTTTCAATATGCAAAGTCCATGTTAGTTTTATCACCTTCATACTCGAGGACGAGCATGTGTTAAGCTTGGGGATGTTGATGCATGTAAAATGCATACATGAACTTTGCATGTTATTACTTGTTTTTCCTACATATTAGCAACTTATATTCATGTTTTATAATGATTTGGGGGATTTTCTAAACATTCCCCCTTCTTTTGGTTCTAACCCTGTTTTTCCAGAAAACGTACTTTTTAGTGTTTCAGACTTTCCGGGAGCTTCGGGACTCCAAAAAGGGCAAGGCCAAAGAGCACGGTTCAGAATTTTTTAGACGAAGACCATGGGCCAAAGTAGAGGGCCAAAAGGCCAACCAGGTGGCAAATAGGACCCTCCACGCGGCCAGATTCCTTGGCCGCGTGAGAGGCCCCCTTTTTGCCCATGTGGCTCCGATGCCATCGATCTTTCTTCTCCCGAGTGTCTCGTGACCTAAAAACGACTATATAAAGGGTCCCCTGGCCTTTTCGAGGAGGAGGCGGCGCCGAGAGACGAAACCACAAAACAGAGAGACAGAAGGCTGCCGCCGGAGAAGATCGGAGGGGGGAAACGCCGCCGGGATCACCCCTGGAGGGCGCCACCCCCCTCCAGCGTGTTCATCATCAAAATCTACAGCAAGATCAGCTCCATCTCTCCACTGTAATCTCTTGGCAAACACGATGTATGATGCAATACTATATTCCCTTGACGTATTGTGTCTCCCCGTCTATGTTTGAGTAGCGAATTGTTCTTGGCAATGGTGAAATAGTTCGTTGATTGGTTGCATACAAGTTTGTTATCTTCTATGATTGTCTTTATGTACAATATATGAGTGCACGCATATGTTGGGGAATGCATGTAAGGTGATCACCGGTAGCATAATGGAGTGGTGGTGACTTGGGAGTGACAGTAACCTGAGACCGAGCCACAAAGTTAAGTTATTGGGGGATATATATAGGGGACCTTAGAACGTAAGGCTATGGTGGGACTTTATGTCTTAATCAATCTTGTGCAGTCATTTACTTGGCCACATGATCCATCATAAGGGGTTTTAGATCATTTACTTGACTATACCTATTCATGGCTCCTTCCTAGAAGAAACAACTAAGACTAAAACATGTGCTTCACTAGTTGTGACAACCACACGAACGAAACACCTATTGCTAGAACACTTGCTCCCTTGAGATACTTGAGATATTTGCTGCTTGCTACTTGTGAAACTTGCTTAGAAACTTGCTTTAGAAACTTGCTCTAGGATTAATTGCATTTTAAACTTGCTTCACTAGTTACTAGACAAACCACACTCCACGTCACTTGCTTTTAATTAGTTAGTTCCTTTTAGTCAAACTTATTGCTTTGCATAAACAACCATATAAGAGGGTTATAGGGCTTCAGAGAATAGATAGCTTACCTTCAGCTCCTCGTGGGTTCGACACTCAAATACTTATCGAAAGGTACTACAATTGATCTCCTCCACTTGGGAGTCATCACATACCTCCTCCCGCTAGCCCGACGGAATCCCAGAGCAGATGAAGCAGTGGACCAAGTCATCACCGCCGCCGCCGCCGCCGTGCACGCTCCTCCTAAGGTTCATCGACAGAGAGAGCAGAGCGAGAGCGAGAGGGAGAGCGAGAGCGAGCGAGGGTGGGGAATTGAACGGGGGGCAGGGGGTTTTCTGTCGGAATCGGTGTAATTAAACGGGAATTGATGTCAGGGGATTTTCACTGACCCGCGACATTACAGGGGGTTTCTGAAAATTTCTAAGTTCATGTCTCGTGCTCTCATCCTACGTGGCAGCCTGTGTGGCGTCATTAAGACTAATTTGTAGTTTTTTGCTCCAACTTGACAAGTTAGTGTATGTGTTAGTCCACATTTCCAAGTTTATGTATGTATTTGCTCCCCTAGACAAGTTCATGTATGTCCCATGCAAATATCTCTTTCTATTTCTTTCGCGTGAATGTTGATTTTAGAATGTTATCAGCTTCACCATGTGGCAGAGGAAGCAGGTGAAGTGGTGGACTGGTAGCAGTCCAGGGAGTCATGAACTTCTCCATGAAGCTCAAGGCGACAACGATGGTAAATCCTAAAATTCTTGCTGGAGTAGTGCATTACAGTCAAGACATAATTTGTGTGGGATAGATCAGTTTTAATGGTTGTCAATCCTTATTAAAAGTTTACAATGATTATACCTTTTTGAAAGATCCAGCAAATTCTGCCATTTCATTGAAGAACTAAACATGTATTTCCAAAATAACAGATGACGCATAATTTGATCCCTCCGTAGCAACGCACGGGCATTTAGCCACTACAGAGTAAAACGTGTAACAAGTTGCCTCTTCCCTTCGAACTCAAAGCATTTGTGACATCTCCCTTAGCCTGGTGTTCGTCGGGTGTTGTAAGATTTTCCTTAAGTGGGACCATATTTAAGAAACATTAGTTGCAATTTAGACTAGCCTATACCGAATATTTTTCTAATTGTGAATTGTTTTTGGGGACATGTGCACGCCCCCCCCTCCCCCCACACACACACACAAAATTTGTTCACATATCAAATTTGCGTTATGGAAATCATTGCAAAAGTATGATAAGTACAATCGTTAAAGATGTTAGAAAAAACTAAACAAAATATAAATTTTTACTCTTGCACTTTTTGCAAATTGCTTGAGGTGGCTTCCAAGTTAGGAGGTTTGGTTTAACACACCAAGCAAACGAAAATGAATCAGATTTAAAGTGTGCACTAGGTTATCCTTACCAAGGACTCTTTTAAGCTAATTTGTTAACACTGATGAAAATGATAGTAAGAACCTAGTTAATATCAACAAAGACGAGCAGTTTACTTGGCGATAGAGCATCCCTCTCGTGGGCTACTACAAGCGGCAGCGACGTATGCTACAAGCGGCATTGGTAGCTCCCACAAATGTCGACCCATTCTACAACAAACCGGAGCCATAGTGCTATATGTTGTGCTACCATAGGTCGGTGGCGGTGCTTCCATAGGGCGGTAGCGGTGCTAAGAAAGGGCGGGGACAGTGCTAAGAAAGGGCGGCGACGGGCGACGGTCATACAATAGGCCAGGCTGAAGCTACCAAAGGCCAACGGCGATGCTACGAGCAGACCTGGGCCGACGGTACGCGAAGTGCAGGCCGCACATGGCCCATAAAATTAGGGGGTCCTAGAATTTGCTGTTAAGCTTATATAAGCCATGCTGCCAAATCTAGCCCATTAGCATTTTAAAGAAAATAAGCACGTAGATCCATCCTATAGCTCAACATTGTGGCGCTACCCATAAGATGTCATGACGTGCATTTAAGTTTCTAGAAGAAAAATCAGGCGCACGCAAAAATTGTATAGAAAATTTCAAATTAGGTGCACGCGATAAAAAGATCATCCATGCCGCCATGCCAGTTCAGTTTGTCAATACTCATATGTTTATTTTATTCATTTATTTATAGCAGGTAGTGTTTACATAATAAAAATCCGAGTCATCATCGAAAACATGAATCTAGTGACCAAAAGCATTTGAGAAATTTATAGAGCATGATCTAAAAAATGAAAAAAATTACTATAGAAAGATCAGAAGTGTTCTCCGATAACATATTATCACGTCAAATTAAACAATTGCTATGTAAGATATTATAGCTTATACAGTACTACAGTTTATTTGTTATATATAGTTTTTTTCTTTTTTGCGGAGGATTAGTTCTATTGTCTTAGCATGATAGCATGATAGGTCCCCTTTTAGAATTCCGGTTTTCCTATATCTCAGCTAGCTGAGAAATAGCTTATTTCTCAGTCATGTTTTCAGCCGTGTGGACATTCCTGTATGACTTGGGTTTTCTTTCTTCTTTGTCTAGACGTTGTGTTGCATGTATGGGCCGTTCTTGTTGGGCTGGTTTTGCCCAGGAGACTTGCGGCCTTTTTTCATATTTTCTTTTCGTTTTGTGTTGTGATTTTTTTTCTGCATGGTGTACCGCATTCAGCGTTAATTTCTTTTCATAATTTTGTGAATGTGTATTTTCACGTGAGCTCTTTATGTCTTTTTCATCTCTCTTTATTAATTTATTTGTTATTTTTTATTTTAAATATGGAAATACTACAGTACAATGCTACTTTGTAAATGCTAAAAAGATCGCAGTTGCAACTCCACTTGCAACTGACAAAAATATTGCAGATGCAATCTCACTTACAACTAGCAAAAATATCTTAGTTGCAATCTCACTTGCAACTAGCAAAAATATCGTTGTTGCAACTCCAGTTGCAACTCACAAGAATGTCGCAGTTGCAACCCTACTTGCAACTAGAAAAAAAAAATCTTAGTCGCAACCCTATTTGTAATCGGCAAAAATGTCACAGTTGCAACCACACTTGCAACGAAAAAAAAATTCGTAGTTGCAACTCCACTTGCAACTAACAAAATAGCGCAGTTGCAACCCCCTTGCAACTAGAAAAAATGTCTTAGTTGCAACCTCACTTGCGACTGGCAAAAATGTTATTGTTGCAACTCGCAAGAATGTCGCAATTATATCCCTATTCTTGACTAGAAAAAAATTCTTAGTCGCAACCCCACTTGTAACTGGCAAAAATATCAACCCACTTGCTACAGAAAAAAAAACTCAATTGCAACCCACTCACAAAAGAAAAAAAAATCGCATCTTGCAATGGGCAAAAATCCTAGTTGGAACCAGCTTATAACCGAAAAATCTTGATTTGTAAAAACTCTCAGTTGTAACTCCACATGCAACTGAAACCACTTAGGGGTTCTGTCGTGGGATAATCACGGCAGATGTTACCGGGGGTAACTGATCTTGGGGCAAGACGACACAGGTGTTTGGGAGAGGGTTTAGCTCAGAGGAAAACATGGTGCAACTCGATCTGGCAGCCGGCAATCAAAGTCGCCGAGTCTCCGATCTTGATATAACAACTCAACTATGGGATTACACTGGATGCTCGATATCAAGCGATATTGCTAGGGTTCTTGGACCTCTGTCCAAAACTAGACCTGGGGGTCGGTTTATAAAGCACCCGTACCCCCTGGCTTACTCTCCAAGGCACACCCTGAATCCTACCCGGACACCGCATACAAACTCTAACTTTCCTTTACCGTAACCCACAATCCGGGTTACGAGGCCTACAAACTTGGGCCTTCCAGAAGTTTCTTTATCCTTAGCCGGATCTTGCGCAGCGTCCTTTGGGCCGGGTTACTCCTTGGAGTTTGGCCTACCGGGTTATCATCCCCCCGTCAGTAGTCCCCAGAATAGCCTGGGCTTCACGGATCCTCCTTGAAGCGCTCGCTATTCCCTGCAAAGATATCAAACATACAGGCATATAGAGGTCGGGTTAAGATGCTCTGATATTCAGCTAGGCCTTACTCCACGGCGGCCATGTAGTAACCCGGGTTTTTTCCCCCAAACACCTTTAATTTTCCAGGTCTAAACCCTAATTCCATACTCGATAATCGATCCTGATATCACGGGATGGATTCCCTTCTCTCTTTTATCCAGATGCCTTGCTCAATATTTGGCGCATATCTCGCAGAAACTTAAATAAATAGCCGTTTACCTCCGCAACTCCCGGCCCCCACTCACCGAACCGGGCTTATCCACTTATACTATAAATAAGCTCCTTGGGGGTAACCCGAACCCTAACGGCTCACTTCCCCCCATTCCGCTTCCTTTCTCCTTCTAAGCTCACTCTCACTGAGCACCACCACGGAAATCCCGCGCGCATCACCGGAGCCCATCGGCCGGAGGCTGCGCTCCGCCACGACTCGCCCCGCGCCGCCGCCAAGATCCGCCAGCGAATTCCCATCCGGCCCGTCAAGGACCGCGAAGGGACACCAGGCTTGCGCCATCTGCCTCCGCAAAGCCTCGCTCAGATCTCCTCCGGTAAGCCACTTACGTCCATTAATTCGCCCTTGCACGTTTTGATTTCACCTTAGATTAGATCCAAATCGACCCGCCAACGATTCCTCGGCCATGCCGAATTAAGTTGCTAACATTCTTTCCAGCTCGCATAATAGATAAGTTATGGATTCCAATCCATTCTCCTACTACCTGCAAGTACTAATTTCGCCACAAATCCGAAGATAAGATTCCCAATCTGGGCCCGATCCACTCAAAATTTCCGCCTTGGCCTCAATCACCCGGCCGGACTTCCCCTTTTCAGTTCCTTTTATTCGCGTTAAGTGCCTATGCGGCCATCCATCGTCCCCAAAGAACCCCTTCAACACTTAGATCTCCATAATTTTCGTCATAATACTTGATACCCGGACAATTTCGAACTTTACTCGGTGAGCTAACACCCGGGTTACACGCAATTTTTCATGTCTCAATATTACCCCACCGATACTCGGCCGGCTCACAACTTCCGGGTCTTAGTCCTCTTATCCTTTTACTTTGTATTTTGCAGGTCAACCACATGGCTCCCAAAAAGCAGGGGAAAACTCCAACCAAAGTTAAAGCCGCCAACTCCATATCCGCCAACTGGGCGCGGTCTACAGTCACCAAATCCAAGTTGGAGGAGCTAGTGGAGCTGGGAGTCCTTCCTCCTCAAGAGGATATCCAATGGAGAGTGCCGGGTAAGGAGACCCGGCCCACCCCGACAAAAGGCGAGGTAATTTGCTTTGTGGAACATGTGACCCGGGGCTTCCGCCCACCGGGTCACCCCTTTTTCCGTGATGTTTTGAATCATTACGGTCTTCGCGTCTTTGATATCGGGCCTAATTCTGTTCTCAACATCTCCCACTTCATAGTCCTTTCCGAATCATACTTGTGCACTTCGCCAAGTCTAGCTCTTTTCATCGAGCTTTTTCAATGCAAACCGTGCCGCGAGAGCGGTGACGGGGCGCTTCTCGCTTGCGGCGGGGTTTCCATCCAGCGCCGCAAGAATTCTCTGATGCCACCCCTCACCCTTAATTCCCATGTCAAGCACTGGCAGCTCTCCTACTTTTACTGCCAAGACACCTCCCCACCCGGCCAAAAGAAGCTGCCGGGTTACTCAGAGGGTCTTCTTGACATCTCTGATAAATTTAGTGCCTTTGCCCCTGACTCGGACAGGGAGGCAATTCAACCTCTTTTAGCCAAAATCACCACTCTCACAGCCCAAGGCCTCATCGGGCTCAACCTGGTGAAGACTTGGGTAGATTTCCGGATTCAGCCCAACTCCATCCGCACAAAGTTAATGTGCGAGTATTCAGGGCAATCTACAGACCCGCTCCGGTACTCCGACAACATCTTCGCAGCTGGCGATACTCATAAAACCATCAAGGGCTTTCTGACCGAAAAGCTCGAGGTAATCCGGAACATATCCGGGTTAGAGCCCTTCACGCTTGAGAACCCAGCCCCCAAGGTGAAAACCCGACTTTGATGCCTTTACCTTTGCTCTTTCCACTCAATGCAGTTAATAACCCTTATGCTAACACTTTTCAGGCTGATGATGATTTTTGGAAAACCAATGCCTCCCCTAGCTCCGAAAGTCCAGAGGAGCAAGAAACTGTTAACTCGGACGAAGGTACTCTCCGGATTTTATTTGGTTCCCTTGATCTCACCATAACCCCTTCATTTCCAACCATAACTTTGATGATATCCAGAACAAGAAGATGACGAGGAAGAAAACTCCGATGGCAAAGTAGAATCTGCCAGCGACGAGGAAGACCTGGAGCCGACAGTCAAGGTCGGATCCAAAAGAAAGACTCAAGAGGCCACCTCCAAGGTTTCATATCTCCTCCTCGCATTCAACTCGCATTACTTTAATGATTTACTTGAGCTACCTTGACGTTATCCCACTGGCCGTTCTTGAAGGAGTCGCCCGTAACCAAGCGTAGGTCAACTCGAAATCACCCGGGTGATGATGCCCTTAACCCGGGTATTTCATCGACCCCCCCGCGGCGGGCTGGTAATTACCCTATCTTTTCTGGGTCAAAACATTCTCTTTAAACCATTCCCATATGACATCTAACTTGATAATTTCCAGCTTCTGATGAAACAATCCAACTAATACTTGCATTCCTTGCTACTTACAAGCACAGATAACCCGGTCTGATGAAACTTTACTGAAGACCGAACAACTTCTTCTTGCCGAGATGAAACGAAGGGAAATCCTTGAGGATGACATGAAAACCTTGAAGAAAGATGTTTCCAAATACAAGAAGAAGTGCAATGCCGCTCAGACCGAACTGAAGAAACTATCGGACCAGGTCTCCGATACTTATCAGATCTTGCTCAGTAAGTTTTCTGCTGTCGATTGGCTTCATGTCTTTGCTTTATTATAACAGACTCGGGATTACTGATACGCTCTTTCTTTTGTTATGACTGCAGGTGCCAACCTTGCGGCCCCAGAGGAAAATGCCATTGTCAAGGCTAGAACCCTCAAGACTGTGCTCCGGACTTTCTTTGCCGGAACAAAATTTATATTGGATGCTGTGAAGTGGCCTACGGAAGTATATCCGGGTGAAGAGAATCTCGTTCAAGCCTGCTCCACCGTGCCTGGCTGGATTGAAATCTGGAAACGCTCATCATGCCGGATTGGAATGACCCGGGCTTTTACTCTGGCCAAGGCTTTCTTTCCAAAGCTTGACCCGGCAAAGGTAACATCCGGGTTTCCCGAATTCAAGGCTGACGGTTCCAAATTTACACCCAAGGATTTCAAAGCCATACAAGCCGCAGTGCGCCCTTCAGCTACCACTTTGGCCGATAGCTTGGATCTAAATACGATTATGAGTGCATACGACGCTGATGGCAAAGTTATTACGGAGGAAGCGCCCCCGCCTTTTGATATCTTGGAGAAGTGGGTTTCTAGCTCGGCCAGGAAGAGGGAGGCGACTGCGAGGAGAGAGGCCGAGTTAGGATCGGGCCCGTCTGCCTCTACACCAGCCGTCCCTCCACCAGTCCGCCCTGATGCAATGAGTCCGGGTAAGGGTGCCGGGAAGGCTAAGCAGCAAACCCAGGACTCAGACCCGGAAGGCCGTACTTAGGAGGCCGAATAGGGCCGTACTATCATAATACCTTGTAATGCTTTGTATTCACACTGTTATGCTTTTGATGGTGCGCCTGTGCACCCCTGATACTGACGTCGTACCTTGTAACGTACTTTTAGTCCGTGATATACTTTGCGGCTTTCCTGGCCTTTTGATAACCGTATTGCTTGCCTATTCTTTGAACTTTTTCTCGATACCCGATTCTCTATTTTGGCTCCCTTCGTAAGACTCGGTTTTCCGAGTACCAGGGGCTTTGATACGTGGACTTTTTCTTTAAGTCCCCAAGACTCGGATGGTGAGGTTTTTCGAACTGCGATAGCCAAGTAGTTTGTTTCTGTTTCGAAGTCCCCAGTCCCCAGGACCCAAAGTCCGAGTCATGGGGGTGTGGCCTTTCTCAGAGAACAAATTATTTTTTACCGAGTCGCAAGCCTAAAGCCATTCCGTGTGAATACTGAAGTTATGCTTGATAGTTGTTGAGTTTCCGGCTTTTAGCCTTGTACTCTGTATAAACTTGTGGTTTAGATGACCCTTTTGACTATCTTGTACTGTAAGCCGGCTTTCGCGTGGATACCATGTTGTTACATCCATACGAGAACAATGTCAGGCAAGTCCCATTGGGCTTCATGGCTGATTGTAATCGTAAGAGAACGAATCATGCCACTTTAGTGCGAGTCACGTCGAGCTTAAGTAAGAAAAGTCAAGAAAATTTGGCTCCTTTGTCCAGTTATAAGATTGCAGCCGTACTCGTTTGCGAATAATCGACCCTTATAACTTATAGGCATCAAGGCCGGGTCTTTTGGGTTGCTAGCTGGGCTACTTGAGCCGCCAGCCCCCGAGACCTGTATATACTCAACATTCTTAATGATACGGAAATACTGATGCCACGTGGATACTACTTACTTGTAATCAGGCTGTAACGAAATAGGACTTGATAACCATCTCTTTATTGCTGCGAGAAAGTTTGGATCAGCAGGCCGCCTGTCGGATATATACCGAATAGGGGTATAGAAGATGGTAGACAAAAGAGCTGGACTACCAGGGTGGCCTGCAAGGTAATGGGCTTAGGTCCATTGGGCGGCCCAGTAGTCCAACGCGTAGAAGCCGGATTCTAGAAGAACCCGGATCACGGCCCGCGTGATCTGGCTTGGAGGAGAAGACGGATTCCTTACTTTCCAAGTTACAAGTTAAACGTAGTCTTCTAGGTTTCTGGTTCTGTAAGCCCTAATCCGGCTATTATATAAAGCCGGACGGGAGATAGATTTCATAAGTTCAATAAGTTCCTTTAGTCCAAGGTTCTAGGTTCTAGCTTAAGCCTTGCGCAACTCGCCGGGAAGTTCATCCTCGACGAGTAGCTAGATCTATTCCCTTACATTGTAACCTTATTATACGGGCTTTAGTCCCTCATAGTGAGAAGTGCAGGAGTAGGTACGCCGTACTGTCGCGACGTACCGAACCTGGGTAAATCCCGTGTTCTGTGTTTACTACGCTATCCCGTTACCCCACGTCTCTACCGTAGTCTCATGGCACCCCAGTCTATGAAAACTACTACGATGTCTCGACAGTTGGCGCCCACCGTGGGGCAAACGACGTCAGGCGTGAAGTTCCGATCTGGGATTTTAGGCGGAATCGGAAGATCGATCACTGTCGGAAGCTTGGAATTCGACAACGACGTCGGGCGCTTCCTCGACAACGGATCCTACATCCCGGCGCAAAACCATCTGGTAAGTGCCTGCGTTTTACCGATTGGATCCGCAATTATCTTTATCGGATTAACCGCGGAAGCAATGGGGTTTTGCGGTGAAAGCAATTATCTCCCACCCGCCCTATACCCAGTCGAAGACGACTATGATGCCGGATTTTGCTCAGATCGCCGACAAAACAGTGATACCCACTTTATCGGCATGGTGCAATCCGAGATCGCCGAAAACACGGATGACGGAAATCCCGTGCAAGAGGCAGACAACAATACACCCGTCCCAGAGACGGAAGAACCAATACCCGTCACAGAGACGGAAGATCCGACATCCGTCAACCAGACGATGAACTCGGAAACAGAGTCCGTGCTTGCCGCCATTGAGGCGAGATTGGAGTCGGAAACCGGATCGGATAACTTCTCCGAAGACGAAGATGATGATGCCTTCGTAAGAAAAGTTAAGTCTTTTCAAGAGGGATTCCATGAAGTGCTAATGGCAAAACCAGCCGATGCAACGGGTGCCGATAGCCAGGAAAGCCCTAAAACCCCTCCGCCAGCAGAGGAGAGGGAAGACGGAGAAACTTCTCCGATATTTCCTAATGTCAAGGAGATGACAGAGGATGAACCTGTCAAAAAACCTCCCTCTTCCAAGAAAAAGCACCGTGCTTCTAAAAAACTCCAGTATAAACTCCGGAAGAAAAAGTCAGCTGATCTCGCTGATGAAAACCTGGAAGTTGGAGATATTAGTGGCACAAAGCCTACGGAAAAGAAATCTAAGGAAATCACTGCTCCGCCAATGACAGAACTGGAAGAGCAAGAACTATTACAAACTCCAGTGGGACCCAATGAACCCCCTGAGATGCTGGAAGCCAGGAGACAAGCTTTCCAACGGCAACAGCAACAACTGCTTAGATCTCGGCAACACCTCCAACAAACCCATAATGACATCAAAATTATGAAGGAAGAAATTGAGGAGTACGAGAGAAAGCACAGATCTGTCTTAAAACCTACAAGGTTACCCGGAATTACAAAACCGGAAGAACTGCCGCCAAAAGAAAGGTTCTATAACCCATCTTGGCAAAAGCAGTTAAACGGCAAAGATGCCAAGGGCGAACCAATATACAAAACCGCAGCTGAAAACGCGGAAGCAGCGTTCGCCATCCTGAATAACGATCTGTACTCCAACGGGGAAAAACTCCAAGGGGTGTATGCTTTCCTAGGAAAAGCATTACAGCAGCAACAGCGAGGACAAGAGAGATCAGGGAGGCTGCATGATAATTCCGCCCTCTGCAAAACTGTTACTTGCGCTGCTGGAGCACCTGGACCGGAAGAACCCGGAGATTCGGATAAAAAAGAGGATCCGAGAAAAGACAAGAAAAACCCCGACAACCGGGACGCAGCGTCTAGAACCGGACCTCATCTCCCGAAAGATGGATATAAACCACACGATCGGGAAGACAAACACCGGAATGACGGCAAAACAATGCCACCTCCGAGAAACCCAGCTGAAAAAGCCGGAAGATATGATACACCTCACAGACGTGAAAGATCTCGGACACCGCCCAAAGATAAGGAAAGGTACAGGAGCAGGACTCCACCTAATCCCAGAGGGCGTGACAACGGAAGAGATAGAGATAACCTCGGAAAAACGCGTCCGCGCAACAATGGAAAAGAAAGGAGTAGATCCCCTTCTGTCCATTCAGCCGGGAGATATTCTGCGCATATTGACAGAGCAGAAAAAGATGATCTATACTTTGGTCCTAAGTGTTTCACTGACAGGATCCGAAGGATAACCCTGCATTCTGGCTTTGCCAAAGTTGGTCCAACCTACCAAAAATATACCGGCAGTACAAACCCGGATACCTGGCTTTCAGATTATTACACAGCCGTCCAGATCAACAACGGGACAGACCTGGAAGCTGTCAAGTTTCTTCCCCTAATGTTGCTAGACGGAGCCAGAGATTGGATTAATGGTTTACCATCAAGAACCGTCGACAGTTGGGATGATATGGCGAGAGTATTCACCCAGCATTTTAGGGGAACATACAAACGCCCAAATAGCATCAACCAGCTGAACCGTTGCACCCAATTTGAAGACGAACCATACGTGGATTTCATCTCCAGATGGACTGCAATGAAGAATAGTTGCTCTGGAGTAACTGACGTACAAGCAATGCATGCTTTCGTCAATGGCCTAAAACCCGGACTTGTACCGTTCATGGTTGGCTCTAAAAAGCACAAAGATCTCGGGTCTATGCTTACAACCGCTAATGAGCATGCCGCAGCCGAAGACGATATCAGAGCAAGAGGAGGCAATATTGAGTCACTGATACTGGCCAAGAAAACACCTCGTTCTGATAAAAAAGGAACTCCGGAGTCAACAACAAAGCCCAAGGAGGTTAATTTAGCCTTTGGAGGAGAAAAAGGGAACAAGTGGAAAGGCCGCAGTCCGGATCCCATCAATTACACTCCTGAAGAATGGGAGAGAATTAAGTCGGAACCCTGCGTCCACCACTCTCAGTTTGGGAAACCAACCCACACGAACGCGCAATGCCGGCTAAACAAGCATATGAAAGGCAATGCAGGATCCGGAAATAAAGGGAAGGGTTCCAAGAGGAAACCCACCAAACAAAAGCCAGAAGCTGAAAAAGAAGACAGTGAATCGGACACTGATGACAAAATCCAGGAACAACAGCGAAAGGGCGAACCTAAATTTCCGAGAGTTGACGGAGAAGCAATGCTAACTTTCCTAGCAACCCCGTCAGCAAAGGTGGCCAAAAGGACACTCCGAGAAATAAATGCGGTTGTTCCTGCAACCCCAAAATTCTTGAAATATTCCAACACACCGATAATCTGGGATCAGTCTGATCATCCCGGAAATATCCCTGAACCCGGCACACAAGCTCTTGTTGTAAGCCCTATTGTTCAAAACACTAGGCTAAGAAGAGTGCTGATGGACGGAGGATCCAGCATCAATATAATGTACCTGGATACACTGAAGCACTTGAAGATATCCGAGTCCCAGCTCAACTACAGCAATATACGCTTCCATGGCATCGTCCCTGGCAGGCAAGCACGATCCCTAGGAGAAATCTCCCTAGATGTCACCTTCGGAGATAAAGATCACTTCCGGCAGGAAAAAGTATCCTTCGAAGTTGTGCCGTTCGAGAGCGTGTATCACGCAATACTCGGACGTCCGGCTTTCGCCAAGTTTATGGCAAGATCTTGCTACATCTACAACAAGCTGAAGATGCCAGGACCCAAAGGAGGAGTAATCACCATTGCCGGTGATTTCAAGCTGGCAAACGAGTTGGAGAAGCAAAACGCCCTTTGCGCTCAAAGAGTTATAGCTCAGGAAGAACTGAAGGAGTTAGCCAAGGAGGTATCGCCGAAAGAAATGCCGGCAGGAAAAGAAACTCGGAAGCCAACAGACAGCTTCAAGGCATCCGAGAATACAAGACAGGTAATCCTAGATCCCAAAGATCCGACAAAATTCGTCGTTGTAGGGACTGGGATGACCGACAAATAGGAAGGCGAGCTCATCAAGTTCCTCCGTGAGAACTGGGACATCTTTGCTTGGTGTCCAGCTGACATGCCAGGCGTACCCAGGGAACTTGCTGAGCACCAACTCAAGGTTATTCCCGGATCAAAACCCGTCAAACAAGGTCTCCGTCGATTTGACGGAAGAAGACGGAAGGCTATTGGCAAAGAAATTATCCGGCTTTTAGCAGCGGATTTCATCAAGGAGGTAATCCATACTGACTGGTCCGCAAATCCGGTATTAGTACCGAAGAAAGACACAACTGCCCTCAGAATGTGTATAGATTACACAGGATTGAACAAGTTATGTCCGAAAGATAGGTTTGCGCTGCCGCGAATCGATCAAATAATAGATGCCACTGCAGGCTCTGAGCTTTTATGCTTTTTGGATGCATACTCCGGGTACCACCAAATACGCATGAAAAAGGAAGATCAAATCAAGACTTCTTTTATAACCCCGTACGGGACGTATTACTACGTAACCATGCCTTTTGGCCTGAAGAACGCAGGTGCAACATACCAGCGTTGCATGCAACGTTGTTTGCATAGTCAGATTGGAAAAAACGTCCATGTTTACGTGGACGATATTGCTGTCGTAACCAAGGAAAAAGATACACTCCTTGAGGACTTGCGAGAAACCTTCGAAAACTTGCGCACTTACAAGATGAAGTTGAATCCATCTAAGTGCGTATTCGGGGTCCCCTCAGGAAAACTTCTAGGTTTCATCGTTTCTCACAGAGGAATAGAAGTGAACCCGGAAAAGATCAAGGCAATCTTGAATATCTCAAAGCCTACATGTGTAAAAGATGTCCAAAGATTGACGGGTTCCGCTGCAGCCGTCAGCAGATTCATTAGTCGGCTGGGGGATAAAGCCTTGCCACTATACAAACTGTTAAAGAAATCCGACAAGTTTGAATGGACAGAAGAGGCCGACGCAGCGTTAACCCAGTTAAAAGAAACCTTGATGAACGCCCCCATCTTGGCATCTCCCAAAGATGAAGAACCCATGTTGTTATACCTTACGGCTACTAGTCGGGTTATCAGTGCGGTAATCGTTGTGGAACGGGCAAAAGAAGAGCAAAGCATACCAGATCAACATCCGGTATACTACATAAGCGAAGTTTTTTCCGAATCCAAACAAAGATACCCGCACTATCAGAAACTGGCATATGGCGTATTTTTCGCATCCAGAAAGCTGCGCCATTACTTCCAAGGACATTCCATAACAGTGGTATGTAAAGCACCACTAGGAGATATTATAAACAATGCGGAGGCAACCGGCCGAGTAGCTAAATGGGGCATCGAGCTGGCAGCCTTCGACATTAAGTATCAGCCAAGAACGGCAATAAAATCCCAGGTTTTGGCAGATTTCGTCGCCGACTGGACAGAAGCAATGGAAAATACACCGATGCCAGAGTCCGAGTACTGGATCATGCACTTTGACGGATCTAAGATGAAAGAAGGAGCTGGAGCCGGCGTAGTTCTAAAATCTCCCAAGGGAGACACAATGGAGTACGTATTGCAAATACACTTCAACGCCAGTAATAATGTAGCAGAATACGAAGCCTTGCTTCATGGCTTGCATATTGCAAAAGAAATAGGGGTAAAACGCATCTTGTGTTACGGAGACTCGGATTTGGTACAGCATCAGCTCAACCAAACCTGGGACGCGAAAAGCCCCATAATGGCCGAATATCGGAGAACGGTGGATGAGTTTGCCATCTGTTTCTTCGGGTTCGAAGTCCTTCACATAAAAAGGGAGGAAAACTGGAACGCGGATGCGTTAGCCCGCATGGGATCAGAGAGAGTAACAACTTTACCACCAGGGGTATTCGTCCAGCATTTGCACGAACCATCCATCAAAGGTGGAAACGTCGATTACCCTTTAGCATCTGAACCAATTGAAGTCATGTTCGTTAAACCGGATTGGACAATCCCGTACCTAAACTTCTTAGTCAATCAGAAGTACCCGGAAGGAGCAGATGAAGTCCTGCAAAGGCAAATACAACGTCGATGCAAAGGATATGTAGTAATCAACGACCACTTATACAAACGCAGTACTTCTGGAGTTTTTCTGCGGTGTATTTCACCAGAGGAAGGAAGAGAAATATTGCAAGAAATCCATGCCGGCGATTGCGGACATCATGCTCAATCAAAAAGCATAGTCAAAAAAGCATTCCGCGCAGGGTTTTTCTGGCTAACAGCCAAGACAGACGCCGAACGCATAGTGAATACATGCGAAGGATGTCAATATTATGCTAAGCAGACCAATTTGCCGGCCCAAGCATTAAAAACTATCCCTATCACTTGGCCGTTTGCGGTCTGGGGGCTAGACATGATGGGACCGTTCAAAACTGCAAGAGGTGGACTTACACATCTACTTGTAGCAGTAGATAAGTACACAAAATGGGTGGAGGCTAAACCCATCAAAAAGCTGGATGGCGTGACTGCCAGAAATTTCATTATTGATTTAGTAATGAGGTATGGCGTCCCACACAGCATAATAACTGATAACGGGACAAATTTCTCCATTGGGGAGTTGGCAAAATACTGCCAACAAACGGGAATTCGCTTGGATCTTGCATCTATGGCGCACCCGCAATCTAATGGACAGGTTGAAAGAATGAACAGCTCAATCCTGCAAGGAATACGCCCAAGACTCGAAACTCCTCTTCATAGAGCAGCCGGAGCATGGGTAGAAGAACTACCTTCCGTGTTATGGAGTATTCGAACGACGCCAAACAGGTCAACCGAGCAAACCCCGTTCTTCCTAGTTTATGGTGCGGAAGCCATGCTTCCAACGGACATGATCCATGATAGTCCAAGAGTGCAAAATTTTGATGACTCAGATGCCGAAGAAGCACGACAGGATGCTGTCGACCTCCTAGAAGAGGAAAGAGAACTTGTGCTTCAAAGATCCGCCATCTACCAGCAAGGTTTACGACGTTATCATAGTCGGAAAATCAGGCATCGCTCTTTTAAAGAAGGCGACTTGGTGCTGAGATTGGTGCAGCAAAGAAAGCACAAATTGGCCCCAGTATGGGAAGGACCATTTGTCATCAGTAAAGCCATGAAGAATGGATCATATTATCTTGTCGACATTCGAGATACGGAGGATGATCCCAAAAAGCCGAATCGCAAAAGAAAGAGAAAAATAGATGCTGAACTAGGAGAGACAAATAGGCCTTGGAGTATCCAGCAATTACGTCCCTTCTACACTTAGTTCAATTTCTATGTAAACATCTTTTGAGATCATGAAATAAAGTTATCGGAATTCATATTCATTATAAGTACAAAATATTTCCGCTTTTTCTATTTCCCAATGATCTTACAAATACTCAATGTTGACCCGAATTGTGCCTGCGTGCTCGGTGTTTAAAAGCTGAATGACTCGACCTGTTAAAGGTTAAAGGAAACTCGGATTGTGCCTGCGTGCCCAAGTTTCAGAACAGTTCCTTATTTTCTCTAAGTCTTATCTGATCGTGCGTATGCTGGGTTACTGGAACTAGTTAGTAAAAATGCCTTTAGCATGATTCATGTTTTCGAGTTTCAAAACTGCTTGGTTCGTCCCCAGTTACTCGGCATAACGATTCATAGTGCTATTTGAGCCATTTCAAACACTAAGAACAGTTAAAGCATGTATACCAGATTACTTAGAAGATAAAGGAGCAGTCAAACCCGGAAAAACTTTGCAAGAAGTTTGAAATCGCAAAAGGCGGAGTTCTTGTTTCGACAAATGACATAGAAGTATTACAATATGAGTTACATTGTAAAAAAGCTACTATACGCATCCATCATCCAGGTTAAAGTGCGCCCCCTTTAAATTTCTGAGTCTTCATCACTGCCATCATTCTCGGGGGCTGCGGGCACCTCTTCTTCCGGATAAGTAATGGAGATATTTACCATGGAAGCAATCTGCGTGGCATGGCCTTCAACTTCTTTAAAGATTGCATTCATTTGTGCTTCTGAACATTCTTGAGGAATACCGGATGCTACTCGCCGGGATTTTGCATCAGGGTAGTGTAAGCGCATGAGGCCAAGTGCCATTCGCGCACCACCCCGTGCGGCAGAGCGAAGGAAAGATTCCTTCGAATTTGCTACTTCCATAATGCCATCCGGAAGTCGGTAAACTTCTGAGAATTGTATACTGCTGGTAGGCAGGAATTTATTAAGTAAATGCATCCCTGCATTTCTGATTGAATTCCATATCTTCCCAAAGACCCGGATCTTTTCCGTCCGAGAAATCCCTGGAAAATTTCCTGCTTTTTGACAAAAGGCAAAGATTAGATAATATAAGAATATGACATCAAAGTATTGGTAAAAGAAGTCAACTTACCAAGAACCGCGTCAATTTCATCGCTTTCTTTCATACGAGGAAATAGCATACTTTCTAAATCATTGATAATGGATTTATCCTCTGCTGCCTGCAAAGAAGCCTTGGATTGCGCAATCCCAAGGGCTAGATTACTGGCTTCCAGTTCTTCTCGAACTTTTGAAAGTTCTCTTTGAAGGTTGGAGTTTTCTTCACGAAGTTGAGAAAAATAAGCAGCGTTCGCTGTAAGCTTCTTGGCTTTGGTTAAAGCAGCTGGAAAGCAGGGACAAAATAATCCGACATTACGGCAAGGTTTAGAAAAAACTTTCCAGCAAAACTCAACAAACACGAAGAAAAATACCGGTGGCTTTGGATAATTGCTTTTGAGTCGACGCCAGTTCGTTGCTCTTTGATTCAATAGCAGATTGAAGTGTTTTTACTTCTTTGCTTTTGAGGCTAAGTTTTTTCAAAACTTCCACGTTTATGGCATCTGCGGAATGCTGAAACATGGAAATGAAAGCCAGATGCTTAAGTTTGAACAAGCATACAAAGAATCATTAAGAGGAATTTAGATTTTCAACTTAATGCTTGGGGGCTAGAGGTATTACCTGGCTCATTTCTCGCAAATCAGTTAAGGTCTCCTTGAATTCTTGGGCATATTCCATGAAAAGAATTCCTACGTGGTGAAGGCCATCGTGTATGACCTGCCGGGGCGAGAATGCGATATTGTTGCGGATAACTAATCCATTTTGCGGCCAAGGGCGAACCAGAGGCGCAGGAGCAAAAAACTTCTTGGCTTCCGGACGAATATATCCGAGTTCGTCGAAAAGTTCTTCTTTCACTCGGATATCATCTGGAGCAGGAATGGATTCGTTTCTGACGGGTGATTGAAGATTTCCGCCCATTGGCATATTCGTTTCCCCTTTTTTCCTGCAGCTGCAGAAGGGAATTCTTCTTTGATGGTAGTTTGCCTCTTGCGCTTTTGGGTGTTGTAAAACTCGGCGTACAATTGGCTGATTTCAGCATCAGAAGCAAGATCATCTTCTCCAAGTTCGTCAAACTAGGAAAGAATCAGCAGTATGTTAAAAATAAAGAGAGAAGATAATCTGAGGAAACTCAGAAACAAGGGAAGAGAAGTACCTTAGGAACCAGATTTTCCGCATGATATATGGCTAGACTCTCTTCAACCTGGCTATTAGCGGCAACTATCTGATGAAGGCGTTCGACAAAATCCTTCTTGCTAAAGGATCTATCAGTGCCTCTCATGCTATCTTCCGGTCCCGTGTACTCACAAAGAAGTCGGGAACGAAGGGATAAAGGTTGTACGCGACGTCCAAACCAGCATAACACGATATCCTTCCAAACCAAAGGTGGTTGAGAAGAAGAAAGTTTGGCAATGCGACGCTTTATTTTCATCAGGCTTTCAGGCAAATCCTCTGTTATTTCAAGTGTCCAATTTTCATGAGGAATGGCAGCAGAATTAACGAAGGGAGGAAGTCCGGTTTCTTTGTTGGGGAACGGAATGTCTTGATGATAAAAGAAAGAACCTAGCCAAGATTGGTCAGGTTTCGGCATTCTTATCCTGGGGTACCATTCTTCCCTAAAGTTTCTAAGGATAAAAGATATGGTACCGCAGATGGGTGAGACACCGTTTGTGATATTGTGTTTTACCTCGAAACAATAATGCCAGAAGTCTAAATTGGGAGTTATTCCAAGATACCCTTCGAAAAGAGCTTGGAAACTAGCTAATTGGAGGATGGAATTTGGAGAGATATTATGGGGTTGGACACCATAGAAATTGAGGACGTCTAGGAAAAAGGCGGAAGGAGGGAAACCCATACCTCTCGTGATATGAGAAGTGAGGAGGACGCGTTCACCTTCCTTTGGCTTGGGCTCTGGCTCATTCTTCGAGATCCGCCATTTGCCTTTAACTATTAATCTGTCCCTTGACATCCGACGAAGGAGGACGAGTGAAGTATCACTCTGATTCCAAATTCCGACAAATTCTGCTTCTTCGTCAGATCCGGCGGAGAAGCGCTCAGTGCCACGAGAGTGAGTCTTGACCTCCGCCGTTTCCCGTGTGAACGGCGGGGATGTTGTCGTGCTTGGACCCGATACGTCCGCGGCGGCGAAAGCGTTTCCCCCGCCCGCCGCGGATGCCGTGGTTCTTTCCGGCCCGCCGCCGGCATGCTTGGGCGACCCCAGCTGTGGATCCAGGTCGCCCAAAGGCTCGTTGATGGAGGCACGGGCCGGTGAGGACGACGGAGAGGCCATCGTTTTCGGCGGTGACGGAGCGCTCCGGCGTGCAAAGGGCTCGTCGGGGTAAGGATTCGTTCTAAGCTCTCGTGCTCGCGTTTGCGTCAATGGCGTGGGAAGAAGGTTGATGAGGAGGAAGGAGACGGCTATTTATAGCCTGAAAACCCTCTAGATACGCGCCAACGGCTCTTTTGACCGTTGGATGTTTGACGCGTGTCGCTCGCCGGAAAATCCGGGAAACGGAACGACAGAGGAATGATGGCTATCTCCTCGTTTCTCGTGAGAATCTGTCAGAGATACGTTGCAGGGTTTCCCGCGTGAAACCAAGCGGCGCTTGCGTCAGCATGATTGAAGCGCTGATGTCACGTGTTCCTTTTCCGCGAAGGATCGCGAGAAGAAAAGCCGGATTTTCATAGTTCCGAGTTTTATGTTACCATCTCCTTTGAAAGGAAAGAAGAAAGAATCAAGACTGCTGAATCAAGTTTCCCGGACAAAATGTATTTGACGAAAGGCGGAGTTTCAGAGTTTTGATCCTTCCTGGGGGCTACTGTCGGATATATACCGAATAGGGGTATAGAAGATGGTAGACAAAAGAGCTGGACTACCAGGGTGGCCTGCAAGGTAATGGGCTTAGGTCCATTGGGCGGCCCAGTAGTCCAACGCGTAGAAGCCGGATTCTAGAAGAACCCGGATCACGGCCCGCGTGATCTGGCTTGGAGGAGAAGACGGATTCCTTACTTTCCAAGTTACAAGTTAAACGTAGTCTTCTAGGTTTCTGGTTCTGTAAGCCCTAATCCGGCTATTATATAAAGCCGGACGGGAGATAGATTTGATAAGTTCAATAAGTTCCTTTAGTCCAAGGTTCTAGGTTCTAGCTTAAGCCTTGCGCAACTCGCCGGGAAGTTCATCCTCGACGAGTAGCTAGATCTATTCCCTTACATTGTAACCTTATTATACGGGCTTTAGTCCCTCATAGTGAGAAGTGCAGGAGTAGGTACGCCGTACTGTCGCGACGTACCGAACCTGGGTAAATCCCGTGTTCTGTGTTTACTACGCTATCCCGTTACCCCACGTCTCTACCGTAGTCTCATGGCACCCCAGTCTATGAAAACTACTACGATGTCTCGACACCGCCTCATTAAAAACCTTCCAGTCCCCTTAGGTACCCTGGGTAGGAAAAGAGCGCGTCTGAAACCTGCTGCCCGTTACATTGTTTAGTTCTTCGTGGACACCGGTCCCGAACTGGCGTGACCGGTGCACATTCTCCACACGTTAGAATTTTTCATGACGAGTACCGGGTTTGTTAGCCAACCCGGGTAAGGTGTTTCCATGACATGGCCGGTTGTGAGTGATCGCGCAGCTTCTTCTTCTGTGGCGGATTGTTTGGAGGGGTCATCCTTGACAAAAGCCACCATTTTAGCATCTTGTGTTACCTTGGATTTTGCTCGTTCGCCTTCAGTACTCGGCCTTTTTGATGCGGCTCTACCCTCCGGGTCTGCTTGAGACCGGTACTGCTTGAGTTCCTCTTTTCTACAGGTCTGCTCGGCCATTGCTGCATCTCCTTCGTCGCATTCAGCTGCTATGTCTCGATTTCCATGTATGGTAATGGTCTTCTTGGGACCCGGGATTTTTAGCTGTAGATATACGTAACACGGCCTAGCCATGAATTTGGCGTAAGCCGGCCTTCCAAATAACGCGTGATAAGGGCTGCGCAATTTGACTACCTCAAAGGTAAGCCACTCAATTCGATAATTATCCTTTGACTCTCCAAAGGCTACCTCCAATGCGATTTTTCCCTCGGGGCATGCTGAATGACCCGGCACTATCCCATGAAAACTGTTGAGCTTTTTTGCAGCTGAGATTCCTTGAGACCCATGCGTAGGAAGGTTTCCCAATACAGTATATTGATGCTGCTTCCACCATCCATTAAGACCTTTTTCAGTTCGTACCCATTGACCTGCGGTGCGACTACTAGTGCCAAGACTCCTGGGTGCTCCACTCTTTCTGGGTGATCCCTTCTGCTCCATGTTACCTCCTGTTCTGACCATCTCAAGTACCTCGGGACAGCTAACGAAACTGAGTTGACCGCTTGCTTCAGTATCTTTTTGTCCTTGTTAGAGCCTCCTGTGGTATGCACATGATATTGACCCAATTGTTTGGGGTTAGCCTGGAAACCTCCTGCCCCCCTTGGTTATTACTTGATTTCCAGCCGCCGGATTACCGGCTGGGGGTGGGCCGTTACCCGGGTTTGCCCCTGGACCCGGTCCTCCTCCCCGTCCTGCACCTCGCATAGCTCTGTGCACTTCCTCATTTTTCCATCTTTGTAAATCGGCGCACTGTTCTAGGGAGTGGTTAGCTGGCCTGCCATTCCTGCTGTGCTTCGGGCATGCCATCCTGAATATGTCCCAATTGTTACCCGGCCTTGGTGGACCTTGATAGTTTCCTCCATTGTGGTTACCTCCGTTGAAATTTCCTTCTGCTCTGGGCCTCGAAGACCCGGCTTCTGTGTTGGCGACAAACTCGGAGCCTCCTTCGAACGGGCGCTTGTTCTGGCTATTTCCGTTATTACCTGATGCTGATCCATTGCCGGTTCTTCCGTTATTGCTTGTGTTTGCTTTTACCTTCTTGTCATCAGCTTCTTCTTCTGTAGTATCTGTTGCAGCGTGTTTGTTGCACGCATCCATCAATTCTCCCATTGTAACTTCCGACGCATTTCGACTGGACTTCATGCGAGTTAACTTTTGCACTAAAGGTATATACTTGCATGTTTTTGCCATGGCCTGTAGTGCATCCTTGGGCTGGATATCCGTGGATGAGTGAAGTATCTCCATAACCCGGCGCACCCAACTACGCGCCGATTCTCCCTTCTTCTGGACGCATCGCTCTAGATCATCAATAGTGAATAATTTCCTGCAGGTCCCGTGAAAGTGCTTGACAAACGCGGTCTTCAGTTCCTCCCAAGACTTGATCGATCCTTCCGGCAAATTGGTGAACCACAATTTTGCTGCTCCTTCCGACATCATCAGGTACATGAACTTGGCTTGGAGGTTCTCGGACGCGTTGCGAATTGACATTGCCATCTCGTAACTGCTTAGCCATGTTTCGGGATCCATAGTTGGCTCATAATTCACTACTTTCCCTGGCTCTTTGAATTTTTCCGGGTAAGGTTCAGCTCTGATACTGTCCGAGAGACACTTAGGCCCCGCAAGAACGGTTGAGGCCGGCCTTGCTCTAGAAACGTGTGATACCGCGGGAGGCGCGGCTGGGCGCGATGCTGCGGGAAGTCCATGCGCTGCAGACCCGGCCGCGGCCCTCCGAGCCCTAGAACTGTCCACGACGGCCTGTGCTGCTGATGCTGCCTGAGCGCGGGGAGGAGGCGGCATTTGCTGCTGCTCTTCCCTCCGTCGCGCTGAACTTGTTTGGATATTCCCTTGCTGTTGACTGACGTATGGCGTCCCGTGCATACCGCTTCTGTGATCCGGATAATTGGCTTGCTGTGCCACCGCAGTGTGCAACAGATCGATGGCTTGCCGAGTCTTCTCTGCATGGGGCGACTCTCCCACAGGGATTTGATTCAACGCGAGTGTCGCTGCATATACATTGTCCATGGGGTTATTGTAGTGGCCGGCTGGTGTGCGGAACCGTGATGGTGGCGGTGGTGGTAGATCGTTGCCGGTTGTGACTCTAGTTTGTGGTGGGGGTAACCCGGTCCGCTCATTCGCCGGATGTGTCGCTGCTGTCACCTGCTGGGGTGCGGTTCCCTGGTTCACCACTGGTATCGGCTGGTCCTGAGGTGTAACAAATAAATTAGCCGGATTAATAACCCCGCCCATTGCTGGTAACCCGGTGTGGTGCCTTTGATGTATTCTAGACGTTTCCTCTCGGAGCCGGGTTTCCAACGCATCTAGCTCACGCTGCCGCGTGGCCATCCCTTGCTTTTCTGCCTCTACCTGCCTTCTTTGCTGTTCCAGCGCACGACGAGCCACATCCAGATCCCTGACGCGTTCCGCTGCGTTTTCCGGAGTGATAACCGTTGCGAGAACCGTGGGGTCTAGAATCAGATTATTATCGAATAAGGCCGGGTGGCGCGGGTTCGAAGGACCCGCCCCTGGTGTCCGGTTTTCTAAGAATCCGAACGTATTTGCATGCAACTCCTCATCCGCTGCTCTGCTGGTTACTGACGCCGACTCTCCATCAACCCGGGCCAAGACCGGGTCTCCGTTAGCCGCGCCCTGTCGCTGGGCCACTGCCTGAGCCGCCCCGACTGATGACGCGGTTGCGTTTCCTTGGTTGGCCGCGGGGGCCGCATAGACTGCAACTCGGCGTACGATATCCGGTGTAAATTCATGCTGTTCTTCCTCATCGTTCTCCTCATACCGGTTTTCCAGTAGATCCAGGATAGACCCGGTATCATCTTCTCTTTCGGCCCGGTCGCGTGGGGTCCATGCCGGCTCCTCCGGCTGTTCCCACTCCGCGATGGGTTCTTCTGCCGGATGTGTCGTTCCAATCGATTCTTCATCATCTGATCGGATAGACGTGGCTTTTCCTGGCATAGAATCAGATCCAACGTTGTCAGGGATCGAATTGGAAGTACATACCATACCAATGAAGACGCTGATCCGGCCGATTGTCACGACGGATCCGGATTCGAGGTGATCCGACTCCGGCCCCCAGCCGGAATCGTCCACCATCTTTTCTCCTTCGTGGTCGATGTAGACTTCGCCGATGACAAGATTCTCCATGCCCTTCCGAGCTTCTCCCGTGATGTAAACACCTTTGGACGCAGGCCCCACGGTGGGCGCCAACTGTCGTGGGATAATCACGGCAGATGTTACCGGGGGTAACTGATCTTGGGGCAAGACGACACAGGTGTTTGGGAGAGGGTTTAGCTCAGAGGAAAACATGGTGCAACTCGATCTGGCAGCCGGCAATCAAAGTCGCCGAGTCTCCGATCTTGATATAACAACTCAACTATGGGATTACACTGGATGCTCGATATCAAGCGATATTGCTAGGGTTCTTGGACCTCTGTCCAAAACTAGACCTGGGGGTCGGTTTATAAAGCACCCGTACCCCCTGGCTTACTCTCCAAGGCACACCCTGAATCCTACCCGGACACCGCATACAAACTCTAACTTTCCTTTACCGTAACCCACAATCCGGGTTACGAGGCCTACAAACTTGGGCCTTCCAGAAGTTTCTTTATCCTTAGCCGGATCTTGCGCAGCGTCCTTTGGCCCGGGTTACTCCTTGGAGTTTGGCCTACCGGGTTATCATCCCCCCGTCAGGTTCTTTGGATCACAGGATTACAAAACAGAGGAAATGCGAAAACATATGAATTTGACACGATTGTAGGTGCAAAACATAAGATTACAAAACAGAGGAAAACTGTGCAAACAGTCATTTGGATGGAACCACAAGAAAGTTACCTCGATCCTACGCGAATGAGTGTAAAAAAGAGGTTAGAGTGGATGTTGAAATTCCTATGTAAATGGGGTGTAGGAATACAATCCATAGGAATTTTGTAGGTGTCATTCCTTTGATCCAAAGGCATTCCTTAGAAAAGAATCCTATGGATTGAAATTCTTCAAAATTCCTTTAAAAATACTTCAATCCAAAGAGGCCCCTAGTTGTAACACTACCCGTAACTGATGAATGCTAGTTGTAAGATATATTTCTCTTCGTTCGTGAGCAAAAACAAGTGTCTTGTGTCATTTAGTTGACCAGTTTTAGGGAAGGAACAAGAACCACACACGGGTCCCGCTAATTATCGCTTGAAGCGATTCCTATAGTGGTCTTTCCTATGGAAGTATCTTCGCCTAAGGGCATCTCCAATGTGGAAATAAGGAGAGGCCTTAAGCCAAAAAGTGGTCTTAAGACCCACTCTTATACATTGTGGGACTAGACCTTAAGTTTAAATTCTTAAGACCCACCCATACCACTATGATCTTGCCATAAGGAATTTAGTAAAACAAAGTAATAGATTCTCTCACCTACTTTACACTGTTTGTATTTGTCAATTGGTCAAAGGTTCTCCTATGTGGGCTCCACCTTAAGGTCTAGTTGGATCATAAACATTGTGAGATTTTTAGTCTGCTATAACATATGTTGTGGGTCCCAGCTTATGGCCTGAATTGAAAATAAACATTGGAGACGCCCTAACGGATCCTGTAGGAAGCGATTTGTTAAGAAAGGCAGCGGCAGGCCGCACCCTATAATATAAATGTGCCAAGCCCAGTGCGGGACAAAGTGAGAATGTGGCCACACACTCAGGCACGTACTAGTTTAACTCCTTAAGAGCATCTCCAGCCACCCCCAGGAGCCCCCCAGAGCGACTTTTTTAGCGCCGTTAGGCCGGTTTTTGCCCCGCGCCCCCAGCGCATCGAATAGCGCCCGACGAACCCAGGCCGAACCTAGCGCGCTGGGGGGCTGCTGAGGGATCCGGCGGAAGAGAAATCGCGTTTGTGGGCCAGCATAGTCAGGCGAAGGGCGACTTTTCCACGCACTTTTTTCCCTCCCTCGCCGCATACCGCCTATCCTCGTTCTCTCCCTTGCCGATGTCGGTGTCGCCCCTCAACCCCAAACCGCCGCACTGCCGCTAGAAGCCATCCGCTGTCGCAACTGTCTGCCGTAGACCCGCCGTAGACACACCAACCTCCCAACCTCCTCTGGACGAGCTCACCGCTTCCAGGCGAGGCCACAGGCAGCCCACTCTCCACCACGCCCGTGAGGTGTTCGGCGTTTTGCCTCTTCGGAAATGGACTCCGACAATGAGGAGATGTTCGCTGCTCTGATGGACGAGAAAGCCGACGCAGCTGTCGACAACGCCGAGCACCTCATGTGCCTCGCCGCTCTGGCCGCTCTATTTGCGCAGAATGCGAAACCCCGGCGTGGTGGATCATAGTTCGGTCGCCGGAAGGGCAAAGAGAGGCAGTGAGTGGAGGGATACTTCATGATGCTCCATTGCACGACGAGGCTATGTTTCGGCGCCGATTCCGAATGATCCGGAAGCTCTTCCTCGACATTGTGCATGCCATTCGGGAGTTCGACAGCTATTTCATTTGCAAGAAGGATTGCACCGGGACGGTTGGATTCACCTCACTCCAGAAGTGCACTGTGGCTATGAGAATGCTTGCATACGACGCTCCCGGCGATACCCAAGATGACTACATGCGCATGGCTGGGTCCACCGCCTTTGAGTGTTTGAAGAGATTCTGCAAAGCAGTGGTGGCAGTGTTTGGCCCAAAGTACTTGAGATCACCCAATGCTGAAGACACTACTTGGATCCTAGCACAGAATGAAGCAAGCAGATTTCCGGGGATGCTTGGAAGCATCGACTGTATGCATTGGGTCTGGAAGAACTGCCCGTTTTCTTGGCAGTGGATGTACAAGGGCACGAAAGAATCTTGTAGTGTGATACTTGAGGCAGTGGCTACATAGAACCTCTGGATTTGGCACGCCTTCTTTGGTATGCCCAGAACTCAGAATGACATCAACGTCCTGCAGTGCTCCCCGGTCTTTTGCCATCTTGTTGAAGGGCATGCCCCTCGGTGAACTATGAGATCAATGGCCACCAGTACAAGAAGGGATACTACCTAGCGGATGGTATCTATCGAAAATGGTCAATATTTGTGAAGACTATCTCCAACCCAGTATCAGGAGGCAAGCAGTCTTGGTTTGCTCAGCGCCAATAGGCTTGCAGGAAGGATGCCGAGCGAGCATTTGGTGTGCTTCAATCTCGGTTTTCTCTTGTCCGGTGCCCTGCTCTGACTTGGTCCAAGGAGCATATGTGGGAGGTGATGAACCGCTGTGTGATCTTGAACAACATGATCATCGAGAACGAGCGTGACGACCCAGTGTTTGACACCGAACCATATTTCAGACAGGGTCCTCTTGCATCTATTGATCATCAGGTGCCGACAGAATGGAATGCATATCTAGCTAGGCGACAGCAGATCCGAGACCCCCAGATGCACCAAGAGCTGCAGCGTGATCTGGTGGAGCATCTCTGGAGACTCAAAGGCGACGCCTAGTTTCATGTGTTTTCATTTGTGCTTAAAACTTGTTAAATTATGTTGTATTTTATTTTCGGCGATTTGTGTGCCAAACTTTATGATAAATATATGTTATGTGCCGAAATCAAGCCAAATTTTGTCAAATTTCATCGAACTTGGGGCGAAAACCGACGAAACTACGCCAAATTCGAACGAAAACGAACCTTTTGGGGCAGTACGCCTGGGTACGCGGCTGGCAAGCGACGCCTCCAGGGCGAAAAATTGTGTCGGGCGCCCCAGAGGCGCTATTTAGCGCCGAAAATTGGCCCTGGGGGCAAATGGCTGGAGATGCTCTAAAAAAGTATGTTACAGAATTCCCTAAAAAAAGTACCTTACATAATGTTTTTATCATCTGATTTTTTTATTTTATTCCATGAAAAGTTCTAAAAATATAGAATATTCATATTATTCTTAAAGGTGTTACTAAAAAAATGTTCATCTAGTGTTTGAAAACATGAAAGCTGTTCATATATAAGTATGTAACCAAAAAAGAATTAACCCCAAATGAATAAAAGGTTTCACCTATTTTTGAAAAAAAAAATCTCATTTTGTTCACTGGTTAAAGAAATCACCTCTTTTAACAACTTTATTTTAACAACACGTGAATGTTTCTTTGAACCCATGAACATTTTTTTTAACTCGAGCACATTTATTTTGAGTTACATGGACATTTTTTTTTAACACCGTGAACAAATTTTTCAGACTTGTTGAATATTTTCTGCGGAGGTTTATGAACATTCTTTTATAGGTGAACGCTCTTTTCAGAGAATGTTCATGAGTAATAAATATTCACGGTAAAATATGTTCACGATAAAAATGTGTTCACGTGTAAAAATTTCACCGGTAAAAAATGTTCACGATTAAATATGTTCACATGTAAATAATGTTCACTGGTAAAAAATATTCACCAGTAAAATGTGTTCACGGATAATACATGTTCATGGTCATATGTTCAATGGTAAAATGTGTTAACTGGTAAAAAAATATTTGTGGCTAAATGTGTTCACATGTAAAAAATATTCATAGGAAAAATATATTCATCGGTGAAAAATATTCACCGGTAAAATGTGTTCCCAATTTGGAAATATCGAGTGCCTAAAAAATATTCCTAGATTTGAAATGTGCATGGAGGGTTTGAAAAAGTGAACATTCTAGAAAAATGTTCATGTTTACAAAAATATTCAAAAAAATGTTCATATTTTTTCTTTCATATTTTGAAGAAAGTGTTTACGGGCTTAAAAATTGTTCGCATCTAAAAATATATTCTTGGGTTTTCATGGGTTCAAAAAATGTACAATTGCTCAAAAAAAAAGTTTGCCAGTACAAAAAAAATATACATGTATTAGTCAGTAAAAAGTAAAAATGAAATAAATAAAAAATAATGAAAATAAAAATTCTGAAATAGAAACTGCCAAAAAGAATTCAAAATCAAAGAAATACAGAAAATAACCGAAAAAATAAATAGGAAAATCATATTAAAAATAAGGTGAGAAAACTAGGTTCGCAAAAATAAACAGATAAAAAATCACGGGCACTAAATGGCGCTTGATGCGAGTACTAGTAGTGTCTCACCCGCAGAGGGCGCTCCATTGGGCCGGCCCATTAGTGGCTGTTTTTAAGAGAAAAAGCGTGAAAATAGGAGGAGAAGCCAGGGTTCGAGCTCAGGATCTTGGAGTCGGGGACAAAGAGCAAAGCCACTGGGCTGACGAATAGTTCGTGTATAGCATTCATGCTTAACTGGGTTGAGAATATTTCTTTTTTCGGTTCAAACTGAAAAGGTTAAAAATTTAAAATGTTCAAATTTACATTTTTTTAATTCGAAATTTGTTCGGATTAAAAATGGTTTAAATTTTAAATTTGTTCAAATGAGAAAACGTTTAGATTAAAAATTATTCAAATTTGAAATTTGTTCATATATAACATTTGTTCATGTTTGGAATTGCTTATTTTTTAAAACTGTTCAAACTTAAAATTTGTTCAAAATTAAAAATAGTTCATATTCGAAAAAAAACGTAATGCAAGGTGCATGGGTCGGTCCATCCATAGGGTGATTCAGTAGATGCCAATTGGGCCGGCCCATCTGGTGGGAAGCGCGTGCGCTGCGGGCGAGACGAGGCTACCGGATCGCTAAAAGCTGATGTATAGGGGATCCCAAAAAACCCATAAAGAAACAACAAAGAAGATGGAAAAGGAGACTAATAGGCCGTCCCATCAGGATGACTCATGCGGGCGAGTTGGTGCAACACCTCGCGTACGATAATGTATGATACAGCGGTATGAAGCGTGGAAAAATAAAATGGGCTGATGTGAGACTGATCTGCGCTAAAGTCCCAGAATGCTACTAACAGGCTAGTTCACCATCCATCGGAATTAGAGATAATCCTCCAAAATCTATGCCGGCTGACCTCACGTGACTTTGAGACAATTATTTTGAGAAGAAGAGAGTAGCTTATTTCTCAGTCAGCTGAGAAATGGACAGACCCTTAGAATTTAACATAGGATCCCGGCATTTGCCGGCCCGACCATACTGCGAGCAGCACACGGTGGTGCTACTAGAATGGTCAACACAGACGAGGTCTGTCGTCGGAGCCGATGGGGGCAGTGGATATGGTGGTACGAAGTCCATTGTGGTTGTTTAAGGATACGTCATGGAAAGACGCATCGATTTCAAAGAAGGTGAAGGCAAGAAGCCCACTTACAACGCGGTCGGCACAGACGCCGAGAACGCACTCCACCGAAAGAACAAAACAGGGGGTGGACTACTCCCGAACCCTCCACCTCTCTCTCCTTGCTAAACTAGCCCTAAAAAGCCTAGCTGCGCACCAAACCTCGGCTTCGCTCTTGATGCTTTGGATCACTACCTCCACCGAGGGTGTGACACCCTTGAAGACTATATCGTTTCTGTGCCTCCACAAGGTCCAACAAACGAGCGCAACTGTTGTTCCCTGTGGGCTTCGATGCCATCCGAAGCGCTGCTTTTGTTGCGGCGCGCCCTGCAGGTCCAAATCGCCGCTACCACCGCCCCTCATCTCCCCAGTAATCCCAGCAGAAGCCACTGTCGCCACTCCTCCTCTCCCCCGTACACAAGAACCCTAGGCCAGGTCGGCGCCGCCGCAAGCGCCTTCCCTCGAGAACCCAACTCCGACCGGCGCCTTCCCACGAGCACCCCGCATCTTCGAACGTCGCCTTCTTGCAAGCTCTACATCCGCTCCCCTTCCCTCCCCTGTTCCTTCCCACAGAAGCACAATCGCATCCCTGCCATCTCGCAAGAGGAACATGGCTCGGAGAAGTGGTGCTGGTCGGATTTCGTCGTCGTTTGCTTTTTCGAGCAAAGGCAAGAGCGGCGTTGGTGGAGGCAGCGTCGGCGGAAAGAAATGCTGAGATATTGTGTGTTGTAAATAGCAACAATAGGCAAATTGGAAACATTGTAGCTGTAGGTGTAACATGCGCTCAATTTGTGCATCTGATGTGTGTATTGCTGCTAGTAGTTGTTCTGAAATTTATGTAATCTTGCTGTTAGAGGTTGTGCTTAAGCAAAGCTTGTACCGATCCATGAAGGTAGGAGATGAGCTGGTGGCTGTCTTGTTTTAGTTGTGGGTCCAGGGGCAATTCGATCGGTCCGAGACAAAATACGTACATAGTTTTCGACTAATAAGGACATGAAATGAATAGAATGTCATCTAGAGACGTACGTAGGAGACAATCGGGCTGGCAAATTTCCAAAGTTGCAAATTAGAGTAGTGTTTCTCGATTTGCCATGAATTGGAGTGGGATTTATCAAATTAACCCAAAAATGAACTATACCCAAACCGGTAAAACCGTGAAACCGGTTTTGCCCAGGCCTAGCTGCCACAGTGCCCATGACCAGTAGCGCAAGAATGGTGGCTGGCTGATCTGCTCTACTGCTGCAATCTTCATGCTTCGACCAGTCATGTTTTCTTGAAGACTGACCGAGTGGTAAAGAGGTATACTACCGGATTCAGATATTATGCCAAGGCACTGGGCAAAACTAGAAAACACGCAGGCATACGTATATGCCGAGTGCAAGACTCGGCCTTAAGGACATCTCCTACGGGACTGCTTACTTCGCCCGGACCGTCCCGATTTGAGCAGCCCGGCGAAAAATCAGCCCCCTACGGCGCTGCCTAAACGGACCGTGGTCCGTTTTTTGTACGAGACCGCTCATATCCGGCCCAAATTTGATCCAGATTTGAGCACCGTCCGGACACGCCGGGACAACGCTCGTGTCCCGATTTCTCCTCTCCTGGACGCGTCGAGCCCGCTCCCAGCGTACCCCCTCGCGTTTCCCCATCCCCGTCTCACCTCCTCGCCGCCGCCAGCCCGATTTGTCCACCCTCGGCCGCTGTTCGCCCATCCCGCCGGCTCAAAATACAGCCCACCCGCCCCCCCGCCGTTGGCCGCCCCTAGTCCTGCACACGCTTGGCCGCCATCGCCGCTGGACGGACTGCGCCGCCGAGTACACCCGAGGGGCCGCACGCAAGGTGCTTGTCCATTTGCCTGGACCGAGTACAGCACCGTTCCGGTCGGCAAAATGGCCGACAGTGGGGACGAGTTCTTCTTCAACAACGTCCTCATGTACTCGTCCTCCTCCTCCTCCGACTCCGAGGACGAGAGCGACATCCTCGTCGCCACCCTTGTGGTCAATGACCATATTGCGAGGATACGGCCAGTTTTCAGAGGGTCTATCTTCGGGCATGCGGCTGTCTTGGACAAGGATAGGGAAGCTGGCCATATCCAGCTGTACAATGACTACTTCCATATCACCAATCCGGTCTACAGTGCCAAGTTAATCCAGTGCCGTTTCCGGATGAGAAGAGACATGTTCAACCGCATTCCAGTTGGTGTCATGGACTATGATGATTTCTTCAGGTGCAAACCGGATGCATGTGGTAACCTTGGCTTCTCCTCTTATCAAAAATGCACTGCAACAATTAGGATGCTTGCGTATGGAGTTGCTGGAGAGTTGGTTGATGAGTACATGCGCATGAGTGAATCTGTATGTCTGGATTCAATGTACAAATTTTGTGAAGCTGTTGTTCAGGCCTTTGGCCCGGAGTACTTGAGAGAACCAACTGTTGAGGACACTCAACGACTGTTGTCGATCAACGGGACCAGAGGTTTCCCTGGGATGCTTGGAAGCATAGACTGTATGCACTGAGAGTGGAAGAACTGCCCATTTGGTTGGCAGGGGCAGTTCAAGGGACATGTAGGGAGTGCACTGTCATTCTTGAAACTGTTGCATCACATGATCTCTGGATTTGGCACTTTTTTTTCTGGCATGGCAGGTTCTCACAATGATATCAACGTGCTGCAGCGCTCTCCGGTGTTTGGTCGACTCGCAGCTGGCAACGCCCCCGAGGTGAGCTATCAGATCAATGGCCACGAATACACCAAGCGATACTACCTAGCCGATGGTATCTATCCCCAATGGGCTACTTTTGTGAAGACTATCTCCAATCCTCAGGGAGAGATGGGAAAAAGGTTCGCGAAAGAGCAGGAGAGTGCTCGGAAAGATCTGGAGCGTTCCTTCGGTGCGCTTCAATCTCGATGGGCTATTGTTCGGCACCCTGCTAGGACATGGAAACCGTAGATTTTGTGGACTGTGATGACAGTTTGTGTGATCATGGACAACATGATCATAGAAGATGAGCGCGACGACAGTCTTTAGGATGAAAACTGGGAGTTCCAGGGTCAGAATGTTGAGCCTCAGCATGGAGTGTCAACATTTCAGGAGTTCCTCCAGTTTCACATTGAGCTGCGTGATCGCGACGTGCACACCCAACTTCAGGATAACCTTGTTCAGCATGTCTTAAACTTCGTCGGAGGCTAGTAGAACTATGCATTTTGATTTTATTTATTTATGTTAATTCATCCGGTTGAGTTGCAAAACTATAAACTTGCCATATTTGTTGAATTATGCACTTTATTGCCAACTTCAGTTGTTTAAAGATACTAGTAAAGGTGCACGTGCAATGCACGTATCTTAAGAGGTCATAATTCAGATTAAGAGTTCCGAATTCAGACAATTAAAGTTTAAAATTTCAATTCACATATATGCATTTCTAATTTTACAAGTGCAATAATTTGCATGCATTCCTTAAACTCTCGTTGGTTCAAGTCTTTACGGTAAATTTCACACATTTTTTACAATTTATCAATTAAATCCATTGCCAAGATTCATCTATCGTACCGAGCAACTAAAATAGCTAGTCATATCCAAACACTTGTATGACCAAATCATCATCCAAGGCATCCTACAAACTAATGGTCCCGAAATTCCACATTTCATTATAACGCAATATATTTGTTTCCCCATTTATATTTAGTCAGATGATTACATGTATCCAATCGATATATTCACATTTAAAAGTGACAGGACAGTCGACACATGGTATGGACATTGTCTTATACATTCTAAACTGTAGGAAAGTGGTATCTAATAACCCACAATGCAATATTTCTACTTCAATGGAATCTAGGAAGCTCACACACACAAAAAAATATTCTAGGAAGCAACCAGCAACGGTGAGAGAGAAAATAGTGGCACCAACAAATAAATGCGATAAGAATGTGAAGATAAGAAAAGACCATACTATATTTTCACAATGCAAAGAGGAAAATATTAAACCCATATGATAATACATCTACAACAAGAAAAGCATAAAAATAAATACAGTATACAACTTGTATAGAACCGAGGACTTGATACATATATACCGCACGTTCAAAGTCTCCGATAGGCATTTGGTATACAGTCTGGTACATACAACAGAAAAGGGTAGATATTCAACTCAATAAACATAGCAAAAACAAACCAATCAGAACTATTCTTGTCACTAATGGAAGGGTGGAAATCCAGACCTTGAGGGTAGATATTGTTGTAAATTCTAGTAGCACATTACTTCTTGTAATTTCTAGTCTTCATTTTACGGAGCATTATACATTTTCCCTTGCACAACTACTAAGTAAATAATCCGTCATGTTCCGACCAACACCGAACATCATCACTCGTGGAGGCCCAAGTGATGCGGACAGAACCACCAGAGGCCATCACACGCAGGAGGAGGCATGCCACAACAAGCCTCCGACCCAGACACAGACGCTCCGGCTGTCACCGCCTCGCACCACCCGCAGCCGTAGGAGAGGGAAGGGCACCGCCTCCCAGCGCCATGGACGCGACCATCGAAAGCCCCGCCGCCGCCGTGCCGCACGGGGTTAGCCCGGCAATACCTTCAGCGTCAGCAACGGAGGGGGAGGGAGGGGAGGAGGATTGGGCGCCAGCGTGCGGGATCTCCCCGGTGTGGCGTAACATGACATTCGGTGGTGGCGTAACATGACATTTGATATAGAGGCTAGGGGTAGGACCTTCATTTCTAAAAAGAAAATAAATACTCCGTAGATGTAGCAACATCAAGAGGAAAACATCTACGGAGTACTTCTGCAGATGAAGCAACATCAAGAGGAAAACAAATGGAACCGCTAGCCTACTTACTGACAAATGCCACACCTAAAGGCTGCCATGGCCTCGCAGGACTGAAAATTTGAGTGTGACAACGACCAGCTCATAGAGGAGCTTGAACTCACTTGCGTCGTCGCCGCATATGCACGTGGCCAGAGACCGCCATCCTTCAGCATTCATCTAAGTCTCACTCTCTACCATCTTCTCCAACACGAAGCAGACCTCGTTCCCATGCCATTGTTGCCTAGCCCTCTCGCCATTTGGCTGAAGGTGTGCGCCAGAGGGCGGTGCTCGCTCGCCAGCATGGCGTTGAGGACCCGCAGCACGAGCCCTGCATCACCGATCGGCCAGGACGCGGTATGCGGCCGTGCTCGGCACGGCGCCGTTCTTTAGTTACATGTCCACCACTGACTTGTGCGCCTCGGCCACCAAACGCGATACGTGGCCGCGTGGCCGCCCTCGGCACGGTGTCGTCCTTCGGATGCATCTTCACCTGCGCCTTGTGCCTCGGTAACCTTGTCGGACGCCACCGACGTCGTCCCAGAGAAACTTGATCGGGACGTCGTCCCTGTGCATGTTGGAGAACAACTCCTAACGGCGTCGATGTCGCTTCGCCCCGCGTAGACGCTCATCAGCACGCCGAAGTTGGCCACCTCGATCAGGCACCCATGGTACTCCATATGAACATCGACTACATTAAGCATGCAGGCGGACGGCGCGTCCGCCGCCGTCCACCTAATCGGCGAACAACTAATCACTCGACAACGTCGCCCACGTCCGCTAATTTCTGGCACGTCCGCTTATTGAGGTGCGGAACGTTTTGGTGCTGCGCTGATCCTAGGATCGCTAGACTGAATCTTGGACTTGCAGATGGTGTGCGACGTGAGCGTGTGAGCCTAGCGGACGAACGGAATTAACGGGCTGGACCTGGACGGACGAAACGTTGCTGCTACATGCTCTTACGTGATTGATCAGGACCATGCCGCATGAGCAGCGCGTACGTGCACTTACGTGATTGATCAGGACCATGTTTTTTTTTCTTTTATAACATGCTCTGTTATGATCGATCGATCAGGTTTTTGGCTCAACATCATGAACCGTTTTTTGCTCAACATTGGGAGGATCCGGACCGTTGATTGAAGCCTGTTGAACGCATTAGATTTAATGTATCCCAACATGTTTGCTCTTTTATAAGTAGTATAGATAACAATTTTGAGAAAAGGAAAAAAAGAAACAGTCCCGTAGGGTCCACAGCCCAGAAACGGGCGGACAGTGGCCCGAACCGCTGCTCAAATGAACATGCAACATGGGAGTTTCACTCGGCAAACCGCTGAATATGCTACGGACCCACCTGTTTGCCGAGTGCGGCAACAGTACAGTACACTGCTTCGTTCGCCTGCCGGCTGCCGCAAGAACTCTCTTGATCGTGGCGTCGACCAGTTCATGCGTCCAAACTCTCCCTGTAGCTAGCTCCTCAATCAGTACGCTGGCTAGTGCACCGACAGGCAGAAAAAGGTGAATCGTCCATGATACATCCAAATACTCCAGCAGAATCCTTGCTCGGTACAGTTTCAGGTTCTATGTCCGGAAGAGAGAAAAATGAAGTACGGCCTTCACGGCTTGGATTTATCTGTGCTCTCCCGGCTGTTTCTCCCACGAGGTCGTGATGACCTTTCTAGGGACGGTCCACTAGTCCCTCCCAGGCGACCAAATTATGACCTAATCACTCGCAAATCAGCAACTCTGCAAACGCCTCCCTCCCATCAATCAGGACAGCTTCCCCCGCCGAAACCCACTCCACACTTCCATTTAGATTCCCACAAACACACGCATCAAGAAGTTCTCTTCCTGTTTCTCGCGTGTCCATCCCCACAACCACCAACTTGCCATGGTTCCTCGAAGTTGGGAGAGGTCGTAAGGGGCATGGCATTGGAGGCTCCCGGGCAGTTGCTGGTCTCTTCAGTCGCTTCTGCGCCATGGCAGGAGCAGGAGGAGAAGGAGGAGGTTGGAATAATATGTTTGGTGAGGGAATGACGGGTTTTGACGGCGGAGACTGGAACCCTGCCGCGTCCTCGTCACATGGGTGGCTCCAGGCGCCGGATGTCGCCGCCGCGCCGCTGGGGAACCAGTCCGGCACTCCCGGGGCGGGCGATGTTGGTCAGGCCGATCCCGTGCGGGTGACGCCGGCAGCGGAGGGGCGGAGGAAGCGGCGGCGGACGAGACCCGCCAAGAACTCGGAGGAGGTGGAGAGCCAGCGGATGACCCACATTGCCGTCGAGCGCAACCGCCGCAAGCAGATGAACGAGTACCTCGCCGCGCTCCGCTCTCTCATGCCGCCCTCTTATGCCCACAGGGTAACAACAACCACCAGTAGCTTCTTGGATCTCCATTGCTTTACTTAGATGAGTTGTTTCTGTGTATAGGGTGATCAGGCGTCCATCGTTGGAGGTGCCATCAACTTCGTCAAGGAGTTGGAGCAGCGGCTGCAGTCCCTGGAGGCGCACAATCGATCCAGGCAATGCACGGCGAAAGACGACGGCGAAGCACCGACGTTCGCCAACTTCTTCACCTTCCCGCAGTACTCAATGAGGGCTACCTCAGCACCAACGTTTCCCTTGAGCGATGAGGCGTCCGGATCAAAGCCATCCGTGGTGGCCGACGTGGAGGTGACCATGGTGGAGAGCCACGCCAACCTGCGTATGCTATCCCGGCGGCGGCCGAGGCAGCTGCTACGGCTGGTGGTGGCTCTGCATAGCCACCGGCTCACGGTGCTGCACCTCAACATGACCAGCGCCAGCCACATGGTGCTCTACTCGCTTAATCTCAAGGTGGTACACCTACCTACATATTCTTCACCAACGTACAACTAAACAATTCATTCCAGCTATATCGGGTTATAGAAAATATCTGATATGCTCTTAGTCCAAGGTTCTACAGTGTCGGTCTATATCGGGTTAGCAATATCATACTACTCTCTCAGCCTGAAACCAGCTTGTGCCTAGATCTCCGTACTTTTTGTATTTTGCGTTGTCTTGAACAACAACCCCCTCCACCGTTTGCTAATAATAGAACCGACGTTTATCTTATTGACGGGATCGTACGATGTTGATGTGCATCGCCATTTTGTCGTCAATGCAGGTGGAAGAGGATTGCCAGCTTACCTCTGCAGATGAGATCGCAACCGCGGCCCATCAGGTCGCCGAGAAGATCCAAGAAGAGCAGGCGTCTGTAGCTTAGGGTAGAATCTTAATTATTTTCTGCATATGTGCAACCCTTAAGTTATTCTAGAAGGTTTTCTTAATTATTTGATACAGAGAGAGTATTATGCTAGGATGACTTAATTTGCTCTGCTTCAGTTTTTTTATGCGTATAAATAGAAGATGAAGTCTTGCTGTTGAGACCATTAAAAAAAGTTATTTAACAGGGTGCCCTCAGTTGGCACCACGATCTCAGTTTTACCCCTAGCGCCGAATCGACCTCGGTTTTGCCCCTAGTCTGTCCGCAAAGACTCGCTTCGCTGCTCCCACCGTAACTTTCTGTCCCCGTTAGGATGCTGACATGTGGGACCCATCATAGAACCGTTGGCGCGGCATGTGGGCCCCAGCTATTGAGCGTTGGCGCGGCTTGTGTGTCCCAACTGTTGACGGCTGGCGCTGCATGTGGGCTCCAGCTGTTGACCGTTGCTTGCGGCCCAATATCAAATGAGGCCCAATGTCAACATGCAGACTACATATTATCCATTTATATTTATTTATCACTACATGCAGACTACACATTATCCATTTATTAAACCATCAAATTATTTGTATTAATAATATAAAATATATACCGTGATCAACTGAAATTTGTATATTATCTTAGAAAACATAATGCATCACATCTCTTATATATAAATTTTGTTTACAATGTGCATATTTTAAAGCCATAATTAGAAATATTAAAAAAAAGCGATAATTAGAAAGGATAAAACTTCTAAACAGTGGGTACATATTTGGACAAATATAAGATCATAATTTTATATATAATTAAACATACTTAGAAAGGATAACTGGCCCCACTTTACATATAATCAGTGGGGCCCGAGGGACATTACATCTAATTAAAAAAAACCCTAACTGCTCCCGCTCTGCATGCGGAAGCCCTTGCCGCCCTCCTGCGCCCTTCTTCCTCCACTCCGTCGCCTTGTCCTCCATCTCCTTGTTGACGCGGGCGCGGCGGTTCTTCGCCCGCATCCTCTCCTCCTCTCTCTCACGGACCCGCTTGATGCTGGCCCGGATTGCCTTCGCGTCCTCCTTCGCCTGCTTCTTCTCCTCGGCCTTCAACTCTTTCTTCTCCAGCCGCTCCAGTTCCTTGAGGCGGCGGATCGTCTTTGGGGAGAGGTCCTTGGGGGCGGTGGGGGTGAGCTCGGGGTTGTGGACGAAGGGCGGCGACGACGATCTCTCCCGTTTGGGAGATTCGACGTCCTCCGACATATAATGGGCCTCGTACCAAGGCCGATCTTTGGGGCGGTTGTCCTCGTCGGAGACCGACTCGGGGCTAGATGGTAGAGAGTAGGAAGACATTGTTCGGGCTTGAAGCTAGGGAGAGAAGGGCAAAGGGCTGGAGAGGGATGAGAAGATGGAGGACGAGTGAAACGGTCTATTTAGAGACACGATTAGACGTGAATTAATTGGGGTAGATGAACTAAACAGTGTGAAAACGTTGGATGCAGTGTAGAAGAGTCGATGCATGGTCAAAGCGGTGTAGAACATGCGTAGGCGTAGGCGTAGGGCAGCTAGTGATACAGAGTATGAGCGCGTGTGCATTAGGAAGTCAAGTGATCCGACGTTGCATGCGTGTATTAAAGAGGTGAAGAGAAGAAAGTCCAAAGTCTCACGCCAAATCCTGCCTCGTTGCATATGCATTGATGCGTATCTTCTGAAAACGAGGCGTGGAGGGCTGCGTCGTTGCAAATGCGACGCGACTCGTGTTTCTGAAACGAGGCGTGCATGGCTGCTGCAAATGCGACGTGACTCGTGTTTCTGAAACGAGGGGTGCATGGTTGCTGCAAGTGCGACGCGACGTTTACTATTTTCTTCTTCTGCCATGTTGTTTACTCTGAAAAAACGAGGCGTGCATGCACCGGGCTGGTGAACGGGGCCCCACTAGACAGTGTCCGTTGTTGCATGCAGTTACATTGAGACAAAACACCCAGTCCATGCACCGCTTCATTTTCAATCGTTTGATCGTAAGGAACGTGCAGATCGAGTCCATGCATGCAAACTACGACGGCAACGGCCTGCAAACGCTGAGACGAGTGCTTCTCTGTGCGGGAACGAGATCCTATGACTTTAGGTCACTGACAAATGGAGCCCATCACAAACCGGACCCACGTGTCATGGGAGAAAGTTAGAGAACAAAAGGTGGGCAAAGTAAGAGGATATGGTTCCCTCTGTTTTAAGGGCATGTACAATAGTGTAGACGGGTGTTGTCTGCACTACTCGGCCATGTCATTTCTAGACATTTTTAGAGATAGTTGGTACAGTGTGGTGACCCCCTAACTTGTGTTGGGATCCGCTCCGTAGCCCCCCTCCCAGTGAAACCCTAGCCCCGCTGGAGAAATACCTGACTTTAACGGAAACACGCGGTAACTTCGTCGAAAGGGGGTAGCAATGTGGAACTATCTGCTTGGTTGTGCTAGGATAGCCCATAGGAACACAAAACAAAAAGGTAGAACCCACCTCTTCGGAAGATTCACGATGTTTGGTCCGATACAGGAGTTTGACCCTATAAGCGCTCACGAGAGATAAGTGGATGCCGGTGAAGCGGGTCACACCCCGGAGAGAAATATTTGACATCCAAAGCACACAACACACCTATACTAACATGGTATGGCACCCCCTAGATTGTGTTGGGATCCAGACGCTCCGTAGCCCCCCTCCCGGTGAAACCCGGGCCCCGGTGGAGAAATACCTGACTTTAACGGAAACACGCGGTAACTGCGTCAAAAGGGGGTAGCAATGTGGAACTATATTCTTGGTTGTGCTAGGATAGCCCATAGGAACACAAAAAAAAAAGGTAGAACCCACCTCTTCGGAAGATTCACGATGTTTGGTCCGATACAGGAGTTTGACCCTATAAGCGCTCACGAGAGAGAAGTGGATGCCGGTGAAGCGGGTCACACCACAGAGAGCAATCTTTGACATCCAAAGCACAAAACACACATATACTAACATGGTATGGCACCCCCTAGCTTGTGTTGGGATCCAGACGCTCCGTGGCCCCCCTCCCGGTGAAACCCTAGACCCGCTGGAGACATACCGGACATATACGGACACACGCGGTAACGGCGTCGAAAGGGGGTAGCAATGTGGAACTATTAGCTTGGTTGTGCTAGGATAGCCCATAGGAACACAAAACAAAAAGGTAGAACCCACCTCTTCGGAAGATTCACGATGTTTGGTCCGATACTGGAGTTTCACCCTATAATCGCATGTAAACTCACGAGAGAGAAGTGGATGCCGGTGAAGCGGGTCACACCCCGGAGAGCAATCTTTGACATCCAAAGCACACAACACACCTATACTAACATGGCATGGCACCCCTAGCTTGTGTTGGGATCCATACGCTCCGTGCCCCCCCTCCCGGTGAATCACTAGACCCGTTGGAAAATTCCGGACTTATATGGAAACACGCGGTAACGGCGTCGAAAGAGGGTAGCAATGTGGAACTATTTTCTTGGTTGTGCTAGGATAGCCCATAGGAACACAAAACAAAAAGGTAGAACCCACCTCTTCGGAAGATTCATGATGTTTCGTCCGATACAGGAGTTTCACCCTATAAGCGCATGTAAACTCGCGAGAGAGAAGTGGATGCCGGTGAAGCGGGTCACACCCCGGAGAGCAATCTTTGACATCCAAAGAACAAAACACACCTATACTAACATGGTATGGCACCCCCTAGCTTGTGTTGGGATCCAGACGCTCCGTAGCCCCCCTCCCGGTGAAACCCCCTACCCGCTGGAGAAATACCGGACTTATAAGGAAACACGCGGTAACGGCGTCGAAAGGGGGTAGCAATGTGGAACTATTTGCTTGGTTGTGTTAGGATAGCCCATAGGAACACAAAACAAAAAGGTAGAACCCACCTCTTTGGAAGATTCACAATGTTTCCAGCTCATATTCTTTGAAATCTCTATCTCTACTACTGTATCCGAGGAATCACATTTTAGTGAAGGCTTTCGTTCTAATGTTTATAAATCCTATTTATATTTTTTCTAGACTTGTATTCGACCTATATAATGTAATTCCGAAGCCTGAAAATTTATTGGATGAATATTCATATTATTTATTTTCTTTTGAATAATAATGGTTTTAATCGAAAATCGTAAATAAAACAAGTTTAAACCATCAAAATGAAAAAATAACTTTGGATCTTTCTTAGTCACACCAAAATGAAGCTTTGGTGAGATTTTGACCTGATTTCATCTCCAAAGGTTTGAAACTCATCTCATTTTCTTGAACTCTCTACTAGTCTGTTCAAGATATCACATATTAGACAAGGCTTTTTCATTCCATTCTTTATAAGACAGGTTTATATTTTTTTTCTCGTTACTATATGACATAACACTACTATGTGCGTCGGCTTTATATTTTTTCGATTTTTTTGAATTATTTATGCTCATTTCAAGCTTGGTCAACCCTCTGTTTGACCCAACCGAAAAGCTTCTAGAAGGACACCCAGAGATTCGATGGAGGCTATTCGGACCTCATTTGAAACACATTTCTCATGAGAATAGAGCGATGGTTTCAAATGAGCATAAATAATTAAAAAAATATCAAAATGACATGAATCCAACGCACAATGTTGTTATATGTGATATAGTTGCTTCTCAAATTTGTTTGAATAATTTTGACAAGGTCGAAATTTTCATGAGATTTCAAACGGGGGTGTCTACCCTAGCTTCAGACCTCATTTGAAGCACATTTCTCATGAGAATAGAGCAATGGTTTCAAATGAGCATAAATAAATCCAAAAAAATCAAAATGACATGAATCCAACGCACAGTTGTTATATGTGATATAGTTGCTCCTCAAATTTATTTGGATAATTTTGACAAGGTCGAAATTTTCATGAAAATTTCAAACGGGGGTGTCTACCCTAGCTTCAGACCTCATTTGAAGCACATTTCTCATGAGAATAGAGCGATGGTTTCAAATGAGCATAAATAATTCAAAAAAAATCAAAATGACGTGAATCCAACGCACAATGTTGTTATATGTGATATAGTTGCTCCTCAAATTTATTTGGATAATTTTGGCAAGGTCGAATTTATATGAAATTACAAACGGGGGTGTCTACCTTAGCTTCAGACCTCATTTGAAGCATATTTCTCATGAGAATAGAGCGATGGTTTCAAATGAGCATAAATAATTCAAAAAAAAATCAAAATGACATGGATCCAACGAACAATGTTGTTATATGTGATATAGTTGCTCCTCAAATTTATTTGGATCGGATAATTTTGACAAGTTCGAATTTTTCATGAAATTTCAAACGGGGGTGTCTACCCTAGCTTCAGACCTCATTTGAAGCACATTTCTCATGAGAATAGAGCAATGGTTTCAAATGAGCATAAATAATTCAAAAAAAAAATCAAAATGACATGGATCCAATGAACAATGTTGTTATATGTGATATAGTTGCTCCTCAAATTTATTTGGATCGGATAATTTTGACAAGTTCGAATTTTTCATGAAATTTAAAACGGGGGTGTCTACCCTAGCTTCAGACCTCATTTGAAGCACATTTCTCATGAGAATAGAGCGATGGTTTCAAATGAGCATAAATAATTCAAAAAAAAAAATCAAAATGACATGGATCCAACGAACAATGTTGTTATATGTGATATAGTTGCTCCTCAAATTTATTTGGATCGGATAATTTTGACAAGTTCGAATTTTTCATGAAATTTCAAACGGGGGTGTCTACCCTAGATTCAGACCTCATTTGAAGCACATTTCTCATGAGAAAAGAGCGATGGTTTCAAATGAGCATAAATGATTCAAAAAAATTCAAAATGACATGAATCCAACGAACAATGTTGTTATATGTGATATAGTTGTTCCTCAAATTTATTTGGATTGGATAATTTTGACAAATTCGAATTTTTCATGAAATTTCAAACGGGGGTGTCTACCCTAGCTTCAGACCTCATTTGAAGCACATTTCTCGTGAGAATAGAGCGATGGTTTCAAATGAGCATAAATGATTCAAAAAAATTCAAAATGACATGAATCCAACGAACAATGTTGTTATATGTGATATAGTTGCTTCTCAAATTTATTTGGATCAGATAATTTTGACAAGTTTTAATTTTTCATGATAATTTTGATAATAGCTTCAGACCTTATTTGAAGCACATTTGACTAAAATTTTGGAATGACTTGGTTCAACATCATACAACATTATTCAAACATCATCCAAACTACTCCCTCTTTTCGCTTTTAATCTAGTTCTGGCTCGTGATTTTGTTCAGAAATACTCAAAATTAATTAAAAAACGGCGAACTCATTGAAATAGGCGCAAATTCATAGATTCGACGATATTTTTACAGATAGACGGCATAATTTAACAAAAAACGTAGAAAAAACTTTAAACAAAGTACGGCAGGCCGAGGCTCGCCGCGATCACCCGGCCTGGTCGTCGCCCTCCTCTTAGACGTCGTCCTCTTCCTCGTCGTCCTCCTCGCAGTCGTCGTAGGCCAGCATGTTGGAGGGCCCCGCCTCGTGGTCGCTCTTGGCGAAGGGCGATGGGTCGCTTGGCGATGGGTTCGCCACCGTAGCGAGCCAGCGTTGCTGCGCTCTGCCTTGGATCCGCAGCCGGTGCAGCTGCGCCTTCTCGGAGGGATGGCGGCGGTTCCGCCTCTCGCTCTACAGGGCAACCTTGCGCCGGTCGCTCTCGTACAGCGCGACGAGCGCCTGCTGCTCATCCAACGCCGCGGTTGCGGTGAGCTGCCGGTAGACCTGGCGCTCCGCCTCCTCCCTCTGGTGGGTCTCCAGGGATGCACGAACAGCGTCAGCCTCGGCAGTTGCCGCCGCCTCCTCGAGCCAAGCGCGCACCTGGTGAAACGCCTCCTCGTTCCGCCATGTTTGGAATGAGTAGAACGCCACGTGCTGCTCGGGCCAGATTGGCTGCCTCCTCCTGTGCCTCCTCCAGCGATGCGCCTCCTGCGGCGGCTGCTGCTCGGGCGCCGCCTCCTCCTGCGCCGGCTGCTGCTCGGGCGCCGCCTCCTCCTGCGCCGGCCGTCACTGTGGCCCCGCATCGCGGCCGCAGGGCGGCAGTACAACGGCGAGCTGCGGTTTGCACGGAGCCGGCGAGGCATCGTCTCGGGGTGTCTAGGTGAAATGTGGCGATGAGAGTGAGTGCGGTGAGGGCGAGATGAACGACTAGAATGGGCAGAGCGGCGAGCAGCAAGGGGCCTTTTGTAACCCTGACGGGGCATTTGCTGCGCCGCGCGTGACGTTACTCCGGCAGCCTTTGATCGACGCGGGGGCCCGCGGTTTTCCCACACGTCGCTGAACCCAGCGGGAAGCTTGGGTGTGGACTATTCAAACTGCGCGGTCCCACCTGTAAGCTCCGGACGGTTTCAAAGAACTTGGCAGTCCCACCCGGACCCACTTCGCGAAACGGAGTCTGACTCCTCGGACCCACTTCGCGGAACGGATTCGACTCCAAACTTACCGTTCCGGCCTCTCCATAGTAGTTGCGCACGAACTGGGGGCAAAACTGAGCACCATTCGGCGCTATGGGTAAAACTGAGTAGTAGTGGACCGCTGTGGGCAATTCGATAAAAATCCCTTAAAAAAACTCGCGGCTCCGTGCATCTTAGTGTTTTGAGTACTATAGCGTCTTTTTCAGGAAAAAAAGATGAAGTCAAAGTTGGCAAGATTCCAACACCTCTTCGTTTTGACTTAAACCTGACATCATATAATCTTCGAACATGATTAAAGATAGCATGAACTAAACCTTAATTAAACCTAAACTAGCAAATTCTACTGAAGCGCCTACCCCGGTTCCTCCCCCCGCGGTAACGTCCCGATCTCGGAACTATACATTAGTGCTGGGTACCACCGGTTACGATACCCGACTGAAGGTTACTGGTGTTACCACTCCTAGACTGAATCACATCAGCAGGCGATGCTCGGAAATGGATCATCGGCCCACAACCCCTTCGTCATGACATAACATCGGGCCCAACCATGAATGCATAATCAGGAGATCAAGACTCGGAACAACTCGCACATGACATACTCTACGACATAAAACATATATATTTCAACTCTTAAGAGAGAAAGATAGCAAAATGAATTCAGAGGTCACGGACCCAACATTACAACAAGCGGTATAGTTATTCTAAACAATAAGAACCAAATATGGCCTAAGAGACCTACAGATAAACAAATCATCGCCAACTTGCTCCTAACCACCCCAGGCTGCCACCTGGAAAACCCAGACTACTCATCGACGTCCACGAAGAAACCACCTTCGACTTCTTGAGAAGTCCTCTGCTGAAACAAATAAAGATTCAACAAAGCAACGGTGAGTACAGAAGGTACTCGCAAGGTTACTAGAGCTACTAGATCGAATGAGGGTTTAGCAAAGCTTTTGTAATTGTTTTGCGGAAAGCTAATTTTCTTTTAAAAGACCCAACTGGGCAGCGTCTAATGAGAAAGTTTTGAAAATAGATAGAAATTGTAACACTTCTTCAACTTCTGATCATTGAATCCACCAATCCAGCATCACACCTGTCTACTCAGATTTAATGTTCAAGTTCTCTATGATTTTATCGTCCATAACTGTGGTCACACTTTTCGAAAAGATTTAACCCTGCAGGGGTGTACCAAATTTAACCACCAGTACTGTCCTGCTCCTTTCCTGATCAAAAGTCCTCGTCCTGGGAGGATGACAGAGTGGGCGCGGTTACAATCTTCAGCTTGCATGAATCTATCCAAGGGTCATCAGTGTACTCCGATCCCGGTTCAGTGCCTCCGACACCCGGTACCTCGGCCACCCTAACACGCACACCATCCTCCTCCTCCTCCTCCTCATCATCATCATCATCTTTTCCATCTTTTAGGCACACGCAAATGGAAAGCTCAAACTAGAGGACCCTTGGCTAGGCCCTCACAAGTTAGTCGGTCGTTAGAGATTTATCCATATATCCCACCGATGGAAGCACGCACAGTCTTGATTCAAGAGGTAAAGAACTCACTCCTAGGGGCATGAGTGAGGCAAAACACCATCATTCACCGATGGAAACTTATTCACGTATGTTAACATTTTAATTGAAGACCACCTGTCTCCAACACATCCGGGCATGCCATAATCTTTTCCAACCATGATCCATACACCGGACCAAAAAGCACCCAACTAAGCATGGCTAAGAAATTAAGTAGCATATAGCAGTAACTCGGACCACACAACAATACTATAGATAACAGGAAGAGAAACATGTAATGGTATCCGGAACAAAATGCAACTACTAGGATACTCTAATAAATTGACATTTGAATCGAATGCAAAATTATGGTGGATAAAATAGTTGAGTGAAAACAAAGGACCAGAGGATGCTCAAGAAGTGGACTTACCCTTGCCTTGGTGATAAGGGTGGTAGTACGACTCGTCAAGGTATTGTGGTGGAACCTCAAGTTCTTGATCTACCGATGCACAACAAGTAGAAAGAAACAAATAAATAACACGAATGCATACAAGTGCAATGCACACTCATGATGGCATGCCAAGTTAATGCAACTAAATAATTATTAAACAGGAGCAACAATTTAATGGGGCACCACAATTATTAGGCCATAATTGGAACAACACTCATATTTATCTTAGTGCCTTAATGTTGTTTTCTCTAAGTACAAGTACTAGGATATGATTAAAACATGCATGCAAATGATGTTTTATGTTAGGAAATTTAATTTTGAGCATTTTGATATTTTGTTTGTAATTTTCTGAGCAAAAATGAATATTTGGTGAATATTTGAAAATGACATTTTAATCCGCCATTTTAGTAAAATGCAACAACCAGCGATATTCCAAGTTCATTTATGTGTAAAAAAAGGTTCAAAATAGATAGTAGATGTTCCCCTGAACATTTTGAGGTATTAAACATAATTTTTCGGTAATTATTTTAGGAGATATGAATTATTCAAATTTAGATTCAATTCTTCCATTTGGGGTTTTTTAAATAAACAGATGTATTAAAATGTTGAAATCTATTCAAATAAAATATGGGTGTGTAGAGTTTGTTAGGACAAACATTTTAAGACCTTATTTGCTCAATTTGGAATAACAGAACAAAAGTTATGAATTTCCAAAGTTGGGATTTATTTCTGCATTTACAGTAATTACCTAATAATTGCAAAATTATTTATTCAAATTTGTGTATAAAAGATACCTACAGATAGAACTCTTCAATATGAAACCATAAAAATTTGAATCATCTAATATAGTTGAGTTTTCAATTTGTTATAGATTTTACAAGTAATTATTTGAATCTGTCTATTTGAAATTCCAAAACAATTTAGGGCCCAAACGTTTTATATCGGGGCAAGGCCACTGATGGCTTGGCCCCACGCTGACATGGCGCTGACCATGCGCGGTGGAAGCCACAGAGCCTCCAGGTACAATGACAAGTGGGACCAGGCTGCGGCGATTAAATCGCTGCAAAGGCTTGAGAATGTGCCTCCGTGGCGGATCGAACTTGGGTCTGCACTGAGAGAACCGGACATATTAGCAACTAGGTTGTGCGTGCACATGTTAGTAATAACAGATATGTAAGTTTAACATATCTAGTTGGCACGTTAACTGAACTTCCGAACATAATTCAAACTAACTGAACTTCCACGAGCACCGCAGCGCTGATGACGAACATAACCGGGAAGCGGGTGTGACTACAACACACAAACAAGCGGGGAAACACGGGAATCGGACGAAAAGCTCACCCTCGTCGCGTGGGTAGTCTCGGCGTGGCCGGAGGTGGTTAAGAACGGCGGCCATGATGCGGTGAAGGCTCGCTGGAATCGGAGTCGGGTCGATTCCTTCAGCGTAGAGGTAGAAGACGACGACGCGGAGCTTGTGGTGATCTTCGATCTGTTCCTCGCGCTCTAAAACGACAACGTCAAGCTCTGCCACCATGAGTAGGGTTTCGGCTCGGTTTGGAAAAGAGAGAGAGAGAGAGAGAGAGGGATTCCATAACATGGAGAAGGATCCCATAACTTAGGTTTTGAAATTTTAAAGGATTTTGAAAGTCATTTGAATTCAATTGGACTAAGCAGTTGAAAGCCTCTCCCTTTATAAAACATTTGGCATTTTTTTATAGTTGCAAAACTATCAATTTATTTTTTGGAACTTCCTTGACAGATATGGAAGATCAAGAAATAGTTTTGTTTTTGAATGGATTTGTCTGCTCTTAAGGTTTTCTAGTTTTGCTTTTTTTTTCAATTTAATATGGATGTCATGATGCATGATGACATGCAAAAGTAAAATTTGGCTCAAATTTTGGAGTGCCAAATTTGGGCTGTTACACCCTCCTACTCCAACACCGCAACACATGAGTAAAAGGTGTTGCTTGACCTCGGCAGCTGGTGTCACGCTTCAAACTCTCTATCTTTAGGCTTGATGTGGTCCGTGCGGCGGCGACTTCTCTGTCACCCAACACTCCAGCATCACCTAGAACACTACCAGTTCCTACTCGAACTCCGCATAGCAGCGGAATCCGTGTGGGCCTAACACTAGCTAACACCCGAGACACAACTGCTTTCTCCTCCAACCCTGCATGGCGGTGACGGCTTCCACGTCAGCAAAACATTGTATTATTGCTCGGCTCACAACCGGTCTCTCCTATAACTCCGCACAAAGCGGTCGACCAGTTCGAACGGGTATTAGAAGCGGGAGCTTGCAGATAACGAGGCCCCAAGGTCATTGCCAGTTGCTCGATCTTCGGTATTAGGCCTTGCGGATAACAAGTATTCAGTGATCCTGCATAATATCAATATGGGCATCGTTGCCCACTCTCGAATTTAAGCCTTGACGAGGGGCCGACTACGAGTAGGCCCACCTGACTGTTTTCTAAGGATCCGAAACAAAAGGTGAAGCTCAAGAAGTCTAGGAAGCCCATTACTAGCGCGGATAGGTCAACTGGACCAGGCTGGGTAGGGAGATTGATCTACATATCTCTTTCCCGGAGAAAAAACCATGCAGTCAAAGAGAGCCACGCATACTCGGGCGAGGTTGAACTGCCAAAAATCCCTCACAGAGGGCAGCAAAGCGGCATACTTACAGTGCAGAGCTCGGATTCAGATGATGGAGTGGGAGCCCGTAGATGTTGAGGAGATTGACGAGGAAGTGTCTCGATGGGAATGAAAATCCCCGACATATGAAGTTTGTGAAGAGCACCCTCTCTCCTCCCCTTGCGGCATAGGCTTAAATTCACCGTTGGGCAACCGCCACTTGGCTACGGCCAGCGGGGGCAGGTTCCCATCATGGGAAAATTTGTCAAGGAGGCATTGCGACACTTCCGCACCTCCCCACATGCCTGTTTAGCTCGAAGCTGTTGGCGGATTGGGAGACTCGAAGCTTGTCTCTCGTACAAAGTGGAAGTGCCTGATTGGAGACGAGGAGACGAAGAAGAGGAATCCTCCCATGTATTTTCTCTCATACTTAAATAGAACGGGTAGAGAAAGCTTCTCTCGTAAGAGAAAGCTTTTTTTAAAAGGGAACATAGCCTCGGCCTCTGCATCATGGTGATGCACAGAGCTGCTGCTTTTATATTAAAAAAAAACAAGTAACAAGTATCAAACTCCACACTATTACAATTCAAGCATCATCCAAATTGTCCTGATGAATCAACCAAAGAAAAACTGACATCAAACTAAGACTACACATATTGAAGGCTTCTAGTGTCCTGCCAGCCACCATGGTTGTAAATAGCCCGAACGACCGCCATCAAACGAGAACATCCGGTATCTATAAGAGTCCGTTGCTCCAGCGGTAGAAGTAATGACCACATGTGTATCCAATATGTGGCTTGGTGAACGACCTGCAAAAAATGAGCACATTTAGATTTCTTAAAAACGACACCATTCCTGCAATTCCAAATAGCCCACATAAAAACACAAGTGCCAATTTGAATGCGAGCTTTAGTTTTCTTGTCTACCCCTTGCGGCCAATGACCAAACATATGATCAACATTAACAGGTTCTGCAATGCTAAACGTGAAGTGAAGCAATATCCAAATATGCCTAGCAAAGTTGCAAGAGATAAAGAGTTGGTCCATCGTCTCATCAGAGTCACAGAAAACATATTTTTTACACTTTGTCAAATTTCTCTTAACTAAATTATCTTTTGTAAGAATGACTTTACATGGGAGGAACCACATGACCACTTTAATTTTCAAAGGAATTTTAAACTTCCAAAGATATTTATTCAGAAAAGGAGTATGACCATGCATATAATCAGTATACATGGATTTTACTGAGAACACACCCATATCAGTAAGACCCCGAACAAAGTTATCATCTTCAATAGTTAGATAAACCCTCATTAGTCTACGAACTAAGCACATCCATGATTCCCACCATTCCCTGGTAAAATTCCTTCTAAACTGAATATTGAGAGGGTTATGTGACAACACTTCTGACACTAAAACATTTTTACGACTCGCAATATTAAATAAAGAAGGTTATTGAGCAGCCAAAGGAGTATTTCCTAGCCAAGTATCTTCCCAGAACCTAGTAAGTAGGCCATTCCCTACCTTATAATATCCTTGTTGAAAGAAATCATTTTTAACCGCCATGATCCCCTTCCAGAAAGGAGAATCATTATGTTTAGCCTCGACTTGAGCTAGAGTTTGATCATACAAATATTTGTTGGAAAGAAGTTCTTGCCGGACACCCTTTTCGTGCAAAAGCTTAAAGAGCCATTTAGACTATATGCATTTATTTTTAACTTTTAGGACCTCAATTCCTAAACCTCCTTACTCCTTTGGCCTACAAACAATATTCCATTTAGACAAACTAGATTTCTCTTGTGCTTATCACTTTGCCAAAAGAACATGTTAAGAAAGAAATCTAACTGTTTCCTTACCCCAATAGGTATTGGAAAGAAAGAGAGTAGGAACATAGGCAAACTAGTGAGAACTAAATTTATGAGTACAACCCGGTCTCCATAAGACAAAATATTACCATCCCAAGATCCTATTTTATTCTCAAATCTACCGTCCACAATTTCCATTCTTTATTAAGAAGTTTACGATAATGAATTGGAATACCTAAGTACTTAAATGGTAATGAACCAATGTCAGATCCGAATATGGACTTATATTTCTCTTGCATGTCCACAACTTTACCAAATAAGTATACCTCAGTCTTATGGAGGTTCATTTTTAACCCTAACAATTGTTCAAAAATTGCAAGTATTAACTTCATATTGACTGCCTTCTCTAGATCATCTTCTAGAGAAAGAACTGTATCACCAACGTACTATAGAATAGAGATCCCCCCGTCCACCAAATGAGGTATCCAGGATCCAACCTGTCCATCTTCTCTTGCCCGTGCAGTGAGGATAGCAAACATATCCACAACAATATTAAAAAGCACAAGCGATAAGGGACCACCTTGACGCAACCCCTTTAGTGTTTGAAAGTAGTGCCCAATATCATCGTTAACACGTATCCCAACGCTAACCCCTTAAACAAAACGGCTGAACCACTCACACCATTTGGAATCAACCCCCTTCAGTCTAAGAGCTTGTTGCAAAAAGGACCACTTCAATTCATGATAAGCCTTTTCAAAGTCAATTTTGAAAATGACCCCATCAAGTTTTTTGGTCTTCATCTCGTGTATAGTCTCATGTAGGATTACTACCCCTTCTAAGATATTTCGACCATGGATACACACTGATTGAGTTGGTCTATTAAATTTGTGGGCAATGGACGAAACATGATTCGTTTCCACCTTAGTAAAATATTTGAAGCTCACATGAAGTAAACAAATCGGTCTATGTTGCTCAATATGACTCGTATCTTCCATTTTTGGCAACAACGTGATAACCCCAAAGTTCAACTTATATAAGGGCAAATCATCGATCTGCAGCTGGGAAAACAAAGCCATCAAGTCATTCTTGATAACCCCCCAGAACTTTTGTAGAACTATGCCGGAAATCCATATGGTCCGGGAGCCTTATTATGTTACATTTGGGAAATCGCCTTGAGCACCTCCTTATCAGTGAAGTTTGATGTCAAATAAAGAAGTGAGTTTAGCTCACTTGGTTAGGGAAGTTTATGTACAACCCAGCCACCCAGGTTCAAGTCCTCACGGATGCAGATTTGGGTTCTTATTATTTCAAAAAAAAATCGCTGTAGGGGCTTCCCCTACCGCATTACTTTCAAAAAATAAGTTTGATGTCAAAGCATATTATTCAATCATAGTAATAGAACCAAGCTCCGGTGCTCCAATTTTTTTTTAATAGTACTCAGAAATGAAAACTTTCAAATTATTCTCCTAACTATGGTTCCCTCATCTTGTTCAAGTTAAAAAATGTGTTTTTCCGATGTTTTCCATTAGCAATCAAATGAAAATACCTAGTATTATTTCCCCCTTCCTGCACATGCTTCACTTTATCCCTTTGTGCCCATTTGGACTCTTCATATCTATGAAGCTTAGCTAGACATTCGTCTGCATCTTTCTTGGCCTTCCTCTCTTCACAAGACAAGAGGGTAGTTTCGGCTTTAATATCAAGCTCATCGATTAGTAATGTCAACTCTTGTTTCAAAAATTTGTATTCACCACTAATAATCTTTTCCCATGCTCTCAAGAATTGTCTAAGATGTCTAATTTTATGTTGCCATTTTTCAGTTGGCGAGGAACCACCCATCATGTCCATCCATTCGCCACTCACCATCTCGTAGAACCCCCCTTCTCAGCCATGATAACTCAAAAGAACATTTAGCCTTGTTCCCCAGATGAGCATGTTCACTGAAGCTAATTACAAGAGGTGTATGATCGGAATCTGAACGAGTTAAAGCATGAATCGAGACAAGGGGGAATTTTTGTTCCCATTCAATACTAGCAAGGAAACGATCCAACTTTTCAAATGTTTGAACTTCCCTCATATTAACCCAAGTAAATTCTCTCCTTGAAAGTTCCAATTCCTTCAGATCTAAGCTCTCAATGATGGCATTAAAAATAAGAGGCCGACGGGCATTAAAGTTATCATTATTTTTCTCCTCCTGTCTACGAATAATATTAAAATATCCTCCTACCAACATAGGTAGATCTTCATTCTCACAAATACACACTAGCCCAGAAGTCGGGCTTAAGGGCATCTTATGCAGCCCCACATGAAATCGCTAGAGACCAAACATACCCATCCGGTTCTAATTTCAACTTAAATTTGATACGGAAATCACCGAAAACTAAATCTTGGACTGAAATAGTCATCCTATTAAAGTCAACAAGAATGCCACAACATCGACCATGTGGTGGTAGACAATACCGCACATAGTCCATGCCACTAGCAAGATGAGAAAGAAAATGGGATGGAAAATCAGACCTCTCTGTCTCAATTAGGGCTATAAAGTCTATTTTCTTATACAATAGTTTGTTTCACAAATCAATGCTTTGATGTGTCCCCAAACCCATCATTATTTCAAATCATTCCTTTCATCTTGACAAGTTTCTTAATTTTTCAAGTCTAGGACTCTTTCTTTTAATGGTTAGGCCATTGCCTTTGTTATTTTACCATTTATTTTGTTTTCAACATCATGAGGATTTGGAATCAATGTATCCCGAGGAGCACTCTCCTCATTCTCAACAAGATCCTCTGACAGATTAGAGGCTCTCCTCATTACCATACTGCTTAAATCATGGTCCTCCTTTGCATTACGAGAATTTTGTATGAATGTTAAATTTCTATTAGATCCATTTCTCTTAAGAATACTAACGACACGAGCCTCCTCTATAGGAGAGCCCCCTAACGAAACCTCCAACCTTGCAGCTCTATCAATTTAGATCATCTTTTAAATCAACAAAAGAGTGTGTAGATCGATGAGACATGCCTGTGGATTGCTCATCATCACGGTGCTACGCCATCAACATGGCCCGTTCCATAGAATGAACATCATCAAGAGGTTGAGAGAGAATCCTCGCACTTGACCGAATCCCCCACGAAGAAGGTGAAGCAATGCCTCCATAATCAATCACCTCTTTATCTGTACAGTCAAGTTCATCCTTCTCCAGTACATTGATCTTCTGAGTTGGCTCAACCAAGTCAGTTTCCACCACCACCTTAGAATAAATAAAAGGAGTCAAATCATATTGAAAAGAATGAGCTCAAACACCACTTTTAACACAAAAATGTTCCTCCTCATTTGGCAGCAAGAGAGATACCTCGACGTCATCACGAGGACGATCAAAATTAGGTGCCCTAGACGGCACCGAAACATCACAGTTTCCAGGGGAGGTCAGCAGAGAAACATCACTAACTCATGTCGTGGCCGATAGTGCAGAAGCATCTAGTGTCGTAGACGTCACAGCCTCTGTTGCACCCGGTAGACAAACCAGTGTTTTCTGTGTCGCGCCCGACAGGGAAGTGGGACGATTCGCTTCCGCGCTCGGCAGAAAAAATGCAGGTTTGCTGCCGCATCCCGCAACACCCCCTCCTTAGCCTCTGCTCCAACCACGCCCCTCCTCAAGGTCTACAAGGCTTGCATGGTTGTAGGACCTTGAGAGACAGCAACCTCGTGTCCAACCCGAGGTTAAACCGGTAAAAACAAGTAGTATGAGCATTTTCCATACTTGTATTACCATGCTCGAAAGAGTAACCATTGAAATAATTTGAGACCTTAGGAGAAGTGGGAGATACAGGGACTCCGGATGGCACCCACCGGGTTCAGGGCTGGGTCAGCGCCCCCCATACCTGCCCCATTTAACTTGTCGGGTCTAATTTCTTACCAAACCCACGACCCGACCGGGTTCGGGGCCCCAACGGGTACCCATTTAAGGAGCGACACCAACACATGTGGTGAATAAAACAATGTAATATTGGGATGAAGTTTGTGGGAATAGACACGTGTGTACGTGTGTTGTCTCCGGGACTCCATATTCCAACGTGTCTATGTGATGTGTGAGATTTGTGGTCCATAGTTCGTGGATGTGTGGTTAGGAATATGATAATTAGGGACATGATTAGGCCTTAGAGCGGGTATGCGAGTATGCGGGTACGGGTTTTCCACCCCCATACCCACCCCATTAGACCTGGTGGGTCGAAGATTTTACCAAACCCTCCCCATTTAAGGTGGGTACCCATAGGGTTTGCGGGTTTCGGAGCCCCATTGCCATCCGTAACAGGGACATGATCTCCTGGCAAAAGAAGCTCCCTAGGTTTTAGGTCGGTTGGGTCTGAATCATGCACCTGCATTATGAATTCATGTTTAGTGTTGTCCAATAACACACGATCATCAGATGAGTTCATATGTGAAGGTACACCCAAAGTTGGTGATGTATAAATTTCACGACTCACAAATTTCACATCATGATTAGAGTTATGCCTATCCAATAATGAGGTGAAAATAAGATAATTGGCATTAATAGAAACCTTGTGAACTCCCAATCCAAGCTTCTCTTTATCACTGAAAGAGACACTCCCCTCCTTAACAGTAGGTCTATTACCACCATGAATCAAAACATGGTCAGACCCGTGCATATGCACCAAAATATTAGAGGCATCCATAAATACCTCTCTCTTATTTAATTCATGCAACTCATTAGAATCATACATATTAATCAAATTCATAGGTGGTGATGAACATTTTTCAACACTATTAAATTCACCTTGGTAATAGAAAGAGAAGAACTCTCCTTCAAAACAATAGGTTCTTTAGCACCAAAAACCATGGTGAAAGAGCATGGTGCCCCCATATGTGGTTTCGATTATTAATGATAATCCTTATGGACTAATGTTTTCATTGAGATATTCTTATAGATCTTGTCCATAGGAAATATTGAAGTTCATGTGTTGAACTCTATTATCTTCCTTGATGTCCATTGTTATATTCAAGGATTTATTTGAAGAATGTTCATGGTTTGAGTTGAGCTTATTGCAAGTGTCTTGAATAAAATGATTATATCGTCTTTCATGATTATATTCAAGACATCATCATATGAAGACTGAAGAAAAGATACAAGGTTGATCAAGATTGTGATCAACACACAAAGCTACAAGATGTACCAAGTGGGATTGTGTATCTCGTGGTATCGTAAGCATTTGAACGTATAGCTTTGTGAACTAACCCATGATATATGTGTGTGGCATCTCTATGTATGGTTAGGTATCTTTCCATGGTCATGCACTAAAAGAAATATTTCCTAGCCCATCGTCTATGTCATCGTCAAGCGGTGTTCGTCATCAAGCTTGACTTGGAAGCTCAAGTGAAGCATCTAGAAATCCTATGCTTGATTCTTGCCACCGATTTGGAGATTGTGGCCTCGTGAAGATTTGCCGATAAGGGTCTCTCCCATAATGTTGTATGGGGGAGCTAGCCTCTCCCATAATGGTGTATGGGGGAGCAACTTGCAAGTCTTCATCAAGCGGAGCATGTGCTAGCAAGCACGATCAAGAAAGAGGATCCAACTTGAGATAGTAAATATATTCATAATCTAGCTCAAGTGGAATGGTCAAGTCAAATGTATGATCTTGATAGTTTTTCTATTTTACCGGTCTCATGTCTTTGGGAGACCGGGTTATAGGATCGATAGTCGTACTATCAAGAGGGGCTCTCAAGTGGGTAACTTGATCGAATCGTTGTGGAGAGCTAAAACCTTAGCATACTTGTATATAATCTTTATTGGTTCTTATTTGTATTTTATCTCCATGTGGTTTCGATTCTTGTCGTGATCTTCATGGCAAGCCAAGGCTTATCGAAAACGGTTTTGGTAAGGAAAACTTGTTGCGATTTCGGTGGTGAAAATATCTGGTTCATCTTTGAGAATGTTCCCACACCTTCCATGTTTGGTAACTTGTCCATTCCTTTTTTTGGATAGTCCTTGTTGTTATCTTTCCAACCCAATTTGATTCACTTCATTCGGAGTTCTTTTGCAAAAGTTATGTGTGTTTTCATGTTGGAGGTTTTACCGGTTGTTCCTTTTGAGAGGTCAAAACCTTTCCCGGTTTGGTTGTATCTTAAATTGTTGGAAAATGAATTTTTCCTTTCATATTCTTGTAGATCTTGTCGTTGTGATTTCAACAAGCCCAAGAACATAAAAAAGGAGTCCGTATGCAAAAGTTATGGCATTTCTTGTCGGTATTCAGTCCATTCCGGGTCAATCCGGATTCCTTCCGGATCCACTACGAATGAACGTGAAAACCTCTGTTAGTATTCACTTTCATTCCGGGCCATTTTTGTAGAGGCCCCAGACCAGAGGGTCCAGAACCCCTCATATGCATTCATTCACAATCCCAGAATAACCAGTTGTGAACAACATACGTAGTTGGCATACAGAATACATCATCCATTACACGAATATTAGAGTCTTACATAAATGGTCACATGACCAAGTTCTTGACAACTGTCACACAGGACAGGCATTCAAAATAAACACAGCGGAAGACGATAAGCATAGCGTAGTAGAACCCGAGTCACGCCTCATCCTACAGGCTGCTGACTGGGAGACGATCCTAACTCGCAGGGCCATCAGTGTAGAACTCCTCCTGTGGGGGCTCCTCGTAGTCTGATAAGTAGATACCAGGGGCGAAACCAAATGAGTGCATTTGAATGTACTCAACAAGACATCCTTTATGAGCTTACAATTATGCATACATGCTTATTTGGTGGAGTGGGTAGGCCATACATATGGTTCAGCTACCCATGACAGATAAAAGATTTATCATGGTTGATTTTTCAGGTTTAGTTCTTTGTGAAAGATCATCTAAAATAATGTAGTTTTTCTCTCGTAGATATCACATATCTCGGAGGTTTTATAAGATTGGTGTTAGAAAAGAAAGTTTTCTTTTCAGAAACTTTTAGTAATAGTTTCCTTCTCATCCGTATCTCGCAGATACCAAGTCATTTCTCCTTAGTACCTCGCAGGTACAAAGCCGTCCTTCAAAAGCCTCTTTTGAAAATTTGACACAATACTAGATACATGGCCATTCAACCGTCCATATCCGAGGACGCGGCTATATCGAAATAGTTTTACTCTGCAGAGGGGTACACATTTCCACTAGATCCAGAATCCGCCATGAAACAACCATGGACTGTTCACAACATATGAGAACATCAGATAACTGATCTTGACTATCCACTATGTGCAAGCTAGTACGTGACTATATCTTCAATTGGGGTTACCCTCCCTGGCAAGCCGTGTCCCACACCGCCCAAACAGGAGACCCAACTGCTGCATCCGGAGGGAAAATCAATCCCACACTTTAGATGTCTCGTATTCTCTCTCCTAGCGACATTTCGGTTCGGAGGATCCAATCCCCTATAGCACTTGAGATAGCTCACATACTAACCATAACAAGCTTTTAATCAAGCCCCTACCCATATTGGGGTAAAGTGACAGTACGATAATGGTTGTCCAGCGAAGACTAGGTTATGTGTCTTTTGTAAACATTTCTCAAAATTTCCCATCATGACATCCTTCCGGTAGACAGGGTCTCACCCTTCCTCCGGGGTTTTTCTTACATAAGGCATTTGTTTACAAAAGCACATTTTATTTAGTTCATTTAAGAACCCAAGTTTTAATTTGGTGAATGGTATTTATATACCATTTAGTGGCTAAGGGCTTGGTAATACCAAGTTGACTATTAATATGATTCCTTCTTCTAGTAATATTAATAGTAGTAGTATTCACAACAAAAATAGTTTTGAGAGTATAGTTTTGTGAAAACTTCAGAAGTGAAAAGCATGCATGATAGATAATGATAAGTATTTATACAGCAAGCATTAGGATGGCTTGCCTTGGTACAAGTGACGGTCCTGGTCCTGAAAGTAACAGGACTTGCAATACCCCTCTTCAGCAAATCCTTCCTCCGCGTTTTCTAACGTCGTAAAAAGAAAATAAGGACACACATTCAGTACCACAAGGCAAACAATATCACAAGTCTAAACATACATCAAGCTCACACCAAAATTATCTACCACTCATTAATCAAGAATCTATAAAAAGAACAAAGGCACATTCAAGAATTAACTACGCAAGCAAAATAAGCAAGCATGTAGTGGGAATTTGAGTTCCTCACTAAGATGCAAAGGAACCAGTGGGTGAACCACTTGTTTCCCAATGCAAAATAGGATTTAAAGCCTCTGGTCCTATTTCTAAAGGTGCTCAAACTAAACAAGCTAGCTCCAAAAACTACTACTCATACTAGTAGAAAATTAGGAAAACATACTAGACTAGTGTATACTACACTTGTTACTTTTATGCACAAGTGTGCAAACTAACAGAGGTAAAATACTCCCCTAATCAGTACCAAAATGCTACTGGATCCCACAAAACAAAATACAAAGTCTAGCTATTAACCAAGGAAGAACTAGGCTAAAATGCTACACATGTGAGAGAATTAATTTCTAGGCACCCAAGTGTTACTCATGCTTTTCTACTACTTAAGGGAAAAAATAACAGAGGTGAAAACACTAAGATAACAATGCCACAAGGACATTCCATCCTCTGTTTTCAACCACAAAGATTCATATTTTTCCCTAGTGGAAAACAAGACAAAAAGGCATGCATGGATATTCTAGTATGAAAACTAGACTTAAGCAATGCTATTTAAATCTATTCCAAACACAAGCACCAAGTAACCAGAGGTGCTATAACCAAAATAACAGTACCAAAATGGTACTGGTTCCATGAAAATTAATCTAGCAATAAGCCTAATAAACATTTAGAGATCTACTCAAAAACCTAGGTAGAAAATTAAGCTATGAGCAAGATCTATGCATGGAAAATAATTCTAAAAATTCTACCACTCAAACCATTTATTCTAACAAGTTCATATAACTTTTAAACATCATAACCACACTGGAAAACAACACTACAAGCAAGAAAACATCATTTGCACATCACAACATGAACATATAAAACAAGATCTAGGAATAAAAAAATAGACAGAAAAGTACCCAAACTTGTTCTGTCTCCCTAAATTTTTCTATGGCTCCAAAAATTAAATCCTTCTTGGATGTGATAGTCCTTAACATTACCAATCATCTCCAATTGGTCCCACTCAAAAATAATGTCCCAAACTCCCCCTAAAATTCTTGGAATAGCTCACAGAGGTTTCACCAAAATGGATGGCATTTCCAAATGGTAACTCACCTTGGTGCAAACTAAAATTCTACTGGTAGGTATTGACAAGGGATTTCCAAAACCGTTGAGTTTGCTCAAAAATATTATGTATTTGTGAAGTTATATTCATTTCAATTTTAAGGGTACTGTCTGGCAAAATGGCTATAGAAAAATAATTAAAAGCCCAAAAATTATTCGGCCAAAGGGAGGTGGTTGTGATTTTGTATGGCTATAGGTACAAGAATTATCAAGGTCAAATAAAATAGTTTGCTAACATTTCTAGGACAAAAGCTAGCACCTATCATTCTGCCAGAAAAATGTTATTTATCAAATTAAAAGGGAAATGCCCAGATGGGCCGGATTCGCTACGCACGGCCCAACTAGCGCCTAGGCTAGCCCAGGCACGCGTGCGCGCGAGCGCCGGATGCGGGAAGCGCTGCGTTCAAGCGTGGCCGTTGATCTCGCGATCAACGGTCCGCTTCTTTTCTTCCTCCTCCCCTCTCTCTCTCTCTCTCTCTCTCACCGGCGACAAACACCTCGCGAGCGTGCATGGCGAGGGCTCGCTGCTCACCTAGGGGTGCCGCGGTGTTGCGGGTGGCGGCGGTGGTGTCGTGGGGTGCTGGTGGCGCGACGACGATGATGCCCGAGCCTCCCACGTCGTGCTCCTCTCTGCAACGGCGAGGCAGACACGGCGGCGATGGCGCGGGTGATCCTACAAGCAAAACGGCCGAGGAGGATGTCAGGGAGGTGGCTAGGGTCACGGGGAGCTCGTGCGTGCAAAAATGACGGGATCTCACGCACGGGGTCGTCTGCTTCGACTCGGGGGATCTCCCGGTGGCCGGCGGCGAAAAACTGCCCGTGCTCCTCGCACACGGCGAGGCACGGGTTGGCTTCTCGGGGTGGGGTTGTGGAGGTGTGGGGAGTGCTCTGGCGAAGTGGCGTGGCCTAGAGGGCTTTGTAGCCACGAGGCCAACATGGGGGCTCTCGGGTGTGCATGCTTGTGCACGTTGGCAAGCAGAGAGGTGGGGGGCCGGTTTCTTCGTGTCCTCCTGAGCCAGGGGCGGTGCAATAGGGAACTAGTGTTAATAGTGCAGCTAGAATAGCTAGGCATGTGGAGAAAACGGTTGCAACTGGTCTATCTCTCTCAGCTCACTCACAACCCGAGCCTCTCTTCTCTCCCTTGTTCCTTCCAAGCTAAGGCAACTCTCGGGCAAGCAAGCACATGGGGTTACAGAGGGATCCAAGGCAATAACAATAGACACCAATTTCATTTAAAAACATGAAGAAATGGCAGAGAAACAAATCTCCAAAGTTTTGTTCAAAAACAGTTTCAGAAAATTCAAAAAAAGGCATTAGTGAGAATTTCACTAAGTGTTGAAAAACCAGTGATTTAAAGCAAAAGTTTGCTTCTGTTTGAAAGGGAAAAAGAACTTGGATTTTGAAAATTAAAGTTGGTAATTGTTCTATGTACTTTCTAGTTTGAGAAAACAACCAGTACACAAAAAATGGAGTTGGTTAACCCTCTGAAAACAACTGTCCAAAAGGCTATGTTTCTGTTTTCCAAATAGAATTGGTTTTGCACTATTTTTATACTAGGAAAACAATCATGGGTTAGGTTGTTTTCCAAGTGAGAAAAATAAACCAGTGGCATTAAGTTGTAATCCATAACATGGTCAACCATAATACAACAAGAAAACAACAAATCAAATATGTTTACCCCCTGAAAACAAGTGTGGAAAACAGCTAGTTCTGCTGTTTTTCTGCTAAAAGTTTAAATAGGAAATAAATTCCCAAAGCTATTTAAATCCAAACCAAAATGTTTCCTTGGTCAATACATGACTAAATAATGCTATCATGAGTCAATCAAGCATTCCCCAAAATTTGAGAAGAAAAATCTTAGGGTTTCCAGTTGAAAATCATCAGGGAGGAAATAATAATTCATCAGGGAAAATCCTCAAGTGAGTGAAAAGAAACACACCACTTATATTGCATAGATAAACATGACTACACAAACATGTTGTACACTTAATTGTCTTACAAAAGTCTTAAGAGGCTTGCTAATTTAATATTAAACAAGTGCTTAAAAACAGGGGTGTGACAAATCTCCCCCCTTAAAAGAATCTCGTCCCGAGATTCGCGGGTCTAGGCTTTAAGAAAATCAGGGAACTCCTTCCTGATCTCATCCTCACGCTCCCTGGTAGCTTCTTCCTCAGAGTGATTCGTCCACTGAATCTTAAGGAATTTTATAGCACGCCTCCTGATAGCGCGCACAATCTCCTCGAGAACCTGCAGGTGTCTATCACGATAAGTCAAGTCATCATTGATATCAATGGTCCTGAAGTCTATGTCTTGATACGAGAGATCCTTCTCAGGTACTTGCAGACATTTCCGGAGCAATGACACATGGAAAACATTGTGAAACGCAGATAGCTCCTCAGGTAATTCTAACTGGTAAGAAACTTCGCCACGACGTGCCAAGATCTTAAAAGGGCCAATATACCTGGGTGCCAGCTTTCCTTTGACATGGAAACGCTGCATCCCTTTGAGTGGCGTAACACGAAGGTACACGAAATCTCCAATGCTGAAAGAGACATCACGATGCTTCGTATCAGCATAACTCTTCTGACGAGATTGAGCTGTCTTTAAACGTTCCCGAATGAGTTGAACCTGCTCCTCTGCAGCTTTCAAAGTGTCCACACCAAAAACCTGACTGTCTCCAGTCTCAGTCCAATTGAGAGGTGTACGGCATTTGCGTCCATACAGTGCTTCAAAAGGGGCCATTTGCAATCTAGACTGATAGCTGTTGTTGTAAGAAAATTCTGCGAAACGCAGACAGTCTTCCCATTTAACTCCATAGGACAACACACAAGCACGGAGCATGTCTTCCAGAATTTGGTTCACACACTCTGTCTGTCCATCAGTCTACGGGTGATAGGCTGTGCTAAAAGCTAATTTGGTTCCCAAACTCTCGTGCAACTTCTTCCAAAATCTAGATGTGAACTGTGTACCTCGATCAGACACAATCATGCTTGGGACTCCGTGCAGGCTGACAATCCGAGTAATGTAAAGATCAGCAAGCTGATCTCCACGATAGGTGGTCCGAACAGGAATAAAGTGAGCAACTTTCGTGAGCCTGTCCACGACAATCCATATAGAATCATTTCCTCGGCTGGACCTAGGAAGTCCCATGATGAAGTCCATCCCTACTTCATCCCACTTCCAAACAGTTATTTGCAACGGCTGGAGCAAGCCAGCGGGACGCTGGTGCCCAGCTTTCACTTGCTGGCAGACATGGCACTTGGCTACAAATGAAGCAATCTCCCTCTTCATTCCATGCCACCAGAATCTCTCCTTCAGGTCTTGATACATCTTTGTTCCTCCAGGATGGATAGAATACATGGTCTCATGAGCTTCGGCCATGATGGTCTGCTTGAGATCAGACTTAGAGGGAACACAAATACGGCCTTCATACCATAATCCCCCATCAGCATCGATGGTAAACCCAGCAACCTTCTCCTTCTCCATGCGGGCCTTAATACCATCAATACTCTTCTGGACTTTCTGCGCTTCTTTGATCTGGTCAACCAGAGTTGGTTTAACTTCTATGGCGTCTAACATACCATAGCTGACCACTTCAATGCCAAGTTGGTCTAGTTCTTTCCACAGCTCGGGCTGTCTTACTAGAATCATAGCATTTAGAGAGGCCGGCTCTCGACTAAGAGCATCCGCAACCACATTTGCCTTTCCAGGGTGATAATGAATACTCAGATCATAATCTTTAATGAGCTCAATCCAGCGGCGCTGCCTCATGTTGAGCTCACGTTGAGTAAAGATATACTTTAAACTCTTATGATCCGTGTAAATTTCCACTCTTCTTCCCATAAGAAAGTGTCGCCATGTCTTCAGGGTATGAACAACAGCAGCAAGCTCTAAGTCATGAGTGGGATAATTCAACTCGGGGGGTCTCAACTGGCGGGATATAAAAGATATCACCTTTCCTTCTTGCATAAGCACGCTTCCAAGACCAAGCTTAGAAGCGTCACAATACACGTCGAAATTCTTGGTGATATCCGGCATTATAAGGATTGGAGCGGACATAAGTCGACGCTTCAACTCATTGAAACTCTCTTCGCACTTGTCCGTCCATAGGAACTTGCTATCCTTCTTGAGCAACTGGGTGAGGGGTCTGGCTATACTCGAGAATCCCTGAACAAACTTGCGGTAATATCCTGCCAAACCCAGAAAGGATCTGACCTCAGTCTGGTTGGTCGGAGCAGTACGCTTCTCCACAGACTGAACTAGAGTAGGGTCAACAGATATTCCTCCCGCAGAGATTACATGTCCAAGAAACCCGACTTCCGTCAACCAGAATTGACATTTACTAAACTTAGCATACAATTGATTCTCACGAAGTGTTCCGAGCACAATTCTCAGATGTTCTTCGTGTTCTTCCTCACTCCTTGAATATATGAGAATGTCGTCAATAAACACAACGACAAACTTGTCTAGAAAATCCATGAATACCTTATTCATGAGATTCATGAAATAGGCAGGGGCATTGGTTAGACCAAAGGACATCACGGTGTATTCATACAGCCCGTAACGAGTGGTGAAAGCAGTCTTGGGAATATCAGTATCACAGACTTTCAATTGGTGATAACCAGTCCGAAGGTCGATCTTTGAGAAGATTACGGCTCCATTCAGCTGGTCAAACAAGTCTTCAATTTTGGGCAACGGGTATTTGTTCTTGATGGTAACATCATTCAACTTGCGGTAGTCCACACATAAACGAGTGGTACCCTCCCGTTTTTCCACAAAAATGATCGGAGATCCCCATGGTGATGCACTAGGGCGAATCAAACCTTTTCTTAACATGTCATCCAGCTGTGTCTTCAACTCATCTAATTCTTTTGGGTTCATCCGATAAGGCTTCTGTGCTATGGGTCCAGTTCCGGGCACTAACTCGATCACAAACTCGATATCCCGATCAGGGGGCATACCGGGTAACTCTTCAGGAAAAACATCCGGGTATTCGCAAACGACCGGGACTTCCTCAAGGACAGGGTGGGCTATACCAGTGTGGCAGTGGACTTGTGACGAGGGTTTAGTTGCAGTGTACGCAACTTTTTACCCATCCTCTGAGATCATTTCAATAGATTTCTTAGTGCAGTCAATAACTCCCCTATACTTGGTCATCCAGTTCATACCGAGTACCACTTCTATCCCTTTGGATCCCAGCATTATAAGATAAGCATGAAAAGTTTTCCCTTGTATTTCTACTGGTACTTCATTGCAAATTAGGTTGGCTTTAGTACTATCCCCAGGTATTTGTACTAACATAGGGTTGTGCATACGGGAATGCTTCATACCACTTTTCTCAGCAAACGGTTTAGTGACAAAGGAATGCGATGCACCAGAATCAAACAGTACTGCGGCTGGCACCGAGTTGACAGGAAACATACCCATCACCATGTCTGGTGCCTCCTGAGCTTCTGCAGCATTGACGTGGTTCAGGTGTCCCTTCATCCTATTCTGCCGGCCAGTGGAAGGACCATGGTTCATCTTGGTTGCAGTAGGCTGGGCTGGGGCAGTAACTCTGGTGGGGCAATCCCGAGCGAAGTGACCTTCCTTTCCACAGGCAAAGCAACCTCCAGAAGGTTTTGAGCTTGGGTTAGGCTTGGGAGCATTGTTGGAGTTGTTCCCATTTCCTCCATTGTTGCCTCCATAGAGGTTTCCATGATGATTACCAGAATTATTACCATGGTTACCACCATAGCTATTTCCTCCGTACCTTGGCGCATAAGGTGCAGGGTGGTTGTAGTTGTTGGGCCTTGGTGCATAGTTGTGGCTGGGGCGGGGTGCATAAGCAGGCGCCTTGTGGGATGGTGGCCTCGCATACGGAGTGTTGCGAGTCCTTTGAGCACTAGGTCCTCCATGCGCAGTCATTTTCCTCTTGCGGTTATCATCAGCAGATTTCCGCTTGTGCTCCAGCACCATAGCAGCATTTGCAAGGGTCTCCAAGTCCTGGAATGGAACCACCACTAGAGAGCACTGGAGCTCATCATCCAGCCCATTTAAGAACCTCTCCCTTTTCTTAGCATCAGTGTTAATATCCTCCTGTGCATACCTGGACAGAGTAGTGAAATTCTCCCAGTACTCAGACACAGGCATACTTCCCTGCGTCAGCTTCAGAAATTTCTCCCGCATAAGTGCCATCATTCCTTGGGGAATGTGGTACTTGCGGAATCTTGCAGAGAAATCCTCCCAGCTGAACACGTGACCAGCAGCAACAGTTTCACGTGTAGTTTCCCACCAAGTCCTGGCAGGACCAGCAAGAAAATGGGAGGCAAACAAGACCTTATCATTCTCCTCAACTGCAGCAACCTCCAGTTTGTTTGCCATGGTGCGGAGCCAGTCGTCAGCATCGAGAGGCTCCACAATCCTAGTTAAGACTGGGGGGTTGGTGTGCTGAAAGTCTCTCAGTCTCGAGCGAGCACCATTACCATTGCCATTGTTGTTGTTGGCAGCAGCTAGTTGTTGCAGAGCGGTAATGGTAGCAGCACTCTCAGCTCGGGTGGCCTGGCGATCCTCCATCAGCAGGGCCAACAGCGCCTCCACTGTGGGTGGTGGTGCGGTGGGGGTTCGTGACGAGGTGCCATGCTGAAGTGAAAACAAGTGTAAATTTTGAGAAATAAATTCTTGTTTTTGAAAACCCAGTACCTTTAACACCAACAAAAGGAATACGAGTGATATGTTTCAAAAACAAGAGCGGGGCAGTCGCAAACATGGATGAAATGAACGCAAAATAGTGACAATCATCAAAGAACCAAGCAAAACATTTCATTCATCACAATAACTAAACAGAGTTTTTGACATTACACACACACATTACAAGCCATATCTTACAAGGAAGGCTTCATCGAGCTACAGGGGGTGCGATTGGTGGGGTCATCGCAGGGCTACTACTAGCAAAATGATCTAGCATACTTAACTAGCATCTAGACCAGCATCAAGTGCTAAGGGTGAGGAGGCTGCGACTACACAGAGTCGTCACCGTCCCCAACCTCGAAGATACGCTCCTCAGGGTCCTCCTCCTCCTCCTCGCCAAGCAGGTCATCATCATCCTGCTCGCTAGCCTCGCTCATATCCATCCCCTCCAAGTCGGACGGAACATCCTCTACCGGCAGGAGCTCCTCAATCTCCCTGCTGAGCTCTGCGCCCTCCTCCTCAAGCTCCTCTATGGCAGAGTCTCTCGCGGCTATGTCATCACGAGCTATCTGAAGCCTAGCACGCAGAACTGAGTTAGCCCCCTCCAGAGCCGTCATCCTGCTGGTGAGACGAGCACGGCTCAGACGGGTGGCCTGCAGCTGTCTCTCCAAGGCACGGCTCCTCGCGGCGGTGGCATCAGACTCCTCCCTCAACTGGGACAACTGCTGTGCCAGTGCTCCACTCTCCTCCTGGCTGTCGTGAAGCTCAGCCCTCAGCTCGTCAGTCTCGGCTATCAGTGTGTGGTGCACCTGTGTGCCGAGGTGGTGAGCGAGTCGCTGATCGTCCAGCCGGTGCTGAGTGCGGTGTAACAGAATCTCCATCTCGTCCAAGTGAGGACCAACAGTGGTAGAGTCTGGCTCGACAGGAAGTGGTATGCCCTCCTCATCGCGCCTCCCAATCAACTCGAACCGGGAACCGATGAACATGTACTCCCCGATGTGTTCCAGTCGTGCCACTGACTCCTGAATCACCCGCACGGCTGCCTCGGTCCAAGAACGATCAACAGCACGGAAAACGTAGGCCTCCACTGTCGGGCTAGCCAGAGGTGCACGGACAGTGACCTCCGCGTACCAGTCCCCCTCCAGAGGTGCACCGTCAACTAGTCCCCCTCGCAGCTCCGGAAGTGGGCGTCCCAACACAGTAGCCATAGCTACTAGCCTCTCCTCGAAAAGGAAAGTCTCACCACGTGGACGTCCCAACTGGAAAGCCTCAGTGATGACCATGTCCATCTACACAAAATTTTAAGTATAGTTTAAGTGAGACCACAATGTGAAAAGTTTTAAGTTTATGCAAAGAACAATCTAAATGCAAGTAGAGTTTAACACAAAGAGGTGGTGGGATATAGGGAATATTTTTATACATAGTCATATATCCTATCTTTTTGTATTTGTAACTTAGATTTTTGGAGTATACACTAACGTCCATGCTAACTAAGGTCTCCTAGAGTCAGGATGGCTCTGATACCAACTTTGTAGAGGCCCCAGACCGGAGGGTCCAGAACCCCTCATATGCATTCATTCACAATCCCAGAATAACAAGTTGTGAACAACATACGTAGTTGGCATACAGAATACATCATCCATTACACGAATATTAGAGTCTTACATAAATGGTCACATGACCAAGTTCTTGACAACTGTCACACAGGACAGGCATTCAAAATAAAAACAGCGGAAGACGATAAGCATAGCGTAGTAGAACCCAAGTCACGCCTCATCCTACAGGCTGCTGACTGGGAGACGATCCTAACTCGCAGGGCCATCAGTGTAGAACTCCTCCTCATAGAACTCCTCCTGTGGGGGCTCCTCGTAGTCTGATAAGTAGATACCAGGGGCGAAACCAAATGAGTACATTTGAATGTACTCAACAAGACATCCTTTATGAGATTACAATTATGCATACATGCTTATTTGGTGGAGTGGGTAGGCCATACATATGGTTCAGCTACCCATGACAGATAAAAGATTTATCATGGTTGATTTTTCAGGTTTAGTTCTTTGTGAAAGATCATCTAAAATAATGTAGTTTTTCTCTCGTAGATATCACATATCTCGGAGGTTTTATAAGATTGGTTTTAGAAAAGAAAGTTTTCTTTTCAGAAACTTTAAGTAATAGTTTCCTTCTCATCCGTATCTCGCAGATACCAAGTCATTTCTCCTTAGTACCTCGCAGGTACAAAGCCGTCCTTCAAAAGCCTCTTTTGAAAATTTGACACAATACTAGCTACATGGCCATTCAACCGTCCATATCCGAGGACGCGGCTATCTCGAAATAGTTTTACTCTGCAGAGGGGTACATATTTCCACTAGATCCAGAATCCGCCAGGAAACAACCATGGACTGTTCACAACATATGAGAACATCAGATAACTGATCTTGACTATCCACTATGTGCAAGCTAGTACGTGACTATCTCTTCAATTGGGGTTACCCTCCCTAGCAAGCCGTGTCCCACACCGCCCAAACAGGATACCCAACTGCTGCATCCGGAGGGAAAATCAATCCCACACTTTAGATGTCCCGTATTCTCTCTCCTAGCGACATTTCGGTTCGGAGGATCCAATCCCCTATAGCACTTGAGATAGCTCACATACTAACCATAACAAGCTTTTAATCAAGCCCCTACCCATATTGGGGTAAAGTAGCAGTACGATAATGGTTGTCCAGCGAAGACTAGGTTATGTGTCTTTTGTAAACATTTCTCAAAATTTCCCATCATGACATCCTTCCGGTAGACAGGGTCTCACCCTTCCTCTGGGGTTTTTCTTCCATAAGGCATTTGTTTACAAAAGCACATTTTATTTAGTTCATTTAAGAACCCAAGTTTTAATTTGGTGAATGGTATTTATATACCATTTAGTGGCTAAGGGCTTGGTAATACCAAGTTGACTATTAATATGATTCCTTCTTCTAGTAATATTAATAGTAGTAGTATTCACAACAAAAATAGTTTTGAGAGTTTAGTTTTGTGAAAACTTCAGAAGTGAAAAGCATGCATGATAGATAATGATAAGTATTTATACAGCAAGCATTAGGATGGCTTGCCTTGGTACAAGTGATGGTCCTGGTCCTGAAAGTAACAGGAGTTGCAATACCCCTCTTCAGCAAATCCTTCCTCCGCGTTTTCTAATGTCGTAAAAAGAAAATAAGGACACACATTCAGTACCACAAGGCAAACAATATCACAAGTCTAAACATACAGCAAGCTCACACCAAAATTATCTACCACTCATTAATCAAGAATCTATAAAAAGAACAAAGGCACATTCAAGAATTAACTACGCAAGCAAAATAAGCAAGCATGTAGTGGGAATTTGTGTTCCTCACTAAGATGCAAAGGAACCAGTGGGTGAACCACTTGTTTCCCAATGCAAAAGAGGATTTAAAGCCTCTGGTCCTATTTCTAAAGGTGCTCAAATCAAACAAGCTAGCTCCAAAAACTACTACTCATACTAGTAGAAAATTAGGAAAACATACTAGACTAGTGTATACTACACTTGTTACTTTTATGCACAAGTGTGCAAACTAACAGAGGTAAAATACTCCCCTAATCAGTACCAAAATGCTACTGGATCCCACAAAACAAAATACAAAGTCTAGCTATTAACCAAGGAAGAACTAGGCTAAAATGCTACACATGTGAGAGAATTAATTTCTAGGCACCCAAGTGTTACTCATGCTTTTCTACTACTTAAGGGGGAAAATAACAGAGGTGAAAACACTAAGATAAAAATGCCACAAGGACATTCCATCCTCTGTTTTCAACCACAAAGATTCATATTTTTCCCTAGTGGAAAACAAGACAAAAAGGCATGCATGGATATTCTAGTATGAAAACTAGACTTAAGCAATGCTATTTAAATCTATTCCAAACACAAGCACCAAGTAACCAGAGGTGCTATAACCAAAATAACAGTACCAAAATGGTACTGGTTCCATGAAAATTAATCTAGCAATAAGCCTAATAAACATTTAGAGATCTACTCAAAAACCTAGGTAGAAAATTAAGCTATGAGCAAGATCTATGCATGGAAAATAATTCTAAAACTTCTACCACTCAAACCATTTATTCTAACAAGTTCATATAACTTTTAAAAATCATAACCACACTGGAAAACAACATTACAAGCAAGAAAACATCATTTGCACATCACAACATGAACATATAAAACAAGATCTAGGAATAAAAAAATAGACAGAAAAGTACCCAAACTTGTTCTGTCTCCCTAAATTTTTCTATGGCTCCAAAAATTAAATCCTTCTAGGATGTGATAGTAACTAACATTACCAATCATCTCCAATTGGTCCCACTCAAAAATAATGTCCCAAACTCCCCCTAATATTCTTGGAATAGCTCACAGATGTTTCACCAAAATGGATGGCATTTCCAAATGGTAACTCACCTTGGTGCAAACTAAAATTCTACTGGTAGGTATTGACAAGGGCTTTCCAAAACAGTTGAGTTTGCTCAAAAATATTATGTATTTTTGAAGTTCTATTCATTTCAATTTTAAGGGTACTGTCTGGCAAAATGGCTATAGAAAAATAACTAAAAGCCCAAAAATTATTCGGCCAAAGGGAGGTGGTTGTGATTTTGTATGGCTATAGGTACAAAAATTATCAAGGTCAAATAAAATCGTTTGCTAACATTTCTAGGAAAAAAGCTAGCACCTATCATTCTGCCAGAAAAATGTTATTTTTCAAATTAACAGGGAAATGCCCAGATGGGCCAGATTCGCTACGCACGGCCCAACTAGCGCCTAGGCTAGCCCAGGCACGCGCGCGCGGGCGCCGGACGCGGGAAGCGCTGCGTTCAAGCGTGGCCGTTGATCTCGCGATCAACGGTCCGCTTCTTTTCTTCCTCCTCCCCTCTCTCTCTCTCTCTCACCGGCGACAAACACCTCGCGGGCGTGCATGGTGCGGGCTCGCTGCTCACCTAGGGGTGCCGCGGCGTTGCGGGTGGCGGCGGTGGTGTCGTGGGGTGCTGGTGGCGCGACGACGATGATGCCCGAGCCTCCCACGTCGTGCTCCTCTCTGCGACGGCGAGGCAGACACGGCGGCGATGGCGCAGGTGATCCTGCAAGAAAAACGGCCGGGGAGGATGTCAGGGAGGTGGCTAGGGTCACGGGGAGCTCGTGCGTGTAAAAATGACGGGCTCTCACGCACGGGGTCGTCTGCTTCGACTCGGGGGATCTCCCGGTGGCCGGCGGCGAAAAACTGCCTGTGCTCCTCGCACACGGCGAGGCACGGGTTGGCTTCTCGGGGGTGGGGTTGTGGAGGTGTGGGGAGTGCTCTGGCGAAGTGGCGTGGCCTGGAGGGCTTTGTAGCCACGAGGCCAACATGGGGGCTCTCGGGTGTGCATGCTTGTGCACGTTGGCAAGCAGAGAGGTGGGGGGCCGGTTTCTTCGTGTCCTCCTGAGCCAGGGGCTGTGCAATAGGGCACTAGTGTTAATAGTGCAGCTAGAATAGCTAGGCATGTGGAGAAAACGGTTGCAACTGGTCTCTCTTTCTCTCAGCTCACTCACAACCCGAGCCTCTCTTCTCTCCCTTGTTCCTTCCAAGCTAAGGCAACTCTCGGGCAAGCAAGCACATGGGGTTACAGAGGGATCCAAGGCAATAACAATAGACACCAATTTCATTTAAAAACATGAAGAAATGGCAGAGAAACAAATCTCCAAAGTTTTGTTCAAAAACAGTTTCAGAAAATTCAGAAAAAGGCATTAGTGAGAATTTCACTAAGTGTTGAAAAACCAGTGATTTGAAGCAAAAGTTTGCTTCTGTTTGAAAGGGCAAAAGAACTTGGATTTTGAAAATTCAAGTTGGTAATTGTTCTATGTACTTTCTAGTTTGAGAAAACAACCAGTACACAAAAAATGGAGTTGGTTAACCCTCTGAAAACAACTGTCCAAAAGGCTATGTTTCTGTTTTCCAAATAGAATTGGTTTTGCACTATTTTTATACTAGGAAAACAATCATGGGTTAGGTTGTTTTCCAAGTGAGAAAAATAAACCAGTGGCATTAAGTTGTAATCCATAACATGGTCAACCATAATACAACAAGAAAACAACAAATCAATTATGTTTACCCCTTGAAAACAAGTGTGGAAAACAACTAGTTCTGCTGTTTTTCTGCTAAAAGTTTAAATAGGAAATAAATTCCCAAAGCTATTTAAATCCAAGCCAAAATGTTTCCTTGGTCAATACATGACAAAATAATGCTATCATGAGTGAATAAAGCATTCCCCAAAATTTGAGAAGAAAAATCTTAGGGTTTCCAGTTGAAAATCATCAGGCAGGAAATAATAATTCATCAGGGAAAATCCTCAAGTGAGTGAAAAGAAACACACCACTTATATTGCATAGATAAACATGACTACACAAACATGTTGTCCACTTAATTGTCTTACAAAAGTGTTAAGAGGTTTGCTAATTTAATATTAAACAAGTGCTTAAAAACAGGGGTGTGACAATTTTGGGACCTGGATTCAGTCCGGATTCGACGGAAAAAGTGCAAAACGGCTAGTTTTTTAGCACCTATTTAAGGAGCCTTCTTCCCCAAAGTCCCCAAGACTTTCCCTGCTCGTTTTCCCCTCTTTCTCCACCATTGTTGACCTTGGAAATATTGCTCCTCTCTCAGTCCCTCCTGTGATTTTTCATATCTTTGAGGGAGAAGAGAGAGGAGATCTAGATCCACATTTCCACCAATCCATCTCTCCTCTTTGTGAGGAGAACTTAGTGAATCTAGATCTTGGAGTATTTGGTATTTATTCTCCATTGTTCTTCCTCTCTTATTCCCCCATAAGCATTTGTTGCTTTGTTGGAGTTTGAGAGTGAAGGATTTGATCACTTGTGCTCTTGCCATTTGCATCGGTTGCATCGGTTTGCTCTCTCCACGAGGATTCGTGGAAGTGAGAATTTGTGAGCTTGTTAATCTTGGGTATTGGACCCTAGACGACTTGTGGTGTTTTTGGGAGACTCCAATTAAGTTGTGGATGCGTGACCCAAGATTGTGGTGACATCAATAGCCTCCAATTAAATTCTGGATGCCTGCCTCGATCAAAGGTTGCCAATAGTGGAAGGTGAAACAGGCCTTTGTGGCGAGGTTCATCGGAGAATAAGGTGCGGTCTTTGTGGCATTGAGTAGGCCTTTGTGGTGAGATCACACCCTTCCAATGAGACGTACTCCCCTTGTGGGAGGAACTCGGGAATACATCATCGTCTCTGTGTGCCTCGGTTATTTCTATACCCGAGCTTTTTTACTTATGCAATTTACATTGTGATAGTCTTCGTGCTTGAAGTTATATATCTTGCTATCACCTTGTTACTTGTATTTCTTATCATAAGTTTTTGGTGCACCTAGTTGCCCCTAGAATATTTAGGTTGTGTGCTTGTTAATTTAAACACCTAGTTTATTTTCGGATTTTAGCAAGCCTTAACCGGAGAAGTTTTAATCGCCTATTCACCCCCCTCTAGGCGACATTGTTGTTCGTTCAATTGGTATCAGAGCCTGGGCTCTCATTATAAGGCTTTACATCCTAGAGAGTACGATGTCGTTTAGGTAACTAGGGCACGATCCTTCTGTTAAATTTTTGGCACAAATTATGATGTTTGGAAAATTCGCATACTTAATCTTTTGGGGGCCATGGGCCCAAACTATGTAAAGAGAATTGTAGATATGGATTTTCCTCCTCCAAAGGATTCCCAAAATATATCTTTAGAGGATGAGGAAAACTCTCATCTCGATATTCAAATATCTAATGGTCTCATTTATGTTTTGAGTGATGTAGTTCTTGCGTCAATCATGCCTTTTCAAAATGATCATGATCTATGGACAAAACTTCAAGATATATATGATGTGTCCAACATAAATGATGATGATTGTTCTCCTTCCACCTCCGGTCGCGACGAGTTCACATATTTTTACACTCCATCAACATGTGAGTTGTCACAAGGTAATGATATGGTGAGTGTTGATAGAAATTGCTTTGTTGATACTTCATCTCTATCCCATTGCAATGGTCTATCTTTGTACTTAAACTCTTCTAGCACTCCAAATGTCTTACATGCTAGTGCTGATAGTCCTTGCATATCATGTACTAGTTGTTTAACTAAATCTCATGATGATATGCTACCTATGTCTTGTTTTCATGAAAACAATGCTTCCATTTCCTCTAGTATTTGTGTGGCTAACAATGTAGAGGAATCCCAACATTTGTTGGAACAAGACATGGACCTCAATGTAGCTTCAAGCATTCTCTATTGATCACCTTCCTATCCTCACTTGTGCCTTATGTCAAGAATCTCCACCTTTGGAACCCTCTACATCTTGTGATGATGAGGATGAGGATTTCTTCTATGGAGAGTATGATGATGATGTCTCCTTAATGGAGAAGGGTGAGTTGGTTCTTCCTGATCTCCCTAAAGGTAGTAAAGCTATCTCTCCTTTGGCTGAGATTTTGGATTTTGCTATTGATAGCACAAAATCATTGAGAAGAAGGGAGATAAGGAAAGAAAAGATGCTGATGAAATTGCTTCTCTTACCGTTACTCTTGAGGAAGAGTATGAGCTCCGAGTTACTCTTGAGGAGAAACTTGAATCTATTGAAGAGCTCCATAATGAACAAATAGCCTATCTCACTAAAGCACCTGACCATACTATTGCTAAATATAAAGTGCTTAAAAAGGAAAAGGTTAAATTTGTTGTTGAAAATGCTAATCTAATTGAGTAAAATTCTAGGTTGAATAATGAGCTTGCCTATTTTGAAGGAGAATTTTGAGCTAAGGGCTCAACTTGAGTTGATGACTAACAAGTGTGGGAAATTGGAAGAAAGCCATGAAAAGCTATTTAGCTCTCATGAGGATCTTCTAGCATCCCATACTAAGCTAAAGTTAGATCTTGAGGCTATCACTACAAAGGTAACATCTTGTGAGCCTCATGTGGTTACTAGCACAATCTCTTCTAATAATGCTATATTGCCTTGTTCTAGTACTATTAATTCATCCTCTCATAATGTTTCTACATCTTGTGATGAATTTCTTTCCTTGCCTTGTTTCTCTAACAATGAAACATCTACTTCCTCTAGCCCTTGTGTTGTTTCTAACCATGTAGAGTAAATCAAATAGCTCAAGTCCCAAGTCACTTCTTTGAAGAAAGACTTGGAAAAGTGTCATGAAGGGAGTTCCATCCTTGACAAGATGTCAAGAGTGAAAATACTTCCCAATAAAAAGAGTGGACTTGGATTCAACTCCAATATCATGTACAAGTCCAAGGTTTACAATAATAAGGGCTAAGAACAAGTAAAAGACTCGGCCAAGATTATTTGCTTCAAGTGCAAGATTGAAGGGCACCATGTTAGATATTGCCCTTTGAAGAAGAAGCCTCTTAGTGAGAATAAACTAGGGAAGCGGCCTCTTGTTCAATCTCATGATCAACCACGAGTTTAACAAATGCCAACTCCTAAGAAGTCGCAAGCCAATGCTCCTCAATTTAAGGAGCCTTCTAAGAAGAAAGACAAGAGTCGATGTTGCTACCTTTGTCGTGAGAATGGACACTTTTCTTCTTCATGCACCAGTGGTACATTATCCAACTCTATCCTTGTTGATAATGTTTATTCCATTCGGATGGATAATGTGGGCAATGTGTTTGCCAAGTATGTTGGTACTCCAAGTGGTGTCAATAAAAGAACCATTTGGGTTGCCAAACCTATTGTGACTAACCTCTTAGGAACCAACTTGGTTGGCGACCAAAAATCTCAAACCTGAATAATAGGTGTTTGTGGAGGCCATTGGAGACTTGGCTATCTCATGAAGAATTAAGGGATCTTCATCAAGTATATTTCTTCAAGCCAAGTCAATTGGATTATCATTTTTCTATCTTATATCCAATGTGCCTCCTTGCGGTAACTTGTATTTAAATCATATATTCATTGAAAGTTACTTGCCCCTTGCATGTTTTGGTTTTGTTTCTAGCATGTGTTTGTATATGGTGTGCCTACTACTTACCTATCTTGAGTAATCTAGTTTGTGTTTGTTTGTTTGCACTCCATGTACTTGTGTGTTTTGTGTTGAGACTTCTTTGCAACTCTTTTATTTTAGTTGGCTCTTTAGGAGATTAATGGACTATCCCATTTTGGGGGAGTAATATGCTCTTGGAACTTTACTATCCTAAAATGTGTGTACATGAGGAAAACCACTTAGTGTTGTTATATCAATATTATCTAGTCTCTATGTGGTATGTCTTTCTCACGGGAAATTCAAATTCTAATGTCCATTAAATTTCTCTAGTTGGATTTATTTTTCTTTGCCTCTTGTTGAAAAATGGATTATCACATTATGGGGGACTAATAAGCTATTTTTATATTACAAACCTATAAAATATGAACATGCGAGGTATTTCCACCCAGAATTGATATTGTCAATAATCTTGTTCTTATGTGGCATGTTGCTCAAACAAGTTGCATGTTTTCTTAAATGTGTTTTGTCTCTCTTCTTTGGTATCTTGTTTGTGAGAGTTTCTTGGTGCTTTGCATTTTCGGTTCTTATTTTAATCCTTCAAGAATCTCTACTTAAGCATGTTTTTCTATTCCTATGTTTTACCACATGCTTATGTTTTGTGAATATGATTGTAAACAAATCATCTTCCACCGAGAAATATCTCCTTACATATCTTGTCTTTGACAAGTGATAATAATTTGTGGTAAGTTTATTGATCATATTTACTTTGGCCTTTGCTCAAAAATTGTCTTGTTTCTTGCTAAGGATTTATTTTGGTTTAAACTCCCTTGTGTCTTCCTTGTACCTTTTGTATCCTTTATGCTCTACTCAAAATTTGTTTTATGCTTTCTTGAGTTAGGAAAAGCAATGATCCCATTCTTGTGCACTTACATTCAAAGTCATACTTTTTGGGTTGCACTATTCTTGAGGAAGCTATCCTACTTTAAGTAGATCACCATTCTTTAAATTGGTATTGTATCTTATTATTTTTATTGAGCTTGACTAGTGTTTGAACAATATATATGGAGAGTAATGATTCCATTGTGTGCATTTTGTATTCAAATGCAAGATCATAATTAACGCACTATTCTTGGAAAAGCTATCCTATATGCATTTTAACACTTGTTGTCTTGAAATTGGTATTTTATCCCAATAACTTGTCTCTTTGGAAGAAGAACATTTTTCGTCTTGGTACTTTGTGTGTCCTCATGAAAAGTGTATATGATTCGTTTATTGTTTGTATCCTACTTGTTTTGGTATCTTATCTATTTGGTTTCCTCAATCATGTGTTGATTTGGGTTTTTATATATTTTGGACGCCTCTTTTACTTGTCTCTCCTGGGAGTGCCTTCTTGTTTTAATTGGTTTTTTGTTCAAATTCGTATCTCTTATTGGCTCTTGAAAGTTTTGTGCATGTATATTCACTTTATGTATATCTTATGGCATGTTTACTTTCATTGATCCAATATATAGGATAAACTCCATCAAATCCTAAATGGCTAAGATGTGCATGAAATTCAATTTCATATTAATATGCACATATGTTTGTGGAGATTATCGTATGTATTGTAGTTGCTCTAACTACTTTGGACCCAATAAGTTTAGGAACCATTTTGTACTTGATTTTTGTTTTTAGGTACAATGGAGGGTGTTTTCACCATTTGTTCTATGTATTGTAGTTGTTCTAACTATTTTGGATCCAATGTGTTTGGGTACCATGTTATACTTGAATTTGTTTTAGGTATGCTCGAGAGGAATTGGAAGCTTGACTCAATTTCAAGGAGGGTGTTTTCACCATTTGCTTATTGGAGCCAAGTTTGGATGATCGTAAACTCCTATCTTCTTCATCACCAATGATATCCCAGTAACAAGTATCTACCTCATGCTTTCATTTCTATCCTTCAACCTTGTGTAGGTTGTATCTTGGCATGAATCCCCTTCTATTTCAGTTCTTGTGGTTCTTGAAAATTCTCAAAACCATTTGCCTTTGTGATACGAGTTACCTTTCTCGAAGCATTCCAACTATCACTTTTACCTTGCGATATTTGTGATGCTTTGATGAGTTTGTTGGTTGTTCATATATACCCCTTTAAGATAAAATTAAGCTTAGTTCTTTGCTTTCAAGCAAAAAATCTTATTGGTATATTTATGAACCTACCTTGGATATCATGTTCTTAACCTTAGTACCTATTTCGTGTGTTCATGTTTCTTTGTGGATATATATCTTTCTGATTGGTATCCACTTAGAAAGTTATACATGCGAGAATAGTTACATCTTTAATTGGTATTCTAATTCTTTAGTTACCAACTTTTATTGCTTTATATTCTTTGGTGGTTCCTAAAAGGAACAAGATTTGCTTATCATTTGGTATTACTTTTGCATCTTATTCAGCTTGTGGACCTACTTGTTTTAACCTCTTTGGTTTGTGTGTATGGTAAAGACATTATATGTACTATGTGACCCATATACTGAAAGACTATGTTGATGATTTTATCATGCTATTAGTATCCTAAAAAATGTTTTTCTTGTCATACCCATCTATTTCGGTTGAGTAAGTTTTTCTTTGTCGCTTCTTGATCTTAATTTCCCAACTTATGTTTGTTTGCAAGTTGCTTTTCTTCATTTCCCATCTATTCTCTTGCTCTTGTTTTGTTCAAAATTATCTGGAAGGGAGTTATGATTCCATGTTGTGCACACTATATAATAATTCAAATGTAACATTGTGCATGTACCTTGGAGAGTTCCCTCTTGATTTTCTAGAACACTTGGTTGATCTTATCATAATATTGTTTTTGGTCAATTCTTTTTTATGGATCCTTTGGTCGGTTGCTTCTTTGTCAAAGTATTCTTCAATTTGATATTCTTTGGAAATCTTTGGATCCTCAATATAGTTTGATCTCCCCATCTATTCATAGTAGGATATATGCACTTGATTTCACTCATATCATGAGGAATGCATACACTATGGGGGAGCTCTTATTATATTGACCTTTGATACATCTCAAACGTATTTATAATTTTCGATGCTCCATGCTTATTTTCTATCCAATACCTTTATGTTTTCACATGTTTTCCTTTGTTTTCCGGGCGTTTTCGTGGACTAACCTATTGACAAGATACCATAGAGCCAGTTCCTGTTTTCTGCTGTTCTTTTATTTCAGGAAAGTTGTTCCAGAAATATTCTTGGAATTGGACGAAACAAAAGCCAAAAGTCTTAGAATTCCCGACACGTCAACAGAGTCCAAAGGGGACTCGGAGGGGGTCCCTAGAGCCACCACACCATAGGATCGAGCAGGCTCCCCCTGACCGAGCTAGCTGGTGGTGTGGGCCCCTCGGGCGCCCACCACCATCGCCCTTTCGCCTATAAAGTCCCCCCAAGGCATAAACCCTAAATATATTGGCCCCCTTCTGCGAAAAGTTCCGTACCTCTGCCGCCACCACCGAAAAGTTTCGGGGGACAGAAATCTCTGTTCCGGCACTCTGCCGGGACGGGGAAGTGTCCCTGGAGCCATCTCCATTGACCCCACCACTTTGATCATGAGATTTGTAATCTAGTTGAATTAGTGGATGTTACTCTTCATCTGGTATGCTACTCAAGTGGTTTTGTTATGAGATCTCCATAAACAAGTTGATCACGGTGTAAAGGTGACAGTGTGTGCACCATGTAGTTTAGCATGATATTTATATTTTGTGTTGGATGACCCTATGAAATTGTGGCGTTTGTTTAGTACTAATTTGGGGCGCTCATAGTGACAGCATGGGGTTCCCTAGAGAGGGAATACATACTTGAGTAGTGTTGTTACAGCCCTACGCATGGATTGGTGTTCGTTATTTGACCGGAGAGTGGTTCGGGGTAGCGTAGTGAAGAGATGGTATTTATGCATTCAATTATGTTATTATTATTGAGAGTTTCCACTAGTGAAAGTATGATCCCTAGGCCTTGTTTCTAAGCATTGAAACACCATTTACAATCTGTTCTGCTACATGTTTTCTTGCTGCCATTTTTATTTCAGATCGCTATTATCACTTATAATCATTCATATTACCTATATTTCACTCTCTCTTCGCCGAACTAGTGCACCTATACAACTGACAATTGTATTAGGTGTGTTGGGGACACAAGAGACTTCTTGTATCGTAATTGCAGGGTTGCTTTAGAGGGATACCTTTGACCTCTTCCTCCCTGAGTTCGATAAACCTTGGGTGATCCACTTAAGGGAAACTTGCTGTTGTTCTACAAACCTCTGCACTTGGAGGCCCAGCACTGTCTACAAGAATAGAAGCGTGCATAGACATCAAGCTATTTTCTAGCGCCATTGCCGGGGAGGTAATGTAAAAGGTTCTCGCATCCTCGGGTGTGAGTCCTCGAAGTTATTTCCTTTAGATTCTGCAATCATATCTTTTTGTTTCTTGTTTTCACTAGTTAGGCTAGTTTTTATTTGTTCCTTGTTATTATTTTTACTAGTTAGGCTTAATGGAAAGCAACAAAAATATGAGAGAGCTTTATAATATTTATCTTGAATTAGGACATGATGCTTTTGAACAGAAAATTAAAAAACCTATGGAGCTTTATTTGCATGGTAGTAGCATTGTTATTAGTCTGAATTCTTTGAACACCATTATTGCTAATGCTATGGAAAAGTCTAAGCTTGGGAAAGCTTGTTTTGATGAATATGATATTTTTAGTCCCCCAAGTTTTGAGGAGGAAATTTTCTTTGATCACACTTTGCCTCCAATATATGATGATTATAATGATTATGGTATTCTAGTTCCACCTACTATTGATGATAAACTTTATTGTGATCATGATATGCCCTCTATATATGATGTTTAGAATGATGAATATGCTATTTTCAGTCCACCTAATATTGAGGAGAAAATTAATTATAATCATAATATGCCTCCTATATTTGATGAGTATGGTGATGAGAAAAATAATGATAGCTATTTTGTTGAATTTTCTCCCACTACTATTAATAAGATTGACTATGCTTATGTGGAGAGTATTAATTCTTTTATGCTTGTGGATGATGATAAGAATGTTTTATGTGATAGTTATATTGTTAATTTTATTCATGATGCTACTGAAAGTTATTATGAGATAGGGAAACAAGTTTTTATGTATCTCAATAATATTAAGTTTCCCCTCTTTATGTTGAAATTTTTTAAGTTGCACTTATTTTGTTTTCCTATGCTAGCTACTTTGTGCTTCATTGACTTGTTTTTCTACAAGATTCTTTTTCATAGGAAGTGGGTTAGACTTAAATTTGTTTTACATTTGCTTCTTGATGCTCTCTATTTCTTCAATTCATATTCCTTATGTGAGCATCTTCTCAAATTACTATGCCTAGCTAAAAGACTTTAAAGAAAAACACTTATTGGGAGATAACCCGTATTTTTATTTTTGCTTTGTTTTTCGCTGTTTTCTTTGAGTAAAGGTGTTGTTTACTTCTATAGCAACTCCTTTGTATCTTTATTTTCTCGCATTAGTTGTGCTAAGTAAATTTTCTAGCGAAAGTTAGAGTTGGTTTTGGATTTCTGCGTAGAAAACAGATTTCTGTTGTCCATCGTAAAAAATCGTATAAATTACAGAAAGATCAAAATGACTTGAAACTTTTTTTTTCTTATTACTCAGCTAATTCCAAAACCTTTTAATTACTTATTATTTTCTATCTGAGCAACGTAAGTGACCCAAAAAAATTCGTTTTTACAAAATGTTCTGGTTTTGATAGATTCTGCCTTTTTTCCTGCATTCTCTTTTTTACTATGTTGAGTGGATTTATTTGCTCCAAAAAGCATCAGTGGATGTAGCTAATGTTTAAAAGGTATTAATAATGTTTGTGTCCTTGCAGAACATGTGAATTTTTGATTGTGCACCAACCCTCTAATACGAATTATATTGATTGTGGTGTAAAGAAGTTTTCAAGGGTCAAGAGAAGAGGGTGATATAATGTGATCAAGAAGAGTGCAAAGCCAAAGCTTGGGGATGCCCCCGTGGTTCATCCCAGGAAATTCTAAGAAGACTCAAGCGTCTAAGCTTGGGGATGCCCAAGGCAGCCCCTTCTTCATCAACAATTTATGAGGTCACTTCTAGTGAAACTATATTTTTATTCGGTCACATCATATGAATTTTACTTAGAGCGTCTGTTTGTTTTCTTTTATTTTGCTTGATGCAATAAAATTATTTGGAACCTATCATTCTTGTGTAGGAGAGAGACACGCTCCATTTTCATTGCTTAGAACACTGTAGTTTTCATTCTTATTGTTCTATGTGTGTTCACCTTTTTCTAGTACTGCGTTTATCCTTTGTTTTCCACTTGTATTTTGTTAAGAGCTTGTTATTTTGCTTCAGTTATATATGATTATCTCTCTAGTATTTTATGAATATTATCTTTGAGAGTTGTTTCAAACAAGTTGATTGGTGTTGGAAAGCAGTAGTACAATTTTCGTGCTTATAACACTGCAAATACAAGCTTGTATAGACTATGGATAGACTTTTTCATGTCATGCTAGATGTTATTTTAATTCTATGCTTAGTGGTGTTATTGAAGCATGACTTGTATCAAATAGTTGAGAGTGCTTAGTGTGCCATTGAAATAATCATGAGTTGTTTATGTCATATTGAAGCATGAATTTGTGGTGTTCTCTTTCGAATGCTTTATTTGGTTGACTTGGCACATGCTTACACCATGTTTATGACTACAGACCAGTAACTTATACCCTCCATGATCATTTTGCTTTTGAACTTGTAATACCCTTTGATGCTTTGATTAATAATGTTTTTGTCGCTATGTATGATTATGGCCATTATTGCTCTCTTGATTTGTCGCTCCCAGTCTTTTGCTAGCCTCCACCTGTACTGAGTACGAGCTCTACTCGTGCATCCAACTCCCAAAAACCAAAGTTTGCCGAATGTTTCCACCATACCTACCTACATGTGGTATTTAAATTCCACTCCAAAGTAAATTTCTCATGTGTTATCTTTAAAACCTTCAAAATTACTGCTGTTTTGTGCTCCTGTTTTAGCTCATGAGGATGCAAAGAGAGAATCTTTATCTCACTTGTTGATTGGACTTTCACACCCTGTACTAGTGGCTTCATCCACTTATCCAATTGATAGAATAGCTGGCAGCGGGGTGCCCAGCCCCAAATTAATACAACAAATTCTCTTCACCATTTTGCCCCTGATTTATCAGTCAAAGCATACTTGTGTAAACAAAAGAGAAAGAGGGACGACCTTCTACCCAGATGCATCCTTTTACGGGATCCTCTCTTGTGAAGTCTAGTTGGCTTGTGACGTACTGTATTTCCTGTTTACTATTCGTTGACATAAGCATACACCTCTCTAAAAAATGTTTTCAATACCTCTGTTTAACAAAATAAAAATCTCTAGCACATGAGTAATCCATGCTTCTCTCTGCAAAGGGCCTTTCTTTTACTTTTATGTTGACTCTCCATCTTCTAAATTTATGCACAATTTAGAGAGCGTGCTTGCCATTCTGAGTTAAATGTGCATTTTCTCCAAAGATTATTATTGATTGATTCATGCCATGTTATTTTTGTTCTCAAACTATTTGCTCTAGTCACTTATACGTCATAAACGTATCCTTAATTTCTGATGTTCCATGTTGTTTTCTTATTGTTTCCCACATGTTTGCTATACACTTTATGTCATTTTTATCGATTTTCTGGACTAACCTATTGACAAGATGCCACAGAGCCAGTTCCCTATTTTCGGTTGTTTTTAGTTTCAGAAAAGTTGTTCTGGAAATATTCTCGGAATTGGAAAGTTCGAAGCTCGGAAGTTTTAGAATTCCTGAAGGTTCCACAGAGTCCCGAAGAGACCCGGAGGGGGGCCTCAGGGGACCCACACCATAGGACGCCCCCTTGGCTGCGCCGGGGGGGTGGTGTGGGCCCCCCCAGGGCTCCACCACCTCTGCCTTTCGCATGTTTAATACCCCCGAGACATAAGCCCTAGGAGATCCCACTTATACCCGAAAACGCCCGAGGCCGCCGTCACCTCATCTCGAGATCCGGAGGGTTCTAGAGCTCTCCCCGGCACCCTGCCGGAGGGAGAAATCATCACCAGAGGGGTCTACACCACCATGCCCTCCTCCGAAGTGATGCGTGGGTAGTTCATCCCTGGACTACGGGTCCATAGCAGTAGCTAGATGGTTGTTCTCTCCACTTTGTACCTCATATTTAGATCTTGTGAGCTGCCTATAATTATCAAGATCATCTTTATGTAATGCTACTTGTTGTTTTTGCTAGGATCTGATGAATGTTGAATGCTATGTCTTCTGATTATCAATCTATCATGTTATCTTGATGCTTATGTTATTTATGATCTTGCATGCACTACTAGAGATTTGCTTATAGCAGCATATCCTACCACAGGCGAACAAGGAAAACTGTGCGCCTGGGTTAATTAGCGCAGGCGAAGCGCAAGTTGGTGCGCCTGGGGTAGGCCAGTTACCCCAGGCGAACAGAAACCAGAAGCGCCTGGGGTAAAGTGTGGCAGAGCCAACCACGGCCGACCCTGGCACGCTTCCTTTACCGCAGGCGAATGGCTTCTCGGTTCGCCTGCGGTATAACAGATACCACAGGCGAGTAAGTACAGAAGCGCCTGGGGTAAAAAGTGGACTGGGGTAGCTCCCTTTAGCGCAGGCGCACAGGTACGTTGTTCGCCTGGGACAAAGAATAGCCTGGGGTAGCACCACTTAGCGCAGGCGCTTCCCAGAACATATATATTCGCGTGGTAATATTATTTGTCCCCAATATAAGTGCGGCCAGCCACCCACCACCACCCCTATCCACCACACTGCATAATTTACCGTAACGAGCACGCGGACCAGATCAAATGTCCGGTGTGCGGTGCTGATCGTTACAAGAGGGGGACGAAGAAAGCTCCTACGAAAGTTGTGTGGTACTTTCCACTCATTGATCCCGGCCGTCTGCAGCGGTACTTCGTGGACCCCAAGGAAGCAAAGCTCATGCGCTGGCACGAGGACAGAAAGAAGGCGGTGCTGAGCGATCCAGAACGTGTTGAAAAACCAGTGCTAAGTACACACCCTTCCGATGCACGTCAGTGGAAAGCATTAGACGCATTCGATGAGGAATTCGGGAACGACCCAAGGAACATCAGGCTTGGTGCGAGCACCGACGGTCTCAATCCGTTTGGAAATCAGAGCAGCAAACATAGCACCTGGCCCGTGTTTGTATGGATGTACAACCTCCCCCCGTGGCTGTGTCTGAAGCTCCTCTTTCGCGACATGGTTCAAGAAGCAGATTGATGCCGATCCCCCGCCAATGACATGTGAGAAAGATAAAATTGTATTGGCCTTGTCATATGGCCCCTATCCATACGACATCAATGGGTACACATTCTACACGGAGGAAAGAGACAAAAGTAGCGACTATCAAAAATCGTCTATAACGATGGAATCTTACACAGGCGAAGAGGTTAGAAGATACTACAGAAAGATCGGGGAGCTTGACTACGTTGGGGTAAAGCTGCCGATGTTCCATGTCAGATGGGCTACAAACGTCACGAAAGAAGACGAATATTTCACCACTATGTCGATGTCTGAAGCCAACAAACCCAAGTCCAAGAACCCCTCCGCGCAAAATGAGCCCTGGGTATTGGCTAAGCACGTGGAGCAATGCTTCTTCATAACCGACCCGGCAAAGCCTAGTCGTGTTGTCGTAAGGAGAGGAAAAAGGGCCCTCGTCGGAATGGATGGAGTCGCCGATGAGAAGGACTTCGACGGCTTAGTCGGAGACCCGATGATGGAAGAACCCGGTGAAGACGATACACCACAAGAAGAAGCAGGACCACACTACCTAGGGCAGGTCTTCCATTCACAAGAAGAAGTCACAATATGGCGGTCACGTATTCAACATCGACCAAGAAAGGCAAGACTAATATTGTGACGAAAGGTTGAGAGAGGGAAATACTCGCGATATAACATGCTAATAGCTACTATGCATACAATGTGTTTTTAGAGAGAAACACTTGCGGTATCTCGCTAAACCAATCTATTTACGCTCGATGCGACATTAAATATTTTTGCACATGTTAACTTTCATATGTATGTATTTTTTAAGTGAAAACCAACGTGGGGGAGCCACATATTATAGCATTCGTATTGCTCGATGTGTCCCAGGCCGGGTACGTGGGGCTGTGTTAGAATATCTAAGCACAGGCGCATCATCTGGAAAACGCGCCTGGGGTAATACATATCAAAGGCGCTTTTGATAGGACATGCGCCTGGGGTAATGCCATGTGGGACCGCGCAAACCAAAATCCTACGAAATTTAGCGCAGGCGCATTACCTAGATAATTCGCCTGCGGTAAGGATCTGTGGGGCCGCGCATAACAGGGCATCGAGCCAAGCACATTAGAACCGGTTTGTATCACAAACCGGTTCTAAAGGGTCTGTCCCCTGGGCCCCCTACCTACAGGCAGCAAATGGCCGCAGGCCTTTAGGACCGGTTTGTTATACAAACCGGTCCTAAAGGCCTGCGGCCATTTGTGCGGGTATCTAGGTGGGCCCAGGGGACATACCTTTAGAACCGGTTTGTGATACAAACCGGTTCTAATGCTTAGCGCAGGCGCATTTTCCAGTCTGTGCGCCTGGGGTATACCTCTGTGGGCCCGCGCACAACGAATCGCTAAGAACATTAGCGCAGGCGCACCTCTCTTTGTTCGCCTGGGGTAAGGGATAGCGCAGGCGCATTTCACTCGTTGTGCGCCTGTAAGTCCTCGATCTGCTAACTCACAACCCGCATAATCACTCTGTTTCATATCGAGCCCTAACCGCACGCCGCCGTCGCCTCTCTCATCGCACGACGCCGTCGCCTCTCTCATCGCACGCCGCCGTCGTCGTTGTCGAGCAGGAGGAGGAGGAGGAGCGGGAGCAGCAGCAGGAGGAGGAGCAGGAGCAGCAGGAGGAGGAGCAGGAGCAGCAGCGGAGGAGGAGCGGGATCGAGCAGCAGGGGAGGAGGAGCGGGAGCACGCCGCGCGCGCGCGCCGTCCCTCTCATCGTCGTCGTCCACGCCGGCCGTCGTCACCCACGCCGCCGTCGCCCACGCCCACGACGAACCCAGGTCAGCCAACCCCCCCCCCCCCCCCCCCCCCGCTTCCAACGCCCTCATACTACTGCTGCTACATGCTTTAGCTAGAACTGGATCTGATCATGTACCATTATTTCTGGATTCTGGTAGTTCAGCTCATAGTATAAAATTAAGTGCAGTATTTTACTTTGATCTGATCATGTACCTACTAATTATATGTGAATAGAACACTGAAGCCTTGGACACTGCTAGAATTCTCCGTGATATGTTGTGTATGTCGGTAGGGTTCCCGGAGTCTACGACGACTGGGACCAATGCCGAAGACAGGTGCACGGTTTCAGCGGCAACAGCTACAAGGGGTACAAGACCATGGTGGAGGCGGAAGCTCGATACGCCACTTACCTAGCGAGAGAGAAGACGGAGAAGACGAGGGCCCGGATGACCACATTCGCCATCGCCGTGCTTATACTCCTTGTACTCCTAGTGTTGATGCTACTTGTTGTTTTGCTTGTCTAGATAACTAAACTATCGATTTGTTTGGACTATGTACTCCTAGTGTTTGAACTATGCTTGTAACTAAACTATTCGTTTCGAGACTATTTGGTGATGATCGAGACTATTTGGTGATGATCGAAATATTTCTGTTATTTTGCTGTCATTTTCATATTTATTACTGTCAATTTGCTGTAATTCTGTTATTTTCGTTTCTTTTATTTTTTGACACAGCAAAACCATACCCCAGGCAAATAGGGAAGCATACCCCAGGCGAACATGTACCCCAGGCGCACAGCGCTTGTTCGCCTCAGGTAAGAGGCTTACCCCAGGCGCACAAGGCTTGTTCGCCTGGGGTATGTCAAGATACCCCAGGCGCATTTGGTTGTTCGCCTGCGGTAAGTCATTACCGCTGGCGAGGTGGTCCCAGGCGAACAAACATTCGCCTGCGGTACGCTAAATTGGTTCGCCTGCGGTAGCCTTTTCCCTACTAGTGATGCTCTCCGTTATTAGTAGATGCTCTGGCCACGTAGATGCTAGTAACTCCAAGATGGAGTATTTATGCTCTATAGTGGGTTCATGCCTCCTTTTCATCCGTGCTCGAGTGACAGAAACGTGACGGAAGGAGGATGTGTTGTTGCCATTAGGGAGAAAACAACAATGCTTTGTCTAAGGATGATGTTATTTTTTACATTACACACTTTTCTTACTGCGATTATCTGTTGCTTGCAACTCAATACTCAACGTTTGTTCGGATGATATTCTGAGGGTGGATTTTTAGTCATAGATGCAGCTGGATAACGATCTATGTATTTTGTTGTAATGCCCACACGAATCACATAGTAATCACCTATTGACAAGATGCCACAGAGCCAGTTCCTATTTTCTGATGTTTTTTATTTCAGAAAAGTTGTTCTGGAAATATTCTTGTAATTGGAGGAAACAAAAGCCAAAAGTCTTAGAATTTCTGACACGTCAAAGGAGTCCAAAGGAGACCCGGAGGGGGGCCCTGGAGCCACCACACCATAGGGTCGCGCGGGCTCCCCTGGTCGCGCCAGCTGGTGGTGTGGGCCCCTCGGGCGCCCACCGTCGTCGCCCTTTCGCCTATAAAGTCCCCCCAAGGAATAAACCCTAAATATATTGGTCCCCTTCCACGAAAAGTTCCGTAGCTCCGCCGCCACCACCGACAAGTTTCGGGGAACAGAAATCTCTTTTCCGTCACCCTGCCAGGACGGGGAAGTGCCCAAGGATCCATCTCCATCGTCTCCACCACCATCTTCATCGTTGTTGCTGTGTCCCATGATGAGGACGGGGTAATTCTCTCTCGAGGCTGAGGGCTCTACTGGTAGCTATATGGTTCATCTCTCTCCCTTGGTGTAATTTTTATGTGATCATGAGCTTTGTAATCTAGTTGAATAAGTGGATGTTACTCTTCATCCGTTATGCTACTCAAGTGGTTTTGTTATGAGATCTCCGTAAAAACTTTGATCACGGTGTAAAGGTGACAGTGTGTGCACCATGTGGTTTAGCATGATATTTATATTTTGTGTTGGATGACCCTATGAAATTGTGGCGTTTGTTTAGTACTAATTTGGGGCGCTCATAGTGACAGCGTGGGGTGCCCTAGAGAGGGAATACATACTTGAGGATTGTTGTTACAGCCCTACGCATGGATTGGTGTTCGTTATCCGACCGGAGAGAGATTCGGAGTAGCATAGTGAAGAGATGATATTTATGCATTCAATTATGTTATTATTGCTGGGAGTGTCCACTAGTGAAAGTATGATCCCTAGGCCTTGTTTCTAAGCATTGAAACACCATTTACAATCAGTTCTGCTACATGTTTGTTTGCTGCCATTTTTATTTCAGATCACTATTATCACTTATAATCATCCATATTACTTTTATTTGACTCTCTCTTCGCGAACTAGTGCACATATACAACTGACAATTGTATTAGGTGTGTTGGGGACACAAGAGACTTCTTGTATCGCAATTGCAGGGTTACTTGAGAGGGATACCTTTGACCTCTTCCTCCTTGAGTTCGATAAACCTTGGGTGATCCACTTAAGGGAAACTTGTTGTTGTTCTACAAACCTCTGCACTTGGAGTCCCAACACTGTCTACAAGAATAGAAGCGTGCGCCGACATCAGCCTTCTAATCTTTTTTTCCCATTTCGGCAATGGATGCAATTGGGGGAGAAGTTTAGAGGGTTTAAGGGAATTTGGTTTTATGCTTTAGTTTTGTTTTTAAGAATTTTCCTTCCATTCCATTGCATCCTTGCTCTTTGTTTTGCACGGTTGCTTAATTCATCATATAAACCCTCGTCAAAAGGGATTTTCATAAATTACCAAAATGGGGGAGATTGAAAGCTCATGGTGCCCCCATATGTGGTTTTGGTAATTAATGACAATCCTTATGGACTAACGTTTTCATTGAGATATTCTTATAGATCTTGTCCATAGGAAATATTGGAGTTCATGTGTTGAAATCTATTAGCTTCCTTGATGACCATTGTTATATTCAAGGATTTATTTGAAGAATGTTCATGGTTTAAGTTTAGCTTATTGCAAGTGTCTTGAAGAAAATGATTAGATGTTCTTTCACGATTATCTTCAAGACATCATCATATGAAGAATGAAGAAAAGATACAAGGCTGATAAAGTTTGTGATCAACACACAAAGCAACAAGATGTACCAAGTGGTATTGTGTATCTCGTGGTATGATAAGAATTTGACCATATAGCTGTGTAAACTAAGCCATGCTATATGTGTGTGAAATCGCTATGTGTGGTTAGGTATCTTTCCATGGGCATGCAAAGAAAGATTTCCTAGACCATGGTCTATGTCGTCGTCAAGCGGTGTTCGTCATCAAGCTTGACGTGGAAGCTCAAGTGAAGCATCTAGACGAAATCCTTTGCTTGATACTTGCCACCCATTTGGAGACTGTGGCCTCTTGAATATTTGCCGATAAGGGTCTCTCCCATAATGGTTTATGTGGGAACTAGGCTCTCCCATAATGGTGTATGGGGGAGCAACTTGCAAGTCTTCATCAAGCGGAGCATGTGCTAGCAAGCATGATCAAGAAAGAGGATCCAACTTGAGAGAGTAAATATTAATTATCTAGCTCAAGTAGAATGATCAAGGCAAAGTTATGATCTTGATAGGTTTTCTATTTTACCGATCTCATGTCTTTGGGAGACCGGGTTATAGGATCGATAGTCGTAAAATCAAGAGGGGCTCTCAAGTGAGTAACTTGATTTAATCGTTGTGGAGAGCTAAAACCTTAGAATACTTGCATATCATCTTTCTTGGTTCTTATTTGGCGTTTATATCCATGTGGTTTTGGTTCTTTTCGTGATCTTCGTGGCAAGGCAAGGTTTATTGGAAACGGTTTTGGTAAGGAAAACTTGTTGCGATTTCGGTGGTGAAAATATCCGGATCATCTTTGAGAATGTTCCCGCCCCTTCCATGTGTGGTAACTTCTCCATTCCTTTTTTGGACATTCCTTGTTGTTATCTTTCCAACCCAATTGGATTCAGCTCATTCGGAATTCTTTCGTAAAAGTTATGTGCGTTTTCGTGTTGGAGGTTTTAGCGATTATTCCTTTTTGAGAGGTCAAAACCTTTCCCCATTTTGTTTTGTCATCCATTTTTGGAAAATGTATTTTCTCTGCATATTTTTGTAGTTCTCTTCACTGGGATTTCAATGAGCCCAAGAACATCAAAAACGGAGTCTGTATGCAAAAGTTATGACATTTCTCGTATTGGTGTTCAGTCCATTCCGGGGCAATCCAGATTGAATGAACGTGAAAACCTCTGTTAGGATTCGGATTCATTCCGGGCCATTCTGGGATCCGGATTCATTCAGGGTTTAGTCCAGATTCGACGAAAAAAGTGCAAAACGGCTAGTTTTTTAGCACCTATTTAAGGGCCTTCTTCCCCAAAGTCCCCAAGACTTTCCCTGCTCGTTTTCCCCTCTTTCTCCATCATTATTGACCTTAGAAAGCTTTCTCGTCTCTTAATCCCTCCTATGCTTCTTTCATATATTTGACGGAGAAGATATAGGAGATCTAGATCCACATTTCCACCAATACATCTCTCCTCTTTGTGAGGAGAACTTAGTGAATATAGATCTTGGAGTTCTTGGTATTTCTCCTCCATTTTTATTCCTCTCTTATTCCCCCATAAGCATTTGTTGTTTTGTTGGAGTTTGAGAGTGAAGGATTTGAGCACTTGTGCTCTTGCCATTTGCATTGGTTGCATCAGTTTGCTCTCTCCACGAGGATTCGTGGAACTGAAAGTTTGTGATCTTGTTACTCTTGGGTCTTGGACCCTAAACGACTTGTGGTGTTCTTGGGAGTCTCCAATTGAGTTGTGGATGCGTGCCCCAAGATTGTGGTGACTTTCATAGCCTCCATTTAAGTTCTGGATGCGTGCCTCGATCGAAGGTTGCCAATAGTGGAAGGTGAACTAGGCGTTTGTGGCGAGGTTCATCGGAGAATAGGGCGAGGCATTTGTGGCGTTGAGTAGGCCTTTGTGGTGAGCTCACACCCCTCCAAAAAGACGTACTTCCCTTGTGGGAGGAAATCAGGAATACATCATCGTCTCCGTGTGCCTCGGTTATTTCTATACACGAGCTTTTTTTTACTTATGCAATTTACATTGTGATAGCCTTCGTGCTTGAAGTTATATATCTTTCTATCACCTTATTACTTGTATTGCTTATCATAAGTTGTTGGTGCACCTAGTTGCCCCTAGAATATTTAGGTTGTGAGCTTGTTAATTTAAACACCTAGTTTATTTCCGCATTTTAGCCAGCCTTAACCGGAAAAGTTTTAATCGCCTTTTCACCCCCTTCTAGGCGAAGAGTTGTCCGTTCACATGGTATGATCCGAAGCCCGCAACAATGCCATAGAGTTAGAGGCAAACAATAACACCTCATCACAATTTGAGACATATGAACCAGTATTCAATATTGATTCGTATTGAAGCAGACAATTTTTAGCAGCATTATTATCCAGAGAAGGGACTTGAGTTTGAACCTTCTCACTTGATGCCACACCAACACTCCTCCGGGGTAGGGCCTTTTCAGCTTGAAGGACCCTAGCAACATTGCTAACCTTAGGAACATGAACTTCCTCGGTCCCAAAAGACCTAGAATCATCCTTTAAACTTGAAGAAAGCTCAAAAGATCACATCACCAAAGGAGAGACCACCACCCCCAAGGCCATCTTCTTAGTCTGGCTAGGAGTTACTTGCACCTCCAAACATGCACTAGAATTTTTAATCGAGGGTCCCAGCTTAGCAACACTAGCCTCCGGAACTTTACCCTCTCCCTCCTTCTCCTTTGTCATTTCATCATCCCCTCTCGAGTAATCATCATGATTATCATGACCACCGTCAACATCCATGTCCCCCTCATCCTCTATTAGCATTGGTTCCACAACAAACCGAATCTGATAGAAACCATCTTTTATCCAAAGAGGAAGATCCTTTGGAATTTTGGTGTAATCAACACAACCTATAAAAATATGAAGAACTTTATGCTTCCGAGTATAAGCCATATTCACCTTGGCCGTCTTGCCAAATAGAGTACCAAGGCCCCAAAGAGCAAGAAAGTCACCAGTATGACGCTCTGGGAACCCATCCATACGAACCCACACATGAGGAAGCTTCCACATTGGCTCCACCCGCTCGTGCCAAGCATCCACCTTCAGCTCGCAAACACTGTTGGGTATTCTAAAGCCGCCAAAAAGTTCAACCTATCCAGCTCCGCTTTAGATGGAAACATAAACTTTAGACATTTTGGCTAACTTGCAAAATCTCCCAATTGTATTGCTCAATGGGCACCACACACATTAGATGCCTAGCAATTTGGGGGATAGACATTGTCCCCCTTGTAAATTTAACCATAGCTAGCCTTGTGTTTTCTGTCTTTGGCCTACACGAGTCCGTCAAAACCATACGAAAGAAAGTTAAATCATCATGGTTGTGCCCATAGATCATCACCTGGGGCTTGGGAGCATCAAGAAGTGGACACTCCTTGGACACATGATCTACACTCTCGCAACAGTCAAGGATAGGAACCTCACAATCTACCAAGACATGAACAGAAAAACCGCAATTGTAGCACTTCGCAGCTAATTCACAGTGATGTTGATGTTGGGCGGCACTACCTCATCAGCGCCATTGAAATTCCGACCTCCCTCCACTCCCCCATTGTGGTGACCCAGCGCACCACTTCATGTGTAGGGCGCAAGTCGTTAACGTAATACTCACAGAAGGACTTATCCGTGAATATTACATCGCTCAGAGTGGTACAACAGAAACACAACAGGTCCAAGCAAAACTATAGGATACAAACTGTCGTGGGATGATCACGGCAGATGTTACCGGGGGTAACTGATCTTGGGGCAAGTCGACACAGGTATTCGGGAGAGGGTTTAGCTCGAAGGAAGACATGGCGGAAGCGATCTAAGAACCAGGAAATAACTCGCCGGATCTCAATATGAATTATGCTAGATACTCGATAACAGGTGTTACAACTATGACTTGAATCTCTGGCAAACTAAACCTAGGGGCCGGTTTATAAAGCACCCGTACACCCCTAACTTGCCCTTCAAGGCACATCTTGAGTCCTACTCGAACTCCACATACAAAGCCTAACTTTCCTTATCGCAACCCACAAGCCGGGTTACGAATCTCACAAGCCTTTGGGCCTTCTAGTAACCCCTTTACCCCTATCCGGGTATTGCTCAGCTCACCTCGGGCCGGATTATACCTTGAAGTGGGCCTACCGGGTTACTATCCCCCCATCAGTAGTCCCCAGAATAGCCTGGGCTTCCAAGATTTACTCTTCGAAGTGCTGGCTATTCCCTGCAGAAATATTGGATACAAGAACACATAAAGATCAAGATACAATATGCTGACAAGCGGCTGGGATTAACACCCAGGGGATCAGGTAGCAACCCGGCTTCCCCTCAAAGGCTCTCCCTCAATCTTCCAGACCTGAGTCTTAATAGGAAACTCGATGATTTCACATCTTCCTCAATAACTGTCGCTGATACTAGGAAGGAAATTTCCCCTTCCTTTTACTCTGGAATACATCGATCTATGCATAAGGCGCGTCTTTCAAATTTCAAAATAGCCGACCATTACTCCGCACATCCCGGGTTTCGCCCGTTAGGTTAGGCTTTTCCACCCGGGCTATTATAAATAGACCCCAAGGAGCAAACTCAACCCTAACGGCTCATTTCCCCCACTTCTCTTCTCCTCAAGCTCGAGTTCGCGGAGTGCCACCACGGAAGCCCTACGCACATCGCCGGAGCCCATCCGCCGTCGCTTGCGCTCCGCCACCACGCAAACCACTCCAGCTCCCAAATCCACCACCAAGCCCCCGATTCGCCGGCAGGAAATCGCCAAAGGGCATCAATCTTGCGCCATCTGTCTCCGTAAATCCCTACTCCAACCTCCTCCGGTAAGCTCTTGATATCCTCTATTCCAACCTTGCAATCCCTTAGCTTTTCCTTGGACCAGATCTGAATCGAGTCGCATGCAATTTCTCGGGACCTGCCGAATTAACTTACTAGCGTTTGCCATAACCACTCCCATAGATAGGGTGCGCAGCTTATCTTACTCCCCTACCACTAAGTATCATTAGATTGGCCTGAGATACAGAAATTGGATTTCCTATCTGGGCTCGGGCCACCAAAAATTTCCGCCCTTGCTCTTATCATCCGGAAAATCCCACTTCTCCGGCTCACTTGCTGATAATAGACATAAGGGTATCCTTCTACCTTCCCCCAACACTTACTTTACGTAAAAACTTCACAACTTTCATAACAACATGCGATACCCGGACAGATCACAGTTGACCCGGCAATGCAATACCCGGATTATTTTTAAGTTACCGGCAACCGACTATTCATTAACCTCCGAGCTTTCGCCGCTCACCTCCTTCCCTTTGATGTTTTAACAGGTCAACCCCATGGCACCCAAGAGGCAGGGGAAACAGCCGGCTAAAACTAAGCCCACTAACTCCATTTCAGCCAATTGGGGGAGATCCTCCGTCACCAAGGCCAAACTGGAGGAGTTAGTGGAGCTTGGAATCCTTCCTCCCCAGGAAACTATCCACTGGAGAGTACCCGGCAACGAAACCCGGCCCTCTCCAGCAACGGATGAGGTAATATGTTTTGTCGAACACGTGACCCGAGGCTTCAGGCCCCCGGGTCACCCTTTCTTTCGTGACGTCCTAGATCACTATAATCTCCGTATTTTCGATATAGGCCCAAACTCCATTCTGAACATCACCCACTTTATCGTTCTTTCCGAGTCTTACTTGTGCACTCCGCCAAGTTTGGCTCTCTTTGTTGAACTCTTTCAGTGCAAGCCGTGCCGCGAAAGCGGTGACGGCGCACTTCTCACCTGCGGCGGGGTTTCTATCCAGCGCCGCAAGAATTCCTTGATGCCTCCCCTCACTCTCAATTCTCATGTAAAGCACTGGCAGCTCTCATACTTCTACTGCCAGGACACCTCCCCACCCGGTGAGAAGAAATTACCGGGTTACTCGGAGGGTCAGCTCGACATTTCCGAATCTTTCAATGCCTTCGCCTCTGACTCGGACAGGGAGGCGATCTTGCCTTCGTTGGCTAAAATCCCCATCCTATCAGCCCGAGGCCTCATCGGGCTAAACTTGGTGAAGACCTGGGTTAACTTCCGCATCCAGCCAAACTCCATTCGTGAGAAGCTGATGTGTGAATATTCGGGTCAAACCACGGACCCGATCCGGTACTCTGCCAGCACCCTTGCCCCTAATGACATGAACAAAACGATCAAGGGTTTTTTAACGGAGAAGCTCGAGGTAATCCGGAGCATCGCCGGGTTAGAACCTTTTACACTCGAGAACCCCGCCCCCGCTGTAAGCTTTCTGCCTCTTGATTTTGGATTTTAACAAGCTTACCTTTATCCGCTTTTCATGATTCGATATTAACCATTATCCTGGCATTTTCACCTCAGGCCGATAATGGCTTTTGGACAATCGACACTCCTCCCAATTCTGGAGACGCGGAGGAAGAAGATAACGCCGTTAATTCGGATGAAGGTGCGTACTTAACCCCCTTGCGTACATTATGTCCTGTCTCCTCTTTCTCCTCATGCTATATCTTCAATACCTTTCAGAACGAGAGGACCAAGACGAAGAAGAAGAATCAGATGGCTGGGAAGAATCCGCCAGCGAGGAGGACGAGCCGGAGCCGGCCACCAAAGCCGGATCCAAAAGGAAATCCCAGAGAATCGCCCTCCAGGTTTTTATTCTGCTCCCTTGCACTTTTAATTTTTGTTCTCATAACGTCATTTCGGGGCTAACCCCACCTTCACCCCTTTTGATCATAAATGAAGGAGCCACCCGCGACTAGGCGCCGAGTAACCCGGAACCATCCAGGCAACGAGGCCCTTAACCCGGGCACTTCATCGCCCCCAGCTCGACACCCTGGTATTTATATCGTAAATAGAAACTCTTTCCGGACATTCCTTTGCAACATGATCTCAAACCTTGCTTGGCATTTTTCAGTATCTTCCGGGTCTAGCAGCGGCTTTCCTTCGGACTTCCCGGTAAACACCGGGTAAGCGCCTTTTCCTGATATTATACCGAACTTTCATCCCCTTTTTTTTCATAACCAAAGATTAATTGCGCCTTTGCACCTTCTTCAGAGCCACGGTTATTAGTAGCGACCAGGAGGACACCGAGGCTAAGGTCCGGGTCGAGAACGAGCCGGCTGATGATGCCTTCACCACGGCTGGCGACGAGCAAGTGTCGCCACCGGAGCCAGCTAGGCATGACGCCGAGTATCCAATCGCTTCGCACGCAGGCGAGAAGGAGAAGGGAGCAGCTTCGAGCGCGGGAGGGGGACCAGACTCCGACATTCGGATGACCCGGGTGCCACCTCCTGTTACAAGAAAAGTTCCTTTTCCCACTTTCCAGGTACCCGAGTCATCTAACTCGGATAACGCTGATTTTAACCAGCTAATGAGCGCTCTTCTCGCCATGAAAGCTTCGGAAGGAAATGTCCTAGAGCGTATGGCTGCAGCACATCAGGTAATCTTGTTTGACACTTCTTACTATACATCAAGTCCCCAAGTTCCGAGTATAATTTTCTGTAATTATTCTCGGTACTTCGCATAATAATCTACTGTAATCATTTTCTTAGATGGAAATATTCTCGCAATATCCGGCTTACAATTGCACTCATTCTTTGCAGGCGGAGATAACTCAGTCGGATGAAACACTACTTAAAACTGAGCAGCTCTTGCTTGCGGAAACAAAGCGCAGGGAAACCCTTGAAGCGGAGATAAAGACTTTGAAAAAGGATGTCTCCAAGTACAAGAACAAATACAATGCTGCCCAGTCCTCGCTGAATAACCTGTCGACTCAGCTTACGGACACTTACCGTATCTTGCTAAGTAAGTTTGCTATTTGCGATTAATTTGCGTATCTCTATCTTGCCGCTGTAATAACCAATATTACTGATATGCTTTTGCATGTTTCGATTGCAGGTGCTAACCTTGCTGCCCCGGAGGAGGACACCGTTACTCAGGCTAAAACTCTGAAGACTGTGCTCCGGACATTTTTTGCTGGCACGAAACTTTTGCTGGATGCTATAAAGTGGCCTTCGGAGGTATACCCGGGCGAAGAAAATCTCATGCAGGCCTTGTCCACAGCGCCTGGATGGATTGAAATACTGAAGCGTTCGTCTTGCCGGATTGGGATGACCCGGGCTTTGACGCTGGCGAAGGCATATTTTCCTAAGCTTGACCCGGCCAAGGTAGTATCCGGGTTCCCAGAGTTCAAGGCTGACGGGTCTAAGTTTAAACCCCAGGACTTCAAAGCTATACAATCGTCGGTACGTCACTCGGCCACAACTTTGGCAGATAAAATGGATCTAAACACGATTATGAGCTCATATGACTCTGAGGGTAAGGTTATTCTGGTGGAAGCACCCCCTCCTTTTGATATGCTGGAAAAGTGGTCGACTGACCTGGCCAGGAGGAAAGAAGAGACTGCGAAGAGAGAGGCCGAACTAGGCGTAAAGCCGTCTACCTCAACGCCAGCCGTTCCTCCGCCTGTCCGTCCCGACGTGAAGAGTCCGAGTAAAACTGCTGGCAAAGCCAAGGAGCAAGTCCCAGACGAAGACCCGGAGAATCACCCCCGGGATGCCGAGTAGGATGATACCTAGTGCTTTGCGTTTCTCGAGGTTGATACGATGTTTAGCGATGCGCCTGTGCAACATTGATACTGATGTTATGACTTTGCGCTTGTTTAACTTGTGGTAACTCCTTGCCTCTCCCGGCTTTTGATAATCTCGATCCTTGTGTTAAACGTAAGCTTATTCTCGATACTTTGAATTCTTGCTTTTGATTCCCTTTTGAGACTCGGCTAACCGAGTATCATAGGTTTTGATAGACGGGCTTTTCTTTAAGTCCCCAAGGCTCGGAAACTAAGGTTTACGAGCTGTAGTAGTTAAGCAGTTTGTTTCTGTCTCGAAGTCCCCAGTCCCCATGACCCAAAGTACGAGCTAGGGGGGCGTGGCCTTTCTCAGATGACGAACTGCTTTTTACCAGGCTGGAAACCGATAGCTATTCACATAAATACTGAAGTCATGCTTAATACTTGTTGAGTTTCCGGCTATTTGAGCCTTATACTCTGCATGGACTTGTGGTTTAGATGACCCTTTTGATTATCTTGTACTGTAAGCCGGCTTTCGCGTGGATACCATGCTGTTACATCTATACGAAAAACAGGGTCAAGCAAGTCCCATTGGGCTGCATAGTTTGATTGTAATCGTAAGTGAACAGATCATGCCACTTTAGTGCGAGTCACATCGAGCTCAAGTAAGAATAACCAAGAAATTTGGCTCCTTTGTCCGGTTATAAGATTGCAGCTGTACCCGTTTTTTCGAGTAATCAGCCCTCATAACTCATAGGCATCGAGGCCGGGTCTCCGGGCTTGTGATTACTTACTTAAGCACACCAATCCCCGAAGACCTATATGCACGTGATGTATTTTGATGATATTGACGTATTGATAATAACAAGCATTACTTACTTGTAACTGAAGCAAAGACCATGATACGACTCGAGACCATCTTCTTTTATTGATAAAAATCTCTTTTTTTTTTTAAATCAGCAGGCCGCCTCATTAAAAACCTTCCAGTCCCCTTAGGTACCCTGGATAGGAAAAGAGTACGTATGAAACCTGCCGCCCATTACACTGCTTTAGCTATTCTCGAGAGTCGGCCTCGCGTTGGTACGGCCGATGCACATTCTCCACTTGCTATGCCCTTTCGTAATGAGTACCGGATTTGCTAGCCAATCCGGGTATATCGCCCTTGAAACGTGATCAGCTGCGGATGGTGGCACGTCTTCTTCTTCCCTGCTGAGAGTTTTGAAAGTATCGCTCCTGATGAAGCCTACCATCTTAGGGTTTTGTTCTGCCCTAACTTTTGCTTTGTCCCCCTCAGGAGTTGGCTTTTTTGACGTTGTCCTCTCTTCTAGGTCTACCTGAGAACGGTAATGTTTGAGCTCTTCCTTCCTACAGGCTTGCTCGGCCATTGCCGCGTCTCCCTCATCACACTCAGCTGCTATATCTCGGTTTCCGTGTATTGTAATGGTCTTCTTGGGACCCGGGATTTTCAGTTGTAGGTACACATAACACGGTCTCGCCATGAACTTGGCATAAGCCGGCCTTCCAAACAATGCATGATAAGGGCTGCGCAACTTTACTACCTCGAAGGTAAGCCACTCGACTCGGTAGTTGTCCTTTGACTCTCCAAAAGCTACTTCCAGTGCCACCTTTCCTTCAGAGCATGCTGAGTGACCCGGCACTATCCCGTGAAAAACTGTTGTACTCTTTTGCAGCTGCGATTCCTTTAAGCCCATACGCAGAAAAGTTTCCCAGTACAGGATATTGATACTACTTCCTCCATCCATCAAGACTTTTTTCAGCTCGTATCCGTTGACCTGTGGTGCCACTACCAAAGCTAAGACTCCCGGGTGATCAACTCTGTCCGGGTGATCCTTCCTGCTCCATGTTACCTCTTGTTCTGACCACCTCAAATACCTTGGAACAGCGGAAGAGACCGAATTAACTGCTTGTTTCAGTATCTTCTTATCCTTGTTAGAGCCTCCCGTAGTGTGCACATGATATTGACCCAGCTGTTTGGGGTTAGCTTGAAAACCTCCCGCTCCCCCTTGATTGTTACCTTGATTTCCAGCTGGCGGGTTGCCGGCTGGAGGCGGTCCGTTGCCCAAATTTCCACCTAGGCCCGGGCCTCCTCCTCGGCCTGCACCTCGCATGGCTCTGTTCACTTCCTCGTTCTTCCACCTTTGTAAGTCGGCACATTGCTCCAATGAGTGATTGGCCGGCTTGCCGTTCCTGCTATGCTTCGGGCATGCCATCCTAAATATGTCCCAACTGTTGCTTGGTCTTGGAGGTCCTTGGTAGTGCCCCCCATTGTGATTTCCAGTATTAAAATTTCCTTCGGATCTAGGTCTTGAAGACCCGGCCTCCGTGTTGGCTACAAACTCGGAATTCCCTTCAAACGGGCGCTTGTTTTGGCTACTTCCATTATTGTTTGGCGCCGATCCATTGCCGGTTTTCCCACTGCTACTTGTGTTTGCTTTTGCTTTCTTGTCATCAACTTCCTCCTCTGTGGTATCCGTTGCAGCGTGTTTGTTGCACGCATCCATTAACTCTCCCATTGTAACCTCCGCTGCATTCCTACTAGATTTCATGCGAGTTAGCTTTTGCACTAAAGGAACATACTTACATGTTTTTGCCATAGCTTGTAGCGCATCCTTAGGCTGGATATCCGTAGACGAGTGGAGTATCTCCATAACCCGGCGTACCCAGCTGCGTGCTGACTCTCCTTTCTTCTGAACGCATCTTTCTAAATCATCAATAGTAAATAACTTTCTGCATGTCCCATGAAAGTGCTTGATAAATGCGGTCTTTAGCTCCTCCCACGATTTGATCGATTTTTCCGGTAGATTGGTGAACCATAACTTTGCTGCTCCCTCTGACATCATTAAGTACATGAATTTGGCTTGGAGATTCTCGGATGCGTTGCGAATTGACATTGCCATCTCATAGCTGCTCAGCCACGTTTCTGGATCCATTGTTGGCTCATAATTTACTACCTTCCCCGGTTCTTTGAACTTCTCCGGGTAAGGTTCTGCCCTGATATCGTCCGAGAGGCACTTGGGTCCCGCCAGGGTGGTTGGGGGTGGTCTTACTCGGGAGGCGCGTGACCCGGCTGGGGGTGCCTCGAGGTGTGGCGCCACCGGCAATTCGTGCCCAGTAGATCCGGCCCCGGCTCTTCTGGCTCTGGAACTGTCCACCACCGCCTGCGCTGCTGATACTACTGGTACTGTCTGGATACGCGGTGGAGGCGGCATTTGCTGCTGCTCTTCCCTTCGTTGTGCCGCACTTGTTTGGACATTGCCCTGTTGCTGACTGGCGTACGGCGTCCCATGCATCCCGCTTCTATGATCCGGATAATTGGCTTGCTGTGCTACCGCGGTGTGTAGCAGATCGATTGCTCGTCGGGTTCCTTCCGCATGAGGCGAGTCTCCCACAGGAATCTGGTTTAATGCGAGCGTTGCTGCGTACACGTTGTCCATGGGATTGTTGTATGACCTGCTGGTGTGCGGAATCGTGATGGTGGTGGCGGCATGGTATTGCCGGCTGTCGCCCCCGTCTGTGGCAAAGGTAACCCGGCTGGCGCGTTTACCGGATGTGCTCCCGTTGAAGGTCGCGGTATGGTCCCTTGGTTCGTCGGTGGAATCGGCTGATCTTGAGGCGTGAACACCAGGGCAGTCGGGTTAATAACCCCTCCTGTTGCCGGCAGCATAGTTCGGTGCCTTTGGTGCATCCTTGTCGTTTCCTCCCGGAGCCGGGTCTCTCGGTCATCCAATTCGCGCTGCCGCGCGACCATCCCCTGCCTTTCTGCTTCCACTTGCCTTCTTTGCTGCTCCAATGCACGACGAGCCACGTCCAGGTCTCTTACACGCTCTGCCGCGTTTTCTGGGGTAATAACTGTGGCCAAGACTGTGGGGTCCAAAATCAAATTATTATCAAACAGAGCCGGGTGAGGCGGGTTTGAGGGGCCCGCCCCCGGTGTCCGGTTTGCTTGGAACCCGAACATATTTGCGTGTCGCTCCTCGTCTGCTGGGCGACTGGTGACAGACGCCGACTCTCCATCGACCTGGACCAAGACCGGGTCAACTGCTCCTTGCTGCTGGGCCGCTGCCTGAACCGCCCCGGCTGGCGCCGCGGCCGCGTTTTCTTGATTGAGATTGGTCGCGGGAGCCGCGTAGACTGCAACCCGGCGCATGATGCCCGGTGTAGATTCGTACTGTTCTTCCTCGCTGTTTTCCCTTTCATATCGATCCTCCGACAAATCCCGTATAGACTCGGTATCATCTCCCCTCTCCATCTGACCCGTTGTTCCAATCGACTCTTCCTTTTCCGATCGGACATACATGTCTTCTCCTGACACAGAATCAGATCCAATATTATCACAATTCGAACTGGAAGTACATACCATACCGACGAAGACGTTGACGCTGCCGACTGTCACGATGGATCCGGTTTCGAGGTGATCTGACTCTGGCCCCCAGCCAGAATCGTCTACCATCTTCTCTCCTTTGCTGTTGACGTAGATTTCTCCGACGATGAGGTTCTTCATGCTCTTCCGAGCTTCTCCCGTGATGTAAACACCTTTGGACGCAGGCCCCACGGTGGGCGCCAACTGTCGTGGGATGATCACGGCAGATGTTACCGGGGGTAACTGATCTTGGGGCAAGTCGACACAGGTATTCGGGAGAGGGTTTAGCTCGAAGGAAGACATGGCGGAAGCGATCTAAGAACCAGGAAATAACTCGCCGGATCTCAATATGAATTATGCTAGATACTCGATAACAGGTGTTACAACTATGACTTGAATCTCTGGCAAACTAAACCTAGGGGCCGGTTTATAAAGCACCCGTACACCCCTAACTTGCCCTTCAAGGCACATCTTGAGTCCTACTCGAACTCCACATACAAAGCCTAACTTTCCTTATCGCAACCCACAAGCCGGGTTACGAATCTCACAAGCCTTTGGGCCTTCTAGTAACCCCTTTACCCCTATCCGGGTATTGCTCAGCTCACCTCGGGCCGGATTATACCTTGAAGTGGGCCTACCGGGTTACTATCCCCCCATCACAAACCTTCATTACAAAATCTTGAGAATCTCCTTGAAGAATCAAAGAAGATCTCATGCAAATGAAATATCAGAAGAATCAATTCGAAGCTCCAAGCTAGAGAAAAACTCTAGCTTAGAACTTAATCCACTACGGCTGATGTCAGCCCTAATCTATGGCTAGCAAAACTCTAAGTCCATGAATGGTCTCCACCTCCACCTTGATAGTTTCTCCTCCACCCACGTTGTTGATGATGATGCTTCACTAGCTAAGTAAAATATGACTCCATCTAGCTTCCTTAGGTAGCGATGGCTTCACGATGACGACTTCTATAAGGCTTCAACTCTAAGCAGGGAGTCAAATGGGAACGAATGAGTAACGAGCGTTACTCAGCAAGTTCATGATATACAGTGAGTAGTTTTATGCACTAACTACAGCTTTAGACTCGAAATAGTCATAAGCTAATGCAAGGTTTTTGAAACTGTTTCTTCAATAGGTTGCTTTTAATTTAGAAGACTATGCCCGCCAGATCTTCACAGGGTTAGAACTTCATGGAGTTGTCTTTCCTGTGGCGTTCGCAGCTCCTTCCCGGAACGGGGGGTAACATGCCACATCCTTTTACACTCTACAGAGATGCGCTACTTTACCCATGGGAGATCAAGGCCATGTTGCACAACCAGGCGATCGTTCCTGTCCACACCCACTTAGGTGAGGGGCCCCGTTGTTGATCCAAGCCAAACCATGCTTCTCCGCACAACGCATGCCCACCCATTTCCGCCAGCAGGTTGAACCCTTGATTCCACCCCTCATGATGGGTATCGAGGCGCCCCTGGCAGACAATCATAGGCCTCAGAATCCATGGGAATTAAGGGATCCAACCCATGTGCATGTAGTCTCGCAAGACCTACAGCGTACGTCTCTGGCAGTCCGTTGACATGCGAACGAGAGAAGATCACAGCTGACTTACTCGCCCCATATAAGACCCATGGTTAACACGAATTTACGGCGCAAGAATCCTGACGGCATTAGTGATTAAGTCCTAGGTAATACTTTCCCATGCATATGGAACCTTCCTTTGACCTATTCATCTTACCATGGTCCCATCCGCCCACCAGACAGAACACTACCACTCGGGTGGTCATTCAAGTAGTCATATTATTATAAAAATAGGATTATCCCTTCTTTTGAGAGTAGGTGATAATACGATAGCGTTTTATGCAAATAGTTCGTTAAGAAGTACTGCAAAGGATATGAGCAAGTGATGAACTTGCCTGAGATTGAAATAACAATAATAATCCATGTCTTCGGGTTCGAGGGTCGCATAGAGAATCCCGAGATCTGAATTATAGCAAAGTAGTCCCGGTAAGGACTACAAAAAACACTAGCAAGATGATTTCATGCATAGTAATGAGATGTATCGCAAAATACCCTGGAAAACACCCCAGCTTACAAGTGTAAGCTACGTTTGATACGGTAACTTAATCACACATGTTTTATATGAGTTGTTTCATTACTTGTGGTGATGTTGTTTTTACTTCTTTTAGTCTTACATGTGTTTCACTTTTACTTATCAAATCAATTGTTATCATGTTTAAGTAGAACTGTTATCACATGATTAGGCAATAATATAATAACACATGGAAAACAACTATTGAAAAGATAACAGACACATATTTATTTTATGTTTGAAAAGTGTAGAGCTAATGACAAAGGGTTTAATTGAAAATGAGGAACTAATGCAACTAAATCTATCATCACATAACTTCCTAATGACTTGTGATGATAGGTTTAGTAGGTGTGAAAACACTAGGGTTTTATTAATAGGGCAAATACTGTTGTGGTAATTGTTTCTGGTTATAATGGAATATTATAGAATTCAATTATATCATTAGAAACAAGCTTATAAGTTAACAAAATGTTTTATGTTTGACATATTTGAATTGGAAATGCTTTTTCTTTAATTTGATATAACATTTTATGCTTTCTGAAAATATTTGAATAAGTTGTTAATTTATTGATTTTAAATGAAATAAATGTCTAGGCAAAATGTTGCACACATGAAAACTTGGTCAAATGACTATGAAAACATCATAGATGATTTGCATTTTTCATTTGGATCTTTTTGGTATATAACTTGTATTTTTATGATTTTATGAATTATTTATTATTTTTCTCAATTTTAAATGATTGAATTTAATTAAAGAAAATGTTTAATTTTAAAATTTATCAAACATTTATTAAAAGTTGATAAACATTTAGATTATCTTTTTCTAAACATTTCCATATTTTTTTCATATTTTTCTGATAATTATTTTAATAGTTAGTGAATTAACAAGTTTTATTTAATTTCTGCCAAAATTCAAATTGACAGGTGGAACCCACTAGTCACATTCGATTTAATAAATGAAAAAGAAAAGGATAATGCTCCTGACGTCAGCATGACGTCACGGTGACATCACTACAAGAGAAATCCTCACAGATCAATCACAATTCGGCGATTCGATGCGAATTAGAGGAATTCGTTGGTACTACGGGTTAGAGGAGGTCTCAAAGAGTCTAGGGGAGGCGGCGCTTTGACCAAATGGTCGCCGGAATTGCGCCGGCGTCCATTGGCGCGGCGACGAGCGGCGGCACATGGCGATTGACAGATATCATGGATGGTTTTTGAAAGCAAAAGAACCTGGAGGTTCAGCAACATACCAGGAGTGTGGTGGTGTAGGTGATTAGGCACGGGAAGCTCCACAGCGACGGCGCGCTTTCGCGGCGGCCGGGACAGAGAGAAAAGGGAACAGCCAAATTCAGGTGGCTCCGATCTTTTCAGCAGGCGTGGCTCGACGAGGAGAACCAGGAGGACACGACGCATCCTCTGGTGCCTTTAGTTCCTCAAGAGGTGGTCGGAATCGACGACGGTGGCCGGTGGCTGTGCGAACTAGGGTTTCGGTTTGTGTGGTACACAGAGCGAGAGAGGAAGCAAGATGGAGATGGGGAGGTAGAGCTCGATGAGGACGCCTTTGTGATCTTATCACCGAGGGCAGGGAGGCACACATGAGGTGTCACCTCGACGATTTCGGTGAGGACACATATTCGGCCTACTGCCAAAGGTTGAAAACGACGGTTTTTCACATAACCCCCAGAAAGTTTCTATAATTTGCAGATTGGTCCTTCTATTATTAAAACTGAAAAGAAAAGCTTGTTTTCTGGGTTTTTTTGGAAATTTAAAAATTATAAAAAATTGTATTTGAATTCCAATCTCACCATGTTTTGTTTTGGTGAAATTGGACAATATTGGAATTTTTATTTAGGGTGCTAAATTAAGTGGTTTTGTTGTTTTCTCTTAATTTAATTTATTAAATGGCTATTAAATTATTTTAGGCACGATTATTATGATTACACACAACAACCATGTTGTTAACAAGGTGGTGTATCATAATTGGACAATTTTAGCTGCACGTTCTTTTTAAGAAACAATTTGTAATCTGCCTAGTAATGTTGTTTATGCATTGCAAATAAAACCACCCAATAGAGAAGTTTATTCCAGGATACACCAAAATCTTTTGATTAGGTAATGGACTTGTTTTCTTTTATTTAACTTTGTTATTCTTATAATTGAATCTCTTAGTACTAATGGTTGACATTTTACTTAGCTGTGTGTAAGCCATGTTTGCTATTTTTAGTACCTGATTAAGTGGAAAACATGAGTGGCTTTGGGAATCTCATCTGTTTGTTTTCCACATAGGTTCCACTATGGATTTTACCCCATGTTTGTTTTGGAAACATGTGATCATTTGCATGGTTATATATGGGTGACTTTTTGTGACTAACTATTTTTCATATGTATGAGAAGGATATGGAAAACAAGTTGGCTTGTTACCATCTACCTCAACATAATACAAGTCCTAGGGATGCAATGGCTGGTTATTATTTCTTATTTGAAAAGTGTTTCCATTAAAGAGATTATCATGTATTTATTATCTTGTATGAGCTTGACAAAGAATAGGGATTATAGGTTCTCTAATATTACTTAATGATTCAGTGGATAATTTCTTATGCTCCCTTAGTGAGGCAATGTTGCTTCTTGTGGTCTTCTGTTTCTTGATGTTCTTCTCTCTAGTTGCCACTAGTCTTCTGTTATCACCTTTGTCCATTGAACGTAGGTTCCTCTCTTGGTTTCCAACCTCAACTGTCTCACCATTGTTGTGAAGACATCCAATTACTCCAAGCAAGTATTTTACTTAGATGATTGTAAAAAATGTGAGTTTATTTTATGACGTCCAATTTCCATATGCATATAAGAAGAATTTGTTAACAAGTGGCCAGACTTGCCTCCAAATTACTAATCATATACAATTGGCTGAGATGTACTAGGTTATATGATCTTATGGTTGTTTGTGTATGACACGCAATTGTTTGAGTATACAAAAGTGATTTTTTAACAAGGTGGCTAGTCTTGTTACCAACTACTTCTATATAACACTAACATTGGAATATCACACTATTCCAAGAGAGTTAATAAGACCAGCTCAAGATATAAGAGTTTCCAACTACTCTTATGAAAGATTGGAATAGAACTTCTAGAACATTCTAGAGAATCTTCCTGAAGATCTTCTGGTGGTAATTCCTCTTTTCTTGTGGTTTCTTCTCTTGCAGAATGACTTTGAGAAGATTGGAATCAAGATATAATGGTCTAGACATCATTACAAGATCTAGATTAAGACTTAGTTAAGCTTTTATTTTCCTTCCATATACTTATCATCTTATTTCCCATAGGATATGAGCTTGTTTCATACATGATTGGTTTTACTTAGATTTCAATTCAATTCCTCTAATAGAGGTTATAACTTGTTTTTATTCATTAGTTGTAGCCATAGATACTTTAGTTGTGGAATTATTGAATTTGAGTAGAAGTGTGGAATGCTTATGGAATGATGACTTAACAGTAAGTTTATCAAATGGTTCATTGATGTGTTGAGATTTCATATGTTCACTTGTATAAGATGATTGAAACAATGAGCATGTGAAGGTTATTGGGGTGTAATGATTTAAATCAGATTTGTTAGTTGCTTACTCAGATGTCATGTGGTTACTTTATATTCTTCTCTTTATTTTCTTTGTCATGCATAATGCAGACATAGAGGTTTGGGAATATCATATGTAATGATCAAGGTTTAACAGTAGTTTAAGAAGATTTATTTCTTCTTTTAAGTACTTCTTTTATGGTTGATTAGATATGTATATATTCGATAAATATGTTAATACAATTATTACATCACTTCCCACTGGTGGGTTTTGAGTTAACACTTGTTTCTATCATTTGTGTTGAACTGAACCATTGTGATTTACTTGTGAAGGTTCACTTAACAGTTATCAGATAATTTAGAAAGATGGTGTGGGACTAGTTGATAACTTAAAGAGTTCATGATTAGAGAATATAATATCTCTACTGATGTGATGGTTCAATTGTGTATTACTATCTTGTGGAAGTGTGATCATCAACTATGTGATTTGGATACTCACCCCTCTTTGAGTTCTAGATACCTAGTGAATTATCCCAAGTCACGTATAGACTTGTGGTTAAGGTTGTTGAGAGTTAATGTTGGTCATAACCAACTATGGTTTGTCTTATCAAATGATTTTACTTGTAGAGCTACTATGTTATAAAGATCACTCCAATTGTACTCCTGACAAGATGATCAACACCTATTTCATCATGTCAAGTGAAACATTGGTCACTTTGATTCGTTTAAACTTTCGCGCCAAAATTTCTCATATTTTTAGATGCATGTTTTGCAAATGCACATATTATATTTAGATCCTTATAACCTCCCAAACACTGGGATGTTACAGTATCTCCCCCTTAACAAGAACTTTGTCCTGAAGTTCAACCTCTCTCATGTAAGGATGGGTAGAGAGAATTTCTATAGACCGTTGATTCTTCACGACAGTTTTCTTGTGTTGACCTTGGCATGTGTAGCCTCTTGTCTTGATTGTTCCCCTTCCACTGTCTTGCATGAGAATCAAATACTAAGCCTGTTATTATGACAACTCTGTTGGTTACTACACCTTCCGATTGGTTTCATGAAGGACACGTGGTATTTCCACCATATAGTGGATACCAAGTTTCATTCTCTGATGAATAAGTATGGTTTCCTATCTCTCACGCTTTCCGAAGAACATTTGGTACATCCACCAGGTGAAGAATAACCAATCAGATTCTTCCGGTACACTGGATATTGTCTATGTTTAGGAATCCAGTTGGTCCAGTCTAATGGTCTCAAGAGGAATACTGCTCAAAGAAACTTGTACAACATAGTGTACATTGACTTAGACTCATCTTAATAGTAAAAATATCTTCGAGTTTTCTCGAGTTTTAACCTTTTCCTACAGGTGACTATATCCTATTCCACTGTGTCTTCCTATGGTCCTTCTATATATTTGGGTTTTAACTTCTATAGGGTGACTCTACAAGTTTATTTATCGAACTTCTACATGTTTCATTCTAGGATATAACTACTCATGTGATTTTATTGGCATCACTTATGGTAGCTCACCATGTGTTGATGAAGTATCTCACCAACTCCAAACAAGATGTGAAATGTGGTCCATTCCCATCAGTGGCTTCATTGACTTCTGCCTTCTTGACTTCCTGGACTTCTAGAGCTTTTGTGGATGCTTCCATCTGCTGATAACTCAGACCGCTCTCCTACTAATCCTATACCCTCTAGACCAGTAACATTAAGAAGGAACTCAGTGTTTGCACATGCATTTTCACATCAAGTTCAATCTTCATGTACAGGTCTAGTCAATCAAAGATCCAAATAAGATCCAATAAATTCCAAATGCAGTTATCACTCATGCATAAAAAGCCCGTGGAATAAAAGTACTTAGAGTAAGACATGTCAAGTACCGAGGCTCTTAAATTATATACACTACAAGTAGGTATATAGTACCTTATAATCCTATTCTACACAACCACTCTTTGCCTCGGTAATTACTCCAATTGCATGCCTTACTGCAATGGAATAAACCAAGACAAAATGATCCTATAGTAGTTGTTGTCTAACTTGGTTCCATATAGGGCTAAGTACTATGTCAATTGAAATACTACATCTTGATTATGATAAGCTTCTAATGGCATATGTTGATCCTTCATGTTTTTGATCATGCCTTAGGAGCAGTGATGTAGCTTCCATTAATGCTTATGCCTTCTTCTAATTCTATACTATACTATACTGATTCACCTCTAGAGTTGATAACTAAGGATATGTTATATACCCCATAGTTACCAGAGTTTAATAACTCATCATGGTTCTCAAACATCCCTTATTGTTGACTCCTATACTTACTCTATACCATGTTCTACTACATCCTATACATTCATATAATGGGGTAATCACCACTGTGACTTAATCATCTCTGACTGTGTCAGAACACTTTTCTCAATAAAACTGATGTATGCTAAACTTCAAACTAATCATACCTAGGTATAAACAAACAGATCAGTAGACTTACTCAAGTTGAGTAAGAATATGCTATACAATTATGATCATATCATTCTCAAGTGAATGATTCTCATAGTTGTAGGAATTATGGTCTAGATAAGATGGCTTCCTATAGTCTTTACCAACCTATAGATCTCCTAAAAGGTTTAAACCTAAGGTCGCTTCGCTCTGATACCATCTGTGGTGACCCAGCATGCCATTGCATGTGTAGTGCGCAAGTCGTTGAGGTAATACTCACAGAAGGACTTATCCGTGAAAATTACATCCCTCAGAGTGGTACAACAGAAACACATCAGGTCCAAGCAAAACTATAGGATACAAACCTTCATTACAAAATCTTGAGAATATCCTTGAAGAATCAAAGAAGAGATCATGCAAATGAAACATCAGAAGAATCAATTCGAAGCTCCAAGCTGGAGAAGAACTCTAGCTCAGAACTTAATCCACTACGGCTGATGTCAGCTCTAATCTATGGCTTGTGAAACTCTAATCCATGAATGGTCTCCACCTCCACCTTGATAGTTTCTCCTCCACCCATGTTGTTGATGACGATGCTTCACTAGCTAAGTAAAACATGACTCCATCTAGCTTCCTTAGGTAGCGATGGCTTCACGATGACGACTTCCATAAGTCTTCAACTCTAAGCAGGGGGTCAAATGGGAACGAATGAGCAATGAGCGTTACTCAGCAAGTTCATGATATATAGTGAGTAGTTTGATGCACTAACTACAGCTTTAGACTCGAAAGAGACATAAGCTAATGCAAGGTTTTTGAAAATCTTTCTTCAAGAGGTTGCTTTTAATTTAGAAGACTATGCCCGCCAGATCTTCATAGGGTTATAACTTCATGGAGTTGCATTTCCCGCGGCGTTTGCAGCTCCTTCCCGGAACAGGGGGTAACATGCCACATCGTTTTACACTCTGCAGAGGTGCGCTACTTTACCCATGGGCGATCAAGACCACGTTGCACAACCAAGCGATCGTTCCTGTCCACACCCACTTAGATGTGGGGCCTGGTTGTTGATCCAAGCCAAACCATGCTCTCCGCACAATGCATGTCCACCCATTTCCGCCAGCAGGTTGAATCCATGATTCCACCCCTCACGATGGATATCTAGGCTCCCCTGGCAGACACTCATAGCCCCCAGAGTCCGTGGGAATTAAGGGATCACACCCATGTGCATGTAGTCCCGCAAGACCTACAACGTGCGTCTCTGGCAGTCCGTTGACATGCGAACGGGAGAAGATCACATCTGACTTACTCGCCCCATACAAGACCCATGGTTAACGCGAATTCACGGCGCAAGAATCGTGACGGAATTTGTGATTAAGTCCTAGGTAATATTTTCCCTTGCAGATGGAACCTTCCTTTGACCTATTCATCTTACCATGGTCCCATCCGCCCACCAAAGAGAACACTACAACTCGGGTAGTCATTCAAGTAGTCATATTATTATAAAAATAGGATCATGCCTTCTTTTGATAGTAGGTGATAATACGATAGGTTTTTTTGCAAATAGTTCGTTATGAAGTACTGCAAAGGATATGACACTACCAAATTCCACGCTGTCTAGGACGTTTCAATAACGTTGCGGATGGGCTCCCAACCGTCGCTAAGGGCAATCCGCGACGGTTTACGCGACGGAATGAAAACGTAACATATCGACTGTCACGGACGATTCCGCGATGTTTATAGGAACACTAAACCGTTAAGGCTATCCGTAACGTACATCAAATCATCGCCACCAGTTGGGCCGTCCGGACTAGGCCCAATAAGCATTAACGTTTTTGTTTCGTCGCTATGAGGCGACACGTGGCAAACGCGTTTCTAACGACCATTATCGTAATCAGCTGACGTGGCAAAACGTGGGAACGTTTTTTACGTCACCAGTCTTGACCAATGAGGCAAAACCATGTGGACCAATCAAAATACGCCACATGGAAACAAAATGGTGCCACGTTGCCTTCTTCTGGGACGAAATCTGCTCGTCCCGGGCTACCCAGGGACGTTTTTTTCCATCGCGAGTCTCGACCAATCAGGCGAAAGCATGTGGACGAATCAAAATACGCCACATGGAAACAAAATAGCACCACGTCGCCTTCTTCTGGGACGAAATCTGCTCGTCGCGGGCTACCCAACGCCTTTTTTTCGTCGCTTAACTCGTGGCACGTGCACCAACCAAATGGTGCCATGCAACGTCTTTTCCATGAGGTTTTTTTTGTCTCGGTTTGGGTGATGTAATCACTGTGCCGGGGATGTTATTTTTACGTCGTCTAATCGCCCACTCATAGTAGGCCACATGGGCTGGGCATACATCGCCACATGTCGGTATTTGCCTTGACGGATTTTTACGTTACGTTACTATGATGTCGGTTTTGGTGCTATTTGGTTGGTTATAATTTCCAATTGCACACAGGCAGAAAAGAAACCACATAACAGGCATCAAATACTTAGTTTTTCTCACAGAATATCAAACCAACATACAGAACCACAGTTTCAAGGACCAAGCATCTGCTCAGCCAGCATCTCAAGTAGGGCAACTCCTTCTAGTTGAGATTTCTTTAGTGCAGCTTGTTGCTTCTGAATCTCTTCCATATCAACTACAAACTTCAGCCTCAGTTGCTCGGATTCTGCTTTCACCGTCCTCATATCAGCAATTGTTCTGCGCACATTCACATCAAGCTGTGGTTCAGGCTCAGACTGTGAAAGACATGATTCCACACGGGCCTTCTTTGAGAAAGTATGCTTTCCACTCTTCGGCATGACAACTTCACTATCATCCTTGTCCTCGACCTCTGAAGCAGATCGAGACATCACCCTTTTCTTGCTTGCCTATCAAGCATGCAAAGAAAATAGATGAAAATAACAGATGACAAGAATGTACAGAACATAGATGAAACTAGCAGATGACAAGCATGTACAAAAAATTGATGAAAACTAGCAGATTATAGTCAAACAACAGTGTGTGGTCATGAACTAGCTGATGAGAAGCATAGATGAAATAGCAGGTGTCAAGCATGTGAGGAAGATAGATAAAAATAGCATATGACAAGCATGTACAAAAAATTGATGAAAACTAGCATATTATAATCAACCAACTGTGTGTGTAATGAACTAGTTTCACGGCCTTAATTAGCTTGCCAAAACTTCTAATAGTATGGAATAGAGGAAGTAGCACAAAATATATGGCGCCACATTGATCAAATAGTTCAACACAAGCTAAAAAAGTTGCACCCTAGTTGTTGCGATATCATGAAAGAATGTTGAGCTACCGGGTTAGGGAATAACCTGCAGCTCATTGTCCACGCTGGATTGTGATTGATATGACACGACTCCTTCAGTGGCATCTGATTCCTCTTCAACATCATACACAGGCATGTACTGAGATCCAGAGTCTTTCTTCTTGATCTTTGGGGGGGGGGGTACAGTAGGACATGAAAGAAAACTTGCTGGCTTTAAGCCCAGTTCATGCATATTTGCATTGTTTGCCATGATAGTTCTGGCACGCTCTTCTTCAATGGGGTGTAGTGGCGATCCTAACATGAATAAAGAACTAAAAGTAAAGTACAAATATAACACTTCATAAGAACATAATACATCATAAATAATTAAGGCACTCATCTTGTAAGAACAGTCCAGTGCAAGTAATATAAATTCTGATCCTAACTAAGATTGATAGGATCACAAGAAAAGTGACATTAAACCTAATACGTAGTATACAAGCTAGATTGCTGCAAATGAGCAAAGTTTTACCAAGCAAGCAGGCCCCTCTTCCTATTTCCGTTACAAGAAACCGTTTAGAGAGATTTATTGCATCAAACATTAGCAGTATAATTAGGATAATAATGACGCATCAAACACACGATTAAACAGACAACCAATTTAGAAAGATTAACTGCATCGAACATAAGCAGGGTAATAAGGAAGCATCAAACATAAAATTAAATAGAAAAAAGAAATTTAGAGAGAATAGTTGCCTGCATCTTTAGGATCTTCTGTCTTGTTGCGTTTCTCGCCTTCAATCTTCACTCGTTTCAACGTGTTTGCATACATTGACGGTGATGTTGCGGCGAGGTTGGAGACGAGGTGGCAGATCTGGATGTACAGCGAGGTCGGTGGCGAGGTGGCTGACCAGCGAACACGGCATCGAGGTGGCTGACCGGTGAGCACGGCATGAGGTAGAAGATAACGTACGGCGAGGTTGGAGACAATGTGGTAGACAGGCGAGCACAACGGCGAGGTGGCGGATCTGGACGGCAAAAAGGCCGGTGATGTGGCAGATCTGGAGGGTGATCTCGACGGCGACGAGGGAGTTCTGGCAAGCGAGCTATACGGCGAGGTGTGAGACCGGGGGAATAGAGGATCTGTTTTGGGAGGACAAGGGGGAGTGGATATTTCGAAATAGTGGCTTTATCTCTCGGCGAGAGGGCCGATCGAGGGGATAAGGCGGGGTTTCGGAACAATTACAAAGATGCCCTCCAGGCTAAAGGTTGCCAGTTGTGTGCGGGAGGGCTGAGAAGTAAATTATCCTTGCACGAAAAAATTTGGGCGGGCTGTCCTGGCGCGAATTTTTCGGAGTGACACGAAATTTTGGCGGAACTGCGGGAAACTTTGCTAGCCGTCCGATGCTGATGGGTGCCTTACAAAAAATGAGCATTTATGCAATTATTTAGTACTAAAGTTTGTGAAAAGATCCCGAAAGTATTTTACCTAAAATCCTGGAAAGGGTCAATTATGTGGAATACTACTACATGTTGATTGGTGGCTTGAACTTTGCTAGCCGTTGGATGCTAGTCAACTTTTTTGTCTACACCTATCACCGGTGTCGGAAGGGGGTAGACCACTGTTCTTTTCTTCTTGGTTATTTTAAGTTAGGACATAGTTACATGGATAACCCAAATCTAGATCTACTTGTAATAAGATTCCCTCCAGTTCTCCTGAAGAAAGCATAGCCATGATGGGGGGAAAAGACATAACTGCCGTTCTGGACCCTCTACATGAGCCCGAAGGGGGTTGAAAATTGGAACCAATTTCTTGGTTTTGTTAGGTTAGGCACAAGGAACACCCAAGACAATGGTAGCGCCCACCTCTTGGAAAGATTTCCCAAGTTCCATCAGATCCGGGACTTTCGGGCTCTAAGTAGTCTTCGTACATGCTGAGAGAATCCGACGCCAGTGAAGTGCGCCCTAACACAGAGAGCGAGGGAATCTTGCGCATCCAAGACCCATGACACACTCTAACACACACGGTATGGCATACACTGGGATTTGGTGGCATTGGGATGATCTAGAGCCCCCTCTCCGGAGAAACCATAGCCCCGCTTTGAAAAAATACGAAATTGTCGTTCTGGCCCATCTACGTGAGCCGGAAGGGGATAGCAAAGTGGAACCAATTGTTTGGTTGTGTTATGTTAGGCCCAATGAACACTCAAGACAATTGTCGTTCCTACCTCTTGGCAAGATTCCCCCAGTTCCGTCAGATCTGGGAGTTTCGGGCTCTAAGTAGTCCTCGAACTCGCTAGAGAGAATCCGACACCGGTGAATCCCCTAACACTTGGATCGAGGGAATCTTGGGCATCCAAGACCCATGCCACACTATAACACACGTGGTATGACATACCATGGGATTTGGTGGCATTCAAACAATCTTGAGCCCCCTCTCCGGAGAAACCAAAGCCTCGATGAGGAAAAAGACGGAACTGTCGTTCTGGCCCCTACGTGAGCCGGAAGGGGGTAGAAAAGTGGAACCAATTGCTTGGTTGTGTTAGTTTAGGCCCAAGGAACACCCAAGACAATGTTTGGGCCCACCGTTTTGCAAGATTCCCCTAGTTCTGTCAGTTTCGGGAGTTTCGGGCTAATCCTGGAACCGGCAGAGAGAATATGACGCCGCTGAGCCCTAACACAGAGAGCGAGGGAATGTTGGCCATACAAGACCTATGAAACAGTCTAACACACATGGTATGGCATAACATGGGATTTGGTGGCATTCAGACGATCCGGAGCCCCTTCTCCGGAGAAAGCATAGCCCCAATGTGGAAAAAGACGGAACTGCCGTTCTAGTCACTCTACATGAGCCGGAAAGGGGTAGAAAAGTGTAACCAATTGCTTGTTTGTGTTAGGTTAGCCCCAAAGAACACAAAAGACAATGTTGGGCCCACCTGTTGGCAAGATTCTCCGAGTTTCGTCGGTTTCGGGAGTTTCGGGCTCTAAGTAGTCCTTGAGCACGCCAGAGAGAATCCGACGCTGGTGAAGCCCTAACAGAGAGAGAAAGAGGGAATCTTGGGAATCCAAGACCCATGACACACTATAAAACACATGGTATGGCATACCATGGAATTTGGTGCCATTCATACGATCTAGAGGCCCCTCTCCGGAGAAACCATGGCCCCGCTACGGAAAAATACGGAACTGTCGTTTTGGCCCCTCTACGTTAGGCGGAAGGGGGTAGAAAAGTGGAACCAACTGCTTGTTTGTATTAGTTTAGTCCCAAGGAACACCCAAGTAAAGGGTAGGGCCCACCTCCTGGCAAGATTCCCGCCATTCCGTGAGATCTGGGAGTTTCGGGCTCTGAGTAGTCCTGGAACCCGTGAAAGAGAATGCGGCGCCGGTGAAGCCATAACACAAAGAGTGAGGGAATCTTGGGCATACAAGACCCATGCCACAATCTAAAACATATGGTTTGGCATACCCTAGGATTGGGTGGGAATTCAGACGCTCAGGAGCCCCTCCCCGGAAAAACCCTAGGTCTGCTGGAGAAAAAGAAGAAACTGTCGGTCTGGCCCCTCTACGTGAGCCGGAAAGGGGTAGCAAAGTGGAAATAATTGCTTTGTTGTGTTATTTTATGCCCAAGTGACACCAAATAAAATGTTAGGACCCACCTCTTGGCAAGATTCCCCCTGTTCCGTCAGATTCGGGAGTTTCGGGCTTTAAATAGTTTTGGAACCCGCTAGAGAAAATCGGACACCGGCGAAGGCCTAACGCACAAAGATAGGGAATCTTGGGCATCCAAGACCCATGAAACACTATAACACACATGGTATGGCATACCATGGGATTTGGTGGTATTCAGACGATCTAGAGTCCCTCTTTGGAGAAACCCTAGCCCCGATGGGAAAACAGACGGAATTGCCGTTCTGGCCCCTTACGTGAGCTGGAAGGGGTAGAAAAGTGGAACCAACTGCTTGGTTGTGTTAGTTTAAGTAGGCACAATGAAATCCCAATACAATGGTAGGTCCCACCTCTTGGAAGGATTCTCCCTGTTTCGTCACATCCGGGAATTTCGGGCTCTTAGTAGTCCTTGAACCCGCCAACGAGAATCTGACGCCGGTGAAGCCATAACACACCGAGTGAGGAAATGTTGGGCATCCAAGACCCATGAAACACTCTAAAAGACATTGTGTGTCAAACCATGGGATTTGGTAGCATTTAGACAATCTGGAGGCCCCTCTCCGGAGAAACCATAGCCCCACTAGGGAAAAAGACGGAACTGCCATTCTGGCCCCTCTACGTGAGCCGGAAGGGGGTAGAAAAGTGGAACCAACTGCTTGGTTGTGTTAGTTTAGGCCCAATGAACACCCAATACAATGTTAGGTCCCACCTCTTGTCAAGATTCCCCGAGTTCCGTCAGTTCCGGGAGTTTCGGGCTCTAAGTAGTCCTGGAACCCCCAGAGAGAATCCGACACCGGTGAAGCGCTAACACAGAGAGAGATGGAATCTTGGGCATCCAAGACCCACGACACACTGTAACACACATGGTATGGAATACCATGGGATTTGGTGGCATTCAGACGATCTGGAGGCCCCTCTCCGAAGAAACCATGGATAGCCCCGCTGGGAAAAAAGACGGAGCTGCCGTTCTGGCCCCTCTACGTTAGGCGGAAGGGGGTAGAAAAGTGGAACCAACTGCTTTCTTGTATTAGGTTAGGCCCAACGAACACCCAAAAAAATGGTAGGGCCCACCTCTTGGCAAGATTCCCCCAGTACTATCAGATCCGAGAGTTTCAGGCTCTAAGTAATCCTGGAACCTGCCAGAGAGAATCTGACGCCGGTGAAGCCCTAACACAGAGAGAGTGAGTAAATCTTGGGAATACAAGACCCATGCCACACTCCAACACACATTTTATGCCAGACCATGGGATTTTTTGGCATTCAGACGATCCGGAGCCCCCTCTGCAGAGAAACCATAGCCCCGCTGGGAAAAACACGGAACTGTCGTTTCAGCCCCTCTACTTGAGCCGGAAAGGGGTAGAAAAGTGGAACCAATTGCTTTTTTGTGTTATTTTAGGCCAAAGGAGCACCCAAGAAAATGGTTGGGCCCACCTGTTGGCAAGATTCCCCGAGTTCCATCAGTTTAGGGAGTTCCGGGCTCTAAGTAGTCCTGGAACCCCCTAGAGAGAATCTGACGCGCCGGTGAAGCCATAACAGAGAGAGAGAGAGAGGGAATCTTGGGAATACAAGACCCATGACACACTATATGTACACATGTTATCGTATACCATGGTGTATTTGGTGGCATTCAGACGATCTGGATGCCCATCTCTAGAGAAACCATAGCCCCGCTGGAAAAAAGACGAAACTGCTGTTTTGGCCCCTCTACGTGAGCCGGAAAGGGGTAGCAAAGTGGAACCAATTACTTAGTTGTGTTAGGTTATGCCCAATTAACACCCAATAAAATGGTTGGTACCACCTCTTGGCAAAATTCCCCATGTTCCGTTAGATCCGGGAGTTTCGGGTTCTAAGTAGAACCCGCGAAAGAGAATCTGATGCCGGTGAAGCCATAATACATGGAGTAAGGGAATCTTGGGAATCCAATACCCATGCCACACTCTAACACACAAGGTGTGGCATACCGTGGGATTTGGTGGCATTCAGACGGTCCGGAGGCCCCTCTCCAGAGAAACCATAGCCCCGGTGGGAAAAAGACGGAACTGCCGTTCTGGCCGTCTACGTGAGCCGGAATGGGGTAACAAAGAGGAACCAATTTCTTGGTTGTGTTAGGTTAGGCCCAAATAACACCCAAGACAATGGTAGGTACCACCTCTTGGAAAGATTCCCCCCCATTCCGTGAGATCTGGGAGTTTCGGGCTCTAAGTAGTCCTGGAACCCGTGAAAGAGAATGTGACGCCAATGAAGCCATAACACAAAGAGTGAGGGAATCTTGGGCATCCAATACCCATGCCACAATATAAAACACATGTTTTGGGATACCCTAGGATTGAGTGGGAATTCAGACGCTCCGGAGCCCCCTCCGCGGAGAAACCCTAGGTCTGCTCGAGAAAAAGAAGAAACTGCCGGTCTGGCCCCTCTACGTGAGCCTGAAAGGGGTAGGAAAGTGAAAATAATTGCTTGGTTGTGTTATTTTAGGCCCAAGTAACACCGAATAAAATGGTAGGACCCACCTCTTGGCAACATTCCCCTGCTCTAAATAGTTTTGGAACCAGCTAGAGAGAATCCGACGCCGGCGAAGGCCTAACACGCAAAGAGAGGGAATCTTGAAAATCCAAGACCAATTACACACTATAAAACACATGGTATGGCGTACCATGGGATTTGGTGGTATTCAGACGATCCATACTCCAGAGCCCCTCTCCGGAGAAACCCTAGCATCGGTAGGAAAATAGACGGAACTGTCGTTCTGGCCCCTCTACGTGAGACGGAAGGGGTAGCAAAGTGGAACCAACTGCTTGGTTGTGTTATTTTAGGAAAAATGAACACCCAAGACAATGGTAGGGCCCACCTCTTGGCAGGATTCTCCCTGTTTCGTCACATCCGGGAGTTTCGGGATCTGAGTAGTCCTTGAACCCGCCAGAGAGAATCCGACGCCGGTGAAGACATAACACACCGAGTGAGGAAATTTTGGGCATACAAGACCCATGAAACACTATAACACATATGGTATGTCACACTATGGGATTTGGTGGCATTCAGACGATCTGAAGGCCCCTCTCCGAAGAAACCATAGCCCCGCTAGGCAAAAAGACAGAACTGCCGTTCTGGCAGCAAAGTGGAACCAACTGCTTGGTTCTGTTAGTTTAGGCCGAATGAACACCCAAGACGATGGTAGGGCCCACCTCTTGGCAAGATTCCAAGAGTTCGGTCAGTTCCGGGAGTTTCGGGCTCTAAGTAGTCCTGGAACTCGCCAGAGAGAATCCGACGCCGATGAAGCCCTAACACACAGAGAGAGCGAGGGAATCTTGGGCATCCAAGACCCACGACACACTATAACACACATGTTATGGAATACCATGGGATTTGGTGGCATTCAGACAATCTGGATTCCCCTCTCCGGAGAAACCATGCATAGACCCGCTGGGAAAAAAGACGAAACTACCGTTCTGGCCCCTCTACGTTAGGTGGAAGGAGGTAGAAAAGTGGAACAAACTGCTTGGTTGTATTAGGTTAGGCCCAAGTAACACCCAAAAAAATGGTAGGGCCCACCTCTTGGCAAGATTCTCCCAGTTCCGTCAGATCCGGGAGTTTCAGGGTCTAAGTAATCATGGAACCCGCGAGAGAGAATCTGACGCCCATGAAGCCCTAACACAGAGAGAGAGAGTGAATCTTGGGAATACAAGACCCATGCCACACTCTAACACACATGTTATTTTTATACCATGGGATTTGGTGGCATTCAGACGATCCGGAGCCCCCTCTCCAGAGAAACCATAGCCCCGCTGGGAAAAAGACAGAACTGCCGTTTTGGCCCCTCTACTTGAGCCGAAAAGGGGTATCAAAGTGTAACCAATTGCTTGTTTGTGTTAGGTTAGGCCCAAGGAACACCCAAGAAAATGGTTGGGCCCACCTGTTGGCAAGATTCCCCGAGTTCCATCAGTTTAGGGAGTTTCGGGCTCTAAGTAGTCCTGGAACCCGCGAGAGAGAATCTGACGCGCCGGCGAAGCCATAACAGAGAGAGAGAGGGAATCTTGGACATCCAATACCCATGACACAATATACACACACATGGTATGGAATACCATGGTCGTATGGCATACCATGGTGTATTTGGTGGCATTGAGACGATCTGGAGGCCCCTCTCCAGACAAACCATAGCCCCGTTGGGAAAAAGATGGAACTGCCGTTTTGGCCCCTCTACATGAGCCGGAAAGGGGTAGAAAATTTGAACCAGTTACTTGGTTGTGTTAGGTTATGCCCAAGTAACACCCAGTAAAATGGTATGTCCCACCTCTTGGCAAGATTCCCCCTGTTCCGTGAAATCCGGGAGTTTCGGGTTCAAAGTACAACCCGCGAAAGAGAATCTGACGCCGGTGAAGCCATAACACAGGGAGTAAGGGAATATTTGAAATCCAATACCCATGACACAATCTAAAACACAAGGTATGGCATACCGTGGGATTTGGTGGCATTCAGACGGTCCGGAGGCCCCTCTCGAGAGAAACCATAGCCCCGCTTGGAAAAAGACGGAACTGTCGTTCTGCCCGTCTACCTGAGCCGGAATGGGGTAACAAGCGGAACCAATTTCTTGGTGGTGTTAGGTTAGGCCCAAGTAACACCCAAGACAATGGTAGGTCCCACCTATTGGCCGGATTCCCCCCCCCCCCCATTCCGTGAGATCTGGGAGCTTGGGGCTCTGAGTAGTCCTGGAACCCTTGAAAGAGAATGCAGCGCCGGTGAAGCCATAACACAAAGAGTGAGGGAATCTTGGGAATCCAAGACCCATGCCACAATATAACACACATTGTTTGGCATACCCTAGGATTGGGTGGTAATTCAGACGCTCCGAATCCCCTCCCTGGAGAAACCCTAGGTCTGCTGGAGAAAAAGAAGAAACTACCGGTCTGGCCTCTCTACGTGAGCCGGAAAGGGGTAGAAAAGTGTAACTAATTGCTTGGTTGTGTTATTTTAGGCCCAAGTAAAACCAAATAAAATGGTAGTACCCACCTCTTGGCAAGATTCCCCCTGTTCCGTCAGATCCAGGAGTTTCGGGCTCTAAATAGGTTTGGAACCCGCTAGAGAGAATCCGACGCCGGCGAAGGCCTAACACACAAAGAGAGGGAATATTGGGCATACAAGACCCATGACACACTATAACACACATGGCATGGCATACCATGGGATTTGGTGGTATTCAGACGATCCAGAGCCTCTCTCCGGAGAAACCCTAGCCCAGCTGGGAAAACAGACGGAACTGCCGTCCTGGCCCCTCTACGTGAGCCAGAAGAGGGTAGCAAAGTGGAACCAACTTCTTGGTTGTGTTAGTTTATCCCCAATGAACACGCAAGACAATGGTAGGGCCCACCTGTTGGCAGGATTCCCCCTTTTTCGTCACATCCGGGAGTTTTGGGCTCTGAGTAGTCCTTGAACCCGCAGAGAGAATCCGACACTGGTGAAGCCGTAACACACCAAGTGAGGGAATGTTGGGAATAAAAGACCCATGGAACACTCTAACACACATGGTATGTCATACCATGGGATTTGGTGGCATTCAAACGATCCGGAGCCCCCTCTCCAGAGAAAACCATAGCCCCGCTAGGGAAAAAGACGGAACTGCCGTTCTGGCCCCTCTACGTGAGCCGGAAGGGGGTAGCAAAGTGGAACCAACTGCTTGGTTGTGTTAGGTTAGGACCAATGAACACCCAAGACAATGGTAGGTCCCACCTCTTGGCAAGATTCCCCGAGTTCCGTCAGTTCCGGGAGTTTCGGGCTCTAAGTAGTCATGGGACCCGCAAGAGAGAATCCAATGCCGGTGAAGCCCTAACACACAGAGAGAGGTAATCTTGGGAATCCAAGACCCATGACACACTATAACACACATGGTATCTAATACCATGGGATTTCGTGGCATTCAAACGATGTGGAGGCCCTTCTCTGGAGAAAACATGCATAGCCCCGCTAGGAAAAAAGACAGAACTGCCGTAATGGCCCCTCTACGTGAGCTGGAATGGGGTAGCAAAGTGGAACCAATTACTTGGTTGTGTTAGGTTAGGCCCAAGTAACACCCAATAAAATGGTAGGTCCCACCTCTTGGAAAGATTCCACCCCGTTCTGTGAGATCCGGGAGTTTCGGGCTCTAAGTAGAACGCGCAAAAGAGAATCTAACGCCGGTGAAGCCATAACACAGGGAGTAAGGGAATATTGGGCATCCAATACCCATGCCACACTATAACACAAACAAGATATGTCATACCGTGGTATTTGGTGGCATTCAGACGATCCAGAGTCCCCTCTCCAGAGAAACCATATCCTCGCTGGGAAAAAGACGGAACTGCCGTTCTGGCCCCTCTACGTGAGACGGAATGGGGTAGCAAAGCGGAACCAATTGCTTGGTTGTGTTAGGTTAGGCCCAAGTAACACCCAAGATAATGGTAGGTCCCACCTGTTGGCAAGATTCCCCCATTCCCTGAGATCTGGGAGTTTCGGGCTCTCAGTAGTCGTGGAACCCGCGAAAGAGAATGCGACGCTGGTGAAGCCATAACACATAGAGTGAGGGAATCTTGGGAATCCAAGACCCATGCCACAATATAACACACATGTTTTGTCATACCCTAGGATTGGGTGGGAATTCAGACGCTCTGAAGCCCCTCGCCGGAGAAACCCTAGGTGTGCGGGAGAAAAAGAAGAAATTGTCGGTCTGGCCCCTCTACGTGAGCCGGAAAGGGGTAGCAAAGTGGAACTGATTGATTGGTTGTGTTAGTTTAGGCCCAAGTAAGACCAAATAAAATGGTAGGACCCACCTATTGGCAAGATTCCCCTGTTCTGTCAGATCCGGGAGTTTCAGGCTCTAAATAGTTTTGGAACCCGCTAGAGAGAATCTGACATCGGCGAAGGCCTAACACACAAAGAGAGGGAATCTTGGGCATCCAAGACCCATGACACACTATAACACACATGGTATGGCACATACCATGGGATTTGGTGGTATTCAGACGATCCAGAGCCCCTCTCCGGAGAAACCCTAGCCCCGCTGGGAAAAAAGGAACAGCTGTTCTGGCCCGTCTACGTAGCCGGAAGGGGTAGTAAAGTGGAAATAATTGCTTGATTGTGTTAGGTTAGGCCCAAGTAACACCCAAGGCAATGGTAGGGCCCCCCCTCTTGGCAGGATTCCCCCTGTTTCTTCACATCCAGGAGTTTCGGGCTCTGAGTAGTCCTTGAACCCGCCAGAGAGAATCCGATGCCGGTGAAGCCATAACACACCGAGTGAGGGAATGTTTGTAACATCCCAAATCCTACGTTTGGAATGTTTTGCATTTAGACCATCTGCATAGCATGGCATGTTTTCAAAATTTTCATTTGATTGTTGCATTTAAAAGCCCTAAATCAAATTCATGTTTTAAAGAAACAGAAGTCCCTCTTTAAGGCATTACAAGCCGAAATAGTTTTATTATTTTTATCCTGTCCAAAAATCCCTTTCAAAATAACCTAGGGTGATAGGTTTTGAAATTTCAAAATTTTAGAAATTGGTTTGACTCATTTTGGCCTTTTATTTTAAAAGTTATAAACAAAATAGTTTTGTTTAAAAAAAGAAAAAAAGGAAACGGGTATGCCGAGCCAGCCCAGCGCGCGCGCAGCGTACGCGCAGATGGGCCAGCACAACGAGCCCGCGCCGATTCGCTGCGGAAGGAAATGATAAATAAACGAGTCGCTGACGCGTGGGCCCCGCCCGTGACGTCATGGATGACGTCACCTCGCCGGAATCCGCCCCGAACACGGAGGCAGTTGCACCGCCGCGCTTTCCTCGGCCGATACGGCCTCGAGCTGCCCCCTCCCGCACGCCACGCCCCCCTTAAATACTCCCGCACCCCGCCCTCGACGTCCACCCCGCCTCGAGCCGCGCCCGCCTCGAAAACCTAGCCGCCGCCGCCGATTTCCGCCGCCGCCGCACGGATGGGCTCGCCGCCGGCGATACCCGCCTCGAGGAGCTGCGCCGCCACCACCCTGAGTCCGCAAGGAGGAGAGGAAGCCGCCGGTGCCGTCGCGTTCGCCGGAGAGCCACCGGAGCCGCCGCGCCGTCCACGCCCGAGCTGCCATCGCGGTCGACCCCCGTCTCCGATGAGCCCCCGAGGCCAGATCCAATCTGGGCCGTCGGATCTCGATCCAACATTTCAGATTCAGATCTGACCGGTCAACCCCCGCGCTGACGTCATGCTGACGTCATGCATGCGTCAGCACGGTCAACCCTGGTCAATTCGTTTAATTTTCTTGTTTAAAAATTCCAGAAATTATTTAAATCTTCTAAGATCCATATCTTTAGATCTATAGCTCCAAAATTCGCATGTAATATACCAAACGAAAGAGAAAAATAAGATCTATCCATCTACGCTATCCAATCTATGTTTTAACCTATATTTACTTTCTATTTTCAAATATGCTTTTTAGGCTATTTAAATCATATAAAATCAACTGTAAGTCGAAATTCATCAAATCCTTTCTGTATAGTCTTGTTTTGATTAGATCTATCCAGGAAAAATAATACCAACTTGTGTAGATGCTTAATTCGAATTAGATCTTGCATGTTCTTAATCTAGCACTATTAAATCTTTATAATCGCCTTAATTGTTTGCTTTGCAACAAAAACACTTTTCATGCATCATACATGTCATTAACAACCAGAGAATAATAATAGATCTATTGTTTACGTCAATAAAATTTCATGCATGCATGTGTTTCATATTGTTATGTCATGTTGCTTGTGTTATGTTTACTGCAACGTGTAGACTACAACGACTACAGCGAGTGCGTTTGCGAGGGCTGTGTGAACAACTGCTCGTGTTGTCAAGGAAAGTGACACACATGATCCTACTATTTTATTATATGCATTAGATTTTCATGGTAGCTATGCATGAGTAGGAGTTGAGTGATATCGCTATGCTAGATTGCTTCACTAACACCCAAGTTGAGCGATCATATGTTACTGTGACGCCCCGGGATCGGGCACTATGCAGATTTCAGCATTCCCACCAAAATCCACATAATAACCGATTCCAGGTTGCCACTTGTGATAACATTACAACAGTTCACGAATAATCCACAACAACAACAGAGGAGGTATATACAAGACGACTCAAACGAGTCAAGGATACAACTGATACAATACAAAGATCCAAATAACAGCGGAAGAAACAACATAGCGTCCGACTACGGACAAGATACAAATTGGACTAAGAGTCCTGAAGATAACCGATGGCGTCCAATCCCTGCCCAGGCCAAGCCAGAGGGATTCCCAAGCTAACGTCGTCAGACTTCAAACCTGTTGACTGCAATATGGAATATGCAGCCACGAAAAGAATTCGTGGGTCAGTACGGTTAAGTACTGGCAAGTGGATAAACCATACTCACAAGATACCAGCGTAACCAGTCATCACAAGATACAAATACTTTGGGTACAACGGAAAGGAAGAGATTATTGCAAAGAAGCGGTAGCTGGCTGCACTAACTAACTACAGAGACGCGCTACAACATCCGGCTAAAAGAAAGGGATAAGATAGCGTATCAGAACCAGCTACAACTACTCACCAAACAATACCCATCCAATGTTACCCCCTACTAAGGAAGCAACCCAAGGAAACTCACACGGTTGATTAAGGTGACATTCATTTTTATGGTGGAGGTAATCTATATTACTAGTCAAGTTATCATCATTAGGTGTAAGTTGTCTGAGTACTTGTTAGCCAGCACTTTCACCAAGTCATCCATAACCGCGGACAACACGACTTCTCAAGAAGATTTAATCCTGCAGGGATGCATCAATTTGGCCGTACACGTAAGAATGACCCGCCAGATGGAAATGCACTTCCACCAAGCGAGGCACTCAACACAACCCAACTCTTCTTCGCATCAAGCCCAAAAAACCCCGTGCAATTGAGCGCACGGCTAATCAAGCCCCACGAAGAAAAGGGGACCCTCATAGCACTCTAAGAACGTGTCTCCCTAAATGCCGACTACAAAAGTTCCACCCTGGTGCCAAGGGTTCGCACCTGCATATGCATGCGGCAAATGGAAAACCCGAACTAAATGAGGCGATTTGGACGAGATGCGAATCGAATCAAAGTTGCGGGGGGCGCCCATACTCGCTTCCCACATGCGGTTAGCACGCTCATCATGGATCGGAGGAAAAGACCCTTTTCCTAATTAAGTTCGACACTAGCAGGCCTCAAAACCACACCGGGCCTTCTGCCGGTGCCTTATCATCAAATTATTATTACCCAAAACATTAACATGTTGTTGATGGAATTGAAACCCAACTATCGACTAAACAGGTGATATGACAAAGGACAACAAGACTCGAGCGCAAACAACACTAAGCATGCAACTACGACACGAGGGCCAACAAGGTAAACAAGCAACAGGTAATAGGAAGTGGAAGGAAGGCTATATCATGGTTGTAAGGTAAACATATGATAGGATCGAGACACAAGCATCGAATCATAAGGCTAGCATAAGAACAACGGAAAGAATCGGTAGCAAGTGATGAAAGGCAGCCATAGGTAGCAAGTGGGTATACTTGCCTGGAATCCAGCAAGTAGAGGTACATCCGCAGAACTTGTCGTTGCTCACATCATCTCAGCGTCCTATCCGCGAAGAAGCAACGAACTAGAACAAACACCGGATGCAACAATTACTTCTACGGCAAAAGATCCAGCATGATCAAGATATGGATGCATTACAAGTTTAAGGATGCATCAAAGATAAACTAGTTGACCTGGTAAACATATTTAAATGGGCCCATATGCAATTTGGATTGCATATGGAAAAGCCCATGAATTAATGTTGAATTAAATGATCTACAAATAACCATCATGTGAAAGTTGATTAGAATGATGCATGCATGATGAAAACAATAATAAAACAACAATAGCTTCAGTTTGATATGTTGTTTACCAAGTTTGGAATTTTATTTATTAAGTTATGAACTTTGGCATTTTAAATGATTTAAACAAGCATTTGTTGTTTTCACCAATTTTAAATGTTCCAAACAGATAACAAAATTTATATTTGGAAAGAACACAAAATTTTAGATGGAATACATATTTCATTTGTTGGATTTGGATTTTAGATGAGCAAGTTATTAAATTGACAATTTTAAATGAATTAATTAAGAAATAGTTGTTTTCAGCAATTTAAATTGTTGAAAACAGGAAACAAAGTTGATATTTGCAAAGTTCAGGAAATTTTGAATGGAATACATATTTTATTTGCCCAATTTGGATTTGAATTGGTGAAGTTATGGGTGTTTGAATTACAGGGGCTAAAGTGCAAAAGACAGGGACTTGATGGTGAAGGGATTGTGGAGATAGGGGTTTGTGTGCGAAATCCGGGCTAAAAATGGATCTGTACCGCGCCAGCAGCGACCCTAGGTCACTGACAGGCGGGCCAGTGCCACGCTGGTGCCAACGTGTGCGCGGGTGTGGATGAGGTGGCCGGCAGGGCCACCGACGAGTGGGGCCGGCGCTGCGCACGGAAAAGAAGAAAAAGGGGAGGCTTTGCCTCCCCGGGGGCTCGAACCCGCGACCGCGAGGTGCAGAACTGGGGCGCTGCCACTAGGTTAGTGCTCTGTTTGTGAGTGTATCTGTTGGCGAAACGAGAAGAGGTAAAAACTGTTCGGTTAGACTAACGAAACTGAAGATCGCCTGCAGGTTGCAGTTCGACGGGAACAGACGGGAGACGGCCGACGGCGGCCTGACGCGGGCGGCGCGCGACCGTGCGGCTCGAAGGCCCGCACCAGAGCAAGGGGAAGGAGGAGAGGTCCAGGAGGCGGAGGCGCTCACCTTGGGGAGGTGTCGATGGTGCCTGACGAAGACGGCGAGCTGTGGAGCCGGCGGTGTCGGGGAAGATCGCGCCGCCCCTAGCGCTCCTCCGGCCGTGCCTCCTTCAGCAAAAAGGAAGGGGGAACCTTCCTTGTTCCATTCCCGGGGGTGTCGCGGCTCGCCGATGGCGGACGCAGCCGCGCCAAGACCGCCAACTCACGGCCATGGAGGGTGGCTCCGGTTCAGGAAGGTTCAGAGAGGGGTGTGGTAGAAGGAGGTAGAGGGAGGGGAAAACGGCGGCGCAGGAGGGGGAAGAAGAGGGAGTGGTTGGGCTAGGGTTTGGGAGGTGGGAGGTGGCTTGGAGGAGGGGAAGATGATAAAGGAGGGGAGCGGTGCTCTGCTGGAAAGCGACATGAAGGGGGGATCACGCTTCTGTCGTGCCGTCCGTACGAAGAAGAAGGAAAAGATGGGCTGGGCCTCAAGGCCTGTGGGTCGTAGGTGGGCTCAGGCCTGCCTCCCCCCAGCGGTTTTCTTTCTTTCCTTTTTTTCCATTTTGTTTGTAGAAAGGAAAAGAATAGAGAGGAGAGCAATTTTGAGGGGTTTTATTTATGAAATAATTTTGTTGGATTAAACAGCAATAAAGCCCAAGTACATGCTATTTGGTTTTTCAAAATTTCAAATATTGACATTGATTTGAATTTGATTTTAAATTTACCATTAGGGTGTTAATAAAAGGGGATTTTATTAACAAGCAATTTAATTGATTTAAATTCAAAACTATTGAAACCAAATTGAGTTGTTTAGTTTGCATATTTTTAATGGAAACTTTGGACATGTTTGAAAGTTTAAATTGGTTTGAACCTTTTAAGTTGTTTTGAAAACAAGGTGCAATGCATAGGATGCATGATGCAATGCAATGCAAAAGGGAAAACAAGCAATTCTACTTTGGGGGGAAATCCCCCGGGTGTTACAGTTACCCCTAGATTTTAGCATCAATATGATAGGCAAACATCGTACTTGTTGATTGCTTAGCCATGCTATAGATATTCGTGGTTGGGATTTATTAACATGTTAAAGTATTACTCATTATTTTAATTGCTTATGAAAACAACATGATAATTAATTAACCACCGGGCGGATTGCTAGCATGTCATCAGAGTACAAAGTTTTATTGGGACCGCCGCCCAGTATCTTGAGATTATGTTTATTTTCTTTATGTAGTTGTTCTTGCGTGCAGCCGTGTTTCATATTAGTATGGGCTAGACATAAATTGTAGATTGTGGTGACTCGAACCCAACGTGTCCAGAGATGTAGAATAGTTGTAGGATGGTCCGGCTCGTGGAGGGTTTGGGGATCTACTTCTTATGATTTATGGCTTAATCTTCTTTCCTTCCGTGGTACTAGTGGTGTATCATGGTGTTTGGGGTCGATTGGGCAACACGGGTAAAGGGCACAAACCTTGCGAGGGTTAAAACTAAGATCTTAGGCGTGTTCCATTGGTTAGGGACAATTTAACAACTAGATGGGAAACATGACATATCTCGTTCATCTTGTTTTGTTAATTACTACCAAATTTGATTATGGGTTATTGGAGAAGAGCCTAATGGTGTTTCAGTGTGCTAATCCAAAGGGTAGGAGCACTTTGCTATCAACCAAAATGTCCAATTATGTGCAAAATTTAATTTCTAATAAATGATAAGTCAAATGCCTTTATGCAAAATAGTCTAGAAACTCCACCAGTCAAATATGCATGTAGACTAGCACTTGCCATTTATTATACCACCATAGTGTCACTTGCCACTATTGCTCAGAATGATCTGACCTCCTTTTGGGGGCTGCATATTCCAACGTTAAGGTTATTCGGATACGGATTAGCTTTCGTAGGTTTTCGAGGCTTCACATCAACCTTTGTTCGCCTGTGGCGTGCAAACAAGAAGATGGAGGTCTACCGCTGCTTTGCTGTGTGATTAATAAATATTTGAGCTAGCACTTCGCTATGCAGTTTGTAATAAATTACTTTACTCTGGATATTCGATAGTATTCAATACATTTGTTTCCTTTGATTACTATCTGTGCTGTGTGTGCTGGTGAACGGTCCAGGGGCCAGTACTACACGCAACAGTATAGCCTCTGATGGGCTTTAACAGATGGTATCAGAGCAAATGTTGACTGTAGGCTCGAAAACCTAAGTTTGGAATAGGAAGCCATAGGATGAAAATTCTGCTTTACCTTCTATCTCTATGTTTATTACCTTTCGTCTCATACCACTTGTCTTTGCTAACTTTCACTTTTACCTCCTTATAGATGAGTACTCAAGAAGTCTACCATGTCGAGGAGAATTCAGATGTGGAGTTCGAGAATAAGCTAGCAAACCTAACCAAGCTACTCGGATTCTTCTTACCAAAGATTGAAGGCTACGAGGTGGATAGCAACGTTCCAGGAGACAAGATGTGGGACATCAAGACCACCATTGTGGTGGATATTGTGGATGGTGTAGCACAAGTCCTCGTCTACAGGGATAACTACTCCAGCTGGGAAGTGGGACTCGTCGCAGCAATGAAGTATGCACTGGCTCGACTAAATTATGACTACCGTGACCAGATACCTGAAGACTCTATCTATAGAGATTTTGGGAGGAGGAATGAAGATGGAAGAGCCATGGTGAGCGATGATGCAGACAAGACCAGGATGATGAAGCACGTGGAGGACTTGGAGTCATATAACTCTGGAATGGAAGAGTGTGCGCGTAAGAACATGATGCAGAGTGAGGAGGCAAGGGCCACTGCATTCCACCAAGCACAGGAGATCACCGCTCTCAACTCCCAGCTGAATGCTCTCAATGCTCAGATGGACGCACTCAAGGCCCAGATAGAGAACTTCAAGGCAAGTGACATTAGACTCACTATGGAGCTAGTGGAGAAGGATCACCTACTCGCAAGGAATGGGATTAGCGTGGACATACCTGAAGAGCTCCTTCAACCACCTCCACTACCACTACCACCTAGGCCTCTGGATAGCAAGAAGAGCTACGATGAGGAGATCAATGTCAAAAGCCCTGAAGAAGAGGCAAAAGATCCATAGGAGGTGGTAGATATCGATGAGAAGGATGAGGAAGACACGGATGATGAGGACTATGACGTGAATGAGGACCACAAGAGGAAGAAGGGAGTGAATTCTCCAAGTGGCAAGCGCTCCCGGAAGTAGATAGTTAGCCCACCATTAGTCTTCGTTAGGGAATAAATCGTGATAGGTTTGACCATACTAAAGGTTGTGGTATGGCAATATTAGTTCGAGTATTTTCAATAAGTTTTATAAACATTTAGTACCTCAAATTTCGCAGGAATTTTAAGCATATTTTCTAAAAGCTATATAAAGTGTTTGATTTGATTATTTGATGTTTGCTAAGTGTTGCTTGTTTCATATATAGTATGGGTATCTATTCTCCTTAGTTCTATATACCTAAACTTGCCTATGCTAACCTTTAGATGCCTCCCCGTCGCGACACCAGCCGCAATAACGAGGAAGGGGAAAACAACAACAACAACAACATGGAAAATGCAGTGACCCAACTAGCCCAACTGATAGCTCAGTACATCGCCCACAACAACAACAATCCACCGCCACCATCACCACCACCACAGGTGGACATGCTCACTCGTTTCCTGAGGTTAAGGCCAGAGAAGTTCTCTAGTGCATCTGAGCCCATGCTTGCTCTTGATTGGCTGCGTTCTGTGAACAAGGACCTAGTGACTTTTGGTTGCAGCGAGGAAGAGAAAGTGAGGTTTGCCGCTCACTTACTGGAGGGACAAGCTGCTTCCTGGTGGGATAATTATCAGATAACCCACCCTATTGAGGAGGTCACCTGGGATATGTTTCAAGAGGGATTCCGCAACGCCCATGTCTCGTCTGGGGTGATGGGTCTCAAGAGGAGGGAATTCCGCAACCTGCGACAGTACCAGCGCTCAGTTACGGAGTACATAGATGAGTTTAGCAACTTAGCTCGCTACGCACCAGAGGATATGGACACAGATGCTAAGAGGCGCGAGAAGTTTCTCGATGGCCTCAATGATGAGCTGGCCATTCAACTGTCAGTGGTTCACATTACTAACTTCCAGTCACTCATTGACAAGGCTATCATACTGGAGGGCAAACATAAGCAGGCTGAGAAGCGCAAGAGGAAACACATGGGAGGAATCCACAGCTCAGGCACACATCAGAGGATCCGCACTCACCATGACAACAGGGGAAATTCTGGACAGCACAGGACTGGAGGAAATGGGCACAACCACCATGGAGGCCACCAGCACAATGGAGGGAATGGTCACAACAATAGTGGCTACAGAGGCAACAACCAGCATCAGGGAGGCAATGGACAGAACCGCAACCACAACCACACCTTCAAGAAGGACCTTAGCCAGGTGAAATGCTACAAATGCAAGAAAACGGGACACTTCACCGACAGGTGCACTGAGGAGAAGGCCGTAGAGGGAGCCAGGGCCAACACGTCCCAGAAAGCAACAATTAACCATGTGAACATGGAGGAGGTGCAAGCTGAACCAGACCTCGTGCTCGGTAAGTTTTTGGTTAATACTTACATCGCACTCGTACTATTTGATACTGGAGCATTGCATTCATTCATATCAAGGGCATTTGTGGATAGAAATAAGCTAGCTACTGAGATTCTTAAGAGATCTATTAGAATTAGCTCTCCAGGAGGGGAAATGTTATCAACCCAGGGGTGTCGCCTACTAGCCTTATCTATAGGAACACACGCTTTCCCCACAGACCTCATAGTGTTGGATTCACAAGGTTTAGATGTGATTATTGGAATGGATTGGATGGCAAAGTATGAAGGTCAGATAGATTGTGCCAAGAGAACAATCACACTCACGACACTTGAAGGAAGAAGAATCAGATATAGGTCCACGCACGTTCTTAATGATACCAAGTTGAATTCTCTTAAGGGGGTTAGCCTAGAGGATGTACCCATAGTGAAGGAGTACCCCGACGTGTTTCCGGAGGAACTACCAGGAATGCCACCTGATAGGGACATCGAGTTTGTCATTGACTTGATACCCGGAACAAGACCTACAGCTAAGAGGTCGTATAAGATGGATGTGGATGAACTGAAGGAACTCAAGAAACAACTTAGAGAGCAGTTGGACAAAGGGTTCATTCAACAGAGTTCCTCGTCATGGGGAGCACCAGTTTTGTTTGTGGAAAAGAAGGATAAGACATAGCGTCTAGTTATGGACTATCGTTTGCTGAACGAGGTGACGATAAAGAACAAATACCCACTCCCCAACATCAATGAGTTGTTTGATCAGCTGAAGGGAGCTAGTGTGTTCTCTAAGATCGATTTGCGATCTGGATACCACCAGCTGAAGATTAGGAAGGAGGATATTCCGAAGACCGCCTTTACAACAAGGTATGGTCTATATGAATACACCGTCATGTCTTTTGGATTGACCAATACCCCGGCATACTTTATGAGCATGACGAACAATGTGTTCATGGAGTTCTTGGACAAGTTCGTAGTGGTGTTCATAGATGATATTTTAGTATACTCCAAGAATGAAGAGGAACATGGAGGACACCTACGTTTGATTCTTGGGAAGTTAAGGGAACATAAGTTATTTTCTAAGTTTGGAGAATGTGAGTTTTGGTTAATAAAGTAGGATTCCTAGGACACGTAGTGTCAGGAGATGGTATTGTAGTAGACCAAGCCAAAGTATCAGCTGTAACTGAGTGGGAATCACCACAGAATGTGAAGGATATCCGGAGTTTCTTAGGACTTGCGGGATATTACCGTAGGTTCATTGAGAATTTCTCCAAGATTGCTAAACCAATGACAGAATTCCTGAAGAAGGAAAAGAAGTTCTTATGGACTGAGGATTGTTAGACTAGTTTCCAAGAACTAAAGCAACGACTAGTAACAACACCAGTTCTATGCTTACCTGATCTCCAGAAGGGTTTCCAAGTGTATTGTGATGCTTCACGTTGAGGACTGGGTAGTGTATTGATGCAAGATGGGAGAGTAGTTGCATACGCATCACGACAGCTCAAAAATAACGAGAAGAACTACCCGACTCACGATTTAGAGCTAGCTTCGGTTGTACATGCCCTCAGGGCATGGAGACATTATCTCATGGGCAAGAAATGTGACATCTTTACGGATCACAAGAGTTTGAAGTATATCTTCACTCAAAAGGAGCTGAATATGAGGCAGAGAAGATGGTTGGAGTTGATAAAGGACTACAATTTGAATCTCCAATACCACCCAGGAAAGGCTAATGTTGTGGCGGACGCATTAAGTCGCAAGGGGTATGTGAATGGACTCACTGCAGGGGAGTTACCAGATGAATTGTGTGAACAATTCAAGTCTCTCCGTTTGGAATTACTGAACGAGGGATATTTGGCAACCTTGGAGATAACGCCAACATGGATGGACAAGATCAAGGGAGCCCAGAGGGATGATGAAGGAATGAAGGAAATAAGAGAGAAAATGAGTGAAGGAAAGGTGAAGGAGTTTCATGAAGATGCCGATGGTACATTATGGTTCGGGAAGCGTATCTGCATACCGCACGATCCTGAAATTAGGAAGTTGATATTCCAAGAAGCTCATGACTCGCCATATTCCATTCACCCAGGGAATACCAAGATGTACATGGATCTCAAGGAGAGATTTTGGTGGAATAACTTGAAGAAGGACATCGCAGAGTACATTGCGCTATGCGATGTGTGCAGTAGAGTAAAAGCTGAGCATCAAAAGCCGGCAGGATTATTGCAGCCATTACCAATACCAAATTGGAAATGGGATAAAATTGGAGTGGATTTCATCACAGGATTACCTAGAACTAGGTCTGGCTATGATTCTATTTGGGTAGTGGTCGATCACTTGACTAAGGTGGCTCATTTCATACCAGTGAAGACCACCTACACTAGCGCCAAATTGGCTAAGCTATACATGAGCAGGATCGTCTGTGCACATGGGGTGCCAAAGGGAATTGTGTCTGATAGAGGAACACAGTTCACATCACATTTCTGGCGTCAGTTGCACGAGACACTGGGAACAAGACTAGAGTTCAGCACATCGTTTCACCCTCAGACGGATGGTCAGACAGAGAGAGTGAACCAGATTCTAGAGGATATGTTGAGAGCTTGCGCTCTGGATTATGGCTCTAATTGGGATGAGAGTTTGTCTTACGCAGAGTTTTCCTACAACAATAGCTATCAGTCTAGCATAGAGATGGCCCCATTCGAAGCACTATATGGCAAGAAGTGCAGGACTCCTTTGTTATGGGATCGAGTAGGAGAGCGTAGTTTCTTTGGTCCTGACCTTATCAAGGACGCTAAGGAGAAGGTTAGACTGATTCGCGATAGGTTGAAGGTAGCACAATCAAGACAGAATATTTATGCTGATTCTAATCGTAGGGAAGTGACCTACGATATTGGTGATAGGGCATATTTTAGAGTATCGCCACTCCGTGGAATTAATCGTTTTGGAATCAAGGGAAAGCTAGCACCGCGTTTCATTGGACCGTATAAGGTTTTGTCACGCAAAGGAGAAGTAGCCTATCAGTTGGAATTGCTAGAAGGATTGTCTAACGTCCATGACGTGTTCAATGTGTCGCAATTGAAGAGGTGTCACCCAGAAATGGCAGATACACCATTAAGGGATACAATTCCGCTAGAGGAGGTTCAGTTGGAGAGTGATCTCACGTATGAGGAGAAGCCTGTCCGAATTTGGATACAACGGAGAGAATGACACGGACCAAGACGATCAAATTCTGCAAAGTTCAGTTGAGCCATCACACCGAAGAGGAGGCTACGTGGGAACGAGAGGAGGATCTTCGATAAGACCACCCACACCTATTTGCTAGCCACTCCGAAGCTCGAGGGCGAGCTTCATCTTAAGGGGGTTAGTCTGTAACATCCCAAATCCTACATTTGGAATGTTTTGCATTTAGACCATCTGCATAGCATGGCATGTTTTCAAAATTTGCATTTGATTGTTACATTTAAAAGGCCTAAATCAAATTCATGTTTTAAAGAAACAAAAGTTCCTCTTTAAGGCATTACAAGCCAAAATAGTTTTATTATTTTTATCCTGTCCAAAAACCCCTTTCAAAATAACCTAGGGAGATAGGTTTTGAAATATCAAAATTTTAGAAATTGGTTTGACTCATTTTGGCCTTGAATTTTAAAAGTTATAAACAAAATAGTTTTGTTTAAAAAAAGAAAAAAAAGGAAACGGGCCGGCCGAGCCGGCCCAGCGCGCGCAGCGTACGCGCAGATGGGCCAGCTCAACCAGCCCGCGCCGATTCGCTGCGGAAGGAAACGATAAAAAAATCCCCGAACACGGAGGCAGTTGCGCCGCCGCGCTTTCCACGGCCGATACGGCCTCGAGCTGCCCCCTCCCGCACGCCACGCCCCCCTTAAATACTCCCGCACCCCGCCCTCGACGTCCACCCCGCCTCGAGCCGCGCCCGCCTCGAAAACCTAGCCGCCGCAGCCGATTTGCGCCGCCGCCGCTCGGACGGGCTCACCGCCGGCGATACCCGCCTCGAGGAGCTGCGTCGCCACCACCCCGAGGTCCGGAAGGAGGAGAGGAAGCCGTCGGTGCCGTCGCCTTCGCCGAAGAGCCACCGGAGCCGCCGCGCCGTCCACGCCCGAGCTGCCGCTGCCGTCGACCCCCGTCTCCGGTGAGCCCCCGAGGCCAGATCCAATCTGGGCCGCCGGATCTCGATCATGCGTCAGCACGGTCAACCCTGGTCAATTCGTTTAATTTTTTTTGTTTAAAAATTCCGGAAATTGTTTAAATCTTCTAAAATCCATATCTTTAGATCTATAGCTCCAAAATTTGCATGTAATATACCAAACGAAAGAGAAAAATAAGATCTATCCATCTATGCTATCCAATCTATGTTTTAACCTATATTTATTTTCTGTTTTCAAATATGCTTTTTAGGCTATTTAAATCATATAAAATCAATCGTAACTCGAAATTCATCAAATCCTTTTTGTATAGGCTTGTTTTGATTAATCTATCCAGGAAAAATAATACCAACTTGTGTAGATGCTTAATTCGAATTAGATCTTGCATGTTCTTAATCTAGCACTATTAAATCTTTATAATCGCCTTAATTGTTTGCTTTACAACAAAAACACTTTTCATGCATCATACATGTCATTAACAACCAGAGAATAATAATAGATCTATTGTTTACGTCTGATGGAGGGGTAATAACCCGGTAGGCCAACTCCAAGGTGTAACCTGGCCCAAAGGACGCTGCGCAAGATCCGGCTAAGGGTAGAGAAACTTCTGGAAGGCCCAAGTTTGTAGGCCTCGTAACCCGGATTGTGGGTTACGGTAAAGGAAAGTTAGGGTTTGTATGCGGTGTCCGGGTAGGATTCAGGGTGCGTCTTGGAGGGTAAGCCAGGGGATACGGGTGCTATATAAACCGACCCCTAGGTCTAGTTTAGACAGAGATCTAAGAACCCTAGCTTTATCGCTTGATATCGAGCATCTAGTGTAATACCAGAGTTGGGTTATTATATCAAGATCGGAGACTCGGCGACTTTGATTGCCGGCTACCGGATCGAGTTGCATCATGTTTTCCTCTGAGCTAAACCCTCTCCCAAACGCCTGTGTCGTCTTGCCCCAAGATCAGTTACCCCCGGTAACGTCTGCCGTGATTATCCCACGACAGTTGGCGCCCACCGTGGGGCCTGCGTCCAAAGGTGTTTACATCACGGGAGAAGCTCGGAAGAACATGGAGAATCTCGTCGTCGGCGAGATCTACATCGACCACAAAGGAGAAAAGACGGTGGACGATTCCGGCTGGGGGCTAGAATCGGATCGCCTCGAATCCGGATCTGTCGTGACAATCGGCCGGATCAGCGTCTTCATTGGTATGGTATGTACTTCCGGTTCGATCCCTGACAATTTTGGATCTGATTCTGTGTCAGGGGAAGCCACTTCTATCCGATCAGATGATGAAGAATCAATCGGAACGACATATCCGGCGGAAGAGCCCATCGCGAAGTGGGAACAGCCGGAGGAGCCGGAATGGACCCCGCGCGACCGGGTCGAGAGAGAGGATGATACCGAGTCTATCCTGGATCTACTGGAGAACCGGTACGAGGAGAATAACGCCGGAGAAGAACAACATGAATTTACACCGGGTATCATACGCCGAGTTGCGGTCTACACCGCTCCCGCGGCCAATCTCAACCAAGAGAACGCAACTGCAGCAGCAGTCGGGGCGACTCAGGCATTGGCCCAACAGCAGGACGCGGCTAACGGAGACCCGGTTCTGGCCCGGGTCGATGGAGAGTCGGCATCAGTAACCAGCCGCGCAGCAGACGAGGAGTTGCACGCAAATACGTTCGGATTCTTGGGAAACCGGACACCAGGGGCGGGTCCTTCGAACCCGCGTCACCCAGCCTTATTCGATAATAACCTGATTCTAGACCCCACGGTTCTTGCAACGGTTATCACTCCAGAAAATGCAGCGGAACGTGTCAGGGATCTGGATGTGGCTCGTCGTGCACTGGAACAACAAAGAAGGCAAGTAGAGGCAGAAAGGCAAGGGATGGCCACGCGGCAGCGTGAGCTGGACGCGCTGGAAACCCGGCTCCGGGAGGAAACATCTAGAGCACATCGGAGGCATCAGACTAGGTTACCAGCAACGGGTGGGGTTATTAATCCGGCTACTTTATTTATCACACCTCAGGATCAGCCGATACCAGTGGTGAACCAGGGAACCGCACCCCAACCGGCAACAACAGGGACACATCCGGCAGATGAGCGGGCCGGGTTACCCCCACCGCAGGCTAGAGTCATAGCCGGCAACGATCTACCACCACCGCCACCACCACCGTCACGATTTCGCACACCAGCAGGTCACTACAACAATCCCATGGACAACGTGTATGCGGCAACACTCGCATTAAATCAAATCCCCGTGGGAGAGTCACCCCATGCAGAGAAGACCCGGCAAGCCATCGATCTGTTGCACACTGCGGTGGCACATCAAGCCAATTATCTGGATCATAGAAGCGGGATGCACGGGATGCCATACGTCAGTCAACAACAAGGGAATATCCAAACAAGTTCAGCACGGCGGAGGGAAGAGCAGCAGCAAATGCCGCCTCCTCCCCGTGTTCAGACAGCATCAGCAGCACAGGCTGTTGTGGACAGTTCCAGGGCTCGGAGGGCCGCGGCCGGGTCTGCTGCACATGGACTTCCCGCAGCACCGCGCCCAGCCGCGCCCCCCGCTGTATCACACGTTTCTAGAGCAAGGCCGGCCTCGACCGTTCTTGCGGGACCCAAGTGTCTCTCGGACAATATCAGAGCTGAACCTTACCCGGAAAAATTCAAAGAGCCAGGAAAGTAGTAAATTACGAGCCAACTATGGATCCAGAAACATGGCTAAACAGTTATGAGATGGCAATGTCAATTCGCAACGCATCGGAGAATCTCCAAGCCAAGTTCATGTAGTTGATGATGTCAGAAGGAGCAGCAAAGTTGTGGTTCACCAATTTGCCGGAAGGATCGATCAAGTCCTGGGAGGAATTGAAGACCGCGTTTGTCAAGCACTTTCATGGGACGTGCAGGAAATTGTTCACTATTGATGATCTAGAGCGATGCGTCCAGAAGAAGGGAGAATCGGCGCGCAGTTGGGTGCGCCGGGTTATGGAGATACTTCACTCGTCTACGGATATTCAGCCCAAGGATGCACTACAAGCCATGGCAAAAACATGCAAGTATATACCTTTAGTGCAAAAGTTAACTCGCATGAAGTCTAGTCGAAATGCGTCGGAAGTTACAATGGGAGAATTGATGGATGCGTGCAACAAACACGCTGCTACAGATACTACAGAAGAGGAAGTTGATGACAAGAAGGTAAAGCAAACACAAGTAATAGCGGAAGAACCGGCAATGGATCAGCACCAGGTAATAACGGAAATATCCAGAACAAGCGCCCGTTTGAAGGAGGTTCCGAGTTTGTCGCCAACACAGAAGCCGGGTCTTCGAGGTCCAGATCCGAAGGAAATTTCAACGGAGGTAATCACAATGGAGGAAACTATCAAGGACCACCAAGGCCGGGTAACAATTGGGACATATTCAGGATGGCATGCCCAAAGCACAGCAGGAACGGCAGGCCAGCTAACCACTCCTTGGAGCAGTGCGCCGACTTACAAAGATGGAAAAATGAGGAAGTAAACAGAGCTATGTGAGGTGCAGGACGGGGAGGAGGACCGGGTCCAGGGGGAAACCCGGGCAACGGTCCACCCCCAGCTGGTAACCCGGCGGCTGGAAATCAAGGTAATAACCAAGGGGGGCAGGAGGTTTCCAGGCTAACCCCAAACAATTGGGTCAATATCATGTGCATACCACAGGAGGCTCTAACAAAGACAAAAAGATACTGAAGCAAGCGGTCAACTCAGTTTCGTCAGCTGTCCCGAGATACTTGAGATGGTCAGAACAGGAGGTAACATGGAGCAGAAGGGATCACCCAGAAAGAGTGGAACACCCGGGAGTCTTGGCATTAGTAGTCGCACCGCAGGTCAATGGGTATGAGCTGAAAAAGGTTTTGATGGATGGTGGAAGCAGCATCAATATACTATATTGGGAAACCTTCCTACGCATGGGCCTCAAGGAGTCTCAGCTACAAAAAAGCTCAACAGTTTTTCATGGGATAGTACCGGGTCATTCAGCGTGCCCCGAGGGAAAAATCGCATTGGAGGTAGCTTTTGGGGGGTCAAAGGATAACTATCGAGTTGAGTGGCTTACCTTTGAGGTAGTCAAATTGCGCAGCCCTTATCACGCGTTATTTGGAAGGCCGGCTTACGCCAAATTCATGGCTAGGCCGTGTTACGTGTATCTACAGCTAAAAATCCCGGGTCCCAAGAAGACCATTACCATACATGGAAATCGAGACATAGCAGCTGAATGCGATGAAGGAGACGCAGCAATGGCCGAGCAGGCCTGTAGAAAAGAAGAACTAAAGCATTACCGGTCTCAAGCAGACCCGGAGGACAGAACCACATCAAAAAGGCCGAGTACTGAAGTCGAAAGAGCAAAATCCAAGGTAGCACAAGATGCTAAAATGGTGGCTTTTATCGAGGACGACCCTCCCAAGCAATCCGCTATAAAGGAAGAAACTGCACGCCATGTCATGGACACACCTCACCCGGGTTGGCTAGTAAACCCGGTACTCATCATGAAAAAGTCCAACATGTGGAGAATGTGCATCGGTCACGCCAGTCCGGGACCGGTCCCCATGAAGAACTAAACAATGTAACGGGCAGCAGGTTTCAGACGCGCTCTTTTCCTACCCAGGGTACCTAAGGGGACTGGAAGGTTTTTAATGAGGCGGCCTGCTGATCCAAACTTTCTCGCATCAATAAAGAGATGGTTATCAAGTCTTATTACGTTACAGCCTGATTACAAGTAAGTAGTATCCATGTGACATCAATATTTCAGTATCATTAAGAACGTTGAGTATATATAGGTCTTGGGGGCAGGTTGCTCAAGTAGCCCAGCCACAAACCCGAAAGACCCGGCCTTGATGCCTATAAGTTATAAGGGCCGATTATTCGCAAACGAGTACGGCTGCAATCTTATAACTGGACAAAGGAGCCAAATTTTCTTGACTTTTCTTACTTAAGCTTGATGTGACTCGCACTAAAGTGGCATGATTTGTTCGCTTACGATTACAATCAGCCATGAAGCCCAATGGGACTTGCCTGACCCTGTTTTCGTATAGATGTAACAACATGGTATCCACGCGAAAGCCGGCTTACAGTACAAGATAGTCAAAAGGGTCATCTAAACCACAAGTTTATGCAGAGTACAAGGCTAATAGCCGGAAACTCAACGACTATCAAGCATAACTTCAGTACCTACACGGATTGGCTTTAGGTTTTCGACTCGGTAAAAAACAATTTGTTCTCTGAGAAAGGCCACACCCCCATGACTCGGACTTTGGGTCATGGGGACTGGGGACTTCGAAACAGAAACAAACTACTTGGCTATCGAAGTTCGAAAGACCCTACCATCCGAGTCTTGGGGACTTAAAGAAAAGTCCACTTATCAAAGCCCCTGGCACTCGGAAAATCGAGTCTTACGAAGGGAGCCAAAAAGAGTCGGGTATCGAGAACAAGTTCAAAGAATAAACAAGTAGCACGATTATCAAAAGGCCAGGAAAGCCGCAAAGCATATCACGGACTAAAAGTACGTTGCAAGTTACGACATCAGTATCAGGGGTGCACAGGCGCACCATCAAAAGCATAACAGTTTGAATACAAAGCATCACGTGACCAAGGTATTATGATGGTACTGCCCTATTCGGCCTCCTGAGTACGGTCTTCCGGGTCTTGGTCCTGGGCTTGCTGCTTAGCTTTCCCGGCAGCCTTACCCGGACTCATCGCACCAGGGCGGACAGGTGGAGGGACAGCTGGTGTAGAGGCAGACGGCCCCGATCCTAGCTCGGCCTCTCTCTTCGCGGTTGCCTCCCTCTTCCTGGCCGAGTTAGCAACCCACTTCTCCAAGATATCAAAGGGCGGGGGTGCTTCCTCCGTAACAATTTTGCCATCAGCGTCGTATGCACTCATAATCGTGTTTAGATCCAAACTATCGGCCAAAGTGGTAGCCGAAGGACGCACTGCGGATTGTATGGCCTTGAAATCCTTGGGTGTAAATTTGGAACCGTCCGCCTTGAATTCGGGAAACCCGGATATTACCTTTGCCGGGTCAAGCTTCGGAAAGAAAGCCTTGGCCAAGGTAAAGGCCCGGGTCATACCAATCCGGCATGACGAGCGTTTCCAGATTTCAATCCAGCCGGGCACAGTGGAGCAGGCTTGAATGAGATTCTCTTCACCCGGGTATACTTCCGTAGGCCACTTTACGGCATCCAGTATAAATTTTGTGCCAGCAAAGAAAGTCCGGAGCACGGTCTTTAGGGTTCTAGCCTTGACAATGGCATCCTCCTCTGGGGCCGCAAGGTTGGCACCTACAGCTGAAACAAAAGAAAGAACGTATTAGTAATCCCGAGTATCATATAAGTAAAGCAAAAGACATGAAGCCAATCGGCAGCAAAAACTTACTGAGCAAGATCTGATAAGTATCAGCGACTTGGTCCGAAAGTTTCTTCAGTGCGGTCTGAGCGGCATTGTACTTCTTCTTGTATTTGGAAACATCCTTCTTCAAAGTTTTCATGTCATCCTCAAGGGTTTCCCTTCGTTTTACCTCGGCGAGAAGAAGTTGTTCGGTCTTAAGTAAAATTTCATCAGACCGGGTTATCTGCGCCTGTAAAGTAGCAAGGAACGTAAGTATCAGTTGGATATTATGGTAAGCTGAATATTGTGTAAAGTACCAAGCATAACTTTAGCAAGTCAGGCTCGGAACTTGGGGACTGGGTATGCACTATGAGATAGCAAGTGTCACTACCTGGTGCTCTGCAGCCATGCGCTCCAAGATCTTGCTCTCCAAAGTCTTCATAGTGAGGAGAGTGTTCATCAATTGATCAAAAGTGTCTTTACCCGTATCAGAGGACCCGGGGCCTTGGAAATTCCGAGAAGGAGCTTTCTTCTCAGTGGGAGGCGGCACCCGGGTCATTTGTATGTCCGAATCCGATGCTCCTTCTTCTGCACCCAAGGTTGTGGCTCTGTTCTTCTTGCTTGCATGGGAGGCAATCGGATACTCGGCTTCTTGTATGTCCGGGTTTGTCGGCGACGCTTGCCCTTCGTCGCTAGACGCGGCCGTAGTCTTATCAGCCGGGCTTCCCTTACCCGGGCCCTCGGTTTCCATATCCTCTTGGTCGCTGGTAACGACCGTGGCCCTATAGATGTTATGAGTAAGCAGCTAGTATACAATCAATAAAGGATGATGAAGCGTGGTAGAGCATCAGGAAAGGGATTTTACCCGGTATTCACCGCGAAATCCATAGGAAATCCATCGCTGGACCCGGGAGAGGCTGGAAAGTATCAAGTAAGATTTCATAAAGGAATGGTTCAAGGTGAATGTTTCGTTCGAAAAAGGATAGGGTAAATACCCGCCCGCCGAGTCGGAGTCGATGAAATACCCGGGTTAAGAGCACCATCACCCGGGTGATTTCGAGTTGACCTGCGCTTGGTCATGGGCGACTCCTTCAAGCATGGCCAGTGGAACAAAGTCAAGGTAGCTCATGTATATCATTAAAGGAATGCGAATTGAATGCGAGGAGGTGATATGAAACCTTGGAGGCGGCCTCTTGAGTCTTTCTCTTTGATCCGACTTTGACTGTCGGCTCCAGTTCCTCCTCGTCGCTGGCGGATTCTACTTTGCCGTCGGAGTTTTCTTCTTCGTCATCTTCTTGTTCTGGATATCATCAAAGTTATAGTTGGAAAATGAAGGGGTTATGATGAGCTTAAGGGAACCAAGTAAAAGCCGGAGAGCACCTTCGTCCGAATTAACGGCTTCTTCTTGCTCCTCTGGACTTTCGGAGCTAGGAGAAGTGTTGGTCTTCCAAAAATCATCATCAGCCTGAAAAGTATCAGTATAAGGGTCATCAACTGTATCGAGTGGAAAGAGCAAAGGTAAAAACATCAAAATTACGTTTTCACCTTGGGGGCTGGGTTCTCGAGTGTAAAGGGCTCTAATCCGGATATGTTCCGGATTACCTCAAGCTTTTCCGTCAGAAAACCCTTGATAGTTTTATGAGTGTCACCAACCGCGAAGATGTTGTCAGAGTACCGGAGTGGGTCTGTAGATTGCCCCGAATACTCGCACATCAACTTTGTGCGGATGGAATTGGGTTGGATCCGGAAGTCGACCCAAGTCTTCACCAGGTTGAGCCCGATGAGACCTTGGGCCGTGAGAGTGGTGATTTTGGCTAGCAGAGGTTGAATGGCCTCCCTGTCCGAGTCAGGGGAAAAGGCACTAAATTTTTCGGAAATGTCAAGAAGGCCCTCTGAGTAACCCGGCAGTTTCTTTTTGCCGGGTGGGGAGGTGTCTTGACAGTAAAAGTATGAGAGCTGCCAGTGCTTGACATGGGAGTTAAGAGTGAGGGGTGGCATCAGAGAATTCTTGCGGCGCTGGATAGAAACCCCGCCGCAAGCGAGAAGCGCCCCGTCACCGCTTTCGCGGCACGGTTTGCACTGAAAAAGCTCAACGAAAAGAGCCAGACTTGGCGGAGTGCACAAGTATGACTCGGAAAGGACGATCAAATGGGAAATATTTAATATAGAATTAGGCCCGATGTCAAAAACGCGAAGGCCGTAATGACTTAGGACATCACGGAAGAAAGGGTGACCCGGCGGACGGAAGCCCCGGGTCACATGTTCCACGAAGCAGATTACCTCGTCTTTCGTCGGGGTAGGCCGGGTCTCCTTGCTTGGCACCCTCCACTGGATATCCTCTTGAGGGGGAAGAACTCCCAGCTCGACCAGCTCCTCCAACTTGGCCTTGGTGACCGAAGACCGCGCCCAGTTGGCGGATATGGAGTTGGTGGCTTTGGCTTTAGTCGGAGTTTTTCCCTGCTTCTTGGGAGCCATGTGGTTGACCTGCAAAGCACAAGGTAGGAGGATAAAAGGAATAAGACACGGAAGCTGTGAGCCGGCCAAGTATCGGCGAGGTAATATTGAGACATGAAAATTGTGTGTTATCCGGGTGTTAGTTCGCAGAGTAAAGTTCGAATTATCCGGGTATCAAGTATTATAGCGAAAATTATGGGGATCTAAGCGCTGAAGGAGCTTTTGAGGACGATGGATGGCTGCATAGGCACTTAGCGCGAATAAAAGGAACTGGAAAGGGGAGGTCCAGCCGGGTGATTGAGGCAAAGGCGGAAATTTTGAGTAGTTCGAGCCCAGATTGGAAATTCCATCTTCAGATTTGTGGCGAAAATAATAATTGCAAGTAGTAGGAGAGTGGATTGGAGTCTATATCTTATCTATTGGGCGAGCTAGAAAGAATATTAGTAACCTAATTCGGCATGGCCAAGAAATCCTTGGCGGGCTGATTTGGATCTAATCTGAGGATAAATCAAGAAATTGCAAGGGCAAATTAATGGGTGCAAGAGGCTTACTGGAGGAGATCTGAGTGAAGCCTTGCAGAGGCAGATGGCGCAAGCCTGGTGTCCTTTCGCGGTTCCTGACGGGCCGGATGGAAATTTGCCGGTGGATCTTGGCGGCGGCGCGGGGTGAGCTGTGGCGGAGCGCAGCCTCCGGCCGATGGGCTCCGGTGATGCGCGCGGGATTTCCGTGGTGGCGCTCAGTGAGGATGAGCTCGGAGGGAGAAAGGAAGCAGAGTGGGGGGAATGAGCCGTTAGGGTTCGGGTTACCCCCAAGGAGCCTATTTATAGCACGAGTGGATAAGCCCGGTTCAGCGAGCGGGAACCGGGAATTGCGGAGTAAACGGCTATCTATTTGATTTTTTGCGAGATGCGCTTTAAGTGTTGAGCAAGGTGTCTGAACGAAAAGGAGAAAGAGATCCATCCCGTGATATCGGGAACGATTATCAAGTATAGAATCTTGACATTTTGGGGTTCAGACCTAAAGAGCTGAGCCAAGTACTTGGAGAAAAGCCGGGTTACTATATGGCCACCATGGAGCTAGGCCTAGCTGTTTATCAAAGCACTTTAACCCGGCCTCCATACACTTGTACGTTTGATATTTTTGCAGGGAATAGCAGGCGCTTCAAGGACGGATCCGTGAAGCCCAAGCTATTCTGGGGACTACTGATGGAGGGGTAATAACCCGGTAGGCCAACTCCAAGGTGTAACCTGGCCCAAAGGACGCTGCGCAAGATCCGGCTAAGGGTAGAGAAACTTCTGGAAGGCCCAAGTTTGTAGGCCTCGTAACCCGGATTGTGGGTTACGGTAAAGGAAAGTTAGGGTTTGTATGCGGTGTCCGGGTAGGATTCAGGGTGCGTCTTGGAGGGTAAGCCAGGGGATACGGGTGCTATATAAACCGACCCCTAGGTCTAGTTTAGACAGAGATCTAAGAACCCTAGCTTTATCGCTTGATATCGAGCATCTAGTGTAATACCAGAGTTGGGTTATTATATCAATATCGGAGACTCGGCGACTTTGATTGCCGGCTACCGGATCGAGTTGCATCATGTTTTCCTCTGAGCTAAACCCTCTCCCAAACGCCTGTGTCGTCTTGCCCCAAGATCAGTTACCCCCGGTAACGTCTGCCGTGATTATCCCACGACAACGTCAATAAACTTTCATGCATGCATGTGTTGCATTTTGTTATGTCATGTTGCTTGTGTTATGTTTACTGCAACGTGTAGACTACAACGACTACAGCGAGTGCGTTTGCGAGGGCTGTGTGAACTGCTGCTCGTGTTGTCAAGGCAAGTGACACACATGATCATACTATTTTATTATATGCATTAGATTTTTATGGTAGCTATGCATGAGTAGGAGTTGAGTGATATCGCTATGCTAGATTGCTTCACTAACACCCAAGTGGAGCGATCATATGTTACCCCTAGATTTTAGCATCAATATGATAGGCAAACATCGTACTTGTAGATTGCTTAGCCATGCTCTAGATATTCGTGGTTGGGATTTATTATCATGTTAAAGTATTACTCGTTATTTTCATTTCTTATGAAAACAACATGATAATTAATTAACCACTGGGCGGATTGTTAGCATGTCATCAGAGTACAAAGTTTGGTGGGGACCGCCGCCCAGTATCTTGAGATTATGTTTATTTTCTTTATGTAGTTGTTCTTGCGTGCAGCCGTGTTTCATATTATTATGGGATAGATATAAATTGTAGATTGTGGTGACTCGAACCCAACGTGTCCAGAGATGTAGAATAGGTGTAGGATGGTCCGAATCATGGAGGGTTTGGCGATCTACTTCTTATGATTTATGGCTTAATCTTCTTTCCTTCCGTGGTACTAGTGGTGTATCATGGTGTTTGGGGTCGATTGGGCAACACGGGTAAAGGGCACAAAACTCGCGAGGGTTAAAACTAAGATCTTAGTCGTGTTCCATTGGTTAGGGACAATTCAACAACTAGATGGGAAACGTGACATATCTCGTTCATCTTGTTTTGTTAATTATTACCAAATTTGATTATGGGTTATTGGAGAAGAGCCTGATGGTGTTTTAGTGTGCTAATCCAAAGGGTAGGAGCACTTTACTATCAACCAAAGTGTCCAATTATGTGCAAAATTTAATTTCTAATAAATGATAGGTCAAATGCCTTTACGCAAAATAGCCTAGAAACTCCATCAGCCAAATATGCATGTAGACTAGCACTTGCCATTTATTATACCACCATAGTGTCACTTGCCACCATTGCTCAGAATGATCTGACCTCCTTTTGGGGGCTGCATATTCCAACATGCAGGTTATTCGGATACGGATTAGCTTTCGTAGGTTTTCGAGGCTTCACATCAACCTTTGTTCGCCTATGGCGTGCAAACAAGAAGATGGAGGTCTACCGCTGCTTTGTTGTGTGATTAATAAATATTTGAGCTAGCACTTCGCTATGCAGTTTGTAATAAATTACTTTACTCTGGATATTCGATAGTATTCAATACATTTGTTTCCTTTGATTACTATCTGTGATGTGTGTGCTGGTGAACGGTCCAAGGGCCAGTACTACATGCAACAGTATAGCCTGTGATGGGCTTTACTACTACAATGTTGGGCATCCAAGACCCATGGAACACTATAACACACATGGTATGTGATACCATGGGATTTGGTGGCATTCAGACAATCCGGAGCCCCTTCTCCGGAGAAACCATAGCCCCGCTAGGTAAAAAGACGGAACTGTCGTTCTGGCCCCTCTACGTGAGCCGGAAGGGGGTAGAAAAGTTGAACCAATTACTTGGTTGTGTTAGGTTAGGCCCAATGAACACCCAAGACAATGGTAGGGCCCACCTCTTGGCAAGATTCCCTCGCTTCGTTGGAAAATTGATCTGTTGACCAGAAGTCAACCTTTTGGACTACCCCTATGACCAGCGTCGGAAGGGGGTGTCGCACCCGGACTTCTAGAGGATACTCGCCGTTCCGTTGAACAGTAGTAGATTGGATTACGGGGCTTACCAGCACCCGCGTCCTCTTACGAGTAGGCCAACGCACGTATGTGTGACAACCAACCCCTATCTGTTCATCGTCGACGTAAACTATCCCATAGAAATCAGGATACTACCATTGACGTACTTCATACCATACACATATGGTACGTCAACGGCTTTGATCAAGATGATAACACAACATATCTCTAAGACACAAAAGATTGAAATAAGTTGCAACTGGCCCTCACTAGGGCAGAGAATAGCAAATACAATCATCCAGAGGACACATGTCCCAACATAACATCATTACATCTCAGCGGAAGCATTCAAAGGGTCTGAGTACAGACAAATCCAAATTGGCTTAAGAAGCCGGAATGAAAAGAAAACGGAGCCCATCCACGATGTCTCGGATCCTGCCCGGGTCCGCTAACTACTCGTCAGCAGCCTCGTCAAACTCCACGTAGTAGCCGTCACCTGGATCCTCGTAAGCGTAGTCTGCGGAAACCACAGCCCCAAAGGGGTCAGTACATAGACGTACTGGCAAGAAAGACTCACAGTTCACCAAAGTGTAGCCCGTCAACACATAGCACAGATGCCTTGGGTTCAACGGAAGAAAGGGGATATAAAAGATGCTGCAACTGGCTGCGCTAACCAACTACAGAGATTCTACCACTGCCGGCTAACAGAAAGGAGATAAGATCGAGTATCGTAACCAACTGAAAGATAACTTCAAACAAACCCATCTTGGATCTCGCCCCTTATCCAAAGAAGCAATCCGAGGATAACTCACACAGTTGGATTAAAGATGAATCAAGTTATTGTGTCAATAATCCTATTACTAGTCAAGTTGTTAATCATTGGGTGTGAGATTGTGAATCATTAGGTTTAAGTTGTCCTGAGTACTTGTTAGCCAGTACTTTCACCAAGTTAACCATAACCGCGGAAAACACGGCTTCTCGAGAAGATTATCCCTGCAGGGTTGCACCAATTTGGCCGTACACGTACGAATAACCCGCCAGATGGGATGCCTCCCACCAAGCAGGGCACTCAACACAACTCAACTCTTCTTCGCATCAAGCCCAAAGCACCTTGGGCGCACGGCTAATCAAGCCCCGAAGAAAAGGGACCCTCATAGCACTCTAAGACCGTGTCCCCCTATATGCCGACTACAAAAGTTCCACCCTGTGCTGGGCTCGCAAAAACATGCATGCGGCAAATGGAAAACACGAACTAAATGAGGCGATTTGGACGAGATGCGAATCGAATCAAATTGAGGGGGGCGCCCATACTCGCTTCCCACATGCGGGTAGTGCGCTCATCATGGATCAGTAGACAAGACCCTTTTCCTATTAGGGTCGACACTAGCAGGCCTCAAAACCACAAAGGGCCTCCTGCCGGTGCCTTATCATCAAATTATTATTTAACAATAACATTAGCATGATTGATTGATTAAACATCGAGCCCCCAGAACATAATGAAATAGTAACAGAAGTAACGGGCAACAGACTCGAGCAAAACAACCTAAGCATGCTAGTAGGACACTGGCTCAAACAAAGGGGTTGTAGGAGTGGTGGTGAGGCAATATCAGGGCTAAGGGATTCATGTGATAGGTTCGTAACAGAAACAACTACACATAGGGCTAGCAAAATAGACAACGGAAGGTATCGGTAACCAATGTTTGAAAGGAACACAGTGGTTCATGTGAGTGATAACTTGCCTGCAAACTCAGCAGCCTGGTACTGAGCTAGATCCTCAGAAGGGGTGCTGTAAAGATCGTCTGTCTCAACGTCGTCGTCTATTCGAGAAGAAGCAAACAAGCAAGACAGAAAGATAAACAATCAATATCATGGCATAGTGCACAATCATGGGATGATGCATGTCAATTTAATAGAGGCATCAAAATAAACTAAGTGACATGGTAACACAATTTAAATGGACCCATATGCAATGAGATTGTATATGGAAAAGGTCCATGAATTAAGTGGAAACAAATGATCTACAATTTATTACCATGTGAAAGTTTGCTTAGCATGATGCATTCATGATGATAACAACAAAATAACAATAATAGATGCAAGGGAAAAAGGAATTTGACATGTTTGGAAATCATTTATTAAGTTTGGAGATTTTTGGTTACTTAAAGATGTCACACAAGTATTTGTTGTTTTCATAAACTTAAAATGCTCAAAACAAATAACAAAATTCATATTTGAAAAGAATACCAAATTTTAGTTGGATTACATGTTTCAAAATTTGAAATAGGAGTTAGGATGAATTTATTATGACTTAAACAATATTAAACAAGTTTTAATTGAATTTAAAACAAGCATGAATTTTATTTGTTCAAAACATAAATTCAAATTCACATTTGAAAAGTTTATACTTTTCTAGTTGGAAAACATATTTTGCATGTTTAAAAATAATTTAATTTGAGCAAGTTATGATTTTATCAAATTTAAATAATTTAAACAAGGTTTAAATTATTTAGGCAATTTAAATTATTCAAACCATGAAACAAAATTTATATTTGAAAAGTTTATTTTAAATAGCATGGAAAACATATTTTATTTGCATTATTTGGATTAAGAATGAATTAGTTATGAATTTTAGCAAATGGCAATTGAATTATTTGAATTCAAATTTGAATTGCATTTTGAAAATTCAAAACAGGAAACAAATGCTACCATTAGATAGAGAATTAAATTTAGACCAGTGCATATATTTTATTTTTGTTATTTGGAATTATAAAACTAAAGTTATTGTCAAATTACTTTCAGGGACCAAACTGTAAAAAGAAAGGGCTTGTTTTTGAAAACAGAAAATGTTAAAACCATTTGTTACCGCACTGGAACCTACACTAGACACTGCCAGGGGGGCCCAGGGTCTCGCTGTGCTTGCGTGGCTACAAGGGTGGCTGACAGGGGGCCCTCCCTGTCAGCGCTGCGGGCAAAAAGTGGGATTTTATCCCGGGGAGAGCCAGGACTCGATCCTGGAACCTCTCCCTAGCGTGCGCGGTACTGAACCAGTGGGGTGTGTCGCGTTTGTTGTCAGTTAACCACGCGCGGACAGGATAAAGTGTTGCTCGTTAACTGAACTTAACTGACGAGCGAAACCAAGCCTGAAACTCTGACAGAGACCAACGCTCGCCGGCGGTGATGAACGGGGTGTTGCTGCGCCGTGCTGCTGCTGGGGTGCAGACCGTGTGCGCTGTGCGTGCGAGCAGATACAGAGGTGGGAGAGGGAGGAGATAGGCGGTGATCACCGTGGGGTTCAGGAGATGGTCGATGGCGAGGTGGACGCCGCGGCAGCAGCAGAGATCGCGGCGGCGTTCCAGACGGTGACGAGCTCAGCGGGGATGTCCAGGCGGTCGAGGGGAGCACGCGGTTTCGATCTCCGTGGTCAGATCACGTCGAGAGGTACGGCAGCGTCGACGGCGATAAAGGATTCAGAGGTGGCGCCACGGTGGCCGGAGACGTCGAGGACCGCGGCGTCGATACAGAGATACACCGAGCTCCTGGAGGTGTCCAAGCGGAAGAGGAGCAAGCGGTGGTTTGGTTTCTGGGTCTAGGTAGGGTGGAGGAGGGCCATGGCGTCTGCGGTGGTCGGAGATTCAGACAAGAACTCCGGTGAGTGGCGGCGGAGAGATTCAGAGGGCGAGGGAGATGAAATTCGGCGGCGGCCTCGAGGGAAACAGGAGCCTATGGTTCTAGGGGTGCGTGATGTGCCCTAGGGGGTCTTTATAGGGTGCTGGGCGAGCTCCTGGCCGTCGACGGGGTCGTCTGCCGCCGTGGCACCGCGCGATTTCGCGCCGTACATGGGAAAGAAGAGGGGGGCGCGCTGCGAACCGTTTTCGGGCCACGCTGCGGGCCGGGCTGCGCGGGAGGTAAGGGTGGGCTGGCTAGCGCTAGGTTAGCTGCCGCGCGCTGTTTTTTTTTTTCTATTTTTGCTTTTCTGTTTTTTTTGTAGCAAACAGAAATGGAAGAAAATGCTAGGGTTTAGAGTTTAGAAAATTTTGGAAAAAATTCATGTGGGCTTATTAGGGCAACATCTACCAGTGTCCACTTTGGTTTTCGAAAAATTCAAATTTATGTTTGCTGTTTGCACATTGGTTTGAATTTGAATAATTTGCAAATTAATTGATTAATATTTGAAAACAACAAATTTAATAGGGTGAACCCTATTATTAATTGGATTAAAATATTAGAATGGTTTGGTAGTTTTTATGACTTGGAATTTGGTGTTGTTTGAATTTGGAGGGAATTTGATTGAATTTTATGATTAATTGGTTATTGAGACAATATTTTAAAATAGGGTGATCAAATGAGTTTACTTGGAAACAAAAGAGTACATTTGTTTTGGTATTTTTCACAATTTGAAAATGGTGCTGTTTGTTGATTTGAATTTGAGTTTGGAAGCAATTTGGAATTATTTAATTGAAATAAAACCACCATTTTACTAGTTGATCTTTATGGAATGATTGGAAATAAAATGAGACTTTGGATTGCAATTTTTATTTGAAAAAATATTGTAACATGACAAGTATGAAACACATCATTTGAATTTGTTTGAAATTCAATTATGAAAACAGAATAAAAACAGAAGCAAAAGAAATAGTAACAAATGCAAACAAGGGAATAAACATGATGACATTATGCAATACTTTAATTAAACATGAAATCAAACATTCTAAGGGATATTTTCATACTTGGGATGTTACAAAACGCCCCCCCCCCCCCTTGAAGGAATCGCGCCCCGAGATTCCTTACTGAGAAGTGAAAAGGTCCGGATACTTCTTGCGAAGATCCTCTTTGGTCTCCCACGTTGCCTCTTTATCGGAATGATGAGACCACTCCACTTTCAAGAACTTGGTGCTCTTGTTGCGAGTCTTACGCTCGGCCTCATCGAGAATACGAAAGGGTGCTCCTCATAAGATAGATCATCTTGCAGTTCAATGGAATCATGATCAACTGCACGGTCTGGATCTTTGAAACACTTCTTGAGCTGTGACACGTGGAACACATCGTGCACCTTGGATAGTTTTTCTGGAAGTTCAAGACGATAAGCATTTTCTGCCCGCCTTGAGAGAATGTTGAAAGGACCAATGTATCTTGGTGCAAGCTTTCCTTTCACACCAAAACGATGAGTGCCTCTGAGGGGAGTTACACGGAGATATGCCTTGTCACCAGGTGCATAGACCATATCCCTGTGCTTGTTGTCATAGTAGATTTTCTGACGAGACTGAGCAATCTTGAGATTGTCACGAATGATACGAACTTTCTCCTCGGCTTCCTTAACAATGTCAGGGCCTAAGAGTGAACGTTCACCAGCTCCAGACCAATTGATTGGACTCCTGCATCTGCGGCCATACAATGCCTCAAATGGTGCCATGCCTAGGCTTGCCTGGTAGCTGTTGTTGTAGGAGAATTCAGCATATGGAAGGCAATCCTCCCATTTCATGCCAAAGGAGAGACCACATGCTCTGAGCATATCCTCGAGAATCTGATTGACTCTTTCGACTTGCCCCTGAGACTGAGGGTGATAAGCTGTGCTGAACAGAAGTTTGGTGCCCAATGCTTCTTGGAAGCTTTTCCAGAAATGAGAAGTGAATATGCTTCCACGGTCTGAGCTTATTTCCAATGGAACACCATGAAGAGGAACAATCCTTGCTGTGTAGAGCTCTGCTAACTGGCTAGCTGAGATAGTTTCCTTGACAGCAAAGAAGTGAGCTACTTTAGTGAGACGATCAATGACAACGAAGATTGCATCGTTGCCCTTCTTGGACTTTGGAAACCCAGTAACGAAGTCCATTTCAATCATGTCCCACTTCCACTCAGGAATTTTCAGAGGTTGGAGTAGACCGGCTGTTTTCTGATGGACTGCCTTAACACGTTGACAAACGTCGCATTCCGAAACGTATTGAGCAATTTCACATTTCATGCCAGGCCACCAATACAGAGTCTTGAGATCCTGGTACATCTTTGTACTTCCAGGGTGGATGGAGAGAGGAGTTTCATGAGCCTCCTTGAGAATGACATCTTTGAGACTTTGAATCTGAGGAACTGCAATGCGTTCTTCGAAGAACACAGTTCCCTTGTCATCAATTGAGAAGGACTTGAATTTATCATTGCCTTCTTTGATGTGCTCTACAATCTTCTTGATTTCAGTATCACGAAGTTGTTCAGAACGAATCTTGTCCTCGAGAGTTGGACTAGCTGTCAAGCTTGCAAGATATCCTTGAGCGACAAGACCAAGGTTCAGCTTCTGGAATTCTTCATGAAGTGGAGGTTGGCTTTCCATGATCATGAGATTGCTGCAATAGGACTTGCGACTGAGAGCATCAGCCATAACATTAGCCTTGCCTGGAGTGTAAGAAATGGTGAGATCAAAGTCTTTAATCTTTTCAATCCATCTCCTTTGCCTGAGGTTTAGATCTGGTTGAGTGAAGATGTATTTCAGACTCTTATGATCGGAAAAGATCTCAGTTTTGTTACCCAACAAGTATTGTCTCCATTTCTTGAGGGCAAACACAACTGCTGCAAGTTCAAGATCATGTGTGGGATAGTTTTGCTCATGTGGGTTCAACTGACGTGAAGCATAAGCCACAACTTGACGTTCTTGCAGAAGAACTGCACCTAGACCTTGGAGAGATGCATCGCAGAATATCTGGAAAGGTTTGGTAGTATCTGGGCCAACCAGAACTGGGGTGGAACCGTGGAAGTGAGTTTAGTCTTGAGGAGATTGAAACTCTCATCACACTGTGGAGTCCAAACGAACTTCTTGTCCTTCTTTGTGAGATCAGTGAGAGGTTTGGCAATCTTGGAAAAGTTTTGGACGAAACGACGGCAATAGCTAGCCAAGCCAAGAAAACTTCTGACTTGCTTCACCGTCTTAGGAGGTTTCCAATCAACAATTGCCTTAACCTTTTCCGGGTCAATGGCTATGCCTTTGGCAGAGATGATATGACCAAGGTAAGCAACTTCTGGAATCCAGAACTCACATTTGGAGAACTTGGCATACAGACGATGCTCGCGAAGTTTCACGAGAGTGAGACAAAGATGTTCTCCATGCTCTTCCTCAGATTTTGAGTAGACCAGAATGTCATCAAGATATACCACAACGAACTTGTCGAGGTATTCATGGAAGACAGAATTCATGAGTCTAGAGAAGGTTGCCGGTGCATTGGTGAGACCAAAGGACATGACGGTGTATTCATATAGACCGTACCGAGTGGTGAAAGCTGTTTTAGGAATATCTTCCTTTCTGATCTTTATCTGATGGTAACCCATCCTCAAGTCCAACTTTGAGAATATTGAGGCTCCAGCAAGCGGATCAAAAAGATCATCGATACGAGGAATTGGATACTTGTTTTTGATGGTTTTCTCGTTGAGAGGACGATAGTCAACCACGAGTCTTTTTGTTTGATCCTTCTTGGCAACAAACAGAGTTGGGCAACCCCAAGCGGAGGAACTAGGCTGAATGTAACCTTTCTCCATGTACATATCGATTTGCTCCTTCAACAATTTCAGTTCAGGAGGAGCTATCTTGTATGGATGCTTAGAGATTGGAGCAGTACCTGGTTCAAGCTCGATCACGAACTCAACTGCTCTGTCCGGAGGCATCCCTGGCAACTCTTCTGGAAAGACGTCAGGGAATTCACAAACCACCGGAACATTTTCAATTGCAGGAAGGGGTTTTGCATCGAGGTTGAACAGCTGAACAGAACTTGATCCATATGGAGAATAGACTATCTGGCCAGAAGGGTGGGATAGAGTTATTGACTTTTGAGCACAGTCAATTTTAGCTTCGTGTGTCTTCAACCAATCCATGCCCAGAATGACATCAATGTCAGAATTTCCCAGCAACATGAGTGATGCAAGGAATATGCGTCCTCCAATTAGGATCTGATTGTCCTTACTTATCTTGGAAGTCAACATTTTAGATCCCGGAGAGTGAACAGAGATTTGACTGCTTAGTGGAACCAGAACTAGGTTGTAAGCTGTTGCAAAGATCTTTGACACAAAAGAATGCGATGCTCCGGTATCAAACAACACTTTAGCTGGAATAGAGTTTACGGGTAATATACCGAGAACGACGTCAGAAGCTTCCTCAGCTTTGTCGGCCTGATATGATTCACCCTCGCGGTCCTCCCGACAGGCCTGTTGTTGGAGTTGAAGGCTTTGGCCGGGGGAGCACGAACCATTGCCTGGTTGGTGTTGGGGCGAGGAGGTGGAGGTAGCTGCCTCTGAGTGCACTTATCAGCGTAGTGTCCAGTCTCCTTGCACTTGTAGCAAGTGACGACACGAGGAGAACCTTGCCTTGGCTGCCCCATTGGAACCCTCTGACTCTGCATCTGAGATGGGTTGGGTGGGCGGGGAGCAAAGCCTGGAGAAGCTTGGGCATATGGAGCCCGAGTGACAGCAGCATTTGGCACCCAGATGCGGCGCTTCTGCGGAGGGGTGGTCATGTTGGAGGAGGAACCACCCTCACGTGAGTGCTTGCGGGACTCCTCGAACGCCTTGCGCCCATTTTCCTCATTGAGCGCGGTGTTCACGAGCTCCTCGAAGTCCATGCACTTGATGTTGGTGAGAGCGTACTTCAGTTCCGGGTTAAAACCTCGGCGGAACCTTGCCATCTTCTTAGCTTCAGTGGACACCTCATCACCAGCGTATCGAGCGAGACGATTGAACTCGTTCTGATAGCCAATGACGTCCAGCTTGCCCTGCTTGAGAGAGCAAAACTCCTCACGCATCCTTTCCATGAGACCATCTGGGATGTGGTGCTTCAGGAAGGCATCCTTGAAACAACCCCAGGTGATAGGATAGCCAGCTCTCATGGTCTGGTAGTTCTCCCACCAAGTGGCTGCCTGACCCTTCAGTAGGTAGGTGGCATACTTGACTTTGTCTTCCTCAGCAACGTGAGCAATGTCCAGAGCCCTGGCCATCTCCCTGATCCAGTCATCAGCATCCAGAGGCTCACGTGTTGCCACGAAAGCTCTCGGACCCATACTGAGGAACTCCTTGATACTGACCCGTGGAGCATTCTGGTTGTTGTGCTGGTTAGCCTGGAACTGGGCCATCTGAGCCACGACCTGAGTCATCTGAGTCAACAGCTCCATGATCGGAGGTGGTTCAGGCGGGTTGCTCCTTGTTGGCGGCATCCTGAATGGAAATGCATTTTAGCACAATAACAGAAAAGGATAGACTTGGTAACTGAAAGCGAGATTATTCCGACGCATGAGTAGATAACCAACAGGTACATCATCACATGTTCAAATACATCAGAATATCCAACACACCAATACATGGTTCGAAGACAAAGGATAACTAAACATAGCTAGGAATGGATACATCGGTACTCCCATGCTCATCACGCAGGACGGCGGTGAGTAGTACGACGAGAGATACGGTGAGGAGGAATCCCACGAAAGTAGGTAGAACGACGATCCACGTAGATTGGGACTGCTCTGAGAGCGACTCTCGGTGTGGTGAAGTAGAAAGCATCGTCTCCCTGTGCTCCAAAGCGTGGAATCCCAGTGTAACCAGCTCCGAGGTTGAGGAGTGGACCTCTGATCGGCTCGTAACCTCCAGCATCTGGCAAACTACGTCCAACTGTCTGATGGAAACGTGCAAAGCGCTCATCTCCAACAAAGTCTGTGGTGTACGTCGCCAGACGAGTCAATGCAAGGTAGAGCTGCTCCCTGACTGAGGCCAACTCCTGAGAAAGTGTGGTGGCAACAGCGTCACTGTGCCTCACAAACTGAGCGGTGGTGTGCAGCCTGGTGTTATCATGCTCGTAGACATCCAGGTTGTCGTAGAGGGTGAAGTGAGATCCCTCCGAAGTGATGTAACCATGGGGGATGTGGCGATAGATAGAATCGTCAAATCCCCAGTAGTCAGCACGAAGGACGGTGAGACTCACATAAGCTGCCTGCTGCACGGCCATATCCACTGTGGAACCTACTGCCTCGTAGCGGTGGACAACGCTCATGCCATCATCTGACAGAATGTAGACGATAGCCTGGTAGTAGGTCTGGTCAAACTCTCGCTGCTGCTCGTAGACCTGGTACTCTGGTGCCCAACGGAACCCCAGATAAGTGACCATGTCTCTCAGCATCTCCGGATAACCGGCGGTGCTCTCACAACGAGTCATCCGAACCACCTGCGGGTAGAACCTGAGATCCATCTGCAGATGATTTGGGAGGTTTTGATTAGACGCCGGTAGAGAACTGAAGTGGAAAGCAACAACAAGGTTTCAACGGACGATAAGGATGTTGAAAAGAACAGGATATTGAAGCAACATCGGGAAACACGAGACCAAAACTCCTGAGGTACTACGGAGAACCCAAAACACGTGAAATCCTAACATGAAAGTTTAGGTGAGTAGAGAAAACAACGTTGCACTTCCTTACCAGAAAAGGGTGGGTGGGTGGGGAAAGAAGAAAAATGGCAGAATTCCTACTCTCACGTTTCATTTTCCCTATATAGCTACAAAATAGTTTCTAGACTCCACTGCGACCAGTAAAAGGGATCCTACAGGCAGACAGGCTCTGATACCATTTGTCGCACCCGGACTTCTAGAGGATACTCGCCGTTCCGTTGAACAGTAGTAGATTGGATTACGGGGCTTACCGGCACCAGCGTCCTCTTACGAGTAGGCCAACACACGTATGTGTGACAACCAACCCCTATCTGTTCATCGTCGACGTAAACTATCCCATAGAAATCAGGATACTACCATTGACGTACTTCATACCATACACACATGGTACGTCAACGGCTTTGATCAAGATGATAACACAACATATCTCTAAGACACAAAAGATTGAAATAAGTTGCAACTGGCCCTCACTAGGGCAGAGAATAGCAAATACAATCATCCAGAGGACACATGTCCCAACATAACATCATTACATCTCAGCGGAAGCATTCAAAGGGTCTAAGTACAGACAAATCCAAATTGGCTTAAGAAGCCGGAATGAAAAGAAAACGGAGCCCATCCACGATGTATCGGATCCTGCCCGGGTCCGCTAACTACTCGTCAGCAGCCTCGTCAAACTCCACGTAGTAGCCGTCACCTGGATCCTCGTAAGCGTAGTCTGCGGAAACCACAGCCCCAAAGGGGTCAGTACATAGACGTACTGGCAAGCAAGACTCACAGTTCACCAAAGTGTAGCCCGTCAACACCAAGCACAGATGCCTTGGGTTCAACGGAAGAAAGGGGATATAAAAGATGCTGCAACTGGCTGCGCTAACCAACTACAGAGATTCTACCACTGCCGGCTAACAGAAAGGAGATAAGATCGAGTATCGTAACCAACTGAAAGATAACTTCAAACAAACCCATCCTGGATCTCGCCCCTTATCCAAAGAAGCAATCCGAGGATAACTCACACAGTTGGATTAAAGATGAATCAAGTTATTGTGTCAATAATCCTATTACTAGTCAAGTTGTCAGTCATTGGGTGTGAGATTGTGAATCATTAGGTTTAAGTTGTCCTGAGTACTTGTTAGCCAGTACTTTCACCAAGTTAACCATAACCGCGGAAAACACGGCTTCTCAAGAAGATTATCCCTGCAGGGTTGCACCAATTTGGCCGTACACGTATGAATAACCCGCCAGATGGGATGCCTCCCACCAAGCGGGGCGCTCAACACAACTCAACTCTTCTTCGCATCAAGCCCAAAGCACCTTGGGCGCACGGTTAATCAAGCCCCGAAGAAAAGGGACCCTCATAGCACTCTAAGACCGTGTCCCCCTATATGCCGACTACAAAAGTTCCACCCTGCGCTATGCTCGCAAAAACATGCATGCGGCAAATGGAAAACACGAACTAAATGAGGCGATTTGGACGAGATGCGAATCGAATCAAATTGAGGGGGCGCCCATACTCGCTTCCCACATGCGGGTAGTGCGCTCATCATGGATCTGTAGACAAGACCCTTTTCCTATTAGGGTCGACACTAGCAGGCCTCAAAACCACAAAGGGCCTCCTGCCGGTGCCTTATCATCAAATTATTATTTAACAATAACATTAGCATGATTGATTGATTAAACATCGAGCCCCCAGAACATAATGAAATAGTAACAGAAGTAACGGGCAACAGACTAGAGCAAAACAACCTAAGCATGCTAGTAGGACACTGGCTCAAACAAAGGGGTTGTAGGAGTGGTGGTGAGGCAATATCAGGGCTAAGGGATTCATGTGATAGGTTCGTAACAGAAACAACTACACATAGGGCTAGCAAAATAGACAACGGAAGGTATCGGTAACCAATGTTTGAAAGGAACACAGTGGTTCATGTGAGTGATAACTTGCCTGCAAACTCAGCAGCCTGGTACTGAGCTAGATCCTCAGAAGGGGTGCTGTAAAGATCGTCTGTCTCAACGTCGTCGTCTATTCGAGAAGAAGCAAACAAGCGAGACAGAAAGATAAACAATCAATATCATGGCATAGTGCATAATCATGGGATGATGCATGTCAATTTAATAGAGGCATCAAAATAAACTAAGTGACATGGTAACACAATTTAAATGGACCCATATGCAATGAGATTGTATATGGAAAAGGTCCATGAATTAAGTGGAAACAAATGATCTACAATTTATTACCATGTGAAAGTTTTCTTAGCATGATGCATGCATGATGATAACAACAAAATAACAATAATAGATGCAAGGGAAAAAGGAATTTGACATGTTTTTAAATCATTTATTAAGTTTGGAGATTTTTGGTTACTTAAAGATGTCACACAAGTATTTGTTGTTTTCATAAACTTAAAATGCTCAAAACAAATAACAAAATTCATATTTGAAAAGAATACCAAATTTTAGTTGGATTACATGTTTCAAATTTTGAAATAGGAGTTAGGATGAATTTATTATGACTTAAACAATATTAAACAAGTTTTAATTGAATTTAAAACAAGCATGAATTTTATTTGAATTTTATTTGTTCAAAACATAAATTCAAATTCACATTTGAAAAGTTTATACTTTTCTAGTTGGAAAACATATTTTGCATGTTTAAAAATAATTTAATTTGAGCAAGTTATGATTTTATCAAATTTAAATAATTTAAACAAGGTTTAAATTATTTAGGCAATTTAAATTATTCAAACCATGAAATAAAATTTATATTTGAAATAGCATGGAAAACATATTTTATTTGCATTATTTGGATTAAGAATGAATTAGTTATGAATTTTAGCAAATGGCAATTGAATTATTTGAATTCAAATTTGAATTGCATTTTGAAAATTCAAAACAGGAAACAAATGCTACCATTAGATAGAGAATTAAATTTAGACCAGTGCACATATTTTATTTTTGTTATTTGGAATTATAAAACTAAAGTTATTGTCAAATTACTTTCAGGGACCAAACTGTAAAAAGAAAGGGCTTGTTTTTGAAAACAGAAAATGTTAAAACCATTTGTTACCGCACTGGAACCTACACTAGACACTGCCAGGGGGGCCCAGGGTCTCGCTGTGCTTGCGTGGCTACAAGGGTGGCTGACAGGGGGCCCTCCCTGTCAGCGCTGCGGGCAAAAAGTGGGATTTTATCCCGGGGAGAGCCAGGACTCGATCCTGGAACCTCTCGCTAGCGTGCGCGGTACTGAACCAGTGGGGTGTGTCGCGTTTGTTGTCAGTTAACCACGCGCGGACAGGATAAAGTGTTGCTCGTTAACTGAACTTAACTGACGAGCGAAACCAAGCCTGAAACTCTGACAGAGACCAACGCTCGCTGGCGGTGATCAACGGGGTGTTGCTGCGCCGTGCTGCTGCTGGGGTGCAGACCATGTGCGCTGTGCGTGCGAGCAGATACAGAGGTGGGAGAGGGAGGAGATAGGCGGTGATCACCGTGGGGTTCAGGAGATGGTCGACGGCGAGGTGGACGCCGGGCAGCAGCAGAGATCGCGGCGGCGTTCCAGACGGTGACGAGCTCAGCGGGGATGTCCAGGCGGTCGAGGGGAGCACGGGGTTTCGATCCCCGTGGTCAGATCACGTCGAGAGGTATGGCAGCGTCGACGGCGAGAAAGGATTCAGAGGTGGCGCCACGGTGGCCGGAGACGTCGAGGACCGCGGCGTCGATACAGAGATACACCGAGCTCCTGGAGGTGTCCAAGCGGAAGAGGAGCAAGCGGTGGTTTGGTTTCTGGGTCTAGGTAGGGTGGAGGGGGGCCATGGCGTCTGCGGTGGTCGGAGATTCAGACAAGAACTCCGGTGAGTGGCGGCGGAGAGATTCAGAGGGCGAGGGAGATGAAATTCGGCGGCGGCCTCGAGGGAAACAGGAGCCTAGGGTTCTAGGGCTGCGCGCTGTGCCCTAGGGGGTCTTTATAGGGTGCTGGGCGAGCTCCTGGCCGTCGACGGGGTCGTCTGCCGCCGTGGCACCGCGCGATTTCGCGCCGTACATGGGAAAGAAGAGGGGGGCGCGCTGCGAACCGTTTTCGGGCCACGCTGCGGGCCGGGCTGCGCGGGAGGTAAGGGTGGGCTGGCTAGCGCTAGGTTAGCTGCCGCGCGCTATTTTCTTTTTTTTCTATTTTTGCTTTTCTGTTTTTTTTGTAGCAAACAGAAATGGAAGAAAATGATAGGGTTTATAGTTTAGAAAAATTTGGAAAAAATTCATGTGGGCTTATTAGGGCAACATCTACCAGTGTCCACTTTGGTTTTCGAAAAATTCAAATTTATGTTTGTTGTTTGCACATTGGTTTGAATTTGAATAATTTGCAAATTAATTGATTAATATTTGAAAACAACAAATTTAATAGGGTGAACCCTATTATTAAATGGATTAAAATATTAGAATGGTTTGGTAGTTTTTATGACTTGGAATTTGGTGCTGTTTGAATTTGGAGGGAATTTGATTGAATTTTATGATTAATTGGTTATTGAGACAATATTTTAAAATAGGGTGATCAAATGAGTTTACTTGGAAACAAAAGAGTACATTTGTTTTGGTATTTTTCACAATTTGAAAATGATGCTGTTTGTTGATTTGAATTTGAGTTTGGAAGCAATTTGGAATTATTTAATTGAAATAAAACCACCATTTTACTAGTTGATCTTTATGGAATGATTGGAAATAAAATGAGACTTTGGATTGCAATTTTTATTTGAAAAAAATTGTAACATGACCAGTATGAAACACATCATTTGAATTTGCTTGAAATTCAATTATGAAAACAGAATAAAAACAGAAGCAAAACAAATAGTAACAAATGCAAACAAGGGAATAAACATGATGACATGATGCAATACTTTAATTAAACATGAAATCAAACATTCTAAGGGATATTTTCATACTTGGGATGTTACAGGGGGTAGACCTCAATACTATTTTTCTGGGTTGTGTTAGGTTAGAACTAAGCTACATTAATAACCAAAATCTAGCTATACTTTTAACAATATTCCCTCCAGTTTGCCCGAATGGGGGAGCATCGATGGTTCGAGACCTATAAGTGTAGTGCATAACCTTCCTATGTGATGCCGGTGAAACAAGTCACACCTATGGGTAGTATATTGGCCCCTCCCCACCTTGATCCCAGCACAGGTTTATAAGTATTCTTAGTGCCCCACCATGGTTTACATAGGATTCCGACACTTTAGAGCCCAACGCTTCACTAGAACATTGATCTGTTGACCAGAAGTCAACCTTTTGGTCTACCCCTATGACCGTGTCGGAAGGGGGTAGAACACAATACTATTTTGCTTGATTGTGTTAGGTTAGGCCATAACTACATTAATAACCAAAAATCTAGCTATAGATTTAACAATACTCCCTCCGTTTTCCCTGAAAGGGGGGCATCGACGGTTTATAACTAAACTGGAGTAGTACATATATATTAGTAAGTATAGATCATTAAATTCTAATTAAAAATACGGCGGGAAATATAAATTAGGCCTAAACTATCCTAGACGCCGGTCCGGCCGTCCTCCTCGTCGTCGCTCACTGCCATGCTGACCTGGTCATCGTTCGTCGCCATGGACGGTGCACACGTTGGAGCACGCGTCCCGTCGGAGTAAATGGCGGCAACATGCAAACCGCAATGACCCTGGCGCCCCTTGGCGAGCTTGGAAGACTGCATACCGCGTTAATGCTAGGCGTGCGGCAGAGGCGAAGCACCATCCCGCCGCCTGGTGCAGGTCGCGTCCCGTCATCGCCATTACGCGCGGCAGGCTAACCACCACCCGCACGACGCCGTGTGCATGTCCAAGGCGTGTGAATGTAGAGGCTTGTTGGCACGTAACCACATGTTCGTCACCTAGGCTGTATACACATGGTAGTTGTGTTGGCACGTACCATTATTTGTAGTGAACTTGGCAAAGATTGGTACCACGTTTCGCAAGCAAACACGTGTCATATCGTTTTGTATGCGTACACGTATAAAACGGTATCCTCTTTTCTACACGTACGATAGAACCTTTGATATTCGCTGACTTCGTGGGTGAGCTTTGTGGTGAATTTGGGTCACTGATTGGTGGCCCCGCGGCGTCCCGGTCCCCACTTGCCAGTGACTAAATGTCACATCATTCTATGTTGACTAAGTCAGCCGGCGCGTTCCCACCATGCATGCATGTGCACACGACATGGCGACCAGTCGAAACGGGGCGGTTTCGAAACGACACTCTCTATATAAAGCTCCTGCCGCATCGCCTCTCTCCCCCATCCATTCTCCCCTCATTTCTAGCGAAAAACCCCACTCCGCATCGTCTCCCAGCCCTCCTTCTCTCCCAACTTCCGAGCGCACAACCGCAAGGCGGTTCCGCAGAATGGAAGGTTCGCAGCAGGAGAACGACAGCGTCGTCCCTTCTGTTGTTGTTGCCGCAGGAGTCGCCCATGGTGTTTCCAGTTCGTCGCAGCCACAGGATGTCGTCGCCGCTGCAGGTTCGTCGGCCGGCCATGGCGCTTTGAGTGCACCGCCTGCTCCTGCCGCAGTGGAGGCGCTTGCTGCTTTCCCTCTCCTGGCAGATCTGGGTGATCCCTACGGGGATCACACGACGTTCAACGAGTACGTCGACGACCAGGACCCTGAGGTATCTATGTCCATGCCGGCTTAGTTTATTGTCAAAGATCCAGGGTTTGTGCATGACTGCACGCAAGTTCAGGCTTCTAGTGTTTGTAGTTGCATGTATACTTTGGTTTTTTTGTAAAGTTTGGGCTTCTGGTGTTTGCGGTTGCATCTGTTCTTTAGAGGTTCGAGGTTTTTTGTATTCGGGATTAAAAGGTTTATAGTTGGATCTGTACCTAGGGGTTCGAGGGTTCTTTGTACATGCAAGTTCAAGATTCAGAGGTCTGCTTGCATCTGTACTTAGAGACCAAAGGGAAAAACATTGTAGAAAAATAGACATGTACTAGACACTAAATTGACAATATTGATGTCCTGCTGTGAAACTAATAACATCTATGTATGAATCTTTTTAAATGATCTTCTATATAGAGTTATGGATGATCAAATATAGATGAGAGTTGATTTAGAGGTTGTAGTTGCATCTGTACTTAGGGATTCGCAGGTTTTTTGTATTCTAGGGATTCAGAGATTGTAGTTGCATCTGTTCTTATGGTTTCTAGTTTTTTGTGTGCATGTTAGCATGCATGTGAGTTAGAGATTCTACGTTTTTTGGAAGCATTTTCAATTTGTGTAGTTATTTTGCCTCGCAGACACTCTTGACACATTATGAATTTGTTGCAAAATCACATATTCTACCCCCGTGCATGATAATTACTTGATCCAGTTTATGCATATAATTAAAGAACGATTCTTGTATGATATTTTTTATCTGATAAGGTATAATAACATGTCCTGATTAGAATATTAATCTGTTGAATGTTATCTTAGATCATCAATGAATTCCTGATGTGTTATTATCTGTTTTTGTGCATTAGTTCACCAAATATATTTAGTGGAAACTGTAATGTTGTATAAAATTCGACACATTTTTCTCAACATTGATGTCCTCTTTATGGCGCATCTGCTAAATAAGTTACTTGATGAAGTGTATGCAAATAAATGAAGAACTATTTCTTTATGTTCTTTGTGATCTGGTTAGGAATATTACTCTTTTGCCAATAAGATTGTGTTGCTAACTTTTGTTTTATTGCAAATTTGCAGAAGAAGATCCGGAAGTCGGCTCGGATGAGGACGATATGGCTGCGAAGAGCAGACAGGTCCCGAGGAAGCTGCAGGCGGGCACCATTCGGTACCGTCTTTACGGCAACTTGTTCTGCCCTTTCTGTGTCAGAAAAGTAGCCAACGATCGCAACAGCTTGATCCGACATGCCATCGGTGTGGGAAATGGCTCCGAGTATCGTGTGTCCCATGTTAGGACCAAGCACGCTTCCTACGGCGTCTTCCTAAAGAAGCTGCTTGCGCAGGATATCCTCGCAGGTATTGCGGAACCTCCTCCTCGGCCTTTCTCCAACGAGGCCAGGAGGGCCATGAAGGCTCGGAAGCGGGAGAGATGTTCCGCGCCCTTACTTCAACGAGGCCAGGAGGGCCATGAAGACTCGAAAGCGGCAGAACATGATGTAGCTGTTGCTAGTGCGCTCGTTGTTGCAGCTTGCACGTTGTGTTTGCGTTATCTCTTACTTCTGGTAGTGTCATATGGTGTGTGCGCAGTAAGAACTTTTGAAGAACCTCTATCATGTTGGTATGTAAGAACCTAATATGTATATTATATTAGTATATGTTTCTTAACACGATCATGTTTTAAGGATGTCAAAAGACTTATTAGGCATGATTTAGTAATAAGTGGATGTGACAACTCATTGATCCGGTCCTAATAAGCCAATAGTTGGTGCAACATCACAAATGTGAGTAACAAGACTCGATCTTTGGTGTGTGGAAATGAGTCAGCCCCTCCCCCCACAACTAGGTACTGTCTTATTTTGCAATTATTTGCTAACTAAAATAAAGAAGAATCCGAAGAAGTAGAATAAAAATGCGGTCAGATCCTAAGACTCTTTTCCTTTTGGTTTTATTTTTTATTTTTTATTTTCAATCCAAAAAACAAGAATAAATTATGACTAACAGATCTCCACGGAATCAGCCTCACGCAGGGTCCCACTCGTCAGCGTCTACGCGCCAAATCTCCACCACACCGCGCTCCTCGCCCACTCGGCTACTCCTCCACTAAAAGCGACATCCACAGAAAGTCTCCACTTCGCCCTCCCGCCCCAAGGGCGGCTGCCACGGCTTCGCCCTCCCCCGTCCTCAATGTCATTCTCAAACAATGACTAGTAAGTCATGGTTCCCTCCCTTCCCCATCCTCAACTAAACGGTGCGATGTAGGTTAGATGGCGGCAGATCTAGGTTTGATACCGACGGATGTAGGTTAAATGCCGGCGGATGTAGGTCACCGTTGATGTTTTAAGTTACCACCGGCCATGGATCTAGCTCACGCTACTGTTACAGGCCCCTCGGAGATCGTTTCCCCCAGCCAGATGGAGATCGACCTGAACAAGGCCTCGGAGCTCGCAAAGCCCCCTGTTATTCAGATAGCCGAGGTAAATAGCATATAAATTAGTCCTGTAGTGTAACACCTGGGGTGTTACCCTAATAGGAAGTGTTTGTTTTCTTTTTGCTTGCATCACATGCATCATATTGCATTGCACCATGTTTGCATCCCAACTGAAAATTCAAATCAATTTAAACTTTCACCCCCTTGCTCAAAAATTTCCAATTTCAAACTTGCAAACTAAATCACTCATTTGTTTTTCAATAATTTGAAGTTGTTTTAATCCAATTGCCTGTTAATGAAATTTCCCCCTTTTGTTAAAAACCCTAATGGCAATTCAAAAATTCAAAGCAACTCAATCTTATTTATCATATTTCAATATGGGTTTGAAAATTAAAATTTGGCAAACAAATTAAATTCAATACTGTTTGTATAATTGCTTGCTGCTTATTAAATAAAATTGGTTATTTCCCAAAAATTCCCAAAACAAAACCTTATTTGAAAATTCAACTAACCACTCTAAAATTCCAACTAATAATTCCAAGTTTGAGAATAATGCTAACATTGCTTCCATTTTTCTGTTTTGAAAGTAATAAAAATATTTAATGAACTAAACCCCCCCCCCCCAAATTCCATTCCTTTTCCCTCTTTCATTCTTTACAAAAAAAAAGAAATCAATCAACTAATAAGAAAAAAAAATAAGAGCAATAGAGGGAGGCAGACCAGCCCAACCCCTTTCTTTTCTTCCCCCCAAGCCCATCTATTCTCTTCCTTTCCCTCAGCCCACTTTCCCTCTGGTTGGCTCGGTACCTGTCGATCAGTTGTCGTCTTCCTACCCCACTTGTACGACTCCATCTCCTCCGTGTGATCCTTCTGCAACTCCACCGATGGCCTGCCGTACAAGGTCTCCCCCCCATAAAACAGCCACTCCTCTACCCTAGACCCCATAGCCCTACTCCTTCCCAACCAGCGCCGCCGTCGCCCCTCTCTCACCCTCCCCGTTTCTCCTCTGTTCTGAAGCCCTGCACCCACTGAACCACCGCACGCCCACCTCGGCCTCCTCATCACGGCCACGACCTGGACACCTCGAGGAGCAATTGGCGATGGGAATGGAACCGTTGCGCTTCCCTCCATCTCCCCGTCCCCTCGCCAGCTGCTGGGAGCCCTCATGGACGCCGCGCCATCGCCGGAGAGAAGCCACGATGCTACTGCCCGTCGGCAGTCGTCCTCGAAAAACAGACCTAGGTGAGCGCCCGCTCCCCTCCTTCCCCTCGCCTTCCCTCCTCCTGCCTGTTGGCCGCACTCCCATCTCACCAGCCCGCACCAGCGACCGCCCGCACCACTGCCGATCGCCCCACCTTCCATCGCTGGCCATGATTTCTGTCGAGTGCAGTACCTGTTCGATTCAGTTATTTTCAGAAACATGCACCGAGCCACAGCACATACCCCCTGCACTCCCCCCTCTGTCACCAACTCGAGCAGTAGCCCATCTGGTTCAGGTCCCTTGAGCGCAGCAGTGAGGTGCAGGGTTCGATCCCCCTCCCACACAAATAACACCCACCTTTTATTTTGCAATGATTTGGTCACAGCAACTTCACAAATTCACAACTAGGCCCTTGTAAATTAATTCTAAACCCCTGAAATTTATTTCCAAGTCCCTGGTTCATTAAAAAATGGCAGATTTTAACTATATCTTGTAAATTGCATAAGAAAATCATTGTAACTCCAATTTTGACTTTTTAAATATGTTTTCTGTCCCAAATTAAATTTTCTTTCCAAATATAAAATTTGTTTACTGTTTTGAATATTCTAAATTGGTGCAAAATTCGAAAACTTGTCAAATTCACTTAAACTTGCAAAATTCATAACTTGTTCATAAAAATTCCAAATTCCACAAACTAAATATGTTTTCCAATCAATTTTTCATCTACTTTCAAAATATAAATTTTGTTTGCTGTTTTGAATAATTTAAATTGCTGAAAACAACTGTTTCTTGTTTATTGCATTTAATATTGCCAAAATAATAACTTGCTCATTTTAAATCCAATTTCCACAAGTGAAATATGTTTTCCATGCAAAATTAAACCACCTTTTCAAATATAAATTTTGTTTCATGGTTTGAATAATTTAAATTGCCTAAATAATTTAATACTTGTTTAATTCATTTAAATTTGATAAAATCATAACTTGCTCAAAATAAAATAATTTTGAACATGCAAAATATGTTTTCAAACCATCAAAGTGTGAACTTTTCAAATGTGAGTTTGAAATTATGTTTTGAACAAATAAAACTTCAATTAAATTCAAACTTGTTTCAAATCCATTTAAAACTTGTTTAATATTGTTTAATTCATAATTAAATTATCCTAATTCCAATTTCAATATTTGAAACATGTAATCCAACTAAAATTTGATGTTCTCTTCAAATACAAATTTTGTTAATTGTTTTGAACACTTTAACTTGATGAAAACAACAATTGTTGGTGTGACACCCTTAAGGAACCAAAATTTTCTAACTTAATAAATAAATTTCTACAATTGGTAAACCTTATTTCAATTGGTTCTATTGTTGTTATTTTGTTGTTTTTCTCATCCATGCCTCATCCTAAACCACTTTCACCTAATGATTAGTAGGAAAACAATTGTTCCAACCATAATTCATGGGCTTTTCATATGCAACTCAACTTGCATATGGGTCCATTTAAATCTGTTTATCATGTCAACTAGTTTATTTCTATGCATCCATTAAATTGTCATGCATCCATATCTTGATCATGCTGGATCTTTTGCCGTAGTAGTAATTGTTGCATCCGGTGTTTGTTCGAGGTTCATTGCTTCTTCCCGGATAGGACGTTGAGATGATGTGAGCAACGACAAGTTCTGCTACCTTGCGGGATCTCAGGCAAGTATACTCACTTGCTGCCATATGGCTGCCTATCATCACTTGTTACCGATTCTTTCCGTTGTTCTTTTCTGCTAGCCTTAGTAGTAGTTTGTTTCTGTTACGAACCCATCACATGAATCCCTTAACCTTGATATTGCCTCACCTCCATACCCATAACCATTGTTTGTTGCCCGTGTCTTACTATCATGCTTAGGGTTGTTTTGCTCGAGTCTGTTACCCGTTACTTTCCGTTACTACTCTATTATGTTCTGGGGGCTCGATGTTTAATCAATCAATCACGCTAATGTTATTGTTAAATAATAATTTGATGATAAGGCACCGGCAGGAGGCCCTTTGTGGTTTTGAGGCCTGCTAGTGTCGACCCTAATAGGAAAAGGGTCTTGTCTACTGATCCATGATGAGCGCACTACCCGCATGTGGGAAGCGAGTATGGGCGCCCCCCTCAATTTGACTCGATTCGCATCTCGTTCAAATCGCCTCATTTAGTTCGGGCTTTCCATTTGCTCCATGCATGATCTTGCGAGCCCTTGGATCCCGGGTGGAACTTTCGTAGTCGGCATATAGGGGGACATGGTCTTAGAGTGCTATGAGGGTCCCTTTTCTTCGGGGCTCGATTAGCCGTGCACCCAAGGTTCTTTGGGCTTGATGCGAAGAAGAGTTGAGTTGTGTAGAGTACCTCGCTTGGTGGGTTAGCTCCCCATCTGGCGGGTTATTCTTGCGTGTACGGCTAAATTGGTGCAACCCTGCAGGGATAATCTTCTCGAGAAGCCGTGTTTTCCGCGGTTATGGATTACTTGGTGAAAGTACTGGCTAACAAGTACTCAGGACAACTTAAACCTAATGATTAACAATCTTACACCCCATGATTAACAACTTGACTAGTAATAGGCTTATTGACACAATAATTTGAACCATCATTAATCCAACTGTGTGAGTTATCCTCGGATTGCTTCTTTGGATAAGGGGCGAGATCCAGGATGGGTTTGTTTGAATTTATCTTTCAGTTGGTTACTATACTCGATCTTATCTTCTTTCTGTTAGCCGGAAGTTGTAGTATCTCTCTGTAGTTGGTTAGTGCAGCCTGCTGTCGCTTATTTGCAATAACCCCTTCCTTTCCGTTGATCCTAAAGTATTTGTATCTTGTGATGACTGGCTACGCCGGTATCTTGTGAGTATGGTTTATCCACTTGCCAGTACTTAACCGTACTGACCCACGAATCTTTTTCGTGGCTGCATATTCAACATTGCAGTCAACAGGTTTGAAGTCTGACGACGTTAGCTTGGGAATCCCTCCGGCTTGGCCTGGGCAGGGATTGGACGCTCTCGGTTATCTTCAGGACTCTTAGTCCAATTTGGCTCTTGTCCGTAGACGGACGATATGTTGTTTTCTTCCGCTGTTATTTTGGTTCTTTGTATTGTATCAGTTGTATTCGTGGACCCATTTGAGTCATCTTGTATCTATCTGTTTCTGTTGTAATTGTGGAATATTCGTGAACTATTGTAATGTTATCACAAGTGGTAACCTGGAATCGGTTATTATGTGGATTTTGGCGGGAATGCTGAAATCTGTATAGTGCCCGATCTCGGGGCGTCACATGTAGCCAAATGTTCTCTTAAGATTCATCTATCTCCTTTCGCCTTCATCGACACTTCTTTGATTTTTATTCTTTTCGTGTACGGAAATTCAAAAATTGGTGCAACAGTCAGTTGAGACAATTCAGAAATTGGTGCAGCAGTCAGTTGAGACAATTGAATCTCATCGTCTCTCTGAAGTTTCCAAGCTGGCTGATGATACCAGCGCTGAGAAGCTAATCTGTTTCATCTGCTGCGAGGACAGGCTGGACAGGGCGATGAAACCTTCAAAAATGCTAGCACTCGAGTTGGAACTGGGGGAGCAAAATAGAAGCTATATGATCATGCACGGCTTGGTTACTAAGCTTGATTCTGAGCTGAAGAGTGCGAAGAAAACTTTGAAAGTAGCCGAAGAGAAGTGCGACATGCTCCAGAGGGGAAAAGACACCCTATTGGAGAGTGCGAAGGACACCAATGTGAAGTTGAGATACATTCTTAGTTTCTTGCAAGATCATGGAATGAGGTAAAACTACTTTGCTCTTTAATTAGATTATGTCAACCTGCAATGCTTGCCAATGAGTCTAACTGTTATTCATTTCTCTGTTTTGTTGCATGTGCCGATGATTAAACTATGCAATGCTAAAAATCCAAATGATTACTCCCTAGTACCTAGTAGCGTTTACACGGACATTGTTTGTTCATGCTCCCCGGTCGTATGGAGCTTGACCCTTTGGACTTATTTTGCAATGTATGTATGAGACTTTCTTATTTTATGTTAGTTCTCTGTTCTGTGTGCCGATGATTAAACTCTGCACCTTCTCTCAGTGAGATATTGACACTGACCTAGTGTTGTGTACAACTACATTTGTTTTGCATCTTCCTTGGTAAGTGTTCGATGATCTCATTGATTTCTGTGTGCTTCTTTACTATGAGGCCCCAATTATGATTTTATCTGTAATGCATGAGCCATATTGGTTCTTCATATTCCTTGGCAAGTGTTCGATAATTTCATTGATTTGTGTGTGCTTCTTTACTATGAGGCCCCTATCTAGGCTTGGTTCTCTGCCGATGATTAATATGCAGCAATGTCTCTAACAGTTGGCGTACCATAGAAAAAAGAGTGCCATATTTGTGTTTGATCAGAGTGCCAATGATTAAACTGTGCAATGTTAAAATGCAGAGGGAGACTCCTCTAGACCTAGTAGCGTTTACAAGGACCTGGTAGCTTGTTTATGCCACCGGGTCTAGCGGTTTATCACCTCTGTACTTGTGTCATTTGTACACGTGAGGCAGTTTTGTCACTCATATTTGTATGTTTGGAAGTATACCTGCTTATTTTTTGTAGATGCGCTAAACATGTATGATTCTTTTCTACTAGTGTTTCTGTGGACGCGGTTTCGGAAAGTTCCAGTGGATGATGTGAACCTCTGGATGTGGCTTCGGAATGCATGCTGGCATAGGAAAATATCCGTTGGATGATGTGAAACTATGGATGTGGCTTCGGAGTGGATGTTGGCATAAAAAAGTTCTGGTTAACTATGGACATGTTGTTGAATCTTTTGTGATGCTAATTTCAGTTACTATAAATCTCCTATGTTTCAGAGTGCATGTAACCGGGATGATGGTGCGGAACAGACATCAAAGAAGGCGAGGAGGCAGTATATTAGTACTGGTACTAGGGTATCCATTTTTGCAAATGTAAAACCATGTCAATTCATTTCCATTTTGGAGTGCATTTTATAATTTAGATCTCCTATATATTCGGTAATTTGGTTGACACTCGCCATGTGGGATACCCGGTCAGCTCTCCTCTCCACTCCCAAACTATGGATAATGCAGCGGCTCCCCATACGGGCGCAGAACTCTCTCCTCTCTACTCCCAAACTGTTCGTCGGTGCCACACCTCTCTACTCCGCTTTGTTGTGCGCAAATCCACCGGTACCATGTCTGGCCGTTGCGAGGAGGGCCGCCAACAGCAGGTCCCCAAGTATTTTCTCCGGCGCAGCGTGCAAGGCGCGGAGCGTGCGCGTGCCCGCGAGGCGTACCGGCGCGAGGTGCAGCAGACCTACTCGTCCCGCACACCACCACCTCCGGCTCCACCCATCGCACCTTCGGACGTCGAGGAGGAAGAAGAGGAGGAGTATCTCGCCATCGAGTACCACAACGAGGCCTTGCAGTGACCCCACATGCAGGCGGGGATTTTAGCGTCCTTAGAGAGTTTTGCGGCAGAAGAGCTCCGGCAAGCGAGGCTCGCCTGACTTTTCACTGTCAAGCTACAGGCCGAGAGCGCGGAAGCGGTCCGCCATTCGATGCAGAATGAAGATGAGGCGGCGCTGGTGGAGGCGCACCCTTGGCTAGGATGCTATGTCCGGTGTCTATCCTTTCTTTTTATGATTTGTTTCAGAAACGACTTGTTCACTGTTAACCGTGATGATTTCGAAGATTATGTGCATGCTTAATTTCGAAGATTATGTGCATGCTTATTTATCGTGGATGACAAGTGGGGTCCAGGCATCAACTGGTCGGTCGTAGCCAGTCAAAGAAGTCAAACAGGACAGGATGTGCGGCCCCAAGAAAAATTCGCGACATTCTACGTGACCAGACAAGTTTCGTCAAAGGCAACTGGGCTCTTAGTAGGCTACTGGGCTGGAGACGAAAATCCGTGACGTAAAACTAGCAAAAAGTCGAGCAAAACCAGTCTGCGACAGACCAAACCAATACGTCGAGAGCAAACTCCACTTTTCACCCATTCGCGACTGAATCGCTCGACGTTATCAAAACGTTCCGCTCAAAACGTTCCTGATCGCACGGAATTTGGTAGTGTGAGCAAGTGATGAACTTGCCTGAGACTGAAATAACAATAATAATCCATGTCTTCGGATTTGAGGGTCGCGTAGAGAATCCCGAGATCTGAAAGATAGTAAAGTAGTCCCGGTAAGGACTACAGAAAACACTAGCAAGATGCTTTCATGCATAGTAATGAGATGTATCACAAAATACCCTAAAAAACATCCCAGCTTACAAGTGTAATCTACATTTGGTACAGTAACTTAATCACACATGTTTTAGGTGAGTCGTTTCATTAATTGTGGTGATGTTGTTATTACTTCTTTTAGTCTTACACGTGTTTCACTTTTACTTATCAAATCAATGGTTATCATGTTTAAGTAGAAATGTTATCACATGATTAGGCAATAAGATAATAACACATGGAAAACAACTATTGAAAAGATAACAGACATATTTTTATTTTATGTTCGAAAAGTGTAGAGCTAATGACACAGAGTTTAATTGAAAATGAGGAACTAATACAACTAACTCTATCATCACATAACTTGCCAATGACCTTTGATGATAGGTTTAGTAGGTGTGAAAACACTAGGGTTTTATTCAGTGGCGGATCCAGGATTGGAGCAAGACCCGGGCTAAAACTTGGCGCAAAAAATGACTAATTTTTTTTTGGTGTGGTTTCAAAGGTGAACATATATTTTCAAAAGCATTGTTATAAGTGCGAGAATGTACAGAGATGACTAAAAACTGAACTGTAAGTATGAGAATATAATAGATATTACCAAATTAATGGTGTAATAGTCATGACTCTTGATCCATGTATCATAAAATCTTCTAGGTGTACCAATTTTGAGGAGTTGATTCGGTTCATGTAGCTTCTTCTGCTTGAGAAACTTATAATTTTGAGGAGATGAATGGAAAACATTTTTCATCCTTTGTTCCTAAAACATGGAATCAACCATTCAATTTTTACACTTCGTCTCACATTGTCGCGGTAAGGGAAATTAATTGATTTCAAGAAATTACCTAACCGAGAGGCCTCCACGTTCAATCGAGTCTCATCAACCAGTGTGCTAGCGACAGAATTAGTAAGAATAAGACGTGCGTCGATCCGGCGGGGGACGGGGGTGGTTGACTGTCGCTCGCCGGAGTAGTGGAGAAGACGGCCAGCGAGGCAGGGGAGCTAGGAGGCAGCGGCCGGCCAGCAGGCGACGCCGGCGACCTACGTGTAGAGGAGGAAACAGGCAGCGACAGACAGTCATGGCTACAGGGAAGCCAGGAGACTCGCCGGCGGGGCCAGTCCTTGGCGCGTGGCGGCGCAGCTTCTAGCGATAGGGAGCGAGCGAGGCAGGGGCAGAGACCGGGCGACGTGGATGCGAGAAGGTTTGCAAGCGTGCGGCCCGTTGGTCCAATCGGTCAAACCTGGGTTGTGCCCGGGGCCCTTCCTTTCTTGTACTATGTTAAGCTGGAAGTTTTGGCGCGACCCGGGCCATGGCCCTGGTTGCCCTGGGCCTAGATCCGCCCCTGGTTTTATTAATAGGGCAAATACTGTTGTGGTAATTGTTTCTGGTTATAATAGAATATTATAAAATTCCATTATACCTTTAGAAACAAGTTTATAAGTTAACAAAATGTTTTATGTTTTACATATCTGAATTGGAAATGCTTTTCTCTTTAATTTGATATAAGATTTTATGCTTTCTCAAAAATATTTGAATAAGTTGTTAATTTATTAATTTTAAATGAATTAAATGTCCAGGAAAAATGGTGCACACATGAAAACTTGGTCAAATTACTATAAAAAAAACATCATAGATGAGTTTCATTTGTCATTTGGAGCATTTTGGTATATAACTTGTATTTTTCTGATTTTATGAATTATTTATTATTTTTCTCAATTTTAAATGATTTAATTTAATTAAAGAAAATGTTTAATTTTAAACTTTATCAAACATTTTTTAAAAGTTTATAAACATTTATATTATCTTTTTCTAAACATTTCCATATTTTTTCATATTTTTCTGATAATTATTTTAATAGTTATTGAATTAACAAGTTTTAATTAATTTCTCCCAAAATTCAAATTGACAGGTGGGACCCACTAGTCATATTCGATTTAATAAAATAAAAATAAAAGGATAATGCTCCTGACGTCAGCATGACGTCAGGGTGACATCACTACAGGAGAAATCCTCACAGATCAATCACAATTCGGCGATTCGATACGAATTAGAGGAATTCGTTGGTACTACGGGGTAGAGGAGGTCTCAAAGAGTCTAGGGGAGGCGGCGCTTTGACCAAATGGTCGCCGGAATTGCGCCGACGTCCATTGGCGCGGTGGCGAGCGGCGACACACGGTGATTGACAGATTTCGTGGATGGTTTTTGAAAGCGAAAGCACCTGGAGGTGCAGCATGTGGTGGTGTAGGTGATTAGGTACGGGAAGCTCCACAGCGACGGTGCGCTTCCGTGGCGGCCGGGCCAGAGAGAAAAGGTAACGACCAAATTCAGGCGACTCCGATCTTGTCAGCAGGCGTGGCTCGACGAGGAGAACCAGGAGGACACAACGTATCCTCCGGTGCCTTCAGTTCCTCAAGAGGTGGTCGGAATCTACGGTGGTGGCCGGTGGCTGTGCAAACTAGGGTTTCGGTTTGTGTGGTACAGAGAGCGAGAGAGGAAGCAAGATGGGGATGGAGAGGTAGAGCTCGATGAGGACGTCTCTGTGATCTTATCACCGAGGGCAGGGAGACACACAGGAGGTGGCACCTCGACGATTTCGGTGAGGACACGTATTCGGCCTACTGTCAAAGGTTGAAGATGACGGTTTTTCACATAACCCCCAGAAAGTTTCTATAATTTGCGGATTGGTCCTTCTGTTATTAAAAATGAAAAGAAAAGCTTGATTTCTGGGCTTTTTTTAAGTTAAAAACTATTAAAAATTGTATTTGAATTCCTCATCAAAAAATACAATCTCACCATGTTTTGTTTTGGTGAAATTGGACAATATTGGATTTTTTATTTAGGGTGCTAAATTAAGTGGTTTTTGTTGTTTTCTCTTAATTTAATTTATTAAATGACTATGAAATTATTTTAGGCATGATTATTATGATTACACACGACAACTATGTTGTTAACAAGATGGTGTATCATAATTGGACAATTTTAGCTAAAAGTTCTTTTTAAGAAACAATCTATAATCTGCCTAGTAGTGTTGTTTATGCATTACAAATAAAATCACCCAATAGAGAAGTTTATTCCACGATACACAAAAATCTTTTGATTGGGTAATGGACTTGTTTTCTTTTATGTAACTTTGTTATTCTTATAATTGAATCTCTTAGTACTAATGGTTGACATTTTACTTAAGTGTATGTAAACCATGTTTGCTATTTTTAGTACCTGATTAAGTGGAAAACATGAGTGGCTTTGGGAATTTCATCTGTTTGCTTTCCACATAGGTTCCACTATGGAATTTACCCCATGTTTGTTTTGGAAACATGTGGTCATTTGAATGTTTCTGTATGGGTGACTTTTTGTGACTAAGTATTTGTCATATGTATGAGAAGGATATGGAAAACAAGCTATCTTGTTACCATCTACCTCAACATAATACATGTCCTAGGGATGCAATGGCTAGTTATTATTTCTTATTTGACAAGTGTTTGCATTAAAGAGATTATCATGTATTTCTTATCTCTGATAAGCTTGACAAATAATATTTATTATAGGTTCTCTAATATTACTTAATGATTCACTAGATAATTTCTTATGCTCCCTTACTGAGGTAATGTTGCTTCTTGTGGTCTTCTGTTGCTTGATGTTCTTCTCTCTAGTTGCCACTAGTCTTCTGTTATCACCTTTGTCCATTGCAGGTAGGTTCCTGTCTTGGTTTCCAACCTCAACTGTCTCACCATTGTGGTGAAGACATCCAATTACTCCAATCAAGGATTTTACTTAGATGATTGTAGAATGTGAGTTTATTTTATGACATCCAGTTGCCATATGCATACAAGAAGAATTTGTTAACAAGCGGCCAGACTTGCCACCAAATTACTTATCATATACAACTGGCTGAGATGTACTAGGTTATATGGTCTTATGTTTGTTTGTGGATGACACTCAATTGTTTGAGTATACAAAAGTGATTTGTTAACAAGGTGGATAGTCTTGTTACCAACTACTTCTATATAACACTAACATTGGAATATTACACTATTCCAAGAGAGTTAATAAGATCAGCTCAAGATATAAGAGTTTCCAAGTACTCTTATGATAGATTGGAATAGCACTTGTAGAACATTCTAGAGAATCTTCCTGAAGATCTTCCGGTGGTAATTCCTCTTTTCTTGGGGTTGCTTCTCTTACAGAATGACTTTGAGAAGATTGGAAACAAGATAGAATGGGCTAGACATCATAACAAGATTAGATTAAGACTTAGTTAAGCTTCTATTTTCCTTCCATATACTTATCATCTTATTTCCCATAGGATATGAGCTTGTTTTATACATGATTGATTTTACTTAGCTTTCAATTCAATTCCTCTAATAGAGGTTATAACTTTTTTTTATTCATTAGTTGTATCCAGAGATACTTTAGTTGTGGAATTATTGAATTTGAGTAGAAGTGTGGAATGCTTATGGAATGATGACTTAACAGTAAGTTGATCAGATGGTTCATTGATGACTTATGCAATTTACATTGTGATAGCCTTCGTGCTTGAAGTTATATATCTTTCTATCACCTTATTACTTGTATTGCTTATCATAAGTTGTTGGTGCACCTAGTTGCCCCTAGAATATTTAGGTTGTGTGCTTGTTAATTTAAACACCTAGTTTATTTCCGCATTTTAGCAAGCCTTAACCGGAAAAGTTTTAATCACCTTTTCACCCCCTTCTAGGCGAAGAATTGTCCGTTCACATGGTATGATCCGAAGCCTGCAACAATGCCATAGAGTTAGAGGCAAACAATAACACCTCATCACAATTTGAGACATATGAACCAGTATTCAATATTGATTCGTTTTGAAGCAGACAATTTTTAGCAACATTATTATCCAGAGAAGGGACTTGAGTTTGAACCTTGTCACTTGATGCCACACCAACACTCCTCCGGGGTAGGGCCTTTTCAGCTTGAAGGACCCTAGCAACATTGCTAACCTTAGGAACATGAACTTCCTCGGTCCCAAAAGACCTAGAATCATCCTTTAAACTTGAAGAAAGCTCAAAAGATCACATCATCAAAGGAGAGAACACAACCCCCAAGGCCATCTTCTTAGTCTGGCTAGGAGTTACTGGCACCTCCAAACATGCACTAGAATTTTTAATCGAGGGTCCCAGCTTAGCAACACTAGCCTCCGGAACTTTACCCTCTCCCTCCTTCTCCTTTGTCATTTCATCATCCCCTCTCGAGTAATCATCATGATTATCGTGACCATCGTCAACATCCATGTCCCCCTCATCCTCTATTGGCATTGGTTCCACAACAAACCGAATCTGATAGAAACCATCTTTTATCCAAAGAGGAAGATCCTTTGGAATTTTGGTGTAATCAACACAACCTATAAAAATATGAAGAACTTTATGCTTCCGAGTATAAGCCATATTCACCTTGGCCGTCTTGCCAAATAGAGTACCAAGGCCCCAAAGAGCAAGAAAGTCACCAGTATGACGCTCTGGGAACCCATCCATACGAACCCACACATGAGGAAGCTTCCACATTGGCTCCACCTGCTCGTGCCAAGCATCCACCTTCAGCTCGCAAACACTGTTGGGTATTCTAAAGCCGCCAAAAAGTTTCAACCTATCCAGCTCCGCTTTAGATGGAAACATAACCTTTAGACATTTTGGCTAACTTGCAAAATCTCCCAATTGTATTGCTCAATGGGCACCACACACATTAGATGCCTAGTAATTTGGGGGATAGACATTGTCCCCCTTGTAAATTTAACCATAGCTAGCCTTGTGTTTTCTGTCTTTGGCCTACACGAGTCCGTCAAAACCATGCGAAAGAAAGTTAAATCATCATGGTAGTGCCCATAGATCATCACCTGGGGCTTGGGAGCATCAAGAAGTGGACACTCCTTGGACACATGATCTACACTCTCGCAACAGTCAAGGATAGGAACCTCACAATCTACCAAGACATGAACAGAAAAACCGCAATTGTAGCACTTCGCAGCTAATTCACAGTGATGTTGATGTTGGGCGGCACTACCTCATCAGCGCCATTGAAATTCCGACCTCCCTCCACTCCCCCCTTGTGGTGACCCAGCGCACCACTTCATGTGTAGGGCGCAAGTCGTTAACGTAATACTCACAGAAGGACTTATCCGTGAATATTACATCGCTCAGAGTGGTACAAGAGAAACACAATAGGTCCAAGCAAAACTATAGGATACAAACCTTCAGTACAAAATCTTGAGAATCTCCTTGAAGAATCAAAGAAGATCTCATGCAAATGAAATATCAGAAGAATCAATTCGAAGCTCTAAGCTAGAGACAAACTCTAGCTTAGAACTTAATCCACTACGGTTGATGTCAGCCCTAATCTATGGCTAGCAAAACTCTAAGTCCATGAATGGTCTCCACCTCCACCTTGATAGTTTCTCCTCCACCCACGTTGTTGATGATGATGCTTCACTAGCTAAGTAAAATATGACTCCATCTAGCTTCCTTAGGTAGCGATGGCTTCACGATGACGACTTCCATAAGGCTTCAACTCTAAGCAGGGAGTCAAATGGGAACGAATGAGTAACGAGCGTTACTCAGCAAGTTCATGATATACAGTGAGTAGTTTTATGCACTAACTACAGCTTTAGACTCGAAATAGTCATAAGCTAATGCAAGGTTTTTGAAACTGTTTCTTCAAGAGGTTGCTTTTAATTTAGAAGACTATGCCCGCCAGATCTTCACAGGGTTAGAACTTCATGGAGTTGTCTTTCCTGTGGCGTTCGCAGCTCCTTCCCGGAAAAGGGGGTAACATGCCACATCCTTTTACACTCTACAGAGATGCGCTACTTTACCCATGGGAGATCAAGGCCATGTTGCACAACCAGGCGATCGTTCCTGTCCACACCCACTTAGGTGAGGGGCCCCGTTGTTGATCCAAGCCAAACCATGCTTCTCCGCACAACGCATGCCCACCCATTTCCGCCAGCAGGTTGAACCCTTGATTCCACCCCTCAAGATGGGTATCGAGGCGCCCCTGGCAGACAATCATAGCCCCCAGAATCCATGGGAATTAAGGGATCCCACCCATGTGCATGTAGTCTCGCAAGACCTACAGCGTACGTCTCTGGCAGTCGGTTGACATGCGAACGAGAGAAGATCACAGCTGACTTACTCGCCCCATACAAGACCCATGGTTAACACGAATTTACGACGCAAGAATCCTGACGGAATTAGTGATTAAGTCCTAGGTAATACTTTCCCATGCAGATGGAACCTTCCTTTGACCTATTCATCTTACCATGGTCCCATCCGCCCACCAGACAGAACACTACCACTCGGGTGGTCATTCAAGTAGTCATATTATTATAAAAATAGGATTATCCCTTCTTTTGAGAGTAGTTGATAATACGATAGCGTTTTATGCAAATAGTTCATTAAGAAGTACTGCAAAGGATATGAGCAAGTGATGAACTTGCCTGAGATTGAAATAACAATAATAATCCATGTCTTCGGGTTCGAGGGTCGCGTAGAGAATCCCGAGATCTGAATTATAGCAAAGTAGTCCCGGTAAGGACTACAAAAAACACTAGCAAGATGATTTCATGCATAGTAATGAGATGTATCGCAAAATACCCTGGAAAACACCCCAGCTTACAAGTGTAAGCTACGTTTGATACGGTAACTTAATCACACATGTTTTAGATGAGTTGTTTCATTACTTGTGGTGATGTTGTTTTTACTTCTTTTAGTCTTACATGTGTTTCACTTTTACTTATCAAATCAATTGTTATCATGTTTAAGTAGAACTGTTATCACATGATTAGGCAATAATATAATAACACATGGAAAACAACTATTGAAAAGATAACAGACACATATTTATTTTATGTTTGAAAAGTGTAGAGCTAATGACAAAGGGTTTAATTGAAAATGAGGAACTAATACAACTAAATCTATCATCACATAACTTCCTAATGACTTGTGATGATAGGTTTAGTAGGTGTGAAAACACTAGGGTTTTATTAATATGGCAAATACTGTTGTGGTAATTGTTTCTGGTTATAATGGAATATTATAGAATTCAATTATATCTTTAGAAACAAGCTTATAAGTTAACAAAAAAAATTATGTTTGACATATTTGAATTGGAAATGCTTTTTCTTTAATTTGATATAACATTTTATGCTTTCTGAAAATATTTGAATAAGTTGTTAATTTATTAATTTTAAATGAATTAAATGTCTAGGCAAAATGTTGCACACATGAAAACTTGGTCAAATGACTAAGAAAACATCATAGATGATTTGCATTTTTCATTTGGATCTTTTTGGTATATAACTTGTATTTTTATGATTTTATGAATTATTTATTATTTTTCTCAATTTTAAATGATTGAATTTAATTAAAGAAAATGTTTAGTTTTAAAATTTATCAAACATTTATTAAAAGTTGATAAACATTTAGATTATCTTTTTCTAAACATTTCCATATTTTTTCATATTTTTCTGATAATTATTTTAATAGTTAGTGAATTAACAAGTTTTAATTAATTTCTGCCAAAATTCAAATTGACAGGTGGGACCCACTAGTCACATTCGATTTAATAAATGAAAAAGAAAAGGATAATGCTCCTGACGTCAGCATGACGTCACGGTGACATCACTACAAGAGAAATCTTCACAGATCAATCACAATTCGGCGATTCGATGCGAATTAGAGGAATTCGTTGGTACTACAGGTTAGAGGAGGTCTCAAAGAGTCTAGGGGAGGCGGCGCTTTGACCAAATGGTCGCCGGAATTGCGCCGGCGTCCATTGGCGCGGCGACGAGCGGCGGCACATGGCGATTGACAGATATCGTGGATGGTTTTTGAAAGCAAAAGAACCTGGAGGTTCAGCAACATACCAGGAGTGTGGTGGTGTAGGTGATTAGGCACGGGAAGCTCCACAGCGACGGCCGGGACAGAGAGAAAAGGGAACAACCAAATTAAGGTGGCTCCGATCTTTTCAGCAGGCGTGGCTCGACGAGGAGAACCAGGAGGACACGACGCATCCTCTGGTGCCTTTAGTTCCTCAAGAGGTGGCCGGTGGCTGTGCGAACTAGGGTTTCGGTTTGTGTGGTACACAGAGCGAGAGAGGAAGCAAGATGGAGATGGGGAGGTAGAGCTCGATGAGGACGCCTTTGTGATCTTATCACCGAGGGCAGGGAGGCACACATGAGGTGTCACCTCGACGATTTCGGTGAGGACACGTATTCGGCCTACTGTCAAAGGTTGAAAACGACGGTTTTTAACATAACCCCTAAAAAGTTTCTATAATTTGCAGATTGGTCCTTCTATTATTAAAACTAAAAAGAAAAGCTTGTTTTCTGGGTTTTTTTGGAAATTTAAAAATTATAAATTCCTCATCAAAAATGCAATCTCACCATGTTTTGTTTTGGTGAAATTGGACAATATTGGAATTTTTATTTAGGGTGCTAAATTAAGTGGTTTTGTTGTTTTCTCTTAATTTAATTTATTAAATGGCTATTAAATTATTTTAGGCACGATTATTATGATTACACACAACAACCATGTTGTTAACAAGGTGGTGTATCATAATTGGACAATTTTAGCTACACGTTCTTTTTAAGAAACAATTTGTAATCTGCCTAGTAATGTTGTTTATGCATTGCAAATAAAACCACCCAATAGAGAAGTTTATTCCAGGATACACCAAAATCTTTTGATTAGGTAATGGACTTGTTTTATTTTATTTAACTTTGTTATTCTTATAATTGAATCTCTTAGTACTAATGGTTGACATTTTACTTAACTGTGTGTAAGCCATGTTTGCTATTTTTAGTACCTGATTAAGTGGAAAACATGAGTGGCTTTGGGAATCTCATCTGTTTGTTTTCCACATAGGTTCCACTATGGATTTTACCCCATGTTTGTTTTGGAAACATGTGATCATTTGCATGGTTATGTATGGGTGACTTTTTGTGACTAACTATTTTTCATATGTATGAGAAGGATATGGAAAACAAGTTGGCTTGTTACCATCTACCTCAACATAATACAAGTCCTAGGGATGCAATGGCTGGTTATTATTTCTTATTTGAAAAGTGTTTCCATTAAAGAGATTATCATGTATTTATTATCCTGTATGAGCTTGACAAAGAATAGGGATTATAGGTTCTCTAATATTACTTAATGATTCAGTGGATAATTTCTTATGCTCCCTTAGTGCGGCAATGTTGCTTCTTGTGGTCTTCTGTTTCTTGATGTTCTTCTCTCTAGTTGCCACTAGTCTTCTGTTATCACCTTTGTCCATTGAAGGTAGGTTCCTCTCTTGGTTTCCAACCTCAACTGTCTCACCATTGTGGTGAAGACATCCAATTACTCCAAGCAAGTATTTTACTTAGATGATTGTAAAAAAATGTGAGTTTATTTTATGACGTCCAATTTCCATATGCATACAAGAAGAATTTGTTAACAAGTGGCCAGACTTGCCTCCAAATTACTAATCATATACAATTGGCTGAGATGTACTAGGTTATATGATCTTATGGTTGTTTGTGTATGACACTCAATTGTTTGAGTTTACAAAAGTGATTTTTTAACAAGGTGGCTAGTCTTGTTACCAACTACTTCTATATAACACTAACATTGGAATATCACACTATTCCAAGAGAGTTAATAAGACCAGCTCAAGATATAAGAGTTTCCAAGTACTCTTATGATAGATTGGAATAGCACTTCTAGAACATTCTAGAGAATCTTCCTGAAGATCTTCTGGTGGTAATTCCTCTTTTCTTGTGGTTTCTTCTCTTGCAGAATGACTTTGAGAAGATTGGAATCAAGATATAATGGTCTAGACATCATTACAAGATCTAGATTAAGACTTAGTTAAGCTTTTATTTTCCTTCCATATACTTATCATCTTATTTCCCATAGGATATGAGCTTGTTTCATACATGATTGGTTTTACTTAGATTTCAATTCAATTCCTCTAATAGAGGTTATAACTTGTTTTTATTCATTAGTTGTAGCCATAGATACTTTAGTTGTGGAATTATTGAATTTGAGTAGAAGTGTGGAATGCTTATGGAATGATGACTTAACAGTAAGTTTATCAAATGGTTCATTGATGTGTTGAGATTTCATATGATCTCTTGTATAAGATGATTGAAACAATGAGCATGTGAAGGTTATTGGGGTGTAATGATTTAAATCAGAATTGTTAGTTGGTTACTCATATGTCATGTTGTTACTTTATATTCTTCTTTTTGTTTTCTTTGTCATGCATAAGGCAGACATAGAGGTTTGGGAATATCATATGTAATGATCCAGGTTTAACAGTAGTTTAAGGATATTTATTTCTTCTTTTAAGTACTTCTTTTATGGTTGATGAGATATGTACATATTCGATAAATATGTTAATATAATTATTATATCATTTCCCACTAGTGGGTTTTGAGTTAACACTTGCTTCTATCATTTGTGTTCAACTGAACCTTTGTGATTTACTTGTGAAGGTTCACTTAACAGTTATCAGATAATTTAATAAGATGTTGTGTGACTAGTTGATAACTTACGGAGTTCATGATTAGAGAATATAATATCTCTACTGATGTGATGGTTCAATTGTGTATTAGTATCATGTGGAAGTGTGATCATCAGCTGTGTGATTTGGATACTCACCCCTCTTTGAGTTCTAGATACCTAGTGAATTGTCCGAAGTCACTTATAGACTTGTGGTTAAGATTGTTGAGAGTCAATGTTGGTCATAACCAACTATGGTTTGTCTTATCAAATGATTTGACTTGTAGAGGTGCTATGTTATAAAGATCACTCCAATTGTACTCCTGACTAGATGATCTACACCTATTTCATCATGCCAAGTGAAACATTGTCACTTTGATTCGTTTAAACTTTGGCACCAAGATTTCCCGTATTTTTAGATGCATGCTTTGCAAATGCACATATTATATTTAGATCCTTATAAACTCCCAAACACTTGGATGTTACACCCCTCCCCCCCCCCCCCCCCCGTCCACGGCCTCTATGTTCCCGCTCTTATTGTTGAAACGGTCAGGCGAACGAGCGTTCAAATTCTGGCGCGAGCCTCTGCCACGGAAGCCCCAACCCGCATTGAAAACACCATATAGCAGTCCATGATTCTGACTGGCGTTGTTCCCTCCTTGGAAACCACCACGCCCCTGAAAATTCTTGACATGATGTTGCCCCTGGTTCCTCTGCACATAGCCGTTGAAGCAAGGCGACTGATCATCACGACCCGCCGTGGCGCTAGAGCCACCAACGTGGAAGTTGGTACAAGCGGAGGGGTTGAAGTTCCCCCGTCCACCTCCTCTGCCAGCGGCACCATGGTCTCTGCCTCCATTCCCTCCCCCACGACCCGCCATCGCCAAGAACGGTTGCGGAGGAAAGCGCCAGAGAAACCCTAGACGGTGTCTCCTTCGGGAAAACCAACGACCCCCAGCGATCCAGTCGTACGTAGTAGGCACAGAACGTACGCTTAGGTTTGGCGGGTTCGCAATCCTAGAGTAGTTTCGATCCCATGCAGATTTAGAGAGACCCATTGGCCTGAACCCACGAGACAAATGATTTGAATTCGAATCCGGCCGATCAATCGATCCGAAAAATTCAGAAGACCCCATCGGATCGAATGACGACAGCTCGTCTTCTCCGAGCCTGTGATGACGACGTCCAACAACGACTTTCCAACCGAATTCATACTCCTCCGATGATGTTGGACACACTGTAGGTGAGAGACATGGAAGACACAGCAGTAGCAGAAAAAATCACCGAAGTTGACTTTGGAGACACCGGGGAGGAACCTCCATCGAGCGCGAGCGCCGCCATCTGCTTCCTCCTTCTCTTATCTTCTCGGTGACGACTTCTCTTCTCCCCTAAATCCCTAGAATGAGAGGAAGATGGTGTGGCACACCAAGCTCGCAAATCCGGGGACTCCAAGGATCTGTCATCACCGAAGGTCTCAACATCTTTGTCGCTCTCCGCCGAAAGAACCCAGAACCTCCTGCTGCGCGTGATCCCAGTCAGCTTATCGCGTGCCCTCCTCCAATCTCCTCCATCATTAAGTCCGGCAACGCCTGATGTGTGGCCGCCACACGTCGGAGTGACGCACGGCGGGACGCCCGCGTCGCAAGAAGCGTCGCGAGGCGTCACCCATAGGAACCCTACGCCTACCAAGAGAGTTTCCACGTAACCAACTCAGAGCGATGCAACAACTCTAGTGTCCGCAGGAAATCTCGCGTATAATCAAAGCATAATCATCACATGCCAGGATTACACATTGTCTCGAGGCCATGCGCGGCGCCCTAGCCATCTATCAATTCCATGTTAACACAATGTTGGGCATGCTGTCAGACAGAGTGACTGCTTGATAGTGAATCTGTGATGTCGTTGATGACATCATTAATGGATGCTTTGAGGAACCCGACCGCAAGTACTCGGTTACAACAGTTTCTCTATGAGAGGTTGTAACCGTGGCTCCCAGGAGGAATCAGACTCATTTATGAGTTGGTAAGTTGGCTAGAGAACACACCCTATGCCGCCACCACCAGCACATCAAAAGGAAAAACTTTCGTGAAGGGGAGGCATCTAGAAAACATACACAACAATTTCGAGATGCGCCAGAACAAAAGAAGAAGACTTCCGAAGAGGACTTGCAGCAGCGGCCTTGGCAGGAGGGCGCGACAACACAGATGGACAATAATTCTTGTGGTGCATCTCGAATAATGAGCCATGATTTTCAAGGTGAAAGCCTAAGGTCTGTCCTTCATTGGTTGTACCTAGCAATTGGCTTGCCAAAGGCATTGTTTTGGAATTATGGTCTTTCTCCAGGGTGAAAACTCATGTTCATTGATCGGGCAACGACAACGCTTCTGCATTGTTCCCTTCCTGGAGTCGTCACTTATGAATAACCTGTTTGCGGTCCGGTTGTTGTCTTTGGTGCTAGTTAGAGTGTTGTTGCTGCGAGTGTTTCATCATGCGACAGGTCTTTTTTTTTTTACTTTTCTCTCTTTTTTTTTGTTATCAAAGCAACACTACTTCAGGCTTTCTTTCCAAGGCATTTTTACAGCATTACATTGCTCTATTATTTTCTCGACAAAGCGAGCTTTTACTGGCTCAAAACTAGCATCAAGCCTATACTCAACAAAAGAGTTTTACATATATCCTCGCATAACTAAGATGAAGACAGCCATATACTTTTCTCCCTTGTGAGATCCACGTGTGCTTTTTTCAAAACTGAGCTCTCAGTTTTCCTTTGTCCCATTTGCCCTCACCAATGCAAATGTGAGGGCAGGAATTATACACGGCCTACATGGTGATATTCCGAATCACAGACGAGCAATTTAGATTCTTTCCCTGGATAGGTTTACAATGACAACACCTGAACATCCATTACTGCACGAACGAAGCTAGTAGTAGCACTGTTATTCCGTGGCCCTGGTTTGTTACTGCTCCTGGCTACAGATGTATGTCACTCTCGATTGTAATCAAAGAGAATTTTACGTCATTCTCGGGAAATGTATGCCGGATTCTCTGCTACGAAATCCTTACTCCAGTGCTCGTTCTGCACATGTCAATCCGACTAGTTAAGGATGAAGCATATTCCTGTTGTCTGCCGACAGCTATGCACCATGCCGTTTTCGTTACTGGCCGGTGTCACGGTCCGTGATGTGGCCAGATTAGAATATGCTTGACTTGTCTTGGCCCGGCGCTGGTTTCAATTGGATTCTTCGTGACAGAGGTACTGCACGCGATAATTTTCTCCCTCGATATTCTTGCTTGGACGTAGCTAGCTCTTTTACTCCAACTAACTACTTGGATAGGACTGCAAAAGAACGACGGTTTAGCTGTTGAAGTATCTGTGCATGAACATGAAGTCCTGTCGAGCGAGTCTTGACTTCCGAAGGGAAAAACATTCCTCCGTCAGGGCGTATACTCTCTTCGTCTCATATTAATTGTCTCAAAATTTGACAAATATAGATGTAATGTCTAATGCTGACATATGTCTAGATATATCTACTTTTGCCCAATTTTAAGACAATTAATATGAGACGGAGGGAGTACACACCTGCACGTACGCTGAAAATTGGCACTTGTGTTTTTCAGGGACTAACTCAGAGCTCAGAGCAAAGTTTAAGGTGAACTAGCTGTTTTTTTAGACTAAAAGGGACGACGTCCCCGGTTCCATTGATAAGGCTCAACGAAACCACGCCGAGCGAACGAGTTCATACAATCACGTCAAAGTCGTGTTCAAGAGGAAAATGTAAAGGCGGAAAGTAAAAAACAGGGGGTAGTTCTCAGGCAGGAGCAGGAATGCTTTCTCAAGTGATAACAGTTGAGGGGGGGAAACACAAGGCAGGCAGATCGCCTCTCCTTTCTCACTTTTCAGGCTTGCAGGGGTTCTTCGGCCAGCTCCAGGATGGATGTCGGAGTTTCCCACGTGCCAGCGATCGCGGCTCTCTTCAGAGCCGGTGAGCTTAGGTCCGCCCCAGGGTCTGCACTTGGTGTTGGGGGAGGGGATCTTCTGGCAGTCTTCACCCCGGTTCCAGGAGCATGGGGGAGTTCAGGAGGGTCGAGAGCCGAGAGCAGATGCGCTCCATCCCCACCTGCATCTCCTCTTTAAAGATTGGTCTCCACATCTTCAGCGAGTTCAGTGTCAGTGGAAACACCTATAGAATATTAATCCAAGGATGACCATTGAAAATAAGATCATTCCTGGTTTTCCAGATAGACCAAAGAGCAGCAGAGCAAACCGAATTTAGGACTGTATGTTTTTTGTTAGCTATCCAAAATCTAGCAATAGATAAGAAATCATTTCCTAAAGCAATGTTAAAAGCATTGGAAATAAAAAGCCAGACCTGTTTAGCCACAACACAATCAAAAAACAGGTGAGTTATGGATTCATTGTCAGAACAGAAAATGCAATCTTCAGGTTTGTTCAAGTGCCTCTTTTTAAGGTTATCTCTAGTCATTAGTTTGTTATTGGCAAGCAACCAAAGAAAAATGTGCACCCTAGGGGGGATATGCAAATTCCACACGCTGGGGGTGTACACAGGTTGCACCCCTCCGAAGTTTATAATAGCATATAAAGAAGAGGTGGAGTAAGTGCCTTTATTTTCATATTGCCAAACCAGGGAGTCAATGTTGTTTGTAAGAAGAACACTAGCAGCAATGCTCTAGAGGTCATGCCATTTTTGCTCTAGGAGAGGGGAAAATTTTCTCCTAAAGGTGAGCCTAAGCTGCCCATCAAATAAAATGTGCTTGATGGTTTTGTTTTGTTCATGACAAACAACATAGATATCAAAGAATTGGACTGCTAGGGGGGAGTCCCCAAACCAGGTATCTTCCCAGAACCTGATTTTGCTCCCATCCCCAACTTTCCATCTGTAGCCAAATTTAATGCTTTTGATAGCCCAAATAACACATTTACAAAAAAACTAGAAACATTAGTGGTCCTACTACAGAAGATGTTGGGGTTAGAGGTGTTGTATTTTGCATCCACCATAGACTTCCAAAGCTTGCCTTCATCAGTAATGTACCTCTTTGTAACATCCCAGTGTTTGGGAGGTTATAAGAATCTAAATTTAATATGTGCATTTGCAGAGCATGCATCTAAAAGTACGGGAAATTTTGGCGCGAAAGTTTAAACAAAGCAAAGTGACCAAAGTTTCACTTGACATGATGAAATAGGTCTAGTTCATCTAGGCATGAGTACATTTGGAGTGATCTTTATAGCATAGCATCTCTACAAAACCCAAATCATCTGGTTGCACAAACCATAATGGGTTGTGACCAACACAAATCTCAACAAGTCTAACCTCAAGTCTATAAATGACTTGGGATAACTCACTAGGTATCTAGAGCTCAAAGAGGGGTGAGAATCCAAATCTCATAATTGATGATCGTACTTTCACCAATAAGTAATACACAATTGAACCATCTCATTAATAGAGGTGTTATGTCCTCTCAAACAATAACTCTTTAAGAGATCACTCATTCACACCACATCTTTCCAAATTATTTAGTAACTACTAAGTTAACCTTCACAAGTAAATAACAAAGGTTTAATAGAATACAAATGATACCCACAAGTCTTAACTCAAAACCCACAAGTGGGAAATGACATAATAATTGTATTAACATATTTATCGAATATGTACATATCTCATCCATCATAAAAGAAGTACCTAAATGAAGAAATAAATCTTCTTAACCTACTGTTAAAACCTTGATCATCACATATGATATTCCCAAAACTCTACATCTGCATTATGTTTACAAAATAAGAGGATGAAGTAAAATCAAGACACCTAGAAAAACAAATATCAATTATGACATAAGTCATTAAACCCAATAACCTTCTTATGCTCATTGTCTTATTCATCTTATACCAGTGAGCATATGAGCTATGAACACATCAATGAACCATTTGATCAACTTCCTATATTAAGACAACATGCCATAAGCATTCCACAGCTCTATTCAAACTAACATTCAAAAACTAAAGCATCTCTAGATACAAGTAATGAATAACAACAAGATATAACCTCTACTAGAGGAATTGGATTAAAAACTAGATAAAACCAATCATGTATGAGACAAGTATCTATCCTATGGGAAGCAAACTAAGAAATGTATGGAAGGATAATAAAAGCATGAGTTAACTATTAATCTAGATCTTATTATTTTGTCTAAATCATGTTATCTTGTTATTCTTTAATCCTCTCTAAGACTTTCTGCAAGAGAAGCAGCCCACAAGACAGAAGGAACTACCACAGGAAGATATCCAAGAACATTTTTTAGAGTGAGCTAGAAGTGCTACTCTAAGCTAATATAAGAGTACTTGGAAACTCTTATAACTTGATCTGATCATATTAACCCTCTTGAAATTGTGTGATACTCCAATGTTAGTGTTATATAGAAGTAGTTTGGTAACAAGTTTCTAGACCTTGTTAACAGATCACTTTTGTATACTCAAACAATTGAGTGTCATACACAAATAAACAGAAGGTTGAATAACCTAGTACATCTCAGTCTCTTGTATATGAAAAGTAATTTGGGGACAAGCCTTGCAAACTTGTCAACAGATTCTTCTTATATGCTTAAAGCTAACTGATGTCATAAACTACACCTACACTCCTTTTATAGAAAGAATAACACTAAGGAAACAAGAAACCACAATATAATCATCTAAGTAAAATCCTTGCTTGGAGTAATTAGATGTTTTCACCACAATGGTGAGACAGTTGAGATTGGAAACCAAGAGAGGAACCTACCTGCAATGGAAAAAGGTGATAACAGAAGACTAGTGGCAACTAGAGAGAAGAACATCAAGCAACAGAAGACCACAGGAAGCAACACTGCTTCAGTAAGGGCTCATAAGAAAATATCCAGTGAATCATTAAGTATTATTAGAGAACTTATAATCCCTGTTCCTTGTCAATGTCCTCAGAGGTGAGGAATTCATAATAATATCTTTAATGGAAACAATTGTCAGGTATAAAATAATAATCAACCATTGCATCCACATGTTCTTGATATGTGGAGGTAGATAAAAACAAGCTTAATACCTTGTTTTCCAAATCCCTTTTCATACATAAGATTAACAGATAAGAACATAAATTCATCTACATATAACTATGTAAACGATTGCAGCATCTAAAACAAACATGGGATAATATCCATATTGGAACCTAGTGGAAAACAAACAAATAAGATTTCAAAGCCACTCAAGTTTTCCATTTGATCAAGTATTAAAAACAGCAACCTTTCTTACACACATCTAAGTAAAAGGTCAATCAAAGATTGCTAAGAGTTCCAATGATAAAAGATGACTTGGTATCATAAAAGAAAACAAGCCCTTTACCAATTAAAATCATTTGGTAGGATTTGGAATAAAATTTCCTAATGGGTGAATTTATTACTATGCCTAAAAATAAAGCACTACTAAAGCTTACAAAGTATTTCCAAAAAGTATTATACCTAAAAACTATCCAATATAAAACATCTCATTATTTCAATAACATTTTAGTGGGGTTGTTTTCATGTCATAGAATACACTAAGTAATTTTCAATCCATATGAAATTTAAATAGAGAGAAAATAGCAAAAAACCACTTAATCTAGAACCCTAAATAAAAAATATAAATATTCTCCAAATTCACCAAAGCAAAACATGGTGAGTTGTGAAATTTGATAAGGAATTCAAATATTTTTTTTATTAATTTTTCTGTTCACATATAGGCCCTGAAAACATAGCTTTTTTCTCAATTTTAGTAACAGAAGGACTTGAAAGCAATTTACAGAAACTTGTAGGGGGTTATGTGGAAATTCATCATCTTCAACCTTGGACAGTAGGACACTGTGCGTGTCGTTGCCGAATTCGTCGCGGTGACACCTCCTGCTCGCCGCCCTCGACAAGAGAAAGCCATCACGGCGTAGTACTTCATCTCCTGTATCCCGTGGAACCACTTGCCCTCTCTCTCGTTTGCTCTATTTTCCGAAAAACCGAACCCTAGTTCGTCGGACCGCCGTTGTGCGCCGTCGATTCCGACCACCTGGGGAGAAACCGACACCACTGGAGGATGCGCCATCCTCTCTTCTCTCTCGTCGTTGAACCCCGCATGCTGGGAAGCCCGGGGGCAGAAGAATTTCGCCGTTGTTTCCCTTTCCGGCCGCCGGGTTCAGAGCAAGCTCTCGTAGATGTCGAGTCCTCTCCGACCACCTCGACCACTTCTTTGTATTCCTGGTGAGCTCCTGATCACCTTAGTGTATTCCATTAAGTCCGGTGTGGTCGTATCCGTCGCCGTCGTCGATAATCAGCGTCCACCGCCGCGGTATGTCCTCGCCGGAGTAGCTCCGGTGGTCAACTACCGGCGGCTCCGCTACCAAAGTGCTCACCGTGTCCTTCTACGTCTAGTGGAATCACTTAATTGCTCAAATCCACAACAAATCACCAGATTCCATCTCAACAGGAGAGAGTTCTTCTATGATGACATCATCCCGACGTCAGCATGACGTCAGGAGATTTTTTCCTTTTCTTTTTCTTTTATTTTTGAACTAAAACTACAACTGACAGGTGGGTCCCACCTGTCAATTTAAAATAACAGAATAATCCCTAATCTTATTAATTCAACAACTTTTAATCCAATAATCAGAAAAATACAAATAAAATATGAAAATTATTAGAAAAATATAATCTAGATGTTTATCAACTTTAAAAAAAATATTTGATACAATTTAAAATTTAATATTTTCTTTAATTAAATTAAATCATTTAAAATTGAGAAAAATAATAAATAATTCATAAAATCAGAAAAATACAAATTATATACCAAAATGCTCCAAATGACATATGAAACTCATCTATGATGTTTTTATGGTCATTTGACTAAGTTTTTATAAGTGCAATATTTGCCTAGTCATTTAATTCATTTAAAATTAATAAATTAATAATTTATTCAAATATTTTCAGAAAGCATAAAATGTTGTATCAAATTAAAGAGAAAATCATTTACAATTAAAATATGTCAAACATAAAACATTTTGTTTAAACTTCTAAACTTATTCCTACACATATACTGGAATTCTATTCCACTGTGACAAGAAATAACTGCCACAATAATATTTTCATTATTAATAAAACCCTCATGTTTTCACAACTAATAAACCTATCATCACAAGTCAATAGAAAGTTGTGTGATGATAGAGTTAGTTATATTAAACCATCATTTTCAATTAAACTCTTTGTCATATGCTCTACACTTTTTGAATATCAAATAAAAGGTGACTATTATCTTTTCAATAGTTGTTTTCCATATGTCATTGTCTTATTGCCTAACCAAGTAATCAACACTTCTACTTAAACATGATAACATTTGTTTGCTAAGTAAAAGTGAAACACATGTAGGTCTAAAACAAGTAATAACCATATCACCACAAGTAATGAAACCATTCACCTAAAACTTGTGAGATTAAGTTATCATATCGATCATAGCTTACACTTGTAAGCTGGGGTATTTTCCTGGGTATTTCACGATGCATCTCATTACTATGCATGTATCATCCTTGCCAGTGTTTTCTATAGTCCTTACCAGGACTACTTCTCTATCTTTCAGATATCAGGATTTTCTACGAGACCCTCGAACACGAAGACATTGATTATTATGGTTATCTCAATCACAGGCAAGTTCATCACTTGCTCATATCCTTTGCAGTACTTCATAACAAACTAATTGCAAGAACCCTATCGTCTTATCACCTACTCTCAAAAGAATGCATGATCCTATTTTTTTATAATAATATGACTAATTGAATGACTACCCGAGTGGTAGTGTTCTGTTTGGTGGGCGGATGGAACCATGGTAAGATGAATAGGTCAAAGGAAGGTTCCATCTGCATGGGAACGTATTACCTAGGATTAATCACAACTGCCGTCAGGATTCTTGCGCCGTAAATTCGCGTCGACCATGGATCTTCTATGGGGGGAGTAAGTCAGCCGTGATACTTTTCTCGTTCGCATGTCAACGGACTGCCACAGACGTACGATGTAGGTTCTGCGGGACCGCATGCATATGGGTGCGAGCCCTTACGTCCCATGGACTCTGGGGTCTATGAGTGTCTGCCAGGGGCGCGTAGATCTCCATCGTGAGGGGTGGAATCAGGCGTTCCACCTGCTGGCGGAAATGGGTGGGCATGCGTTGTGCGGAGAAGCACGGTTTGGCTTGGACCAACAACCGGGCCCCACACCTGAGTGGGAGTGGACAGGAATGTACACCTGGTTGTGCAACATGGTCTTGGTCGTCCATGGGTAAAGTAACGCACCTCTGCAGAGTGTAAAAGGATATGGCATGTTACCCCTTGTTCCGGGAAGGAGCTGCGAACGCCGCAGGAAAGGCAACTCCATGAAAGTTCTAGTCCTGTGAAGATCTGGCGGGCATAGTCTTCAGAATTAAAAGCAACCCCTTGAAGAAAGATTTACAAAAACCTTGCATTAGCTTATGACTCTTTTGGGTCTAAAGCTGTAGTTAGTGCATCAAACTACCCAATACATATCATGAGCTTGCTGAGTAACGCTCGTTACTCATTCGTTTCCGTTTGACCCCCTGCTTAGAGTTGAAGCCTATGGAAGTCGTCATCGTGAAGCCATCGTTACCTCATGAAGCTAGGTGGAGTCTTGTACTACTTAGCCAGTGAAGCATCATCATCAACAATGCTGGTGGAGGAGAAGCTATCAAGGTGTAGGTGGAGTCCATTCTTGGACTTAGCTGTTACAAGCCATAGATTAGGGCTGGCATCAGCCGTAGTAGATTAGGTTCTGAGCTAGAGTTATTCTCCAGCTTGGAGCTTCGAATTGCTTCTTCTGATGTTTTATTTGCAGGAGATCTTCTTGATTCATCAATGAGATTCTCAAGATTTTGTAATGAAGTTTGTATCCTATAGCTTGCCTGGTCTTGCTATGTTTCTGTTGTACTACTCTGAGGGATGTAATATTCACGGATAAGTCCTTCTGTGAGTATTATGTCATCGAGTTGCGCACTACACATGAAGTGGTGTGCTGGGTCACCACAGATGGTATCGGAGCGAAGCGACCTTAGGTCTAAAACCTTTTAGGAGATCTGTAGGTTGGTAAAGATTATAGGAAGCCATCTCATCTAAACCACATTTCCTACAACTATGATGATCATCCAATTGAGAATGATAAATCATACTTGTATAGAATCTTCTTACTCAACTTGAGTAAAGATACTTATCTATTTTCTTTATACCTAGGTATGAATAGTTAGAAGTCTATCATGTGACAGTGTTATTGAGAAAAAGAGAGTTCTGACATCGTCAGAGATGATTAAGTCAAAGTGATGATTACCCCATTCTATGAATAAATAGGATGGAGTAGAACAGGGTATAGATTAAGTACAGGAGCCAACAATTAGGGATATTTGAGAATCATGAAGAGTCATCCGACCATGGTAACTACGAGGTATACACCATATCCTTGGATACCAAGTCTGGAGGTCAATCATTATAGTTTAGTACATAGTTAGGAGAAGGCATAAGCATTGATGAAAGCTACATTACTACTTCTGCGATGTGATCAACTGCATGAAGGATCAACAAATACCATGAGAAGTTTATCGTGATCAGGATGAAGGACTTTAGTTGTCATGGTACTTAGTTCTATATCGAACCAAGTTAGACCACAACTATTATAGGATCATTTTGTCTTGGTTTATTCCATTGCAGTAAGGCATGCAATTGGAGTAATTATCAAGTCAAAGAGTGGTTGTGTAGAATAGGATTACAAGGTAATATATACCTATTTGTAGTGTATAGCATTTAAGAGCCTTGGTACTTGAGATGTTTTACTCTAAGTACTTTTATTTCACAGGCTTTTGGTGCATGAGTGATAACTGCATTTAGGATTTATTGGATCTTATTTGGATCTTTGGTTAACTAGATCTGTACATGAAGATTGAACTTGATGTGCAAATGCATGTGCAAACACTGAGTTGTATCTTGATGTTACTGGTCTAGAGGGTATAGGATTAGAATGAGAGCGGTCTGAGTTATCAGCAGTTTGATACAACCACCAAAGCTCTGGAAGACTAGGAAGTCAAGAAGGAAGACGACAATGAAGACATTGATGGGAAAGGACCACATTACACATATTGTTTGGAGTTGGTGAGATACCTCAGCAACACATGGTGAGCTACCACTTGTGATGAGAAGAAAATCACATGAGTAGATATATCCGAGAAGGAAATGGGTAGAAGTTAAGAAATCTGATCATAGAGTCAACCTGTACAAGTTGAAACCCAAAGATATAAAAGGATCAGAGGAAGTAACCAGTGGAATAGGTTATAGCCACCTATAGAAAAGAATGAAAACTCGAGGAAACTCGAAGATATTTTCACTAAATAGATGAGTTTAAACCAATGTACACTATGTTGTACAAGCATCGTTGAGCAGTATTCCTCTTGAGACCATTAGATTGAACCAAATGGAGTCCTAAATATAGACAATATCCAGTATACTGAAAGAATATTATTGGTTATTCATCACCTGGTGAATGTACCAAATGTTCTTCAGAAAAGTTCTGAGAGGTAGGAAACCATACCTATTCATCGGAGAACGAAACTTGGTATCCACTATATGGTGGTAATACCACTTGTTCTTCATAAGACCATTAGGAAGGCCTAGTAACGAAACAGAGTTGTCATAACAACTGGCTAAGTATGAGGTCATCATGCAAGACAATGTAAGGTGAACAATCGAGACAAGAGGCTACACATGCCAAGGTCAACACAAGAAACAGATGTGAAGATTCCACGGTCTACAAAAGTTCTCTCTACCTATTTTTACGTGAGAGTGGTTGAACTTCGGGACGAAGTTCTTGTTAAGGGGGAGATACTGTAACATCCCAGTGTTTGGGAGGTTATAAGGATCTAAATTTAATATGTGCAATTGTAGAGCATGCATCTAAAAGTACGGGAAATTTTCGCGCGAAAGTTTAAACAAAGCAAAGTGACCAAAGTTTCACTTGACATGATGAAATAGGTCTAGTTCATCTAGTCAGGAGTACATTTGGAGTGATCTTTATAGCATAGCATCTCTACAAAACCCAAATCATCTGGTTGCACAAACCATAATGGGTTGTGACCAAAAAAAATCTCAACAAGTCTAACCTCAAGTCTATAAATGACTTGGGATAACTCACTAGGTATCTAGAACTCAAAGAGGGGTGAGAATCCAAATCTCATAATTGATGATCATACTTTCACCAATAAGTAATACACAATTGAACCATCTCATTAATAGAGGTGTTATGTCCTCTCAAACAATAACTCTTTAAGAGATCACTCATTCACACCACATCTTTCCAAATTATTTAGTAACTACTAAGTTAACCTTCACAAGTAAATAACAATGGTTTAATAGAATACAAATGATACCCACAAGTCTTAACTCAAAACCCACAAGTGGTAAATGACATAATAATTGTATTAACATATTTATCGAATATGTACATATCTCATCCATCATAAAAGAAGTACCTAAATGAAGAAATAAATCTTCTTAACCTACTGTTAAAACCTTGATCATCACATATGATATTCCCAAAACTCTACATCTGCATTATGTTTACAAAATAAGAGGATGAAGTAAAATCAAGAAACCTAGAAAAGCAACTATCAATTATGACATAAGTCATTAAACCCAATAACCTTCTTATGCTCACTGTCTTATTCATCTTATAACAGTGAGCATATGAGCTATGAACACATCAATGAACCATTTGATCAACTTCCTATATTAAGACAACATGCCATAAGCATTCCACAGCTCTTTTCAAACTAACATTCAAAAACTAAAGCATCTCTAGATACAAGTAATGAATAACAACAAGATATAACCTCTACTAGAGGAATTGGATTAAAAACTAGATAAAACCAATCATGTATGAGACAAGTATCTATCCTATGGGAAGCAAACTAAGAAATGTATGGAAGGATAATAAAAGCATGAGTTAACTATTAATCTAGATCTTATTATTTTGTCTAAATCATGTTATATTGTTATTCTTTAATCCTCTCTAAGACTTTCTGCAAGAGAAGCAACCCACAAGACAGAAGGAACTACCACAGGAAGATATCCAAGAGGATTATTTAGAGTGAGCTAGAAGTGCTACTCTAAGCTAATATAAGAGTACTTGGAAACTCTTATAACTTGATCTGATCATATTAACCCTCTTGAAATTGTGTGATACTCCAATGTTAGTGTTATATAGAAGTAGTTTGGTAACAAGTTTCTAGACCTTGTTAACAGATCACTTTTGTATACTCAAACAATTGAGTGTCATACACAAATAAACAGAAGGTTGAATAACCTAGTACATCTCAGTCTCTTGTATATGAAAAGTAATTTGGGGACAAGCCTTGCAAACTTGTCAACATATTCTTCTTATATGCTTAAGGCTAACTGATGTCATAAACTACACCTACACTCCTTTTATAGAAAGAATAACACTAAGGAAACAAGAAACCACAATATAATCATCTAAGTAAAATCCTTGCTTGGAGTAATTAGATGTTTTCACCACAATGGTGAGACAATTGAGGTTGGAAACCAAGAGAGGAACCTACCTGCAATGGAAAAAGGTGATAACAGAAGACTAGTGGCAACTAGAGAGAAGAACATCAAGCAACAGAAGACCACAGGAAGCAACACTGCTTCAGTAAGGGCTCATAAGAAAATATCCAGTGAATCATTAAGTATTATTAGAGAACTTATAATCCCTGTTCCTTGTCAATGTCCTCAGAGGTGAGGAATTCATAATAATATCTTTAATGGAAACAATTGTCAGGTATAAAATAATAATCAACCATTGCATCCACATGTTCTTGATATGCGGAGGTAGATAAAAACAAGCTTAATACCTTGTTTTCCAAATCCCTTTTCATACATAAGATTAACAGATAAAAACAAAAATTCATCTACATATAACTATGTAAATGATTGCAGGTTCTAAAACAAACATGGGATGATATCCATATTGGAACCTAGTGGAAAACAAACAAATAAGATTTCAAAGCCACTCAAGTTTTCCATTTGATCAAGTATTAAAAACAGCAACCTTTCTTACACACATCTAAGTAAAAGGTCAATCAAAGATTGCTAAGAGTTTCAATTATAAAAGATGACATGGTATCATAAAAGAAAACAAGCCCTTTACCAATTAAAATCATTTGGTAGGATTTGGAATAAAATTTCCTATTGGGTGAATTTATTACTATGCCTAAAAATAAAGCACTACTAAAGCTTACAAAGTATTTCCAAAAAGTATTATACCTAAAAACTATCCAATATAAAACATCTCATTATTTCACTAACATTTTAGTGGGGTTGTTTTCATGTCATAGAATACACTAAGTAATTTTCAATCCATATGAAATTTAAATAGAGAGAAAATAGCAAAAAACCACTTAATCTAGCACCCTAAATAAAAAATATGAATATTCTCCAAATTCACCAAAGCAAAACGTGGTGAGTTGTGAAATTTGATAAGGAATTCAAATATATTTTTTATTAATTTTTCTGTTCACGGATAGGCCCTGAAAACATAGGTTTTCTCTCAGTTTTAGTAACAGAAGGACTTGAAAGCAATTTACAGAAACTTGTAGGGGGGTTATGTGGAAATTCATCATCTTCAACCTTGGACAGTAGGACACTGTGCGTGTCGTTGCCGAATTCGTCGCGGTGACACCTCCTGCTCGCCGCCCTCGACAAGAGAAAGCCATCACGGCGTAGTACTTCATCTCCTCTATCCCGTGGAACCACTTGCCCTCTCTCTCGTTTGCTCTATTTTCCGAAAAACCGAACCCTAGTTCGTCGGACCGCCGCTGTGCGCCGTCGATTCCGACCACCTGGGGAGAAACCGACACCACTGGAGGATGCGCCATCCTCTCTTCTCTCTCGTCGTTGAACCCCGCATGCTGGGAAGCCCGGGGGCAGAAGAATTTCGCCGTTGTTTCCCTTTCCGGCCGTCGGGTTCAGAGCAAGCTCTCGTCGCCGTCGAGTCCTCTCCGACCACCTCGACCACTTCTTTGTATTCCTAGTGAGCTCCTGATCACCTTAGTGTATTCCATTAAGTCCGGTGTGGACGTATCCGTCGCCGTCGTCGATCAGCGTCCACCGCCGCGGTATGTCCTCGCCGGAGTAGCTCCGGTGGTCAACTACCGGCGGCTCCGCTACCAAAGTGCTCACCGTGTCCTTCTACGTCTAGTGGAATCACTTAATTGCTCGAATCCACAATAAATCACCAGATTCCATCTCAACAGGAGAGAGTTCTTCTATGATGACATCATCCCGACGTCAGCATGACGTCAGGAGATTTTTTTTCCTTTTCTTTTTCTTTTATTTTTGAATTAAAACTACAACTGACAGGTGGGTCCCACCTATCAATTTAAAATAACAGAATAATCCCTAATCTTATTAATTCAACAACTTTTAATCCAATAATCAGAAAAATACAAATAAAATATGAAAATGATTAGAAAAATATAATCTAGATGTTTATCAACTTTAAAAAAATATTTGATACAAGTTAAAATTTAATATTTTCTTTAATTAAATTAAATCATTTAAAATTGAGAAAAATAATAAATAATTCATAAAATCAGAAAAATACAAATTATATACCAAAATGCTCCAAATGACATATGAAACTCATCTATGATGTTTTTATGGTCATTTGACTAAGTTTTTATAAGTGCAATATTTGCCTAGTCATTTAATTCATTTAAAATTAATAAATTAATAATTTATTCAAATATTTTCAGAAAGCATAAAATGTTGTACCAAATTAAAGAGAAAATCATTTCCAATTCAAATATGTCAAACATAAAACATTTTGTTTAAACTTCTAAACTTATTCCTACACATATACTGGAATTCTATTCCACTGTGACAAGAAATAACTGCCACAATAATATTTTCATTATTAATAAAACCCTCATGTTTTCACAACTAATAAACCTATCATCACAAGTCAATAGAAAGTTGTGTGATGATAGAGTTAGTTATATTAAACCATCATTTTCAATTAAACTCTTTGCCATATGCTCTACACTTTTTGAATATCAAATAAAAGGTGACTATTATCTTTTCAATAGTTGTTTTCCATATGTCATTGTCTTATTGCCTAACCAAGTAATCGACACTTCTACTTAAACATGATAACATTTGTTTGCTAAGTAAAAGTGAAACACACGTAGGTCTAAAACAAGTAATAACCACATCACCACAAGTAATGAAACCATTCACCTAAAACTTGTGAGATTAAGTTATCATATCGATCATAGCTTACACTTGTAAGCTGGGGTATTTTCCTGGGCATTTCACGATGCATCTCATTACTATGCATGTATCATCCTTGCCAGTGTTTTCTATAGTCCTTACCAGGACTACTTCTCTATCTTTCAGATATCAGGATTTTCTACGAGACCCTAAAACCCGAAGACTTTGATTATTATGGTTATCTCAATCACAGGCAAGTTCATCACTTTCTCATATCCTTTTGCAGTACTTCATAACAAATTAATTGCAAAAACCCTATCGTCTTATCACCTACTCTCAAAAGAATGCATGATCCTATTTTTTATAATAATATGACTAATTGAATGACTACCCGAGTGGTAGTGTTCTGTTTGGTGGGCGGATGGAACCATGGTAAGATGAATAGGTCAAAGGAAGGTTCCATCTGTATGGGAACGTATTACCTAGGATTAATCACAACTGCCGTCAGGATTCTTGCGCCGTAAATTCGCGTTGACCATGGATCTTCTATGGGGGGAGTAAGTCAACCGTGATACTTTTCTCGTTCGCATGTCAACGGACTGCCAGAGACGTACGCCGTAGGTTCTGCGGGACTGCATGCACATGGGTGGGAGCCCTTCCGTCCCATGGACTCTAGGGTCTATGAGTGTCTGCCAGGGGCGCGTAGATCTCCATCGTGAGGGGTGGAATCAGGCGTTCAACCTGCTGGCGGAAATGGGTGGGCATGCGTTGTGCGGAGAAGCACGGTTTGGCTTGGACCAACAACCGGGCCCCACACCTGAGTGGGAGTGGACAGGAATGTACACCTGGTTGTGCAACATGGTCTTGGTCGTCCATGGGTAAAGTAACGCACCTCTGCAGAGTGTAAAAGGATGCGGCATGTTACCCCTTGTTCCGGGAAGGAGCTGCGAACGCCGCAGGAAAGGCAACTCCATGAAAGTTCTAGTCCTGTGAAGATCTGGCGGGCATAGTCTTCAGAATTAAAAGAAACCACTTGAAGAAAGATTTACAAAAACCTTGCATTAGCTTATGAATCTTTTGGGTCTAAAGCTGTAGTTAGTGCATCAAACTACCCACTATATATCATGAGCTTGCTGAGTAACACTCGTTACTCATTCGTTTCCGTTTGACCCCCTGCTTAGAGTTGAAGCCTATGGAAGTCGTCATCGTGAAGCCATCGTTACCTCATGAAGCTAGGTGGAGTCTTGTACTACTTAGCCAGTGAAGCATCGTCATCAACAACGCTGGTGGAGGAGAAGCTATCAAGGTGTAGGTGGAGTCCATTCTTGGACTTAGCTGTTACAAGCCATAGATTAGGGCTGGCATCAGCCGTAGTAGATTAGGTTTTGAGCTAGAGTTATTCTCCAGCTTGGAGCTTCGAATTGCTTCTTCTGATGTTTTATTTGCAGGAGATCTTCTTGATTCATCAATGAGATTCTCAAGATTTTGTAATGAAGTTTGTATCCTATAGCTTGCCTGGTCCTGCTATGTTTCTGTTGTACTACTCTAAGGGATGTAATATTCACGGATAAGTCCTTCTGTGAGTATTATGTCATCGACTTGCGCACTACACATGAAGTGGTGTGCTGGGTCACCACACTCTTGAGCCAAGAGCCCAGTAGGCACAGGTTAATATTAGCAAGATCCACGACACCTAGGCCACCATACTCTTTTTTTAAACAAATGAGTTTCCAGTTAGCCAGGTGAAGCTTCCTACGTCCTTCAAAATCATTCCACAAGCAGTTGGCCATTTGACTATTAATCAGTTCCAGGGCCCATTTTGGGAATTTAAAAAAGGACATCAAGTAAATGGGAATGCTAGCAAGGCAAGATTTTATAAGGATGAGCCTAGTTGCATAAGAAAGTAGTTTTCCTCTCCAGCCAGCTATCCTTTTGAGGATTTTGTCAATGAGAGGTTGTATGTACTCCCTTCTCAATTTATCATAGTTGAGAGGGATTTCTAGATATTTAAATTGGGAATTTACCAACAGTACACCCAATTATTTCAGTAAAAACTGGGATCTCTTCCTCAGCCAGGCCTAAAGGAATGAGTTCACCTTTTCAGTAGTTGATTCTCATCCCAGAGACCTGTTCAAAACATACCAAGACCCACTTGAGGTTGGTGGCCAGGGCAATGTCTTTTCGTGAGAAAAGTATGGTGCCATCTGCATATTGCAAGCAAATGACACCCCCAGGGAAAAGGTCAAAGCAGAGGCCCCTAATCATGCATCTGCAGCTTCGATTAGCATTCTAGTAAGTACATCCACTACTAGGTTAAAAAGGAGAGGGGAGAGGGGATCCCCCTGTTTTAGACCTTTGCCCGTTTCAAAGAAATTACCAATGATATTGTTTAGCTTCACTCCAACTGACCCCTTGAGAATAATGCTCTTAATCCAAGAAATGAATTTGGGACTAAAACCCCCTTTTTCAAGCAAGTCAAGGAGGAAATCTAGGCTGACCTTATCAAAGGCTTTTTCATAATCCAGTTTAAGGACCAGTCCTTCACTTTTACTTTGTACAACAGAATGGATGGCCTCATGGGCAGTAACTACACTCTCTAGGATGAACCTCCCTTTGATAAAAGCAGATTGGTTCAGAGAAGTGAGCTGGCCCATCAACAAGCCAAGTCTATTTGTTAGCACTTTGGTGAAGATTTTAAAAGAACAGTTCTGGAGGCTAATGGGTCTGAATTTTTTCATACTACTAGCCTCAGGTTCTTTTGGGATCAAGGTTAGGATGGAAAATTTTAATCTAAAGATATCTAGTTTTCCTTCATGGAAATCAAGAAACATTGCCATGAGGTCTCCCTTGATAACATCCCAAAAATATTGATAAAAAAGAAAAGGTAGTCCATCAGGTCTAGGTGCTCCATCAGAGTAGGAACCAAAAACTGCACCCTTAACCTCTTCTTCGGTAAAAGCACTCTCTAGGAGGGAGTTTTGTTCAGAAGACATTTTCTCCTCAACAGTGAAGATGTCTTGCTGAAGGGAGGTTTCAGAAGGTTCATCCTTTTCAAAAAGGTTTTTGTAAAAAGAAGAGGCAAAATCTAACATGGCTTTCTCTTCAGTAATGGGCCCCTCAGGTCCATCTATAGAATGCACTAGCATTTTCCTCCTTCTCTGGTTAGCAACTGCATGGAAGTAAGAGGTGTTTCTGTCACCTTCTTTGGTGTCCCTGTCTCTAGATCTTTGCTTGGCTTTAATCTCCTCCTTAAGCCAGATATTATTCATTTGAGAATAAATACATTTAAGCCTAAGCTGCCCATCTGAAGTGAGCTCTTCTGTTTCAGCTTTAATGTCTAAAACATCATACTCCTCCATCAGATTGGCTTTGAGGGTCCTAAGCTCAGCTTCAATGTTTCTACTCCACCCTTTATACCTACATCTAAATCTTCTGACCTTCTGCTGCCAGATGTCTATAGGGGAGTTGGAAGTGGTGGGCAAAGACCAACAATCTATTACAAGTTGTTTAAAATCATTTCTAAGCAACCACCATTTCTCAAATCTGTAAAGAGCTGGCTTGGGTGGAGTGGCTTGTCCAGATTCCCACAGAATTGGAGTGTGGTCACTACCCAGCCTAGGGAAAGCTCTAACATTTGAGAGAGGGTAGAGATCATCTAATTCTACATTACAAAAGATTCTATCTATATTAGACATGATGATATCATCTTGGTTGTTGCCCCCAAGTAAATCTCCTATTGTTCATTCTAACTTCTAGCAGGCTCCAAATGCCAATCCAAGCATTGAATTTATCACTCCATTTGTGGTTGATAACTCCATTGCTCTTGTCACTTTCGAACCTAACTAGATTGAAATCTCCACCAATGATGGTGTGTCCAGAATAGTTGATGAACAACTCATGGAGCTCAGAGATGAAATCTTCTTTTTTTCTCTTCATAGGAAGAGCCATAGACTGTAACTACTCTAATGGTGATGTCCTTGTTCTTGTGCTTAACTATGACAGAGACAGAAAAAATTCTAATCTCCTAAGAAATGATATCAAAGGCATCAGTGTCCACACCCACAAGGATGCCTCCAGCAGAGCCTATGGAAGGGAGATGATTCCAAGAAAAAAATCTGTGCCCAACTAAGAATTTGAGGTAGCTATCAGAGAAAACTTCCTTTTTGGTTTCTTGAAAACCAATCAGGTTGGCATGGGTTTTATTAAGCAAATCAATAATAGAATGTTTACGGCCAGGAGCTTGAATACCCCTTGGATTCCAAAAACAGATATTCATTTAAATAACCTTGTCCTAGGGTGCTTGCCCCGTATATGATTGTTTACCACAGTCCATTCTATCTCATCTAAAAGTTTATCAAATTCCTCTTCATCCTCCAGATGAGAGTGTTTGGATTTGGCAGGACTAGTGATTAAACTATTTTTAAGGGAAGGAACGGGGGTAACCACTAAAACATCATCAAGATTAGGGATGTTGATACCCACAGTATCAGCCATGGAATGGAAGGTGCTTGGATGTAAAACAGAGAAGGGGTTTTGCTTGGATATACCTTTCAGTTTTGAAGCTGCAGGGATGACAGTTTCGAGGTTCTTCTTCTTGGCAAGCTGTTGGGCAAGCTGCACAATGGTGGCACCCCCAGTTGTAGTCTTGAGCTCTGCCTGGTTCCACAGACAGGTCCCCATTTGCCTTCAGCACCCTTCCCAACATTGACTTGGAGAGCATGGATTATTGGGGAAGGGGTCTGCAAATCATGTTGAGACTCATCAAGGTCCTCTCTATCAGGATCCTCATAGAAGAACTCTCCTTCTTGGGCCAGTTCCATCTCTTGGAGCAAGTTGATGCAAGCAGCATCAGGCTGCAGAGTGGAATTGATCCAATCCGGCACTTTGTCATTTTCTGGGCTATCAGTATGGAGTGGGATTAGCTTACCAGGGCCCACTTCTTCTCTCCTATCTATATAGATGTCAGCAACTTCCTGAAGTTTTGCAGCCAGTCTCTCAAGGCTAGCAGCTTTTTATTTAGAGATAGAGCTGCCACCATGGCCCTGGTTGCCTGGTTGAGGTTGCTTGCTAGCTGCATTACAGGTGTTCTTATCAGTGTCCATACCGTTATGGCCCTCAGCCTCATCATGTTGGATGTTGTGCTCCTCATGGTCTAGGGGGTGGATATTGCCATCCACCTCCTCCACTTCATTGCCAATTGCTTTGGCAGGGCCTTCCATAGTAAAGTGCACCTGATAGAGGTCTCCAACCACCTCAAAAACTCTCACTACAAGAATTTTTGTGTGGTCTCTGCACTTAATCTTGACTCTGACCACTTCATAGAAGGATTTGAACATTCCAATCCAATCAACATCAAGTAAGATCCCAAAAGTTGTGACAAACTGCATTAGAGTGGTCCACTTGCCCCAAGGATGGTTTAAGCCTCTGATCTGTAACCAGACTTCTTGGAGTTGGGAGAAGTAGTCCAGCTCCCCATTCCAGACATGCACTTTGACATAGACTCCTTCTTGTGGCAGCCCAAAGCTTGGGTAGCCAGCTACTTCTTCAACTTTGATGTGAGGTAGGAATTTGACTAAGAAGGTCCAATCATCCAACTGCCTAATCTGCCATGGCCAATTGGTCTTATAGATTGTTGCAAGGTCCTTGTAAAGCTCCTCCTTAGTGAGAGAACCAGCATCAATGTAAAGAAGCCCAGTGTTCTTTGGTGGAATAGGCTCAGTCACCTGAAAGGGAAGCTCAATGTGGTAGAAGCCCAAACCAAGAGTTGCACTGCCCACAAACTTGGCAAGTTGATGTGGCTGCTTCCTAACTGGACAGTTTTCAACTTCATGATCAGAAGAACTGCAGATGAAGCAGGTCTTTGCAGAGGTACAGGCAGCCTTGTGATGCCCATGCTCTCCACAGTTGTAGCAGATGACCTCTGCATACTAAGCCCCCTCACTATCAGTAGAGATGGATACAGCAGAATTGGTTTTCTCATAAGGAGATTCATGGGCTTTCGCGGATTCTGCAGATTTCTCCTTAGCTTGTGGGGGCGGCTTCTTGTTCTGAGGAGGATTCTTCTGTTTCTGTGGCTGCTGCTCCTGCGCTTGCTGCTGGTTCACATGTTGCGGTTGGAGTTGTTGCTGCCAATTCGCTTGGTTGGGAGCTCCCGGCCCTTGCCACTGTCCTGGGAAACTTTGGAACGGCTGAGGGGGGAAACTGCCCAGGGAACTGCTGCCACTGGTTGTATCCAAAAGAAGGATACGGAGGGAACTGTTGCTGCGGAGGGACGGGCTATGATTGTACCTGAGGCAGCGGCAAGGGGTAGCCGTAGTTGAAGGGAGCCGGTTGCGGCGGGGGGGGGGGGGCTGCTCCTGCCATGGCCCTTTCTTGCTCCTGATCCCTATCCCACGGCCACACGCTTTCTCCGCCATCAGACACTTGAGTTCGAGTTGAAGGAGCGAAAGGTCCCTATCACCACTCGCCGGCAAGCTGCTCAGGGAAAGGTGTATCGGATCGTGGCCTAGCTCTTCTTCGGGGGAGGCGGGATGGCAGTCGGAGAGCTGGATGGATCTGGAGGAGAGGAGGTCTCTACAGATCCAGACGAGGGTGGGTGGGTGGGTGGAGGCGGGAGGGGTATCCTCGTCCTCCCACAGCTTCCCAAAGAAAAAGCCCCACCCTCTCCTTTGTCAGCAAGTTGGGGCCCCTCGGGGGGACACGTGCCAATGCCATGGCCGCTCCAACTCTGCACTGAAGAAGTCAAGGCCGCAGTCGAGGTTCCACCTGGGAGTCGCCGGCCTGCCGATGATCTAGTACAATGTTCGTTGTTCCTCTGCTGATCGTGACCAAGGTTGCCGCAGCCACCGCGTCGGAGAGGCCGAAGAGCAAAGTCCGGGCGCTCGAGCGCTCTTCCTGCGTGTGCATCGAGGGGATCCCCGGAGCTTGCGAAGGTGAATTCGCTGACGGTGATGGGGAAGGGATGTATTTCCTTGGTCGGCCGCGCTTCCTCTTCGGCCCAAACACCACGGCGCGAACGGGTTTTTTTCGCCGTGTAGTCTCCTCTGCGCCTTCCTCGCCGCAGAGCCGCACTGATCTTCTCCGACGCCTCCTCGTTGCTGTAACAACCAAGGTCGAGCCCTCGGTCAAAACCCTCGTCGGTGAAGGAGTCGATGAAGCAAGCGTTGTCGGCCAACGAGTCGCCGGGGTCGCTGCGCGGCGCAGGAGCCGTTGACCTCTGCCACCCCAGTGCGGGATCTCCGCCGGTTGAGCACGGGGCCTCCCAATCCGCGGAACATGACGAGGAAGTGGAGGTTTCACTCGCGTCGGAGTAGCCCCTTCCTCTTCATGGTTCAGATCCACACGGAGTGCCGGCGTGAGACGCCTCGGCGCGCGGGGGATGGGTGGAAGTTAAGCGAGCGGCGGAGAGTCGGAGAAGCTGGAAGGCGAGTGGATGAGGTCGCGAATGGTGGTAGCCGTGGAAGCCGAGGAGCGCCCTCTGCTTTTGGGCGAAAACCCTCCAGCGCTGAGCGGGCAAACGAGACGGTATCCACGCGTCGCCTCCGACGGGACGTGACAAGGGGAGCCCCCGGCACGCGGCGGCGGGCCCTCCGGTCCATGGTCTGGACGGTGCGGGTCCGCCATTGATCGCCCTCCTCGGGAAAGGAGACGTGACGGGAGACGTCATCTTCCCTCCCCGCGTGCCTTCTTGTCCAGGTGCGTAGGCGAAATCAGTTCCAAGCATCAATGGTGTAGCATCCCGTTCGGTGAACTAGCTGTTTCCGCGGCAAAAAAAAGGGGTAAACTTAGCTGTTTGTTGATGTTTGAGTGGAGCTCCTTTTCAGTCCGCAGCCGTAGGAAATGAACATTTTTCTCATGAAACTTGTGTGTTCCAATCGTATACGAATACTCCGGAAAGGTTCAAGCAAGCTTTCAAAGTATTCCAATTTACCGCGCGCTTGAGCTGGCCGTTGTGTACACCTACGTGGAGCGATGGAACTGCAAGAACATCAAGCTAGCCTTCTGCAGTACATCTTGTATAAGCTGAATTTAGAGAAGATGCAAGGCTGGTGCGGCGGTTTGACCGTGAGGAAGGGTGACGCGCCATGGCACCATGCAACTTGCAGGCTTCTTCTGCCGAACTAGTGGCAACTGTAGTAGTACCGTTTCGCGGTAGTGTCTCTCAACTTGCAAACGGGGCTGCTGTAGGCAGGGGCCTAGCCACTCGCCATCAGGCCAAGGAGCGCGTCTTCTTCCCGGTCAACTTGCCTTCCCGTATCCATAGTCCCGTGTTGGTGGGCCAGACCAGCAACAGTTATGCCGTTGAACCCGTAATCCATTGACAAGTTCGTTGACTCACGAGGAACCATCAAGGGAACAGGACGGAAAGACGCTGGGCCCCATTGGTCCTCGTCGTCATGCAGCGACGGATGCTCCTCTTCGCGTCGGAGTCAAGCACGCTGGCATGCCCATCGCTGCCGATGGTGGACTGGAATGGAAGGCATGGCAGGCCTGGCCGCCTAGCTTTGCTTTGGTCATGTGCTCATGTACAGATGTACCGGAGTACTTAGCATTTTGCGAAAAAGGACGGTTTGACTTAGTGGCATACTGTGTCTTCTTTGGCCCCCGGCCGCGCGCGATCGCCCCACAATCTCGGCGACGTTGACGTGCGGCTGCGCCGGTACTGCATGCAACGGCGCAGCATTTGACTCCGGCGCGCCAAGATTCCAGTGCCGCTTCAGCGTAACACCAGCCGACAAGAGACTGGCGCATATTTGTGGCCGTGATCGATCTTAATCTGGGCACTGGTCAGCAAAGGGGACACGCACGCGCGTGCATGTAACTAGCTAGCTGCCTGATTGTACCGGACCGACCGAGCAGGAACAGCGCTGCTGCTTATTATAAGTTTGTTAATTCAAAAAAGGAACAGCGCTGCTGCATACATCGATCGCATGTTCATCTATCAGCGTCGCCTCTCTAATATGGCCGGTGGATACAGGCGTTCAGTGATTTTTTTTTTTTACAAGCTGAGGCACCGAGGTGCCAAGGCGTTCAGTGATGTGGAGTTCATCCGTCAATCTTGTGGCCAATACACACTTCTTGACACGTGCAGTCCTCGAAAAAAGTAACACACGTGCCTAACCACACATAATCGATCACACACGAATTAGTTGTTTTAGATAAATGATGTATATTAATATTGAGGAGATACAAATTACATCCAGCCCCTGCAACAACGCAGTAACCAGAGTAATTAGGGATGCACACATCCGAAAGACAATAAGAAGAAATAAAAAGAAAATTCCCGCTATAGAGTTAGAGCACCCACAATGCAACGGCGCCTAACTAGACGCTTGTGTTCAAAAAATAAATCGAAACGGAATTAAATGGGCCGCTAGCGCTATCCCCACAACGCACGACGCTTGTTAAGATGCTAATTTATTGCTTTTGTACGTTTCCGTTTTCCACGGGCTAGGCATAAAATCAGTTAGGGTCGGGCGCTCGGATTGAAACACGCAACTGCTAATCGAGGAGGATAAAAATCCTGGCGCCGGCTCGCTAGGCCGCACTGTGGAAGCTCTTACAGTCCTTGAAGCAGCCGTACAACCACCACCAAAACAACACCTGATGTCCAATTCTTCAAAAGCAACGTCTTTAAGAAGAACATTGTCAGACACAACCAATTAAGGCCAGACATTGAGTTTTCACCATGAAGACAATCCTTGCTCTCAAAACATTGTCTCCAGCAAAACCACTGTCAGGCACAACCAAATAAGGCCGAACTTTGGATTTTCACCCTCAAATGTAGGACTTTGAACTTCATATGTGTTATCGCGCCCGCTTACTTACTGCTACCACGATTTCTGAAACTCCAAACCAATTCCTCATCGACACAAAGGATCCAATCACCATTGCTAGTCCTCCAATCTCATCTTCCATGTCATTCTTCATCTCTGACTTCACCATGGATTTTTTCACGATGGCAACAGAAGCAGAGCTTCGCGCCGCTCCTTGCATTGCGACCGAATCCCACCCGATCCAGCAATCTTCAGGCATTAACGCCCATGGGAGATCGCCAGTAGAGCCTTCCGGAACCCAAAAATTTAGCCAGATCAAAGAGGACCGACGTCAAGCAGATCTTCGTCGTTGTGCGAGTTGGATACCTAGGACGACCACCATTATTAGAGCACACCGGCAGACCCCCACAGCGCCGATCGGAGTAGAAAAAGTCGGTCGAAGAAGCCACCCCGAAGACAACATCACTTCGACATCCAACTCGCTGCCCCGGCTACGCCCTCCAGCGGGATGGCATCAGAGAAGATAGCAGCACCGTGCACAACTGCAGAGAGCACCATCCCAGGCTGGGTAGTCCAGATCGGATCAGTCCAGATTGAAAAGACCGGCCGCTATCGGCACGCCGCCGTCTCCTCGCCGCCCTCCCGCCTTCTTGCCGCAACAGACGACCGCCGCCGACTCCCTGCCACGGACCGACGCGTCGCCGCCATGGTCGTGTCTCGCACCTGCGCCGCCAATCCGAGCCCCCGCGTGAGAGGAACTCGATGGCTTCGCTACCCCCCTCCCCCCCCCCCGTCTACCGCCTTCGACGGCCAGGACGTGGCCGCCACCACCGACGCCGGTTGAAGCGGCCGGAGGGAGAGGGACGGGCGGCGCTCGCTTGCCAGGGTTTTTCGCCTCCAGAGCCGCCCTCGCGCGAGCGGCCCGGGAGGTCCCGTGCGTGCGTCCGTTCGAAACTACTACCGATTGAGGATTACAAATTAGTTGTTAGCCCCGACAATTTTCAGTGTCATCTGTACTTGATAACTCAAAATGTATGCGAGGTTTATACACTGTCGAATTCACACCCCCAAAAACTTAATCAAGGGAAATTAATTTTATGGTGCATTGGACTACACAAACATCTTTGTGTAGTATATGGTCTCACCCAGCGGTTCAGGTTAATCGGGCGACCACAGCCCGTTTACAAAATTTCGCGAAAATAAATAGTGGATATTATCGGCAATTTACTTAATTTACAACAGCTACATACTATGATAACTAATCATGTAGACCAGTGTCGAATCTGTAACTCGGCAAATTCCTCAGGTGAACCCATAGGGTTTCGAATAGGAGAACTCATGAGCGCTGGTGACGATCGTCGGCTAGACAGGGGGCACGATTTACCCAGGTTCGGGGCCCTCGTAGAGGTAAAACCCTTACTCCTGCCTCTATCGATCTGTATTATCGAATAGATCGGTTACAATGATGATTGCTCAAGTCGAGAGTACAATCTCGAGCTCAAGGCTTTGGTGGTGCGGTGTCGCTTGGTCCTCTTCCGGTGGTTCTCCTGGCCTTATATAAGTGGCCAGGTCTCAAACCCTACCCAGAGAGGACTCGAACTCTAACCCTATGTCGGTTACAAGTTTCCTAACTTAGCCCGCAAGACATTGCGGGTGGGCTTCAAGTGGGCCTTCCAGAACACTCCAAGGGCTTCCCTTCTTGGGCCTTAACCTTGGGCTTAAGACGGGGTGTCCTTACCCGCAGGGTCCAAGATCCATCCCTTCGTTAGTAGCCCCCGAGCGTTTGCTCGATTGGGATTTTTCAAGTCGAGTAGACGGTCAGATTTTTCATCCCGCTTTCTTTCGGATAACCACTATGGTCGTTTCCTGTTTGGAGGGTGTGTACCCTGCATGATGAGCTTTTATACCCGAGTATCGAGTAATGAAAGTGCATGTTTTTAGGGTTGTTTATCGCAGAAGGATGTGGCACAGCATCTTGGCTCTCCCGAAAGATCAGGGCCAATTAATTGCAACTAGGGAAAAACAGTTCTGGCCTACACAGATTCGAGACGTCCGACTCGAACCCGATGAGGTGATCATTGTGACTGGGCCGTAGTGGCCTTACCGAGTCGAACTTAACCTATGGGGGTACCCGGCGCGTCCGCTAGGATTTTTCTTCGTGTTGTTGACACGGAATTATACCAGAGTACGCAGCTTGAGTGCGATTCCAGGCCCTCAAGAGAGATCTTTTGGGTCTTACCTTCATACTCGAAAGAATATGGCATCCGGATGTACCTAGTCGACTGAACAATCCAGGTCTATGATGTGCAGACATCGTGTGAATGAGTGGTAGGATCTGCCTACTCGCGTAGTTTTGAGTTTGTGGTTTCTTAGATATGAAAACTAAGCTATTTTTGTCCATATGAAAGAATTTTCGTGTTTGGAGTTTTATGCCCATACGAAAGAGTTTTCGTGTTTTAGGGTCTTTTTTCCCGTGAAAGAGATTTCACGCCATAATTCATCCATACGAAGTTATTTTCGTGTTTTGGACTTTTCATTGGAAAGACTCTCCAGTTTGATGATGCATGATATGACATCATGGCGCACTTTTATCCTCCCGATGGGACGTGACGAAGCGAGAGCAGAAGTGCTGGCCCACCTTGTCAGCTTTTTGACCGGAAACAAGACGTCGTTCCCGTTTTTTACGCGAACTACGCGCAGTAAATGCGCACGATCCACTGTTAGGATCGTGGCACGGAACAACATCCGCCGCCCTTTCGTTTCGCCTTCGCACGCGGCGGCCGCGATGGATGCCGTGTGGCTCAATGAGCGGTCAGGATCGACTGGCTCTGTGTATAAATGCACGCCTTGGGTGAAACGGTGAAAATTTCCCCAGCCTTCGTCTTCTTCGTTCTTCGTCTTCCTTGCTCTCCACCTCCTCACTCCTCGAGCTCGCACCAGCGCCAATGGCAGGAGGCAAGAAGCGCGGCGCCGCCGTTTCTTCATCGAAGGCGCCAAAGGAAGTTCCTGCGCCACCCGCACCGCGCTCGGGCGACTGGCGCTCGCCCAATACCACGATGAAGAGCGTTAGGGAGATGCAGAGGGAGGGGTTGCTGCCTCCGGAAGCTGACAAGCGGGTGCGCCTCGGCAAGAAGGAGGAGGTACCTAATCCCCGTGCAAACGAACGCGTGGTTTTCGCAGACCACGTATCGCGCGGGCTTTTTTTCCTCTTCACCCCTTTCTCGTGGCGTTGTTGTATGTTTACGGCATACAGCTCCACGATCTGCCTCCGAATGCAGTGCAGCACATATCGTGCTTCATTGTGTTCTGCAAGTGCTTTTTGGGCATTCGCCCACATTGTGGCCTCTCGAAGGCCCTCTTCAAGGTTCGAGTCTTCCGCGAGAAATCGCGAGGCGAGAACGAGCCTGGCGAGCCGCTGCGCACCGGCGGTTTCGGAATCCAGGCGAAATCGGACGTCAGCTACTTCGGGATGCACTTCATCGACTCTGCTCAAGGGTGGAGAAAGAAGTGGTTTTACGTCACCGACAACAGCTCGGGTGGAATTCAGGAATTCCACCCATTCGCTGTCCTGAAGAGGCGGAAGTCCTGGGTGCATAAACTGTCGGCTGAAGAGAACCAGGTTGTTACGCCGCTACTCGCCAAGGTGGCTGCCCTTTGGGACCAAGCTGCTGGAGTTATGCTGAACGGGCTGCACCTGGCAAACTACTTCCTCAAGCGCAGGATTCAGCCCCTGCAGGACAGGCCTTCCGTGATGTGGGAGTATCGGGGTGCTGAAGATCCCAGTCGCGTGAGCCTTGAAGAGCTCTCGAACGTCGAGTTCGACAAGAAGATCACGGCCATTACTAGCTTGAAGGTGGGAGAAACCTTCCCCGACTGCACTGTCGCAGCTTTCGAGGCGTCAAGGCGTCCACCACCCGAAGTAAGTTTGTGTCGCCCTTTGACTTCATTTCTTTTCTTGTTTTCAAATTTGGTCGACTGAGATTTTATCTCTATTTTCTTCTGTCTTCTTTTGTAGAGCCTAGCCGTGGCCACCTGCTACCCGCCAATGTCTGGGGAGGAGGCTTCGGATTTGTTGGCGAGTAACTTGGACGGCCCTGCCGACACCAGCGTTGCTAACGCCTCGTCAAGTTCCGAGCACGACTCCTCAGATGGCGCGGAGGAGTCGGATACTGATCTTCTTCATCGGAAACGCCGTCGAGTGGAGAATGATGAGGCCACTTCCAAGGATAACTCTTTGGATAAGGAATCGCCCGGGAAGGGACCCCTCATCGTGACCCCGCTACGCACGCGCGCTCCTTCTGCCTCATTTCCAAATATCCATACCGCCTGGAATGCGGATATGTTGGATGACGAAGATGACGACGAGTAAGTTTCTCTTCTTGTTCTTAGTCAAACATTTTCCTTTCGCGTCTTTTGACATACTGTCTTCATTGTAGTCTGCAAGCTATCATCCCTCGTAGATTCGTCTCTTCCCTTCCTCTCGAAAAGAGGAAGAAGGTTGGAACCGCGGGTGGGACCCCTACCGCCGACACCGTGCATAATTCGCCGAGTGTAGCCCCCACTGCGGCGACTACGGAATATAGAATTCCTAGTTTTGCTGTTGGGGCCTCGACTCCGAAGGAGGTATCGGGTAGCTCAGCGGATCCCCTTTCCTTCGCCCAAGGCCAGGTAAACTTTGCTGCTTGCTTCTTCAGTGCTTTGTCAGTTTGGATCTGTTTTTTATCGGGTGCATGGCAGTGCTCCCGATGGGAGTAGCCCCTGAGGCTGTAGTTGATCGCATGCGATTGGCTACAGGCTCAAAGATGTAGACCTCGTCCTTTCTTCTTGCTTTATCGGGTGCACGACAGTGCTCCCGATGGGAGTAGCCCCCGAGGCTATACTAGAATGTTTTCAATCGTGTATAGTCTCAAATTTCTCTTTTCTGATTCTGCTATCTTCATGTTCTTTGCAGTCCCTCATCGACTCCCTTGCGGCCGTTGGTCGCCGTGTCATTCTTGCCGAAGCGGAATGCGGGACCCTTTGGTCGGATCGTGATCGACTCGTCAGCGAAAATGAGCTCCTTCGAAGTAAGTCTATTGCCTCCCCCCATCTTTATCTCTTTATTTCTGCCAATTTCTTTGTTTCTGATAATCATTGCTGCGCAGCTCAAGTTAAGTTTATGAAGGCCGAGAAGGCGGATGCCTCCACTCGGGCTCAATTGGCAGCTACTCGACAGGAACTTGAGTCCTCCCGCATGCTGTCAGCTGACCTCGAAGGAAAGCTTGCGGCCGCCCAGGATGCTCTGAAGAATCTGGAGGAGGCTGGAACCAAGGCGGACTCCGACCTTGTCGACTTCCTTCGTCTTCTGGCCGAACGTTTTGCGGGTAAGTTGCTTTTGGTCTAGTGTCGTCTTCTGGTTGTCTGATAGGTCCTTGGATTTTAATATTTTCCATTGCAGGTCTTCTGGGCGTCCCACTGGAGCTTCCTGGGGTCCAACGGGTGGATGCGCTGACCGATTCCTGCGCCCAGCTCAGGAAGCACGCCGAAGGGATTTGCACCCTGATTGGCGATGCCATTCGAGTGCTGACGCAGCTTCACGGTCGCCTTCTAGTCGACGCCGTGTCTCCACCTGCGCTGTGTGATCTTTTGAAGATTTTCTAAGAGAGCAATCTCCTTGGCACCTACGCGGTTGCGCAGTCGGAGTCTGGGGCGAAGACCGCCATCCAGTTCGCGCTGGCACATGGAGTCACCGGGTTGGAAGAGGCGTACTCGGACCTTTCCGTCGATCCTTCTACGGGCAAAAAGGTAGGGCTTCGTCGTTTTGGCGAGCCAGCCGGAGTCCTTGCTCGGAAGTTATCCGAGTTGTTCGCCCGTGCTAGGGGAGGCACCGTCGTGAGTGGCAGCACAACTGCAGCTCCTTAGTATATTTTCTTTGTATTTCGCTCTTTGGATTGTAATGAACCTTGGGATGCATTCCCGTATTTTCATCGTTTAATCGAGATGTCTTTCTGAGATGCTTACTGTGACTGATTTGCTGCGTGTTTCCTCCCGATGGGAGTAGCCCCCGAGCACATGTCGAATAGGTGATTGTTATATCTTGAATGGGGCATCTTATTCCTTCAATTTCCATGTATTCTTCCAGGTAGCCGGGGTTGCTGCGGAGTCTTCAGGTGGACTTGCTACCCCAGCAAATCCTCTTGTTGCCGCAGTTGGGACCTTTGCAGGCCTCCGTGATCGTGTTGCGGATGGTGAACGCAAGCTAAAAGCATTGCGTGGGGTAGCGGATGTAGCCAAGTCCAAACAAAAGCTGGCGATTGAACGCGAGCAGTTTGTGCTGGATGAATTGGCGTCTGTTGCCAAGGATTTGCTCTGTAAGTAGTTCAGCCCCCTAGTCTTCTTTGTCATGTATCTTTCTTTGATCATATACCTTTGTTTTTCAGTTGTTCAGCCCGATGATAGGAGTGAGAAACAGTGGGTGGAGAACCACATCCTTCAGGAAGCTGGCAGCTCAAAGCCCCATGCGAGTAACTTTTGGTCCGATCGTAGTCGAGGCTTTGTGCTTGCTACCTTGAAGTTCCGGGTCATCCAGGCGAAGATACTCATGAGTTCCTTTCACGAGGATTTGATTGCAATGAACGCTGCTTTCTATCCGTTGGAGACGGGTCCTGAGGATTGGAGCCATCTTCTCAGGGTGTTCGGGCGAGAAGGAGAAATTCGCGAGTGTGTTCGCAATCAGATGATTTGCGGCTCGGTAGTGGCCCTCTCTTTCGTCCGGTTGTGGCATCCTGAGGTGAATTTCAACTCCGTAGCTAGACTTCCTGATGGTCCAATCACCGACATTTCTCCTCATTATAGGGCTGTTCGACCTACGGCAGAGGAAATCATTCGATTGACCTCGGCTGAGGTAGATCGGGTTTTGGCGGCTGAGAATGCTCATCGCCATGTGTGATTGTAGGATGTATGTATCCTGTTACGCTGTGTAGTTGTAAAAAACTGTTTTAAGGTGTTTTACCTTGTATACAAAATTCTTCCTGTGATGCTATGTTAGGTGTAGCCCCCGTGTGTTTGTGGGGTGTATACCTGTTGCTTTTAGCATGTAAGGATGGAGAAATCGAGTATCTATGGTTGAGAAACCATGTATTTTATTGCAATGACTGAGAAGTCATGTGTTTTTCTTTCGAGCTACAAGATGGCTAATATAGCCTTATTATGATGAGTAAAAATGAATCTAGGGATAAAATTTGCGGAGTTGTGCAACATTCCAAGGGTTGGAATAGATGCCTCCAGTCGTCGGATTCTTCAGTCGATAGGCGCCACCTGGGATAACTTCGTGTATTATGAAGGGTCCTTCCCATGGTGGCTCGAGTTTGTGTCCTTCCTTCTGCTTGAGCCGTAGCACTAGATCTCCTACTGTGAAGGCTCTGTGGCGTATGCGGCGACTGTGATAGTTTCGCAGCGACTGCTGGTATACTGCGGATCTTGCGAGTGCAATATCGCGCATTTCGTCGAGTGCGTCCATATCATCCGCTAGTGCCCTGTTGGAGGTTTCTTCACTGTAAGCGACAACCCGTGGGGCGCTGAACCTGATGTCCTCGGGAAGGACTGCTTCGGCCCCGTATACCATGAAAAATGGTGTGTAGTTTGTGGATCGATTTGGAGTTGTGCGGAGGCTCCATAGCACGGAGGGTAGCTCTTCTGCCCAATGTCCCGCTGCCGGGTGTAGGCGATCGAGTAGACGTTTCTTGATGCCAACTGAAACTAATTCGTTGGATCTTTCGACTTGGTCGTTGGTTTGCGGATGGGCAACTGAAGCGAATTTGAAGGTGATGCCCTTTTCTTCGCAGAACTGCTGTGTTTCCTTTGCCGTGAAGTTGCTACCATTGTCAGTAATGATGTCGTGTGGTACTCCAAATCTGCATACGATAGAATTGAGGAATTTGACGGCGCATTGGGCGCTGGCTGAGGTTACTGGCATGGCTTTGATCCATTTGGTAAATTTATCGACTGCGACCAGCAAGTGTGTATATCCACCTGGTGTGGACTTGCGTAATGGTCTGACCATGTCTAGCCCCCATTGTGCAAAGGGCCAGGCGATTGGTATCATATGTAGTTCCGTAGCGGGTGCGTGTGATTTTGGTGCAAATCGCTGGCAAGCGTTGCACTTGTCGACCTGTTCCTTTGCGTCTCTGGCTGCTGTAAGCCAGTAAAATCCTGCTCGGAAGGCTTTTCCCATGATTGCTTTCCAGCTAGCATGATGTCCACAGTCTCCTTGGTGGATGTCTCGCGGTAATTCCTTGTCATCTTCGGGTGTTATGCATCGTTGCAGTATGCCGGAGATGCTCTGTTTGTATAGCTCGCCGTTGAGCGCCCGAAAGGATTTGCTGCGTCTGATTATCTGTCGAGCCTCGCGAGGGTCTGCTAGGAGCTGTTTGGTGGACAAGTAGTCGAGGTATTTCTGCGTCCAGACTGGCTCGACCAGAAAAACTTGTCGCGAAATATTATGGATGAGCTCGATAATAGCAATTTGCGGGCTGACCTCTGTTTCCAATGCCGCGGGTGTTCCTGCAGTTTTTCTTGACTTTCACCGATCGCCTAGTCATCCGCTCGAAATATATCCCTGACGGTATGGGTGTATTTGTGGAACCCATGTTCGCCAACCTGTATGCTTCTTCGTTGCTAGATCTTGCAATGTGCTTCAGCTCGCACCCTTTGAAACTTCCTTCGAGTAAGTTGTACATGTCACGATAGGCTACCATGTTCTCAGCGATAGCGTCGCACTCTTTGATTGTCTGTTGCACGATGAGATTGGAATCGCCGTAGATCATTAGTCGGGTGGCTCCGCATGCAATTGCCATCTTCATCCCATGCAACAGGGCCTCATATTCTGCGTCGTTGTTTGATGCTGGATCGTCGGGTGGGAAATCCAGTCGTAGGACGTATTGCAGCTTGTCACCTCTGGGTGATATGAGGATGATCCCAGCTCCTGCTCCTTCGTCTCTCTCGGATCCGTCAAAGTACATGATCCAGTTACTCGTGTATTCCGGCGGCCCGGGTGTTTATAGTTCTGTCCACTCGCTCAGGAATTCCACGAGTACCTGGGATTTCACGGAATTGCGCCCTGCATAGATGATGTCCCAAGCGCCCAGCTCGATGCTCCACTTCGCTATTCTTCCATATGCCATTGGGTTGTTCATGATTGTACCGAGTGATGCATCATTAACCACTGTTATGGTATGTTCCTGGAAGTAGTGCTTGAGTTTTCGAGCTGTGAGAACAACTCCATATGCGAGCTTCTGGTAGTGAGGATATCGTTGTTTGCACGGCGATAGCACCTCGCTGATGTAGTAGATTGGTCTTTGAACTCCATATGCCTTGCCCTCCTCAAGTCGTTTGACCACGATGGCCGTGCTGATGACCCGGTTTGTTGCGGCTAGGTATAGGTATAGTGGCTTCCTCTCTTGTGGTGTTGCTAGAATGCGCCTGCTCTGCAAGTATCGCTTCAGGTCTGCGAATGCCTGCTTAGCTTCCGGTGTCCATTCGAACTTGTCCGTCTTCTTCAGCAGTTTATAGAAGGGTAACGCCTGCTCACCAAATCGTGCGATAAATCTGCTCAAGGCGGCTAGTCGCCCTGCGAGCTGTTGGACTCCGCGTAGATTAGTTGTCTCCTTCATTGTCAAGATTGCTTGTATCTTCTCTGGGTTGCCTTCGATGCCTCTGGCGGATACCAGGTACCCGAGAAGTTGTCCTGCCGGGACGCCGAAGACGCATTTTGTTGGGTTGAGCTTAATCCTGTATGCGTTTAGAGCGTCAAATGTTTCTCTAATGTCCTCGAGGAGTGTATCCTCTACTCGAGTCTTGATAACGATGTCGTCAACGTACACTTGCACGTTCTTGCCAATGAGCTTGGCGAGGCATTTTTGCATGCAACGCTGATATGTTGCGCCTGCGTTTTTTAGCCCGATGGGCATTGTCGTGTAGCGGTACACACCGTGGGGTGTGATGAATGATGTCTTTTCCTCATCTTCTTGCTTCATCCGGATCTGATTATATCCCGAGTAGGCATCCAGGAAGGAGAGGCGTTGACAGCCCGCGGTGGAGTCCACGATCTGGTCGATTCGCGGGAGGGGAAAGTTATCCTTGGGGCAATGCTTATTCAACGACGTGTAGTCGATGCATACTCGAAGGATGTTGGTGTTCTTCTTTGGGACCAGCACTGGGTTTGCTAACCAAGTGGATATCTTGATCTCCCTGATGAATTTTGATGCTAGCAATCTGTTTACTTCTTCTCCAAGCGCTTTCTGCTTGGGTTCTGAGAATCGTCGAGTGGTCTGCTTGATGGGTTTTGCATCTTTAAAGACTTCGAGTGAGTGCTCGGCGAACTCCCTGGGTATTCCTGGCATATCTGAGGGCTGCCAGGCAAAAATTTCCCAGTACTCACGGAGGAATTCGACGAGCGCGCTTTCCTATGCTGGCGAGAGGGTAGTTGAAACCATCACCGTCTTCGCAGAGTCTGTCGGGTGCACCTGATGTTTTCGAGTGTCGCTGTTGGCGCTGAATTCCCATTCTGGCGCGTTTTTCTTTGTGAGGGGCATCACGGAGTGGTCCGTGGTCTTTGCTATCTCCTCCAGTTCTTCTTGCATCCCGAAAGATTTTGTGATCTCGTTGAACTCGATGTCGCACTTGTTGGACTTCTGGAAATAGCCGTCGATGGTGATTACACCATATTCCCTGGGTAGCTTGAGCTTCAGGTACACGTAATGTGGTACTGCCATGAATCTGGCGAACGCTGTTCGACGAAGAATGGCGTGGTACTGTGAGGGCGAGTCGACTACTTCAAAGTCGAGGAATTCTCTTCTGTAATTGCGTCGATTGCCCAACACAACCTCTAGGTTGATTGTTCCGAGTGGACGGATCGCCTTTCCTGGAACTATCCCGTGGAATGATGTTTCTAATTCCGCAAGTCCATCCAGGTTCCTATTCATCCGGCGGAGCGTATCCGCGTAGATAATGTTGATGCCACTGCCTCCGTCCATAAATACGCGAGCCAGTTCGTAATTACCAATTTGCGCTTGGATTACCAAGGCGGCGTGTCCTGGTCGATAGACTCGTGGTGGGTGGTCTTCCATCGAGAAGGTGATCGATTGGTCCGCCATCTTCAGGTGCTCGGGCCTTGTTGGCGGGGTTTGCACAGCCATGCATAGTTGTCGCGTGTTTGTCTTCTGAGCTCTGCGGGATGGGCAGACTTTTTGTATCATCCCTAACTGTCCAGCCGGGTTCAGGTACGCGTTAGCTCCGGCGTTTGGTGCGGGTGGCGCAGGTAGTGCGGCTAGCGCCATGTTTGGATTTCCTGTTGGAGGTAGGGGTTGTGGCGGCTGGAATCCTTGGTGTTCTCCTCCTGGAAGTGGCGGGTAATTTTGACTAGCTGTTGATCTACTTTTCTTCGAGAAGGCCTCGTGGATGTCGATGAACTTTCGGCAATCCTTGAGGAGGTGTGTTGTCTTAGTTTTGCCCGTGCGCTTATCTGTAAATAGATGTAGCGAGCAGTACGCGTTAAGGTCCTCCTCGAGACTTTTGTCTTCAGCTTTTGGTTTCCACCCGCGACTTCCGCGGCGTCCATTATCGCGGTTTCGCGTGAATTCCGCCGCTACCATCTCTTCCCGACCGTCGTGATCATAGTATTTCCTACTTTTCTTTCGACCATGGCGGTCGTCCTCGGGCGCGGGCGATGATGTTCTCTCGTTGTGCACCGCGTCTTCTCCATTAGCCCATTTGTCGGCTATGATCATCAGTTCCCCAATAGTTTTGGGTGCGGCTCGGCCCAGCTCTTTTCTGAAAGCAGTTCGTCGGGCGCCTTTCGCGAAGGCCTCAACCGCTACTTCCTCTGAGATATTTCCTGCGGTGTTCCTGAGCGTGGTCCATCGCTGAATGTACTCGCGGGTGGACTCGTCGCTCTTCTATTTGCAGGCCCGCAATTCTTCAATGGTTGTTGATCTCTTGTAGGTGGCCTGGAAGTTCTTGCAGAAGTCGTAGTGCAGGTCGTCCCATGATGCGTAACAGGATTTGGCCTCGCTTCCAGCCAGCTACGTGCCGCGCCAACCAAGTGTAGATTAAGGTACTGCATAGCCGTGTTCTTGTTCCCACGTTGGCATTTTACTGCCGTGAGGTAGTCGTTTAGCCACGACGAAGGTTCGAGTGAACCATCGTATTTCGTTACTTCTGTGCTGAGCTTGAATCTCCTGGGTAGGTGTGCCTCGCGGATGCTGCGGGCGAAACACAGTGTGCCGCAGGTCTCGTCGTCCGAAGAACTGGACGAGGTGCGCGCGCGGTTCCTTGCAGCTCTTGCCTTGTCCACCTTATTTTGCGCGATATCTAACCGCGCGTTATATCCTGGCTGGTCGCGGTCAACTTCCTTCCTTGGCTCTTTGCTGTGCTTCCGTGAGCGGCTGCTATGACGTCGCGAGCTTTTATTTCTCGGGCTTCCTTCGCTGCTGCTTCGACTATCACCGCGTCGCCGAGCTTCTTTTCATCGACCGCGGCGAGGTGATTTGTCTCTCCTAGACGAAGTGCTCCTATGCTTGCGCGATGCCTCTTTTTCTTTTTTCTTCTCTTGATGTTCAGCAGCTTTCCTGCGGTCATAGGAGGCGAGCCTTGAGGCCGCCATGCCCAATCCTTTCCGAACCTGTTTGTACTGCTCCACTCGAGGGTCATTCTCCCCCTACTGGTTCATCTGCATGTAGGTTGCTGCGGCCAGGACTGCGGCAGCAGGAGTTTGCGGGTAGACTTTTCCGTCCTCGTCAACCCGCATAAGGGAAGGTCCGAGTGACCTGCTGATCCCACCCAGGGACTCGGCGTCCATGGATGTCGTTCTCGATGCGTATCCCTTCCTTGTGGGTCGAGTTCCGACCGAAGGTGTTAGGGATAGCTCGGCTCGGCGTTGACTCGATTCATCCGCCAATCTTTTCCGATGGGCCAGGTCTTTCCGAGCTTCTTTGATAGTTGTGGCTGCTCTCACTAGATGATAGTGGTAGGCGGCCATATCTTCGTGTGGCGCTCCAGCCACAGGCGGCTTGCTTGTTCGCAAGGCTTTTTTGGCTCGGTCCCAAGCGTCCCGCGAGACGCCGATCTCAGCGCGCTCTGCAGCGCTGTGTTCTGTTTCTGGGAGTTGTTCCGATCCTTCCATGCAGACCATAGCCAGTCGTGGCTCGTGCGTCCTAGGCGTAGCTCGGAAAGCTTTCTGGATTTAGGAAGGTTCCTCTGTCGAGAGGGTATGGTAGTCGCTGGTGTTGAAGCGGATGGACTCGCCACTTTTCTCCAGATGGGGGCGCGAGTCGACGACTTCTAACTCAGATCCTGATTCTTCAGGGAAGTGGAGGATCCCGTCCTTGTTGGTGTAGAACTTCAAGCTTCCGAACGTCAAGGTGACGCTCTTTTCCAGATCGCTGAATACCGGGCGTGATTCCGGCGAGTGAGGGGTGACCACGACAGATCCGATCCGAATAGATTTGGTCGGAGCCGAAGTCGAAGGTTTCCAACGTGAGTTGGATGATGAAGCCGAAGATGCCGGAGATCCAGCGCCCGCCGTTCCCACAGACGATGCCAATTGTCGAATCTATAACTCGGCAAATCCCTCAGGTGAACCCATAGGGTTTCGAATAGGAGAACTCATGAGCGTTGGTGACGATCGTCGGCTAGACAGGGGGCACGATTTACCCAGGTTCGGGGCCCTCGTAGAGGTAAAACCCTTACTCCTGCCTCTGTCGATCTGTATTATCGAATAGATCGGTTACAATGATGATTGCTCAAGTCGAGAGTACAATCCCGAGCTCAAGGCTTTGGTGGTGCGGTAACGCTTGGTCCTCTTCCGGTGGTTCTCCTGGCCTTATATAAGTGGCCAGGTCTCAAACCCTACCCGGAGAGGACTCGAACTCTAACCCTATGTCGGTTACAAGTTTCCTAACTTAGCCCGCAAGACATTGCGGGTGGGCTTCAAGTGGGCCTTCCAGAACACTCCAAGGGCTTCCCTTCTTGGACCTTAACCTTGGGCTTAAGACGGGGTGTCCTTACCCGCAGGGTCCAAGATCCATCCCTTCGTCAACCAGGTAGTACACTTGACCTAATTTCACCAACAACTCGTGATAATCACTTGTGATGTATTTCTGCGCCGCCGCCCTCAATCCCCGCCCAACTGTGTCGGCGCGGCTCGATCTCATGCCCCATTACACCAAAGGAATCTATCGCATTGCCTTCTCACGTGTAAGTGATGTTCTCATTCTTTCTTGTTTGTTCATCTTGTAGTAGTGATATTGAGTAAGCGTGCACAATCGTTATGAAATAGTTCCATAATCAAACTACACTATGGTTCACTACAAGAGGTTACAAATTATGTGCTCTGATTATCAAAAAATACAATTATGGACAAGTTAGTCCGTGGAACATTGTCTAAACCTACTATGAGTTGTACTATATTTTGGTGGACTAACATGAATCAGGAGGTTCTAAGTCAATCATGACCCGGATTTAGTTCACCACATATATCTAAGAAAAGATAATACATAATATTTTAGAAACATTATGGATTTCGTTAGGAGATATGTAATTTATCTAAGATTTTATACTTAGTCATAGCTCTTCAAGCACTAGTGGGTGGTTATCCTTGATTCGAGTTGTTGAGAAAAAAAATATTAGTAGAGTAAGATATTATAATTTAGCATGACAACGGAGAACGAAGCACAACATCATAATGATTGGATTATTTAGGGAAAGAAAATATTTGTGGATCAAGAAATTATGTCTTAGATATACCAGGAACAACGAAGCAGAAATGGTGAATTGTTGGAGGTTCCCTGATCGGAGTAGTTAACGAAAACTTTTCTTTGGATAGCACGAAGCACAACTAGATTTTAGTATTACATTATTACTGTGTTGATTATCACTAGATGAAATTGGGTTGACATCCATTTAAGTAAGTTAAGCATACTATTGCATTGTTATTTTGTATATGGCCTGCATTTGTAACATTGTCTATATTGTTTCGTAGTTAGCGTAAAGTCACATGGATTCTCAACACAGTGCAGCTGGAGACATTGATCTTGAAGAAATTGCTACTCAAGACAAGCCTTCTGGAGATAAATCTGCTAAAAGCATGGACATTGAACAAATTCTTGCAGATATGGCTGCTGAACAAATGAATTCTGCAGACATTCCTGCTGAAGACATGGCTAGTAATCATAAGGATGGTAAATATATGGATGGAAAAGACATGAAGGACAAACACGAAGATGATAAAGGTATGGATACTACACATTGATGGTAAACACATGGATGAAAAAGACATGGATGATATACTGTATCATAAGAAAGTTATGGATGCGACAGATTTGGATGGTAAACACACAGACATCCATGACTATATGGAGTGCGACAAATTATCTTGATGACTTTCTGTAGTGAAAACGAGCCAAAATATTCTATCTGGCCTATGCGAAAAGAAAATGTTTTGGTATTAGAATCGCTGATCTAAAGTATAAGGGCTCCAAAAAAAATGCATTTGGACAGACGTTTCTTTGCTATAAACAAGAACGTCGGGACCTGAAACACTTTGACAGGCCTGACGCAAAACGAAAGACAAGTCCGTTCTCTAGGTGTAAATGTACTACTTTTTTCAGGTTGAGCGCCCGGAAGACACCGAGGAATGGTTCGTCAAGAACTAGGCACCGTAGGTTCACATTGAGGTGGAGGTATCCCAAAACATGAGGGAGAGATAGATAGAGGGAGAGAGATTAGAGCTAGGTATAATCGATAGATTATCATCATCTTCCAATTAGAAGAAGAACTACACCAATTAAATGGTCTCTAATCAGAAGTTATAATCCAATTAGAAGTGTTCTAATTAGATGTTCTAATTCAATTCGAGAGCTTTAAAGGGTCTCTAATTCTGAGAGAGAGAGAGAGAGAGAGAGAGAGAGAGAGAGAATACCCTGAAGGCCAGTCGTGTGTTTAAACAATGGAAGAACGGGTGGGATTATATAGTGGGAGGGAGAGGGCACCTACCATAGGTGTTAGGTTAGTTTGGGAAGCCCCAAACCTGGCCGCCCCCACCCCCAAAGTCCAATTCGGATTAGACTTAGGAGTCCATCCAAATCCCACTGAAAACCCGCCCTTTTCCTTTTTCTTGATTTTGGGTTTTTCCAACTGCTTCCAAAATAAAAACTAGGAAAGCCCGCGGCGTGTAATTCGCATCACCATGTGGCCGCACTCCATCATCTCGGTTGAAACCCTAGGAATTATTCCCCCTCCTGCACTCCCCTTTATGGAAAGCCCTTCGAAACTCTTCCGGAACCATATAATACCAATAGATAAAATCACTGGATCTATCTAACGATGCTATAAATATGTTACAACACCTCCTGGATATCTCATGCCCCTCTGCACTTGCTCCGTAAAGCGTGCAAAGCATTTTTCTCCCATAGTTACTTCTCTGAAACGACTCCGATTGACACAAGACTTGTTTATGTGATATTGTAACAATATCGAGCAATACTAATTGATGTTAGAAACACATTTCCAACATCCCGGTACATTCATCTCCTCCATAATCTCTCTTGCTTATTAATTCTATCACGTCGAAATTACCCGAATGATACCCTACTCTCCTCCAGACTGTCCAATGCAAACAATATACTTCGACGCCTACAGTTTTGATAACTAATATACATGATTGGAAAACCATTTTCCTAATCAATAATCAACATCGGGACCGCAGACGTCCATATTGATTCCTACAAGTTATACGAAGAAAACTGCTGGACCTGTTGGTTGTTAAGTAAGTTCTAATTACTTCGCGATACCAATCAATAACCCGAGACGAGATGAATGATAAGCCCGTGATAAACTATTTAATCACCATATCACATCATTCTCGGTGTTGATATGATTCCTTTTACTCATTACCGTGTCATAGTATCCCCATGACTAGTGTCATGTCTTTGTCTGCGCAGACTTATTTACCGATACTATTTCATCGAGTGGATCTTGGATGTATCTCTCTATTAACTAGAGGAGTAATTCTCTATCTTGAACTATCACAATTAATGGATACTTTCTTGACCACCCAAGGTTATCCTTTTTTATCACCCGGTTTACGGTGTGAAACCTGACTATACCAAAATGATACTTATGGTAAACATCATAGAATATTATCATGGTCTAAGGAAGCAAACAAAACAACCATTATGTGACGATACTATTTAGCAAAGCTAATCTCGTAGTATATGATTAATGCGTGTGGACACACGTTCGTTGGGAGACCCCAAGAGGAAGGTATGAAGAGTGCAGCAACAAGTTTTTCCCTCAGAAAGAAACCAAGGTTGAATCGACCAGTAGGAGAAAGAAATCATTTCTGAAAGTTGTTGACGGCTGATGTTGGCAGGGCGCACTACTAGGCTCAGCAACAACGTGGAATTTGCACACAACACAACCAAGATACTTTGCTCCAACGAAACAGCTGGGTTGTCTATCTCACCGGTTTTGCTGAAAACAAAAGATTAGACGTATAGTGTGGAAAATGGTGCTTGTTTGCAGTGAATGAAAGGAGAACATTGATTGCAGTAAAAAGAACAGTGCCTGCAGTATGTTGTATTATTAGTGTAAAAGAATGGACCGACGTCCACAGTTCACTAGTGTTGTCTCCCCGTGAAAGATAGATAACATGCTGAGTAAACAATTTACAGCTGGGCAATTGACAGAAATAAAGGTTGCACCGTAGTGCATGCGCAAGATATGATGATTACTATGAGATTCATGCGGGCATTACAACATAATACATAAACTGTAATCCAAGTGCATCTATGACTAATAATCCACCCTCAGAACGTAATCCAAGCAGACTTCGGGTATTAAGTTGCAAGCAACATATTATTGCTTTGCGTAATGTACTAAACATGGTGGCATAAAGAGGAGAAGACAACCATCTAGCTACTTCTATGGACATGTAGTCCAAGGATGAAATACTCACGCATCACTCCGGTGGTAGGCATGGTGATGTAGAGCCCTCCGGTGATGATTTCCCCTCCCGACAGGGTGCCGGGGAGAGCTTTAGAATCCTCCCAAACTAGGGTTGACGATGACGCGGCTGTGGAACTTTTCGTGGATGGAAGCTCGGGTCTTTAGGGTTTTCCCGAGGAGGAGTATATATAAGCGAAAGGGCGATGTCGATGGGCGCCCGAGGGGCCCACACCACCTGGTGGAGTGGAGAAAGGGGGTCGTGCCGCCCTATGGTGTGGCGACCTGGTGGCCTCCCTCCGGGTCTCCTCCGGACTCCGTGTACATGACAGAAAAATAGGCCCCTGGGATTTTGTTTCGTCCAATTTCGAGAATATTTCGAAACAACTTTTCTAAAACCAAAAACAACAGAAAACGGGAACTGGCGATGTGGCATCTTGTTAATAGGTCCCCAGAAAATCCATAAAAATGTTACAAATTGTATAGAAAACATCTAGCAATTGGCATGAAAACAACATGGAACATCAGAAATTATAGATACGTTTGAGACGTATCAAGCATCCCCAAGCTTAGTTCTACTCGTCCTCGAGTAGGTAAAACGATAAAAACAAAATAATTTCTGAGGTGACATGCTACCAACATAATCTTGATCATCATATTTGTAAAAGCAATTGTGAGCTAAGATCAAAGTACTCTAAACATAGGCATGATAAATATAATTTCAACAATGTAAACTTAGCAACCATGTTGCAACATGAAAAGAACACAAACAAAGGATCATGAATATTGATTTACTGAAAGATATATGTTGTTTCGAGCAGAAAGAAAACATAGCAAAGTGGTATTCCGCTTGTCCTTAGAAGTGGAGCAAAACATAAATGCCATGACACCTTCAAAGTTAAAGTGGTGACAAGAAAAAAGTAATTTGAGAACAAGTAATAAAACATCATGAATCAATCAATAATAAATCTTGGGACTGATGCACATTATACTCAAAATGACAAATATTCTCTCTTAATTGTGCATAAAGTTATTAGATGAATACTCAACATACAAGAAAAGAAAGACCCTAGGGATTAACTCATGTGCTAGAGCTTTTTATTTTATTAAAACAAAGATTTTGAAAACAATTTTGAGAGAGGTGTATATCTATGTCAATGAATAGCAAACAGACAATACAATACGTCACAAGTTAACTAGACTTTACAAGAGAGGCTCGCATCAAAGGACGTTCTTTCTACCGGGGTCGTTAGATCATCCTCTTCTCTTTTATTTACACAATTATGCTTTAACTGATAAATCAGGGGCAAAAAGAGTGAAGAGAATTTATAGTAACCAAGTTTGGGGCTGGGCACTCTGTTGCCATCTCTTCTATCAATTTGTAGAAGCGGATGTGCCACTAGTCCATGTGTGTAAAGTCCAATCAACAAGTGACATAAACATCGTCTACCTGCGTCCTCATGAGCTAAAACAGGGGCACAACACAGGTATAATTTTGAAGGTTTTAAATGTAGCACATGAGAAATTTACTTTGGAGTGGCAGTTAAATACCACACGTAGGTAGGTATGGTGGATACATTTGGAAAATTTTGGTTTTTTGGGAGTTGGATGCACAAGTAGAGCTCATACTCGGTACAGGTGAAGGATAGCAAAAGACTGGGAGCGACAAATTAAGAAAACAATAATGGCCATAATCATGCATAGCGACAAAACCTCATTGATCAAAGCATAAATGATATTACAATTCAAAAACTAAATGATCATAGAGGCTAGAGGTGACTGGTTTGTAGTCATAACATGGTGTAAGAATGCGCCAAGTCAACCAAATAAAGCATTCGAAGGAGAATACCAAAATATTATGATTTGTATGATAAAAACAACTCATGATTTCTTTCAATGGCACATTAAGCACTCTCAGATGTTTGATACAAGTCATGCTACATCAATAACTACTAAGCATTAAAATAATATCTAGCATGACATAATAAAGTCTAAGCCATAGTCTAAACAAGCTTATTTTTGCATCGTTATAAGCATGAAATATTTTATTGCTTTCCAACACCGACATTTTATTTTAAACAAAAACTCTCCATATAATATATCGATGAAACAAGAGAGTACTACTAATCTACAAGAACGAACATCGCTGAATAAGAGATGCATGAAAAACAGGAGCTAAAAAGAGGAGTTGTGGTAGCTAGACAAATATGAAGAATACGAGTATTCATATGAAAAAACGGAGCGTGTATCTCTCCCACACAAGAATGCTAGGATCCAACCAAGTTTATTACAGAAAATAAAACAAAAGAAAATAAGAGCAAACAGACGCTCCAAGTAAAGCGCCGACCGAATAAAAATATAGTTTCACTAGAAGTGACTTGATTGATGCGTGTGGACACACATTCGTTAGAAGAGCCCAAGAGGAAGGTATGAAGAGTGCAGCGGCAAGTTTTTCTCTCAGAAAGAAACCAAGGTTGAATCGACCAATAGAAGAAAGAAATCACTTCTGAAGATTGTTGATAGCTGATGTTGGCAGAGCGCACTTACAGGCTCAGACGCAACGTGAAATCTGCACCAAGACAACCAAGATACTTTTTCCCAACGAAAACAGTGAGGTTGTCAATCTCACCGGTTTTGGTGAAAACAAAGGATTAGACGTATAGTGTGGAACAGTATGCTTGTTTACAGTGAATGAAAGGAGAACAATGATTGCAGTAAAAAGAACAGTGCCTGCAGTAGGTTGTATTACCAGTGTAAAAAATGGACCGGGGTCCACAGTTCACTAGTGGTGTCTCTCCACGAAAGATAGATAACATGCTGGGTAAACAAATTACAGCTGGGCAACTGACAGAAATAAAGGCTGCACCGTAGTGCATATGCAAGACATGATGATTACTATGAGATTCATGCGGGCATTACTGTAACACCTGGGGTGTTACCCTGAGTAGAAAATTGTTTGTTTTCTTTTGCTTTGCATCACATGCATCATATGCATTGCACCATGTTTTCAAAACAATTGAAAAGTTCAAACCAAATTAAACTTTCAAACATTGTTCAAAATTTCCAATTAAAAATTGCAACCTAAACAACTCAAATTGTTTTCAAATAGTTTGAAGATGATTTATTCAAATTGCTTGTTAAATAAAAAAAACTCCCTTTAATCAACACACTAATGACAAATTCAAATTCAAAACAACTCATCCATGCTTGGCATGTTTCAAATGTGGGTTTTAAAATTAAATTCTTGCAAACAATTAAATTCAATAAATGTTTTCATAATTGTTGAGTTCATTGAATAAAATTGCTTAAAAAATCAACTCCTTATGAAATATTAATGGAAATTCAAATAGCAAACAAAAATTAAATTAATATTCCAAATTTTGAACTTAATGTTCACAATTGCTTTGAAATTGCTGTTTGCCAATTAATAAGATTCATTTATAAAATAAAAACCCCCAAACCCTATTTGAAATTCAACTAACCATTTAAAAATCAAACTAATATTTCAAATTTTGAAATCAATGCTAACATTGCTTTTACTCACTGTTTTGCAAATTAATAAAAATTATTCCTAAAATAAACACCCCAAAAATCTATCCTTTTCCCTCTCTCTTTTCTTTCCTACTTACAAAAAAAAAGGAAGAAAAATAAAAAAAGAGAAAAGGGTGAGCTGTGGGGGAGACAGCCCACCCACAGCCCTTTCTTCCAGCCCACCACCCCTCCTTTTGGGCCCGGTACCCCTTCGTTGTTGTCGTCTTCTTCCTCCTTACTTCACAGAAGTACGAACCCCCCAACCACCACAGGATCAATCTCCCCCCCTCCGATGATGCGCCGTACGAGCTCGGTGCCCTCCATAAAAATGCCACCCCTCACCCTGGTTGCCCTAGACCCCCTCCCCTCCACGGCGCCGCCATTTTCTCCTCTCTCCCACCTCCCTCTCTCTCTGATTTCTTCCCTGCACCCACCGAGCCCGCCGTCAGACCATGGCCGCTCGCCGTCGCCACGGTTCCCCTCAAGCCGAGCCAACCACGGGGATGGAACCGTGGTGGTTCCACCTCGCCCCTCGCTCCCTCGCCGCATGCTGGGAGCAACCAGGGAGGCCGCGCCGTCGCCGGAGCCGCTGCTGCACCGTCGCCATCTGCTTCCTCGACGGCAGGTGAGCGCCTCCCTCTTTCCTCTCTCCCTCCCGCTCCTAGCTGTCCGCCTCCACACGCCCGATGCACGCACGACGCACACACCGGCAAGCACACCCACGCGCTCGAATCAAACAGCAGCAGCAGCTCGAGATCGATGTCTATCGCCGACGAACTGATGATGGTTTCAGTTTCGTCAGATGGCGCAAGGCTTGGCCTTTTGTATGAAAAATAAACGCCTCCGTATCTGAACCAAACAGCAGCAGCAGCGCAGTGGTTCTTCTTCCCCGCGCGCACGCATCGATCCTGGGTTCGATCCCCAGGACGCACCCCTTTTCCTATTTTTTCCCATCGCGCGCGCATGGCCCACCAGTCATTGGCCCCTGTTGCCACCTAGCTGCGCACACACGCCCACGTGGACGCCACAGAGGCACTGGCCCGCACTGCAGAGGCCCAGGCTAGGGTGCCCTGGGTGAAAAACGCCCCAGGGGCCCATCTGCATTGTTTTTCTTTCTTTTAGGTCCCTATTATTACAGATTGGTCCCTAATTTCAAAATGATAATAACTTTAATTTCCTAAATTCAAATAATGCAAATAAAATATGTTTCTTGAACCAAATTTAATTCTCTAACTATTCAAAGCCTTTGTTTTCTGTTTTGAATATTTCAAATGCATTCAAATTTCAAATTCAAACAAATCCTTTTAATTTTGGTTAATTCCATAAATAATTCATACTTAATTCAAATAACCCAAATAAAATATGTTTTCCATGCTATTTTGACCCACCTTTCCAAATATAAAATTTGTTTCATGTTTTGAATAATTAAAATTGCTTAAATAATTTAAACCTTGTTTAAATCATTTAAATTTGCTAAATTCATAACTTGCTCAATTAAAATCCAATTTCAACAAATAAAGTATGTTTTCCAATTAGAATTAAATGCTATACTCAAATATAAAATTTGTTTACTGTTTTAAACAATTAAAATTGATGCAACATTTAATTCCTCATTTAATTCATTTAATATTGTTAAATTGGCAACTTGCTCAATTAAATTCCAAATTGGACAATTAAAATATGTTTTCCAATCAGATTCATGTCATTAACATGTTCATGCCATTCATGTACCTGTTTGCATCTTGCATTGTGCATCTTACCATTTTGTTATGCATGTTCATCTATATGACAACATATGGAATGTGTGGGCTAATTAATTCCAACTGTTGCCCCATTCCATTTAAATTGCCTAACTCATCTACTTTATTGTTTGCCATGCTAATCAACATTTAAATTGATGGTTACCTAAACAACTTGAACCAATTCCTATTTCTCCGGACTCCGGTTCCGATTAAAATGCTTAAGTTGTTTCCCCTGTTGCATCTTGCCATGCCATGCATATAAAATAGGATCATGCTGGATCTTTTGCCGTAGTAGTAATTGTTGCATCCGGTGTTTGTTCGAGGTTCGTTGCTTCTTCCCGGATAGGACGTTGAGATGATGTGAGCAATGACAAGTTCTGTGGATGTACCTCTACTTGCTGGATTCCAGGCAAGTATACTCACTTGCTACCTATGGCTGCCTTTTCATCACTTGTTACCGATTCTTTCCGTTGTTCTTATTCTAGCCTTTTGATTCGATGCTTGTGTCTCGATCCTATTATATGTTTATCTTGCAGCCATGATATAGCCTTCCTCCCACTTCCTATTAACTGTTGTTTGTTTACCTTGTTGGCCCTCGTGTCGTAGTTGCATGCTTAGTGTTGTTTGCGCTCAAGTCTTGTTGTTCCTTTCATATCACCTGTTTAGTTGATAGATGGGTTCCAATTCAATCAACAACCTGTTAATGTTTTGGGTAATAATAATTTGATGATAAGGCACCGGCAGGAGGCCCGGCGTGGTTTTGAAGCCTGCTAGTGTCGACCCTAATTAGGAAAAGGGTCTTGTCTACTGATCCATGATGAGCGCACTAACCGCATGTGGGAAGCGAGTATAGGCGCCCCCCCTCAATTTGATTCGATTCGCATCTCGTCCAAATCGCCTCATTTAGTTCGGGTTTTCCATTTGCCGCATGCATGATCTTGCGAACCCAGGCCAGGGTGGAACTTTTGTAGTCGGCATTTAGGGAGACACGTTCTTAGAGTGCTATGAGGGTCCCCTTTTCTTCGTGGGGCTTGATTAGCCGTGCGCTCAATTGCACGGGGTTCTTTGGGCTTGATGCGAAGAAGAGTTGGGTTGTGTTGAGTACCTCGCTTGGTGGGTTGATCCCTCGTCTGGCGGGTTATTCTTACGTGTACGGCCAAATTGGTGCACCCCTGCAGGGTAAAATCTTCTCGAGAAGCCGTGTTTTCCGCGGTTATGGATGACTTGGTGAAAGTACTGGCTAACAAGTACTCAGAACAACTTACACCTAACTAATGATAACTTGACTAGTAATAGTCTTATTGACACAATAACTTGAACCATCATTAATCCAACAGTGTGAGTTATCCTTGGGTTGCTTCCTTAGTAGGAGGTAACATTGGATGTGTTTGTTTGGGTGGTTAATACTAGTTGGTTACGATACGCTATCTTATCCCCCTCTTTTAGCCGGATGTTGTAGTGAGTCTCTGTAGTTGGTTAGTGCAGCCCGCTGCAGCTTATTTGCAATAATCCCTTCCTTTCCGTTGAACCCAAAGTATTTGTATCTTGTGATGACTGGCTACGCCGGTATCTTGTGAGTATGGTTTATCCACTTGCCAGTACTTAACCGTACTGACCCACGAATCCTTTTTCGTGGCTGCATATTCAAAATTGCAGTCAACGGGTTTGAAGTCTGACGACGTTAGCTTGGGAATCCCTCCGGCTTGGCCTGGGCAGGGTTTGGACGCTCTCGGTTATCTTCAGGACTCTTAGTCCAATTTGTATCTTGTCCGTAGCCGGACGCTATGTTGTTTCTTCCGCTGTTATTTGGATCTTTGTATTGTATCAGTTGTATCCTTGACTCGTTTGAGTCTTCTTGTATATATCTTTTCTGTTGTTGTTGTGGATTATTCGTGAACTGTTGTAATGTTATCACAAGTGGCAACCTGGAATCGGTTCTTATGTGGATTTTGGCGGGAATGCTGAAATCTGCATAGTGCCCGATCTCGGGGCGTTCACAAATGGTATCAGAGCCTTGGTTCCGATTCCCGAGATTGTTTCGATATGAATGGTTATCGAAGCAACGGGTCCGCAAAGCCTGTAGGATAACCTCGCTAACGGTCGTTGTCTCTAGAGTGTCAAAAACTATTTCTGCTAAACTATTTTGGAAAACATCTCAATAGGATTCTTGTTTTCTCCTTATCTCTATTCTATTTCCCCTCCCATCTCATTTGTTTTGGAGTCTTCCCCCCTTGTCTATCTTTCCAAGTGTTAGGATCATACGTGGGTGGACGTTTTCGGAGCCTTTAACCTAATAGATTCGATCATCGGAAGATTCCTGGTGGAAGAACATCGTCATCAGCCCGAGCAAGAATCTCTTGTTAGTGGTGTCGAGGAGATCAACTGGAAGCATGAAGAATCGATAGTTGAACTTCTTTCCCCTCCCGGGTTAGCAGGTGGATTGCGAGGGCGCAATCCCTTGTTAGTGGTGTCGTCTGTAACACCTGGGGTGTTACACTGAGTAGAAAGTTGTTTGTTTTCTTTTGCTTTGCATCACATGCATCACATGCATTGCACCATGTTTTCAAAACAATTGAAAAGTTCAAACCAAATTAAACTTTCAAACATTGTTCAAAATTTCCAATTAAAAATTGCAACCTAAACAACTCAAATTGTTTTCAAATAGTTTGAAGATGATTTATTCAAATTGCTTGTTAAATAAAAAAAACTCCCTTTAATCAACACACTAATGACAAATTCAAATCAACTCATCCATGCTTGGCATGTTTCAAATGTGGGTTTTAAAAATTAAATTCTTGCAATCAATTAAATTCAATAAATGTTTTCATAATTGTTGAGTTCATTGAATAAAATTGCTTAAAAAATCAACTCCTTATGAAATATTAATGGAAATTCAAATAGCAAACAAAAATTAAATTAATATTCAAAATTTTGAACTTAATGTTCACAATTGCTTTGAAATTGCTGTTTGCCAATTAATAAGATTCATTTATAAAATAAAAAACCCCAAACCCTATTTGAAATTCAACTAACCATTTAAAAATCAAACAAATATTTCAAATTTTGAAATCAATGCTAACATTGCTTTTACTCACTGTTTTGCAAATTAATAAAAATTATTCCTAAAATAAACACCCCAAAAATCTATCCTTTTCCCTCTCTCTTTTCTTTCCTACTTACAAAAAAAAAGGAAGAAAAATAAAAAAAGAGAAAAGGGTGAGCTGTGGGGGAGACAGCCCACCCACAGCCCTTTCTTCCAGCCCACCACCCCTCCTTTTGGGCCCGGTACCCCTTCGTTGTTGTCGTATTCTTCCTCCTTACGTCACAGAAGTACGAACCCCCAAACCACCACAGGATCAATCTCCCCCCCTCCGATGATGCGCCGTACGAGCTCGGTGCCCTCCATAAAAATGCCACCCCTCACCCTGGTTGCCCTAGACCCCTTCCCCTCCACGGCGCCGCCATTTTCTCCTCTCTCCCACCTCCCTCTCTCTCTGATTTCTTCCCTGCACCCACCGAGCCCGCCGTCAGACCATGGCCGCTCGCCGTCGCCACGGTTCCCCTCAAGCCGAGCCAACCACGGGGATGGAACCGTGGTGGTTCCACCTCGCCCCTCGCTCCCTCGCCGCATGCTGGGAGCAACCAGGGAGGCCGCGCCGTCGCCGGAGCCGCTGCTGCACCGTCGCCATATGCTTCCTCGACGGCAGGTGAGTGCCTCCCTCTTTCCTCTCTCCCTCCCGCTCCTAGCTGTCCGCCTCCACACGCCCGATGCACGCACGACGCACACACCGGCAAGCACACCCACACACTCGAATCAAACAGCAGCAGCTCGAGATCGCTGTCTGTCGCCGACGAACTGAAGATGGTTTCAGTTTCGTCAGATGGCGCAAGGCTTGGCCTTTTGTCTGAAAAATAAACGCCTCCGTATCTGAACCAAACAGCAGCAGCAGCGCAGTGGTTCTGCTTCCCCGCGTGCACGCATCGATCCTGGGTTCGATCCCCAGGACGCACCCCTTTTCCTATTTTTTTCCCATCGCGCGCGCATGGCCCACCAGTCAATGACCCCTGTTGCCACCTAGCTGCGCACACACGCCCACGTGGACGCCACAGAGGCACGGGCCCGCACTGCAGAGGCCCAGGCTAGGGTGCCCTGGGTGAAAAACGCCCCAGGGGCCCATCTGCATTCCTTTTCTTTCTTTTAGGTCCCTATTATTACAGATTGGTCCCTAATTTCAAAATGGTAATAACTTTAATTTCCTAAATTCAAATAATGCAAATAAAATATGTTTCTTGAACCAAATTTAATTCTCTAACTATTCAAAGCCTTTGTTTTCTGTTTTGAATATTTCAAATGCATTCAAATTTCAAATTCAAACAAATCCTCTTAATTTTGGTTAATTCCATAAATAATTCATACTTAATTCAAATAACCCAAATAAAATATGTTTTCCATGCTATTTTGACCCACCTTTCCAAATATAAATTTGTTTCATGTTTTGAATAATTAAAATTGCTTAAATAATTTAAACCTTGTTTAAATCATTTAAATTTGCTAAATCCATAACTTGCTCAATTAAAATCCAATTTCAACAAATAAAGTATGTTTTCCAATTAGAATTAAATGCTCTACTCAAATATAAAATTTGTTTAATGTTTTGAACAATTAAAATTGATGCAACATTTAATTCCTCATTTAATTCATTTAATATTGTTAAATTGGCAACTTGCTCAATTAAATTCCAAATTGGACAATTAAAATATGTTTTCCAATCAGATTCATGTCATTAACATGTTCATGCCATTCATGTCCCTGTTTGCATCTTGCATTGTGCATCTTACCATTTTGTTATGCATGTTCATCTATATGACAACATATGGAATGTGTGGGCTAATTAATTCCAACTGTTGCCCCATTCCATTTAAATTGCCTAACTCATCTACTTTATTGTTTGCCATGCTAATCACCATTTAAATTGATGGTTACCTAAACAACTTGAACCAATTCCTATTTCTCCGGACTCCGGTTCCGATTAAATTGTTTAAGTTGTTTCCCCTGTTGCATCTTGCCATGCCATGCATATAAAATAGGATCATGCTGGATCTTTTGCCGTAGTAGTAATTGTTGCATCCGGTGTTTGTTCGAGGTTCGTTGCTTCTTCCCGGATAGGACGTTGAGATGATGTGAGCAATGACAAGTTCTGTGGATGTACCTCTACTTGCTGGATTCCAGGCAAGTATACTCACTTGCTACCTATGGCTGCCTTTCATCACTTGTTACCGATTCTTTCCGTTTTTCTTATTCTAGCCTTTTGATTCGATGCTTGTGTCTCGATCCTATTATATGTTTATCTTGTAGCCATGATATAGCCTTCCTCCCACTTCCTATTAACTGTTGTTTGTTTACCTTGTTGGCCCTCGTGTCGTAGTTGCATGCTTAGTGTTGTTTGCGCTCAAGTCTTGTTGTTCCTTTCATATCACCTGTTTAGTTGATAGATGGGTTCCAATTCAATCAACAACCTGTTAATGTTTTGGGTAATAATAATTTGATGATAAGGCACCGGCAGGAGGCCCGGCGTGGTTTTGAAGCCTGCTAGTGTCGACCCTAATTAGGAAAAGGGTCTTGTCTACTGATCCATGATGAGCGCACTAACCGCATGTGGGAAGCGAGTATGGGCGCCCCCCCTCAATTTGATTCGATTCGCATCTCGTCCAAATCGCCTCATTTAGTTCGGGTTTTCCATTTGCCGCATGCATGATCTTGCGAACCCAGGCCAGGGTGGAAATTTTGTAGTCGGCATTTAGGGAGACACGTTCTTAGAGTGCTATGAGGGTCCCCTTTTCTTCGTGGGGCTTGATTAGCCGTGCGCTGAATTGCACGGGGTTCTTTGGGCTTGATGCGAAGAAGAGTTGGGTTGTGTTGAGTACCTCGCTTGGTGGGTTGATCCCCCGTCTGGCGGGTTATTCTTACGTGTACGGCCAAATTGGTGCACCCCTGCAGGGTAAAATCTTCTCGAGAAGCCGTGTTTTCTGCGGTTATGGATGACTTGGTGAAAGTACTGGCTAACAAGTATTCAGAACAACTTACACCTAACTAATGATAACTTGACTAGTAATAGTCTTATTGACACAATAACTTGAACCATCATTAATCCAACAGTGTGAGTTATCCTTGGGTTGCTTCCTTAGTAGGAGGTAACATTGGATGGGTTTGTTTGGGTGGTTAATACTAGTTGGTTACGATACGCTATCTTATCCCCCTCTTTTAGCCGGATGTTGTAGTGAGTCTCTGTAGTTGGTTAGTGCAGCCCGCTGCAGCTTATTTGCAATAATCCCTTCCTTTCCGTTGAACCCAAAGTATTTGTATCTTGTGATGACTGGCTACGCCGGTATCTTGTGAGTATGGTTTATCCACTTGCCAGTACTTAACCGTACTGACCCACGAATCCTTTTTCGTGGCTGCATATTCAACATTGCAGTCAACAGGTTTGAAGTCTGACGACGTTAGCTTGGGAATCCCTCCGGCTTGGCCTGGGCAGGGTTTGGACGCTCTCGGTTATCTTCAGGACTCTTAGTCCAATTTGTATCTTGTCCGTAGCCGGACGCTATGTTGTTTCTTCCGCTGTTATTTGGATCTTTGTATTGTATCAGTTGTATCCTTGACTCGTTTGAGTCTTCTTGTATATATCTTTTCTGTTGTTGTTGTGGATTATTCGTGAACTGTTGTAATGTTATCACAAGTGGCAACCTGGAATCGGTTATTATGTGGATTTTGGCGGGAATGCTGAAATCTGCATAGTGCCCGATCTCGGGGCGTCACAATTACAACATAATACATAGACCGTAATCCAACTGCATCTATGACTAATAATCCACCTTCAGAACATAATCCAAGCATACTTCGGGTATTAAGTTGCAAGCAACAGATTATTGCATTAAGTAAAGTGCGTAACATAAATAATAAAATTATTGTTAGACAAAGCTTTGTTGTTTTTTCCGTAATGAAAACAACACATTCCCCATTTTGTCACGTTTCCGTCACTCGAGCACAGATGAAAAGGAGGCATGAACCCACCATCGAGCATAAATACTCCCTCTTGGAGTTAGAAGTATCAACTTGGCCAGAGCATCTACTAGTAACGGAGAGCATGCAAGATCATAAATAACATAAACATGATAGATAGATAATCAACTTGACATGGCATTCAATATTCATCGGATCCTAGCAACACAACATGTAGCATTACAGATAGATGATCTTGATCATGTTAGGAAGCTCACAAGATCTAAACATGGTGGCATAAAGAGGAGAAGACAACCATCTAGCTACTACTACTATGGACCCGTAGTCCAAGGAGGAACTACTCATGCATCACTCCGGAGGTAGGCATGGTGATGTAGAGCCCTCCGGTGATGATTTCCCTCCCGGCAGGGTGCCGGGGAGACGTTCAAAACCATCCCGGACTAGGGTTGATGATGACAGCGGCAGCGGAACTTTTCATGTATGGAGGCTCGGGTCTTTAGGGTTTTCCCGAGGAGGAGTATATATAGGCGAAAGGGCGATATCGATGGGCGCCCGAGGGGCCCACACTACCTAGTGGCGCGGCCAAGGGGAGGGGGGGCGTTCCGCCCTATGGTGTGGCCACCTGTGCCCCCCTCCGGGTCTCCTCCGGACTCCGTGTATGTGACAGAAAAATAGGCCCCTAGGATTTTGTTTTGTCCAATTCCGAGAATATTTCTAGAAAAACTTTTCTGAAACCAAAAACAGCAGAAAATAGGAACTGTCGCTATGACATCTTGCTAATAGGTTAGTCCCAAGAAATCCATAAAAAATGCTATGAAGTGTATAGGAAACATGTAGAAATTGGCATAAAAACAACATGGAACATCATAAATTATAGATATGTTTGAGACGTATCAGTATCTCAACTATTTGGATCTACCCAGCCACAATGTTGAAACAATATTATGCTCCCATTAATATTGACATAACAAATGTCCATGACCAGGAAAACATGGTCATCTAATATTAACGAGTTTGTCTGTGAGACATGACAAATGTTATAATGGTGTTGTTATGTTTCTACATGCGCGTATGGATTTTTCCTCTGAATATCATATTTAGTGACCATAACAGTTATAGCATAAAACATAATACATTAATCATGAAACTGATATATTTTATTGTCTCTTGAAGCATACATCCAATATCCCCCCCTCCAATATCCGTGGAGAAGTGATATTGGGCAACTTGTTGCTTCTCGATGTGGGAGGTGACCCACCCATGGTTGTGTTGTAGCTTGAAAATGAAGTTCTTTCTCCTACAGAGTTGACTTTTTGATGGAATTTTATTGTATTGTATCCTCGTCTCTAAGGTTGTTTATTCTAGCCCTTTGCTTATTTCTAGTCCTCTCAAGGGCATCAAAACCAATCAATCTACGTTTTCGTCTACTACGGATGTCCTTCTCATTCGGGGAGAGGGGCCTCATCTCCATAGCCAAGTCAAGATGCAAAATAACCTGGAGCTCCATGTGGAGTTGAATTTTTTAATTGAAGAAGAGGCTCCGGCTCCATTGCTTTAGCCTCTTCCCGATGCAGATGATATTTTCATTGAGGATATGGTATGGGTCCAACTGAGAAAAAGGGGCAGACAAAGATTTCTTTATCACATCTTCAAATCCCGGCATCTTTGCCCAAAATTCTTTGAACCGGAAAGTACTAGGATTTGGGGAGCCGTAGCATGAGGCGAGGAGGAGAGGGAAATGGTCCAAGAGAGAAGATGATAACGCATGGAGGATATGATCATCATGGGAGGTGTCCCATTCCTTATTGAAAAAGAAGGCATCAATCTTCTACATGGAAGGGTTACTCCTCTCATTTGACCAAGTGAACCTCCTATTTTGGAGTTGCATATCCTTAAGATCTCATGAGCTGAGAGTATCACGAAATCTAACTAGACGGCCTCTATCAATATTTGTGTTGCTCTTGTCTTGCGCCAGATATATATGATTGAAGTCACCAAGGGCGATCCATCGTATTCCGAAGGCCTGTTCGAGTTTATCTAATTCTTGAAAGAAATAAGCCTTGATGGCGTAGTCCGTTGGCCCATATACCACCGAGATTTTTAAGGTGTCATCGTCATGCTTTGATTTCACCGTTGCCGAATGAAAGAAGGTACTCACATCAATATCGACACAGTCCGCTGATGTCTACGAACGCTTCTATTCTTCTAGACAGTGTTGGGCCTCAAAGTGCAGAGGTTTGTAGAACATCAGCAAGTTTCACTTAAGTGGATAACCCAAGGTTTATCGAACTCGGGGAGGAAGAGGTCAAAGGTATCCCTGTCAAGCAACCATGTGATGCACCCAAAATGCATCTACTTTTCCAAGCACTTTGCATCGTATTTCTCTCCGGAGTCCCCCCATAATTGAATAAATCTGCAGAATCTGACGTTGTTTTTAGCAAAAGTCTTCTTTCCGTCTATTTTCGCAGGACTTTTTACAGGGGACGAAAACCACGTAATTTTTTATGGAAAAGAAGGGGAATGAGCACCAGATGGGGCCTGGGGGCCACCCGAGGGCCAAAAGGGGGCCCCACACGCGGCCAAATTCCTTGGCCGCGTGGGGTCACCCCTTTTGGGCCCAGATGGCCCACTCCGGCTAGGTCTTCGACGTACCCCTCCATATATACGAGAAACTGACGGGTTTCGAAGGGGAGGGCTGTTCGCGAAATGGAGCGTCGCCGCCACCACAATCTTCGATTTCGGAGTCAGATTGATCCGGGATTTCACCCCCGGAGGTGGAATTCGAGGGGCTTCGTCACCATCATCATCACCACCATCATCTCCATCAACCATGAGCTCCATCACCCCCTCCATGTGTGAGTAGTTTCTGTAGGCATGTGAGGTGTGAGAGGTTTTGGATGAGATTGATCATGTAATTGCTACCCGGTATGCGGGATCTAGGGGTTTGTCTTGAGAATTCTTATGTCTTATGTTGATGCACTATTGCTAGGCTTAATGCTTGTTACTAGGGCCCAAGTGGCATGATTTTAGTACTAAACTTACATTGCTACATCATATACTTGAGTTTGGTATCTATCTGCAATGTGTATTACCTGCTATTATGGTGAACCTGCGAACCCTAAAGTGACAGCTAGGGAAAACAAGGGGGATATGTTCTAGTTTGAGGATTATGTGTGTTCATGGAGTGTTAATGCGTTGGTCCGGGCTATTCGAAAGGGTAGACCTTAATTACCTGTAGTTCCAAATTGGCCCCGGTGAAATAAGTAGGTAGGACAATAGGCTTTGTGCAAATTCTCTTCGTTAGTACGCACAATAATTTACGGAACACACACCTACATAAAACTGAGATAGTGAAAGGCCCCGCTGCTAGCAAAACATTATTACATGATCAATCTTATCCGTGCAACACCCCGCTGTAACCTCATGCCTGCGTTTTAGTCTCTGGTTTACTTTCACTCTTTTCCGGTGAAAACTGGGAAAACACTTGCTCTCCATTTACTTTCTGTTTGTTTACTTTCACTGCATTATTACACTCACCACTCTCGCTCCAAGTTTGTTGATACACAGGTGTGGTTGGGAGTGACGTCCCAATTGCTAAAGTCTCACCGCTATTCTTGTGTTCCCACTGAGTCGAACTACAAATTTGGGTAATACTTCCCATCGAAGACTACGATTGATCTCCTGCACTTGGGAGCCATCACCATGCAATTACGATACAAGAAGTCTCTTGTATCCCCAACACACCTAATACAATTGTCAGTTGTATAGGTGCACTAGTTCGACGAAGAGAGAGTAAAATACAAGTGATATGGATAATTGTAAGTGATAATAGCAATCTGAAATAAAAATGGCAGCAAGCAAACATGTAGCAGAACTGATTGTAAACGGTGTTTCAATGTTTAGAAACAAGGCCTAGGGATCCTACTTTCACTAGTGAACACTCTCAACAATCATAACATAATTGAATGCATAAATATCTCTCTTCACTATGATACTCTTAACCACTCTCCGGTCGAATAACAAACACCAATTCATTGCGTAGGGCTATAACAACACTCCTCAAAGTCGCATTCCCATGTCTAGTTAAACCCACGCTATCACTATGAGCTCCCTACAAGGTACTAGACAAACACCACAATTTCATAGGATCATCCAACACAAGATATAAATATCATGCTAAACCACACGGTGCACACACTATCACCTTTACACTGTGATCAAAGTGTCTACGGAGATCTCATAACATAACCACTTGAGTAGCATAACAGATGAAGAATAACATCTACTGATTAAACTAGATTATAAAGCTCATGATCACATAAAGATCACACCATGGGAAAGAGAGATGAAACACATAGCTACTGGTAGAGCCCTCAACCCCGGGGAAGAACTACTCCCTCCTCGTCATAGGAGACAACAACGGCGATGAAGATGGCGGTGGAGTGGATGGAGATGGCTCCGGGGGCACGTCCCCGTTCCAGCAGGGTGCCGGAACAGAGATTTAAGTCCCCCGAAACTTGTCGGTGGCGGCGGCGGAGCTACGGAACTTTTTCGCGGAAGGGGGCCGATATCCTTAGGGTTTATGCATCAGGGGGCATATATAGGCGAAAGGGCGATGGCGGTGGGCGGTCGAGGGGCCCACACCACCTCCCGGCGCGGCCAGGGGCCCACCCGCACGGAGGCATGGTGTGGGGGCTCCAGGGTTCCCTCTCCGGGTCTCTTCGGGACTCAGTGTAACCTTCGGTAATTCTAAGACTTTCGGGCTTTGAATTTTCCAATTCCGAGAATATTTCCAGAACAACTTTTGAAACTAAAAACAGCAGAAAACTGGAACTGGCTCTGTGGCATCTTGTCAATAGGTTAGTCCCGGGAAATTGATAAAAATGACATAAAGTGTAAGGAAAACATGTAGCATATGGCATGAAAACAACATGGAACATCAGAAATTAAGGATACGTTTATGACATATCAACATCCCCAAGCTTAGTTCCTACTCGTCCTCGAGTAGGTAAACAATAAAAACACATAATTTCTAAGGTGGCATGCTACTAACATAAACTTGATCATCATAGTAATGTAAAGCATGTAAACTATGATCAAATGAATAAAGGCTGTGGTTTACAGTTGATATCAAAGAGTAATGTATAAAACATCAAGAATAACAAAGTAAAACTTTTCAATAAATCAATACTAAAACACAATCCAATGTGCAAAGTATATTAGAGATGATTTAAGCTTCAAAAACAACAATATAATCATCCAAGGCATCAAACTCTCACAACAACTCCTGTTAGGATCAAGTCAAGTGACAAGAATATGCACATAGGAAAATCATTCAAATAATTGTGCACTTAAAACAAGTAAGCGTTCTATATTGGTTCCTGGCACCAGGATGTTATGGCTAAAAGAACATTATGGGGGTTTGGATGGTCAATGGAAGAAAGTCTCACACAGCTGAAAGTGATCATTAGACAAGAGGAAGTCTTATAATCGAAGTTATGCAAGGAGTAGCGATTGCCACACAACGGATGCACATAGAGCTATAAGTGTATGAAATCTCTACAATAGAACTAGTGGGGGTGCATCCAACTTGGTTTCTCACGAAGACCTAGAGCTCTTCTGAGGAGGCTCATCATTGGAATATACAAGCCAAGTTCTATAATGTAAGTTCCCCACATAGTTATGCAAGTCATAAAATGAAAACTCTCTCCAAACTGAAGTAACGATGCTAAACAAAGCACAAGTGTGGAATAAATGATAGTAATGTTCCCCTCTCTCTTTATTTTTCTCTCTTTTGCCTCTCTTTTGGGCTTTTTCTTTTTTATCATTTTTTGACATATAACCTCACTGGTAGGGGCAACACTCTATTTTACAATGAATCAACACACTTTTAGTACTCATAACTCAAACTTAAATATCTATGATGAATAAAACTAAATGCTCCTGCCAGTGTAGCAGTATGCAAAAATAATGATGAAGCATTACAAGTAACATAATGACGATGGATGTTGTATGGCAATATATCTCGGAATGGCTATAGAAATGCCATGGTAGGTAGGTATGGTGGCTGTTTTGAGGAAGATAAATTTTGGCTTATGTGTGTAAGAACAAAGTTCTCTCATGGGGTTTGGATGTACCAGCGAATTTTGCACCTACTCTCAATATGAGAATGAGCAATGCACAGTACCGAAGAGGCTAGCAAATATGGATGGTGGAAGTGCCATAAAACCGCAACATAGAACTCACAAGTTAAAAGATTCCAAATAAAATCATGATATCACAGGGCATAATGAAAATCATTCCAAGAGGGTCTATGGCAGTGACAAGTCACTGTTAGCTACCCCGACCGTAGCGCGTAACAAAAAGCCATTACGATTGCTGTCAGCAAAAGAAGTCATACACCATTATCCTATAAACTGGTTATTTGAGTGTGGGACAGTTTCAAGCTTCTAGACCAACCATTAATTGTTTTTAGTCTACTAAACCAGAAAGTTTACCATTAAGCATATTAATATCTCAAAACAACAACAAATAATCAAGTGAACAAGTTTAATGATCTACAAGAATATGCAAACTTTTTTGTTATACCATCTACCACACGTAGCATTTTCTAGTTCCATCAAACACCAAACAACAAAACTCTCGAAGAGATATAGCAATGAAACAAGAGAGTACTAACACAACTCTACTAAAACTAACAGCTCTGAATAAGAGATGCAAGAAAACAGGAGCTAAATAGGAATTTTGCAGCAGCTAGAAGAAAAACTAATAATACGAGCATAGCAAGTATTCAAATGAAAAGGCGGAGCGTGTCTCTCTCCGACACAAAGAATGCTAGGATACAACTATATTATTTAAGCAAGGAAGGCACAATAAAACAAAAGAAAAACAAACAGACGCTCCAAGTAAACTTCATATGATGTGACCGAATAAAAATATAGTTTCACTAGAAGTAACCTGATAAATTATTGATGAAGAAGGGGATGCCTTGGGCATCCCCAAACTTAGATGCTTGAGTCTTCTTAGAATTTGCTGGGATGAACCACGGAGGAATCCCCAAACTTTGACCTTGCACTCTTCTTGATCACATTATATCACCCTCTTCTCTTGACCCTTGAAAACTTCCTTCACACCACACTCAAAGTAATTCGCATTAGAGGGTTAGTGAAACAATAAAAAATTCCATGGGTTCTGAATAGGAACAAGTGCTATTGATGCTTTTAAAAATTAGCTACAGCCAATGATCTTTGGTGAAGCAAAAAATTCCACTTGACATCGTAAAAGAGCAAATGCAAGAAAAATGGCACAATCTGTCAAAACCAGAACAGTCTATAAAGACAAAACAAATCGGGGCACTTACGTTGCTCAGATAAAAAAACATAAAGAACGTAAATTTTTTGGAATTACCTGAGGAATAAGCGCAAAATATTTCAGATCATTTTGATATTTCCGGATTTTATACGATTTTTTTACGGTGAACAGCAGAAATCTGTTTCCTGCGTAGAAATCCAAAACCAACTCCAACTTTTGCTAGAAACTTTACTTTGCACAACTAAAACATGAAAATAAATATACAAAGGAGTTGCTATAGAAGTATGAAACCCCTTGACTCAAAGAAAACATAGAAAAACAAAGCAAAAAAAATAAAACCATGGCTTATCTCCCAAGAAGTGCTTTTCTCTAAAGCCTTTTAGCTAGGCATGATAATTTGAGAAGATGCTCACGTGATAACTATGAACTGAAGCAAAAGAGAGCATCAAGAAGCAAATATAAAACAAATTTAAGTCTAACCCACTTCCTATGAAAAAGAATCGTGTAGATAAAATAAGTGCAACTTCAAAATTTTCAACATAAAGAGGGGAAACTTGATATTGTCGAGATTCATAAGACTATATTTTACCTCTCTCATAATAACTTTCAGTAGCATCGTGAATGAAATTAACAATATAAATATCACACAAAACATTCTTATCATGATCCACATGCATAAAAGAATTAATACTCTCCACATAAGCATAGTCATTCTTATTAATAGCAGTGGGAGAAAATTCAACAAAATAGCTAACATTATTATTCTCATCACCATAATCATCAAATATAGGAGGAATATTGTAATCATAATTAATTTCTCCTCAATAGTAGGTGGACTGAAAACAACATATTCATCATTGTAATCATCATATATTGGAGGCGAAGTATCATCAAAGAAAATTTCCTCCTCAAAATTTGGGGGACTTAAAAGATCATATTCATCAAAACCAGCTTCCCCAAGCTTAGAATTTTCCATAGCATTAGCAATAATGGTGTTCAAAGAATTAATACTAATAACATTCTACTAGCATGCAAATAAAGCTCCATAGGTTTTTTAATTATCTCTTCAAACACTCCATGTCCTAATACAAAAAGATTATAAAGCTCTCTCATATTTTTGTTGTTTTCCATTAAGTCTAACTAGTGAAAATAAAAACAAGAAACAAAAAGATATAATTGCATAATCTGAAGGAAATAACTTCAAGCACTCACAGAGGATGTTAGTACCTTTTACCTTACCTCCCCGGCAACGGCGCCACAAAAGAGCTTGATGTCTACACACGCTTCTATTCTTGTAGACATAGTTGGGCCTCCAAGTGCAGAGGTTTGTAGAACATCAACAAGTTTCCCTTAAGTGGATCACCCAAGGTTTATCAAACTCAGGGAGGAAGAGGTCAAAGGTATCCCTCTTAAGTAACCCTGCAATTACGATACAAGAAGTCTATTGTGTCCCCAACACACCTAATACAATTGTCAGTTGTATAGGTGCACTAGTTCGGCGAAGAGAGAGTAAAATACAAGTGATATGGATAATTGTAAGTGATAATAGCAATCTGAAATACAAATAGCTGCAAGCAAACATCTAGCACAACTGATTGTAAACGGTGTATCAATGTTTAGAAACAAGGCCTAGGGATCCTACTTTCACTAGTGAACACTCTCAACAATGATAACATAATTGAATGCATAAATATCTCTCTTCACTATGCTACTCTGAACCACTCTCCGGTCGAATAGCAAACACCAATTCATTGCGTATGGCTGTAACAGCACTCCTCGAAGTCGCATTCCCATGTCTAGTTAACCCCACGCTGTCTCTATGAGCGCCCTAGAAGGTACTAGACAAACACCACAATTTCATAGGGTCATCCAACACAAGATGTAAATATCATGCTAAACCACACGGTGCACACACTGTCACCTTTACACCGTGATCAAAGTGTCTACGGAGATCTCAGAACATAACTACTTGAGTAGCATAACATATAAAGAATAACATCTACTGATTAAACTAGATTACAAAGCTTATGATCACCTAAAGATCACACCATGGGAGAGAGAGATGAAACACATAGCTACCGGTAGAGCCCTCAGCCCCGGGAAATAACTACTCCCTCCTCATCATAGGAGACAACAACGGCGATGAAGATAGCAGTGGAGTCGATGGAGATGGCTCCGGGGCACTTCCCCGTCCCGGTAGGGTGCCGGAACAGAGATTTCTGTCCCCCGTAACTTGTCGTTGGCGGCGGCGGAGCTATGGAACTTTTCGTAGAAGGGGGCCGATATCCTTAGGGTTTATGCATCGGGGGGCATATATAGGCGAAAGGGTGATGGCGGTGGGCGCCCGAGGGGCCTACACCACCTCACGGCGTGGCCAGGGGCCTACCCGCGTGGAGGCATGGTGTGGGGGCTCCAGGGCCCCCCCTCAAGATCCCAGAGGATCAGGATCTCCCTATGTGGCCGTCCTTTGGGCATAGCCACAAAAGCTGGAGCCTCCGATAGATGCCGCAATGAAGTCGTCAACATGACCAAGCTTAGTTTCTTGAAGGCGGATAATGTGGCACAATGTGTCGGGTATGGTCTCGTTCATAGTCGGTCGAAGATGATTCATTTTGGCCTCGCACATTCCAGCTAGCTATATTGATTGGAAAATAACTCAATGGGGAGCCTAGACCACCCAGAAGCAGCAAATGGAACACAACTTGGACGAGTAGAGCTAACAATATCAACTTCAGCAGCTTGAAAGAAACATGCCCAACACATGGGGCAAATGGCGGCAACTGCCATCGAAGGAAATAAATGGAGGTTCTAAACCCCACGAACCAGGCACACACATAGAGCAACATTGGAATGATGTCTAAGGACATCTCCGACGGGACTGTTTGAGCAGCCTGGCTGAAAACCAGGGCCCTAGGGCACTGCCTAAATGGACAGTGGTCCATTTTTTTTATCCGTGGATGCTCAATCCTGGATTAAATTTGGTCCAGCTTTGAGTAGCGTCCGGACAACGTTATATCCTATATTTTCCCCTGCCCGGCGGCCCCTGTCCCACCCAACACACTCGCCTCCCCCCGCACCTTCCCCCACCTCGTCCCACCTCCTCCTCGCTGCTGCACCGATTTGGCCACCCCGACCGCCGTTCACACCCCCCACCAGCACCAAACCGTCCGCCCTCGGCCATGTTGTTGGCCAAGACGCTAGTCCTGCACTCTTTTTCTTGCCTCGCTGCAGGATGGATCGCGCCACCGAGCACACCCAGAGGGGATGCACGCAAGGTGCTCGTCCCTTTTCAAAGGGTCCATCCCCGGGCATGCGCCTGCATTGGAGAGTGGCAGAGAAGCTGGCCATCCCTAGCTATACAAGGACTACTTCCATCTCACCAATCTAGTGTACACTGCCAATTTGTTCTTCCACTGTTTCTGGATGAGAAGAGATCTTTTCAATCGCATTCGAGTTGGAGTCATGGACTACGATGTTTTTTTCACATGCAAACCAGATTCATGTGTTAAGCTTGGCTTCTCCGCTTATAAAAAATGTACTATACCAATCCGGATGCTTGCGTATGGAGTAGCTAGAGACCGTGTTGATGAATACATCCGCATGAGCGAATCAGTATGCCTGGATTCAATGTACACATTATGTGAAGATGTGGCACAAAGTACTTGAGAGAACCAACGGTTGCCGACACTCAGCGATTGTTGTCTATCAACGAGGGAAGAGGTTTCCCTAAGATGCTTGGAAGTATAGATTGTATGCACTGGGAGTGGAAGAACTGCCCATTTTGTTGGCAGGAGCAGTTCAAGTGGCATGTAGGGGAGTGCACCTTCATTCTTGAAGCTGTTGCATCCTATGATCTCTGGATTTGTCACTCTTTTTTCGGCATGGCAGGTTTTCACAATGATACTAACGTGCTTCAGAGCTGTCCGGTGTTCGGGTGACTCGCGGCTGGAAACTCCCCCGAGGTGAGCTATCATATCAATGGTCACGAATACACCAAGGGATACTACCTAGCTGATTGTATTTATCCATAGTGGGCTACTTTTGTCAAGACTATTTCCAATCCTCAGGGATAGATGAGACAAAGATTTGCAGAAGAGCAGGAGAGTGTTCGGAAAGATGTGGACCGTGCCTTCGGTACGCTATTGTTCGGCACCCTGCTAGAACATGGTGTCCGAAGGTTATGTGTACGGTGATGACAGCTTGTGTGATCATGCACAACACGATCGTAGAAAATGAGCGTGATGACAATCTTTATGACAAAAATTGAGAGTTTCAGTGATCCCCAAACAGGGGTGTCAACATTTCAGGAGTTCCTCCAGTTTCAGCATGAGTTGCATGATCGCGATGTTCACACTCAACTTCAGAATGATTTGGTTCAACATGTCTGGAACTTCGTAGGAAACCGGTATAACTTTCATTTTGTTGTACTATGCATTTTGAATTTATTTATTTATTTTAATTTATCCGGTTGTGTTGTAAACTATGCACTTATCATATTCGTTTCAATTGTCGAATTTGTCATAAATTGTTTCAATTTTCAATTGCCACAACGATACATTCAATTATTTTTTAGAGAATTTTTGAGAGAAAAATGGCAAACAAATGGAAAAAAATTGTCCAACCAACAGGTGAGCAGCCTCGTAGGGTGTCGGACACCAGTCCGGACCGCTGCTCATACGGACAAATCCGAAACAGCTCGGCTCCGGATTTAAGCAGCCCTTGTAGGACATGTCCTAACATAGAGACTAGAGCAGACCCAACAGCTCGAAGCAACCATGGGCAGCCCTAAGGGCATCTCCTACGGGACTGCTCAACCCATTTTTTTAGCATCTGAGGCAAAACCAAAGCCCTAAGGTCATCTCCAGCGGGGCTGCTCATTTGCCCCGGACTGGTCCGTTTTGAGCAGCCTGGCCCAAAACCAGGCCCCAGCGGGGCTGCTCAACCCACGGCCTGGTCCCTTTTCAGTCCGCGGATGCTCAAATCCGACCCAAATTTGGGTCAGATTTGAGCAGCCCGCGGACACGAAACGGACGCGCGCGCTCGGTCGTGTCCATTTTTCGGTCAAAGGGGTGGCCCGCCGGCCAGTGACCGCGGCGACGGCTCGGCTACCCACGGGGGTCCTATTTAAATGGGACCCGCGGCCACGCGTCCCTCCCCACGCGCACCGCCTCCTCGCAGTCACCACCCACTTCACTGCCCTCGCAGTCACCACCGCCTCCTCCCCTCGCCTTCCTCGCCGCCGGCCATGGGCCGCAACTGGCTAAACTGGGGCCGTGGAAAGAACGACCACGAGGCCGGCGGCTCGCGACGCCGCCGCGAGCCCTCTCCCCCTCCTTCCCTCCCTCCTCCACCGCCTCTGACCCGCCTCCAGCGCGCCCAATCCGAGCAGGTGCGCTCGCCGCCGCCCTCTCCCCCTCCTTCTTCTCAGGCGCCGTTCCGCCTGGTGCCCGCCAGGGTCCGCGAACGCCCCTACCTCAATAAGAGGAGGTGCCAATGGTACTGGGACCGTGCGATCCCAGTGCCATGGCCAGATGTCCACCTCTCCGACGGGTGGCATCTGAACAGGGACAGGATCCCTGTGCCGCCGGTGCCGCGGTCCGGCGCGGCGCGGGAGGTGGAGATCCACCGCCGGCGCGATGAGCTGCCACCGGACCTGCGCGCCCACCCGGCGTTCGCGGTGAACAGTCCCCACTGGGACACTTGGTTCACCGACGAACACGACCTGCGCCGCAGGTCGTACTTCGGTGCGCGCCGCGCCCGCGGGGAGCCCCAGTTCCCGCCGCCGTCACCTCCACGCCAGGCGAGGGGTGGAGCCGCCCCCCAACGTCCCCTCCGCATTGGCGGCCGCGCCCCGGTCGTCAAGGACGAACCAGAGGAGGAACCTCCTCAATGGTTCGAGGAGGAGGACGACCAGGACGTCGACATGGCCGAGCCCGAGCCCAACGAGGAGCTCCAGCTGGCCATGGCCATCGAGGCCTCCAGGAGGGAGGCGGAAGCGGCGGCCGAGGCGGAGGCCCGCGCGCTGGAGGACGCCCTCGCGGCGGTGGCCGCGCAGCAGGCGGCGGAGGCGGCAGAGGCCCGCGCAGCCGGCGCGCGGGCTGTGGACGAGGCCGTGGCGGCCATCCACGCGCAACGCGTCGACGACTACCCCTACGACGAGGAGGTAGACGACGACGGGCGCGATGAGAACGCCCCGGTGCCGGCCTGGTTCGAGCCCCTTGTGGGCATGCGCTGGAGGTGGGAGGCGCCACCACCAGAGCACCTCGTGCCGCCGCCCCGGCCTGCCACGCCGCCACCGCGGACCCAGCCTCCCACGCCGCAGGCGGCCAAGGCCGCCCCGCTGCCACCCCACCTCGCCCCCGAGACTCCCGACTACGTCATCCTGGATGACTAGGAGCTCCGGGGCCAACTCCGGCGCCGCCATGCCACTGGCCAGTGGCCGTCTAGCCCTAGCTAGACGTTTATTTTATGTTTTTTTTTTTTATTTTTAGGTTGTAAATCTATGGGCCCCTGTGGGCCCTACTAAATCTATCGAATGTCCTCTTTTGATATGAGCAGCCCCACTGGGGGCACCTGGTCCGGGCCGTGTCCGAGGACAGCGGACGGCTGCTCAAACAGACAAAATGCGGACCAAACTGGTCCGCATTTGAGCAGCCCCGCTGGAGATGACCTAAGGGGCTGCCTACTTTGGAAATCTGTTCGATTTTTGTCCATGGCCGCTCATTTCGGGACCAAAATGGATCCAGCTTTGAGCAGCCCCGGACACAGAAGTTGTCTATTTGGTCCGTCTAGCTCGCGTGTGGTCCCATATGCATGGCATCCACCACACCTTCTCTCTCCTCTCACCCAATTTATTTCCCCCACCAAGCCATGGCCCCTCGTCGGCTTCCTCTCGCTCCCCGTGCATGTGCCTCTGCCGCTCTGCTCTGCCTAGCTCGCCGCTCCAGGTCGTCGGCTTCCTCCTGCTCACCGCCTACCTCTTGCCGCTCTTCACACGCGTCCCGATCTGCTGTCCAAAACGCCCCCTCCCCTCAGTGCCACAGGCGCGCAGCCATCAACGGCGTACCGGCGGCGCCACGGATCTCTTAGCGGTGGAGGGTGGCGGTCGCGGCCCAGGCACACACGACGCCGACGCCGCTCATCACCGAGCTGCGCCGCGAGCTCGAGCCCTCCCCCAGCGACCACTCTGACTTCGCCAACCACCTCCGCCTCACCGAGCAGTGCCTCGACGCCATATCCGGGCGCCTCCCCTCCATGCCGCCTCTTCCCCAACGCCGCCCCTGTGCGCGGACTGGCCTCCATGGCACCGGATTGGCCTCGAGGAGGAGGTCCAAAGCGAGCACGTCGCTCTGCCGGCGCGCGGCGTCCTCGAGCCGAGCCTGCTGGTCCTTGGTGCCGGGAGCCCGTCGGTGAGGTGCGGCAGACGGGCGCGAGCGGGGACGGAGGGGCCACGTCCGGCGAGCAGGGGCGGAGGAGCCACGCCCGACAAGCAGACGGTCGCGAGCAGGGGATCCCGCCTCCCTGATCTTCCACCGGCGTGCGCGGGGGCAAGGCTGGTCGCTGTAGGCGGCGAAGGGGACGAGCAGGTGGCGCGCCTCTAGGGGGCGAGTTGGGCGCCAACGACAAGGTCAAGGAGCGACGGTGATGAGTGGCACTGCGGGTCGATGGTGGCTGCAACACGCTCGACGGTGGCGGGCGCTCGACGGTGGATGCGTGCGTGAGATAGTGCTAGCTTGATAAAAAAAGACAAGACGGACAAGTCTGTGAAGTACTCATCACCGTAGGGTGTACGCACCCCCAAACACATATGTCCGGTCCTCCCGGACACTGCTCAAACAGACAAAATCAGGACAATTTTGTGTCCGTTTTAAGCAGTCCTATAGGAGATATCAGATGCCTGAACACCCGTCTTTTTTTTAGATAAAAGGCACAAGGCCCAACTTTGAATTAACAAAGCTCGGCAGTTCAACCAAGTTCTAAAAATGCTGGGCATACAGCTTCGCCAAGGAAATAACATGATGCGGCATACAACTTCGCCAACAAGAAATGAAAGACAACATACAACTTCGCCAACAGGAAGTGAAAGGCAACAGAAGCAACAACAGCTAACAAGGCTAAAACAAGACTGCGGAAAGCTAGCCCAAGATCACTGCCCAGGCCTAGGTGCTGGAGGGGAAACGACATGACTGGTGAGTCTTCTTGAGGTCATCCACCAGCCGGCGCGCTAAAATCCTGTCATCAGGCTTCATCGCGTGGATCCAAAGCTGTAAGAACACCAAGGATTTAAAAATAATATCAGCTAGGTGACGCATAATCAGCCCCTTAATTGCATGCTTATTTCTAACGTGCCACAGCGCCCAAGCTAAAGCAAGAAAAAGTGCCCAAACTGCTCGAGGGAATCCTCCCGACAGAGAGGAGATGATTGCATGAAACTCCGCGAAGTTAGCAGGCGCCCACGTTCTCCCAAGAACCTGGCGCAACACGCTCCAAGCGAATTTAGCTAACGAGCACCCAAAGAAGATGTGTTCCGCATTTTCCGGCGCCGCGCAAAGGGCACACTTCCCATCTAAGGGGGCGGCTCGAGTAACAAGCTGAAGACCAGATGGTAGTCTGTCAAGGATCAATTGTCAGGCGAAGACTTTAATCTTCAAGGGCAGCTTATTGTGCCACACATCTTGGACGAATGCCGCTGTGGCCCCTTGAGATAGAGCGTCATACATAGACTTAACCGTGTAGATCCCCGACGGGTCCAAGGACCAAGAGATGAGGTCCAGATCCCCAGATAGAGTGGTGGAGTTGATGATAGCGTCCAGCTTTCCCCATTGAGCCATAGCTGCATGGTTTAACGTCCGAGGAAAGCGACACCCCGTCCCCACAATGCGCGCAACCGACGCCCCTTGGTCATCGCAAATACTGAAAAGAAAAGGGAATTTGTGACAGAGGGGCCCCTCCCCATGCCACAAGTCAGTCCAAAACGTGGTTCGATGCCCATTCGAAACCTTATGGTTGGCCCCCATCTTGAACATAGGTGTTTTATTTTGTGGAGACTAGTTCCAGAACTGTGACCCCCCCACCCCCCCCCCCCACCCCCGAGGCGCTCGAGAAAATGTCCCCGGACCTAGAGTACTTGTTGCGTGCGACGGAAGCACAGATTGAGTCGTCCGACTGATATAATTTTCAGATCCACTTAACTAGGAGGGCCTCGTTAATTTTTTGGGAATTGATCAACCCGAGACCCCCAGCCTCCTTTGGTCGGCAGACCACCGGCCAATTAACCATATGGTACTTGCGGTCCGGGCCAGCGTCTTCCCAGGAGAATCTGGCCCGGATGGCGTCAAGGTCCTTGTGTGTGCCCCTCGGGAGTAAGAAAAGGCCCATAGCGTACATGGGAAGGTTATCAAGGCAAACATTGGAGAGGATGAGGCGACCACCAAACGAGAGGAAGCGGCCCATCAAGGCTCAATCTTGCGAGCTAGCTTTTGGATAAGAAAAACCCATTGTTCCTTACTAACCTTGGAGTCCGAGATTGGGAGGCCGACATATGTCAACGGGAATTTGCCGAGCTTGCAATTCAACATTCTAGCCACCCTATGCTGGGTTTCCTGGGGCTGGCTTAACATGATTACTTCGCTCTTGTGATGGTTGATCTTTAGGCCGGATATATCCTTAAAGCACATCAAGAGAAATTTGAGGTTGGCCACTTCTAGAGCGCGCTGCCCTGGATCCGTCTCATGAGGCGTGTCCGTCACTGGCAACAGCCAGCAGCCCGTCTTGGTCGTCCGTCAGCAGCGTTTCGGTGGATTTGATGAGCCTGAGCAGTAGACGCCTATGCAGCTCATGTCAACTAGCTGACTGAGAATTCAGCTGAGCGTTAGACGGGCACTGGTCGGCAGCGTGCATGTAACTAGCTAGCTGTCTGATCGATGTGTATCCGACCGACCAAGCCAAACACACACACTGTTGGTATATATCAGGAACAGCGCTGCTGCATACATCGATCGCATGTGCAGCTAATATGGCCGGTGGGTACAATCGTTCGGTGATGTGGAGTTCAGCCGTCAATCTTGTGGCCAATACACAGGTCAGGACTCAGTGCCGTCGTCGAAAAAAGGTAACACACGTACGTAGCCACACATAATCGATCACACACAAATGAGTTGTTAGCCCCAACGTACAGGCAAATTTTCAGTATCAGTTGTATTCTTTTTAAGGTAATACGTTTCCCTTCGTAAAAAAATCCAGTTATAAGACACGTAAACACTGACATTACATGTTGAAAGGATATGATAATTCTAGAAAAAACCAGCGCTTATCTCTCTTCTTCGGCATCACCGAAGCGACCATCAATAGAATAGCAAGATCACCTCTTCACCTGATCTCGACGCGGCTCCATCACTGATCTGCAACTTCACGGACCTCCAGTTTGGCAGAAGCAAAACCATTATCGTTAAACGAATCAGACCGGGGCAACGTACCCCCGAACACGCCGTCGAACTCCAGGCCTAGCATCCCCGCACGACTAAAACGTCGGAGAAGGAAACCAGCCTCCAACCACAAATTCAGCACACGATGCACCATCTTTCAGCTGTCAAGTGCGCAGGCAGCCGTCTGCGCATACTCCCGGATGACAAATCCTCCTCTGCTCCACCATGACATCGGAGACAACGCCATAACAACGTGGATATAGCAGAAGGAGAGACATGCCTCATGAGATCGCCGCCACCGCCTCCCCAACACCATCCATGAACGCTAACGTCACCGATCTGAAAGATCGGCAAACACACGATGTCATCAACTCCGAAACGCCGCCACGAAGGACGACGCCTGTGTGAGTAGTGTTGAAACAAATTTATTCGTCGCAGCGCCGCTCCCACCATCCCAACAGCGAACCACGAACTACAGAATCAAAACCTAACTACAGAGCGGAGAAACGGGTCCCCCTCTCTCTTGTCGCCGGAGCAGCAGTTGGAGACTGAGGGGACCAACACGCCAGCCGGTGAAGATCGGTGGTAGGCGTCCGTCTTCCTAGTCGCCGCTCCTGGCGGCTAGGTCACGGAAAAAACTCAAGATGTACGCAAGGTTTGTCTAGCTCCGACCGTCGAACATGCATGCCCCCAGATAATTTCCATACATGTTCGCACCCCAAAAAACCGTAATCAGGAAGGTGCAGATTCCGCATCAGAAGTCGGTACGGTGCGGTCTGATTCGTGGTCGAGTCATCAGATAACGATCCCTGCTCACGGTGTACTGGCAAATTACGCGCCCTGATTACCACCGTTGTCCACTTAATTACTTTCCATCTGCAACAACAACGAACGGATAATACCGACGACAGGCGTGGATCAATCAAAATCCGGCTTCCTGGGCGTGCGTGTGCACACATCGGAAACGGACGGCGATCCTCGACCGTGGAAACAGAGCAGCGTTCACAACTCGGCATTAATGGCGGTCGCTCTTTCCAGGAAATCGAGCAGCTGGATAAAGGTGTATATATCCGCAGCTACAATTACTGCTGAGCAAAATTATTCACAAGGAAACGAAAAAGAAAAGGAATGGGACGGGGTTTTGCGGTCCAACCCTCGGACTATTCGCTCGTTCTCAAGGAGCCCCCAGCCCCCTTGTGCAGCCTATAAATGGACGCCCGCTCCGCCTCCATTTCCTCCCCTCTCTCATACACTTCACCCTGCTCCTCCCCTGTTTCCTCCGCGCAACATAAGCTGTGCATTAGCCAGCGAGATCTCTTCTTGGAGCTTCTGCTTCTTCGTAGTAGTAGGCATTACCAGCCTTTAGCTGCCAGTGTCCCGTTGAGGCTGTCCTCTGCTATTTCCCTCGTGCCCCGAGACGTTGTGGTGACAGCAGGCAGTGGTCACCATGGCCGGCGGCGCGGTGGTGAACGCCGGAGCGGGGAAGGACTACCCCGGCAAGCTCACCATGTTCGTGCTCTTCGCCTGCATCGTCGCCGCCACCGGCGGCCTCATCTTCGGATACGATATCGGCATCTCCGGTACGTACGTGCACGTGTCATGCACTTTAACTGCTCCTCTTCACCAACAATATTTTGTACTACTACTAGCTCAAATCTGTTTTGCATCTGCTGCAATGCTCTGTTTTTTTTGTAAATCATGGCCTTCACTGGCCGCCATCCACCTACCAGCGTGTCGGGTGGTTCTATGCATAATTTTCGGCATCACATACACAAACAACAAATCCGCCATATTTTCCTGCCATTTATTTATCCACTTGCTTGATTCTTGCGACGCCAAAGAAGAATCTCTCACCTGGCATTCTTTTTCTTTCCAATAAACAAACTCCGATACTCCTCTCCACTCTTTCATCGGCGCTGGCTGTGCATGCAACATATTTTCTTTGCATAGCAACAATCAGCAGAAACAAATAGTAAGAAATAATCGTGTAACTAATTCATCCTCGATGGCGTCTGTCAGGTGGCGTGACGTCGATGAACCCGTTCCTGATCAAGTTCTTCCCGGGGGTGTACCGGCAGGAGCAGGAGGCGGAGCGGAACCAGAGCAACCAGTACTGCAAGTTCGACAGCCAGCTGCTCACCATGTTCACCTCCTCCCTCTACCTCGCCGCGCTCATCGCATCCTTCTTCGCCGCCACCGTCACCCGCGTCGCCGGCCGCAAGTGGTCCATGTTCGCCGGAGGCGTCACCTTCCTCGTCGGCGCCGCTCTTAACGGCGCTGCCAAGAACGTGCTCATGCTCATACTCGGCCGCGTTCTCCTCGGCATCGGGGTCGGTTTCGCCAACCAGGTACGACGAATCGCTGACCAGGGTCAGCGCAACTCTTCTCTTTGACTCTAACGCTGCATCTGCGACGTTTCTCTGACTCTCCTCTACCGCTGGAGACGAAAGTGCAATTGTTCCTCTGAAAATGACTTGTTTTACTGACGACTCTTTTCGACCGCATTACAGTCGGTGCCTGTGTACCTGTCGGAGATGGCGCCGGCGAGGCTGCGCGGGATGCTCAACATCGGGTTCCAGATGATGATCACCATCGGCATCCTCTCCGCGAATCTCATCAACTACGGCACGGCCAAGATCAAGGGCGGGTGGGGATGGCGCTTGAGCCTCGCGCTGGCCGCGGTCCCGGCCGGCATCATCGCCCTTGGCTCGCTCTTCCTTCCCGACACCCCCAACTCCCTCATCGACCGCGGCTACACCGCCGACGCGAAGCGCATGCTCCGGCGCGTGCGCGGCACGGACGATGTCGAGGAGGAGTACAGCGACCTGGTGGCCGCCAGCGAGGAGTCCAAGCTCGTCAGCAACCCCTGGCGCAACATCCTCCAGCGCCGCTACCGCCCCCAGCTCACCTTCGCCATCGCCATCCCCTTCTTCCAGCAGCTCACTGGCATCAACGTCATCATGTTCTACGCGCCCGTCCTCTTCAAGACCATCGGCTTCGCCGACGACGCGTCCCTCATGTCCGCCGTCATCACCGGCCTCGTCAACGTCTTCGCCACCTTCGTGTCCATCGTCACCGTCGACCGCCTCGGCCGCCGGAAGCTCTTCCTCCAGGGCGGCACCCAGATGCTGGCATGCCAGATTGTCGTCGGCAGCCTCATCGGCGCCAAGTTCGGATTCACCGGCGTGGCCGACATCCCCAAGGTTTACGCCGCGGTTGTGGTGCTCTTCATCTGCGGCTACGTCGCCGGGTTCGCCTGGTCCTGGGGCCCGCTCGGCTGGCTCGTCCCCAGCGAGATCTTCCCGCTGGAGATCAGGTCGGCGGGGCAGAGCATCACCGTGTCGGTCAACATGTTGTGCACCTTCATCATCGCGCAGGCCTTCCTCCCCATGCTCTGCCGCTTCAAGTTCATGCTATTCTTCTTCTTCGGCGCCTGGGTCATCGTCATGACCTTGTTCGTGGCCTTCTTCCTGCCGGAGACCAAGAACGTCCCCATCGAGGAGATGGTGCTCGTATGGAAGTCGCACTGGTACTGGGGCCGCTTCATCCGTGACGAGGACGTGCACGTCGGCGCAGACGTCGAGATGCACTCCAACGGCAAGATCCAGCCCGCCAAGCTCAGCATCTAGCCCGAAATGTCAAATGTTTACCAATAATTATGCTGTTATACAATCCGAGGTCGAGGACTTTAATCCAGAAATGGTTTTTCATTTTTCTGTATTAGAGTTGCTATACCTAGCCAGGACGATGACGAACAGTCAGTCTGTCACTAGTCCTTTACATTTTTTTTTAAAAAAAGTTTGGTTTCTTATGTGCCGAATACTCCGGTGCCATTTGTGGCTTGGACCAACTATGAATATGGAATTGTGGATGCAAGTTGGATCAATTTTCTGTAGCTGCACTCTGAAATTATATTCGAATACTACCTTGAGCAAATTGGCATGAAAGTTTTGTTTGCCTATTGATGTTGCGGGGTTGTCCCAATCTTTATGGATTTGGGGCGGTTCCGGGGTGAGGGCGAAGAATGAACCAGAAACACGAAGAACAAACACAAGGAAAATACACACGAGGTAGTCTTGGATCGCAAACACAAACCTCATGTCACATTTCTCTCACCGGTGTACCAGCCGGACCAATAGAATCTAAAGGAACGAGACCGCGAGGTAGAATTTTCTCGCGAGATTGTCGATCGCTCGGTAGAATCAAGAGGGTGAGAGACCGTGAGATAGAATCATCCAATCGAAAGCCTTTGCGAGGGAAGAGGTCTTGGAGTCACTCAATCAGCTAGGCTAATGAGAGGTCTGGGTAGATTCCCAAAGAAAGTTCATAGGAGCAACATGCTCAAGTCTCAAATTCATCACTGGACCTAGATCTGGCCCTGGCGTCCCTTTTATAGTGCTATAAGGACGAAAGGGTAGATGGAGGGATAAGTTACAAGGCTGGTGGCCCGTTTTCTGCTCGCAGGCAGGTCGCCGGATGGTCTGGCGCTAGGAAGCCGGCGGGCGAAGAGGAGCCCAGACGTCGGATTGTCCGGCCCTGGTCGCTAGATGGACCGGCGGTCGCTGGATGGTCCGGCGTCGAGGGCACCGGATGGTCCAGCTCACGTGTGCCTTGAGTACCGGAGGGTCCCCGAGAGGGTGTCGGTATGTACCGGTAGGCATCCGGCGTTTGGGCATCGCCGGTCCGTCCGATGGTTTCGTGTCGGATGATCCGGCTGCTGGAGTGTGCGCCGTTTCCAGGATTAGGCGTCGTATCGTCCGACCCTTTCTGCCGGATGGTCCGGCGGCTCCAGGAGATGCTTTTGCCCTCTTGTTGTTGTTCTTGTTGTTGTGGACCATCTTCTTGGGAATCTTCTTGAGCTTCCTTGGCATCGTCTTGGCCACCATCTTGGGAGTCATCAACAGGTTCAAACCTGAGCACACAAAGAGTGTCCCAATGAGGTAGCAAATTGTCGGATATATGCCAAATACGGGTATATCCGGCATCGGCCAAAGGCTGGATTACTAGGGTGGCCCTCTGGTAATGGAACAAACTCCATTATGTGTCCCAGTAAGCTGACGCACAGGAAGACGGATTCTAGAAGAACCGGGATCACGGCCCAACACATGGTCTGGCTTGGAGAAGAACCCGGATGCCTTACTTTCCGAGAATAGGAATACTTTCTGTAGTCTTCTAGGTTTCCTTCCTGTAATCCCTAGTCCGGCTATCTATATAAAGCTGGACGGGAGCTGTCGAAAGACATAACAGAATAGACAAGATCGAATAGCTAGAAGTTAACTCGTCGGGAAGTCCATCCTCCTCAAGTTAGCGTAACCCTACTCACATTGTACTTTGTATACTTCAGGCTTCAGCCCCGAGTTAGTGAGATTGCAGGAGTAGGAACGCCTCCTTAGTTGCGACGTATCGAACCTGGGTAAACCGTATCCTCGTTTCCACTCTCCCACGGTTCCATCCACGGCTCTATCAGCAGGCTTATGGCACCTGATGCCATAAACCTAACTAAGAACACTCGACACAAACCATTCACCGAAACATCAATTTTATTGAAGGATAAGAACGAGTTTACCTTACCATGTACGGCTTTCGCACGAGATCTTATCATAGGACCAATTGGAGTACTTCTTGATGAAAGGACATTTATGTCCCTAATCTGTTGTGGGTGTTTGTTAACAACATAAGTGATGTCTCATCGTGTGCTTACTGGTTTAAGGTTCAATTTATGAAAATCACAAGGCGGTCATTGAATTCACAGGAAGGATAAAAGATTGAAGATAAAGCCCTAATAAGTGATGTCAGACCTACGGATACCAGGGTATCCTGGGCCGTCTGCTGCAGGCCCGGCCCATCTCGGCGCAGCAGTAGCCCGCGTCGAATTCTCTCAAGAAGATGACCGCCCGAACGCCCTTCCGTCAGGGAGGCATCCTAACGAGGTGCATTCCTTGTGGATATGCATGTCGCTTCTGGAGAGGAGCTCCACCTGACCCTCGCTCCCCTCCACAGGAGTCCGTGCTCGCTGGGAAATATCCCATGTGAGAGTGACGTCTGCGTCCCTGCGCGGTGACGAAGGCGCCGCAGGGCGACATAGTCGCTTTGACCGCAGTTGCCGTTCTCGTGTATAAAGCACACGACACGGTTGCGCGCACCAAAGACCTTACCAAGACCTTCCTCTTTGGTCCAAGGAGACCAATCCTCCACTACAAGATGGAGGACACGTCACAGAGCCCCTACATCTCGGCAATGGACGGTGGAGCTGTCCTCGACGACCGGAGCTAGCTGGTGGCGCAGAGTCCTATTGTCTACGCTTTGGCACCTTGTGGTAGCGCTTTCCCGCCCAATGAGAAGGAAACAGGCCCAAAGGCCAGTATAAGAGGCGTCCCTCGGCCCTTGTAGAAGGAGAGCTTAACTCATTCGGAGCCCTATTAGTCTAGAGCACAAGCTCACATCTTGTACTATAATCACCACAATACAATTCATAGACAAGCAGGAGTAGGTTTTTTTTTTGAAACAATTTCTACTGTAGGGGAGTCTCCCACAACCCTTTATTGCCACAAAAGAGAATTTATAAATATTTACAAATGTACAAAAGGGGATAGACTAAGGCAGTCTATCAAAAACCGATGGAGAGTACTAAGCCATGAAGATCATTTCTTAGCCAGTGAAGAATTTAACCTATGCTTAAGCAAGGTAAACCCAACTTTCCAACCTCCGAAAGAATGCCTCTCAGATTTGAAAATAACTCCATTCCTTTGCATCCAAATATTCCAACAAGCCAGAATTACTATCTCAGTAAAACAGGGGCCATTGAAAGCCTTTTTAGCTTGTGAAAGATTGGTCATAACAGTGTTATCACTCCATTGGATCTGCAAGTAATTCCAAATTCTGGAGCTGAAATAACATTGGAAGAGTCCTCAAGACAATGCTGGTGACACAAGACACAATACTCATTTCTTTGGATCTTCCACTTTCTCCTCTTTATCATATCTTTAGTGTTAATCCTGTCATGCAGAATCAACCAAGCAAAGCACTTATGCTTTGACATGCATTTGGATTTCCAGATCCATTTAGCTGGCTTATCATCAGGCCGCTTAGCAAATTGAAGCTGGTAAAATTTACCGGAGGTATATACACATTTATTGAAGGTACAAGTCCAGACATCATCAGAATTATCCAAATGGATATCAACCAAAAACCCTTGCAAAGTAACAAATTCCTGAAAATGCTTCATTTGAGAGAGGTAAATGAAAAGCATCAGAAAAGTTAGGCATTGCAATCAAGTCTCTGACTGAAGCACACTTGTCTTTAGCGAAGGAACATAGCCTTGGAAACTTGAGTGAAATAAGATCACTCTACCATAAGTCCTTCCAAAACATAACAGAGAAGCCAGATCCAACTGAGCAAGAAGAAAGAGAACACCAAGTCTCAGCCAGTTGCATAATTCCTCTCCACCATAAGGAACCGCAAGAAGTTACTGCATGAGGGACAGATTCGAAATAATAGGCATTCTTGACCAGATTTACCCGGGGATATCAGCAGAGTTATAGAATTTGGCTATAAATTTCATCAATAGAGCCATGTTCTGAATCTGCAAATTGATCACTCCCAGACCACCTTTGCACTTGGGTTTACACACTATATCCCAAGCTGCCAAATAATTTCATCTCTCCTTGTTCTTATCTTTTCTCCAAAGACATCTCCTTCTAGCCTTATCAATTATATCAATAACCCCCTTAGGAATCACAAGAGTGCACATATAATATGTAGGCAGAGAAGAGAGAACAGAGTTAACAAGCACTAAACTATCACCATAGGAGAGGAAAGAAACAGTTGCTGATAACCTCTTTTCAACTCTATCAATAAGAGGAGCAAAATCCTTAATAGAAGGTTTGGTGGTGCCCATAAGCAACCCCAGCTATGTAAAAGGCATAGAGGCCACATTACATTCCAATATAAGAGTCGAATCATTAGCCTCCTGCCGTGAGATATTAATTGGTATCATGTAAGACTTATGGAAATTAACTTTAAGCCCAGTAATTTGAGCATAAAGATTCAATAAGTTCATGAAAACCAACAATTGATCTGGATGTCGGGGGGTTACCCCCGAGTAGGGTAAAGGCAAGTGGTAAAGGCCACTGTCAGAAGAGAAGTTTGGTCGAGTAGCCGTCTACCCGGTACTCGCTACCCGGTCGACTGCTACTCGATCTCATTTCAAGATAACCAGAAGGAGATATCAATCAAGTTCTGTCCATTCGAGTAGAAGAGTTGGCCCGAGTAAGATTGGCGGGAACCTACTCGGGCCAGAAGTCAAAGGAGCCGTTCTGACACAGGATCCCGCGTATCCCGGGTCCGTACTTGGCACTATTCGAACTACTGTTCATCTGGGACCGGCCTGCCTGACAGTGACAGCATGGAAGCAGGCGGTCGCAGGATAAGGGGGCCCCACTCTGTGTTTGGCACAGTGATACCAGTCTGTCCCCTTGGTTTTGCCCAACGACTTTCCGGATGCAGCCAAGATTAGGAACCAAAGCTGTCAGCGGGAACTCGGAAGAAGGACGATGTGCACACTATGTCGACACTTGTCCATGTTTGGACGTATCCGGCTGGGCACCAGGTATATAAGGTGCCCCGCCGCCTCCTGCGTGAGGGATCGCATCGAACACATTGTGACCTAATTCTTGACCTAGTTCATCACGTAGAGAGAAGAGTGGCTACTCGGTAGCAAGAACATTGTACTGTGGCTACTCGGTGAGACACCAGAATACATAGAGAAAGGCAGGAGTAGGGGTTTTACCTCCTCACGAGGGCCCTGAACCTGGGTAGATCGTGTTGTTTGCAGTGTTTACTTCGTACCTCACGCGGCTACTCGTCGCGTGATCCCTCCCCGAGCACCTCCAGCGTCCTTCGTCCCCACATCTTTAGCCATCCTATGGCATCTGCCGTGACACCACCACGACAGTTGGCGCCCACCGTGGGGCAACCAGCGGCGCTGGCTGGAGTTTCTGTTCGGACGGGATCTTCTTCAGCGGAGCGCGTAGTCTGTGGCCTTGTCCACAGATTCGGCTCCTTCGACTTCGTCATCGACAACGCCGGCGATTTCGGCGGCAGGGCCATGCCGGAGGGCGGCTCGGTGATCTCCTTCGGCTCTCACCTCGTCTACGTCGCCACCGTCGCCAACCGCGCGTACCCCGAGCTGGTGCATGACGCGGAGGATCCTCCCGCGGTGATCGCTGCTCGCGGAAGGCCCGCGTGCCGTTCTGCGGACCGCGCTGAGGTGATGGTGACGGGCTTGGCGGCAAACGCTGGCGCGGCCGCTACTGGCGCCGCGGCCGTCGTCGAGGATCTTGCTGCACCGAGCGCTGGTGGCAGGACTCACAGGCCCTACGAGAAGGAGTGCAACTTGCCGCCTTCCACTACTCCGACTATTCCCGCGTCGGCTGGGCGACTTGGCATGCCGACTCCCACCGACATCGAGCTTCTAGCCATGAGGGAGCAGCTCGAGCGGCAGCGCCAGGAGCTGCTTGCCGAGCAGGCGGAGTTGGATAAGGTGAGGTTGGAGTTGAGTCTAGATCAGCTCGAGTACAACAAGGCTCACGGCTTCACGCCAGTCACTAGGAGGGCTAGCAGAGTAGGCGCCACGCGGCGCAACCTTGGTGCCGAGATGGCGACAGTTGTAGAGGTTCCTGCTCAGTCCGCCACCGCAAACACCTCCACCAGGCCCAGATATAGCACACCCGCCAAGACACTTAGAGCTGCAGAGGCTGTAGCTGCCGAGTTGCCTCGTCTAGACGGCGACGCGCGCGTTAGGCAGCAGGAAAGGCTCAACGAGTTGGTGTTGGAGGCTGCTAGGCAGAATGAGGAGTTCCGGAAGGCCAACCCGGGTGCTGGAGCTTCGCAGGTGGTGCACTCGCACGCGGCTAGATCTAATGATCAAGCCTCGTCTCCGCATCCCAGCCGCGAGAAGAGCCGCAGCGGACGTTCGGCCAGAGATAGGCAAATGCAGGTGTACGACCCGGCTGCTGCCGCGAGACAGCTTGCTGTGCCGCAGCAGCCCGGGCAGGAACACAACGCTGCAAGAGCAGGCTCTCAAGCCCATCAAGCTCAAAGCCAGGCCCGAGATGGAGCGCGTCCAGGTCCTTCTCGGCAACCCGCAGCTCAGCCTACTCGGCAGAGGCAGCAGCCGCGAGCAGTGGCGCCAGTCGCCAACCCGGTGGAGCAGCCTGCAGCTGTGCAGGTGGACAGATATGATGATGGCTACTCGGCCATGGAGATGGCTGGCTATGATGTCCATGATCGTGTTGGCGAGCGCATGCTGGCGCCTGGAGATGCGAGGCATCAGCTGGACCGGATCAGCTTGTCGGCGCGGCTGGAGAACACGGGTCCTCCTGGCCCCGAGTGCTTTGGCCCGCGCATCATGAACGAGCCGTCCGTGAAGAACTTCCAGCTCGCAAGGGGCACCAAGAGCTACAATGGCAGCACCAAGCCGGAAGACTGGCTTAATGACTATGTCACCGCGGTTCATATCGCAAACGGCAACCGGAGATGGGCGGTGCGCTATGTCCCACAGATGCTAGAGGGTCCAGCTCGCACTTGGCTCAACAACTTGCCCAAGAACAGCATCAACTGCTGGCTGGACTTCTCGGATGCCTTCATCAGCAACTTCACGAGCACATACAAGAGGCCGAATAGGCCACAGCAGCTATCCGCTTGCAGGCAGCGAGAAGACGAGACAGACCGCGAGTACCTTACTCGGTGGAGCACATTGAGGAACACCTGTGAAGGTGTGAATGAAGCACAGGCCATCACTTGGTTTGCGCAGGGATGCAGGCATGGCAGTATGCTTTGGCAGAGGTTGCAGAGGGAGATGCCGAACACTCTGGCGGAGACCATCAAGATTGCGGATCAGTACGCACTCGGTGATCCTACTCAGCCCCTGATGGACTCCTCTGAGCCGAGAAGAAACTTCAGCAACAGCAAGCGCAACGAGTTCCGCAACAAGCGCCGAATAGATACTCGGTATGATCCTGAAGAGGTGAATGCAGTGACTGTTGGAGCTGGTGGCAGCCAAAGGCAGAAACCTGCTGGAGCCTACGGGCAGAACCAGAACCAGGGCCAAGGCAACAAGAAGCCATTTCGCACTTCTCAGTCGGGTAGCGGAAACTCTGAGCAGCCGAAGAAGTTTGTCTTTGATGACATGAAGGATGGCCCATGCAGTTTTCACACTCACCACCCCTCGAGGCCTGCTAACCACACTACTCGGCAGTGCGAGTGGTGGGATGTGATCAAGAATGATGGCTTGCCTCCTCCTCCTCCTCTGCCAGCGGCCAATGCCAACGTGCAGCCTACTCGCGCACCCGCAGCTCGGCCGCCAGTGTACCCGAGAAGAGAGAATGTGAACCAGGTGACTTTAGGAGCCAACCGTAACTTCAACAATGAGAGCTACCGCAACGACAACAACAACTACAACCGCAACAACAACAACAGAGGCAACAACAACTACCAGGGAAACAACAACAACGGCAGCAATGGGGGTGGAGGCTCCAACCAGTACCAAGAGCACCATGAGAGCTACATGATCTTCACTTCTGAGCCAGTCGACAAGCAATCACAGCACAGGCGGGCCATGGAGGTCAATGCAGTGATTCCTGCTGTCCCTCACTACATGTATTGGTGTGACCAGGAGATCAGGTGGTCCCGAGTAGATCATCCCAAGGTGATGCCCAATCCGGGTAGCTACGCCTTGGTGCTGGATCCTACCTTCCTGGGTCCCGAGAAGAATGTGAGGTTCAGCAAGGTGCTAATCGACAACGGCAGCAGCATCAACATTGTGTACAAGGACACACTCGAGAAGCTTGGCCTGGCCGAGAACATGATGCTGCCCAGCAAGACCACTTTCCATGGCATTGTGCCCGGGATCTCGTGCAACCCGATTGGCCGAGGGTGGATAGATGTGCTATTCGGCACCAGGGAGAACTGCCGCACAGAGCGCCTGCAGTTCGAGGTGGTTGATCATCAGAGTCCTTACCATGCCCTACTCGGCAGGCCTGCTCTGAGCAAGTTCATGGCCTCTACCCATGTTGCATATCTGAAGATGAAGATCCCTGGTCCCAATGGCATAATTACTATCTCTGGTGATTACAAGAAGTCCATGGAGTGTGCCTCTGCTGGTTCCCAGTTGGCGGAGTCGATGGTGATTGCTGCCGAGAAGAAGAAGATGTATGAGGTGGTGGCCATGGCGCAATCCACGCAAGCTGGCGCGCAAGGCGTGCCGAGTACCCAGCACGGGACCGCATTCCAGGCATCTCAGGAGACCAAGAAGGTCCAGGTCGACCCCGGGTTCCCCGACCGCGTAGCCATCATTGGCTCCGGGTTGGCGGAGAAATAGGAAAGCGAGCTCATCCACTTCCTCCGTGAGAATCGGGATGTATTCGCCTGGTCCAATGAAGATCTACCAGGAGTCCCGAGGGAGTTGGTTGAGCACTCATTACATGTGCGTCCTGACGCCAAGCCAGTGAAGCAGGCTATGCGCCGCTTCGGAGATGAGAGAAGGAAGGCCATTGGTGACCAGATCACCAAGCTACTGATAAGCAATTTCATCATGGAGGTGCTGCATCCGGATTGGCTAGCCAACCCGGTCATGGTCGAGAAGAAGAAGGAGGATCCCAAGGCTGCCACTGCATGGCGCATGTGTGTCGACTACACCGACTTGAACAAGGCATGCCCCAAGGATCCCTTCCCGCTACCTCGCATCGATCAGGTGATCGATTCCACTGCTGGTTGTGAACTGTTGTCTTTCATAGATGCCTACTCTGGTTTCCACCAGATCGCACTCAATCCTGCTGATCAAATAAAGACTGCTTTCATTACCCCGTACGGGGCTTATTGCTATCGTGTCATGTGTTTTGGCTTGAGGAATGCGGGTGCAACCTATCAGAGATGCATGCAGAAATGCTTGCACGACCAGCTCGGCAAGAATGTGCAGGTGTACGTAGATGACATTGTCATCAAAACGAATAAAACACATACTCTGCTTGCCGACCTGGAGGAAACCTTTGCTAACCTACGCAAGTACAAAATGAAGCTGAATCCGAGTAAATGCACCTTTGGTGTCCCGGCTGGCAAGCTACTCGGCTTCCTGGTGTCTAGTCGGGGCATTGAAGCCAATCCTTCAAAGATAAAAGCTATTGAGAGCATGTCTTTGCCGAGATCCCTGAAAGATGTGCAGAAATTCACTGGTTGCTTAGCATCTCTGAGCCGTTTTCTGGGCCGAATGGGCGAGAAGGCCCTGCCTCTGTACCAATTGATGAAGAAAAGTGACAAGTTTGTCTGGACACCGCAAGCGGATGTGGCATTCAACGAGCTGAAAGCAATGCTGGCTAGCGCTCCCATCTTGGCTAGTCCGCTACCCAAGGAGCCAATGCTGCTGTACATTGCTGCGACTAACCGAGTAGTCAGTGTGGTGATTGTGGTGGAACGAGAAGAAGAAGGCAAGAGTGTGCAGCGCCCAGTGTACTATCTCAGTGAAGTGCTGTCCAGCTCCAAGCAAAACTACCCGCACTACCAGAAGATGACCTACGGCGTGTACCTGGGCGCCAAGAAGCTAAAGCATTACTTCCAAGAGCATCCTATCACGGTTGTGAGCTCTGCTCCCATCTCGGATATCATGGGTAACAAGGAGGCGAGTGGCAGAGTAGCCAAGTGGGCAATCGAGCTGGCCGCGTATGCACCCGCGTACGCGAGAAGAGAAGCCATCAAGTCTCAGATTCTGGCGGAATTCCTGGTGGATTGGGCCGAGGTGCAGTATGAACCTCCTGCTCCAGTTTCTAACTACTGGAAGATGCACTTTGATGGCTCGAAGGTGAAGGAAGGCCTTGGTGCTGGCGTGGTGCTTACGTCACCCAAGCGAGATCAACTCAAGTATGTGCTACAGATTCACTTCAAGGCATCCAACAATGTAGCAGAGTACGAGGCAGTGGTGCATGGCTTGCGAGTAGCCAAGGAGGTTGGCGTGCAGCGCATTATATGCTATGGCGATTCAGATCTGGTGGTGCAGCAAGTCTCGGGCACTTGGGATGCTCTGGATGCCAACATGGCATCATATCGCTTCCTGGTGCAGTCTATGACTGGGTTCTTCGAAGGCTGCGAGTTCCAGCACATTCACCGAGCAGAGAATGAAGCAGGCAGATGAGCTATCCAAGTTGGGATCTTCTCGGCAATCCATCCCGGCGGGAGTTGCCTTGGAGCACTTGAGGAAACCATCCATCAAGCCTTCTCCCAACTCGGAGTCCATATTTGTTCCTTCTCTGCCAAGTGAGGAATCTGATCCCATGGAGATTGACTGGGAGAATGCTACAGGAAACCCGGGGACTGCCGTCCTCTACTCGGGGACTGCCACTCCTTACTCGGGGACTGCCACTCCTTACTCGGGGACTGCCACTCCTTACTCGGGGACTGCCACTCCTTACTCGGGGACTGCCATTCCTTACTCGGGGACTGCTGTCCTTAACCCGGGGACTGTCGCATTCATTGAGGAAGTCCTTGCTAATCGGTCTGGGCTTCAGAGAAGTGCTCCCATCCCTAAAGAGCAACCAGAGGTACCCGTCCCAATGGAAGTGGACGAACCAGTGTTTCCCACACGGGAGACACCGAGTTGGGCTATGCCCATATTATCCTTTCTAAGGGACGGTACTCTACCAGAAGATGAGGTGGCTGCAAGACAGATTCAGAGAAGATCCAAGGGCTACACTATAGTCCGAGATGTGCTGCACAAGAGAAGTGCCACCGGCGTGCTGCAACGTTGTGTGGACCCAGCGGAAGGAGAAGAGATCTGGTAGAGATACACCAAGGAGAATGCGGGCACCATGCCTCTTCTCGGGCGTTGGTCAAGAAAGCTTTTCGGCATGGCTTCTACTGGCTCACAGCACTGCAGCAAGCTGAAGATATCGTGAGGAAGTGCAATGGCTGCCAGATGTTCGCGAGTAAGATTCACATGCCTGCTTCCGAGCTGAAAACAATTCCTATCACTTGGCCATTTGCTGTTTGGTGTTTGGACATGGTCGGGCCCTTCCAGCCGGCTAGAGGCAACATGACTCACATCTGGTCATGGTGGATAAGTTCACCAAGTGGATCGAGGTGAAGCCTATTCGGAGGTGCGATGGGGCCACAGCTGTGAAATTCATGAAGGATGTGATCCTGAGATATGGCTACCCGCACAACATCATCACCGACAACGGCACAAATTTTGCTGAGGGAGCAATGGTGCGGTTCTGCAGGGATAAGCATATCCGACTAGACGTTGCGTCTGTTGCGCATCCAGCCTCCAATGGACAGGTTGAAAGAGCAAATGGCATGGTACTGGCAGGCATAAAGCCAAGGCTGATGGAGCCACTGCTGAAAACACCTGGGTGTTGGTTAGACGAGTTGCCAGCGGTGTTGTGGAGTCTAAGGACTACCCCTAACCGGTCAACCGGCTACACGCCATTCTTCTTGGTATACGGGGCTGAGGCCGTGTTGCCAATAGACTTAGAGCATGACTCCCCCCGAGTAACCCTCTACACTGAGGTGGAGGCGAGAGAAGCTCGAGAAGACGACGTTGACCTGCTTGAAGAAGCAAGAGAGCTGACTCTGTCACGTTCGGCTATCTACCAGCAAAACCTGCGGCGTTATCATAGCCGAAAGGTGAACCCAAGGGTTTTCCAAGAAGGAGACATGGTCCTTAGGCTTGTGCAGCGCACAGCCGGGATGCACAAGTTGTCTCCTCCATGGGAAGGGCCTTTCATTGTGAGCAAAGCGCTGCACAACGATGCTTACTATCTTATAGATGCGCGCCCACCACAGGCGAACAGGGCAGATAAAGCTGGAGAGGAAACCAAGCGCCCCTGGAATGTAGCTCTACTCCGTCGTTTTCATTCGTGAGCAAAGATGTGTATGTACCCTCTTATCCGAGTTGAAATTCTACTCTGCAATCTGAAATTGAACTCGGGGACTGCCCTCGCCCAACTTTGCTCTAAGTGTTTCTACTCGGCTTTGCTGTTTGCCTGTTCGGTTGCTCCACTTCAAAATTCATAAGCGTATTGAGTACTGTGTCTAAACCTATATGCCAACTCTTCGACTCTGCTGCTGTCAGAAATCCGGCTTCATGGCAAGCAAGAGAATAAGCAAAAGGTCAATGAGCACAAGAAAAATCGCTAAGGAAGAAAAGAGTGCAGGAACCGAGTAGGATGTTTGTTACTTCTGTTCTCTGTCTTATCTTTTCGGCTAAGTGGTGGGATGCGTTACTATGTTTGTTTCTAAGCGGCTGAGTATTTGCAGCTCTACTCTTTGACTCTTGTGACTCGAATACCAAAAAAGCAACAAGTTGCGGGTAGAGCTGAGACGAAAAGAGAGAGTGAATAAGAAATGCAACTCGGGGACTCGTATACTAACGCAACCCGGCATCGAGCCAGGGCTGCTCAAATTGACTAAATCAAAAGTAACAAATACCAAGTGGGAATAAAATTGAGTAGCAAGCAACAAGATAAATAGTCTGATACATTTGCTCCCGGCATCCCGGGGACCTGATAAGTGTTTGAGTAAAAAGTTTGCAGGATAAAATCATGTTGAGGAAGCGGTGTTGTCGGTGCTGGCCTTGGCGGCTTCATTTTCTGTGGTGGTCTTGGTCGCCTCCGCATCCGAGCTGGCATCAGTTGTCTTCGCGGCTTCCTCTTCGGCGCTGGCGTTGGTCGCGTCCGCTTCCGGGTGGACGGTGGTGGACTGCTCCATCTCGACGTCGTGCTCGGTGGCTACCTGGTCTGAGGTGGCCGTGGCCACCGAGACAGGTCCTGTTGCCAAGGAAGAACCAGAAGCTTGGCCGTGGGGGCGTACCGTGTCGTCGAGGGCGGCTCCTGATGAGGTGCCGAACTCGAGGGCGGCTGTGTCGATCTCCTCGACCTCTTCATCGCTACTCGCGACGACCGCGGCCTTCCCTTTCCCGGCCTTGCCCCTAGGTGAATCGAAGAAGCCCAAGTCCAGCTCGGAATCTGATTCTTCGTCCTCCTCCTCGTCCTCCTCCACCTCGGTGTCGGGTTCAGTGAGGCCATCGATGAAGGTTGCCGTGTCAGCATACTCCGCAACCTCATGCGCAATCAGCTTGCGCATGGTCACGCAGCTGGGATCCGTCTCCCACTTGGAATTGGCGCGCTTCCCGCGGATAATCTGCATGTTCAAGTTCTCATACCAGGAGGCGACGCAGAGCAGCATCAAATCAGCACCCGCCCGAGCTCCCGAGGCGCGCCACTTCTTCAATTCGGCCTTCACGTTGCGCAGCTTCAGAGCAAGGCCACAAATAGTTGTTGGCGCAGGATCCTGAGGCCAGAAGAGCTCGTGGAGCTGGAAGCCGGTGCGCACCAGGTCAGTGCCCACGCCGGCTAGGCGTTCGAACTGCCCTCGCATCACCAGCATGCTATCCTCGATCTCGGCCCTGGTGTCCGCAGCCTCGCCCTTCTCAATGCGAGCTGCTTGGGCCTTGGCCAAAGCAGGCGCGCAAGAGGACACGATGTCAGGGAAGATTTCTGCAAAAAGCAAGTGAGAAATTCAGTAACAGAATTAGAGAGGAGGTAGGACCGAGAAGAAGAGATGCAGAAAGAAGAAAACTTACGATTCAACTCGTGGCGCAGCCCCTGCAGCTGGCTCTTCCATGCTTCTTCATTGGATACATGCTTCTCCTCGAGCAAGCGGAGCCCCTCCAGCTGAGTAAAGAGCCCAGCATTGGCTTTTTTCAGCACCTCGCACTCCTGCTCGAGGGCTTTCACCTTGGCATTGGCTGTTGTCTCGGCCTTTGCCTTCGCGGCGATGACTCTGTCCCTCTCGGCACCAAGGTTGATAGCATCCTGGAGTGCCTTCTGCAGCTGGAGTTGCAGATTCTCCATCTCGGTAGCGTGCTCACTCTGCAGAGCAGCAGATTGGCTTGCCAGTTGCACCTCCACCTCGGCAGGCTTGAGGCAATCTTGATGCTCCTCGGCAAATTTCTTATGATCTTCTGCGGAAAGCAAAATCATGATCAGCGGAAAAGCAAAAGAAACAGACACAAGGGCGAACCGAGTAGACAGTGGTTTACCTTCAAGCTTCTTGATGGTGGCCTCGCCATTCTCAACAAAGGCACGGCAGTTCGCGTGCTCGTCAACCAGGGCTTTCAGTTTCCCTGCGGAGTAGAAATGGTTAACGCAAAAAAGCAGAAGCGGGCGTAAACAAAAAACGCAAGAACCGCGTAGCTAGAAGCGTACCTTCCACCTCAGACAGCTTCATGGTACTGTTCATCACTTCCTTGTCGGCTTCCTCGGCGCTCACTTTCTCTTTCTCCAAGGCAACAATGCGTCTCTTGGCAATGGCATGATTCCAGAGTAGCTGACGGTGCAAGTTGGTCCGTTTCAGTACGCTATTCTGAGAAGCAAAAGAAACAAGAATCAGGCAAAGTAATTGAGATTCAACCCGAGAAGGCGGCTACTCGGGAGAATGTCCGCCTACTCGGCCAGAATCTCGGGGACTGGGTGATGGATAAGGAAAAGAGGGAGAGTAGAAAAGAAGTGAAAACGCAACTCGGAAAGGATGATTAGGAACTTACCGCGTAGGATTGCTCGAGGTCCTCGGCGTTCTTGCGGTGGACAAACATCTTGGCAGCAAGTGTAGCAGAGGTGGTCGAGACGGTCATGGGTTTGCAACCCAAGTCCACCTTTTTCCAATCCTGACGCATATGGTCGATGTCGCCCAGATCGATGCCGTTCCAGTTGGGGTTGCCGAGAACTTTGCTGTCCCACGTGGCGTCGATGAAGCCGATCAGGTCGAGTACTTGTTCGAGGCTCTGGGACGTTATCGCCTGGTCTTGAGCTCCCCGAGAAGCGATGGAGACAGATTTGTCTTGATTTGGGGCCGGGGGCCTGGAGTCCACTGCCACGGCTTTCCTCCCTCTCTGAAGAGCAAGCTTCCGGTCTGTGGGGGAGAAGCCGACCTGGTGCTGTTGGCTAACCTTCACCATGTAATCAGGGTAGCAGGGCTGATCAGCTATAGCAGCGGCGGCAGGAACCGCGTTGGGATTGCGGATAACCAGGTGCCTGGACTGGCCAGCTGATGTCGGCGGCGGCTTGTCGGCAGCTCTCTTCTTTGCTTTCTCCTTCTGAGCAGTTGGATTCTCGGAGATTGGCTTCTCGGCCTTCTTCTTCTCGGTCTCCTTCTTCTCAGCCTTCTCCTTCTCAGCTCTCTCCTTCTCGGCTGCCTCCTTCTCGGAAGCATCTTGGGCACTCTTCCTAGTAACCGGCTTGGCTGAAGGGCCGGTTGCAGCTTTGGGTTGCGGCACCAGGGAGGAGTCTGGCTGAGCGCCACCTTGGTCAGTTGGTGGCGCCAGGGGCGCGCTGTCTGATGCGCCATCTGGCTGGGCGCTACTCTGCGCGGCGTCTGGTTGCACGTCGCTCAGAGGGTAATGCCCAGTCGCGTCCTCTACCCGCTGTTCAGCAGCATGATCTGGCTGGGAGATATCCATTGCTTCCACCCGCGCCTGGAACGCAGGATCTTCTTGCTCAGCACCCCCTGTGGCTGGCTGCTCCTGTTCTGCTCCTGGCCGCTCGAGGGCGGCGTCATCATGCATCTCTTGATCTTGGTTCTCCTCGGCGGTGTTGGCCGGAGGAGACGGTGGCTTCTCTTGATGAGCAGTGTCCTGCGCCTCCTGCTCGGCGCGGGATTGTTGCTCTGGGTCGGTGCCTTGGGCATCAGTGCCCTGTGGTTGTGCGTTGGCGGTGGTATTCTCATCATCGTTGACGTTGATTAACTTGTCGACGTTGATGGCAGCTTGCTTCTTGGCCTGGTCAGGCGCGAAAGCAGCATCCGCATCTAAGGGAGCTCTGATGAGGAAGGTAAAATCAGAAATTAGAGGAAGGCAGAGGAAGATTAAGAGAAACAGCGAAGTACAAAATTGGGAATTAACCGAGAAGAAACTTACGCTTTGGTGGAGGGAATCGTTCGTCTTGTTCTCTTCACGACCTTTTTGGTCGTCTTCTCGGATGGTTTCTTCTTCTTGGCGGGGGGCTCTAGGGCGCCGCTGCCGGTCCGCTTGCGGGTAGCAGGAGCGGCGACGGATAGAGGATTGGCCTCAAGGGCTCTCTCGTCCTCATCCTCGTCGTTATCCTCAGCATCTGCAGCATCTGTGAAATATAGAGGAAGAAAAACACTTCAGAAACAGCAAGCAAAGGGCTAGTGTTTCTCGCAGACAAAAAGCATGAATTCAGTTACCCTCTAGCTCGTCATCGGACCAATCGCGTAGAGACGTTTCGGCATGCTGCTTCTCTGTCGAAGGGGAATGAGGAAGATTGATCTGATCCGCGGTCTCGAGGGAGGCCTGGTCATCTTCTTCGCGGTCATCTGACCAATTGCCCTCGAAGCGTTCGCAGCTTTCAGCTTTCTGGCGGTCAAGAACCTGAAGAACAGGGAAGTGTCGCGAGTTAACCGAGTAGCACGAAGGCACTATACCCGAATAGGCGTGCAAACACAAAGCATACTAAGCCTAGGGAAATTTGCTGCATATCCTACTCGGAAAGGCGTGCAAGGATCAAGCATATTAAGCCTAAGAATTTCTTCTAAGTATGCTACCCGACAAGGCGTGCAAACATCAAGCATACTAAGCCTAAACAGTTCTGATAAGTGCTCTACTCGGTGCGGAATGCAATTGCTAATCGCAGTAGGAAGAGGAGAATATCTACTCGGATTGCATAAACTGGAAGCAGAAAAAGGGGAACATACCCGTGGAATCGGCTTCGTGCGGCTGAAGGGGGTAAACCCATACTCCCAATCGTCGCGGAGGCCCGTGGTCAGGATGGACCTCGCGTGCTCGGCGACGTCAGCGTTGCTGAGCTCGAACGTGGTCGTTCGAGTGCAATCGCGGGGGCCTCCCAGGTAGCACATTGGATGGGAGCGCTGCTGCAGAGGCAGCACTCGGTTCTTGATCCAGCAGGCGATGGGGTCATCGCTCCTGAGGCCCTCTCCGATTAGCGCAGCGAGCCGCTCCTCCATCTGCACGGCGTTGCGGTCGTTGGAGGGCTTCGTCTTCCAGTTCTGCCCAGACGGAGCTCGGTTGCTCCAGGCGGGCAGGTTGATGCGGTCCGTCACCGGTCCCCCCTTCGTGGCGGGGATGTTCTTCACGTAAAGGAAAGGTTTCTGCCACATACGGACGGAATCCAAGCCCTTGATGCGAGGGTGGTTGGTTCCCGTCCGCTGCAGCATCATGGCGCTGCCGGTGTCGGTTACCCGACTGCCAGTGGCCGTGCCATCCTTCTTCCCCTTGCTCTGCTGACGGAGATGGAAGTACTTCAGCCACGTCTGTACCGTGGGGCGGACGTCGAGAAAGGCCTCGCACACCACGGTATGATAGGCGAGGAAGACGACCGCATTCGGAGGAAGGTGATGCATCTGAACACCGAAGTGATCCAGGAAGGAGCGGAGAAAATCAGAAGCCGGCAGGCCGAATCCTCGCGCGAAGTGCGCGAGGAAGACGACATGCTCGCCCTCCCGCGGGGCCGGAACGAGTTCGCCGTCGGACGGCCGGCACTGAACACCAGGAGGAACCCTCCGGGTGTTCACGAGCCAGGAGCAGTCGTCGACAGTAACATCAGAACCAGCCCAGCCGACGCGAGCAGCCATGGCAGCGAGCGAGAAAACGGTGGAAGTTTTGGAAGAATTCGGTGGAAAAAACGAGTCCGCGGCGGCGCAAAGAGTTGCGCGGCGGCGGAGAGCTCGGCGGCGGAGAAGAGGCAGAGAGGCGAAAGAGGAAAGTACGGAGGTAGGAGAAGAGGAAGTTACCGGTGGGGGTATTTATACCCTCGCCTCAGATTACCGTTACCATCGGGGTAGTGGGATCGATCGTGGCCATAATTCTCGTGTGGTGGGACCTGTGGCCGGTTAGAAACGCACGTAAGCGCGGAACGCGCGCGTAACGGCCACAGTCGATCCCACGACCAGATCGTGGGCTATTACTGCGCTTGATGGGACATGACGAGCCGGTGGGCCCGCTCCGTGAAAACTGGGCGCGTGGCACGTCGTGTCCTGGGCAGCGAGACGTCGGGGTCGCTGATGCACGACACATGTCCAGTTGCGGCACGGAAGGCTGGATTGTGCTCTGCGCTGCAGAGACTCTGCTTGAGAAATTCTCTAAGTCTTTTCACTCGGACGCAGAGAAGGAGACTAGCCCTATTCGGAATAAAAGAGACCCGAGGCGCTTTCCAGGGTGCTACTCGGAGGTTCTACTCGGCATCTTGAAGTTCAAAGGTGTTGTTGCGAAGATTGGTTTTAAGCTGGCAGAGCCTAGTGAACTAGTTCGCGAGACTCTACCAGCTTCGGGGACTGCTGTCGGGGGGTTACCCCCGAGTAGGGTAAAGGCAAGTGGTAAAGGCCACTGTCAGAAGAGAAGTTTGGTCGAGTAGCCGTCTACCCGGTACTCGCTACCCGGTCGACTGCTACTCGGTCTCATTTCAAGATAACCAGAAGGAGATATCAATCAAGTTCTGTCCATTCGAGTAGAAGAGTTGGCCCGAGTAATATTGGCGGCAACCTACTCGGGCCAGAAGTCAAAGGAGCCGTTCTGACACAGGATCCCGCGTATCCCGGGTCCGTACTTGGCACTATTCGAACTACTGTTCATCTGGGACCGGCCTGCCTGACAGTGACAGCATGGAAGCAGGCGGTCGCAGGATAAGGGGGCCCCACTCTGTGTTTGGCACAGTGATACCAGTCTGTCCCCTTGGTTTTTCCCAACGACTTTCCGGATGCAGCCAAGATTAGGAACCAAAGCTGTCAGCGGGAACTCGGAAGAAGGACGATGTGCACACTATGTCGACACTTGTCCATGTTTGGACGTATCCGGCTGGGCACCATGTATATAAGGTGCCCCGCCGCCTCCTGCGTGAGGGCGGAACACGAGAGAACACAATCGAACACATCGTGACCTAATTCTTGACCTAGTTCATCACGTAGAGAGAAGAGTGGCTACTCGGTAGCAAGAACATTGTACTGTGGCTACTCGGCGAGACACCAGAATACATAGAGAAAGGCAGGAGTAGGGGTTTTACCTCCTCACGAGGGCCCTGAACCTGGGTAGATCGTGTTGTTTGCAGTGTTTACTTCTTACCTCACGCGGCTACTCGTCGCGTGATCCCTCCCCGAGCACCTCCAGCGTCCTTCGTCCCCACATCTTTAGCCATCCTATGGCATCTGCCGTGACACCACCACGACACTGGACCAGCAGGTAAAACAACCAGAGTGTCATTAGCATATTGCACAATACGAAAGTCTCTACCAATGGGAATTGGTAAACGAAGTCTTCCATCTCTTAGAGCCAAATTGACAATACTTTGAAGCAAATCACCACCCAACACATAAAGGATAGGTGATAAAGGATCACCATGTCTTGCTCTTCTTTTACAGACAAAAGGTTTACCAGGAACACCATTCAGTAAAACAGAGGAGGAGCCTGAAGAGAGGATTTCTTGGACCCAATCAATGACAAGGGGAGGGAAACCCTTGAGCCTCAAAATCTGCAGAATGGCATTGTGCTCAATGGTGTCAAAAGCCTTCTCAAAATCAATTTTGAAAACAACCACTTTCTCCTCGGATTGCTTACATTGGAAGATATATTCAAAACACCAGGCCAAGCAATCTTGTATAGTTCTAGACTTAATGAAACCATATTGATTGGCATGGATACAACCAAAGATCTTCTCTTGAAATCTATTGGCCAGAATCTTTGTGATAAATTTCAGACAGGAATTGGTAAGAGAAATGGGCCTAAAATCATTCACGGTTTCAGGGGAATGTGATTTCGGAATAAGAGTAATAAAGGACCCATTAATGCTCTCTAAAGACACCTTGGCACTATGGAAATCATTACACAGTCTGATAAAATCATCCTTCACAATATTGCAACAATGCTTTATAAATAATCCAGTGAAACCATCCGGACTAGGAGCACGGTTAGGCTTGAGATTCTTTACAACCCCCTCAACTTCTTCCAGAGAAAAATGATTTTCAAGGCAATCCATGCCATCCACCACAGGCGGGAAAGGTCTCAAGTCAATATCAATAACAGGAGGGCATGAAATTCCCATCCTATTTTTGAAACTGTCGTGGGATAATCACGGCAGACGTTACCAGGGGTAACTTATCTTGGGGTAATTCGACTCTGGCGTTTGGGAGAGGGTTTAGCTCAGGGGAAATCATGCTATCAATTGATCTGGCAGCTCTGGCAATCAAGTCGCCGAGTCTCCGATCTAGGGTTACAATATCATCTCTCGTATTACAAGGATACTCGAATATCTGATGAAGTTCCCTTTTCCTGACCCTAGGAGCCGGTTTATATCTTACCCGGCTCCCTGGCTTCCTATCCAAGGCATACTCGGAATCCTACCCAAGAACTGCATACAAACCCCAAGTTTCCTAATAGTAACCCAAAAGGCCGGGTTACGGGGCCTACACTACTTCTTGGGCCTTCTAGAAACTCCTCTTCCTTGAGCCGGGTCTTGCGCGGTTCCCTTTGGGCCGGGTTACACCTTGGTGTTGGCCTACCGGGTTATCATACCTCCATCAGTAGTCCCCAGAATAGCTTGGGCTCCTCGGGATCAACCAAGAAGCGCACGCTATTCCCTGCAAAATAAGAAACATACAAGTCTATAAAATACCGGGTCTGAATGCTTTGATAACAGCTAGGCCTAACTTTGTGGGTGGTCCATATAGTAACCCGGCTTTCCCCGAGTCTAGCGTTGTTTTCCCGGGTCAACACTTCGAGAAAACACATAAAACCCGGCTCGCAACGTTCACTAGTTAGTCCGAATATCGCGGTGGGAATCTGTTCCAATCTCTTCCGGATATCTCGTAACGGGCGCCTTCAATGCTTATCCCAAAAAATCCGGCTAAGTATCCTTTCTCCGAAATTTTTGGCATTTGCCGCCCAGCCCTAGGGCTTTTTCCCGCTCAGCTCCTATAAATGGGCACCCAAACGGCACCGTTATGATCCACTTCGCGATTCGTCACCATCTCTCCATTTCCTATTCTCTCTCGGCGCCCTTGCCTCCAAGCTCGAGCCCGTACTACCGCGCCGCCCGCGAGCACGTTCACCGAAGACGAGCCGCCGCCATCCGTCCGCGAGCTCGCCGCCGGAATCGAGCCATGGCCCGTCCGCCGCGCCCGCGCATGCGACGCCGCCGCACCTCCAAGCAACCCACCGGAGAACCTAGGCCCGCCGCCATCAAGCCATCCGCCGCCGCCGCGTTCTCCTCCTAGATCCCGCCGGTAAGCCACCTTAACCCCATGAATTTCACCTTTGATTTGAACTTTGATTTTCTTGCAAGTAGATCGGATCTAGCTCTGCTCCTAGATGTCCTTTTTATTCCCCCTTAATTATTCACTCCATGCTTTGCACTTCCATATCCAATGCTCGATCTAGATTCAATAACACACCTCACAGCGCATCTCCATCACTTGTAGTCGCGATTTTCTCCATAAATTTTTCCGCCTAGAACCAATCAGCCAAAATTTCCTGTCAGCATTATTCCCTGAGTCGGATAACAGTCATTTTCCGGGTCTCCAGTTGTTTACACCCTGCACTTTGTCTTCTTTTTAGATCGAGCTCATGGCGCCTAAGGCTAGTGCGAAACTGAAGGGCAAACAGCCGGCTGGCAAGGCGAAGCCGAGTCAATCGATCTCCGCCAACTGGGCGAGGTCGACAGTGACCAAGGCCAAGCTGGATGAACTTGCCGAATCTGGTGTCTTACCCGCCCGGGAAGAAATCCATTGGAGAGTGCCTGGAGAAGAGACTCGGCCTTCCCCGGGTCTCGATGAGGTAGTAATCTTCGTTGAGCATGTGATCCGGGGTTTCCGCCCCCCGGGTCACCCTTTCTTTCGCGAGCTGTTAGATCACTACAAACTCCGAATGTTTGATATTGGCCCTAATTCTATGCTGAACATTACTCATTTCATCGTCTTGTGTGAGTCGTATTTATGCATTCCTCTGAATCTCGCACTCTTCCTTGAGTTATTCCAGTGCAAGCCGTGCCGAGAGAGCGGCGATGGGGCCCTCCTAGTTTGTGGAGGGGTCTCCATCCAAAGGCGGAAAAACTCCCTAATGCCGACTCTTAGCCTCAACTCCCACGTCAAACACTGGCAAAAGACTTACTTTTATTGCCAAGACACCTCTTCAGTCGGTGAAAAGACATTGCCGGGTTTCTCCGAAGATCTCCTCAGCCTTTCCGACAATCTCAGCTCCTTTGCTTCTGAGTCGGAGAGGCAATCTATCCAGCCCCTCCTCACCAAGCTTGCTGTATTCTCAGCCCAAGGCCTACTTGGGCTCAATTTAGTCAAAACTTGGGTAACTTTCCGGATCCAGCCCAATAGTGTCCGGCCCAAACTCATGTGCAGCTACTCTGGGCACGTCACTTATTCCCTTCGTTACTCGTTGAGGAATTACCCGGCCGCGGACGCGAACAAGATAATAAAAAACTTCTTGACCGAGAAACTGGAGGTGATCCGGAATATATGCAGCCTGGACCCCTACACGCGGGATCACCCGGCTCCAGCAGTAAGATCCGGCCACTACTCTTTATCCGGCTGACATTTTTCTGGTACAACCACTAACCTTTATCACTGTGTTTTTATCTCAGGAAGATAGCGCTTTCTGGAAGATTGAGACCCCTCCTCCTTCCGAAAACTCGGAAGAGGACGAGGATCCGGCTGATACTGATGAGGGTAACATCCGAGTCTCACTCGTTTCCCTTTCTGTCAACTTGTTTTTCCACCTTTTTCCCTCTTTCCGATAATATGTTATGATCTCCAGGGTTGGAGGATAAGGAGGAGACCCAATCTGATGAAAGCGAGGCTGAGCCGGACATAGACGTTGGGGCGAAGAGGAAGACCCGGGGGGTGGTATTCAAGGTGCCTTACTCCTCTATGACCTCCAAACCCTATTCGTACGCTAACATGTGCGAACTTAACCAACATTTGGTCGATTCATCACGCTTGAAGGAACCCGTCCCAGTCAAACTTAAGGTAACCCGGAATTCCCCGGTTGATGATCCTCTTAACCCGGGCATCCCTTCGTCCCCCGCTCGCAAAGACGGTATTCCCCAAACTCATCCTTCTCGCCTTCCTCAGAGATTTCCCTCTCCCAATCATCCTCTGGCTGGACAAATCCGGGTCTCACTTTCACACTCTTTATCAGTTTCTTCCGGGTCTAGCAACGATCTCCCGGCGGATTTCTTCGTCAACACCGGGTAAGTCACTTTTCTTGCTACTCAATACACTAACTTTTTCCATACCTCTCGTTTACCATATACTGACTGCTTCTTTTTCTTTTTTCCAGGGCCAAGGTCACGAGCAGTGACCCGGATGATATGGATGTGGATGACCCGGCGATGGAGGATCCGGAAGACACTATGAAGGCCGCGGCTGGCGGCATTGAAGAAGAAGACCTGCTGAAGAACCCGGCCGAGCAGGAGGCCGAGTATCTGATTCCCTCACACACACCCGGAGATGATGACGTCGAGATCCTGGACACGGGGAGGAGTGATCCCACTCCCAACACCCAGGCGACCCGGGTGTCCACCCCCAAGAAGGAGAGGACCCCGCCTCCGGGTGACCAGAACCCCGGCTCTTCCAAGCTGAAGCTCGGCAATCTCTCCTACAAAGAAATGCTAGATCAGCTCTTCGCTCTGAAGGCCACCAAGAGAGACATCCTTGAGGCCATGGCTGCAGAGCACCAGGTAATCCTGATCAACTTTGTGTGTATACTCACCTAGTCCCCAAGTTCCGAGTTTAACTAGGCAAAGTTTACTCGGTACTTCCTTTCATATCCGACTTTTTCTTATATCCGACTAATCTTTCCCTTTTCTTTTTCCACAGGCACAACTGACCCGGTCTGAGGAGGTGTTGGCCAAAACCAACCAGCTCCTTGAGGCCGAGACAAAGCTGCGCGCAGGGCTAGAGGTTGAAGTGCAGAATCTCGACAAGGATGTAAAAAAGTACAAGAAGAAATACCACAATGCCGAAAATGCGCTGAAGAAGGTCTCGGCTCAGATTGCCGACACTTATCGCGTTCTGCTCGGTAAGGATTTATAACTCGCTAGTTATAACCCGGATTTTCCATTGCTCAAGATACCCGGATGTTATTGCTTGAACCTTTTCTGTTATACTGCAGGCCCGGGTGAAGCGGCCCCAAACGAAGATGATATTGAGAAATTAAAGACACTGAAGGTCGTAATCCGGCAATTTTCTGCCGGCACCAAGTGGATCTTGGAGGCTGTGAAGTCGCCGGCTGTGGGTTACTGTGGTTTGGACACTTTGCTCGACGCATGTTCCACCATCCCCGAGTGGATTGACCACTGGAAGCGTTCGTCGTGCCGGGTTGGGGTAACCCGCGGGCTTGCTCTGGCCAAAGCCTATTTTCCCAGGCTTGAGCCGGCAAAGCTCGTGGGCGGGTTTCTTGAATTCAACAACGACGGCTCCAAGTTTACCGGCAAGAACTTCAAGGCCATTAATACTGAGGTGCGTCACTCGGCAAGCTTGATTGCGGACAGTGTGGACTTAAGCAGTATCGTTCCCCCCTATGATGCCGAAGACAAGCCCATTAAGTCGGATCTGCCTAAGCCTTTTGACATGCTGAAGAAGTGGAAGGCGGAATCTGCCAAGAGAAAGGAGGAGGCTGCTAAGAGAAAAGTTGAGGCCGATACTGCACCTTCCTCCTCTACTCCGGCTGTCCGTCCCCCAGCTCGTGCCGACTCTGCTGCTAATCCGGATATAGGAGTTGGAAAGATCGCCGAAGAGACAGTCCAAGACCCGACTGCCAAGGACAACATCGATGACTCGGCCAAGGATGCCGAGTAAAGTTTCACCTTTTTCCGCCTCAGACACTTTATTCGGCCAATGGGCATTTTGTAATATGCCTAAAACAATTATCCTTTTAATGGTGCGCCTGTGCACTTTTCGATACCAATTCCTCGGTTTGTAATACGCTAAAAACTTAATAGCTTTCGTGGCCCTTCTGGCCTTTCGTATGGATTTGTTATTTCCTGGTCTTGGTCCTTTTGTTGCTATTTTTACGATTTTTGCTAGTTTTCCTTTTGTGACACTCGGTTTCCGGGTCTCAGGGATTTTTTGACGAGTGGACTTTATTTCCTAAGTCCCCAAGTCCCCAAGACTCGGATTTTTGGGTTTTAAACTTGATAGCTAGACAATTTGTTGCTGTTTTCGAAATCCCGAGTCCCCAAGACCCGAATTTTCGAGTCTAAGGGTTTGGTGGTTTCCAAAGAGCAAATTGTTTCTGCTAAGGCCCAAAACCTAGAGTTACTCACATAGGTTTGAAGTTATGCATAATATGTTGCGAGTTTCCGGCTGTTAACCTTGTACTCTGCATAACTTGTGGTTTGGCTGACCCTTTTGATCCTCTTTGCTGTAAGCCGACTTTCGCGTGGATATTCAATGCTGCTATAACTGTATAAAAACAGGGTCAGGCAAGTCCCCTTGGGCATCATGACTGATTGTAGTTACACGCTAGCAAAGCATGCCACATTTTTGTGAGTCACATCAAGCTTAAACAAGAGGAATCAAAAAAAAATTGGCTCTATTGTCCGGTTATAAGATTGCAACCGCACTTATTGCAAGTAATCGGTCCTTATAACTTCATGGCATCGTGGCTGGGTCTTTGAGTTTGCAGCTGTGCTATTCAAGCAATCAGCCCCCAAGACCTATATATATGACCTTTGGAAAAGCTAATATACCACAACCAAATAACTAATACTTACCTGAAAAAAATAAAAAACAGAAAGCAAAAACAGGAATATAAAAAACTTGACGAAAACACATAAGAAAGAAACAATATCATGGTTTAACCATCTCTTTATTGATATGAGAAAAGTTAGGTCAGCAAGCCGCCTCATTAAAAACCCTCCAGTCCCCTTAGGTACCCTGGATAGGAAAAGAGTGCGTCTGAAACCTGCTGCCTGTTACATCGTGTAGTTCCACTTGTAAGCCTAGTCTAGTCTAGGTGTAGTAGGGACGTAGTTGAGCCACGTTCCATGGTCTTTCCCTCTCTTGCATAGATGAAGTGGTGTGAGCGGTGTCATTGACAGTATCCGACTCTTCCCTTGCATCTATCAAGTAATATGATCCATTGTGCAAATTCCGGCTTATGATGAACGGTCCTTCCCATGGTGGAGATAACTTGTGTTTTCCTTCCTTTGATTGTACCAAGCGCAAGACCAGGTCCCTGAAGGGAATATGCCCGAGAGGCAATAATAAAATGGTTATTATCTTATTCCTTGTTTATGATGAATGTTTATTTCTCATGCTAGAATTGTATTAACCAGGAACATTGATACATGTGTGCTTAATAAACAAACAATGGTTCCTAGTAAAGCCTCTCTTTTAACTAGCTCGTTGATTAATAGATGATCAAGGTTTCCTGATCATGAACATTGGATGTTATTAATAACGGGGTCATGTCATTAGAAGAATGATGTGATGAACATATACCCAAAGAGAATATAGCAATGCGATCAAGTCATTTAGTTTACATTGTTATATCAAACATACGAAGTAACTTATTCCTTAGACCTTGAGATCATGTCAATCACTGATACCGGAAGAGTGCTTTGATGGCATCAAACGTCACACCGTAACAGGGTGACTATAAAGGTGTCGTTAAGTATTCGGAAAGTATTAGTTGAGGATCATGGATCAAGAGTGGGATTTGTCCATCCAAATGACGGAGAGATATACTGTGGGCCCTCTCGGTGATATCACATCGAAACCGCTTGCAAGCACGTGATATGATCACAAGGATGTTATATCACGGGAACGAGAAAAGAGTACTTGTCGGTAACGAGATTGAACAAGGTATGGTTGATACCAATGATCGAATCTCGGACAAGTAAAATATCGCGAGACAAAGGGAATAGTTCACGACGTTGTTGGTTCACACGATCACGAGAGTCATCGTTGAATATATAGGAGTCATCACGGATCTCCAGATCCCGCTGTTGATTATTGATCGGAGAGGAGTCTCGATCATGTCTATCTTATTCGCGAACCGTAGGGTGACACACTTAAGGTTCGATGACGCATTTGAGAGGATACGGAATATCGGAGAAAAGTTTGGACAGCACCGAAATTGTTTCGGGGAATATTGAAATAGTCACCGAAATTGTTTCGAGTAATTTTGAAATAGTTCAAGGGGATTCTTATCAAATGATTGTTAATAGATTTAACAACTAACTCAAGGGGTTATATGTTAATGTTTGTTAATGGAATATTAAAATAAAGAAATAAAATTGTTTTATTTATTTATTAAAGAAAACCCTTGGGATTTTGAGTGGGAATTAATGGAAGAATGAGTGGGTTGAGTGGAGACTCCACTCACATGATGAGGGAGAGGTGGAGGCAGCCAAAAATTCGTGGCTTCCATCCCCTCCTATAAAAGGAGGGGTGAGAGCTCCCTCTCTCCACACACACACACTTGTGTCATCTCTTCCTCCCTCCTGCCGCTGCTCCACCACTTGTTCGTGCGCTTGGCGAAGCCCTGAGCAATGTTTTTCTCCACCACACCACGCCGTCGTGCTGCTGGAGTTCCGAGGGATCCTCTACTTCCGCGCCCCGCTGGAACGAGGGAACGCAGGTCGTCATCAACCGTACGTGTGACCGATCACGGATGCACCGCCGGATTGCGGTGCCATCTTCTCGCTATCGGGATCGGTGTGAGTACGACTACGCCAACAACGAGATTTGATCTCGTACCACTTTGAGTCTTCGAGGGTATGTGTTCTCCTTAACCCTCTTGTTGCCCGTTGCACTTCATCTCATAGATTAGATCTTGGCCTTTCGGGTATCTCTCGCGTAGGAAAATTTTTGTTTTCTATGGTACGTTCCCCTTCAGTGGTATCAGAGCCGGATCTATGCGTAGATGTTTTGTACGGGTAGAACACATAGGTGTATGTGGGCGTTGATGATCATGTTATTACCTCCTTGATTATTTTATGATCTTAGTGGCATAGTGGGATGAAGCGGCCCGGACTAACCTTACATGTCCACGTACATGAGACTTGTTCCACAACTGACATGCAACTTGTATTGCATAAGTGGCTTGCGGGTGTCTGTTTCTCCTACTATAGTTAAGATCTAATCTATGAAGGGTTGTTAAAAATGTGTTTATCAACGTTGTGGTTGATGTTCGTAGGTATGAACGGTTCTATCCTCGAAAGCCCTAAGCCACGTAAAATATGCAAAAATAAATTAGAAGTGTCTAACTAGTTTTTGTTGGGCATGTGATGTGATATGGTCAATATTACAAATTTGATTATGAGATGATCTATTTTGTAAATTATTGATATACCGTAAGGTATCCATATGGTTGTCTTCTTATTGATGGACAAACAAGTTTGGCGTACCGTGGTACTTGGTACCACGCCGGTGGAATGATTGAGATCATACCATAATGCACATGATGGAGATCAAGTGCAAGAAGGACCATATCATATCACGTTATCCTTTCATGTGATGTCTGTGATGTTGATCCTTTTTATGCATCTTGTTTTGCTTAGATAACGTTGGTAGCATTATAAGATGATCCCTCTCACTTAATATCAAGATAATAATGTGTTCTTCCTTAAGTATGCACCGTTAAGAAAGTTCGTCGTTTCGAGACACCACGTGATGATCGGGTGTGATAGACTCAACGTTCGCATACAACGGGTGTTTTCAAGCCTAGCATGTACAGACATGGCCTTGAAACACAAGCAATACTACGGTTCTACTTGGCGAGCCTAGCATGTACAGACATGGCCTCGGAACACGTAATCGAAAGGTAAAGCATGAGTCATATGGATGATATGATGAACATGTCGATGTTCGCCTTTGAAACTACATCATCTCACGTGATGATCGGTTTTGGTGTAGTGAATTTGGTTCGTGTAATCACTAAAGACGACTAAGAGGGATGTTGTTTTTGAGTGGGAGTTCATGGTTTAATTTTTGAATTAACTTGAATTTATTTATCATGAACAACTAATCAAAGTGAATTTGCACAAATTGTAGTATTCATTGGCATCCACATAACTACCTTACACGTAGATTGTTAATTGAGATATAACTGTTATGATCTGGTAAATACCATTTAAGATTGGTACCGTATTAGTGAAATTTAAAATTTATTCCTATTGTAGATTTTTGGTATTTCCTACCTAGCTCCATGTGGTTAATGATTGATTAATCTAGAGAGCATATAATTCCTACTTAGAATCCAGAGTCATGGTTGCTTCCGTATTACTTTATCTTCAAAAGAATGTTTTGTTGATCAAGGTGATTTAGGAACTGAAAAGAGTTGTTTTCAGAAACAATCAAGTGAAAGATATATTGATATCTAGAAACTTATGTGTGGCAACATGACTGAGTATAATTTAGCGTGACAATGTTTGCTTATATTATCTGAATATATGCAAATTTAGCGTGACAATGTTTGCTTATATTATCTGAATATATGCAATGATTGAAGACGCTAGGCGTTTGAATATTCCAAGAAGTTGGGCGCTCAAAATTATCCTCTAAATCCCTTCCTTCGAGCTATAGTAACTTAATCATAAAATTGTTATGATGGGATGGATTAGAAGTATGGGTAAAGTATTTTACCTTACTTGGAAATTGCTAAGAGTGGAATCTAGAAGAATACTATTAATATGGTGATATTAGTAGAACAATCAAACTCAAAGTATGACTCAATGGGTGATAGTATATGACTAACGCGCCAAAGAAAATGAGCTAGTAAGACTAGCATTGTTTGATGTTGAATGATTCTTCTATAAAGGAAAGGGAATATTGAAAATAGAATTACAAAAAGATATATGGCAGAAAAATAAGATAACTGGAAAGTCCAGCTCAGGAGTATATGCTTGATATACAAGTTATAGATGTATTACTAGTTAACAAAGTATTTTTGGGTATTTTGATACCACATTGGTTGGTATGAGTTGTCATACAAAGCAACGCAATGAAAGAAATACAAGGGCCTAAAAGGAACTAGTAATAGATGTGTAATCGATTATGACAAGAACATAAATAAAGTGTTATTGTGTTCATTGTCGTATCGAACCAACCAGTCAAGATTTATTTGAAGAACTTAATAATTTGTTATTTTGTTCTAGTCTTTTGTGAGAACAAATGAGATTGTTCAAACTATGATCATATTCCATAATTGATGGATATGTTAATATAAATCATGTTGGTAAAGTAAACATCTATAAGACTAAATGCTAAACGTTGCAAGACATTGAAGAGTTTCACTTAAATTGTGACACCACCATTTTAGTTCATATCGGAAAGGAAAACATGAAGGAACTCCATATTGATGGACTTCCGGAGTCATTTTGTTTTGAGTAAATTGACGCTTGTGAGACCTCTTCCAAAAGATGACTAGAATTCCGTTCTTAGGCCAAAGTAGAGTGGACGACTAATTTAGTGGAGATTATACATATTGATGTATATAGTCCATTATGTGTAGTCATGTATGGTGGATTAATTTTTCCTTCATAAAATTCTGTCGATGATTTAAGTAGATATGTGAGTATATCTATTTAAAGGGAACAGAGTTTGACATTTTGAATTGGTTCAAAAGGTTGTTAATATGAAGTTAAAATCAATGTAACAAGATAATCAAGTATTTATGATTGGATCATAAAGGATAAAGTTTGAGTTACAAGTTTAGCAAAACATCTTAGAAGTTGCAGAATTGTTCCACAACTTATACTTCTCGAATACCCCACATTAGATTGGAGTATTCAAAAGACAAAATCAAACCCTGTTTGACATGGTAAGATTAATAAAATTGCCATTATAATTTTGTAGTTTATACATTAGTGACAACCGTTTTTCCACTGAAAAGAGCACCATCATGATCCGCTGAAATTGACAACATATAAGATATGGTTTGGGTAGTGACCCGAATTGTCACTTTCTTAAGTTTTGGTATGCATAGCATGTGTAAAGATGTTTACTACCAAAATAGGATAAATATATGTTTATAAGGTTATCCCAAATAAAACATTGGGTATTTCTCCTATCACCGAACCAAAAGACAAATGTTGTTTGTCAGAAAGGGTTGATTTCTCGAGAAAGTAGTTCTTGCGAAACAAGTGAGTGGGAGCACAGTACAAACTCAACAAGGTTAGAGAATCTTCGTTATCATGTCAAGAGTAGCGCAGCACTGGAAGTTGTTCCGGGGTTTACTATTTTGACTAAGTAGAAGACACTACAAATGTTGTAGATACTTCAAATGAGTTTGCGAACTGTACCAGAAAAGTCCAAAAACTTTGTACTTAGAACAACTTGTGGTTTAAGTGTAAAGTGTTGTTTTGACAACAAAAGGACCTGGACCTTATAAAGGAAGCAAATGATGGGCCCTGACTTCGTAAAATTGACTATGAGTCATTATATCCGCCATAGTATCCTTGTATGAATATCAAGTATGTGACTTGGTAGTCCTTTCGATAGGCATGATGCCTAGCGATAGCAAAAGGGTCTATATAGCGACAAAGACATGGATTTTACATCTTATTAAAATTGTACTTATCGAAAAGTTGTTTTCGACGAAGTTCAAAGAGTTAACTACTACAAGATTTTGATCTTCCGTAGTGATGCTTTAGTCTTTGCGGATAGTTCTAGCAAAAAGTTACATATTATGATATGGCAGTTGAATAACAAAACCAACTCTCCTCTCGAGGAAGTTTGATCAAGGATGTGTACTTGACACAGTCTGAGAGTTTTGGAAAATTCAAAAGGTTGCTAGAAAGGTATGCACACTTCAATGGTTGAAATGAGCATAACGAAGTTGAAATCTTTACCTTAATGAAGTTATCAAAAGAGTTTGATTCCATCATGAACGATAAAGATGCTTGTAAAGTTACAAGAAATTAAGTGGGAGCGCTATGACATATTTCCAATACTTTATGTAGATGACATATGGTTGATTGGAAAATATGTATTTTAAATTAACACGGTTAAGATTTTCATATTGATGAAAGGCTTAGAAGATATTGGGCATCGATATCTATAAAAGATGGATTGACGCACCTGATATGATTGAAGGCAAATTACATAGATGAAATATTGAAGTAAGTCAATATCAAAATGACAAGAAGGAGTTTTTGTCACATGGAAAATAATTGAGCAAGATTCATGTGTTTTGACACATGATGAGCATCATTGAAATTGAGATTTCTAAGTCATGTTTCCATGCTATGTACACAACCAGATGAGTCCTATGCTATAAAATGTTATAGTAGGATAATTCATATGATGATTAGACAACAGTGGGAGAGATCCTTGTGTCATTTTAGAAATGCTAAGGATATGTTTTCCTATATAGTAATGACAAAATATTAGTTGTAATATGTTACACTAATAGTCTTGTCATTTATTCAAGTAATTTTATCTCAATTAAAATATGTGATGAAGGGTAGCACAATAGGATGGAAGAAAGTTCCATGCTAGATTTGAAAGAGTTTCAAAATTAAAATATTGTGACAGATACTACAACAAAGGCTAAAGTATATCGTTGTGTTAACAACTGATTATAAGCGTATTTTGTGTCAATGAGTTCTTTATTGAACTTGGTGAAATTCCAAGAATGCTGAAACTATGAAGCTACATTTTTCACAATGTTAGTAACATCAGTTTAAGCTGAGGAATTAAAGTATCACCGGAACTTGGTGAGTTTCCAAGATTGCTAAACACTATGAAGCTACATTTTCACAATGTTAGTGACAATGGTTTAAGCCGAGGAATTAAGGTTTCACCGATTGACTATATATATGCAAGGCCATCTCATTAGAGAATGAGTGATGCGTGTAGACGCAAAGAACATGCAAATACAATAGGACCTGAACAGTTCAGATCTTTTTGATAATGTTTACCACATGCGAAGCATGGTAATAACACTGGTACGCCATATGTGTTAAAATGCTTACAGACTAGATTATTGACTCTAGTGCAAGTGGGAGACTGAAGGGAATATGCCCGAGAGGCAATAATAAAATGGTTATTATCTTATTCCTTGTTTATGATGAATGTTTATTTCTCATGCTAGAATTGTATTAACCAGGAACATTGATACATGTGTGCTTAATAAACAAACAATGGTTCCTAGTAAAGCCTCTCTTTTAACTAGCTCGTTGATTAATAGATGATCAAGGTTTCCTGATCATGAACATTGGATGTTATTAATAACGGGGTCATGTCATTAGAAGAATGATGTGATGAACATATACCCAAAGAGAATATAGCAATGCGATCAAGTCATTTAGTTTACATTGTTATATCAAACATACGAAGTAACTTATTCCTTAGACCTTGAGATCATGTCAATCACTGATACCGGAAGAGTGCTTTGATGGCATCAAACGTCACACCGTAACAGGGTGACTATAAAGGTGTCGTTAAGTATTCGGAAAGTATTAGTTGAGGATCATGGATCAAGAGTGGGATTTGTCCATCCAAATGACGGAGAGATATACTGTGGGCCCTCTCGGTGATATCACATCGAAACCGCTTGCAAGCACGTGATATGATCACAAGGATGTTATATCACGGGAACGAGAAAAGAGTACTTGTCGGTAACGAGATTGAACAAGGTATGGTTGATACCAATGATCGAATCTCGGACAAGTAAAATATCGCGAGACAAAGGGAATAGTTCACGACGTTGTTGGTTCACACGATCACGAGAGTCATCGTTGAATATATAGGAGTCATCACGGATCTCCAGATCCCGCTGTTGATTATTGATCGGAGAGGAGTCTCGATCATGTCTATCTTATTCGCGAACCGTAGGGTGACACACTTAAGGTTCGATGACGCATTTGAGAGGATACGGAATATCGGAGAAAAGTTTGGACAGCACCGAAATTGTTTCGGGGAATATTGAAATAGTCACCGAAATTGTTTCGAGTAATTTTGAAATAGTTCAAGGGGATTCTTATCAAATGATTGTTAATAGATTTAACAACTAACTCAAGGGGTTATATGTTAATGTTTGTTAATGGAATATTAAAATAAAGAAATAAAATTGTTTTATTTATTTATTAAAGAAAACCCTTGGGATTTTGAGTGGGAATTAATGGAAGAATGAGTGGGTTGAGTGGAGACTCCACTCACATGATGAGGGAGAGGTGGAGGCAGCCAAAAATTCGTGGCTGCCATCCCCTCCTATAAAAGGAGGGGTGAGAGCTCCCTCTCTCCACACACACACACTTGTGTCATCTCTTCCTCCCTCCTGCCGCTGCTCCACCACTTGTTCGTGCGCTTGGCGAAGCCCTGAGCAATGTTTTTCTCCACCACACCACGCCGTCGTGCTGCTGGAGTTCCGAGGGATCCTCTACTTCCGCGCCCCGCTGGAACGAGGGAACGCAGGTCGTCATCAACCGTACGTGTGACCGATCACGGATGCACCGCCGGATTGCGGTGCCATCTTCTCGCTATCGGGATCGGTGTGAGTACGACTACGCCAACAACGAGATTTGATCTCGTACCACTTTGAGTCTTCGAGGGTATGTGTTCTCCTTAACCCTCTTGTTGCCCGTTGCACTTCATCTCATAGATTAGATCTTGGCCTTTCGGGTATCTCTCGCGTAGGAAATTTTTTGTTTTCTATGCTACGTTCCCCTTCAGTCCCCATCCTGGAAGACCCGGGTTTTGACTCGCCGACTATGATATCTCCTCAGATCCTGCTGATATATAGCTGATCTCTCCAAGGCTTGTTCTCTGTGTTCTTCTAGCATGTCCACGGCGTCCTGCCGGGTCTTCTCGTTCTCCACCTCAACGTAAGCCGACACTCGGGGCGAGTCGTGAATAATGTCACTCGGTAACACCGCCTCTGCACCATAAACCATGAAAAACGGGGTCATCTGAGTAGATCTGTTAGGTGTAGTGTTAATTCCCCAAACTACTGATGGTAGCTCTTCAACCCACGCTCCAGCAGCTCTTATGCACGGGACTCGCAGCCGTGGTTTTAACCCACGAAGTAATTCCTGGTTTGCCCTCTCCACTTGTCCATTAGCTTGTGGATGGGCTACTGAGGCTATGTCAAGCCGGATACCATTGTTCCCGCAGAATTTCTCCATCTCACCAAGGACATGTTGGTTCCATTTATGTTATTATGCTATGAGGGTATCCAAACCTGTAGATGATCCTTTTTAGGAACTTGACTGATGTGATTGCTTCGCAATTGGTAACTGGCATAACCTCAACCCACTTTGTAAACTTATCGATGGCTACCAAAAGATGGGTCTTTTTGCAGGGTGACATGTGGAAGGGGCCCACCATATCCATGCCCCAAACAGCGAACGGCCAGGTTAATGGGATTGTTTGCAACTCCATAGCCGACACATGGATTTGGTGAGCGTACCTTTGACATCCATCGCACCTTGCCACCAAGCGCTCCGCGTCTGCTAAGGCTGTGAGCCAAATGAAACCGTGTCGATATGCTTTGGCCACAAGGGATCTTGTGGAGGCATGATGCCCACAATCTCCTTCGTGGATCTCCTTCAAGATCTGCCGGCCTTCTTCTGGTGCTACACAGCGCAAAAAGACTCCTGCTGCACTCCTTTTATACAGCTCTCCATTGATAATAGAATAGCCCTTTGCTCGTCTCAGAATTTGCCTTGCTAAAACTTCCTGTGGTGGTAACACGCCTTGTGATAAGTAGGCTAGAAACGGCTCTATCCACTCGGGAACAACGCGTACCGTGGCCACGAGTTACAAATCCGGGTCTTGGTTAGCCACCTCTTCCTCAGACTCGGTTTTAACAGATGGCCGCCATAACTCGTCCAGGAAAACATTAGGTGGAACCGGCTCTCTGCGCGAGCCGAGTCTTGCGAGTGCATCTGCTGCCTCGTTCTTTCGCCTGTCAATATGCTCCACCTCATACCCGGAAAAACACCCGGCAACCCTGTCCACCTCTCTGCGATATGCTGCTATTGTTGCATCCTTTCTATCCCAAGTTCCTGAGACCTGTTGTACCACAAGATCCGAATCTCCATAGCACCGTATTCGCCTAATGTTCATCTCCTTTGCTATTCTCAACCCATGTAGCAATGCCTCATACTCGTCCACGTTGTTGGAGCAATCGAAGTGGATTTGCAACACGTAGCTCAGTTTGTCTCCTTTGGGTGATGTAAGTACCACCCCAGCTCCTGATCCCTCGTACTTCTTAGAACCATCGAAGTGCATCACCCAAGACTCGGAACTTGGTGTCATTGTGGGCATGCTTGTGTGAGTCCAATCATTGATAAAATCAACTAAAGCTTGAGATTTGATTGCAGACCTGGGCTCGTAGTTGATGTGATAATCCCCCATCTCAATGGCCCACTTGGCTATTCTACCTGTTGCATCTGAATTTCTGATAATATCCGACATTGGTATAGAGCTAACCACTGTTATGGGGTGTTCCTGAAAATATGGTTTCAATTTCCGGCTGGCCATAAAGACCCCGAAAACTAGCTTTTGCCAATGTGGGTAACGCTGCTTCGCTTCCGCTAGTACCTCGCTTACGTAATAACCCGGCCTCTGTACCGGGTGATCTTTTCCATCCTCTTTTCGCTCAACAACAACCACTGCGCTAACCGCCCGGGGCCCAGCCGCAATATATAGTAACATGGGCTCCTTAGGACCCGGAGCTGCTAAAACCGGTGCCTCGGATAATTGGTTTTTTAGTGCCTCGAACGCTTCATCCGCCTCTTGGTCCCAAACGAATTTGTCGGTTTTCCTCAAGAGCCGGTATAAGGGTATCGCCTTCTCTCCAAGCCTTGATATAAACCGGCTTAATGCTGCTACGCACCCTGTAAGCTTTTGAACGTGCTTCAGGTTTTCCAGCTTTTTCAGACTCTGGATAGCTTTGATCTTGTCCGGGTTTGCTTCGATTCCTCTCTCGGAAACAATGAATCCGAGTAATTTTCCTGCTGGGACTCCAAATACACACTTTGTGGGGTTAAGCTTCATCTGATATCTTCTCAGGTTCCTGAATGTTTCCTTTAAGTCATCAATGAACGTTTCTGCCTTCCTTGTTTTGATCACCACATCATCGACATAGGCGTGAACATTGCGTCCAATCTGATCCTCAAAACACTTTTGAATGCACCGCTGGTATGTTGCACCAGCGTTCTTCAATACGAAACTCATGGTTTTGTAACAGAAAGCTCCAAAGGGGGTTATGAACGATGTTTTCTCCCAATCTTCCTTCTTGAGCTTGATCTGATGATACCCGGAATATGCATCCAGGAAACATAACAGGTCACTTCCAGCCACTGCGTCTATGATCTGATCTATCCTTGGAAGAGCAAACAGATCCTTTGGGCAATGCTTGTTGAGACTCGTGTAATCAATGCACATCCTCCACTCGTTACTCTTTTTCATCACTAGAACCGGATTTGCCAACCAATCCGGGTGAAAAACCTCCATGATAAAGCCGGCTGCAAGTAGCCTGGCTATCTCTGCTCCTATAGCTTTCCTTCTTTCCTCGTTCATTTTTCTCAGACCCTGCTTCACGAGCCGGGACTTAGGATCAACATGCAAATTGTGCTCAGCTAATTCGGCCGGGATACCCGGCATATCACTAGGTGTCCAAGCGAAAACATCTTGATTTCCACGAATAAACTCAATGAGCGCCTCTTCTTGCTTACTGTCTAGGTTAGATCCTATAGCAAATTGCTTGGAGGGATCACCTTCGACAAAAGCCACCATCTTGGTATCATGTGCTGCTTTGAATTTTTCTCTCTCATCCTCCGTATTTGGTCTCTTCAATGCCGTTTTGTCATCCGGGTCTACCTGAGACCAGTAATACTTGAGCTCTTCCTTTCTGCAAGCCTGTTCTGCCATTGTCGCGTCTCCTTCATCACACTTGGCTGCTATAACCCGGCTCCCATGTATGGTGATGGTTTGCTTGGGACCCGGGATCTTTAGCTGTAGGTATACGTAACACGGCATGGCCATGAACTTGGCGTAAGCCGGCCTTCCAAACAGTGCGTGGTAGGGGCTGCGCAACTTTACCACCTCAAACATGAGCCACTCTACTCGGAAATTATACTTTGATTCTCCAAAAGCAACTTCCAATGTAATCGTTCCTTCGGGGCATGCCGAGTGACCCGGCACAATCCCATGAAAAACTGTAGAACTTTTCTGTAACTGGGACTCCTTGAGACCCATGCGCAAGAAAGTTTCCCAATATAGGATATTGATGCTACTTCCGCCATCCATCAGGACCTTTTTCAACTTGTAACCATTGACCTGTGGTGCGACCACTAAAGCGAACACACCCGGATGCTCTATTCTTTCCGGGTGATCCCTTCTGCTCCATGTTACCTCTTGATCCGACCATCTCAAGTACCTCGGGACAACTGAAGAAACCGAGTTTACTGCTTTCTTAAGTATCTTTCTGTCTTTGTTAGAGGTTCATGTAGTATGAACGTGGTACTGTCCCAACTGTTTGGGATTAGCTTGGAAACCTCCAGCGCCTCCTTAGTTGTTTCCCGGATTACCGCCTCCTGCATTGCCAACCGGGGGTGGGCCATTGCCCGGGTTTCCACCCGGACCCGGTCCTGCACCTCGCATTGCCTTCTGTATTTCTTCGTTCTTCCATCTCTGTAAATCTATGTCGCACCCTGATTTCTATAGGATACTCACCGTACGAACTGGATAGCAGAGGCTTGGATTATGGGGCATAACTGCTCCCACGTCCCAGCTTCCTGGTAGGCCTGCGCTTATGCGTGACAACACAAGCCCTGCTATTCCATCGTCGATGTAAACTATCCACTAGAGATCAAAGGCACTTCCGTCGACGTACTTCAAACCATACACACATGGTACATCAACGGCGTTTAACAAGTGATATCACAACAGATCTCTACGACACAAAAGATTGAAATAAGGTGCAAATAGCTCTCATTAGAGCAGAGATAGCAAATACAATCATTCAGAGGGCACATGCCCCAACAATTCATCATTACATCACAGCGGAAGCATTCAACATGTCTGAGTACAGACAAGAACCAAATAGGCCTAAGAGGCCGGAAACGAAAAGACGGAGCCCATCCACGAAGTCTCGGATCCTGCCCGGGTCCGCTATCTACTCGTCAGCAGTCTCGTCATACTCCACGTAGTAGCCACCATGTAGATCCTCGGAAACGTAGGTCTGCGGAAACCACAGCCCCAAAGGGGTCAGTACATAAACGTACTGGCAAGCAAGACTCACAATTCACCAAAGTGTAACCCGTCAACACCAAGCACAGATGCCTTGGGTTCAACGGAAGGAAGGGGATATAAAAGATGCTGCAACTGGCTGCGCTAACCAACTACAGAGATTCTACCACTTCCGGCTAACAGAAAAGGAGATAAGATCGAGGATTGTAACCAACTGAAAGATAACGTCAAACAAACCCATCCTGGATCTCGCCCCTTATCCAAAGAAGCAATCCGAGGATAACTCACACAGTTGAAATAAGGGTGAATCAAGTTATTGTGTCATCAACCTATTACTAGTCAAGTTATTAATCATTGGGTGTAACATGTTTGATCATTATGTTTAAGTTGTCCTGAGTACTTGTTAGCCAGTACTTTCACCAAGTAATCCATAACCGCGGAAAACACGGCTTCTCGAGAAGATTATCCCTGCAGGGTTGCACCAATTTGGCCGTACACGCATGAATAACCCGCCAGATGGAAAGGCCCTTCCACCAAGCGGGGCACTCAACACAACTCGACTCTTCTTCGCATCAAGCCCAAAGAACCTTGGGCGCACGGCTAATCGAGCCCCGAAGAAAAGGGACCCTCATAGCACTCTAAGACCGTGTCCCCCTATATGCCGACTACGAAAGTTCCACCCGGGTACCAAGGGCTCGCAAGATCATGCATGCAGCAAATGGAAAACCCGAACTAAATGAGGCGATTTGGACGAGATGCGAATCGAGTCAAATTGAGGGGGGCGCCCATACTCGCTTCCCACATGCGGTTAGTGCGCTCATCATGGATCAGTAGACAAGACCCTTTTCCTATTAGGGTCGACACTAGCAGGCCTCAAAACCACAAAGGGCCTCCTGCCGGTGCCTTATCATCAAATTTATTATTTAGCATATAACATTAGCATGATTGATTGATTAAACATCGAGCCCCAGAACATAAGGTAGTAGTAACAGAAAGTAACGGGTAACAGACTCGAGCAAAACAACCTAAGCATGCTAGTAAGACACGGGCTCAAACAATGGTTATGGGTATGGAGGTGAGGCAATATCAGGGTTAAAGGATACATGTGATAGGTTCGTAACAGAAACAACTACCACTAAGGCTAGCAGAAATAGACAACGGAAAGTATCGGTAGCCAATGTTGAAAGGAACACGATGGTTCATGTGAGTGATAACTTGCCTGCAAAACCCAGTAGCCTGGTACTGAGCTAAATCCTTAGAAGGGGTGTCGTACGTATCGTCGGTCTCAACGTCGTCGTGTTTCCGAGAAGAAGCAAACAAACAATGCAGAAAGATAAACAATCAATAACATGGCATAGTGGACAATCATGGAATGATGCATGACCATTTAATTGATGCATCAAAATAAACTAGTTGACAAGATAGAAACAGGATTAAATGGACCCACATGCAATTGGATTGCATATGAAAAGCCCATGAATTATGGTTGAATTAGTTGTTTTACAACTAACCAACTTGTGTAGGTGAATTAGTATGATGCATGGATGAGGAAAACAACAAAATAACAACAATAGAACCAATTGAAATAAGGTTTAACAAGTTTGGAAATTCATTGATTAAGTTTTGGAATTTTGGTTACTTAAAGGTGTCACACAAGCATTTGTTGTTTTCACCAAGTTTATATTGTTCAAAATAGATGACAAAGTTCATATTTGGAAAGAACACAGGATTTTAGTTGGAATACATGTTTCACTTGTTGAAAAAGTATTTCAAATAAATTATTTAGGAATTAAACAAGTTTGAACAAGTTTTAACTGAATTTAATTCAAACATGAACTTATTTGAATTTTTATTTGTTCAAAGCCTTAAACCAAATTCATATTTCAAAAGTTTATACTTTTATGGTGGGAAAACATATTTTATATGTCCCAAAAGAATTTGATTTGATCAAGTTATGAATTTAGCAATATTAAATGAATTAAATAAGATTTAAATTATTTAACCACTTTTAATTATTCAAAACATGAAACAAAATTTATATTTGGAAAGGTGGTTTAATTTTGCATGGAAAACATATTTCATTTGTGGAAATTGGATTTAAAATGAGCAAGTTATTATTTTGGCAATTTTAAATGCAATAAACAAGAAACAGTTGTTTTCAGCAATTTAAATTATTCAAAACAGCAAACAAAATTTATATTTGGAAAGTACATGAAAAATTGATTGGAAAACATATTTGGTTTGTGAAATTTGGAATTTTTATGCCCAAGTTATGAATTTTGCAAGTTTAAGTGAATTAAGCAAGAATTCAAATTTTGCACCAATTTAAAATATTCAAAACAGTAAACAAATTTTATATTTGGATAGAACATTTAATTTGGGACAGAAAACATATTTAAAAAGTGAAAATTGGAGTTAAAATGAAATAGTTATGCAATTTACAATTTTAGGGTGCAATCTGCCATTTTAATTCATCTAGGGACTTAGGAATTATTTTTACAGGGGTCTAGATTAATTACCAGGGGCCTATTGGTGATTACTGACAAGTTCTGTGACCAAACACATTGGAAAAATAAAAGTTTTGGTTAATGGTTGGGAGGGGGACTCGAACCCCCAACCTGCTGCTAGTGCAAAGGGACTGCTACCAGTTGGGCTGGTGTGCTGTTGTGTTAGGGAGGGGGGCCTCGGGGGGTATGTGTTGCTGTTTAGGGGTGATTCTGAATTCTAACTGAACCGAACAGGTACCGCACCTGTACCACGATCGAACATGGCCAGCGACAGAGAGAAAAGCAGCGATGGGCAGGGGCGATCGCCGGAGATGCTAGGGCATGGGGCGGGTGGTGCTGTGGGATTGGAGGGCGGAGAGGCGAGGGGATGGAGGGGAAAAGGAATCGGGGGCCTCACCTTGGGGACAGCAGGGGGCGGTCGGTGCAGAATTGGGTCGAGGCAGGGAGCAGGCATGAGGACGACGGCGGAAACGGCGGACGGCGCCGGAGCTCCGGGTGCTCCCGGCGGAAACCGAGGGTACCAGGAGGACGAGGGGAGATTAGCGGTTCCATTCCCCTACTCGGCTGCTCCTCGAGGTGGCCGGTGGGGTCGGATGTAACATCCCAAGTCTGAAAAATAGCCTTTAGAATGTTTGCTCTCTGTTATTTTATGTTTTGCATCATGGCATCATGTTGGTTGCATTTGTTTTGTTTGTTTTCCATTTGTTTTCCTCTGTTTTTAGTTGTTTTCCAACTGTTTTCATTTGTTTCCTTTGTTTTCTATTTGAATTTCAAACCAAAATTCAAACCCTTTGTTTCATCCTTGTGATGTTACAATTTCCAAAATGTTATTTCAAATAAAAACAACCAAATTGTTTTCTTTTTATTCCAGAAAGCTCACTTGTTAAGTTAATGGTTTTAATCAATCAATTGTTTCCAAATCACATTCAAAAATTCAATACATTGTATAAACAACACCCAATTGGAAAATTATGAAAATTACCAAAACAATCTAATCTTTTGTTTCCAATTATTTCCATGTTTGATCAACTAATAATTTGGTGCTTTGTTTCAAATAAATAAATTCCCAAATTGCTTCCAAACTCAAACTCAAATTCAAACAGCACCAAAGTTTCCAATTCATGAAAACTACCAAACCATTCCACTAAGTTAACCCAAGTTAATAATAGGGTTACCCTATTAAATTTGATGTTTTCCAATAATTAATCAATTAAGCTGCAAATTATTTAAATTCCCACCAATTGACAAAACAGCAAATAGTTTGAATTTTTTCAAAAAACTTAAGTTGTCAAGGGTAGATATTGGACTAACAAATGCACCTGAATTTTCCCAAAAATTTTAGCAACTCATAACCCCATCCTTTTCTTCCATTTGGTTCTATGCAAAAAAAAAAAAATAAGAACAAATATTTAAAACCCCAAAGGAGAAGGGCATGGCCCAGCCTTTTTCTCTTCCTTCCCCAAAGCCCATTCTTTTCCCTGGCCCAGCAGCCCCCACGGTCATCTTCTTCGTACGGACAGAGGGGTGTCGCTGTCACACCCCCCTCCATGGACCACCTGCCCCCTTGCCCCCTCCATATCTACCCCCTAGAGGGCAACCCTAACCCTAGCCGAGTTCCCCACTCCTCCTCCTCCTCCCATGCGCCGCCATCCGGCCTCTCCCATTGATCTCCTCCCCCAAAAACCCTCTGCCATTGTTCTGAAATTTGGAACCTCCACCCAACTTGCCTCTGTTCACCGCCACCTCCCCATCTCCACGGTCACCTCGAGGGCTTGCCGTCCCCGGGAATGGAACCGGCATCCTCCCGGCTCCAACTGCGATGAAGGGGTCATCGGCCATGGATGCCCGAGGCGGCGCCGCCGTCAAGCTTCTCCACCGCCGGCGCCCTCTGTTCCCTGCTGCAGCGCCCTGCTGCTCCCTGCCGATCGCCTCCAGATCGTCGAGGTGAGACTCGCCCGATCGCCTCCCTCCTCCTCCCTCTCTTGCACCGCACGCACCCCACGGCCGCACCCCCACGGCGCCTCCCCGCAGCGGCCGGCGAGCAGCGCTGCCCTCCGTGGAAGACCACGATCGGGTACCTGCAGTACGCACAGATTCAGTACGTGAGCAATTTCAGAAATCTCGCTACACCACCTTATTCCCCCCCCCGAGCCTTACCTGACAAGCAACCGAGCAGTACCGCAGTGGCATCACCCTTGCGCGCACAAGCCAGAGGGCTTGGGTTCGAGTTCCAGCCCCCCACCCCTTTTTGCTGCTATTTGTTCCAATTAAACTGCAGTGCAGATCTGAACCATATCTCCCCGGATCCCCCCTTGCTAACACCAACACATCACCAGCCTAGTGGTTATGTCCCCCTTGTGCTCACAGTGAGGTGCAGGGGTCGAATCCCACCCCCTACACAATTAACAAACTTTTATTTTTACTTGTTTTTGGTCACAGCAACTTCCAGTAATCACACCTAGGCCCTTGCACATTAATTCTAGACCCCTGGAATAATTATTTCTAAGTCCCTAATGGTTTAAAAGTGGCAGATTTGCACCCAAAATTGTAAATTGCATAAGAAATTCATCCTAACTCCAATTTCAACATTTTTAATATGTTTTAAATACCAAATTAAATGTTCTATCCAAATATAAAATTTGTTTACTGTTTTGAATATTTTAAATTGGTGAAACATTTGAATTCTTGTTTAAATCACTTAAATTTGCAAAATTCATAACTTGTTCATAAAAATTCCAAATTTCACAAACCAAATATGTTTTTCAATCAACTTTTCATGTACTTTCGAAATATAAATTTTGTTTTCTGGTTTGAATAATTTAAATTGCCTAAACAATTTAAATCTTGTTTAATTCAATTAAAACTTGTTTAATATTGTTTAATTCATAATTAAATAATCCTAAGTCCAATTTCAAAATGTGAAACATGTAATCCAACTAAAATTTGATGTTCTTTTCAAATATCAACTTTGTTATTTGTTTTGAACATTTTAATTGGTTGAAAACAACAAATACTTGTGTGTCACCTCTAATGCACCCAAAATTTCCCTAAATTACTAATAAACTTCTAAATTGCTACACCCTATTTAAATTTGATTCTTATGTTGTTATTTTTCTGTTTTCCTGTTGCATGCATCATACTAAACCACTAGCACCTGTTGAATAGTTGGAAAACAAACAATCTAACCAAATTCCATGGGCTTTTCATATGCAACTCAAAATTGCATATCTGTCCATTTAAATTGTGCTATCCTATCAACTAGTTTATTTTGTTGCATCTATTAACTTGTCATGCATCATATTTGATTGTGCACAATGCCATGATAATGATTGTCTACCTTTTCTGCATTGTCTGTTTGCTTCTTCTCGGATAAACGACGACGTTGAGACCGACGATACTTACGACACCCCTTCTGAGGAGTTAGCTCAGTACCAGGCTACTGGGTTTGCAGGCAAGTTATCACTCACATGAACCATCGTGTTCCTTTCAACATTGGTTACCGATACTTTCCGTTGTCTATTTCTGCTAGCCCTATGATTAGTTGTTTCTGTTACGAGCCTATCACATGTATCCCTTAACCCTGATATGGCCTCACCTCCATACCTATAACCATTGTTTGAGCCCGTGTCTTACTAGCATGCTTAGGTTGTTTGCTCGAGTCTATTACCCGTTACTTTCTGTTACTATTTCTATTACGTTGTGGGGGCTCGTTGTTTAATCAATCAATCATGCTAATGTTACTATTAATAATAAATTTGATGATAAGGCACCGGCAGGAGGCCCTTTGTGGTTTTGAGGCCTGCTAGTGTCGACCCTAATAGGAAAAGGGTCTTGTCTACTGATCCATGATGAGCGCACTACCCGCATTTGGGGAGTATGGGCTCCCCCTCAGTTTGACCCGATTCGCATCTCGTCCAAATCGCCTCATTTAGTTCGGGTTTTCCATTTGCTGCATGCATGATCTTGCGAGCCCTTGGTACCCGGGTGGAACTTTCGTAGTCGGCATATAGGGGGACACGTTCTTAGAGTGCTATGAGGGTCCATTTTCTTCTGGGCTCGATTAGCCGTGCGCCCAAGGTGCTTTGGGCTTGATGCGAAGAAGGGTTGGATTGTGTTGAGTGCCCCGTTTGGTGGAGTGGCCGCTCCATCTGGCGGGATATTCATGAGTGTACGGCCAAATTGGTGCAACCCTGCAGGGATAATCTTCTCGAGAAGCCGTGTTTTCCGCGGTTATGGATTACTTGGTGAAAGTACTGGCTAACAAGTACTCAGGACAACTTAAACATAATGATCAAACCTGTTACACCCAATGACTAATAACTTGACTAGTAATAGGTTGATGATACAAAAACTTGATTCACCTTTAATACAACTGTGTGAGTTATCCTCGGATTGCTTCTTTGGATAAGGGGCGAGATCCAGGATGGGTTTGTTTGAAGTTATCTTTCAGTTGGTTACAATCCTCGATCTTATCTCCTTTCTGTTAGCCGGAAGTGGTAGAATCTCTGTAGTTGGTTAGCGCAGCCAGTTGCAGCATCTTTTATATCCCCTCTCTTCCGTTGAATCCAAGGCATCCGTGCTTGGTGTTGACGGGTTACACTTTTGTGAACTGTGAGTCTTGCTTGCCAGTACGTTTATGTACTGACCCCTTTGGGGCTGTGGTTTACGCAGACGACGTTTCCGAAGATCTACATGGTGGCTACTACGTGGAGTATGACGAGACTGCTGACGAGTAGATAGCGGACCCGGGCAGGATCCGAGACTTCGTGGATGGGCTCCGTCTGTTTGTTTCCGGCCTCTTAGGCCTATTTGGTTCTTGTCTGTACTCAGACATGTTGAATGCTTCCGCTGTGATGTAATGATGTATTGTTGGGGCATGTGCCCTCTGAATGATTGTATTTGCTATCTCTGCTCTAATGAGAGCCAGTTGCAACTTATTTCAATCTTTTGCGTCGTAGAGATCTGTTGTGATATCAGTTGTTCAACGCCGTTGACGTACCATGTGTGTATGGTTTGAAGTACGTCGACGGAAGTGCCTTTGATCTCTAGGGGATAGTTTACATCGACGATGGAATAGCAGGGCTTGTGTTGTCGCGCATAAGCGCAGGCCTACCAGGAAGCTGGGACGTGGGAGCAGTTATGCCCCATAATCCAAGCATCTGCTATCCAGTTCGTACGGTGAGTATCCCCTAGAAATCAGGGTGCGACAAATGGTATCAGAGCCTGTCTGCCTGTAGGATCCCTTTTTACTGGTCGCAGTTGAGTCTAGAAACTATTTTGTAGCTATATAGGAAAAATGAAACGTGAGAGTAGGAATTCTGTTCTTTTTCTTCTTTCCCCACCCACCCTCCCTTTTCTGGTAAGGAAGTGCAACGTTGTTTTTCCCTTCTCATCTAAACTTTCAAGTTAGGATTTCACGAATCCTGGTTTCTCTGGGATAGCTATATCTACTAGACCATAGGAATGGAGGTGGTTGTGACATGATTTATAATGTTGCCTACTCATGATTGAGAACGGAGGCGTGTAAGCCCCGGAAGCAGATCCTCTATTCCTTAAGCAGTAGATATTGATCATTTAGAAGCCCGGATGGGTTTTCCGTAGTACCTCAGGAGTTTTGTTCTCATTTTCCCCGATGTTGTTAACCTATTCTTCTCAACATCCTTTTCGTCCGTTGAAATCTTGTTGTTGTTTTCCAATTCAATTCTTCTACCGGCGTCTAATCAAAACTTCCTCGTAAACTCTTGTCCAGTTAAAGTGTTATTTGATACCGGAGCATCACATTCCTTTGTGCCAACAATCTTTTCCACAACATACAACCCAATTCTGGTTCCACTAAGAAATCAAAACTCTGTTCACTCCCCGGGATCTCAAATGTTGACCTCCAAGATAAGTAAGAACAATCCAATTCTAATGGGAGGCCACATATTCCTCGTTACTCTCATGTTGATGATTCTGACATTGATGATTATTCCTGGTGTTGCATTGATGTCAATAACTCTGTTCCACCATTCTAGCCAGATAATCTATTCTCCAAATGAATCAAGTTCCATTCAATTATACACCCTCCATACAAAAACCTCTCCCTTTACTTGAAAATGTTCCGGTGGTTTCCAAATTCCCTGACGTCTATCCAATGGGCACGATGTGTTTCACGTGTCACATCTCAAGAGGATCTTCCCATGATGTTTCCGGACCTTTTCTTTTCTCAGTAGGAATCTCGGGGCGCGATTCCTTCAAGGGGGGGCGTTTTGTAACATCCCAAGTCTGAAAAATAGCCTTTAGAATGTTTGCTCTCTGTTATTTTATGTTTTGCATCATGGCATCATGTTGGTTGCATTTGTTTTGTTTGTTTTCCATTTGTTTTCCTCTGTTTTTAGTTGTTTTCCAACTGTTTTCATTTGTTTCCTTTGTTTTCTATTTGAATTTCAAACCAAAATTCAAACCCTTTGTTTCATCCTTGTGATGTTACAATTTCCAAAATGTTATTTCAAATAAAAACAACCAAATTGTTTTCTTTTTATTCCAGAAAGCTCACTTGTTAAGTTAATGGTTTTAATCAATCAATTGTTTCCAAATCACATTCAAAAATTCAATACATTGTATAAACAACACCCAATTGGAAAATTATGAAAATTACCAAAACAATCTAATCTTTTGTTTCCAATTATTTCCATGTTTGATCAACTAATAATTTGGTGCTTTGTTTCAAATAAATAAATTCCCAAATTGCTTCCAAACTCAAACTCAAATTCAAACAGCACCAAAGTTTCCAATTCATGAAAACTACCAAACCATTCCACTAAGTTAACCCAAGTTAATAATAGGGTTACCCTATTAAATTTGATGTTTTCCAATAATTAATCAATTAAGTTGCAAATTATTTAAATTCCCACCAATTGACAAAACAGCAAATAGTTTGAATTTTTTCAAAAAACTTAAGTTGTCAAGGGTAGATATTGGACTAACAAATGCACCTGAATTTTCCCAAAAATTTTAGCAACTCATAACCCCATCCTTTTCTTCCATTTGGTTCTATGCAAAAAAAAAATAAGAACAAATATTTAAAACCCCAAAGGAGAAGGGCATGGCCCAGCCTTTTTCTCTTCCTTCCCCAAAGCCCATTCTTTTCCCTGGCCCAGCAGCCCCCACGGTCATCTTCTTCGTACGGACAGAGGGGTGTCGCTGTCACACCCCCCTCCATGGACCACCTGCCCCCTTGCCCCCTCCATATCTACCCCCTAGAGGGCAACCCTAACCCTAGCCGAGTTCCCCACTCCTCCTCCTCCTCCCATGCGCCGCCATCCGGCCTCTCCCATCGATCTCCTCCCCCAAAAACCCTCTGCCATTGTTCTGAAATTTGGAACCTCCACCCAACTTGCCTCTGTTCACCGCCACCTCCCCATCTCCACGGTCACCTCGAGGGCTTGCCGTCCCCGGGAATGGAACCGGCATCCTCCCGGCTCCAACTTCGATGAAGGGGTCATCGGCCATGGATGCCCGAGGCGGCGCCGCCGTCAAGCTTCTCCACCGCCGGCGCCCTCTGTTCCCTGCTGCAGCGCCCTGCTGCTCCCTGCCGATCGCCTCCAGATCGTCGAGGTGAGACTCGCCCGATCGCCTCCCTCCTCCTCCCTCTCTTGCACCGCACGCACCCCACGGCCGCACCCCCACGGCGCCTCCCCGCAGCGGCCGGCGAGCAGCGCTGCCCTCCGTGGAAGACCACGATCGGGTACCTGCAGTACGCACAGATTCAGTACGTGAGCAATTTCAGAAATCTCGCTACACCACCTTATTCCCCCGCCGAGCCTTACCTGACAAGCAACCGAGCAGTACCGCAGTGGCATCACCCTTGCGCGCACAAGCCAGAGGGCTTGGGTTCGAGTCCCAGCCCCCCACCCCTTTTTGCTGCTATTTGTTCCAATTAAACTGCAGTGCAGATCTGAACCATATCTCCCCGGATCCCCCCTTGCTAACACCAACACATCACCAGCCTAGTGGTTCTGTCCCCCTTGTGCTCACAGTGAGGTGCAGGGGTCGAATCCCACCCCCTACACAATTAACAAACTTTTATTTTTACTTGTTTTTGGTCACAGCAACTTCCAGTAATCACACCTAGGCCCTTGCACATTAATTCTAGACCCCTGGAATAATTATTTCTAAGTCCCTAATGGTTTAAAAGTGGCAGATTTGCACCCAAAATTGTAAATTGCATAAGAAATTCATCCTAACTCCAATTTCAACATTTTTAATATGTTTTCAATACCAAATTAAATGTTCTATCCAAATATAAAATTTGTTTACTGTTTTGAATATTTTAAATTGGTGAAACATTTGAATTCTTGTTTAAATCACTTAAATTTGCAAAATTCATAACTTGTTCATAAAAATTCCAAATTTCACAAACCAAATATGTTTTTCAATCAACTTTTCATGTACTTTCCAAATATAAATTTTGTTTTCTGGTTTGAATAATTTAAATTGCCTAAACAATTTAAATCTTGTTTAATTCAATTAAAACTTGTTTAATATTGTTTAATTCATAATTAAATAATCCTAAGTCCAATTTCAAAATGTGAAACATGTAATCCAACTAAAATTTGATGTTCTTTTCAAATATCAACTTTGTTATTTGTTTTGAACATTTTAATTGGTTGAAAACAACAAATACTTGTGTGTCACCTCTAATGCACCCAAAATTTCCCTAAATTACTAATAAACTTCTAAATTGCTACACCCTATTTAAATTTGATTCTTATGTTGTTATTTTGCTGTTTTCCTGTTGCATGCATCATACTAAACCACTAGCACCTGTTGAATAGTTGGAAAACAAACAATCTAACCAAATTCCATGGGCTTTTCATATGCAACTCAAAATTGCATATCTGTCCATTTAAATTGTGCTATCCTATCAACTAGTTTACTTTGTTGCATCTATTAACTTGTCATGCATCATATTTGATTGTGCACAATGCCATGATAATGATTGTCTACCTTTTCTGCATTGTCTGTTTGCTTCTTCTCGGATAAACGACGACGTTGAGACCGACGATACTTACGACACCCCTTCTGAGGAGTTAGCTCAGTACCAGGCTACTGGGTTTGCAGGCAAGTTATCACTCACATGAACCATCGTGTTCCTTTCAACATTGGTTACCGATACTTTCCGTTGTCTATTTCTGCTAGCCCTATGATTAGTTGTTTCTGTTACGAGCCTATCACATGTATCCCTTAACCCTGATATGGCCTCACCTCCATACCTATAACCATTGTTTGAGCCCGTGTCTTACTAGCATGCTTAGGTTGTTTGCTCGAGTCTATTACCCGTTACTTTCTGTTACTATTTCTATTACGTTGTGGGGGCTCGTTGTTTAATCAATCAATCATGCTAATGTTACTATTAATAATAAATTTGATGATAAGGCACCGGCAGGAGGCCCTTTGTGGTTTTGAGGCCTGCTAGTGTCGACCCTAATAGGAAAAGGGTCTTGTCTACTGATCCATGATGAGCGCACTACCCGCATTTGGGGAGTATGGGCTCCCCCTCAGTTTGACCCGATTCGCATCTCGTCCAAATCGCCTCATTTAGTTCGGGTTTTCCATTTGCTGCATGCATGATCTTGCGAGCCCTTGGTACCCGGGTGGAACTTTCGTAGTCGGCATATAGGGGGACACGTTCTTAGAGTGCTATGAGGGTCCATTTTCTTCTGGGCTCGATTAGCCGTGCGCCCAAGGTGCTTTGGGCTTGATGCGAAGAAGGGTTGGATTGTGTTGAGTGCCCCGCTTGGTGGAGTGGCCGCTCCATCTGGCGGGATATTCATGAGTGTACGGCCAAATTGGTGCAACCCTGCAGGGATAATCTTCTCGAGAAGCCGTGTTTTCCGCGGTTATGGATTACTTGGTGAAAGTACTGGCTAACAAGTACTCAGGACAACTTAAACATAATGATCAAACCTGTTACACCCAATGACTAATAACTTGACTAGTAATAGGTTGATGATACAAAAACTTGATTCACCTTTAATACAACTGTGTGAGTTATCCTCGGATTGCTTCTTTGGATAAGGGGCGAGATCCAGGATGGGTTTGTTTGAAGTTATCTTTCAGTTGGTTACAATCCTCGATCTTATCTCCTTTCTGTTAGCCGGAAGTGGTAGAATCTCTGTAGTTGGTTAGCGCAGCCAGTTGCAGCATCTTTTATATCCCCTCTCTTCCGTTGAACCCAAGGCATCCGTGCTTGGTGTTGACGGGTTACACTTTGGTGAACTGTGAGTCTTGCTTGCCAGTACGTTTATGTACTGACCCCTTTGGGGCTGTGGTTTACGCAGACGACGTTTCCGAAGATCTACATGGTGGCTACTACGTGGAGTATGACGAGACTGCTGACGAGTAGATAGCGGACCCGGGCAGGATCCGAGACTTCGTGGATGGGCTCCGTCTGTTTGTTTCCGGCCTCTTAGGCCTATTTGGTTCTTGTCTGTACTCAGACATGTTGAATGCTTCCGCTGTGATGTAATGATGTATTGTTGGGGCATGTGCCCTCTGAATGATTGTATTTGCTATCTCTGCTCTAATGAGAGCCAGTTGCAACTTATTTCAATCTTTTGCGTCGTAGAGATCTGTTGTGATATCAGTTGTTCAACGCCGTTGACGTACCATGTGTGTATGGTTTGAAGTACGTCGACGGAAGTGCCTTTGATCTCTAGGGGATAGTTTACATCGACGATGGAATAGCAGGGCTTGTGTTGTCGCGCATAAGCGCAAGCCTACCAGGAAGCTGGGACGTGGGAGCAGTTATGCCCCATAATCCAAGCATCTGCTATCCAGTTCGTACGGTGAGTATCCCCTAGAAATCAGGGTGCGACATCGGAGCTATGGGGAGGCGGTGGTGTTCTGCTCTCGGTGGTTCAGACATTCAGAGGAGAGGACTAGCAGAGGAGAAAGAGGAAGAAGGATGGCGGCGCTCGAGGGTGAAGGGTAGAGGTCTAGGGTTAGGCTAGGGCAGAGGGGGAAGGCTAGGTCTTAAGGGGAAGGGGGAGGGCTGCTGTCCGTTCTTTCTCTGCCATTGCTACGTGGATGCAGGGATCTCCTGCGGTACGAAGAAGACGATGGGGAAGGGGTACCAGGCCTGGGGGAAACGTTTTTGGGCTGGGCCTAGTGCTCTCTCTCTCCCTCTGTTTTATTCTTTTTGTTCCATTTTTTTTTTTGGCTGAATCGACAAATGAAGAAAAGGAGGGGTCTAGGGTTAGGAAAATTTAGGAGAAAAATTGTGGATGAGTTATTTAGGGCAACAACAACATGTGTAACTTTTATTTTTCTAAAAGATTTGAAATCATTTGATATTTGCCACTTGTTTGAAAAATGAATGGAATTTGTTATTGAATGAATTGTTAAGAGGACCCCTTTGAATAGTGTGAACCCTATTGATTAAAAATAGAACAACTGATTATAATTTGGTTGTTACTTTTATAACTTTCACATTTGGTGCTGTTTTGTGATTGCTTTGAATTTGGAAACAATTGGGAATTAATTGATTGAATTACTTGTTTGATTAAAACCAACAATTTAATAAGTGATCAACATGGAATAAAATGAAAGCAATTTGGTTGTTTTTATTTGAGCTCTCACTTTGGAAATTGTAACATCACAAGGATGAAACAAAGGGTTTGAAATTTGAGTTGAAATTCAAACAGAAAACAAAGGAAAACAGTTGGAAAACAAATGAAAACAGAGAAAAACAAATGGAAAACAAACAAAACAATTGCAATCAACATGATGCCATGATGCAAAACATAAAATAACAGATAGCAAACATTCTAAAGGCTATTTTTCAGACTTGGGATGTTACAAAACGCCCCCCTTGAAGGAATCGCGCCCCGAGATTCCTACTGAGAAAAGAAAAGGTCCGGATACCTCTTGGGAAGATCTTCTTGAGCTGTGACACGTGAAACACATCGTGCACATTGGATAGTTTAACTGGAAGTTCAAAACAATAGGAATTCCTGGCAACTCTTCTGGAAAGATATCAGGGAATTTGGAAACCACCGGTACATTTTCAAGTAAAGGGAGAGGTTTTATATTGAGGGTGTATAGTTGAACAGAACTTGATTCATTTGGTGAATAGACTATCTGGAATGTGGTGCTTCAGGAATGCTTCCTCGAAACAACCCCGGGTGATAGGAATGCCAGCTCTCATAGCCTGGAAGTTTTCGAAACAACAACAACCTTTCTGGCCAGATAGACTTGATATTTGGAAAGTTTTGATTAGACGCCGGTATAAGAATTGAAATTGAAAACAACAACAAGACTTCAACGGACGAAAAGGATGTTGAGAAGAAAAGGATATCAACATCGGGGAAAACGAGAACAAAACTCCTGAGGTACTACGGAAAAAAACCCATCCGGGCTTCTAAAGGATCAATATCTACTGCTTAAGGAATAGAGGATCTGCTTCCGGGGCTTACACGCCTCCGTTCTCAATCATGAGTAGGCAACATGATAAATCATGTCACAACCACCTCCATTCCTATGGTCTAGTAGATATAACCATCCTAGAGAAACCAGAATACGTGAAATCCTAACTTGAAAGTTTAGATGAGAAGGGAAAACAACGTTGGACTTCCTTACCAGAAAAGGGAGGGTGGGTGGGGAAAGAAGAAAAAGAACAGAATTCCTACTCTCACGTTTCATTTTTCCTATATAGCTACAAAATAGTTTCTAGACTCAACTGCGACCAGTAAAAAGGGATCCTACAGGCAGACAGGCTCTGATACCATTTGTCACACCCTGATTTCTATAGGATACTCACCGTACGAACTGGATAGCAGAGGCTTGGATTATGGGGCATAACTGCTCCCACGTCCCAGCTTCCTGGTAGGCCTGCGCTTATGCGCGACAACACAAGCCCTGCTATTCCATCGTCGATGTAAACTATCCACTAGAGATCAAAGGCACTTCCGTCGACGTACTTCAAACCATACACACATGGTACATCAACGGCGTTTAACAAGTGATATCACAACATATCTCTACGACACAAAAGATTGAAATAAGGTGCAAATAGCTCTCATTAGAGTAGAGATAGCAAATACAATCATTCAGAGGGCACATGCCCCAACAATTCATCATTACATCACAGCGGAAGCATTCAACATGTCTGAGTACAGACAAGAACCAAATAGGCCTAAGAGGCCGGAAACGAAAAGACGGAGCCCATCCACGAAGTCTCGGATCCTGCCCGGGTCCGCTATCTACTCGTCAGCAGTCTCGTCATACTCCACGTAGTAGCCACCATGTAGATCCTCGGAAACGTAGGTCTGCGGAAACCACAGCCCCAAAGGGGTCAGTACATAAACGTACTGGCAAGCAAGACTCACAATTCACCAAAGTGTAACCCGTCAACACCAAGCACAGATGCCTTGGGTTCAACGGAAGGAAGGGGATATAAAAGATGCTGCAACTGGCTGCGCTAACCAACTACAGAGATTCTACCACTTCCGGCTAACAGAAAAGGAGATAAGATCGAGGATTGTAACCAACTGAAAGATAACGTCAAACAAACCCATCCTGGATCTCGCCCCTTATCCAAAGAAGCAATCCGAGGATAACTCACACAGTTGAAATAAGGGTGAATCAAGTTATTGTGTCATCAACCTATTACTAGTCAAGTTATTAATCATTGGGTGTAACATGTTTGATCATTATGTTTAAGTTGTCCTGAGTACTTGTTAGCCAGTACTTTCACCAAGTAATCCATAACCGCGGAAAACACGGCTTCTCGAGAAGATTATCCCTGCAGGGTTGCACCAATTTGGCCGTACACGCATGAATAACCCGCCAGATGGAAAGGCCCTTCCACCAAGCGGGGCACTCAACACAACTCGACTCTTCTTCGCATCAAGCCCAAAGAACCTTGGGCGCACGGCTAATCGAGCCCCGAAGAAAAGGGACCCTCATAGCACTCTAAGACAGTGTCCCCCTATATGCCGACTACGAAAGTTCCACCCGGGTACCAAGGGCTCGCAAGATCATGCATGCAGCAAATGGAAAACCCGAACTAAATGAGGCGATTTGGACGAGATGCGAATCGAGTCAAATTGAGGGGGGCGCCCATACTCGCTTCCCACATGCGGTTAGTGCGCTCATCATGGATCAGTAGACAAGACCCTTTTCCTATTAGGGTCGACACTAGCAGGCCTCAAAACCACAAAGGGCCTCCTGCCGGTGCCTTATCATCAAATTTATTATTTAGCATATAACATTAGCATGATTGATTGATTAAACATCGAGCCCCAGAACATAAGGTAGTAGTAACAGAAAGTAACGGGTAACAGACTCGAGCAAAACAACCTAAGCATGCTAGTAAGACACGGGCTCAAACAATGGTTATGGGTATGGAGGTGAGGCAATATCAGGGTTAAAGGATACATGTGATAGGTTCGTAACATAAACAACTACCACTAAGGCTAGCAGAAATAGACAACGGAAAGTATCGGTAGCCAATGTTGAAAGGAACACGATGGTTCATGTGAGTGATAACTTGCCTGCAAAACCCAGTAGCCTGGTACTGAGCTAAATCCTTAGAAGGGGTGTCGTACGTATCGTCGGTCTCAACGTCGTCGTGTTTCCAAGAAGAAGCAAACAAACAATGCAGAAAGATAAACAATCAATAACATGGCATAGTGCACAATCATGGAATGATGCATGACCATTTAATTGATGCATCAAAATAAACTAGTTGACAAGATAGAAACAGGATTAAATGGACCCACATGCAATTGGATTGCATATGAAAAGCCCATGAATTATGGTTGAATTAGTTGTTTTACAACTAACCAACTTGTGTAGGTGAATTAGTATGATGCATGGATGAGGAAAACAACAAAATAACAACAATAGAACCAATTGAAATAAGGTTTAACAAGTTTGGAAATTCATTGATTAAGTTTTGGAATTTTGGTTACTTAAAGGTGTCACACAAGCATTTGTTGTTTTCACCAAGTTTAAATTGTTCAAAATAGATGACAAAGTTCATATTTGGAAAGAACACAAGATTTTAGTTGGAATACATGTTTCACTTGTTGAAAAAGTATTTCAAATAAATTATTTAGGAATTAAACAAGTTTGAACAAGTTTTAACTGAATTTAATTCAAACATGAACTTATTTGAATTTTTATTTGTTCAAAGCCTTAAACCAAATTCATATTTCAAAAGTTTATACTTTTATGGTGGGAAAACATATTTTATATGTCCCAAAAGAATTTGATTTGATCAAGTTATGAATTTAGCAATATTAAATGAATTAAATAAGATTTAAATTATTTAACCACATTTAATTATTCAAAACATGAAACAAAATTTATATTTGGAAAGGTGGTTTAATTTTGCATGGAAAACATATTTCATTTGTGGAAATTGGATTTAAAATGAGCAAGTTATTATTTTGGCAATTTTAAATGCAATAAACAAGAAACAGTTGTTTTCAGCAATTTAAATTATTCAAAACAGCAAACAAAATTTATATTTGGAAAGTACATGAAAAATTGATTGGAAAACATATTTGGTTTGTGAAATTTGGAATTTTTATGCCCAAGTTATGAATTTTGCAAGTTTAAGTGAATTAAGCAAGAATTCAAATTTTGCACCAATTTAAAATATTCAAAACAGTAAACAAATTTTATATTTGGATAGAACATTTAATTTGGGACAGAAAACATATTTAAAAAGTGAAAATTGGAGTTAAAATGAAATAGTTATGCAATTTACAATTTTAGGGTGCAATCTGCCATTTTAATTCATCTAGGGACTTAGGAATTATTTTTACAGGGGTCTAGATTAATTACCAGGGGCCTATTGGTGATTACTGAAAAGTTCTGTGACCAAACACATTGGAAAAATAAAAGTTTTGGTTAATGGTTGGGAGGGGGACTCGAACCCCCAACCTGCTGCTAGTGCAAAGGGACTGCTACCAGTTGGGCTGGTGTGCTGTTGTGTTAGGGAGGGGGGCCTCGGGGGGTATGTGTTGCTGTTTAGGGGTGATTCTGAATTCTAACTGAACCGAACAGGTACCGCACCTGTACCACGATCGAACATGGCCAGCGACAGAGAGAAAAGCAGCGATGGGCAGGGGCGATCGCCGGAGATGCTAGGGCATGGGGCGGGTGGTGCTGTGGGATTGGAGGGCGGAGAGGCGAGGGGATGGAGGGGAAAAGGAATCGGGGGCCTCACCTTGGGGACAGCAGGGGGGCGGTCGGTGCAGAATTGGGTCGAGGCAGGGAGCAGGCATGAGGACGACGGCGGAAACGGCGGACGGCGCCGGAGCTCCGGGTGCTCCCGGCGGAAACCGAGGGTACCAGGAGGACGAGGGGAGATTAGCGGTTCCATTCCCCTACTCGGCTGCTCCTCGAGGTGGCCGGTGGGGTCGGAGCTATGGGGAGGCGGTGGTGTTCTGCTCTCGGTGGTTCAGACATTCAGAGGAGAGGACTAGCAGAGGAGAAAGAGGAAGAAGGATGGCGGCGCTCGAGGGTGAAGGGTAGAGGTCTAGGGTTAGGCTAGGGCAGAGGGGGAAGGCTAGGTCTTAAGGGGAAGGGGGTGGGCTGCTGTCCGTTCTTTCTCTGCCATTGCTACGTGGATGCAGGGATCTCCTGCGGTACGAAGAAGACGATGGGGAAGGGGTACCAGGCCTGGGGGAAACGTTTTTGGGCTGGGCCTAGTGCTCTCTCTCTCCCTCTGTTTTATTCTTTTTGTTCCATTTTTTTTTGGCTGAATCGACAAATGAAGAAAAGGAGGGGTCTAGGGTTAGGAAAATTTAGGAGAAAAATTGTGAATGAGTTATTTAGGGCAACAACAACATGTGTAACTTTTATTTTTCTAAAAGATTTGAAATCATTTGATATTTGCCACTTGTTTGAAAAATGAATGGAATTTGTTATTGAATGAATTGTTAAGAGGACCCCTTTGAATAGTGTGAACCCTATTGATTAAAAATAGAACAACTGATTATAATTTGGTTGTTACTTTTATAACTTTCACATTTGGTGATGTTTTGTGATTGCTTTGAATTTGGAAACAATTGGGAATTAATTGATTGAATTACTTGTTTGATTAAAACCAACAATTTAATAAGTGATCAACATGGAATAAAATGAAAGCAATTTGGTTGTTTTTATTTGAACTCTCACTTTGGAAATTGTAACATCACAAGGATGAAACAAAGGGTTTGAAATTTGAGTTGAAATTCAAACAGAAAACAAAGGAAAACAAAGGAAAACAGTTGGAAAACAAATGAAAACAGAGAAAAACAAATGGAAAACAAACAAAACAATTGCAATCAACATGATGCCATGATGCAAAACATAAAATAACAGAGAGCAAACATTCTAAAGGCTATTTTTCAGACTTGGGATGTTACAATCTACACACTGTTCTAATGAATGATTAGCCGGCCTGCCGTTCCTGCTATGACGCGGACAGGGCATCCTGAAAGCCTCTATATGATTAGCCGGCCTAGGTGGTCCTTGGTAATTTCCTCCATTGAAGTTTCCTCCGTTGAAATTTCCCTCTGTCCTGGGCCTTGAAAACCCGGCTTCTGTATTAGCGACAAACTCAGAGCTTCCCTCATACGGGCGCTTGTTCTGGTTATTTCCGTTATTCCCTCCATTGTTACCCGGCGTGGTTCCATTACCGGGTCTCCCATTGTTACTCGTGTTGGCTTTTGCTTTCTTATCATCAACATCTTCCTCTGTGGTATCTGTGGCGGCGTGCTTGTTGCACGCGTCCATCAACTCTCCCATTGTAACCTCTGAAGCATTTCGACTAGATTTCATGCGCGTCAGTTTTTGCACTAAGGGTATATACTTGCATGTTTTTGCCATAGCCTGTAATGCATCCTTCGGTTGAATATCCGTGGACGAGTGGAGTATTTCCATAACCCGGCGCACCCAGCTGCGTGCCGATTCTCCCTTCTTCTGGATACATCGCTCTAAATCATCGATTGTAAACAATTTCCTGCATGTTCCATGAAAGTGCTTGATAAAGGCTGTTTTCAGCTCGCTCCATGAATTGACGGATTTTTCGGGTAGGTTACTGAACCATAACTTTGCCGCTCCCTCTGACATCATCAGGTACATAAACTTGGCTTGAAGGTTTTCAGACGCGTTGCGAATCGACATGGCCATCTCATAACTGTTCAACCAGGTTTCTGGATCCATGGTCGGCTCATAATTAACCACTTTACCTGGTTCCTTGAACTTATCCTGGTAAGGCTCAGCTCTGATGGCGTCCGACAAACACTTGGGCCCGGCTAAATTTGCCGGTACTAGCCTCACCTGGGAAACGTGGGATCCTGCTGCAGGTACAGCGGGGGGTGCAACCGCTACCGGCCCTCGTACCGCAGATCCGGCCGCTGCGCGCCTGGCTCGAGAACTATCCAAAATGGCTTGCGCTGCTGATACTGCAGGAGTTGCTGGTCTACGGGGAGGAGGCGGCATTTGCTGCTGCTCTGCCCTCCGCCGCGCTGAGCTTGTCTGAATATTTCCGGTATTTCCGTTATACCGGCTAACATACGGTGTTCCGTGCATTCCACTTCTGTTATCCGGGTAATTGGCCTGCTGAGCCACTGCTGTGCGCAATAGATCTATCGCCCGCCGGGTCTCCTCCGCATGGGGTGACTCTCTTACGGGGATGCGATCCAATGCCAATGTTGCTGCATATACATTATCCATGGGGTTATTGAAGTGACCCGGTGGAGTATGAAATCGTGGCGGTGGTGGTGGTGGCGCTATATTGCCAGTTACGATCCCTGTTTGCAATGTGGGTAACCCGGCTTGTACGTTTGCCGGCTGTCCTCCCAAGGTTGCAGGCTGATGTCCGGTTTCCTGATTCACAGCTGGATTTGGTTGATCCTGAGGTGTAAGAAACAGTGCGGCCGGGTTTATAGTTCCACCCGTCGCCGGTAATATCGACTGATATCTCTGATTGTGCATCCTGGTCGACTGAACTTGGAGCCGGTTCTCCAATGCTTCCAGCTCGCGCTGGCGCGCTGCTATCCCCTGTCTTTCAGCTTCCATATCTCTCCTCTGCTGATCCAATGCACGGCGGGCCACATCCAGATCCGCAGCGCGTGCCGTCGCGTTTTCTGGGGTTATCACCGTTGCTAGCACCGTAGGATCTAAGATCAGGTTATTGTTGAACAGAGCCGGATTTCGTGGATTTGAGGGCCCTGCTCCTGGCGTTCTGTTTGTCATAAACCCAAACATGTTTCTTTGCAATTCGCTTTCCGGGGTATGGCTGGTGACTGAAGCCGACTCTCCGTCAACCCGGGCTAGGACCGGGTTTCCATCAACCGGATTTTGTTGCTGGGCCAGCGCTCGCGCCGCTCCGACCGCGGCCGTAGTCACGTCCCCCTGATTAAGATTGGTTGTAGGGGCCGTATAGACCGCGACCTGGCGCGCGATGCCTGGTGCAGATTCATATTCTTCCTCATCACAGCTATCCTCTTCGTACCGATCCTCCAGCAGGTGCAGGATAGACTCGGTATCATCTTCCCTCATGACCCGGCCACACGGGGTCCATGCCGGCTCCTCCGGTTGTTCCCTCTTCATGGTGGGCTCTTCTATCGGGTCGATCGTCCCGACTGACTCTTCCCCATCCGACTGAACGCAGGTCGCTCCTCCTGACACGGAATCATATTCAACATCATCAGGAATAGAACCGGACGTACGTACCATGCCGACGAAGACGTTGACCCGGCCAATTGTGACGATTGATCCGGTATCCAGCAGATCCGACTCTGGCCCACAGCCAAAATCGTCCACCATCTTCTCTCCTTCAGGGTTGGTGTAGATCTCGCCAATGACGAGGTTCTTCATGCTTTCCCGAGCTTCTCCCATGATGTAAACACCTTTGGATGCAGGCCCCACGGTGGGCGCCAACTGTTGTGGGATAATCACGGCAGACGTTACCAGGGGTAACTTATCTTGGGGTAATTCGACTCTGGCGTTTGGGAGAGGGTTTAGCTCAGGGGAAATCATGATATCAATTGATTTGGCAGCTCTGGCAATCAAGTCTCCGAGTCTCCGATCTAGGGTTACAATATCAGCTCTCGTATTACAAGGATACTCGAATATCTGATGAAGTTCCCTTTTCCTGACCCTAGGAGCCGGTTTATATCTTACCCGGCTCCCTGGCTTCCTATCCAAGGCATACTCGGAATCCTACCCAATAACCGCATATAAACCCTAAGTTTCCTAATAGTAACCCAAAAGGCCGGGTTACGGGGCCTACACTACTTCTTGGGCCTTCTAGAAACTCCTCTTCCTTGAGCCGGGTCTTGCGCGGTTCCCTTTGGGCCGGGTTATACCTTGGTGTTGGCCTACCGGGTTATCATCCCTCCATCAGAAACAGTTCCAAAATGCAGTTGCTTTTTCCTGGTGATCCACCAAGATATTCCCAGAAGGATCGGAGATAGAAGGAATGGCATTGTTCATGTACCTTTTAGTTGCTCTGGCATGGAAATATTTGGTATTTTCACCAGAAATTTTAGCCCATCGAATGATGCACCTTTGCTTCCAATAATCAGACTGTAAGGACAGTAAAAAATTTATATGTGCCTTAACAATCAGTCTGAAATTAAATTCGGGAGTACTCAGAACTCTCTCCTCTTCCACTTGGTAAAAAAAACCACCTTACTACTCATCTCAATGAGTAACTTCAATTGAGAAAGATTTCTCCCCCAATCCTTTAGGGCATATCTTAAGTTTTTAAGCTTAGCAGTAATTTTGGTAGCTATAGATTTGGCCATAACATGAGTATTCCAAACTTTACTGACAAGATCAAGAAAACCAGGTTGCTTAACCCAATGATTCTCAAATCAAAAGATGCTTGCCTTAGGAATATTAGTCTTTAATTTGACAGTACAGGGCAAATGATCAGAAGTAATTTTGGACATGGGCATGACCAGAGTATTTGGAAAGTCCAGAGTCCACTGACACGAGGTAAAAAAAACCAAGTGTACTTCCTACCTTTAACAGGTAATTCCAGCAGCCCCAAATGACTAATAATATCATTGAAAATAAATACATCATTAAGATCAGCACCAGGTTTATTTCTATTATCCATGGAACGGAAAAAATTGAAATCCCCAAGAATTAACCAGTTTTGATGCAAAGGAATAGAGAGGTTATATAACCAATTAACAAACTCATCTCTTTCCACACCACGGCAAGGGCCATAAACATTCACTAAATACCGAGTGACAGAAATATGAACAGAAGTGAATTTTATGTGAATGGCAGATCGATGAACTTCCAACAATTCCCCCTTGAAGATAGAACTATTCCATAACACTATAAGTCCACCAGAAGCTCCAATAGAAGGAGAGAACACAAATTGATCAAATCTCTTAGGACAAAATGACCTAATAAAGGAGTGATCAAAATTCTAGCATTTAGTTTCCTGAAGGAAAATTACGGAAGCATGACTTTCCTCAATTTTATTGTAAACAACATCTCTCTTAGATTTATCATTAAGGCCTCTTACATTCCATTTTATTGTAAACAACATCTCTCTTAGATTTATCATTAAGGCCACTTACATTCCAGTCAAAAACTAACCAATCCATATGCATGGAAGATGTACTATCCACTAAAGATTGATGGAAATAGAAGTCCAGATTGACCAGGCCAACAAAATAATAACCAAGTAGCAGCATCCATGAACATAAGATATTACACAAGAATAATTCCAGAATAGTAGACATAAAAAGCCTAAACAGCCCATAGAACACACCAGGAGCCAACAAGGCCAAAATGAGAAAAAAGGCCAATTAAACATCAAACCTAGATGGGCTTGTGGGCTTCTTTGGAGCAGACTCAAGCTTCTCCACTATTAGCTCTGAATCTTCAATTTGGAGCAATTTTCCCTCCCTTCGCAGAACAGCCACATGTATGAAGGGGGGAGCTCCTCCAGAAGTAGCAGATGGACGTGAAGACCTGGCCTTCTTCCTAAGCTCTGGCTTGTCAGTCCCCGGCAACACACAAAAGCCTGCATTCTTAGCCAAGCTCCTAGTCACACGGGGATCCTCGAGGACCAGCAGAGTTGACACCTTGCGAAACCTCTTCTTGGAAATAGAAGAGATCAGAGGAGTAGAGACATCCTCGATAAGCAGAGGTGTTGACCACTGCTAAATCCCGAGGGAGGATGAATGACAAGAACTCAAACCTTCTATCAAAAAGAATTCTCTCCTTATGCTCATGGAAGTACTGCGACCATTCCATGACAGGGTTAGGCAAGAGAACCCTCGGAATTTGAACCTCCTCCTGCTGCTCAACATTATTCACCTGAATAGGTAGAACAAAAGGGACAATGGCCAGCTGATTTTATTCAACCTGTTGTTGTATCTCAACAAACTGCTCAGGTCCTTCAGCTCTAACAGCATTGATGGAATCAATTGTTGCACCAGAGAACTAAGTGGAAACAAAAGATTGTTGTTGTTCAGGTTCAGGTTAAGGCTCTGGCAGCTGATCAGCAGGTCCACCATGGCCAGCATTTTCTCCCTGGGCTTCTATATTCCATTGTCCCCATCCCTCGTCCCCTCCTTGATTGACTGGAGGAACAAAAGGAGGCACCCAGTCATCATTGATGGGAATTGCAGGAATCCCAAATGCAGCGGGTTGCCATCATCAGGAACATGGGACTCATCCCCTGGTAGAGCGTAAGCAACATCACTATCCAGACTGAAAACAGGATAGGTCCAAGACACAACATGTCCTCCATAATGCTGAACTTCACGAATAACAACCGAGCGAGGAATATCTCCCGGACCTCCATAAGAAACATTGATGAGAGTACGGGTAGGGGAAGCATCCTCCCGCCACCACGACCTTATCTTTCCAAATTTGGACACAAGCTCGCGGAGGAAATCATCGGTGCGATAATCCATGTGAAGATTCAGAATCATAATCCAACCAGTCCTGGTGTATATCTTTGCCCTCATATTGTCACCCTCATCATGCCGAGCAAAGGTAAGGATGGATTAGGGTTTTACACCATGATGGAAGACTGGACCTGGGTAAACTCTCCATGTCACCATTGGTTGTCGTCCCAAGATTTCCTCTTGAGGCCTCTCGAGGTGCGCTGCGAACATGGTTAGCGCCCACTGTTCGAACCTCTAGAGGTGACCTTGTCTTTGACAGATCAACTTCTCCGACATTTGGCGCGCCAGGTAGGGGGCTAAGGCGTTCTCTCGCATCCTCACAGCCATGGTCGCCTCCCGCACCAACTGTACCAGTCACAAGGCTCGGTCCTGGAAGCGGACATCCATTGGTGGTCTCGTCTCCAGCCTCTCCAACGGAGGAACTCGCCGCTCCCGCTCCACTGTGTTGTGCCGCGGACATGAGACAACGCCAGTCGGCGAGTCCCGTACGGACCCGACACGGCCCCTACAGTCTCATGTGCAGGCGACGCTCGCCCTACAGCCATCGATCGTACACGAGCATGGACGACAGTGCTTGCAGGAAGCCCTACCAGGAGCACAGGGGTCGAGACACTTTCCGTCCAACGCCGTCGCTTGCGATACTTGGTCGGTACCCTACGCTGAGTTCGCCTCGGCAGCAGGAGCCGAATCCATGGTAACGGGTGTTCCATCCTCCACCTGGGAGCTATCCGTCTCCACCGCGGAGGCCACGCCTGTGGTCGACACCGCGGAGTCCCGTACGCGAGACTCAACACCACCAAGTACACAACGCATCACCGTTCGCCCCTCCGGAAGACGCCCTTGTGAACTCGGAGCAGCCTAGCTACCGAGAGCGGCGGGCGAGCGCCTGGGCAGGGTGGTACTACGTGTTCTCCAAAGACCCGTGGGAGGCGAGGTGGCCATCGTCGTTACGTCCATGTCTCCCACCTCGGTACGCCGGTGATGTCCCCCCCTCCGGCTTTCCATGGAGGTACGAAGCAAGAATCCGAGTGGTTGGGGGGTGCGACAGGTGCCTCATGAGGTACTTCCCCCTGGCACTCTGCGGCGCTCCCCTCGCGTGGTTGCTGAACCTCCCTGGAAGCTCCGTGGGCACGTGGGAGGCCCTGCGCGCAGTTCCTCTGTTTGTTTCCGGCACTGCGACTGTCTTCCCCTCGACGAGCCTGGGGGTCGCATGACCCTGTGGCGTCTCACCATGGGAAACACTGGTGTCAACCCTGCGGAGGGAGACCACATCATCTGGTCAGCTCGCCATGTGGCTGCATCCTCGGTGTTTTGCTGGACCCACTCTCCAGCGGCCACCTCAAGAAGGCCTCGCGCGAGGTCAACGTTGTCCGTCAGACGGACGGACCGCCCCAGCAAACCCTCAAGGGGTTGCAGCAAGAAATCTCCTTCGACATCATAGACCACCCCAGATCCACGGGCCATGGGGCCTGTGGGAGCCATCCCCTTGGTCTGCACCCCCACGATCAACAGCGTCGCCGTTTCCAAGATGCTCGTGGACGGAGGCGCGGGACTCAACGTGATCTCTCTCGAGACCTTTGAGAATCTACGAGTCTCATGCGATCGCCTGAAGGCCACCAGGCCATTCACCGGCGCCACCATCCCCTTGGGACGGGTGCGCCTGGCGGTCACGTTCGGCACACGCTAGAACTACCACACCAAGAACATCGACTTCGACGTCGCCCACATTGGGCTCCCCTAAGATGCCATCCACGGCTACCCCGCACTGTCCAAGTTCATGGACATCATGCACCACGCGTACAACCTAGTCAAAATGCGTGGCAGCAGTGCCCCCCTCACTGTCCATGGTGACGTGAAGGACGTCGTATGCTCCATGGAGGACGCCTACAAGGAGGCGGCAACATCACACCCCATCGACGAGGACAGCCTCGAGTACACTATCGAACCCCCAAAGAAGAAGTTGTTGTTCTCTCAAGAGAGAGCGGCCACGCAGAAGGTCTCCATGAACCCCGACGGCACGGGGCCTACCCTCACCATCGGGGCCGGGCTGCCTCCCAAATAGAAAATAACGCTCGTCGCCTTCCTTCGGGCAAACGAGGATATGTTCGCATGAACAATGTCTAATATGCCCGGCGTACCAAGGGAGGTGATCAGGCACCACCTAGCCTTGTGCCCAGGCGCGCGTCCTGTCAAGCAGAAGGCCCGGCGCTAGGGTCCCGAGAAACAAGAATTCATTGTCCGCGAAGTGGAGAAACTACTGAGCTCCAAGATAACCGCGAGATCATTCACGCCGAGTGGATCTCCAACCCTGTTGTGGTCTCCAAGCACACATGCGGAGGGAGACTGTTTGTCAATTTCACCGACCTCAACAAGACCTGCCCCAAGGATCTGTATCCCCTTGATGGCCCACAAGTATAGGGGGTGTATCGTAGTACTTTCGATAAATAAGAGTGTCGAACCCAACGAGGAGCAGAAGGTGTTGAAAATAAGTTTGGATAGAGGATTCACTGTAAACACTAGCAAACGGGTTTTTGGAGGTTTTTGATATAGCAGATAAATAAAGTGCGAGTAAATAAAGTGCGGTAAATAATACTGCAGCGAGTAGCCCAATCCTTTTGAGAGCAAAGGACAAGCCGATTGTTTTACTTATGAATACCAAATGTTCTCGAGGACACATGGGAATTTCGTCAAGTGCTTTCGCTTCGTTACAGTTGATTAATATCCATTGGTTCGTGAAGTGTTGTGTGGGTGAACCTATGCTAATGCACCGCCCAGTTAGGACTAATAAATACTTGTGATTATACCCCTCGTAAGTATCCGCAAATACAATAAAAGTAATTAAGATAAAACTAACCACAACCTTAAAACTCCGGGATTCTATGCTCCCTCGTGCATTGGTTTCCTAACGGGGGTTTAGATTTCTGTCACTCCGGCAACCCCATAATTAGTAGCCAAATACACAATGCATCCTCCTAGGACCATACAGGTGAAGTATCATGTAGTCGACGTTCACATGACACCACTAGAAGAATAGCACCACAACTCTGAGCTGCTTCAACCTTCTGAAGTTACTCCTTCCTCCTACTGGTCGATTCACCCTTGGTTTGTTTCTAAGAGAAGCTTGCTACTGTGCTCTTCATACCTTCCTCTTGGGTTCTCCCAACGAACTTGTGTTATACGCGCATCAAGCTAATTTTCTGGCGCCGGGGCATCCCTGACCCCCTCGCAAAGTACTCACCGCGGACAAAAAACTTCATCAAGGCCCGGTTCAAATATAACCCCGTATCTAATGATTATACTACCGATGATGAGAAGGTGAAGGAGTTGTATAAAAACCTGGTAAGTAAATAAACCACCCTAATTAGATTTCTCTCGACGATCAAGTTGATTGCATCAGCGGAGCCCTCCGGCGCCAGCCACCCGCCACGCTCCCATCCCTCCTCGCCACGCTCTCCCGCGCGCTCCTCCGCCATTGACGCCTCCCCGACGAGCTCACGCACTTCGGCATCCTCCCGGACTCGGCCCCGCTGCCCGCACCACTGTGCAACTCACTGCTTGTTGCGCTCGCGTCTAATGACCCACAAGTATAGGGGATCGCAACAGTTTTCGAGGCAAGTAAAACCCAAATTTATTGATTCGACACAAGGGGAGCCAAAGAATATTTGTGAGCCTTAAAAAGTGAGTTGTCAATTCACCTGCACCTGAAAGTACATTTGTTCGCAGTGGTTTATCAGTAGTAAGAGTTTTATAGTAGCAGCAGTAGTGAACTAATAACAGCAGTAGTATGAAAACAGCAGCAGCAGTAGTGTTTGAAGTAAACAGCGGGATGAAATACTCTAGGCATAGGGATGGATGAACGGGCGTTTCATGGATAAGAAATTTCTAATAATGATGATGTCAGGGGCATTGCAGATAAACAAGATAAAGCATCCAACCACTAAGTAACCATAGGCACGTGTTCCGTAAATAGTCGTACGTGCTCTCAATGAGAACTTGCACAACATCTTTTGTCTTATCAGCCCGTTTTCAGCGGGGCCTAAAAGGAACTACTGGTAATTAAGGTGTTCCTTTTAATAGAACACCAGAGCAAAACATTAACACTCCGTGAACACATGTGATCCTCACATCGCAGCCATCCCCTCCGGTTGTCCTAATTTCTGTCACTTCGGGGGCTCGGGTTCTGGACAACAATATGTGTAAACAACTTGCGGGTATGATCAAGAAACAATAATTATCATTGTGATTCAATAATATGTTCAGATCTGAGATCATGGCACTCGGGCCCAAAGTGGCAAGCATTAAGCATAACAAGTTGCAACAATGCCAATAGCACTAATAGAGGATACTAGGCACTATGCCCTAACAATCACGGCATTATTACATGAACGATCTCATCCAATCCCTACCATCCCCTTCAGCCTACAGCGGGGAATTACTCACAGACCGATGGGGGAAACATGGATGGTCGATGGAGAGGCGTTGGTGATGACGGTGGCGATGATCTCCTCCACTTCCCCGTCCCGGCAGGGTGCCAGAACAGGAACTTCTGATCCCCGAATCGAGGCTCGGGGCGGCTGCGCTCTGTTGTGTTTCTGTGGAATATGACGTACCCCATCGGGTTTTAGGGTTGGAGGCTACTTGTAGTCGAAAGGGGAGTCCGAGGGGGGTCCTGGGGGGCCCACACCCTATGCTGGCGCGGCCAGGGGGACCTGCTCCGGGGGGTGTGGCCACCCTGTGGCCCCTCTCCTGGCCCCTTCTGGCTCCCGGGGTCATCCGGGGTGAAACATCAATGGGCTCTTTTCTGAGCATTTTCCCGAAAGTTGATTTTCTGCATAAAAACGAGACACCAAAATAATTCTGCTGAAAACAGCGTTAGTCCGTGTTAGTTGTATCCAAAACACACAAGTTTAGAGGAAAACAATAAGAAAAGTGTTCGGAAAAGGAGATACGTTTTCGACGTATCAACTCCCCCAAGCTTAGCTTATTGCTTGTCCTCAAGCAATTCAGTGACAACTGAGTGTGATAGAAGACTTTAACGAACACATTTGTTTCATATGATGTAAATATACTCACTATGTGATCAAATACTTAATTATGCTCATGATAAGATACATGCAAGATACTGACACTTAGTAGCTATGCAAACCATGAGAAGATAACAACATATTAATAATAAACAACATGAAGCATAACTATTTGCAAGATTGAAGTATTCATAATAGGATCTGACAAAGTGGTATCTCGCTTGCCCTTAAATGTGGGGCAAAACATAAATGCCAGGGCATCTCTGAAGTTCAAGGGAAGACTAGAAGTAAAGATATCAAAGATGCAAGTATCAAAGTTATATCACAATCAACCATACTTTGGGACAAACACATTACACTAAGAATGATAACTATGCTCTCAATAAAGTGCTCAAAGAATATGGCGGAGACTCAACATAAAAGTAAAAGAAAGGCCCTTCGCAGATGGAAGCATGGATGACTCATGTGCTAGAGCTTTTTATTTTATTAAACAGTGGTATTGAAAACATTTTGAGAGAGGTGTATGCTTATGTCAACGAATGGTAAACATACAATACAGTACGTCACAAGTCAACTGGATTCACAAGAGCGGCTCCCATGGTGAAGGACGCAACTGGTGTAGAAGGTCATCCCTCTTTCTCTTTTGTTTACACAATTATGCTTTGACTGATAAATCAGGGGCAACAAGAGTGAATAGAATTTGTGTGTATTAATTTGGGGCTGGGCACCCCGCTGCCAGCTCTTCTATCATTTGGATAAGCGGATGAAGCCAGTAGTCCAGAGTGTGAAATCCAATCAACAAGTGAGATAAATATTCTCTATTTACGTCCTCATGAGCTAAAACAGGGGCACAAAACAGGAATAATTTTTAGCAAGTTTTAAAGGTAGAACATGAGCAATTTACTTGGAGTGGCGGTTCAATACCACATATAGGTAGGTATGGTGGACACATTTGGCAGACTTTGGTTTTCAGGGATTTGGATGCATGAGTAGAGCTCATACTCAGTACAGGTGAATGCTAGCAAATGGACAGGGAGCGACAATCAAGAGAGCAACAACTATCATAATCATGTTTGCGACAAAGTAAAATTAACTGAGGCATAAAATTGATACTAGAACTCTGAGGCAAAATAAATCATCGAGGCTTAGTGACTTTTTGTTTTCAGTCTTAGCATGCATGAGCATGTGCCAAGTCGATTCAGATGAAACAGTCAGAGGAGGCTACCACAATATCATACCCTTCTATGAATAAAACAATGCGAAAAAATATTTATATGACATGTCATTTAACATTAATAAATTGGAACAAAACATGAGAGAGCATGAACTATTAAGCAGCCATTAAGTCACATATATCTTATACGAAAAAACTAAGCATGCTCACATAGATGGATATATGTACAAAAATGAAAGCAAATAGAATTCATACCAGCCTCTCACCACACTTGAATTGTCGTAGATCGTCATTATGTCTCTTCACTTGTGGCTCAAATAATATATAATAAAACCAAGCTCCCATGGAATCACGGACAACTGTTGAACTCTGCAACAAACTTTACAAAACCAAAGAAGAACAACAAATATTTTTGGGTTTTTGAATTAAAGCACGAACAAAAAGAGAGCAAGCAAACAAAGCAATTTTTTTTGAGTTTTCAAAATGAGACAAGAACAAAAGAAAGCAAACAAATAAACCAAACAAAATATTTTTGGGTTTTTGAATATTAAAACGCAACTAAAGAATAAAACAAACCAACTAAAGAAACAAATAGAGAGAAACAACAGAAATATTTTTGGTCTTTTTGTGTTTTGGAAAGCGAAAACAAAACAATAAAAACAAAAGAAACGAAAACAAACTAAAGAAACAAAAAGAAGCAAAAGAAAACGAAAGAAATGATAAACATGGATATACAAAGAACCGACAGAACATCATATATAAATGAGTGTGATGTCGGTATACCTCCCCCCAAGCTTAGGCTTTTGGCCTAAGTGGAGATCAATCAAAGTGCTGGAAATATCCCCACTGCGGTGGGTCATCCCTCGTGTGGTCGTACTCGGGCGCATAAGAAGAAGATGAAGCAGCCGGCGCATAATCATAACCTGGGTGCTGATATGGAATCCCCTGGCGTCATAGGGCTGGACGAAATCACCATCGTCCCCCTCTCCGGCGTCCTCCCCTTGCTGGGGGAGATGCTCAAGGTATGTATCCAGCTCACTCTCAGGAAGCTCCCATCCTTGCATGTTATTAAGATCAAACAAACGAGGTGCAGGTAAAAGTACTTCTCTAACAGTTTTAACAACTATCCACCCAGATCGTTTGGAGACAGTTAGTTCAAAAGATAAATTATGTAAGTGAGCATGAGTGGAAAGAAACTTATGTTGAACCATGGAAACAAGATTAAGCCTCTCTATAGGAAACTGATAGTCTAGAGTGTGTGGTTCGAAACCATGCAAAGCTAACAAGCGTGAGGCAATAAGACCTCCACAAACTCCGCCCTTCTCACGGCTATGTGAGAGACGGTATGAAATCAAAGCGCCAAAATTATAAGACCTATCGTGTCTCAAAGCAGCAACAATAAACGCCAAATCATAAACAGATTACTTGCTGGCAATTTTAATAGCTAATACACATTTAGAAATGAAGTAGGCAAAGTATCGAATGCTAGGGAGTTGAATTTCATGAATTTTACCCTTCTCCCTGCGAAGCTTCTGCCTTGCCAAATCTCTCCATATAAATCCAGTAGCGGTTTGGGCTGCCCACTTATTTTCTCACAAGACCCCCACTCAGGTACCTTAATAGCTGCACAGAAAACACTAAAAGGCAGACTCACAGCTTTATTATAGATCTTATAGTAGACCATTGGGTTAGTTGGAAACCATTTAAAACGAAAATCCTGCACCACATACATAGTTAGTTTCACATATTGGATGGGCTCATCCTCAATGAAACGCTCTAAACCTGCATTATGCACTAGAGTGTTAAAATCCTGCAGAATTCCTGTAACTTGCATAAATTCTGACACGGATAGATCGATGGGAACACCCTCTCTTCACGGTGCACAAGCATGACCTCATGCACCTCCAACTCATGTTGGTTTAGTTGATAAGCATTGTGCTCCATCTCTGAATCTTTTCAACAATCATCACAAAAATTAATTTCAAGCAACTATAAGGTGGAGACTACCATAGGGACTTATATGAGAGCTAAACATACATCAAAACTATAATATTTCTACTCAAATCAAGCATGCAAACTCACATAAGCTGTCACCTACAGTACCAAAATACTCAAGAAATACTCCACTAAACAAAATTCTACTTGGATCATCGGAGGAGTCACATACCAGAGAGCAAATGCACCAAATTTCAGCACAAAAGATGGTCTGAGCAAAGAGATCAAAAAAATTCGAGGAAGAACAGCAAGAACTCGGGTTCCAGGAAAAGTGTTGAGTTTGGGAGGTGATAGAGGGAACTTTGGCAGGGGAGAGAGTTAGTGGGGGGGCACCATGGGCTGGCGCCACCAGGGGGCAGGCCGCGCCACCCTATGGTGTGCCTGCCTGGTGGGTCCCCCGGGGTCTCCCAAGTGGCTTTCTGCCTCATTTTTGACGTAAAAATTTATTATAATTTTTCTGGAATTTTTCGAGAAACTTTATTTTTGAGGTATTTCCAGAATTTTAATAATTAATAAAATCCGGGAAAACGAAAGTGAAAACGTGGAAAACAAAACCAAAACCAGAACTATAGAGATTCTATGACACTCCAATGAAAGAATAACCAAAGAAAACAAAGGTGGTAGTGGTGAAAACAAAAGTATGGGTGGTCAAAACATGCATAACTTCAGTAAACAAGGTGAAAACATCAGGAAAACATGCATAAGGATGGTGGAAAACATGATTGTACTCAAGTAATAATGTAATAACAGAAGTAAACATGGTGAAAACAATTATTGGGAAGGTGAAAACATAGTGAAAACATTGTCACCATTTCATTTAAAATCATTTTTGTTAACAAGGGTGATCAAGTCTTGCTACCAAAATAATTTTATATGAAACAAAACTTTTTTCTCACTAAATAATTATGTTACCTCAACCTTGATAGACATAGTCCCAATCATAATAATTTCATATTCTTTTTGTGGCTTTGGAATAGGACAATAAAATTCTCCAATCTTGATGGTCTCAACATTTTCAATGGAATTTAGACCATATTTTCTATCAATCTTCTTGGGAAAATAAACAGTGTGCTCTTTATCATTAACATTAAAAGTAACTTTGACTTGATTGCAATCAATAACAGCCCCTGCAGTATTAAGAAAAGGTCTTCCTAGAATAATGGACATATTATCATCTTCAGGCATTTTCAACACAACAAAGTCAGTTAATATCGGACAATTATTAGCAACTTGAACATGAACATTCTCACATATACCCACAGGAATAGCAGTAGACTTATCAGCCATTTGCAAAGATATATCAGTTGGTATCAATTTTTCTAGGATGAGTATTTTATAGAGTAAAAGGCATGACAGTAACTCTAGCTCCCAGATTACACAAAGCAGTTCTAACATAATGTTTTTTAATAGAACAGGGAATAGTAGGTATACCAGGATCTCCAAGCTTCTCAGGAACCTTGCCATTAAAAGAGTAATTAGCAAGCATAGCGGAAATTTCCTCATTAGGAATCTTCCTTTTGTTAGAGACAATATCTTTCATATATTTTGCATAGGGAGGCAATTTAATAGCATCAGTTAAAGAAATTTGCAAGAACAAAGGTTTCATCCATTCACAAAACTTGTTATAGTGTTCTTCTTCCTTAGATTTGTGTTTCTTACTAGGGAAAGGCATTGGTCTTTGTACCCAAGGTTCTCTCTCATTACCATGTTTATTAGCAATGAAATCTTCCTTAGTATACTTTGCAGTTTTAGTTTGCTTTTCAGGTTCAGCTACAGATTCTTCTTTATCAGAAACATCATTCTTTTCATTACCACTTTTAGTTTCAGCATCAGAGATAGATATACTATTAGGATCTTTAGCAAGTTCGGAGGATTCTACAACAGTTTTATTTTTCTTCTTCTTTTTCTTCTTAGTATGAATAACATTATCATTAGTTTGCTGAGAATCTTGTTCAATTCTTTTAGGATGTCCCTCGGGATATAAAGGAGCTTGTGTAGCAATACCACTTCTAGTTCTTATTTCATAAGCATGTTTTTCTTTAGAAGCATTAACTAGCAAATATTTTTGCACTTTAGCAAGTTGATCAATTTGAGTTTGAACCATTTGAAGATGTTTAACAAGCATTTTAACATCATTAGAGGTTCTTTCTATAATACCATGCAAATCATTAATAGCTTTAGAGTTCTCCATAAGGTGGTTCTGCACTCTCATATTAAAATTATGTTGCTAAATGACATAATTATCAAATTCATCTAAGCATTGACCAGGAGGTTTTCTATAGGGAATATCTCTACTATCAAAATATTCGAGAGAGTGTACCTCAATGGATGGTGAGTGAGGGATTGGCTTACATAATTCTTCTATAGGTGGAAGATTCTTCACATCTTCAGATTTAATACCCCTCTCTTTAACAGATTTCTTGGCTTCTCTCATCACTTCATCATTTAATTCAATCATTCCCCTCTTCTTGGGTGTTGGTGTTGGTGTACGTACTGGAGTAGGGGTAGGCTCAGGCTCAACCATAGTCCAATCATCATGATTTTGGCTTATTTTAGCCATTAATTCCTCAGCTTCTTCTGGAGTTCTTTGCCTGAAAACACAACCAGCACAACTATCCAAGTATGTCCTAGATTCAACAGTTAGTCCATTATATAATATATCAAGAAGTTTATTATCTTCTAGCTTATGCCTAGGTGTAGCCCTAACTAAAGAACAGAACCTTGCCCAAGATACATGCAATTTCTCTTCTTCCAGTTGCTTGTAATTAAATATATTTTGTAAAGTAGCATGTTGAGCACTAGCAGGAAAATATTTCTGAAAGAAAGCATTAATCAAACCAATAGGACTATCAATAGATCCAGGAGACAAATTGTTAAACCAAGTTTTAGCTTCCTGTTTTAATGAGAAAGGGAATATTTTAGCAACAAAGTAACTACGTTTCTTAAGATCATCAGAGAATAAACTACTCAAAGAGGAGAGCTCATTCATATGTTTCATAGCACTTTCATTTTCAGTTCCAAAAAAGGTTCTTTCTCCACAATAGATATATAAGATAAATCAAGAGATAAATCATAATCCTTATCCCTAATATTAATAGGAGAAGTGGCAAACTTAGCATCAGGTGATAATTTATATTTAACAGAATGACTTTCCATAAGACGTATAGCAGCATCTTTATCCTTCAAAGCGTGTATTTCATCAATAAGATCATCACTTAGTTCAATATAAGCATCATCTTAATCATCACTGGGGTTATCTCTAAACTCGGGTGAAAAAGCAGGAGTAACAGGGTTCTTATCAGGAGTTTCAGTGTTTGCAATATTTTTAACTTTAGCAATAGTAGCATCAAAGAAAGGACCGAGAGAACCACTCTCGTCAAGCACAGTAGAAGCATCATCAAAAGTATCAGAAGCATTTTCAGATTCAACAGAAGTAGCATGTGTAGCATGTGGTGGTGTAAGCAGCTTACTCATAACAGACGGTGAATCAAGATAAACAGAGGTGTTCAGAGTTGTACCTCTTCTTGTAGTGGATGGTCATATAGGAAACTTTCCATCACGAGACTTACCCATGATTAATGATTGGCAGTAGATAATAATACTCTCCGATGAGCTCGCAACTAAAGCTATGCTCCCCGCAACGGCGCCAGAAAATAGTCTTGATGACCCACAAGTATAGGGGATCACAATAGTCTTCGAGGGAAGTAAAACCCAAATTTATTGATTCGACACAAGGGGAACCAAAGAATATTTGTGAGACTTAATAAGTGAGTTGTTAATTCACCTGCACCTGAAAGTACTTTTGTTCGCAATGGTTTATCAGTAGTAACAGTTTTATAGTAGCAGCAATAGTGAAATAATGACAGCAGTAGTATGAAAATAGCAGCAGCAGTAGTGTTTGAAGTAAAGAGCGGGATGAAATACTGTAGGCATAGGGATGGATGAACGGGCTTTGCATGGATAAGAAAGTTCTAATAATGATCATGTCAGGGGCATTGCAGATAAATAAGATAAAGTATCCAAGCACTAAGTAACCATAGGCATGTGTTCCGTAAATAGTCGTACGTGCTCGCAATGAGAACTTGCGCAACATCTTTTTTCCTACCAGCCCGTTTTCAGCGGGGCCTCAAGGGAACTACTGGTAATTAAGTTCTTCCTTTTAATAGAACACCGGAGCAAAGCATTAACACTCCATGAACATATGTGATCCTCACATCGCAGCCATCCCCTCCGATTGTCCAAATTTCTGTCACTTTGGGGCCTCGGGTTCCGGACAACAATATGTGTAAACAACTTGAAAATATGATCAAGAAACAATAATTATCATCGTGATTCAATAACATGTTCAGATCTGAGATCATGGCACTCGGGCCCAAAGTGGCAAGCATTAAGCATAACAAGTTGCAACAATGTCAATAGCAGTAATAGAGGATACTAGGCACTATGCCCTAACAATCACGACATTATTACATGAACGATATCATCCAATCCCTACCATCCCCTTCATCCTATAGCGGGGAATTACTCACACATCGATGGGGGAATCATGGATGGTCGATGGAGAGGCGTTGGTGATGACGGTGGCGATGATCTCCTCCACTTCCCCGTCCCGGCAGGGTGCTAGAATAGGAACTTCTGATCCCCGAATCGAGGTTCGGGACGGCGGCGGCACTCTGTTGTGTTTCTGTGGAATATGACATACCCCCTCAGGTTTTATGGTTGGAGGCTACTTGTAGTCGAAAGGGGAGTCCGAGGAGGTCCCGGGGGCCCACGCCCTACTCTGGCGTGGCCAGGGGGACCGCGCCGGGGGGGGTGTGGCCACCCTGTGGCCCCTCTCCTGGCCCCCTTCTGGCTCCCGGGGTCTTCCAGGGTAAAAACATTAATGGGCTCTTTTCTGGGCATTTTCCCGAAAGTTGGTTTTTCTTCATAAAAACGAGACACCAAAGTAATTCTGCTGAAAACAGCGTTAGTCCGTGTTAGTTGTATCCAAAACACACAAGTTTAGAGGAAAACAATAAGAAAAGTGTTCGGAAAAGGAGATACGTTTTCGACGTATCAGCGTCATACGGGGCACTCGCTGCCGCGCGCAAGGTGTTCGAAACAATGCTTGTTACCACCACCCAGCTGGACACTGTCGGCTTTGGGTTGTTCGTGAGGAACGTGTCCAGGAGGGACGGATTAGACGAGATCCTGCGGCGCAGGACCAGGGGAACTCAATTAACAGGTCTGCTGTCGCAGCGATGGTCATCGATGGTTTGTGCCGGGAGGGCAGGATAGTGGAAGCTTGGCGGGCTTTGGAGGATATGAGGTTACGTGGTTGGAAGCCAGATTTTGTGTCATAGAGGATCATGTCTGAGAAGTTTAGGGTGGCAGAAAGGGCAGAGGAGGAAGGGAGGATCTTGAAGCACAACAGGAGTTTCTGACGAAAGTTGGAGTTGGTTTTGGGATTTCTGCGTAGGAAACAGATTTCTGTTGTTCACCATAAAAAATCGTATAATGCACAGAAAAATCAGAATGCCCTGAAATTTTTTGTGCTTATTACTCTGCTAATTCCGCAATTTTTTTGATATTTAAGTTTTAAGATCTGAGCAATATAAGTGCCCCGAAAAAATTTGTCTTTACTGACTGTTCTGGTTTTGACAGATTCTGCCATTTTTCTTACATTTGCTCTTTTGCGGTGTCAAGTGGATTTCTTTGCTTGAAAGCAGTAGGTGTTTATCAGTATGAGAAAAATGGACCGGGGTCCACAGTTCACTAGTGGTGTCTCTCCGTGAAATATAAATAACATTTATGGTGAACAAATTACGGCTGGGCAATTGACAGAAATGAAGGTTGCACCGTACTGCATATGCAAGACATAAACATTACTATGTGATTCATGCGGGCATTACACGAGATATTACTTCAATATAACTTCACTACTAACACCATGACTTCTCCCATGTCCTCAATAACTAAGCGAACTACTCACAAGAAATCATATGGATCATAATTAGATGTGATATAATGGATGATAACAATCTGGTCATAAAGTGCTAACACCGATAAACCTCACAAGCATCAGCTACTAACATGTAATCCACACCGGGAGAGAGATCTAATGTAAAAAAATGATAGAGGCCCCTAATTGTTACAGCGGGATGACGGTGGATGATGAGGGTGATGGTGCTGGTGGTGATGATGATGACGATGACGATCTTGATGATGCCCGGAGTGATGACGATGGCGGTGATTTCCCCTCCCCGGAGTGGATTTTCCTCGGCAGATTTCTCCCTACCAGAGAGCTTTTCTTCCTCGGGTTTTTTATGCCCTGAGGCGGTGGAAAAATAATTCTTTGATGATGGTACGGGGCTTAGGGTTCCCTGGGGGTCAAGTACGCGAAAGATGTCGACCAGAGGTGGGCCAGGGTGGCCACACCATGTGGCAGCGCAGCCAAGGGGGGACCCTATGGTGTGGGCCCCTAGTGGGTCCCCTCCGGCTCTCCTCGTGGATGGATCCCTCTTCTGTACTTCTAAGATACCTCCGGTGTCCCCCCCTCTTCTTATAATCTTCTGAAATAGGGTATCTCGACGGTGCTTTTTCCATCAGAATTATTGTCCCGGTGTTTATTCTCCAAAAATTGTGAAACATGCAAAATAAGATAAATCAACATAAGGGATGCATCATAACATGAAATATATCGATGAATAACCGAAAATAACAACATAAAACAGCGATGCAAAATGGACGTATCAACTCCCCCCAAGCTTAGACCTCGCTTGTCCCCAAGCAAAACTAAACTCAGTAAACATGACCACAAGTTTATGGAGTTAGGTGTCGATAAAATAAAACACGGACATAAGGTATCGCATCTACAAAGAACAAGTCATTTTAGACAGCAACTCCTCTCATATAATCAAACTTGAAACAAGTAAAGTAACAACAAAGGTGCAAAAGGTAAATCACAAATGGTGAAGCCAAACTTCGTTCTTGGTCAGAGAACAATTAACAGTGTACTTATCTTTCGATCAGAGTCTTTTATACTAGAGCTATGTTGCAGAATTTATCATGCTCAATTATAACGGTCTCTTTGCAAACATTGGTAACTTTCAAAGTGGTATTCAAACGAATAAAAGCATTTGCAGAAACAGGGAAGAATAAAGAACATGATTAAGTAAATCAACATGTAGCTGGATGAATCACAACAACTCAAATGCTTGCTTAGACAGAAGGAAATGGGTTTACTGACTCAACATAAATGTAAAGATAGGCCCTTCGCAGAGGGAAGCATTGGTCACTCATGTGCTAGAGATTTTATTTTGTAAAACAGAAGTATAAAATGGTTGACACTCCTCCCAACCTTTCTTACACAAACCATGGCTAACCGAATCCTCGGGTGCCTGCTAACAATCACAAACCGTGGAGGAGTGTCTAAATTTTGAGAGGTGTATGTTTATGTCAACGAATGACAAACAGAAAATACAGTACGTCACAAGCCAACTAGACTTCACAAGAGCGGCTCCCATAGAAGGACGCAACTGGTATAGAAGGTCATCCCTCTTTCTCTTTTGTTTACACATTTATGCTTTGACTGATAAATCAGGGGCAAAAAGAGTGAAGAGAATTTGTATTATTATTTGGGGCTGGGAACCCCGCTGCCAGCTCTTCTAGCATTTGGATAAGTGGATGAAGCCACTAGTCCAGGGTGTGAAATCCAATCAACAAGTGAGATGAAGGTTCTCTATTTGCGTCCTCATGAGCTCAAACAGGAGCACAAAACATGTATAATTTTGAAGGTTTAAAGGTAGCACACAAGCAATTTACTTGGAGTGGCGGTGAAATACCACATGTAGGTAGGTATGGTGGACACAAATGCTAAGGTTTTGGGGTTCAAGGAATACTAAGCTTATGGGCTAACAAAGAAGAAAGATCATGGAATAATATATCTACATGCAACTCCCTCTTTTCTACTTAAGTCTCAACGAATTGTTGCTACTGACCAATGATAAGTTTGCCAAAACCAACTAGATTATCTAGGAGCTCCAAAATTGATGCCAATACTAATAACAAGATCAATCACATAACAAAAATTGCAAACTAAAATAAAGTGAAACAAGTAGATGACGAAACTTCTCATTACTATTTCATTACGGCAACTCAAACCAAGGGATACAACGATAACCAACTAAGGAGCAACACTTCCATACTGCAAACCATACTATATGATATTTTCAATACTCACGATATGACTCTACTAAAAGGTAAAAAGGGTGAAAGATAAAGGTGATACCGCGGCACTCCCCCAAGCTTGGAACAAGCCAAGGGGATGCCATTACTAATGACGAATCAATTCTTCGGTGGTGGTGGTGAATCCTTCTCAATGAGCTTATGAATTGATTTCTTCAGGTCTTCAATTGAGAACATAAGCATACACATCACCTCTGTATTGTGATCAATACGGTTTGCGTGCTTGTCAAACGGTGAATTCTAGCCATCAAGATTTTTCGCCCACACTTCCTTAGTTTGAGAGCTCTCTCTATCTGCACGGATAGAACGGTCCATATCCCAGCAAGAAGGCAACCTTGACTCGGGTACCCTCATATATTGATATTCATGAATTAAAGTATGGAAAGGTATCTTAATACTTGAAAGTGGAATATCTGGGGATAAAAGTGACATCGGGACCTCCATCCAGTGTTCGTCCTTGCCTTTTGCTTGGGAGGTTTTGCAACCACTCAAATGCTCGTGATGGTGGCGCGTGGACGCACTCGTGGGTTTTCTTCCATATCTCCTTCAGCTCCACTCTCGATCTCCTCCTCCGGCTTGCGGTCTTGGAGATCATCTTACTTCGGTACCTTCCCCTTGTCGTTGTTGGCGGAGACCATGATGCTTCTAAAACTGAAAAAAGATCCTGGCAGAAACAACTCAAAACAGACACACGACGTCAAAACGATATACGGACCTCGGGGGTCCGGGGGGTTATATAGCAAAAATATGCGTAACAAAAGGAAAGTCCAGGTCGAAAATGACTCGGAGAGAGGCGCCAAGGCGCCCACACCATAGGGTGGCGCGACCAAGGGTGGGCCCGTGCCCCTCATGGTGTGGTGCCTCCGGGCACCTTCTCCAACTCTGCTTTGGCTCGGTATTTTTTTTCTTCCAAAAACTGATAATTTATAACTGAAAAGGTATTTCGCGAACTTTTTCTTAACAAAACTATTACCTATTCCAAAACAGACTCTGCAGATTCTGGAATCTTCCCCCTAATGAACTTCTCCGGAGTCATTACTTGAATAACATTCACATCTTCATCATAGGAATCCCCAAAAATATTATGTTTGAGTCTTTGTCCATTTATCATTTGTGCAGTGTTATCTTTGAGGGAAACAATTTTGATTGCATCCGAACGATACACTTTTCAATAACATAAGGTCCTTCCCATCGGGAGAGTAATTTTCCTGCAACAAATCTGAGACGAGACCGACACAATAGAACTTTATCACCAACATGAAACTCTCTTTTAAGGATTATTTTATCATGCCATTGTCTAACTTTCTCTTTAAAGAGCTTGGCATTTTCATAAGCTTCACATCTCCATTCATCTAAATTATTCAAATCAAGCATTCTTTTCTTACCATCAAGTTTAAAATCTTTATTTAATTCTTTCACTACCTAATACGCTTTGTGTTCTAACTCTAAAGGCAAGTGACAAGCTTTTCCATAACCATTTTATAGGGAGACATACCCATAGGATTCTTATAAGCAGTTCTATAAGCCCATAAAGCATCATTCAACTTATCTGATCAATTCTTCCTAGATTTATTAACAGTCTTTTCCAAGATAGATTTCATTTCTCTGTTTGATAATTCTATTTGCCCATTGGTTTGAGGATGATAAGCTGAGGTAATTCTAGATTAACATCATATTTAGCAAAGGGTTTTCTAAAACCACCATGAATAAAATGAGAACCTCCATCAGTCATAAGATATCTAGGCACACCAAACCTAGGGAAAATAACATCTTTAAGCATTTTTATAGAGGTCTCACCATCAACACTTTTAGTAGGTATAGCTTCTGCCCACTTAGTAACATAATTAACAGCAACAAGAATATGAGTATAACCATTTGAAGGAGGAAAAGGATCCATAAAATCAAATCCCCAACAATCAAAAGGTTCAATAATAAGAGAATAACTCATAGGCATTTCATTACGTCTAGAAATATTACCTACTCTTTGACATTCATCACAAGATAAAATAAATTAATGTGCATATTTAAAGAGGGTAGGCCAATAGAAACCTGATTGTAGAACCTTCTGCGCGGTTCTATCTCCAGCATGATGTCCTCCATAAGCACTACCATGGCACTTCTTCAATATTTCACATTGTTCATGATATGGAACACATCTTCTCATAATACCATCTACTCCTTCTTTGTATAAATGTGGGACATCCCAAAAATAATGCCTCAAATCATAGAAGAATTTTCTTCTTTGCTAAGCTGTAAATGTTGGAGGCAAATACTTTGAAACAATAAAGTTAGCATAATCAGCATATAATGGACTATCTTGGGTTTTTACCTTTATTGCAGCTAACTGTTCATTTGGAAAACTATCATTAATAGGAATAGAATCAAAAGTAATGTTTTCCAGTCTAGACAAGTCGTCAGCAACAGGATTTTCAGCACCCTTCCTATCCACAATATGCAAATCAAACTCTTGTAAAAGCAAAACCCATCTAATAAGCCTAGGCTTAGCATCTTTCTTTTCCATAAGGTATCTAATAGAACCATGATCAGTATGAATAGTAACCTTTGAATCAACAATATAAGGCCTAAAATTACCACATGCAAAAACTACAACCAAAAACTCTTTTTTAGCAGTAGCATAATTCTTTTGAGAAACATCAACAGTCTTACTAGCATAATGAATAACATTTAACTTCTTATCTATGCGTTGTCCAAGAACAGCACCTACAGCAAAATCACTAGCATCACACATAATTTCGAAAGGTAAATTCCAATCAGGTGGTTGAACAATAGGATCAGTAGTTAAAGCCTTCTTTAAAGTCTCAAAAGCTTCTTTACAATCATCATCAAAAACAAATGGTACATCTTTTTGAAGAAGATTAGTAAGAGGCTTAAACCTCCTATAAAAACCAGCATGACCAAGAACACTACGAATACCTTTAACATCCCTGGGACATGGCATTTTCTCTATGGCTTCCACTTTAGCTCTATCAACTTCAATACCTCTTTCAGAAATTTTATGTCCAAGAACAATTCCTTCATTAACCATAAAGTGGCACTTCTCCCAATTAAGAACGAGATTAGTTTCCTCACATCTTTGCAAAACTTTATCAAGGTTGTGCAAACAATTATCAAAAGAAGTTCCATAGACGGAGAAATCGTCCATGAATACTTCCACAATTTCTTCACAAAAACCATGAAAAATAGCACACATGCATCTTTGAAAAGTAGCAGGAGCATTACACAAACCAAAAGGCATACGTCTATAAGCATAAGTACCATAAGTACAAGTAAAGGTTGTTTTCTCTTGATCTTGCTTCCTAACAACAATTTGAGAAAACCCAGAATAACCATCAAGAAAGCAAAAATGAGTTTTCTTAGACAACCTCTCTAGCATTTGATCAATAAAGGGCAAAGGATAATGATCTTTCTTAGTAACTTTATTAACCTTTCTAAAATCAATACACATTCTATAATCAACTACTACTCTTTGTGGAATGAGCACATTGTTTTCATTAGGCACAACAGTCATTCCTCCCTTTTTAGGGACACAATGCACATGACTCACCCATCTACTATCAGCAATAGGAAAAATAATACCAGCATCAAAAAGTTTTAATACCTCATTTCTTACCACTTCCTTCATCTTAGGAATTATCGGCGCTGATGTTCAACAACTGGCTTTGCATCAGGTTCAATATTAATAGTATGCTGACATATAGTAGGAGAAATTCCCTTCAAATCATCAAGAGTATATCCAATAGCTCCACGATGTCTTCAGAATTCCCAATAATCTTTCCTCTTCTTCACCTGAAAGTTTAGCACTAATAATAACAGGATATATTTTCTTATCATCAAGATAAGCATAGTTAAGATCATCAGGCAGAGATTTTAAATCAAATACAAGATCCTCCTTGGGTGGTAATGTTGTACCCAAGTCTTCCATAGGCAAATTATGTTTCAGTATCACTGGTTGACAAAGAAGAATATCGTCAATCTCATTTCTCTCTTCCATAAATACATCACTCTCGTGGTCCTCCATATATTGCTGCAAAGCATTGTTAGGAGCAAGAGCAATAGAAGCAAGTTGTTCAACTATCAAATTCTCATCAAGTAGTTTAGATTCATAAGTTGCTCTAGCAAATTAGGAGAAATTGAACTCATAAGATTTTCCATCAAATTTAGTCAAAATCTTCTCTCTTTTACAATCTATAATAGCACCACAAGTGTTCAAGAAAGGTCTACCAAAAATAATAGAACAAGTCTTACTAGCACCCCTACCAAGTACTAGAAAAATCAGTGGGGTATTTAGTTTTACCACATAAAACTTCCACATCTCTAATAGTACCAATCGAAAAAATAGTTTCTCTATTAGCAAGCTGAATAACCACATCAATATCTTCAAGCTCACAAGAACCAATTTCATGCATAATTTCTCTATAAAGCTCATAAGGTATAGCACTAGAACTAGCACCAATATCACACAAACCATAATAGCCGCAATGATCATCAATCTTAACAGAAAGCACAAGAACACTAGTTTTCTTAGGTCTATGAGGATAGGAAACAATATCAGAAGCATCCTCACAAAAGACAATGTGTTCATCCTCTACATTTCCACAAACAAGATCTTTCACTATTGCTACAGCAGGTTCAACAGTTATTTGTTCATCGGGTTCAATAGATTTCTTATTACTCTTACTAACCACACTAGTAACCATAGAGTGTTCTTTCACCTTAGCAGGGAAAGGCATTTTTTCAACATATGGCTCAGGAACAACAGGATTAACAACATGCACTTCTATATTACTAGCAGGAACAATATCTTTATAAGGTGCATGGTACTTGTGATAATTATTTTTAGGAATATCAAGATAGGAGGCAAAAGCTTTAAGGCGGTTTGCAAAGATTTGAGAATCAAGACCACAAACAGCATTAACATGATAGAAATCATTGGTTCCCATAAAAGATTTAATGCATTCATAATCATAATTTATACCTGACTTTCTACCTTTCTCGTTCTCCCATCCTTTAGTGTTCTCTTGAATACGATCAAGAAGACCCCATTTAGCTTCTTCCTTCATACGTGTGAATGATCCAGGACAAGAAGCATCCAATAAATCCTTATCATGAAGAGAAAGCCTTGCATAAAAATTATTGATAACAATATTTCTCGGGAGTTCATGAACATGACATTTAAGCATTAATAACTAACATTCTCCCCCACGCTTGGGAAATACTCTCTCCCTCATGAGGCCAAAAATTATAGATTTGATTTCAGTCTTTATGAATCTCACTAGAAGGATAAAATTTAGAATAAAAGAGAGGAACAATTTCCTCCGATCCAATAGAATCACCATTCTTCAGTAATTTGAACCAATCATCGACTCTTCCTTTCGGTGATAAGGAAAGTAATTTCCTTTTAACTTGATCCATTGTAATACCTGCACACCTGAATAACTCGCATAATTCATGTATAAAAAGAAAATGATCACCGGGATGGATAGTTCCATCACCGTAATAGCAGTTATCCATAACACATCCAACAATTTTCATAGGTATTTTATAAGGATCTAATTCAGCAGAAGACGGGTTATCAACTACCCTAGTAGCAACGGTAGAAGTACCCCTAAACAGAGAACAAAAAGTATCCTCCATAACGAAATAAAACAGCAGACAGAAATAAAAACAACACTCATAGTAAAAGTTTCTCTTACCAATTCCACTTACCAATAGCGCTTTACTCCCTGACAATGGCGCCAAAAAATAGTATTGATGACCCACAAGTATAGGGGTGTATCATAGTACTTCCGATAAATAAGAGTGTCAAACCCAACGAGGAGCACAAGGTGTTGAAAAGCAGGTTGGATAGAGGATTCACTGTAAACACTAGCAAACGGGTTTTTGGAGGTTTTTGATATAACAGATAAATAAAATGTGGGTAAATAAAGTGCGGTAAATAATATTGCAGCGAGTGGCCCAATCCTTTTGAGAGCAAGGCATAAGCCGGTTGTATTACTTATGACTACCAAACGTTCTCGAGGGCACATGGGAATTTTGTCAAGTGCTTTCGCTACGTTACCTTTGATTAATATCCATTGGTTCGTGAAGTGTTGTGTGGGAAAATCTATGCTAACGCGCCGCCCAACTAGGACTAATACATACTTGTGATTATACCCCTCATAAGCATCCACAAATACAAGAAAGTAATTCAGCTAAAACTAACCACAACCTTAAAACTCCGGGATTCTACGCTCCCTCGTGCATTGGTTTTCTAATGGGGGTTTAGGTTTCTGTCACTCCGGCAACCCCACAATTAGTAGCCAAATACACAATGCATCCTCCTAGGCCCCATAAAGGTGAAGTATCATGTAGTCGATGTTCACATGACACCATTAGAAGAATAGCACCACAACTTAAATACCGAACCACGAGATATTAATTCAATATAACTTCACTACTAACATCATGACTTCTTCCATGTCCTCAAGAACTAAACGAACTACTCACAAGACATCATATAGATCATAATCAGAGGTTATATAATGGATGATAACAATCTTGTCATAAAGTGCTAACACCGATAAATCTCACAAACATCAACTACTAACAAGTAATCCACACTAGGAGAGAGGTCTAATGTAAAACAATGATACATGACCCTAATTGTTACAGCGGGATGACGGTGGATGATGAGAGTGATGGTGGTGGTGGTGATAATGATGACAATGACGATCCTGATGATGCCCGGAGTGATGACGGTGACGATGGTGGTGATTTCCCCTCTCCGGAGAAGAATTTCCCCGACAGATTTCTCCCTGACAGAGAGCTTTTCTCTGTCGGGTGTTTTCTGCCCCAAGGCGGCGGGGGAATAATTCTCTGATGATGGTAAGGGTCTTAGGGTTCCCTGAGGGTCAAATACGCGAAATATGTCGACCAGAGGTGGGCCAGGGTGGCCACACCATGTGGCGGCGCAGCCAAGGGGGGGCGCCACCCCATGGTGTGGGCCCCTGGTGCCCCCCTCCAGCTCTCCTCGTGTCTGGATCCCTCTTCTGGACTTCTAAGATACCTCCGGTGTCCCCCCTCTTCTTCTGATCTTCTGAAATAGGGTATCTCGATGGTGCTTTTTCCATCAGAATTCTGGTCCCGGTGTTTATTCTCCAAAAATTGTGAAACATGCAAAATAAGATAAAATAACATAAGGGATGCATCATAACATGAAATATATTGATGAATAACAGAAAATAACAGCATAAAATGGTGATGCAAAATGGATGTAGCACCCCTCCCGAGAATCGAGCAGATAGTAAATTCCACCGCCGGGTGCGATCTGTTCTGCTTCCTGGATGCTTTCTCGGGATATTACCAGATCAAGATGGCCAAAAAAGATGAAGAAAAGACCGCCTTCATGACACCATGCGGGGTATTCTGCTATGTGTGCATGACTTTCGGCCTGAAGAACGCCAAGGAAACCTTGCAGCGGCTGGTGCGCATCACCCTGGGAACACAGATAGGGAAGAATGCAGAGGCCTATGTCGACGACATCATCGTCAAAACTCGCGAGGAGCGCACACTCATCGACGACCTCGAGGAGACCTTCCAGAATCTCCACAGGGTCAACATGATGCTCAACCCCGACAAATGTGTCTTCGGAGTCGCAGCAAGGAAGCTTCTCGGCTTCCTGATATCTCACCGCGGCATCGAATCCAACCCCGACAAGATCCGAGCCATCAAAGAAATGCAGCCTCCACGGTGGCTCAAGGACATGCAGTGCCTTGCGGGATGCGTGGCGGCGCTTGGGCGTTTCATCTCCAGGTCTGGCGACAAGGCTCTGCCATTCTTTAAGGTCCTGAAGTGAACGGGTCCTTTCAAATGGACTACCAAAGCGACAACTGCATTTGAGGACCTCAAGAAGTATCTGGCAAGCCCTCCCGTCTTGGTCGCTCCGCAATCACGTGAGCCGATGCGCCTATACCTTGCAGCTGCCCCTAGGACAGTTAGTGTCGTTCTCATCACGGAAAGGCCAGCTGACAAGAAAAGAGCGGCCCTGCCCGGAAAGGAGCCCACGCTCGCCTCTCTCTGAGAGGCACTGTTGCACAGCAAGACCTCCACAAGGAGGACCGCTAAAGTCACGGGACATCCTCAGCACGTCAGAAGAACTCACTTCTGGTACCTTTACGGTCGCTCTTGTCGAACAGCCTGTCTACTTTTTTAGCATTGTGCTTCGAGATGCCCGTGAGAGGTACCCTGTGCCCCATAAGCTTCTGTACACACTCCTTGTACCTTCGAGGATGCTTCGCCACTACTTCGAGGGACACCCCATCACGGTGGTCTCTTTTTTCCCTCTCAAGCAAATTCTGCGCAACTCCAACGCCACAGGGCATGTCGCGAAGTGGGTTGTCGAGCTCCAACACTTCGAGCTGCAGTTCCTCACCACCAAGACAATCAAAGGAGGAGCTCCGGCGGAGCTCAATGCAGAATGGACCAACCCACTGCCGGAAGAGGACCCCGAGGAGGAAACGGCCGTCCCCGGCAAACTGGCTCCAGGAGTATGGACCATGCACTTTGACGGCGCCGTTTCCTCCAAGGGCTCGGGGGCTAGCGTCGTACTCACATCACCAACTGGCAAAAAACTCTACTACGCCATCCAGCTCCACTTCGGCCATAAGGCCAAGGTATCCAACAACATAGCCGAATACGAGGGCCTCCACGCCGACATCAGGGCCTCCATAGCCTTAGGCGTCAAACGCCTCACCATCAAAGGAGACTCCCAGCTCCTGGTGAATTTCTCCAACAAGAGCTACACGGTCAAAGACAAACACATGGCTTTGTACCTCGAGGAGGTTCGCAATCTCGATAAGCGCTTCCTCGGCATGGAGCTACAGCACATCCCCCGGACAGACAACAAAGAGGTGGACGACATCACCAAATGCGCATCAAGGAACTGGGCACAAGGTGTCTTTGAGGAGAGGCTCGAGAAGTCCTCCATCATGCCACCCATCAAAGACAACAAAGTACAAGACCATCAGAACCTCGAGGAAGAGCTCCCACCAGCTCCCGCCCAAGGTTCACTAGACTGCAGTATTTCCTCGGGATACTGCCTGGTGCTGGCATTCACTCATGAGGAAGCATGCCGGAACCAGAGCCTCATCGACTACATCCTGAAAGGGGACCTCCCCGAAGACGAAGCAGATGTACAGTGCGTCGCTCACCAAGCCAAGATGTACTGCGTCATCGACCACATGCTATACCGCAGGCGCCCCAATAGCATAGCGGTGTTGTGCGTCCCCCCGAACGACGGCGTGGATCTCCTCAAGGACATTCATCAGGGCGATTGCGGCCACCACTCCTCGCCGTGCACACTCGTTGGCAAGGCCTTCTACTACGGTGTCTACTGGCGCACGACCCAAAAGGATACCACCGAGCTAGTCAAGGCCTGCAAGGCATGCCAATTCCACGCCAAGCAAATGCACCAGCCCGCACAAAGATTATAGACCAGACTGCTCTCATGGCCATTCACGGTCTGGGGGCCGAATATCCTGGGACCAGTCCCATGACAACTCGGGGGCTACCGGTACCTGTACGTCACCATCGATTCACCAAGTGGGCGGAGGTGGAGCCAGTCCGGGACATCCCCGCAAGGACGATGGTGAAGTTCATCAAAGGCTTGGTCTGCCGCTTCGGTGTCCCCAGCCGCATCATCACGGACAACGACGCACAGTTCACAAGCGGCCTCTTCAAGTCCTACTGTGTCAACCTGAGCACCAAGATCTGTTACGCCTCTGTCGCCCACCCGCGCAGCAACGGCCAAGCGAAACGTGCCAACTCCGAGGTCCTCAAGGGCCTCAAGACAAGAAGCTTCAACAAGATCAAAGCCCTCAGGAAGAAATGGATCGACGAACTTCTGTCGGTAGTGCGGTCCATCCGCACCACCGCAACCAAGCCCATGGGGGCAACGCCTTAATCCCTCGTCTACGGAGCCGAGGTTGTTCTCCCTGCCGAACTCAAGCATGGGTCTCCCTGAGCCCTTGCCTTCGACGAGGATAAGCAGGGAGAACTCCACACCAAAGACCTGCAGCTCCTCGAGGAGGCAAGAAATCGAGTTGTCGTCCGCGTGGCTCGGTACCAGCAAGACCTCTGACGCTACCACAACAACAACATCAGGCCATGCACACTGGAGGTGGCCGACCTGGTCCTGAGGAGGATTCTCTCCAGGGAAGGCTTGCACAAGCTATCTCCCATGTGGGAGGACCGTACCGGGTAGCGCACATCGCGCACCCAGGAGCGGCACGCCTCGAGACCGAAGACGGCACGCATGTGCCAAATTCATGGAACATCTACGCAGCACTCCTCGCGCTCGCCATGACGCCCGAAGATCTTCACGGAGAGCATGTCCACTCTATCAAAGCAAAAGTGGAGGAACTGGCCCTCATCCAGCTTCTGGGCGTGGACGAAGGTCTTACACCCGTGCATCAACAACACATGGCCAGCAGAGTAGAACTCCGCGGATGCCCACCAAGGTCCGTTAATGCAACCCACCACTTGGAGCAAATACCCCCTGGGCGGATTGCGGTCAATTGACTTGGAGAAAGAATATGGGAGCTTCAGCCGGCTGCGAAGGCGGCCGTAGAGGGCCACCAAGAACTTGTGCGCTAGCACGCGGGTGTCCTCTGCCCAGCAGGGAAGATGATTCCCCATCACGCCTCAACCACGAGACACTCGTGCACCCCTGACCGCGATGGCCTCGGGTGCTCGTCCCCGCTCGAGCTGCAGATCCCTCCGGCGCATCGACAGCCACCAGGTCTCTCCATCCACCGTGCCTAGGGGCCGCGTTGGGATCCGGCAGCGAGCCACGACCTCACCCACCACGAGCCATGCGTGGCATTTCTCTCTCTCTCTTGGAGGTAAGGAATGAAGAAGAAGAAGGAGGCGAAGATGGTGCTTGGGAGGAGCAGAACGCCTCCTATTTATGCCCGGGCTCGGGGATACCCCCTCGTCCGTTCCGACTTTCTCGCTGGCCCGGGCATCAAAGCAAAGAAGCGCGTCCCAAGGAAGCATGTGACCAGACACCAAGACAATAACTGCTCTGTGGCGCAACGCCAGGGCAGTCATTGCGACAAGACGTTTCCTCCACACATGGGGGATCGTGGAACTTTTCCATGAACCGCCGCGCCATACGTCATGGCTGGCCTTGCAGCAAATGGGCCCGAGCCGTTTCGCCTCCTCCAGAAGCGCGCATGTCGCGGGCCTAGGGGCTACTGTCGGACCTACAGATACCAGGGTATCCTGGGATGTCTGCTGCAGGCCCAGCCCATCTCGGCGTGGTAGCAGCCCGCGTCGAATCCTCTCAAGAAGATGACTGCCCGAACGCCCTTCCGTCAGGAAGGCATCCTGACGAGGGGCCTTCCTTGTGGAGATCCATGCCGTTTATGGAGAGGAGCTCTACCTCACCCTCGCTCCCCTCTAGAGGAGTCCATGCTTGTTGGGAAACAACCGATGTGAGAGTGACTTCTGCGTCCCTGCATGGTGACGAAGTCGCCGCAGGGCGACAGAGTCGCTTTGACTGCAGTTGCCATTCTCGTGTATAAAGCATGTCTGCACGCACCAAAGCCCTTACCAAGACCTTCCTCTTTGGTGCAAGGAGACCAGTCCTCCACAACAAGATGGAGGAAACGTCACCAGAGCCACCACATCCCTTCCATGGACGGTGGAGCTATCCTCGACGACCAGAGCCAGCTGGTGGCGCAGAGTGTCGTTGCCTACGCTTTGGCACCTTGTGGTAACCCTTTCCCGCCCAATGAGTGGGAAAGAGGCCCAAAGGCCAGTATAAGGGTCTGCTCAGATGCTCTCAGCTCCACCAAACGCGCTCCTGGAGCGGACGGAGAGGCTCCGAACACCTGCAACTCCACAGAGTTGAGACAGCGGAGCTCAACGATTATAGCTCATTTTCGTGGAGCCATTCAAACCGAGATCCACCCGCTCCGTAAAGTCAGAAATGCTAGAGGGGAGTTTGTGGAGTGGAGAGGATCCGAACTAGCTCTAAGAGGTGTCCCTCGGCCCTTGTAGAAGGGGAGCTCAACTCATTCAGAGCCCTAGTAGTCTAGAAAACAAGCTCACATCTTGTAGTGTAATCACTGCAGTACAATCCACAAACAAGCAGGAGTAGGGTTTCACACCACGACGGTGGCCTGAACCTAGGTAAACTCTCTATATCACCATTGATTATCGTCCCAAGCTTTTCTCTTGAGACCTCTCGAGGTGCCCTGCGAACGTGGTTAGCCCCCAGTGTTCGAACCTCTAGAGGTGACCGTGTCTCTGACAGATCAATTTCTCCGACAAGTGAAGCTTCATAGCTTAGCTAATAGGGTAGTTGTGTCCTCATTAGGAGTTGCTCTTTCGAAGCATTGGGGAAATCATTGACGTACATCAAATACTCCCCTACATATATGTAACTCATACCTACCAAAGTTATACACATGTTCCACACAGAAAATAGGTTTTTGTGGGCAGTCGGATTGAGGTCGGATTAGTCCGGAATACTCCGGGTTTCGGAATAATCTGGGTTGATTCTGACATGAACGTGAATCTCTATGTTAGGGGTCGGATTGGTCCATAATAATTCGGAGATCCAGTTCCTTGTAATATTCATCAACCATTCACATTCCACTCTTGTAGCTTCCTGAAGAGGTCATGAGTATAGCAATACGAGCACACATCTCTTTCTTCATATTATTCCAAGTGGCAATTGGTGGATCTTCAATAATTTCTCGAGATGTTTGCGATTGTTCCCACCAAATAAGTGCACATTCCTCAAACTCAAGAGAGGCCATGTATACCATCTTCTCTCGGAAATAGTTGTGCAAGCGGAATATCTTATCAAACTTGAGAGCACATGAGAAATATTACTCGTGGTCATTGGTTCCCGCAAACTTAGTCATGAAGAACTTGAACTTGCCAAACTTTTCTTTGTGTTTGCGCCATTGGTGGTGTTGATGCACACTATCTTCACTTCTAGCACGGTGACAGAGGTTGTTCATGTTGTTTGCTTCTTGGTGCTCACTTTATGGAACTTCATCATGATGGCGGCGTTGGCGCTCTAGCTTCACTTCATCAACATATGGGTGACTATTTGTATTTTTTGAAACTTGTCTACCATCATGATTGTGGTGAGGACGGTTGCGGTTGTCATGTCCTCGTTATTGGGAAGGAGCTCGCTCTTTGCGCCTTGGTGAAGGAGGATTATCGTTGTGGCGCCGAAGTTAGCCTTGAGCACTAGCATTGTCGGGGTGTGGAGAGGGATCACGTGTTTGGCGGGGATGAGGCTAAGGTCATGTTCCTCGCGTCGAGGATGACGATCATGGTTATTGTGGAGAGGATTGATTTCATTCTCATTGTTCCTTGCATGACGATCTCGGTGGTGATGAGCTTGGTGATAATTCCTTGGTACCTCATCCCAATTATGGCGGTGGGGGTCTTCATGAAGAGAGGTGGACCTTGAAAATGATCCAAAGACACTTGTGCTTGATGAAGAGGAATGTCGATGATCACGTCGACCAAGTTGAGCTATTGATGTTTGAAGAGCCTCTACTGAAAGGACATGAGTACCTTAATCCTATTTTAATGTTTGATTACAACACTTGGAAAGACTAACGATTTATTTGAAGTATTTGGAAATTACACAGTGTTGCAAAGTGGTGAAATAATCTCTCCAAAAGAACAAAAATAATCAAATGGATTATTGGAAGAAAGAGAGAAGAAGAAAATGAGGAAGAAGGAACTGGCAAGCCGGTCTGGCCAGGCTGAGGCAGGCGTCAAGGCCGGACGGATCTGTTAGGTCGCCGGCCTCTGCACTGCCTTGCCGGCCTAGGCCAGGTGCACTCTCTAGCCGGCCTAGCCCGGGGTCGAGGCCGGGCCTGAGGCCGGCAGCCTCTGTTACCTCGCCGGCCTTCGATCTATGGATTCGGCCTAGGCCAGGCTATCTGGTTCCAGGCCGGGCTCCCTGGCTGGCCGTCCTAGGCCGGAAGCAAGGCGGGGCTGCCTGCACTGCTTGCTCCTCGTGCTGTCGGCCTCCATGCCGGACAGGCCGACCCCTAGGTCGGGTTTCCTGCAAAGTCAACAACCCTCTCCAATGGCCACTTTTAGGGGTACACTATAAATAGGGGTCTTCTTCCTCCTTGAGCACTGGTCACTTGTAGCACTTCTCTCCACCATTTGTGACCACTCTAATCTTCAAGGATCTCCCTAGATACCCAACCAAAACCCTTGATCTCTTGGGATTTGGAGGAGAATCACTAGATCTATAACTCCACCAAATCGATTCGTCATCACCCCACTCATCCCTTAGGGATCTTGTAGTTCTTGGTTCATTGGAGCCAAGAACCTTGTTCCTCTTATCTCATCGGACCTTGGAGCCTTGTTGGTTTCCTCGAAGCATTGGAGCTCATGGATCTTGTTTCCCGGAGTCTTGGTGGCTCCCGGGATTTGGTGAGGACCCTCCAAGTTGTAGAGTGTGCATCATCCTTTTAAAGGTTCTAGTTGTCAACCTCAACATCAACATAGTGATTCGAGCCTCTCCACATTGGTGGAAGGACTCGAAGGAGATACAGTGTGCCATTTGAGGGCTACTCGGTGTTCCACTTTGATGGCACCGCACCGCTCCAACGGAGACTAGATTCCATTGGGAAGTGAACTTCGGGATCATCTCCGCGTCATTGTGTTCGGTTATTCCTCAACTTACCTTACTTGTTCCTACTAGCTTAGTTGAATTAATATCTTGTGCTAATAGTATTTGCTCACCATATATGATTGTTTACCTAGTTGCATAATCTAGACAATCTATATTTGAATATTATTTTGTTAAGCGAAAAAGAAGTTAAAATTTGTAGTTAACCTATTCACCCCCCCCTCTAGTTAACCTCTCGATCATTCATCTACTCTTGCGTCAAGGCGATCTTGAAGAGCAAATAATTTTTCATGCACTCGGTAAAATTCATGTCGCACCTCCGTTTGAAATGCATAGTGTAGAGACCTTGGATCACATGCATTGGGGTTGTACCCCACTCCGTCCTCATTGTCTTCGTCCCTCGACATGGTGACACAAGAAATCCTCGCCAATGTGGAGCACAGCAAAGAGGTAAGTCGATCTTCTTTTACCTTCGTTGATAGTATTGAGCCTCGTGGACCTTAGTGAAAGATAGACGCACAAAAGGCAAGGTGGGTTTCTATTAGCAATCCATGAACTAACACCTCAAAACACATACACTTATGGGCTGCGGGGTCCCTTTTATAGTTCTAAGGACGGAAGGATAGGTGGAGTTATATGTTACAAGGCTCGTGGCCTGTTTTCCACTCGTTGGTAAGTCGCCGGATGATCTGGTGTTTCAGTCGCCGGATGGTCTGGTGGCTAGAACTGGTAGGCGAAGAGGAGCCAGGCGCCGGATCGTCCGGCCATGGTCGCCGGATGGGCCGACGTCGGGGGTACTGGATGGTCTGGCTCGCATGCACGTGGAGTACCCGAGGGTCACCGCGGTGGTGAGTTATATACTGGCAGGCATCCGGCGTCCGGGGCAGCGCCAGATGACCCGGTGGCTGGAGTGTGTGTCGTTTCCAGGACCAGGCACCAGATCGTCCGGCCTTTTCTACTAGATGGTCTGGCGGCTCCAGGAGGTGCTTTTGCTCTTTTTTTTTCTTCTTCTTCTTTGTGGACCATCTTTTTGGGAATATTTTTTTTATCTTTCTTGGCATAGTCTTGGGCACCATTTTGGTAGTCATTAGCAGGGTTCTTTTACGGTGCAATTTACTAGTCATATGCCTTAGTAGTATTTGAGTTACATCAGCCCTTGATTATAGGGGCATTTTAGATAATTTATTGGGCAAAATCATTGTAAGGATTTGAATTGATTTACTACCGTGTAAGTGCAATCTTGCCACGTAATGATTTGATATATCACCGATTACTTTAAACATGCATATGCATGCATGTGGCTCGATCTGAAGTACGTATATCATTTACTACAGTGGTCGTCTGTGGTACGTTTTTTTTTTGACACTTTAACCATGCCTCTTGCATACAAATATTTTGTGTGAATTCACGCCTCAAAAATTGGTGGCTAGCAAGATCGATTGCGGAACGGTGTTGGCTGGGACGAATGGTGCCACGCCCGACAAGATGGTCGCCGGTATGCTTGGCGGGAAATTAACCGGTCCAAGCTAGCTAGCGATGAGTGGTCGCCGGCACGCCCTGGGTCGGTAGCGGAAAATCGTCCCAGGTCTTTTCTCTAGGATTCATCAACAATAGTTATGAATTTACGAGCCACATGCACTGATTTTCTTTTTGTACGTGTAAGGAATAAAATAAATAAATAATTATAAGAGAGATTGAGCTATTACAAGGAAGGGAACTAGTATAAGGAACTTTCCTTATATTTGATGGGTGTCTTTTTTGGTCTGCCAAGTCTGCCCTTTGTTGGAAAAATACTTGTCCGTTAGTCAAGAAGTATTGATCAATGTAGACCATTAGATGTCCTAGCTTGGACGGTCTATATTTGCCGATCCCTACCGTAAAAAGCCCCCATTAGCAGGTTTAAACCTGAGCACACAAAGAGTGCCCCCAATGAGTTAGCAAACTGTTCACTAAAACATTCGATTTCCTTGAGCGATAAAGAGCGAGTTCACCTTGTGATGTATGGCTTTCCCATGAAATGTTCTCACAGGACCAATTGGAATACTCGTATGTGTTGGGTAAAGGGGCAGGGGCGTACCTACACTAAGCTAGCAGGTGTCATAGGACACCGGGTAAAATCCATTTTCCTTACTACATTTTGTATATTTAAAGTGTATGACACCCTAACTCAAGGTAAAAATGGTGTATTACTTATACAGTGACACCGGCCTAATATCTCGCTGGGTCCGCCCCTGAAAGGGGTGCACTATATCAGTTGTAATGGTTGCATTTTTTTTTTGATAAAGGTATTTTATTAGTTAAAAGCGTCTGCATAATGAGAATGCACACCGTTGAGATGATTGCATATTGTAGCATATTTAATTTAGGCAATGTATGATCGCTACGATGCCGGCTTTTCCTTGAAAGCATTGGTGCAAAAATACTCGCACATGGATGTCCTTTTTTCTCATCTCGCACATCGATGTCTCTTGGAGTCAGTACTGTATCCACAATGCCTAGTGCACAAAATACGCAATAGACCAACATACTCGAGTATTTGCAAGTTGCGACCACAAGAACATGGGCAAGCGACGACAGAAGCCCGTTGATTGTTCTTCCATTTTCGTTCGCGTCGTAGCAGGCCACGACTGACGTGGTGTCCGAGTTTTGTGCTATAGTACATTTGAAGATCAGTCGATATGTACGCTGTGGGACCATCAATCGCACTTTGTCGGTGTCTCTTGTGGCGCTGAGGATCGCCGTACTCTCTACCCGGCAACCTTTTTTTAAATGGGAACATAACCCGTCTCTGTGGACGCAAACAAGAAAGCAGTTTGTCGAACCTCCTGTAACTCCACCCTCTCCTCTCCGCCCCTTCTGTAGCTTTGAGAGTCAACCGCCGCGGAGGCGAGATTCCGGCCATCCCCGCCGCTAGCCGTCGGGCTGGTTGGTGTGGTGATGTGCTAGGAACTCGGGGCGACCTGTACAGAAGTAGATCTAGGGTAGTTGTAGCCACTGTGCTAGTAGTCGCCGTTATGGCCTTCTCCTTTCCCTCCGGCCAGCTCCTCGCGGCTCGCAGCGGCGCGTGGGCTCGAGTCTCCTTCTTCAACAGGCCACAACCATGGTGGCTGTCGTCTGCGGTGGAGGAGCCTCAAGGTCGTTTCAATAAAGATCCCGCTTGCCTTATCTCTCGGGCACCTCTCCACCGCCATCTTCTCTGCTCGCCTCCCCAGGTCCGTGGCAGGTACCAAGGGGTTGACGGTGAGCTGCTTTTCTTGAGGTGGTGTAGTGGCGCTTGCATCAGTCTGGCGTTCTCGAAGGCCGCCCGTCTCTTCTTCTCTTGGGGCCCCATGGTGGTGTTGCAGGAGGAGGACCGGTGGATGGCGAGAGAGCTGGGATGGTGCTCGAGCTCTGGAACCTGCGATTGGAGCAACTCAGCGGCGATCCTCGATGGATCGCCGTCATCCATGCCCAATAGATGGCAGTTCAAGCCGAAGAACGGCGTTTTAACCTCCATTGAGAGGCCCTATCGAAGCGTGCCTGTTGATGGTTGTGCTGGGATGGAAGCAAGTGGCGTAGTCCCCGTCGAAGTCACCAGCTGCAGCAGCTGCGCTCCCTGCTCTGCGATGGAGAAGAAGAAGGACCCGATCGCGTTTTCATATTTGTCTGGAAGGGCCTTCTTGCATATGCTGAGGACCTATGTGTACTTTTTTTATTTCTTGAGGTCCTCTGTATTTTCTTGTACATCCATCGTTTATGTTTAATGAAGGTTCCGCCCCTCCGGGGGGCTCACTGTTCAAAAAAAAAAACCCGTCTCTGCATCATGGTGATACACATAACTGCTGCTTTTACATTAGAAATAAAAATAGTAATCATCATCCAGTGTATTACACCTCAACCAAGCATCATCTAGAAAGGACAAAAGAATCAATCAAAGAAACACCGACATCAAACTAAGACTACACATATTAAAATCTTCTAGTATGCTGCCAGCCACCCTGACTGTAGATAGACTGAATGACGGTCATCAAGCGAGAACATCCAGACTCCATAAGCACCCACTGCTCCAGCGGCAAAAAGAACGACCACATTTGGATCCAATATGTGGTTCGGTGAACAACCTGCAAAAAATGAACACCTTTCGATCCGTTAAAAACAACATCATTCCCACAATTCCAAATAGCCCACACAAACACACAAGTTCCAATTTAAATGCGGGGTTTAGATTTCTTGTCTATCCCTAGTAGCCAATTACCAAACATATGGTTAACACTAGTAGGTTGGGCTACGCTAAGCGTGAAATGAAGCAATTTCCAAATATGTCTAGCAAAGTTACAAGTGATAAAGAGGTGATCGACCGTCTCATCGCAGCCGCAGAACACACATTTGGTACCAAATTCCTCCGTACCAAATTATTCTTCGTAAGAATGACTTTACGCTGAAGACGCCTCATAAACACTTTTTATTTTCAATGGAACTTTCAAGGTATTTATGTAAAAAAGGAGTATGATGATGCATATAATCTGTGTACATAGATTTTAATGAGAACACACCCGTCTCAGTAAGACCCCAAACGAAATTATCTATCGCATTGGTAACTGATAAGATTAATCCTCATGGGAGCACGGACTAAGCGCAACCAGGCTTCCCACCGCTCCCCGGCCAAATACCTTCTAAACTGAATATTGAGAGGGCTATGTGACAACACGTCTGGCACTCACACATTTTTACGACTCACAATATTAAATAAAGAAGTATGTTGAGCAGCTAAAGAAGAGTCGCCTAACCAAATATCTTTCCAAAACCGGGTAGATAGACCATACCCTACCCTAAAATGTCCCCGTTGGAAGAAATCATTTTTCTCCCCCATGATTCCCTTCCAGAAAGGAGAATCATGACGTTTGGCCTCCCCTTGAGTCTGGTCATACAAATATATATTTGTTAAAAATAAGTTATTGCTAAACCCACTTTTCACGCTGTGCATCAACTTTTAAGCTCATTCTGCTTTCTGCATTATCCATGTCCTCAACCAGCGTACTTTCCGCGAGCAGTCATCCACCTTTTGATCATACAGCCGATCTCGTAACTCCGAGAAGGAATGGAAATGTATGACGCCATGATCTTAGAGTAGACTCTAAACAATAGCGTGACAAAAGTTTTCTCCACGGACGGCCTATCTGACATTCAAAAGCATATCTGAGTTGGGTACATATGAGTCTGACAATTGTACACGGATGCTGAGCCGGTAGACAGTCTGAGTGCCGTCCAACGCGACCGCCCCGTGATCTTTGGAGTAGTACATGCTAAACAAGATCTTTCTTTCCGCACCCACTTCCTTTACATTCCTCTTATCCACACCGCAAAACAAGAGCATCCATCCAGTAGCGCGTCACAGAATCGGGAGCAGAAACAAGAAGAGCGTGCGAGAAATTAATAAAAGGGAAGCAGAGCTTTTAGCCACGCACGCACCAACTCAACCACGTACAGTACGTACGCAAGCAGCTCCCGATGTGCCCTGCTCTCAAGTCTCGGGAAGCCTCCTTTTCCACCAAAAGGAGCACACACATTGTCTTATCCCAAACGGAAGGCTGATACTGGTTCCAACTGATTCGATACGATCCGGGGTCCCCGATTTGGTCACGCGTTCGGACCGGGAAAGGCTAAAAGAAGCCGAGATCAGAGTAGTACTAGAACTAGGTGGCCGGTGTCACGCGTTCTCCGGGGCGAGAAAGGCGTCGCCGGATTAGCGCAGATTTAATTGCGAGCAGCCGCGAGTGCGTGCGTGACATATATGATCCGTGCCAAAAAGGTGGCTGACTTTGCTGTTGTGGATAAATTTACAGATAACCCTCTTGTTTTCTCCGGCCGATGTGGAAAGTGGGCTACTCCTACCGACTCAGGTGTTAAGTGTTAACAACCATCCTTGAATTCTGGTTTGAATTTCTAGTGACGTGATGCCAATTTTGACCCACATGTTCGGGGCTACTAGGTTACACGTGACACGATCTGATTCGGACCTCACCGACCACGCATTTCGATCGTGGCTCGGCGGTCACGTACGTCATGGCTGGTTGTTAAAGGTTATCCACAAAACTACCACTGAGTAGGCACCACAGCGTCTCCTCGTCCGTACGATGCACTCTGCTCTCACGGCGGTAGGATTATTATGGGCGTAGCAGAAAACGAAGATATAGAAACCGGGAATAAAATGGAAATGCTACTACTACATGACACATCAAACACTTTCTATATTTTTTTTATCGCAAAATGCACCGTGTTGTTTGCCTTGTAGAGGAGGGTGGCAACAGTGTGCATGCACGGATCGATCACAGGAAACGCTGGAAGGGGAGTGTCATCTGATGCATGTGAAATAACGTACGAACATGACGAGCTGACGAATGACGATGGATGGGCGCCGAAAGCACGCCAACCTTGTTTCGAGTGGTCGTCCTTACGAGCCAATTCTAGACGATATGGTGGTTTTATACGTTTTCTTTTACATCCGAACAAGTACCCCATATCAGGGGGTACCGGAACTTCCATCACTATAGGGATGGTACTAGGGATATTTACGATTAACGCCCAAACCCCTCCGTCGTGATTTCACTTCTCTCGGCGAGAAATTTTCCGCTTCTCCGCCATGAATTGAAGCGTCTTTTAAGTAATAAATGTCCTTTATAAAAAAAATGAATTGGAGCATGGCTTCGCCAACCATAGCAGTCCAGGCGGTGCCGATCACGACGGTGCGCCTCTTTCTCACAATGCCGGCATCGGCGGCACGCCTCCTTGTGGTGCACCTCTTTTAGATGGTGTTGGCCTTGACGACGCGGTGACAAGGTTGTTACCGCCGGCATTGGAATACTCCGACTCTTTCGATCAGGAGAACACCGATGGTGACGACGGCTCCTACTCTTCCTCACCGAGCCTACCACTGACGACGATGTCGGCGAGCTCACCACAATCACCAACGAAGACGAGCTGATGGAGCGCATCCCGAGTAGTCCTTGCGCTCTAGCATTCGAGCGAACAAGCGGCGTCGTTTGGTCGTCTAGTGACCCGAAGTGTTTCACGTAGCCCAGCTTGCGCGCCGCAATCACCAACGACGACGAGCTGATGGAGCGTGGTCCTTACGTTCTGGCATTCGTGCGAAGAAGCGGCGTCGTTCGGCCGCCCAGTGGCCCGAAGTGTTTGACGTCGCCCAGCTTGCGCGTCGCCTCTGGTTGAGCGCCGAGAATGCAACACTCCGCCAGAAGTGAGACAACGTGTCTATTCATGTGCGACCTTCGGTATATAGTGTGGTGGTGCCAGGCCGCCCTCTTGGATGTTTAGGTCTTGATCTAGGTCTAGTTAAAAAATCTAGCCTTACGATAGTATGAGAACTATATTTGATCTTGTATAAGATGATTACTGTGTTTGCTGATCAAAATGTAGCGCGAAGCAGTTTTTCGAATATTTTGGTACCAATTTGCAGTGCATGCTTCGCGTGATGGATTTGCAACCGTAAAACCAGTTTCGGGAGGATTTTACTGCCTCTAAGAGCATCTCCACTCGCGCCCCCAAAGGCCGCCCCCAAGCGTCTTCCCGTCTGGACGGGCACAGAGCGCGCCCAGTCGCGCCCCCCATTGGGTCTTCCCGTCCGGACGCCCCCCTTATTCCCGTCCGTCCAACCCCGTCTCCCAGGACCTCCTGTGGGGGCGCCGGACGAGTCGTTCCGCGCCGCGGGCCCGTCCTGCCAGCGACACAAACCGCCCATTTGTGCCATGTCCGCTTGCGGCTCGCTCATTTGCGCCCCGTTTGCGCCGCCTTGTCCTCTGTCGTCTCCCTCTGCCTCGCAGCGCCGCCGCTCTCTTGCCCACCGGCGCCGCTCCCCAATCGTCTCCTTTTGGCGCCGCTCCCCGGCCCTTCTCCCGCCGCACCTCCGCCCCACCGGCGCCACCTCCGTCGACCAGAGGTAACCACCTCACCCCCAAGATGTTCGGCGATTTGCCCGGTTGGGCGCCGGCCGTTGCTTTTGTCGTATTTTGAAGTCATTTTCATTTCTACAGATAGACAGCGACGATGAGATGATGGTGAACTTTCTCTTAGAGGAATAAGGCGATATCGACGACGAGGAAGATGAGAACTTACTTGTTCTTGCTTGGTTGGCACAACTCCTTGCCGAGGATGTAGCCAATAGCGAACTAAAGCGAGGAGGATCCAAGTTTAGGCGGAGAAAAACAAAACCGAGGATGAGAATGGAAGGCCACTGCATGCTTTTCGCCGACTATTTTGCCGATGAGTCAAGATTCGATGCAAAGGATTTTGGACGGATATTTCGGATGAGCCGAAGGTTGTTCAACACATTGGTGCAGAATGTGCGGGTGCACGACCCTTGGATCAAGATGAAGAAAGACGCCGTGGGGATAGTAGGTTTCTCCTCAATTCAGAAATGCATTGCTACCATGAGAATGCTTGCATATGGCGTCCCTGCAGATGGTCAATACGACTATCTCCGCATGTCTGAGTCGTCGGCTATCCGAGCCATGTACATGTTCCACACTGCGATAGTGGAAGTGTTTGACCCAAACTACTTGAGAGGACCAAATAAGGAGGAAACTGCTCGGATCCTTGCAACAAATAAAGCAAGAGGATTTCCTGGTATGGTTGGAAGCATTGATTGCATGCACTGAAGCTGGAAGAACTGTCCATTTGGATGGCAATGATTGTACAAAGAGGGTCATCAAGGAGTTTGCAGCGTGGTCCTTGAGGTAGTGGCAGACCACGAGACTTGGATTTGGCATGCGTTCTTCGGCATGGCAGGATCTCACAATGACATCAATGTGTTGCAGCGTTTCCCTGTGTTCGTGAAACTTGTTGAAGGCCATGCTCCGCCGGTGAACTATGTTGTCAATGGCCACGAGTATAACAAGGGGTATTACCTAGCGGATGGTATCTATCCAAGATGGTCAACATTTGTGAAGACAATTTCCAATCCTCTAGGCAACAAGAAATCCTGGTTTGCCTCGGTACAAGAGAGCACAAGAAAGGATGTCGAGCGTGCATTTGGAGTGCTTCAGCAGAGCTTTGCCATTATGCGGTATCCTGCTCTCACTTGGTCGGTCGAGCAGATGAGAGAGATCATGAATGCCTGTGTGATCATGTGCAATATGATCATTGAGGATGAGTGTGCCAATCCAGTGCATGATCATCTTCCATATGAGTTTTAGGGTCCTCTCGCCAATGTGGATCACAATGTGCCAGCGGATTGGACCGAGTACATCGCTATGCATATGGAGATCCGAGAAGGTGACACTCACGATCAGCTCCAAAATGATCTAGTGGAGCATTTGTGGGCTCACAAAGGATTTGCGTCGGCATAGTGCACTTCCAATTTATTTTTAATTGTATGAATATTTCATTTTTTTAGCCATTTAGAAATATATATGTAATAATTTATATTTAGAAAATAAATATTTTTAAGTATTTTTAGAACGCCAAAATAGCAAAAAGTAGGCAAATTAGGTTTTAGTGGTTTTGTTTGGGTGCACCAAGTGGGGAAGGGGCGCCCTCGTGGGCGCAGCGCCGTCCGGACGAGCCCCCAAAGGGTTGCTCCGGGCACCAATCCGGACGCCCACTGGGGACACGAGTGGAGATGCTCTGAGCTCTCCAAGCTAGTCGGTGAGTTCTCGAGAAGGATTTCGAGGAAAGACATAGGATGGTTTCCCAAAATAAAATAAAAGGAATTAACGACTTAGGGCATCTCCGTGTCATCCCCTAGGGCCTAAAACGCCGCTGTTTTGGTGCCGCCGCGGCGCCTAACAGCGCTAATGTGGAACCTGGGGGGCACGGTTTCCAGTCGTCCCCCATCCCAAGGCTCGGCCCAAATTAATTCAAAAACGGGGAATTCGTTGAAATAGGCGCAAATTCATGGATTCGACGATATTTTTACGGAAATACGGCATAATTTAACTAAAAACATTAAAAAAAACATAAAAAAAACGTAAAAACTACGTCTACGGCAGGCCTAGTCGTCGCCGCCGTCGTCGTCCGAGCCGCCGTCGCTCCGGGCAGTCTGCATCGCCTCTCGGCTTGCCCGCGCGTCGTTCAACTCCTCGTGGGCAGCACGTCGGGCGGCCATGATCGACGCAGACTCGCCCTCGTACCGCGCGACGAGAGCCTGCTGCTCATCCGACGCCGCCTTCGCGTTGAGCTGCTGGTAGAACTGGCACTCCGCCTGTATGAAGGCGCAGACTTGCTCCTCCCTCTGATGGGTCTCCAAGGATGCCTGAACAGCGGCAGCCTCGGCCACTTCCGCCGCCTCCTCGAGGCCAGCGCGGACCCGGCGGAACGCCTCCTCGTTGCGCCATGTGGCGAACGAGTTGCACGCCACGACCTGGTCGGGCCAGACTGGAGGCGGCAGTGGCTCCGCCTCCTCCTGCGCCGGCTGCTGCTCGGGCTCCGCCTCCTCCTGCGCCGGTAGCTCAGGCTCCATCGGCTGCTCCTCGTAGTGGAACTTGTTGTCGCTGTCGTCGTCACCGTTGCCACGCGTCGCGGCCGTGGGTCGGCAGTACAAAGGCGAGTTGCGGCAGGCCTGCAGCCGACGCGGCATCGTCTCGGCGAGGGCGATGGGAGCGGCGAGGGGATAAACGTCGAGAATGGGGGAGAGTGGGCCGGTGGGGGCGCGTTTTGTAGCTCTGACGGGGCCATTTACTGCACCGCGTGCCGTCGTTGCCGCTCGCCACGCCATTACTCCTGCAGCCTTTGACTGGGCGCATGCACTGGCCGCTCGCCACGTTATTACTCCGGCAGCCTTTGACCGACGCGGGAGCCGGGAAGAAGCTCACGGGCGGGGTTTTTTGTTCCCGCGTTTTTCCCACGCATCGCTGACAGCGCTGGCCCGCGTCGTCTGTCCCGTCTTTTCGCCTCCCCCTCCCCCCCAAAAGCCGAACCCAGCGGGCTGGGTTTCGCCTTGGTGCGCCGGTGCTATTTGAGCTTCGGGGGGGCCGAGTGATGCGGCACTTTTTGCTTCCGCCGGCGCTAAAAAAGGCCCCTCGAAAGCTCTGGGGGACGGCCGGAGATGCTTATACATGAATGATGTAGGCTGGAGCCTGGACCCTTCCAGCAACACCGGACTAGTTTCTATTGGCAGGGCAAGACGCAAGAGTGACGCGGACCGGCGGACGTCGTGAGTGGGGCGTTGAATAAACGTGGAAATGCGTTTACGGCGGAGTGGCGTCAGGTGTGATGAGTCAGGCAGCACCATGGTGTGTTTACGGCGGTGGCGTGATGCGGTGAAGGCACGGCTTGCTTCGTCGGTGTCACGCAAATTACGCTAGCTTAGCTGGGTTGTAATAACTTCTGTAATCTGTCTTTGAGCAATCCAATTGGCACCTCGGTGCCTCAGCTTGTACAAAAGAAAAAGAAAAAAAGCCGACGGAGGAGTGGGACAAGCCGAGCTGCCGCATTTGACCTAGAGTCGTCCACGTGCGAGGGTCAATGCCCAACAGGCCACTTCCTTTTGCTGCCCTGATTTGCCAACGTCCGAGAACAATTCGAGCTCCTATATGCTCTTTCTCCTTTTTACCCTATGTCTTTAATAATGTCACTCTTATCAGATAAAGCTCTTTCTTACTCTTTTTTTTTTGCGGAATGAGGGATCTTGTGGTTTTATTTAGAGAAGATGAAGCCCATTCTGACAGATGGAAAAGCAGCCCATATTTAGCTGGAGATAAGGATTTTTCCTATACATCGCTTCAAGCGAGCGTTAGGGGACTGGCTTCATCCGGCCCAGTAACAAGTCCATTCTTATTATTTTCAATAAATTCAAAAAATATTTAGTTAATATACTTCCTCCGTCTCACATTAAGTATCGTAAAAGTGGATAAAAATAAATGTATCTAGACATGTTTTAGTCTAATTACATCCATTTTTACCCAATTTTACGACACTTAGTATGAGACGGAGGGAGTAGATGTTTTAGCGTTTTCTAGAAAAAATATATCTAGACATGTTTTATTATATACATTCACATTAAACTACACACTAAATCGTGTCTAGATAGTCTTTTTTTAGAAACCGCTAAAACATTTTACATTAAGACACGGAGGGAGTAGAACTTTTATAGTACATGCTTTATAATTACGAAAGAAATCATAAACATGAGAAAATGTTCACTTATAACAAAAGTAATGATTCCTCCAGTGCGAAAAAAATGAAAAAAATGTTCTTGCGTTTTTTTGTGTTCACGGATGTTAAACAAGCTTCATGTTATGAAAAAAAAAAACTCGTGCGTTGAGAAAAATGGTCCCACACTGCTAGATGGATTTTATGCTTACTACTTTGTCTGTTCGATGATTTGCTGGTGGCAACCCACCTAAATGAGTATGTTTCATCCTAAGGTTAGGTTGGCCAGCCCACCATAAAATACGGATATATAATTTGCACAACAAAAAAAAAGTGTAAAAAAGTTATACTTTCTAATAATTTTGTACTCCCTCTGTATCAAATTAATTGTCAAAAGAGGACAAAAATTTGATGTATGTAACATTAAATTATGTCTAGATATATCTATCTTTGTCCAAATTTGTGACAATTAATATGAGACAGAGGAAGTACCAAATTGTGTGTTAGCTATTTAATTATATATAACACTAAATTATGTCTACATATAAAACTCCTTCACATCTCATGGAATGTGTTTCCACTCCCCCTCCCCCCCACACCCGCCCACCCACACTCACACCCCGTGACAAGGTGCAGCGTGCATGAAGGGACTACGACTGTTTTAAGGTACATAATGTGGTTTGCTACTTTAAGATTACCTTGCTCATCCCTCATACCTAGAAGTATACGATTGTACTAGTTTTTGTATATAAATATTTATAAAAATTACATTTATCCTTCTTTATAAATAAAGCAACCTCCACAACCAATTCATACTACAAATTCTGAACATCAAGCAAAAACGAACATAGCAAATACTCCCTCTGTATCAAAATGTAAGATGTTTTAGAATTTTCTAGACAAAACTTATCTAGAGACGTTTATTGTGTAGATTCATATGTATCTTACACTCAAACACTTCTAGATAGTGTAGTTTAGGAAACGTTAAAACATATTATATTTTGATACGGAGTGAGTAGTTAGTTGGGGCAAACCACAAGTAAGCCCAAGATAAACTAGAAAGAGGGGGAGAGGGCAACTCCGCTGAGAAATAGGCCTTAACTCCTAGGCGGCGACGAGAAAAAACGCGTCGTCGCCACGAAGGGATCTAGCATGTCGTCCAGCTGAACCATGTCACGTTGTATACATAACAACTGCCACCGTTGCAACAAAGTTAGAAATTTATATTCAATATGATGCGCGTGTGAGGTTTTTTGTTTTGGGAAAGAACTTGTATTACTCAAACATCCAAATTATAATCATTACGACATCTCTCCACTAGGTCCTCTGGGCCTGATGGTAACTCCAGAACGGTGCAAGAATTTAGCCTACCATAATTGGCCATAAAATGACTAATAGTATTTTGGCCCCTAGTGACATGAATAATACAAGTTTCGCGGGCTTTCATTAACTCTTTGATATCATCGATCAAGAAAGAATAGATGGATCGGCCTGTTACTTCGTTCTTAGAAGTTTCACCATCTCCAAGCAATCAACCTCGACAATCATATCAAATTTTCTCCAATGAATGGCTAAATATAAACCCTCCATGACCGCTCTCAGCTCCGCCTCCAAAGCATCTCTACAAACAGGAACGCTCTCAGCTCCGCCTCCAAAGCATCTCTACAAACAGGAAAGTATCGACACACGAAGAAAATAATATATCCACTGTGGTCGCGACCAACCATGCCAGCACCTGACCCGCCATTTTTCCAAAAAGACTCACTAGTATTAAGCTTGCACCAACCAGACTACGGTGTTGACCATTTAAGAACATGTACAAAACTTTAATCGGTCCTTGATGTGTACGCACGCTTCTATTCTTGTAGACAGTGTTGGGCCTCCAAGTGCAGAGGTTTGTAGAACAGCAGCAAGTTTCCTTTAAGTGGATTACCCAAGGTTTATCGAACTCAGGGAGGAAGAGGTCAAAGATATCCCTCTCAAGCAGCCCTGCAATTACGATACAAGAAGTCTCTTGTGTCCCCAACACACCTAATACAATTGTCAGTTGTATAGGTGCACTAGTTCGGTGAAGAGAGAGAGTGAAATACAAGTAATATGGATGATTATAAGTGATAATGGCAATCTGAAATAAAAATGGCAGCAAGCAAACATGTAGCAGAACTGATTGTAAACGGTGTTTCAATGTTTAGAAACAAGGCCTAGGGATCCTACTTTCACTTGTGGACACTCTCAACAATGATAACATAATTGAATGCATAAATATCTCTCTTCACTATGCTACTCCGAACCACTCTCCGGTCGAATAACAAACACCAATTCATTGCGTATGGCTGTAACAACACTCCTCAAAGTCGCATTCCCATGTCTAGTTAATCACACGCTGTCACTATGAGCGCCCGAGAAGGTACTAGGCAAACACCACAATTTCATAGGGTCATCCAACACAACATATAGATATCATGCTAAACCACGCGGTGCACACACTGTCACCATTACACCGTGATCAAAGTGTTTACGGAGATCTCATAACAAAACCACTTGAGTAGCATAACATATGAAGAGTAACATCTACTTATTCAACTAGATTACAAATGTCACAATCACATAAAGATCACACCATGGGAGAGAGACATGAAACACATAGCTACCGGTAGAGCCCTCAGCCCCGAGGGAGAACTACTCCGTCCTCATCATAGGAGACAGCAACGGCGATGAAGATGGCGGTGGAGTCGATGGAGATGGCTCCGGGGGCACTTCCCCGTCCCTGCAGGGTGCCGGAACAGAGATTTCTGTCCCTCGAAACTTGTCGGCGGCGGCGGTGGAGCTATGGATGTTTTTGGTGGAAAAGGTCGATTCCTCTAGGGTTTATGCATCGGGGGGGCATATATAGGAGAAACGGCGATGCCGGGGGGTGGCCAGGGGGGACCCGCGCCACCCTATGGTGTGTCCACCCTGTGGCCCCCCGCCGGGTCTCTTCGGCACTTCCTTGACCCTCCAGGACTTCTAAGACTTCTGGCTTTTGAATCGTCCAATTCCGAGAATATTTCGAGAACAACTTTTCTGAAACTAAAAACAGCAGAAAACATGAACTGGCTCTGTGGCATCTTGTCAATAGTTTAGTCCCGGGAAATGGATAAAAATGACATAAAGTGTAAGGAAAACATGTAGCATATGGCATGAAAACAACATGGAACATCATAAATTAAGGATACATTTATGACGTATCAGTCCTAGTATGAAACCCGCTATCTTCTTCAAATATGATAAACTTCCCTTTCACATGGTCAACTCCTGGGTGATATTTAATTTGCATTATACCCTGTTTGGATGTAGGAAAAACTGCTTGGAATTGAATTGGATAGGGAATTCCAAGTCCAAGATGGAAAGGAAATGGGCTCTGATTCAAATTATGTTGTTTGGTTGTGTATGGATTTATGTTTGGAATCAAAGGGTACCACCCAATTCCATTTCCTGTTTGGATGTATAAACCATGGAATTGGATGTTTTGTTGAGTTCTATCAATATAAACCAGTGAACATGTATGAAAAGTAGCATGTGGATATATTTGAATATGTATATATTATTTTGCACACATAATAACATTAAAATAATATGAATAAGAACACAATAATAAAACAAGTAGAAATAAATATGGAAAAAGGAAGGATGGCAAAAAATAGTTTTGATGTACCAAGAACACAACATGGATAGTAATTTTGTCTCTAGAAATAGCACAAATGGGTAGTTTATGTCTCTTACACATAGTTCACAGATAACAACATAGATTGTAGTTAGTACATCAACCAAAGACAACACAAATTGTTCAGCTCAGCTACTCCAAATCACTTGGAATCTACGATTTTGCAAACAATACATCAGGTCCTATTGCAGGTTGATCCAAACACAGGCCGACATCACCCTTCTTCACATCTTCACCAACACAGAGAAGATCATGCATCGGGGGAGCCAGGGAAGAGGAGCTAAGATGGGGGGGGCATGTACTCTACTGCCTCCATGCCACTGCTGCCGCCATGTCTCCTCCCGTCGCCAGATATCTAGGGTTCCTGCCCTGTCAACCTCTTCCCGTCGCCTTTCCCCTACCACATCTAGGGTTTGAGTCCCTTACGGGAGGGGGCCGCGCCATGGCGAGGAATGAGAGCAAGAAGAGGGAGAGGACGGACACAAGGGAGAGGGGAGAGGGACGAAGGAGAGAGGGGATGAGGGAGGGGAGGAACTTACCGGCAGCGGCGGTCACTTTGAGGAGCACTTGCGAGTCGCGAGAGGGACTAGCCTCGAACGGAACTAATCGCTAGCGAGAGGGGCAAAGTAATTTGATAGTGTTGTGTAGATTCCACGTTGCTGCTGAACCGGTAGTGCACCTTGCCAACATCAGCTGTCTTCAACCTTCAGAAGTGATTTCTTTCTCCTACTGGTCGATTCAACCTTGGTTTCTTTCTGAGGGAAAACTTGTCGCTGCACTCTTCATACTTACACTTGAGCTTTCCCTACGAGTGCACTCCTGCACCATCAACAAGTTTTCTGACACCGTTGCCGGGGAGGAAGACTATTTCTGCAAGGGGAGTCTCTCACCTCCAATCTCTTTACTTTTTTTAGATTATTTTATTTTTTCTTGTTTGCTTCTCTATTTCGAAAACACAAAAAATTAGTTCTTATTCTAGTTGTTATTTTTATCATGTTTTTAATCTTGTTAAAATAAGTACTACTGAGAACACTAAGTCGCTAGCACAAACAACAATGATTTTATTAGCACACCTATTGCTCCACCTGCTCCTACTGATGGTTTTTATGAAATAAAGCCTGCCCTGTTAAATCTTATCACGAGAGAGAAATTTTCTGGTGTTAGTACTGATGATGTTGCTGTTCATCTTAATAATTTTTTTGAACTTTGGGAGATGCAAAAATATAAAGATGTAGATGGAGATATTGTTAAACTGAAATTATTTCCTTTCTCTTTAAGAGGAAGATCTAAAGAATGGTTGCTATCTTTTCCTAAAAATAGTATTGATTCTTGGACTAAATGTAAAGATGCTTTTATTGGAAAATATTATCCTCTTGCTAAGATTATATCTTTAAGAAGTAGCATTATGAATTTTGAGCAACTTGATAATGAACATTTTGCTAAAGCATGGGAAAGAATGAAATCTTTGGTAAAGAATTGTCCCACTCATGGACTCACTACTTGTATGATCATCCAAACCTTTTATGAAGGTCTAAATTTTTATTCCAGGAACCTCCTGGATTCAGCTGCTGGAGAAACCTTTATGTCCATGACTTTGGGTGCTGCAACAAAGCTTCTTGATGATATGATGGTAAATTATTCTGAATGGCACACAGAGAGAGCTCCACCAGATAATAAGGTAAATTATGTTGAAGAAACCTCTTCCTTGAGTGATAGGCTTGATGCTATTATGTCTATGCTTGTGAATGGCCATGCTCATGTTGATCCAAATAATGTCCCTTTAGCCTCTTTGGTTGCTCAAGAAGAGCATGTTGATGTGAACTTCATTAAAAACAATAATTTCAACAACACTGCTTATAAGAATAATTTTGATAGCAACAATTATAGGCCATATCCGTCTACTAATGGTAATGGTTATGTTAACTCCTATGGTAATTCCTACAACAACAATAAAAGTGTACTCTCCAATCTCGAAAACATGCTTAAGGATTTTATTAGTACACAAACTGCTTTTAATAAATCTGTTGAGGAAAAGTTTGGCAAAATTGATGTTCTTGCTTCTAAAGTTGATACCCTTGCTCTTGATGTTGATCTTACGAAACTAAAATTTATGCCTCATGATGTTAAATAAAGCAAAACTCTGAATGCCATTCAAGTTAGAATTGATAACAATGTTAGGATGTTAGCTGAATTGCATGCTAGGTGGGAAAGAGAAGATGAAATTGCTAGAAACAATAATATAGAAAAAGTTTGTACTATTACCACCACTAGTAAAACTGAACCTTCTAATGCAAGTAAACCCCCTACTATCGATGGTAAAATAGTTGGTGTTGGCAATGTTTCCACTTCTTCTGCTAAACGTTTCAAATTGCCTGAAACCACTCAAATTGTTCCTGATAAAAGTCCTGATTTTTTTTGAAATATGGGAGACAATGGTCCCATTACCTTAGGTAAAAATGATCTTGATTTTGATGATTGTAATATTTCTGAAGTAATTATGTTCTTACAAAAACTTTCTAGTAGTCCTAATGCTAGTGCTATGAATATGGCTTTCACAAAACATATTACAAATGCTCTCATGCAAATTAGAGAAGAAGAATTAATATGTGCCTCTATCCCTAGAAATCTAGAAGATGGTTGGGATCCCATCATTAAGATGGAGGTGGATGATTTTGACTGTAATTCTTTATGCGATCTTGGTGCTAGTATCTCTATTATGCCTAAGAAACTTTATGATATGCTTGATTTACCACCTTTGGAACACTGTTATTTGGATGTTCGTCTTGCTAATAATGCTAGAAAGAAACCTTTGGGGAGATTTGATGATGTTCTTATTATGGTTAACAATAACCTTGTCCCCTTTGATTTTGTTGTTATGAATATTTAATGCAATGCTTTGTGTCCTATTGTTTTGGGAAGACCTTTTCTTAGAACTGTTGGTGTTGTTATTGATATGTAAGAAGGGAATATTAAATATCAATTCCCACTCGAGAAAGGTATGGAACACTTTCCTGGGAAGAGAATGAAGTTACCTTTTGATTCTATTATTCAAAAAAATTATGTTTTGGATGCTTCTTCATTGGAAAACACTTGATTCTCTCTTTGTATGCCTAGCTGAAAGGTGTTAAAGAAAAGCAATTCTTGGAATATAACTCATGTTTTTATTTTTGCAATGTTTTCTTCTGTTTTCTTTGAGTCAGGGTGTTGTTTACTTCTGTAGCAACTCCTTTGTATATTTATTTTCTCGTATTTGTTGTGCCAAGTAAACTCTCTAGTGAAAGTTGAAGTTAGATTTGGATTTTTGCGCAGGAAACATATTTTTGTTGTCCACTATTAAATTCATATAAATTCACAAAAAGATCAAAGTGACCTGCAAAGTTTTGTGCTTAATTCTCACCTATTTCCGAAACTTTTTCTAGTTTTAAGTTTTTTTATTTGAGAAACGTAAGTGCCTCGATTTTTTTTCTTTACACACTGTTTTGGTTTTGGCAGATTCCGCCTTTTTACTTGCATTCTCTCTTTTACTATGTTGAGTGGATTTCTTTGCTCCATAAAAAATCTGTGGCTATAGCTAATGTTTAAGAAGTATTAATAATGCTTGTGTCCATGCAAAACATGTGAGTTTTTGATTATTCACTAACCCTCTAATGAGAATTACTTCGAGTTTGGTGTGAAGGAAGTTTTCAAATGTCAAGAGAAGAAGGTGATATAATGTGATCAAGAAGATTGAAAATTCGTAGCTTGGGGATGCCCCCGTGGTTTATCCCATCAAATTCCAAGAAGACTCAAGCTACTAAGCTTGGGGATGCCCAAGGCATCCCCTTCTTCATCGGCAACTTATCAGGTCACTTCTAGTGAAACTATATTTTTATTTGGTCACATCATATGCACTTTACTTGGAGCGTATGCTTGTTTTTAGTTTGTTTTCATATGTTTTCCCTTATGCAATAAACTTAGTTAGAACCCAACATTCTTGTGTGGGAGAGAGACACGCTCCTCTTTTCATATGAATACTCGTATTCCTTATTATCATGCTCGTATTCTTCGTTTTTCTTCTAGCTGCTGCAACTCCTCCTCTTTTTAGCTCATGTTTTTAATGCATCTCTTATTCAGAGTTGTTCTTTCTTGTAGAGTAGTGCTACTCTCTTGTTTCATTGATATATCATATGGATAGTTTTTGTTTAAATAATATGATTGTGTTGGAAAGCAATAAAATATTCCATGCTTATAACGGTGCAAATAGAAGCTTGTTTAGACTGTGTCTAGACTTTATCATGTTATGTTGGATGTTATTCTAATTTTATGCCTAGTAATTATTGATGTAGCATGACTTGTACTAAATAGCTGACAGTGCTTAATGTGCCGTTGAAATAATCATGCGTTGTTTTTATCATATCAAAGCATAATAGTGGTATTCTCCTTCGAATACTTTATTTGGTTGACTTGGCGCATGCTTACACCATGTTATGACTATAAACCAGTCAACTTTAGCCTCCATGATCATTTAGTTTTTGACTTGCAATACCATGTATTCTTTGATCAATAATGTTTTTGTCTCTATGCATGATTATGGCCATTATGCTCTCTTGATTTGTCGCTCCCAGTCTTTGCTAGCCTTCACCGGTACTGAATATGAGCTCTACTCATGCATCCAACTCCCAAAAACGAAAGTATGCCAAATGTATCCACCACACCTACCTACATGTGGTATTTAACCGCCACTCCAAAGTAAATTGCTCCTGTGCTACCGTCAAAACCTTCAAAATTACACCTGTTTTGTGCCCCTGTTTTAGCTCATGAGGACGTGAATAGAGAATTTTTATCTCACTTGTTGATTAGACTTTAAACACCTGGACTAGTAGCACGTCCGCTTATCCAAGCTGATAGAAGAGCTGGCAGCGGGGTGCCCAGCCCCAAAATTGGTTACTATAAAAATTCTCTTAACTCTTTTTGCCCCTGATTTATCAGTCAAAGCATAATTGTGTAAACAAAAGAGAAGAAGGATGATCTACTACCCCAGTTACATCCTTCAATGGGAGCCGCTCTTGTGAAGTCTAGGTTGCTTGTGACGTATTGTATTGTGTGTTTACCATTCGTTGACATAGGCACATGAGTTGATCCCTGCTTCCCTCTGCGAAGGGCCTTTATTTTACTTTTATGTTGAGTCTTCATCTTCTAACTTTATGCACAGTTAAGAGAGCATAGTTTCCATTCTGAGTTTAATGTGCATTTGTCCCCAATATTATTATTGATTGATTCATGCCATGTTATTACTTGTTCTCAAACTATTTGTTTCTAGTCACCACTTGAATTTTGAAGGTGTCCTGCCATTTATGTTTCGCTCCACTCTTAAGGACAAGCAGAATACTACTTTTGCCATGCTTTCTTATTGCTCGAAACAAACATATAACTTTCAAATGCATTATTATTCACGATCTTTTGTTTGTGTTACTTTTCATGTTGCAACATGGTTGCGAAGTTTCATTGTTAGAATTATATCTATCATGCATGTGTTTAGAGTACTATGATCTCAGCTTTACAAATGATTTTACAATTTAGATGATCAAAATTATGTTGGTAACATGTCACCTTAGAAATTATTTTGTTTTTATCGTTTTGCCTACTCGAGGACGAGTAGAACAAAGCTTAGGGATGTTGATACGTCTCAAACGTATCTATAATTTCTGACGTTCCATGTTGTTTTCATGCCAATTGCTACATGTTTTCTATACACTTTATGTCATTTTTATGGATTTCCTGAGACTAGCCTATTGACAAGATGCCACAGAGCTAGTTTCCGTTTTTTGCTGTTTTTGGTTTCACAAAAGTTGTTCTGCAAATATTCTCGAAATTGGAAGAAACGAAAAACCCAGGACATTAGAATTCTGTCATGTACACGGAGTCCGGAGGAGACCCTGAGGGGGCCCCTGGAGGGCACACACAATAGGGCGGCGCGGGTCCCCCTGGCCGTGCCACTAGGTGGTGTGGCCCCCTAGCCACCCACCGACGTTGGCTTTTCGCCTATATAAGCTCCTCCTCGGGAAAACCCTAAAGACCAGAGCCTTTTTCCACCAAAAGTTCCGTAGACGTCACCATCGTCAACCCTAGTTTGGGATGAAGGGGTCGTTGCATAGAAAACAAAAAATTTCCTACGTGAGAGACACCCGAAAGGCCAAGATCTAATCTAGGAGACGAAGTGCAACGGGCAACGAGAGGGTTAAGGAGAACACATACCCACGAAGACACAAAGCGTTTCGAGATCAAATCTCGTTGTTGGCGTAGTCGTACTCACACCGATCCCGATAGCGAGAAGATGTGCACCGCAACCCGGCGGTGCCTCCGTGATCGGTCACACGTACGGTTGATGACGACCTCCGTTCCCTCGATCCAGCGGGGCACGTAAGTAGAGGATCCCTCGGAAACCAGCAGCATGACGGCGTGGTGTGGTGGAGAAAACTTCGTTCAGGGCTTCGCCAAGCGCATGAACATGAGGTGGATCGGCGGGAGGATGGAGAAGGAGATGACACCAAGTGTGTGGGGGTGAGGGAGGTCCAACCCCTCTTTATATAGGAGGGGGAGGCAGCCACGAATTTTTGGTGTCTCCACCTCTCCCCTCATCATGTGGGTGGAGTCTCCACTCAACCCACTCATTCTCCCATCAATTCCCACTCAAAATTCTAAGGGTTTTCTTTAATAAATAAATAAAACAATTTTATTTATTTATTTTAATATTTGTTAATCCTATTAAAAAACATTAACACTTACCACCTTGAACTATTTTTTAATCAAATATTAACATATACCACCTTGAACTATTTCAATATTCCCCGAAACAATTTTGGTGCTGCCCAAAACATTTTTCGATATTCCGTATCCTCTCAAATGCGTCATCGAACCTTAAGTGTGTCACCCTATGGTTCGCGAATAAGATATACATGATCGAGACTTCTCTCCGATCAATAATCAACAGCGGGATCTGGAGATCCGTGATGACTCCTATATATTCAACGATGACTCTCGTGATCGTGTGAATCATCAACGTCGTGAACTAATTCCGTTTATCTCGCGATATTTTACTTGTCCGAGATTCAATCATTTGTATCAACCATACCTTGTTCAATCTCGTTACCGACAAGTACTCTTTTCTCGTTCCCATGATATAACATCCTTGTGATCATATCACGTGCTTGCAAGCGGTGTCGATGTGATATCACCGAGAGGGCCCAGAGTATATCTCTCCGTCATATTGGATGGACAAATCCCACTCTTGATCAATGATCCTCAAGTAATACTTTCCGAATACCTAACGACACCTTTATAGTCACCCTATTACGGTGTGACGTTTGATGACATCAAAGCACCCTTCCGGTATTAGTGATTGACATGATCTCATGGTCTAAGGAATAAGTTACTTCGTATGTTTGATATAACAATGTAAAGTTAATGACTTGATCGCATTGCTATATTCACTTTGGGTATATGTTCATCACATCATTCTTCTAATAACATGACCCCGTTATTAACAACATCCAATGTTCATGATCAGGAAACCTTGATCATCTATTAATCAACGAGCTAGTTAAAAGAGAGGCTTTACTAGGAACCATTGTTTGTTTATTAAACACACATGTATCAACGTTTCCGGTTAATACAATTCTAGCATGAGAAATAAACATTCATCATAAACAAGGAATAAGATAATAACCATTTTATTATTGCCTCTCGGGCATATTCCCTTCACTCTCCCACTTGCACTAGAGTCAATAATCTAGTCTGTAAGCACTTAACACATATGGCATTCCATTGTTATTACCATGCTTCGCATGTGGTAAACATCACCAAAAAGATCCGAACTATTCAGGTCCTATTGTATTTGCATGTTGTTTGCGTCTACACGCATCACTCATTCTCTAATGAGATGGCTTTGTATATAATTGGTCAATCGGTGAAGGCTCAATTCCTCATCTTAAACTAATGTCATTAACATTGTGAAAATGTAGCTTCATAGTGTTAGCATTCTTGGAAATTCACCAAGTTCCATAAAGAACTCCTTGACACAAAATACGCTTATTATCAGTTGTCAACACTACTTTAGCCTTTGTTGTAGTATCTGTCACAATATTTCATTTTGAAACTCTTTCAAATCTAGCATGGAACTTTCTTCCAGCCTATTGTGCTACCCTTCATCACATATTTTAATTGAGATAAAATTACTTGAATAAATGACAAGACTATTAGTGTAACATATTACAACTGATATTTTGTCATTACTACATAGGAAAACACATCCTTAGCATTTCTAAAAATGACACAAGGATCTCTCCCACTATTGTCTAATCATCATATGAATAATCCTGCTATAATTTTTTTATAGCATAGGACTCATCTGGTTGTGTACATAGCATGGAAATATGACTTAGAAATCTCAATTTAAATGATTCTCATCATGTGTCAAAACACTTGAATCTTGCTCAATTATTTTCCATGTGACAATAACTCCTTCTTGTCATTTCGATATTGACTTACTTCAATATTTCATCTATGTAATTTGGCTTCAATCATATCAGGCGCTTCAATCCATCTTTTATAGATATCGATGCCCAATATCTTCTAAACCTTTTATCAATATGAAAATCTTAACCGTGTTAATTTAAAATACATATTTTCCAATCAACCATATGTCATCTACATAAAGTATTGGAAATATGTCATAGCGCTCCCACTTAATTTTTTATAACTCTACAATCATCTTTATCGTTCATGATGGAATCAAAATCTTTCGATAACTTCATTAAGGTAAAGATTTCAACTTCATTATTCTCACTTCAACCATTGAAGTGTGCATAACTTTCTAGCAACCTTTTGAATTTTACAAAACTCTCAGACTGTGTCAAGTACACATCTTTGATCAAACTTTCTGTCGAGACATCGTAGTAGAATTCATAGACGGGGGTGCCATGAGACTACCGATAGAGATTGTGGGGGACGTGATGGTATGATGGACAATGACACCGGGGTTTTACCCAGGTTCGGTACGTCGCAACTAGGAGGCGTTCCTACTCCTGCAATCTCACTAAATCAGGGCTGAAGCCTGAAGTATACAGAGTACAATGTGAGTTGGATTTAGCTACTCGGCGAGGATCAACCTCTCGGCGAGTTAGCTTCTAGCTTCTTGTCTATCTGTTTCTTATCTCTCGTCCGGCTTTATATAATAACCGGCTTAGGGATTACAAAAAAGGAAACCTAGAAGACTACGGTAAGTCCTAACTAGGAAAGCAAGAATCCGCCTTCTACTCAAGCCGTATCACGTGGGCCATGATCCGGGTTCTTCTAGAATCCGGCTTCTGTGCGTCAGCTTACTGGGCCGCCCAATGGACCGTAGCTCATTACCATTCAGGCCACCCTGGTAATCCGGCACTTTAGGACACCATATGATATACCCCTAGATGGTATATATCCGACGGTAGCCCCCAAGAAGGATTAAGACTCGGAATCGCCATCTTTCGTCAAATTGCATTCTTTCCGAGAAATGTTGGCTCTTCGTCTTGATTCTTCTTTTCCTTCAAATCATGCTTTAACACGAAACTCGGATTTCGGGAAATCCGGCTTTTTCTTCCACGAGCCTTCGTGGAGAAGGAACTTCCTACGTCAGCGATGTAATCGTACTGACATCAGGGACGTTTGGGTTTTCGCGTGTGAAACCCTGAAACGTATCTCTGACAGATTCTCACAGGAAACGAGGAGATAGCCATTATCACCTGTCGATTCAGTTCCTAGATTTTCCAGCGAGTGACACGCGTTGAGCATCCAACGGTCAAAAGTGCCGCTAGCACGTATCATGATGGATTTTCGGCTATAAATAGCCCACTTCATCTCCTCCGGCAAACCTTCCACTCTCCTCTCATCTTCAAGCTCCAAGCGCAAAGCCCCCGAGCCTCAGTGAGAGCAGAGCAACTCCCGAGCCCGTACACGCGACCGCGCCGTTCCCGGATTTCTCATCGGAGATCACAGAGTCCTCGTCGCGCCGCCCGGATATGGCCTCCCCATGCGCTTCCCCGGAGCGCTCCGTTGCTACGGAGATAGACGACATCATCAACGAGATGGATCCTTTATTGGATTCGCCAAGCCGCGCCACCGCCGACGTGCCGGAGAAAACCTCCGGCGGCCAGGACCGCGAGGATCTGCCTCCCGCGGCCCATAACCTGGCCACATCTTCTTCTACTCCGCCTCCGCCTCCCGAAACGGCGGAGGAAAAGCTCACACTCGTGGGGGAGGAGGTCACCGCCGCGGCTGCTGCCGCCGGAGCCGAGGAAGAAGGCGAAACTACCGGCAATTGGAGCTGATGCAGCATTCCTTCCTCCCTTGTTCCGACAATGGAGAAGGAAGGGTTGATTGCGAGAGGAAAATGGCCGCATGAAGAAAAAGAATCTGAGCCTTCGCCCAGAGCCGGGGAACGAGTCCTTCTCACCTCGCACATCACTAGAGGTATGGGAATCCCGCCTTCCGCCTTTTTCCTCGAAGTTCTTAACCATTAGAAAATCCAGCCTCACAACCTACCACCAAACTCTATTCTTTATCTGGCCGGCTTCCAATCCCTGTTTGAAGGATACCTAGGAATAGCGCCTAGATTAGATTTCTGGCAATATTTCTTTGGAATCAAGCGAAACCCTTCAGAGGGAGCTCTTCAAATCTGTGGAACCATATCTTTCACCCTGCGTAGATTTAGGGAAGATTGGTTCCCAAAGATAAAAACGTCGGAATCCATCAAATTTTGGACGGGTTCCTTCTTCTATCACCAGGACATCCCATTTCTAGGAAAGGAAACCGGGGTTCCACCATTTGTCAATGCCACCGCTATTCCCCAGGACAATTGGGCTGTAGAAGCGGTACAAACTTTGCTGGATGACTTAATGAAAATCAAACGGCGCATCGATAAGCTCACTTCGTCCAGTCCTCCTCTTAGTGGAGCCGACACAATTTTGTGTTGGTTCGGACGTCGCATCCAACCTCTTGCACACCGGACTCTGCTTTTGTGCGAATACGAGGGTCCATAAGACGGGATGAGAGGAACGGATAAAGCTTTCTCGAAACGGGACTTCAAGAAGCGGGTCAATCAGCTGGTTGCTACCCGTGACCAATATAAAGAAAGCCGAGAAATATATCACGAAGGAAATATGATTCCAAAGGTATGTCTTTTTCTTTGGACAATTTTTCTCGGATTTGTACCTTTCTTCATTTTCTTAACTTAGTCGAATATTTGGCCTTTTCCATAGTTCAATGACCTAACGGAAAAAGATCTTGCAATTGACGCCGAACTTGACGAAATTCATGCCAACTTTTACGGGGGACAAAAGCGCAAGAGGTCAACAACCACTTAAGAGGTGGTAAATCTTGACGGGATTCCCGTCGCTACATCCAGGTAATTCCTTGGGTTTTTTGCACCTTTGCCTGCTTTTTATTGCATAGTTGGTTTGGTTTCTCGGAATATTGATTTCTCGGATTTTCTTCTTCTTCCTTTTTCCTTTAGCCTTGCTCCAACTTCTTTAAAGTCAAAGAAGCTGAAGAAGCATAAAGCCACTGTCGGCAAAGGAGCGCCATCTCTTGCGACAGCTCCCCCCACCCCAGTTACTCTTGGGGGAGAAGATCAGCCTGCAAAACCAGAAGAGTACCCATTGCCGACCAGCCAGACTGCTGCATCCGAGAAGGATGCGAGGGAAAGGGCGGAACCGGATGTGGGCGGCCCTTCTCGTATACCTCAGGAAGAGCCCATTCCTACCTTTAACAGAGAATTCAAGGTAAAGGAGTGTAACATCCCAAGTATGAAAAAATAGCCATTAGAATGTTTTGCTCTCTGTTATTTTATGTTTTGCATCATGACATCATGTTCATTGCATTTGTTTTGCTTGTTTTCCATTTGTTTTCCTCTGTTTTGCTTTGTTTTCCAACTGTTTTCATTTGTTTTCCTTTGTTTTCTATTTGAATTTCAAACCAAATTTTAAACCTTTTGTTTCATACTTGTGATGTTACAATTTCCAAATGAATATTTCAAATCAAAACCATCATTTGTTTCCATAAAAGTTGTGATTCCAAACTGTTGTTTTGTTTCTATCAAAATTCATTTAATACCAAACCCTTTGCAAATTCACTTAATTTCCAAAACATCAACCCCTTTTGAAAATTATGAAAATGACAAGACACTCCATCATTTGTTTCCATTAAACCTTAAGGTTCAAACTATTAAAATTGGCTTTTAATACTTCACTTAATACAAATTGCATTCAAAATTCAAATCACAATTTACAAACAGCCCCCAATTTGAAATTATGAAGATTACCAAAACAATGCTAATACTTTTGTTTCAATTAAACTTTAAGGTTCAAAACCTTTAAATATTGTTTTCAATAAATCACTTAATAATCAAATTCATTCAAATTTGAATTAAATTACAAACAGCATTTATTTTTGAACTTTTTGTAAAACAAAACTTGCCAAGTGGTTGATGTTATCCTAAATATCTATAACAAATTTTCCCTAAAATATTCTACCCCAAAACTATCTCCTTTTCTTCCTATTACAAATCTGCAAAAAAAAAGAGAAAGAAAAATAATAAAAAGCTAACAAGGAGAGAGAGAGGCCAGCAGGCCCAGTCCAATTACTCCCAAAGCCCATACCCCCTCGCTGCATCTTCAACCTCTGTACGGTTCCATCTGAAGGTGTCCACGTAGCAGAGCAGGGAGAAGCAACGGCAGGGAGCTCGCCCCCATCCCTATAAACCCTACCCGATGCCCTAGGGTTCCCCTCTGCCCTCCCCTAGCTCCCTCCTCCTCTATCTCCCCCGCCTCCATCTTCCCTCTGCCCTCTTCTCTCTCTCCCTTTCTCTGTACCTGAACCTCCACCCGAAAATCCCCTCCGTTTCCTCCGGTGATCGCCGGCGTGAGAGCCCTCCTCCGACCATGGCGAGGGCGGGAATGGAGCCTCCCCACCTCCAGCTCCCTCCTCCACCCCTCGGCTTGGACCGGGAGTGCTCAGGTCGCCGCCGCCGTCAAGGTTCCCGCCACTGTCGCCACCTGCTCCGCCCGAGCTCTGCTCCCTCTCGACCGAGGTGATCTCCTCTCGCTACCCCCTCTTCTCTCCCTTCCCTCTCGGTCGCCGTCCGCGAGCGCCACGAGCACCCCACGCCCCCGCACGCACACAGCGCCGCACCACGCAGCAGCATGGCCGCGGTACCCCCCCTCGCCGTCAGCGATCTGGCTGCGCCCAGGTTCAGTACTGAACCTTAAGGTTCAGTTAAATCGCGACAGAACTACACCTTATTCCCCCCCCCGCAGCCCCTTCCTATCACAACTCGAATCACCACCGCACTGGTTAACCCCCTTGCGAGCAAGCCTCAGGTCCAGGGTTCGAACCCCCAAAGCCACACCCTTTTATTTCTGTTTTTTCTTTTTCTGCCCGAATTTCAGAAACTCAGATCTGAGCACTTAACTCTAAAATCAATATAAAATTGAATATCACTCCAATTTGAATGATTCAAAATCCTGTGGATTCATAATTTTGTGCTCCTTCTATTAATGTCAAGTTTGCAACATGTTTCTGTAACAAGTTTTGCACTAAATAATTAATTACTGAAAATGCAATAAAATTTGGAAACTTTGGAATTTCATAACTTTAGTTCTGCTCATCCAATTTAATCAAACTTGGGCTCTAAAATTTTTTCTTAACAAACTCTACACATTGGTATTTTATTTGGTCACAATTGAATTAATTTTGAACTTGTTTTCCTCTGTTTACTAAAAAGGGCAGAATAAGACTATTTATGGAAAATTGCATAATAAATTCAATAATCACCCTAAAATTATGTTTAATAGCTCAAAATGTTCAGTGAAACATTTGCTACATGTTTTCAACCTTTTTAATGCAATTTGTTTACTGTTTTGAATATTTTGAATTGGTGCAATATTTGAATTCTTGTTTAATTCACTTAATTTTGCAAAAATCATAACTTGGGCATAAAAATTCCAAATTCAACAAACTAAATATGTTTTCCATTCAATTTTTCATGAACTTTGCAAATATCAACTTTGTTTGCTGTTTTGAATAATTTAAATTGCTGAAAACAACTGTTTCTTAATTGTTGCATTTAAAATTGCCAAAATAATAACTTGCTCATTTTAAATCCAATTTCAACAAATAAAATATGTTTTCATACTAGCAAAGGATAAACTTTTCAAATATGAAATTGGTTTAATGTTTTGAACAAATAAAATTCAAATAAATTCATACTTGAATTTAATTCATTTAAATCTTGTCTGACTTGTTTAATTCATAAATAATTCATCCTAATTCCTTTTTCAATAATTGAAACATGTAATCCACCTAAAATTTTGTGTACTTTCCAAATATGAACTTTGTTATCTATTTTGAACAATTAAAATTGATGAAAACAACAAATGCTTGTGTAACACCTTTAAGGAACCAAAATTCCTTAACTTAATAACTAAAATTCCAAAATTGGTAAACCTTATTTCCAATTGGTTCTATTGTTGTTATTTTGCTGTTTTCCTCATCCATGCATCATACTAAACCACTTTCACCTGTTGGTTAGTTGTAAAACAATTGTTTCAACCATAATTCATGGGCTTTCCATATGCAATCCAAATTGCATATGGGTCCATTTAATCATGTTGCTATCTTGTCAACTAGTTTATTTTATGCATCAATTAAATGGTCATGCATCATCCCATGTTTGTGCACTATGCCATGTTATTGATTGTTTGTCTCTCTGCGTTGTTTGTTTGCTTCTTCTCGGATAAACGACGACGTTGAGACCGACGATACTTACGACACCCCTCTAAGGATCTAGCTCAGTACCAGGCTGCTGAGTTTGCAGGCAAGTATTCACTCACATGAACCAATGTGTTCCTTTCAACATTGGTTACCGATACTTTCCGTTGTCTATTTCTGCTAGCCATATGAATCGTTGCTTCTGTTCGATCCTATCACATGTTACCCTTTAACCCTGATATAGCCTCACCTCCACACCTATAACCTTTTGCTTGTTGCCTGAGTCTTACTAGCATGCTTAGGCTTGTTTTGCTCGAGTCTGTTACCCGTTACTTTCTGTTACTATATCATTATGTTCTGGGGCTCGATGTTAAACAACAACCTGTTAATTTTGAGGAAATAATAATTTGCTCATAAGACACCGGCAGGAGGCCCGGCGTGGTTTTGAGGCCTGCTAGTGTCGACCCTAATTAGGAAAAGGGTCTTGTCTACTGATCCATGATGAGCTCACTAACCTCATGTGGGAAGCGAGTATGGGCGCCCCCCTCAATTTGATTCGATTCGCATCTCGTCCAAATCGCCTCATTTAGTTCGGGTTTTCCGTTTGCCGCATGCATATTGCAGGTGCGAACCCTTGGCGCCAGGGTGGAACTTTTGTAGTCGGCATTTAGGGAGACACGTTCTTAGAGTGCTATGAGGGTCCCCTTTTCTTCGTGGGGGCTTGATTAGTCGTGCGCTCACTGCACGGGGTTCTTTGGGCTTGATGCGAAGAAGAGTCGAGTTGTGTTGAGTGCCTCGCTTGGTGGAAGTGCATTTCCTATCTGGCGGGGTATTCTTACGTGTACGGCCAAATTGGTGCATCCCTGCAGGGTTAAATCTTCTCGAGAAGCCGTGTTTTCCGCGGTTATGGATTACTTGGTGAAAGTACTGGCTAACAAGTACTCAGAACAACTTACACCTAACTAATGATAACTTGACTAGTAATAGTCTTATTGGCATAATAACTTGAACCATCATTAATCCAACGGTGTGAGTTATCCTCGGATTGCTTCTTTGGATAAGGGGCGAGATCCAGGATGGGTTTGTTTGGTGGTTAGTTATAGTTGGTTACGATACGCTATCTTATCCCCTTTTCTGATAGCCGGAAGTTATAGCAACTCTGTAGTTGGTTAGAGCAGCCCGCTGCAGCATCTTTTGTATCACCCTTTCTTCCGTTGAACCCAAAGCATCTGTGCTTGATGTTGTTGGGTACACTTTGGTGAACTGTGAGTCTTGCTTGCCAGTACGTTTATGTACTGACCCCTTTGGGGCTGTGGTTTCCGCAGACTACGTTTCCGAGGATCTACATGGTGGCTACTACGGGGAGTATGACGAGACAGCTGACGAGTAGATAGCGGACCCGAGCAGGATCCGAGACTTCGTGGATGGGCTCCGTCTTTTCGTTTCTGGCCTCTTAGGCCTATTTGGTTCTTGTCTGTACTCAGACATTTTGGATGCTTCCGCTGTGTTGTAATGATGTTATGTTGGGACATGTGTCCTCTGGATGATTGTATTTGCTATCTCTGCTCTAATGAGAGCTATTTGCAACTTATTTCAATCTTTTGTGTCGTAGAGATCTGTTGTGATATCACTGGTTCAAACGCTGTTGACGTACCATATGTGTATGTTTTGAAGTACGTCAATGGAAGTATCTGGATTTCTACGGGATGGTTTGCGCAGACGATGAATAGTAAGAGAATGGTTGTCACACGTTTACGTGTTGGCCTGCTCATATTGAGATGCGGGTGCCGGTATGCCCCGTAAGCCATTTATCTACTGTTTAACGGACTGTGAGTATCCCCTAGAAGTCCGGGTGCGACAAATGGTATCAGAGCCTATCTGCCTGTAGGATCCCTTTTACTGGTCGCAGTTGAGTCTAGAAACTATTTTGTAGCTATATAGGAAAAATGAAACGTGAGAGTAGGAATTCTGTTCTTTTTCTTCTTTCCCCACGCACCCTCCCTTTTCTGGTAAGGAAGTGCAACGTTGTTTTCCCTTCTCATCTAAAAATTTCAAGTTAGGATTTCACGTATCCTGGTTTCTCTAGGATGGTTATATCTACTAGACCATAGGAATGGAGGTGGTTGTGACATGATTTATCATGTTGCCTACTCACGATTGAGAACGGAGGCGTGTAAGCCCCGGAAGCAAATCCTATATTCCTTAAGCAGTAGATATTGATCCTTTAGAAGCCCGGATGGGTTTTCCGTAGTACCTTAGGAGTGTTTTGATCTCGTGTTTTCCCGATGTTGATATCCTGTTCTTCTCAACATCCTTTTCGTCCGTTGAAACCTTGTTGTTGCTTTCCACTTAAATTCTTCTACCGGCGTCTAATCAATAACTCTGTTCCACCCTTCTGGCCAGATAGTCTATTCTACAAATGAATCAAGTTCTATCCAGCTATACACCCTCGATACGAAACCTCTCCCTTTACTCGAAAATGTTCCGGTGGTTTGCAAATTCCCTGACGTCTTTCCAGAAGAGTTGCCAGGAATGCCTATCGTTTTGAACTTCCAGACAAACTATCCAAGGTGCACATTGTGTTTCACGTGTCACAGCTCAAGAGGATCTTCGCAAGAAGTATTCGGACCTTTTCTTTTCTCAGTAGGAATCTCGGGGCGCGATTCCTTCAAGGGGGGGGGGGGGCGTTTTGTAACATCCCAAGTATGAAAAAATAGCCATTAGAATGTTTTGCTCTCTGTTATTTTATGTTTTGCATCATGACATCATGTTCATTGCATTTGTTTTGCTTGTTTTCCATTTGTTTTCCTCTGTTTTGCTTTGTTTTCCAACTGTTTTCATTTGTTTTCCTTTGTTTTCTATTTGAATTTCAAACCAAATTTTAAACCTTTTGTTTCATACTTGTGATGTTACAATTTCCAAATGAATATTTCAAATCAAAACCATCATTTGTTTCCATAAAAGTTGTGATTCCAAACTGTTGTTTTGTTTCTATCAAAATTCATTTAATACCAAACCCTTTGCAAATTCACTTAATTTCCAAAACATCAACCCCTTTTGAAAATTATGAAAATGACAAAACACTCCATCATTTGTTTCCATTAAACCTTAAGGTTCAAACTATTAAAATTGGCTTTTAATACTTCACTTAATACAAATTGCATTCAAAATTCAAATCACAATTTACAAACAGCCCCCAATTTGAAATTATGAAGATTACCAAAACAATGCTAATACTTTTGTTTCAATTAAACTTTAAGGTTCAAAACCTTTAAATATTGTTTTCAATAAATCACTTAATAATCAAATTCATTCAAATTTGAATTAAATTACAAACAGCATTTATTTTTGAACTTTTTGTAAAACAAAACTTGCCAAGTGGTTGATGTTATCCTAAATAGCTATAACAAATTTTCCCTAAAATATTCTACCCCAAAACTATCTCCTTTTCTTCCTATTACAAATCTGCAAAAAAAAAGAGAAAGAAAAATAATAAAAAGCTAACAAGGAGAGAGAGAGGCCAGCAGGCCCAGTCCAATTACTCCCAAAGCCCATACCCCCTCGCTGCATCTTCAACCTCTGTACGGTTCCATCTGAAGGTGTCCACGTAGCAGAGCAGGGAGAAGCAACGGCAGGGAGCTCGCCCCCCTCCCTATAAACCCTACCCGATGCCCTAGGGTTCCCCTCTGCCCTCCCCTAGCTCCCTCCTCCTCTATCTCCCCCGCCTCCATCTTCCCTCTGCCCTCTTCTCTCTCTCCCTTTCTCTGTACCTGAACCTCCACCCGAAAATCCCCTCCGTTTCCTCCGGTGATCGCCGGCGTGAGAGCCCTCCTCCGGCCATGGCGAGGGCGGGAATGGAGCCTCCCCACCTCCAGCTCCCTCCTCCACCCCTCGGCTTGGACCGGGAGTGCTCAGGTCGCCGCCGCCGTCAAGGTTCCCGCCACCGTCGCCACCTGCTCCGCCCGAGCTCTGCTCCCTCTCGACCGAGGTGATCTCCTCTCGCTACCCCCTCTTCTCTCCCTTCCCTCTCGGTCACCGTCCGCGAGTGCCACGAGCACCCCACGCCCCCGCACGCACACAGCGCCGCACCACGCAGCAGCATGGCCGCGGTACCCCCCCTCGCCGTCAGCGATCTGGCTGCGCCCAGGTTCAGTACTGAACCTTAAGGTTCAGTTAAATCGCGAGAGAACTACACCTTACTCCCCCCCCCCCCGCAGCCCCTTCCTATCACAACTCGAATCACCACCGCACTGGTTAACCTCCTTGCGAGCAAGCCTCAGGTCCAGGGTTCGAACCCCCAAAGCCACACCCTTTTATTTTTGTTTTTTCTTTTTCTGCCCGAATTTCAGAAACTCAGATATGAGCACTTAACTCTAAAATCAATATAAAATTGAATATCACTCCAATTTGAATGATTCAAAATCCTGTGGATTCATAATTTTGTGCTCCTTCTATTAATGTCAAGTTTGCAACATGTTTCTGTAACAATTTTTGCACTAAATAATTAATTACTGAAAATGCAATAAAATTTGGAAACTTTGGAATTTCATAACTTTAGTTCTGCTCATCCAATTTAATAAAAATTGGGCTCTAAAAATTTGTCTTAACAAACTCTACACATTTGTATTTTATTTGGTCACAATTGAATTAATTTTGAACATGTTTTCCTCTGTTTACTAAAAAGGGCAGAATAAGACTATTTATGGAAAATTGCATAATAAATTCAATAATCACCCTAAAATTATGTTTAATAGCTCAAAATGTTCAGTGAAACATTTGCTACATGTTTTCAACCTTTTCAATGCAATTTGTTTACTGTTTTGAATATTTTGAATTGGTGCAATATTTGAATTCTTGTTTAATTCACTTAATTTTGCAAAAATCATAACTTGGGCATAAAAATTCCAAATTCAACAAACTAAATATGTTTTCCATTCAATTTTTCATGAACTTTGCAAATATCAACTTTGGTTGCTGTTTTGAATAATTTAAATTGCTGAAAACAACTGTTTCTTAATTGTTGCATTTAAAATTGCCAAAATAATAACTTGCTCATTTTAAATCCAATTTCAACAAATAAAATATGTTTTCATACTAGCAAAGGATAAAATTTTCAAATATGAAATTGGTTTAATGTTTTGAACAAATAAAAATTCAAATAAATTCATACTTGAATTTAATTCATTTAAATCTTGTCTGACTTGTTTAATTCATAAATAATTCATCCTAATTCCTTTTTCAATAATTGAAACATGTAATCCACCTAAAATTTTGTGTAATTTCCAAATATGAACTTTGTTATCTATTTTGAACAATTAAAATTGATGAAAACAACAAATGCTTGTGTAACACCTTTAAGGAACCAAAATTCCTTAACTTAATAACTAAAATTCCAAAATTGGTAAACCGTATTTCCAATTGGTTCTATTGTTGTTATTTTGTTGTTTTCCTCATCCATGCATCATACTAAACCACTTTCACCTGTTGGTTAGTTGTAAAACAATTGTTTCAACCATAATTCATGGGCTTTCCATATGCAATCCAAATTGCATATGGGTCCATTTAATCATGTTGTTATCTTGTCAACTAGTTTATTTTATGCATAAATTAAATGGTCATGCATCATCCCATGTTTGTGCACTATGCCATGTTATTGATTGTTTGTCTCTCTGTGTTGTTTGTTTGCTTCTTCTCGGATAAACGACGACGTTGAGACCGACGATACTTACAACACCCCTCTAAGGATCTAGCTCAGTACCAGGCTGCTGAGTTTGCAGGCAAGTATTCACTCACATGAACCACTGTGTTCCTTTCAACATTGGTTACCGATACTTTCCGTTGTCTATTTCTGCTAGCCATATGAATCGTTGCTTCTGTTCGATCCTATCACATGTTACCCTTTAACCCTGATATAGCCTCACCTCCACACCTATAACCTTTTGCTTGTTGCCTGAGTCTTACTAGCATGCTTAGGCTTGTTTTGCTCGAGTCTGTTACCCGTTACTTTCTGTTACTATATCATTATGTTCTGGGGCTCGATGTTAAACAACAACCTGTTAATTTTGAGGTAATAATAATTTGCTGATAAGGCACCGGCAGGAGGCCCGGCGTGGTTTTGAGGCCTGCTAGTGTCGACCCTAATTAGGAAAAGGGTCTTGTCTACTGATCCATGATGAGCGCACTAACCGCATGTGGGAAGCGAGTATGGGCGCCCCCCTCAATTTGATTCGATTCGCATCTCGTCCAAATCGCCTCATTTAGTTCGGGTTTTCCATTTGCCGCATGCATATTGCAGGTGCGAACCCTTGGCGCCAGGGTGGAACTTTTGTAGTCGGCATTTAGGGAGACACGTTCTTAGAGTGCTATGAGGGTCCCCTTTTCTTCGTGGGGCTTGATTAGCCGTGCGCTCACTGCACGGGGGTCTTTGGGCTTGATGCGAAGAAGAGTCGAGTTGTGTTGAGTGCCTCGCTTGGTGGAAGTGCATTTCCTATCTGGCGGGGTATTCTTACGTGTACGGCCAAATTGGTGCATCCCTGCAGGGTTAAATCTTCTCGAGAAGCCGTGTTTTCCGCGGTTATGGATTACTTGGTGAAAGTACTGGCTAACAAGTACTCAGAACAACTTACACCTAACTAATGATAACTTGACTAGTAATAGTCTTATTGGCATAATAACTTGAACCATCATTAATCCAACGGTGTGAGTTATCCTCGGATTGCTTCTTTGGATAAGGGGCGAGATCCAGGATGGGTTCGTTTGGTGGTTAGTTATAGTTGGTTACGATACGCTATCTTATCCCCTTTTCTGATAGCCGGAAGTTATAGCAACTCTGTAGTTGGTTAGAGCAGCCCGCTGCAGCATCTTTTGTATCACCCTTTCTTCCGTTGAACCCAAAGCATCTGTGCTTGATGTTGTTGGGTACACTTTGGTGAACTGTGAGTCTTGCTTGCCAGTACGTTTATGTACTGACCCCTTTGGGGCTGTGGTTTCCGCAGACTACATTTCCGAGGATCTACATGGTGGCTACTACGGGGAGTATGACGAGACTGCTGACGAGTAGATAGCGGACCCGGGCAGGATCCGAGACTTCGTGGATGGGCTCCGTCTTTTCGTTTCCGGCCTCTTAGGCCTATTTGGTTCTTGTCTGTACTCAGACATTTTGGATGCTTCCGCTGTGTTGTAATGATGTTATGTTGGGACATGTGTCCTCTGGATGATTGTATTTGCTATCTCTGCTCTAATGAGAGCTATTTGCAACTTATTTCCATCTTTTGTGTCGTAGAGATCTGTTGTGATATCACTGGTTCAAACGCCGTTGATGTACCATGTGTGTATGTTTTGAAGTACGTCAACGGAAGTATCTGGATTTCTACGGGATGGTTTGCGCAGACGATGAATAGTAAGAGAATGGTTGTCACACGTTTACGTGTTGGCCTGCTCATATTGAGATGCGGGTGCCGGTATGCCCCGTAAGCCATTTATCTACTGTTTAACGGACTGTGAGTATCCCCTAGAAGTCCGGGTGCGACAAGGAGGAACCCTTCGACGAACATGGACATATTCATCCAGGGGCTAAGAAGTTCTTCGTTCCTGCTCCTCTGATCTTTCCTTGGCTGCAAGGCGGATTAATTGTAAGGAATAACTTCGTATTTTCACCTCGGCAGGTCATCCAAGACGACCTTCACCACGTTGGGATTCTTTTTGCTGAGTATGCAAAAGAATTCAACAAAAACTTGTCAGATTTGCAACAAATGAGCCAGGTAATACCTCTAGCCCGCAAGCAATAAGTCAAATGCATGTTTTTGCCTTAATGCTTTTTTCGCTTTTATGCTTGTTCTTAACTTAAGCATGTTTTGTTTATTTTCCGTGTTTCAGCGAACCGCTGAAAATATAAATCTGGAAGTTTTCAACAAACTTACTATCAAGAACAAGGAGGTGAAATCCCTTCTTTCGATTCTTGAGGGTAAGGATGCGGAACTGGTATCCGTTCAACAGCAGCTGGAGGAATCAGCATGTATGTTTTTTCTCTGCTTCCAGTTGTATGAATTTTATCTAAGTTTTTTTTCGTGTTTTCTTACTCGTCTTTTTTACTTGCTTTTCAGCTTCATTGGCGAAAGCCAAACAAGTTGCTGAAGATGCCGGCAATGCCGAGAACCTGCGCCGGGAAAACGTGGACCTTCATAAGCTCAATAAGAAGTTGCAGCAGGACATGGAGGCCAGCCAATTGGATGTCGTTATTACCGAGTCCAAGGCCTCCGACCAAGAAGCCAAGGACAAGGACACTATCCGAGACTTGGAGAATGCCTTGAACCAGCGCTTGGAGGAAGGCGCCGAGATGGACAAAATTCTCGGTAAGTTTTTATCTTTTACCGGATTTTTTATGTTGACATGTTTCTCTGTTTTTGCTAACACTTTTTGTGTCTTTACTAAAACAGGAGATAGCCCCCAGCTTACTCGGATTGAGAAAATCTGAGCTTTTGGAAAGGTGTTCACCGCAATCAAGGCTGCGGGGATGCTGCTGGTCAGCAAATGCCTTCCCGCTAGGACTGGGGAGTTCTCGGAAGTTGAAAAACTTTTGGAAGCTATGGTGGAGGTGGCGCAATCCAGAGAATCCATCCTGCGCTCCGCGACGCATGGTGGTGCACGCATGGCTCTAGGGCTCATGCGCATGCACTACCCTAACTCCAAGTCTTGGCGAGTGGCGTCCGGCACCCCGCAAGGATACACGGAGGCGCAGCGGGCCGGCATCTTCGAAGCCATCAAAGGTCACGCCACCAAGATCGCCACCATGGTCAACATCTCCACCTTCTACCCAGAGGAAACCATTCCAGATATCCCCGAGGAATCCAGCAGTGAAGATGACTCGGATCCCTGAAGGATGCCTTGTCCTGGGTAGAAAATAGGAAATAGGAACATTACTGATCTTACAATGTAAACTTATTGTAATGCTTTCTATTCCTTTGTAAAAACAAGTACTCTGCTTTTGCAGCAATTTTTAATAAGTCTTTTGCAAGTTTTCCGGGTTTATATTCCTTTATCTTCTAAGTTCTCTGGTCCATATGCTTTAACCGTCCTTAGTGTTTGAAATGGCTCGATAGTATTTTAATATTCATGCCAAGTGACTGGGTATAACCAATCAGTCGAAACTCGGAAACATGGATCATACTAAAGGCATTTTTACTTACTAGCTCCAGCAACCCAGCATAAAAACAATCAGATAATACTTAGAGAAAAGTAAGGAATTTTTTGAATGAAACTCAGGCACGCAGGCACAATCTGGGTTTCCTTAAGCCATTTTAGGATGAAAATCATTCAGTTTTTTAACACCGAGCATGCAGGCACAATTCGGGTTAACATTGAGTATTTTGAAAGACATTGCGAAATAGATAAGACGGAATTATGTTTTAAACTATAATGAACATGTAAAAAAGACAGATGTATGAATTCCGACAACTTTATTTCATGATCTCAAAGATGTTTACATAGAAATTGAACTTAGTATAGAAGGGACGTAACTGCTGGATTCTCCAGGGTCTTTTGGTCTCCCCTAGTTCGTCATCTATCTTTCTCTTTCTTTTGCGAGTCGGCTTTTCGGGGTCATCTTCCGTGTCTCGAATATCTACAAGATAGTATGATCCATTTTTCATAGCTTTGCTGATGACGAATGGTCCTTCCTAAACTGGAGCCAATTTGTGCTTTCTTTGTTGTACCAATCTTAACACTAGGTTACCTTCTTTAAAAGAACGATACCTGATTTTCCGACTATGGTAACATCGTAAACCTTGCTGATAAATGGCAGATCTTTGAAGCACAAGTTCTCGTTCTTCCTCTAGGAGATCGACGGCATCCTGTCGTGCGCTTTCGGCATCCGAGTCATCGAAAGCCTGCACTCTTGGGCTATCATGGATCATGTCCGTTGGAAGGACTACTTCCGCGCCGTAAACTAGGAAAAACGGGGTTTGCTCTGTTGACCTGTTTGGCGTCGTTCGAATACTCCAAAGCACGGAAGGTAACTCTTCCACCCATGTTCCAGCTGCTCTATGAAGATGAGATTCGAGTCTTGGGCGTATTCCTTGCGGGATTGAAGTATTCATTCTTTCAACCTGCCCATTGGATTGTGGGTGTGCTACAGATGCAAGATCTAGGCGTATTCCCGTTTGTCGGCAATATTTTGCCAACTCTCCAATAGAGAAATTTGTCCCGTTGTCGGTTATTATGCTGTGCGGAATGCCGTATCTCATGACTACGTCAATGATGAAATTTCTGGCTGTTACACCGTTAAGCTTTTTGATGGGTTTTGCCTCCACCCACTTGGTATACTTATCTACTGCAACAAGTAGATGTGTAAGTCCACCTCTTGCAGTTTTGAATGGTCCCATCATATCTAGCCCCCAGACCGCAAACGGCCATGTAATAGGGATAGTTTTGAGTGCTTGGGCTGGCATATTCGTCTGCTTGGCGTAATACTGGCATCCGGCACATGTATTAACTATGTGTTCGGCATCTGTCTTGGCTGTTAGCCAGAAAAATCCTACACGAAATGCTTTCTTAACTATGCTTTTTGATTGAGCATGATGTTCGCAATCTCCAGCATGGATTTCTTGCAGAATTTCTCGTCCTTCTTCCGGCGAAATACATCGCAGAAAAATTCCGGTAGTGCTGCGCTTATACAGGCAACCATTGATTACCGTGTATCCTTTGCATCAACGTTTTATTTGTTTTTGCATGACCTTGTCTGCTCCATCCGGGTACTTCTGATCTACTAAGAAGTTTAGATATGGAATTGTCCAATCCGGGTTAACGAGCAGGACTTCGATTGATTCGGAAACGAGAGGATAATCGACATCTCCACCTTTTATGGATGGTTCGTGCAAATGCTGGACAAACACACCTGGTGGTAGGATTTTCACTCTTTCCGAGCCCATGCGGGCTAGTGCGTCCGCGTTCCAATTTTCTTCCCTTTTGACATGAAGTACTTCAAATCCCAGGAAGAAAATTGCAAACTCGACAACCATTCTCCGATATTCGGCCATGATGGGGCTTTTGGCGTCCCATGTTTGGTTGAGCTGATGCTGTACCAAATCTGAGTCACCATAGCATAAGATGCGTTTGACACCTATTTCTTTTGCAATGTGCAAGCATGAAGCAAAGCCTCGTATTCTGCCACATTATTGCTGGCGGTGAAGTGTATTTGTAATACGTACTCCATTGTATCTCCCTTGGGGGATTTTAGGACTACACCGGCTCCAGCGCCCTCCTTCATCTTGGATCCATCAAAATGCATAACCCAGTATTCCGACTCCGGCATTGGTGTGTTTTCCATCGCTTCTGTCCAATCAGCGACGAAATCTGCCAACACCTGGGATTTTATTACTGTCCGGGGATCGTACTTAATGTCGAGCGCAGCTAACTCGATGCCCCATTTGGCTACTCGGCCTGTTGCGTCCGCATTGTTGATTATATCTCCTAGTGGTGCTTTACATATGTCGCACCCGGACTTCTAAAGGATACTCGCCGTTCCGTTGAACAGTAGTAGATTGGATTACGGGGCTTACCGGCACCCGCGTCCTCTTACGAGTAGGCCAACACACGTATGTGTGACAACGAACCCCTATCTGTTCAGCGTCGACGTAAACTATCCCATAGAAATCAGGACACTTCCATTGACGTACTTCAAACCATACACACATGGTACGTCAACGGCGTTGAACAACTGATATCACAACAGATCTCTACGACACAAAAGATGGAAATAAGGTGCAAATAGCTCTCATTAGAGCAGAGATAGCAAATACACTCATTCAGAGGACACATGTCCCAACATATCATCATTACATCACAGCGGAAGCATTCAAAATGTCTGAGTACAGACAAGATCCCAATAGGCCTAAGAGGCCGGAAACGAACAGACGGAGCCCATCCACGAAGTCTCGGATCCTGCCCGGGTCCTCTATCTACTCGTCAGCAGTCTCGTCATACTCCACGTAGTAGCCACCATGTAGATCCTTGGAAACGTCGTCTGCGTAAACCACAGCCCCAAAGGGGTCAGTACATAAACGTACTGGCAAGCAGGACTCACAGTTCACCAAAGTGTAACCCGTCAACACCAAGCACAGATGCCTTGGGTTTAACGGAAGAAAGGGGATATAAAGATGCTGCAACTGGCTGCTCTAAACAACTACAGAGTTACTACCACTTCCGGCTATCAGAAAGGAGAGAAGATCGTGTATCGTAACCAACTATAGCTAACCACCAAACAAACCCATCCTGGATCTCGCCCCTTATCCAAAGAAGCAATCCGAGGATAACTCACACAGTTGAAATAATGATGGTTCAGATTATTGTGTCAATAAGCCTATTACTAGTCAAGTTGTTAATCATTGGGGGTAAGGTTGTTAATCATTAGGTTTAAGTTGTCCTGAGTACTTGTTAGCCAGTACTTTCACCAAGTAGTCCATAACCGCGGAAAACACGGCTTCTCGAGAAGATTTATCCCTGCAGGGTTGCACCAATTTGGCCGTACACGTATGAATAACCCGCCAGATGGGATGCCTCCCACCAAGCGGGGCACTCAACACAACTCAACTCTTCTTCGCATCAAGCCCAAAGCACCACGTGCTGTGCGTGCGCGGCTAATCGAGCCCCACGAAGAAAAGGGGACCCTCATAGCACTGGAAGACCACGCCGCCCTAAATGCCGACTACAAAAGTCCACCCTGGCCTTGGCTCGCAAGATCATGCATGCAGCAAATGGAAAACCCGAACTACGTGTGGCGATTTGGACGAGATGCGAATCGAATCAAATTGAGGGGGGCGCCCATACTCGCTTCCCACATGCGGTTAGTGCGCTCATCATGGATCAGTAGACAAGACCCTTTTCCTATTAGGGTCGACACTAGCAGGCCTCAAAACCACCCTGGGCCTCCTGCCGGTGCCTTATCATCAAATTTATTGTTAATAGTAACATTAGCATGATTGATTGATTAAACATCGAGCCCCCAGAACGTATTAGAAATAGTAACAGAAAGTAACGGGTAACAAACCCGAGCAAAACAACCCTAAGCATGCTAGTAAGACACGGGCAACAAGCAATGGTTATAGGTATGGAGGTGAGGCAATATCAGGTTTAAAGGATACATGTGATAGGTTCGTAACAGAAGCAACTAATCATAGGGCTAGCAGAAATAGACAACGGAAAGTATCGGTAACCAAGGTTGAAAGGAACACAGTGGTTCATGTGAGTGATAACTTTCCTCCAAACCCAGTAGCCTGGTACTGAGCTAACTCCTTAGAAGGGGTGTAGTAAGTATCGTCGGTCTCAACGTCGTCGTGTATCCGAGGAGAAGCAAACAAACAACGCAGAGAGATAAACAATCAATAACATGGCATAGTGCACAAACATGGGATGATGCATGATAGTTTAATTGGTGCATCAAAATAAACTAGTTGACAAGATAGCAACATGATTAAATGGACCCACATGCAATTAGATTGCATATGAAAAGCCCATGAATTATGGTTGAATTAATTGTTTTACAACTAACCATCATGTGAAAGTTGATTAGCATGATGCATGGATGAGGAAAACAGCAAAATAACAACAATAGAATCAATTGGAAATAAGGTTTAACAAGTTTGGGAATTTGTTTATTAAGGGTTGGAATTTGGGTTCCTTAAAGGTGTCACACAAGCATTTGTTGTTTTCACCAATTTTAATTGTTCCAAATGGATAACAAAGTTTATATTTGATAAGAACACACAATTTTAGGTGGATTGCATGTTTCACTTGTTGAAAAAGGATTTTTCAAATAAATTATTTATGAATTAAACAAGTTTAAGCAAGAATTAAATGAATTTAATTCAAACATGAACTTATTTGAATTTTTATTTGTTCAAAATATTAAGTGACATTCATATTTTAAAAGCTTATACTTTTGTGGTTGGAAAACATATTTTATATGCCCCAAAAGAATTTAATTTGATCAAGTTATGAATTTAGCAATATTAAATGAATTAAACAAGGTTTAAATCATTTAACCAATTTTAATTATTCAAAACATGAAACAAATTTTATATTTGGAAAGGTGGTTTAATTTTGCATGGAAAACATATTTCATTTGTTGAAATTGGATTTAAAATGAGCAAGTTATTATTTTGGCAATTTTAAATGCATTAATTAAGAAACAGTTGTTTTCAGCAATTTAAATAATTCAAAACAGCAAACAAAATTTATATTTGGAAAGTACATGAAAAGTTGATTGGAAAACATATTTAGTTTGTTGAATTTGGAATTTTTATGCCCAAGTTATGATTTTTGCAAGTTTAAGTGAATTTAACAAGAATTCAAATGTTTCACCAATTTAAAATATTCAAAACAGTAAACAAATTTTATATTTGGATAGAACATTTAATTTGGGACAGAAAACATATTTAAAAAGTTAAAATTGGAGTTTAGATGAATTAGTTATGCATTTTAGAAGATTTGGTGCAAATCTGCCATTTTTTGTAACTAGGGACTTAGAAACAATTTTGCAGGGGCTAGAAATAGTTTACAAGGACCTGGGTGTGAAATCTGTGAAGGTTCTGTGGCAAAACAAATAGAAATAAAAGTTTTGGTTTTATGGTTGGGAGGGGGACTCGAACCCCTAACCTGCTGCCTGCAAACCCTGGGTGCTAACCAACTGGGCTGGAGCTGCTGTGTTGACAGGAAGTGCAGCGGGGTGAGGTTATGGTTCAGAAACTGAACTGAACTTAAATTGGAGAAAATAAGCAGCAAAAGGGTGGGGGCTGGGATTCGATCCCCCCACCTCTGGCTTGCGCGCAGTGGGACAGAACCAGCAGGCTAGGCTGTTTGTTGTGGCTAGGAAGGGCTGCGGGGGTGGATATGGTTCAGAACTCGGGTTTTAACTGAACTGAACCTGCACGATGGCTTCTGTACCTCGACAGAAACATGGCAGCGACGGGCAGTGGCGATCGCCGGAGACGCTGGGGCGCGGGCTGCTGCGAGAGGGGTGTGCGGCCAAGGGAGAGGGAGATGAGGGAGGAGGGGTAGCGATCGGGGGAGGCCTCACCTTGGGGCGATCGATGGAGGAGGACGGGTCGGTGAAGGCAGGGGCGGACAGAGGAGTGGTGGAGACATGTCGACGATGGCGGCGGCGGCTCGAGTGCTCCCGGTCCGCGCCGAGGTGTTGGAGAGGAAGCCCGCGGTGAGGGCTTTCCATTCCCGCCCTCACCGCGGCCGGAGGGGGCCCGGACGGCCGGCGACCACCGGAGGAGGAGGAGGCAATTTCGGTTCAGCTAGGTGCAGTTACAGAGAAAAGAGAGAGCAGAGGGAAGGGAGGAAGAAGAGATGGCGGCTGGGGAGAGGAAGGAGAGGGAGAAGGAAGAAAGGTAGGGGAACCCTAGGGCTAGGCATTAGGTTTATGGAGAAGGGAGAAGGAGCTCCACCGTTGGTGCTCTGTTCTCTGAACCACGTGGTGTGCCTGGATGTGCAGCCGTACGCACGAGGAAGAAGACAAGCCGTGAAGGGGTATGGGCCAGAAGGAAAGTGGGCTGGGGAAAAAAACTGGGCCTGGTGGTGCTCTCTCTCTGGTTCTTTTTATTAATTGCTTCGGTTTTATTTTATTTTTTTTGCTGAAATGAATTAGAGAAGAAAAGAGGGGTTTTGGGAGTTAGGAAAATTGGAGAAATTTTGGGTGAGTCTATTAAGTCAAAAACAATCATTTGCCAAGTTGGTTTTTCAAAAGTTCAAATCTAAATTGTTATTTGTGATTTAATTCAAATTTTGAAAGAATTTGCTTATGAGGTGATTATTATTGTAAACAACAATTTTAATAGGGTGAACCCTATTGATTTAAATAGAACAAATGATCAAAGTTGTTTTGGTGTTTTTCATAATGTGAAATTGGGTGTTGTTTGATGTTTTTGATTTGAATTTAAATGATTTTGAGATTAACTGATTATTGCAAACCAATGTTAAATGGAGTGATCAAATAATTTGATTGGAAGCATATGATTAATAATTGTGTTGCAATTTTTATAAGATCCACATGGTTGCTGTTTTGGGCAATGTGATTTGAATTTGAATGTGAATTGATTCAAATGAGTTATAGAAATAACAAGTTAATGGTTCTATTTAAATAGAAACAACTAGTTGTTTTAAATTGAAACTTTTATTTGGAAATTGTAACATCACAAGGATGAAACAAAAGGTTTGAATTTTTGGTTTCAAATTTAAATAGAAAACAAAGGAAAACAAAGGAAAACAGTTGGAAAACAAATGAAAACAGAGGAAAACAAATGGAAAACAAACAAAACAATTGCAATGAACATGATGCCATGATGCAAAACATAAAATAACAGATAGCAAACATTCTAAAGGCTATTTTTCATACTTGGGATGTTACAAAACGCCCCCCCTTGAAGGAATCGCGCCCCGAGATTCCTACTGAGAAAAGAAAAGGTCCGGAAACTTCTTGCGAAGATCCTCTTGAGCTGTGACACGTGAAACACATCGTGCACCTTGGATAGTTTTTCTGGAAGTTCAAAACGATAGGCATTCCTGGCAACTCTTCTGGAAAAATGTCAGGGAATTTGGAAACTACCGGACATTTTCAAGTAAAGGGAGAGGTTTTGTATCGAGGGTGTATAGCTGGATAGAATTTGATTCGTTTGGAGAATAAACTATCTGTCAGAAGGGTGGAACAAGGTTATTGATTAGACGCCGGTAGCAGAACTGAAATGGAAAGCAACAACAAGTTTTCAACGGACGAAAAGGATGTTGAGAAGAACAAGATATCAACATCGGGGAAAACGAGAACAAAACTCCTGAGGTACTACGGAAAACCCATCCGGGCTTCTAAAGGATCAATATCTACTTCTTAAGGAATAGAGGATCTGCTTCCGGGGCTTACACGCCTCCGTTCTCAATCGTGAGTAGGCAACATGATAAATCATGTCACAACCACCTCCATTCCTATGGTCTAGTAGATATAACCATCCTAGAGAAACCAGAATTCGTGAAATCCTAACTTGAAAGTTTAGATGAGAAGGGAAAACAACGTTGCACTTCCTTACCAGAAAAGGGAGGGTGGGTGGGAAAGAAATAAAATGGCAGAATTCCTACTCTCACGTTTCATTTTTCCTATATGGCTACAAAATAGTTTCTAGACTCAACTGCGACCAGTAAAAAGGGATCCTACAGGCAGACAGGCTCTGATACCATTTGTCGCACCCGGACTTCTAAAGGATACTCGTCGTTCCGTTGAACAGTAGTAGATTGGATTACGGGGCTTACCGGCACCCGCGTCCTCTTACGAGTAGGCCAATACACGTATGTGTGACAACGAACCCCTATCTGTTCAGCGTCGACGTAAACTATCCCATAGAAATCAGGACACTTCCATTGACGTACTTCAAACCATACACACATGGTACGTCAACGGCGTTGAACAACTGATATCACAACAGATCTCTACGACACAAAAGATGGAAATAAGGTGCAAATAGCTCTCATTAGAGCAGAGATAGCAAATACAATCATTCAGAGGACACATGTCCCAACATATCATCATTACATCACAGCGGAAGCATTCAAAATGTCTGAGTACAGACAAGATCCAAATAGGCCTAAGAGGCCGGAAACGAACAGACGGAGCCCATCCACGAAGTCTCGGATCCTGCCCGGGTCCGCTATCTACTCGTCAGCAGTCTCGTCATACTCCACGTAGTAGCCACCATGTAGATCCTTGGAAACGTCGTCTGCGTAAACCACAGCCCCAAAGGGGTCAGTACATAAACGTACTGGCAAGCAGGACTCACAGTTCACCAAAGTATAACCCTTCAACACCAAGCACAGATGCCTTAGGTTCAACGGGAGAAAGGGGATATAAAGATGCTGCAACTGACTGCTCTAAACAACTACAGAGTTACTACCACTTCCGGCTATCAGAAAGGAGAGAAGATCGTGTATCGTAACCAACTATAGCTAACCACCAAACAAACCCATCCTGGATCTCGCCCCTTATCCAAAGAAGCAATCCGAGGATAACTCACACAGTTGAAATAATGATGGTTCAGATTATTGTGTCAATAAGCCTATTACTAGTCAAGTTGTTAATCATTGGGGGTAAGGTTGTTAATCATTAGGTTTAAGTTGTCCTGAGTACTTGTTAGCCAGTACTTTCACCAAGTAGTCCATAACCGCGGAAAACACGGCTTCTCGAGAAGATTTATCCCTGCAGGGTTGCACCAATTTGGCCGTACACGTATGAATAATCCGCCAGATGGGATGCCACCCACCAAGCGGGGCACTCAACACAGCTCAACTCTTCTTCGCATCAAGCCCAAAGCACCACGTGCTGTGCGTGCGCGGCTAATCGAGCCCCACGAAGAAAAGGGGACCCTCATAGCACTGGAAGACCACGCCGCCCTAAATGCCGACTACAAAAGTTCCACCCTGGCCTTGGCTCGCAAGATCATGCATGCAGCAAATGGAAAGCCCGAACTACGTGTGGCGATTTGGACGAGATGCGAATCGAATCAAATTGAGGGGGGCACCCATACTCGCTTCCCACATGCGGTTAGTGCGCTCATCATGGATCAGTAGACAAGACCCTTTTCCTATTAGGGTCGACACTAGCAGGCCTCAAAACCACCCTGGGCCTCCTGCCGGTGCCTTATCATCAAATTTATTATTAATAGTAACATTAGCATGATTGATTGATTAAACATCGAGCCCCAGAACGTATTAGAAATAGTAACAGAAAGTAACGGGTAACAAACCCGAGCAAAACAACCCTAAGCATGCTAGTAAGACACGGGCAACAAGCAATGGTTATAGGTATGGAGGTGAGGCAATATCAGGTTTAAAGGATACATGTGATAGGTTCGTAACAGAAGCAACTAATCATAGGGCTAGCAGAAATAGACAACGGAAAGTATCGGTAACCAAGGCTGAAAGGAACATAGTGGTTCATGTGAGTGATAACTTGCCTGCAAACCCAGTAGCCTGGTACTGAGCTAACTCCTTAGAAGGGGTGTAGTAAGTATCGTCGGTCTCAACGTCGTCGTGTATCCGAGGAGAAGCAAACAAACAACGCAGAGAGATAAACAATCAATAACATGGCATAGTGCACAAACATGGGATGATGCATGATAGTTTAATTGGTGCATCAAAATAAACTAGTTGACAAGATAGCAACATGGTTAAATGGACCCACATGCAATTGGATTGCATATGAAAAGCCCATGAATTATGGTTGAATTAATTGTTTTACAACTAACCATCATGTGAAAGTTGATTAGCATGATGCATGGATGAGGAAAACAGCAAAATAACAACAATAGAATCAATTGGAAATAAGGTTTAACAAGTTTGGGAATTTGTTTATTAAGGGTTGGAATTTTGGTTCCTTAAAGGTGTCACACAAGCATTTGTTGTTTTCACCAATTTTAATTGTTCCAAATGGATAACAAAGTTTATATTTGATAAGAACACACAATTTTAGGTGGATTGCATGTTTCACTTGTTGAAAAAGGATTTCAAATAAATTATTTATGAATTAAACAAGTTTAAGAAAGAATTAAATGAATTTAATTCAAACATGAACTTATTTGAATTTTTATTTGTTCAAAATATTAAGTGAGATTCATATTTTAAAAGCTTATACTCTTGTGGTTGGAAAACATATTTTATATGCCCCAAAAGAATTTAATTTGATCAAGTTATGAATTTAGCAATATTAAATGAATTAAACAAGGTTTAAATCATTTAACCAATTTTAATTATTCAAAACATGAAACAAATTTTATATTTGGAAAGGTGGTTTAATTTTGCATGGAAAACATATTTCATTTGTTGAAATTGGATTTAAAATGAGCAAGTTATTATTTTGGCAATTTTAAATGCATTAATTAAGAAACAGTTGTTTTCAGCAATTTAAATAATTCAAAACAGCAAACAAAATTTATATTTGGAAAGTACATGAAAAGTTGATTGGAAAACATATTTAGTTTGTTGAATTTGGAATTTTTATGCCCAAGTTATGATTTTTGCAAGTTTAAGTGAATTTAACAAGAATTCAAATGTTTCACCAATTTAAAATATTCAAAACAGTAAACAAATTTTATATTTGGATAGAACATTTAATTTGGGACAGAAAACATATTTAAAAAGTTAAAATTGGAGTTTAGATGAATTAGTTATGCATTTTAGAAGATTTGGCGCAAATCTGCCATTTTTTGTAACTAGGGACTTAGAAACAATTTTGCAGGGGCTAGAAATAGTTTACAAGGACCTGGGTGTGAAATCTGTGAAGGTTCTGTGGCAAAACAAATAGAAATAAAAGTTTTGGTTTTATGGTTGGGAGGGGGACTCGAACCCCTAACCTGCTGCCTGCAAACCCTGGGTGCTAACCAACTGGGCTGGAGCTGCTGTGTTGACAGGAAGTGCAGCGGGGTGAGGTTATGGTTCAGAAACTGAACTGAACTTAAATTGGAGAAAATAAGCAGCAAAAGGGTGGGGGCTGGGATTCGATCCCCCCACCTCTGGCTTGCGCGCAGTGGGACAGAACCAGCAGGCTAGGCTGTTTGTTGTGGCTAGGAAGGGCTGCTGGGGTGGATATGGTTCAGAACTCGGGTTTTAACTGAACTGAACCTGCACGATGGCTTCTGTACCTCGACAGAAACATGGCAGCGACGGGCAGTGGCGATCGCCGGAGACGCTGGGGCGCGGGCTGCTGCGAGAGGGGTGTGCGGCCAAGGGAGAGGGAGATGAGGGAGGAGGGGTAGCGATCGGGGGAGGCCTCACCTTGGGGCGATCGATGGAGGAGGACGGGTCGGTGCAGGCAGGGGCGGACAGAGGAGTGGTGGCGACATGTCGACGATGGCGGCGGCGGCTCGAGTGCTCCCGGTCCGCGCCGAGGTGTTGGAGAGGAAGCCCGCGGTGAGGGCTTTCCATTCCCGCCCTCACCGCGGCCGGAGGGGGCCCGGACGGCCGGCGACCACCGGAGGAGGAGGAGGCAATTTCGGTTCAGCTAGGTGCAGTTACAGAGAAAAGAGAGAGCAGAGGGAAGGGAGGAAGAAGAGATGGCGGCTGGGGAGAGGAAGGAGAGGGAGAAGGAAGAAAGGTAGGGGAACCCTAGGGCTAGGCATTAGGTTTATGGAGAAGGGAGAAGGAGCTCCACCGTTGGTGCTCTGTTCTCTGAACCACGTGGTGTGCCTGGATGTGCAGCCGTACGCACGAGGAAGAAGACAAGCCGTGAAGGGGTATGGGCCAGAAGGAAAGTGGGCTGGAGAAAAAAACTGGGCCTGGTGGTGCTCTCTCTCTGGTTCTTTTTATTAATTGCTTCGGTTTTTTTTTTTTTTTTTTTTGCTGAAATGAATTAGAGAAGAAAACAGGGGTTTTGGGAGTTAGGAAAATTGGAGAAATTTTGGGTGAGTCTATTAAGTCAAAAACAATCATTTGCCAAGTTGGTTTTTCAAAAGTTCAAATCTAAATTGTTATTTGTGATTTAATTCAAATTTTGAAAGAATTTGCTTATGAGGTGATTATTATTGAAAACAACAATTTTAATAGGGTGAACCCTATTGATTTAAATAGAACAAATGATCAAAGTTGTTTTGGTGTTTTTCATAATGTGAAATTGGGTGTTGTTTGATGTTTTTGATTTGAATTTAAATGATTTTGAGATTAACTGATTATTGCAAACCAATGTTAAATGGAGTGATCAAATAATTTGATTGGAAGCATATGATTAATAATTGTGTTGCAATTTTTATAAGATCCACATGGTTGCTGTTTTGGGCAATGTGATTTGAATTTGAATGTGAATTGATTCAAATGAGTTATAGAAATAACAAGTTAATGGTTCTATTTAAATAGAAACAACTAGTTGTTTTAATTGAAACTTTTATTTGGAAATTGTAACATCACAAGGATGAAACAAAAGGTTTGAATTTTTGGTTTCAAATTCAAATAGAAAACAAAGGAAAACAAAGGAAAACAGTTGGAAAACAAATGAAAACAGAGGAAAACAAATGGAAAACAAACAAAACAATTGCAATGAACATGATGCCATGATGCAAAACATAAAATAACAGAGAGCAAACATTCTAAAGGCTATTTTTCATACTTGGGATGTTACAACATACCACTGTTATGGAATGTCCTTGGAAGTAATGGCGGAGTTTTCGAGATGCAAAAAATACACCATATGCCAGTTTTTGATAGTGCGGGTATCTTTGCTTGGACTCAGAAAAAACTTCACTTACGTAATACACCGGATGTTGATCTGGTATGGTTTGCTCGTCTTTCTGCCTTCCACAACTATCACGGCGCTGATAACCCTGTTTGTCGCTGTGAGGTACAATAACATGGGTTCTTCGTCTTTTGGCGATGCCAAAATCGGAGCTTGCATCAAGGTTTCTTTTAACTGGGTTAACGCTTTGTCCGCCTCTTCTGTCCATTCAAATTTGTCGGATTTCGTCAACAATTTGTATAATGGCAGAGCTTTGTCTCCTAGCCGGCTTATAAACCTGCTGACGGCAGCTGCAGAACCCGGCAATCTTTGTACATCTTTTAAGCACGTAGGCCTTGAGATGTTTAGGATTGCCTTGATCTTTTCCGGGTTTACTTCTATTCCTCTGTGAGAAACGATGAAACCCAGAAGTTTTCCTGAGGGAACCCCGAATACGCACTTTAATGGATTTAACTTCATTTTATAAGTGCGCAAATTTTCGAAGGTTTCTCGCAGATCTTCAAGGAGTGTGTCTTTTTCCTTGGAAACGACGGCAATATCGTCCACATAAACATAAACATTTTTACCAATCTGACTATGCAAACATCGTTGCATGCAGCGCTGGTAGGTTGCACCTGCGTTCTTCAGGCCAAAAGGCATGGTTATGTAGTAGTATGTTCCATATGGAGTTATGAAGGAGGTTTTAATTTGGTATTCTTCCTTCATGCGTATTTGATGGTACCCGGAATAAGCGTCCAAAAAGCATAAAAGCTCAGAGCTTGCAGTGGCATCTATTATTTGATCGATTTGCGGTAACGCGAACCTATCTTTTGGACACAATTTGTTCAAGCCGGTGTAATCTATACACATCCTGAGAGCAGTACTATCTATCTTCGGGACTAATATTGGGTTTGCAGATCATTCAGTATGTATAACTTCCTGGATAAAATCAGCTGCTAATAGCCGGATAATTTCCTTGCCAATAGCCTTCCGTCTTCTTCCGTCAAATCGATGGAAACCTTGCTTGACGGGTTTAGATCCTGGAATTACCTTGAGTTGGTGCTCAGCAAGTTCCCTGGGTACGCCTGGCATGTCCGCTGGACACCACGCGAAAATGTCCCAGTTCTCACGGAGGAACTTGATGAGCTCGCTTTCCTATTTGTCGGTCATGCTAGTTCCCACTACGACAAACTTTGTCGGATCTTTGGGATCTAGGATAACCTGTCTTGTGAAAGTAAAGTATGGGCACCTAGAGGGGGGGTGAATAGGTGCTATGACCAATTTTAATTTTTCTTTCGATTTAGGCTTGACACAAAGGTAAATTCTCTAGTTAGTGCAACTAAGGTGAATTTACCTATATGGTAAGACAAGCAATTAATGCAACTAGGACAACACTTAAAACAACAAGTACTACAATAAATGCTACAAGTACAAGTAAGTAAAGGTAAGGGAATGAGGTAACCGATGGAAGCACGCGGAGACACGATGTATTCCCGAGTTCCTCCTTGTTAAGGGAGTACGTCTCGTTGGAGGGGTGTGAGCTCGCTACGAAGGCCTACTCAACGCCACAAAGGCCTCACCCTATTCTCCGATGAACTCCACCACAAAGGCCTAGTTCACCTTCCACTATTGAACCCCTTTGAGGCGGGGATCGAATCCTTTACAAACAATCTTGGGGCACACACCCACAACTTAATTAGGGGCTCCCAACAATCACAAATCACCAAGAGTAGCAAGAAGCCTAGGTTCTCCACAAGAGGAAACCCTAGGCCAAGATCCCTCAAGCTAATGAGGGGGAAATGGAAAACCGGTTGGTGAAGATGTAGATCTGGGGCTTCTCCTTCAATCCTCAAAGTTTCAACAAGTTTGGGTGGAGGAGGAGGGAGATCTAGCTTGGTGGGTGAGCTCAATCAATGGAGTCTTCAATGCTGGTGGAGCTAACCCTTGGGGATGAAAGAGAGCCTCTATTTATAGCCCTCACCCAAACTAGCCGTTTTTTTTGCCCATTTGCGACCAGGCCGGAATGGCCCGGAATAATTCCGGAGCAATCCGGATGCCAACCGAGTTTTTCACGTTCAAGTCGGAATGATTCCGGGCTGCTCCGGAATGGCCCGGAATGATTCCGGATTCCAACAGAGAAATTTGCGTTGAAGTCGGAATGGCCCGGAATAATTCCGGCTCCCGGAATCACCCGGAATTTTCCGGATGGCAACAGAGGTTTTTCCCGTTGTAGCCGGAATGGCCCGGAATAATTCCGGGCTGGTCCGGAATAATTCCGGGCTGCACTTAGAAGCTCTTTTTCAGGCCAGAAATAATTTGTTGATCTTCGATTTCTTCACCATTTCTTCAGCATCGTATATGTGCTGATTTAAGACCAAATCCTTTGGCAAAATAGCACATACGGTTAGTAACTTCTTTATGTTGTTAACGAACACACAAAACATCGAGATATCGAAATTCCACTTTCAATCTCCCCCTTTTTGGTGTTTTATGACAACATAAAGATTTCATGGGGATAATCAATATGAACTAAAGAAATGGTGTCCAAAAAATAGACGGAGTTCTTTCTCGATGTGTGTCGTGAGGCACACACTTCATAGGCTTTGCTCCCCCTATGTTTTAGACACCAAGCCGTCTAAACAAGTTCATACAACATGCATATAGATATTAATAGAGATAATAGCAAGCATGATAATAGTAGCATAACCACGGGTAGGGTGACACAATTACGTCACAAGGTTCCACACAAATAAAACGAAGTTTGCAAATGAAGAAAACAAACTAAATATAACGGAGCACAAGCCTATAAGATCGAAATCAAAAGGCAAAAGACTCGTGTTGCCACCCTTGCAAAGCCCGTGAAATCCTAATATGGGGACTCATTCTCCCCCTTTGGCATCAAGACGCCAAAAAGGGAAAAACGAGTCCAACTAGCATCCCAAGAGATCACTCGAAGTCATCTCCTCCGCGGTGCTCATCTTCATCTTCCTCTCCCTCCTCTTCATGATCACGACCTCCAAGCCCAGCAGTATCAAAGTCATCCTCACCAGACAGTTCCTCATCATCAACATCAGCTGGAGGCACCCCGAAGTAGAATTCATCATCATGGATCTCAGGCATCTCAATGGGAACAAGGTCAGCAGCAGCAAGAGAGGGAGGATTAGCAGGCACTTCAAACCCAGCAGCCCTGCGGTCGGCATTCTGAATGCGCCGAGTCTCCTTGGCCAACTCCCTAGCCTCATGAGCAATCGCCCTAGTGTCACTGCACATGTTGACCATTGCCTTGAAGAACTTTGCAATGCCACTGGAAGGACGCTCAGAAGCACCACTCGTGGAAGCAGAAGGAGTGGCCATAGGTGATTTGGACTTGGCCCTAGAGTACTCCGGAATCTCCACACCACGAATGAGAGAAGGAACCATCTTCTTGCCCTTGACCACTGGATAGTTGTCCATGATCTCAATCCCCACTTTGGCATTAATGAACCTCTGAATCAGTGGGCCAAAAGCGGGCTTCCTCTTCTCCATGACCCCAATGCAAATCTCACGGTACACAAACTCCATCACATCAATCTTCCTCTGGTTCTGAGGCCTGGTGAGGAACATGAGGTTCACCATATAGACCCTAATAGCAGAGTAGTCACCAGCCTTGATCACAATGGTGGCACGGAAGATCTTGGACAGAAGGTTGTAGTAGGGGTACATGCTGGAGTTGAAGGGCCTAGTCTTTCCCTGAGCATCAGGAGGATAGCAGAACTCCAAGCTTGAGTTGTCATACTCTGGGTTGTCATGAACTTTGAAACCATGATTAGCATATGTGGCAGTCCACCTGTATCCTAGTGCCTCAGCAAACTCACCCAAGTTGCTCGTGATCTTATGCTCCCCACACATCCAAGTCATAGTACGTGAGGCATCACCCGTGGCGTGGAGAGTGCAGTAGAACTGAGCAACCAAGTCTGGGCAATACTCCACACTCAATATCCAGAAGAGGTATCAATCCCAGCTTCAACAGGCAAGCATGCACATGACGGAGATCACCATTTTTGTGCCTATGATAGAAGTCCATGTCAATCTGAGCCTGCTCACATACCGGTGGTTTCTGAATGGAATAGAAATCCTCCCAACACTTTAGCTGAAGGTTGGTCCAGAAGCGAGGATCCTCACAAGTGGCCTCAACAAAGCGGTACGGGTTCTTCCTCTTGATGTGCTTCCACTTAGGGATGGTGTAGGTCTTCAGATCACCTTCGGACACCCTCTCAGTCTGATCATCATCACGATACCCTCCACGAGAACCGGAGGTGCGACCCCTTGTAGGGCGAGCACCCCTCCCAGCAGAGGATTTCCTCTTCAACCCAGTGCATGAGCCAGAACCTGTGAATAGAGGACATAGGAATAGCAAAAGATAAGTGCATATGCCAAACGGGAACAAAGGAACTCCAAAAGGTTTGATACAGTGCAATTTCTCGAAATTCTGGCAGCATCCGGAAAAATTCCGGAGGCCCGGAATTATTCCGGCTGAGCCCGGAATTATTCCGACTGGGTCGGAATCGTCCGGAATTATTCCGGGATCCTCGATCTGACTCAATAAAATGCCCAAAAAATCGAAAACTTGACTCAACAACTGTACCAAACATTTAGGGGTACCACAGAGATGATCCTAGAGTAGATCTAAGTGCTGGAAATCGTGGGAGTGACAAAAGATATGATATGGATCTAAGTCTAGATTGGTAAGTGATTAGACTAGATCTACGAATCCATGGCATCTAGGTAGGGATTAGCACGATGAACAAGTTGATAGAACTCGGATCTAGATCAAACCCTAGGTGAGATTTCATCTAGAACCAAAAACAACCAACCAAAACGAAAAAATGAGATGCCAATCACAATACCTTCCATGGTGGAGTCCTTGTCCAAAGGAGGGATCAAACAATCCTTCCTAAGGGAAACGGGGACGAACTCAGCGAATTTTGGTGGCTAGGGCACGGGAGGAGGGGGGAAGTGGAAAGAAACTGCCCCCCGTGCGTGCGGGCCTATTTATAAGGAAAACTGGCACGTCCAGAATAGCCCGGAAAAATTCCGGCTACCGGAATTATTCCGAAACAATCCGACCTAGCCGGAATAATTCCGGGTTTGGCCGGAAAAATTCCGGGGCAGACCAGAAAATCTCCAAACTATTCCATAAATGACAGTTTTGAACGGCTAGGAATGATGTGACTTTGTGTGGAGTAAGGCATATGCATACATGAACATAGGAGGGACAAAATAGAGCAAAAACACAAAGGGGTTAGATTTCCTAGTCTTACTTCTCGGGGAAGATGCAAATAAGATCGAAATAGCAACGAGAAGTAGTGTTCGGAAAGATAACACAATAAACCAAAAGATATCCAACTAAGAACCAACTCTTCAAAAGGAGAAGAGGTTGGTGGCCTAAGCCACCATGTAAGAGTTCATGGTATGCAACCGCGAAGATATATCTTGGGGGCATTGCCATTACTCAACATTGAAGCTCACAATTCAACATTAGAAAAAGAGAGATAACAATGAATTTTTTGCTTTGGGCATAATGGGGGGAGGGAGAACCCAATGTGTTAGGATAACACCCCCCCTATGTCCATGCCTACACCTAAACTTGAACACGTTTCATCTATAGGGGTGTGTGCAAGATCTTCAAGTCAAACTCCTAGAATCAATGACATTTAGCTCATTCCTCAAGAACAAGAATATTGCATCATCAAGTGGCTTCGTGAAAATATCCGCAAGATTGTCCTCGGTGGGCACATAAGATAGTGCAATATCCCCTCTTGCCACATGGTCTCGGATGAAATGGTGGAGAATCTCAATGTGCTTGGTTCTTGTATGTTGCACGGGATTGTATGCAATCTTGATGGCACTTTCATTGTCACACAAAAGAGGCACCTTATACAAATGAAACTCCATACTCCTTGAGAGTTTTCCTCATCCATAGCAATTGAGTGCAAGCACTTGCGGCGGCTACATACTCGGCTTCGGCGGTGGACAGAGATATACAATTTTGCTTCTTGGAAGACCAACTCACCAAAGACCTACCAAGAAATTGGCAAGCCCCGGAAGTAGACTTCCTATCATCTTGACCACCCGCCCAATCGGAATCCGTGTAGCCCTTGAGAGAAAATTGTGCCCCCTTTGGGTACCACAAACCAAATCTTGGGGTATGAACCAAATAACGAAATATCCTATGGAACGCCACCAAGTGGCTATCCTTAGGAGCCGCTTGATACCTTGCACACACACCTACACTCAAAACGGTATCGGGCCTAGATGCACAAAGATAGAGCAAAGAACCAATCATAGAACGATACAACTTTTGATCCACATCTTTACCCTTCGGATTACGAGATAGGTGGCACTTGACTTGCATAGGAGATGTCTTGATCTTAGCATCTTGGAAATTAAACCTCTTGATAATATCTTGGGTATACTTGGCTTGAGTAATGAAAGTCCCACGAGCCAATTGCTTGATCTCAAAGCCAAGGGAGAATTTAAGCTCACCCATCATAGACATCTCGAACCTGTCAGTCATAAGCTTAGAGAACTCATTATTGAAAGCTTGGTTAGTTGAGCCAAAGATGATATAGTCCACATATAGTTGGCATATTAAAAGCTCTCCCTTTACTCCCTTGGTGAAGAGAGTGGGGTCAATCTTCCCAACTTCGAAACCACGATCATCTAACAACTCCCTAAGGTGCTCATACCAAGCATGAGGTGCTTGTTTGAGACCATAGAGAGCCTTGTCAAGTTTGTAAACGTGGTTAGGAAAGTTGAGATTTTCGAACCCCGGAGGTTGCTTAACATATACCTCCTCTTTTAGTGGACCATTCAAGAAAGCACTTTTCACATCCATTTGTTGCAATTTGAAATTATGAGAAGATGCATAAGAAAGGAGGATACGGATGGACTCAAGGCGAGCCATGGGTGCGTAGGTTTCATCATAGTCAAATGCCTTCAACTTGAGTGTAACCTTGAGCAACCAATATTGCCTTGTTTCTTATGACAATGCCATGCTCATCTTGCTTGTTCTTGAAAATCCACTTAGTGCCAATAACATTGTGGAAATATTTGGGCTTCTCAACCAATCTCCAAACTTTGTTGCGCTCAAAGTTATTCAGATCATGCATAGCTTCAACCCAATCGGAGTCCTTAAGAGCTTCAAACACTTTCTTAGGCTCCACCATAGAGATATGAGCTTGATGCTCACTAAAATGTGCCAATTGCCTTCTTTTGGATCTTCTAGCTTGAATATCCTCCAAGACCTTGTTGTCTTGGGCATCAATATGCTTCAAAGATCTTCTTGTCCTTTTTACAAGACGGGCTTCGATCTCCGCATTATTGCGCGGAGGAATCACTTGACCATCTTGATCACTTGGGTCCCCATCTTGACCAACTTGGCCTTGATCAACATCATCATCATCATCATCATCAACAATATCTTTAAAACTTGCTTCAACTTGAGGAGAGGGTGAAGAGTATGGTAGATCTTGGCCTTGACCTTGACTCGCATTAGTAGTAGGAGTGGGTACGACTTGCGTAGTGTCTTGGTCAATGAGAGGAGGGTCTTGAACATGTTCTTGGTTAGGTGTAACATTTGGCTCCTTGGCTTGTTCTTCTATTGTAGAGGAGGGCTCCACTTGAGTAGAGCATAGTCCTTCTCGAGTCGCCATAAGGTGTCCCTCAATGGGGCGGAAATATCCCACATCCATCCTTCCTATGGCTTCTTGAGGTATTTCAACATCTACATTTGAAACATGAAATTGCGCCACTTGGGAGCCATCATTTTCCTCGAAAGCCACACTACAAGATTCTATGACAATCCGTGAGGCTTTGTCAAAGACTCTATAAGTGTGGGATTCGGCACCGTAACCAACAAATATACCCTCAATAGTTTTTGATTGAAATTTAGACAACCTAACACCCTTGATCAAATAAAAGCACTTACAACCGAATACACGGAAGTAGGAGACGTTGGGCTTGTTGCCGGTGAGGATCTCATATGGAGTCTTGTCCAAGCCTTTGCGGATGTAGAGGCGGTTGGAGGAATGGCATGCGGTGGATACGGCCTCGGCCCGTAAGTATTGGGGAGAAGTGTACTCCGCCAACATGGTCCTTGCCATATCCAAGAGAGTGTGATGCTTCCTTTCGGCAGCACCATTTTGTTGAGGAGTGTAAGCGGCGGAGTATTGATGACGAATGCCTTCTTCACTAAGGAATTCTCAAAGTGTAGTTCTTGAACTCCGAACCATTATCACTCCTAATAGCCATGATTTGCACATTGTGTTGACATTGCACTTCGGTGGAGAAGTCGATGATGGTTTGTTGATTTTCACTCTTGCACTTGAAGAAATAAACCCAAGTGTATCTTGAATAATCATCGACAATCACCAAGCAATACTTCTTGCCACCAAGACTTGCCTCGGGCACGGCACCAAAGAGATCAACATGGAGAAGCTCCAAGATCCTCTTTGATGAAATAATATTCTTGGCCTTGTGCACCTTGTCATGCATCTTTCCTTTGAAAAGGAAACATTTTCTTTTAGCCCGACAATAAGGCCACCTTTGTGAAGACTTTGCAAAGTTCTCATGTTGACATGGGATAGGCGGTGATGCCACAACCATCCCAAGTCCGCCTTTCCGAAAAGACACATTGCTTGAGAGTTGGTAGACTTTGAAAATTCCACCACGAACAACTCATTTTCAACATGTCCCACGTAAGCGACATCAAGAGTCTTTCTCCTCAAAAGGACCACAATATCAACATCAAAAAAGACGGAGAAACCCATCTTTCCAAGAGAGCGGACGGAAAGTAAATTGTAACCAAGGGATTCGACAAGCATGACGTTCATGATAGTGATATCGGGAGCGACCACAACCTTGCCGAATCCAGATACTTTAGACGAGGACGAGTCTCCATAAGTGACGGTTGCTTGTATGTCATTTGGGCGCAACTCCGTCACAAGTTCATTGCTTCCGGTCATATGGCTAGTGCATCCACTATCAATTATCCATTTAGTCCCACCAGAAGCATAGTCCTGCAAGAGATCATTGACTAGAGTTAGGACCCGAGGAGGGTCCCTTCATGTTAGCAACAAGGGTCTTTGGAACCCAAATAGTATAGTAAATGAAACCCTCAATAGGACCAACATATTTAGCTTGCACAACACCATAATAATAAACATATAAGAAATGGTGTGGATTGTTAGTTCCCGCGGAAGTGCTACGAGTAGTGTTGTCCCTCATGACACTACTACTCGAGGCAATATTGTTTGCTTGAGCGGGTGTGCTAAGAGTAGTGTTGTCCCTAATGACAATACCACCCGAAGCACCATTGTTGGCCTTCTTCTTGTTCTTCTTCTTGGCTACATAGCCTAGACCTTGCTTTCCCACTTGTTGCCTTGGAGCACTCAATTGTGGTCTAGCAATGACCACATTAGAGATAGGGGCAACCACTTGTGGGGTAGGAATCACAACCTTTTCAACTTTAGGGCCTTTGCCCTTGAGCCTTGCTAGCTCATCCTTCAACCTAGCATTTTCCTCAATAATATTTGCATGATCACAAGAAGAAGTAGAGGTGCTAGGGTTGTTAGGTTGATTAAGTTGAGTTTTAAGTTGTTCATGCAACTCTTTGAGGGATGAGTGTTGGCTTTCCAAAGCTTTGTGAGCCTTGGTTAGCTTTTCAACTCCTCGGTTAGTTTACCATGACCAACCCCAAACTCGACCTTATCCTTTTTAGCCTTTTTATATTTATCAATAGCAAGATCACGTTCCTTAGTGATGTTAGCGACAAGTTCATTATGAGTTGATTCAATAGATTCAAGTTCATCCTCTAGAGAAACTCTACCATCATGCTCTTCCTCAAGAGTCATAGAGAGGGATGCAATTTCATCTGCATCCCTTCTTTCAACCTCACCTTTCTTCTCAAGAGCATCTTGGGCCTCTCCCAATTGCCTCATGAGATACTCAAAGTACTTCTTGGTCTCCCCTTGCATGTTAGACATAAAACGTTCCAAGGAGACCCTCTCATCTTCTATTCTAAGACTAGCAAGATGTTCTAGTTCACTAGGGGTCTTAGAGTTGGAAGAATGTGATACCTCCGTGGCCTTAGCCATGAAGCACTTGGCATTTCATTGAGGAAGATCGTCATTGGGGGATTCAAAGAGAGATGAAGATGATGGAATAGAAGCAATAGCAAGAGCGGACACTTCACTTGTGGTTTCTTCTTCTTCATCACTCCCGGAATCATACTCCTCTTGAGTCAAGAGCACAAACTTGGTGGGAGACTTCTTGTTGAATGGCTTCTTCTTGAAATGAGGTTTCTTGTACTCAACCTTGTACTTGTCCTTGAAAATGAGCTTGCCACTATGGAGCTCTCTATTCTCATAGGGACACTCCGCAATGAAGTGGTGCTTATCTTGACAATTGAAGCAAGACCTCACTTTTTGAGCCCCATCATTGCCATAGCGAGACCTTGTCTTCTCCTCAACAAATCTCTTGCCCTTTGGAGGATTGCTCCAAAACTTTTGCACGGTGAGAGCAATGAGATCCTTTAGAACGGGTTCATAGTCTTGTTCCTTCAAAGGAGGCAATGCCTCTTCTACTTCTTCTTCATACTCAACCTCTCTTGACACAACCTTGGCCTTCAAAGAAACAAATGCTCCTTGGTGCATTCCAATGGCCCTAGCTTGGTTGTTAAGAGCATTCTTGGTTTGCACTTTATACGAGCACATTTCTTGCATCACTTGAGTTGAGGTCATGGAAGAGAAATCATGTCTTCCTTGAATTCTCTTCATGTCTGCGCCCTCAAATGGCATTATGGCAATCATGTGCTTCCTCTTGATCCATGCATCATCAATGTACTTGGCACCAACATTTGAGAAGGCGGTGGCAAGAGTCTTGAGTCTCCGGTACATGTCCACATGATCCTCTCCATCATGCATATAGAACCCTTCGGCCTCATTGGTCAAGGCATCATATCTATTCCTTTGCATGCTCTCATTTCCCACAAACATGATGACAAGAGTGTCCCATGTTTCCTTGGCGGTGGAATATTGTTGAAGATGCGGCATGTGGTTAGGACCCACGGCTTGTTGAAGAATGGACAAAGCGGTGTAGTTGAGTTGGCAATCTACGGCTTCTCTTCTTGTTAGGATCTTGGGATCAAATGGCTTGTATCCATCACGAGTGATCCTCCAAAGATCTGTACAAGAAGAGTTCAAGTGAGTCTTTATGTAATATTGCCATTCACGAAAAGAAAAAGCATCAATTTTAGGTGGATCTCCTCTAGGGATTATATGAGGATGGGGATCGGGAGGATTGGGAGAATAACTTCCGGGAACAGCGTGAAATTCTCCGCTTCCTTCCGTGCCCGTCTTAGTGGAGTTTTCGGCGGAAGCAATTTTAGATGGATCACCATCTACCCCTTTCTTGGTGCCCTCCGGATTAGTTTCCGGAGGAGTAGATTCGGCTACCTCTAGTCCTTTGGCTTTGAGGAGTTGTGCTAAGACTTGGCGCAACTCATCAAACTTGGTATCTATGGATGAGGTCAATGAGTTTCTCAACTCATTGAGATCATCCATGGACACACTAGCCACAGAAGTTTCGGTGTCTAAATCCTCTCCCATACTAAAACTCTTAGGCGGTTAAGCCCGATAGAAGAGCCGAGGCTCTGGTACCAATTGAAAGTAAAGTATGGGCACCTAGAGGGGGGTGAATAGGTGCTACGACCAATTTTAATTTTTCTTTCGATTTAGGCTTGACATAAAGGTAAATTCTCTAGATAGTGCAACTAAGGTGAATTTACCTATATGGCAATACAGGCAATTAATGCAACTAGGACAACACTTAAAACAACAAGTACTACAATAAATGCTACAAGTACAAGTAAGTAAAGGTAAGGGAACGAGGTAACCGATGGAAGCACACGGAGACACGATGTATTCCCAAGTTCCTCCTTGTTAAGGGAGTACGTCTCGTTGGAGGGGTGCGAGCTCGCCACGAAGGCCTACTCAACGCCACAAAGGCCTCACCCTATTCTCCGATGAACTCCGCCACAAAGGCCTAGTTCACCTTCCACTATTGAACCCCTTTGAGGCGGGGATCGAATCCTTTACAAACAAGCTTGGCGCACACACCCACAACTTAATTGGGGGCTCCCAACAATCACAAATCACCAAGAGTAGCAAAAATCCTAGGTTCTCCACAAGAGGAAACCGTAGGCCAAGATCCCTCAAGCTAATGAGGGGGAAATGGAAAACCGGTTGGTGAAGATGTAGATCCGGGGCTTCTCCTTCAATCCTCAAAGTTTCAACAAGTTTGGGTGGAGGAGGAGGGAGATCTAGCTTGGTGGGTGAGCTCAATCAATGGAGTCTTCAATGCTGGTGGAGCTAACCCATTTGCGACCAGGCCGGAATGGCCTGGAATAATTCCGAAGCAATCCGGATGCCAACATAGATTTTCACGTTCAAGTCGGAATGATTCCGGTCTGCTCCGGAATGGCCTGGAATGATTCCGGATTCCAACAGAGAAATTTGCGTTGAAGTCGGAATGGCCTGGAATGATTCCGGCTCCCGGAATCACCCGGAATTTTCCGGATGGCAACAGAGGTTTTTCCCGTTGTAGCCGGAATGGCCCGGAATAATTCCGGGCTGGTCCGAAATAATTCCGGGCTGCACTTAGAAGCTCTTTTCAGGCCAGAAATAATCTGTTGATCTTCGATTTCTTCACCATTTCTTCGACACCGTATATGTGCTGATTTAAGACCAAATCCTTTAACAAAATAGCACATACGGTTAGTAACTTCTTTATGTTGTTAACAAACACACAAAACATCGAGATATCGAAATTGCACTTTCATCTTGTATTCTCGGAAGATTTGAAGCTGTCTGCCGGCTTCCGAGTTTCATTTCCTACCGGCATTTCTGTAGGCGATACTTCTTTTGCTAGCTCCTTGAATTCCTATTTTGCTATCACTTTTTCTGCACAAAGGGCGTTTTCTTTTTCTAGCTCATTTGCCAATTTGAAGTCTCCACTTATGGTGATTACTACTCCTTTTGGCCCCGACATCTTCAGCTTGTTATAGATATACCATGATCTTGCCATGAACTTGGCGAAAGCTGGACGTCCGAGTATTACGTGATACACGCTTTCGAACGGCACAACCTCAAAGGATATCTTTTCCTGCCAGAAATGTTCCTTCTCTCCAAAGGTTACTTCTAGGGAAATTTCTCCTTGGGATCGTGCTTGCCTACCAGATACGATGCCGTGAAAGTGTATGTTACTATGATTGAGCTGTGTCTCGGAGATTCGCAGATGCTTCAATGTATCCAAGTACATTATGTTAATGTTGGATCCTCCATCCATCAGCACTCTTTTTAGCCTAGTGTTTTGAACAATAGGGATTGCAACTAGAGCTTGTGTGCCGGGTTCTGGGATATTTCCGGGATGATCAGACGGATCCCAGGTAATTGGTGTATTAGAGTACTTGAAAAATTTCAGGGTTGGTGGGACAACCGCGTTTATTTCTCGAAGGGTTCTCTTTGCCACCTTTGCTGACGGAGTTGCCAGAAAAGTTAGATTACATTCTCCTTCAACTCTCGAAAAATTAGGCTCGCCTTTTCGCTGTTGTTCCTGGATTTTTTCGTCAGTGTCCGATTCACTGTCTTGTTTTTCAGCTTTTGGCTTTTGCTTGGAGAATTTTCTCTTGGAATTTTTTCCCTTGCTTCCGGATCCTGCACTGCCTTTCATATGCTTGTTAAGCCGGCATTGTGCGTTGGTATGGGTGGGTTTCCCAAATTGCGAATGGTGGACACAGTTTTCCGACTTTATTCTTTCCCACTCTTCTTTGGTGTAGTTGATCGGTTCTGTGCTTTGTTCTTTCCATTTGCTCCCATTTTCTCTTCCAAAGGCTATGTTAACTTCTTTTGGTTTTTGCTGTGTTTCTGAAGCTGCTTTTTTCTCAGGACGAGGAGTCTTTTTGGCTTCAATCAAAGCATTGATATTTCCACCTCTCGCTCTGATGTCATCTTCGGCCGCTGCGTGCTCATTTGCGGTTGTAAGCACAGATCCGAGATCTTTGTGCTTTTTGGAACCGATCATGAACGGTACGAGTCCGGGTTTTAAGCCATTGACGAAAGCATGCATTGCTTGTATGTCAGTTACTCCAGAACAGCTATTTTTCATTACAGTCCACCTTGAGATAAATCCACGTATGGTTCATCTTCAAACTGGGTGCAGAGGTTTAACTGGTTGATGCTGTTGGGTCGTTTGTACGTTCCCCGAAAATGCTGAGTAAATACTCTAGCCATATCATTCCAGCTATCGACAGTTCTTGACGGAAGCCCGTTGATCCAATCTCTGGCTCTGTCCAGTAACATCAGGGGGAGGAATTTTACTGCCTCTAGGTCTGTCCCATTGTTAATCTGGACGGCTGTGTAATAGTCTGAGAGCCAGGTATCTGGGTTTGTACTGCCAATGTATTTTTGATATGTTGGACCAACTTTGGCAAAGCTAGAATGCATAGTTATTCTTCGGATCCTGTCAGTGAAACACTTGGGTCCGAAGTATAGATCATCTCTTTCCGCCCTATCAATGTGTGCGGAGTATCTCCCGACTGAATGGACAGAAGGGGATCTGCTCCTTTCTTTTCCATTGTTGCGCGAACGCGCTCTTCCGGGGTTATCTCTATTTCCTCCGTTATCATGCCCTTTGGGATAAGGTGGAGTTCAGCTCCTATGTCTTTCCTTATTCCTGGGAGGTGTACGGGATCTCTCACGCCTGTGAGGAATGTCGTATCTTCCGGCTTTTTCAGCAGGGCGTCTCGGAGGCGGCATTGCTTTGCCGTCTTTCTGGTTTCGTTCTTCCCGATCTTGGGGATTAATTCCATCTTTCGGCAGATGGGATCCAGTTCTGGACGCTGCATCCTTGTTATCAGGCTTTTTCTTGTCCTTTCTCGGATCTTCTTTCTTCTCTTTCGAATTATTTTAATCTCTAGGTTCTTCAGGTCCAGGTGCTCCAGCAGCGCATGTAGCTGTTTTGCATAGGGCTGAGTCATCATGCAACTTCCCTGATCTTTCTTGCCCTCCCTGTTGCTGTTGCAATGCTTTTCCTAAGAAAGCATACACCCCTTGAAGTTTTTCCCTATTGGAGTACAGATCGTTGTTGAGGATGGCGAACACGGCCTCCGCGTTTTCTGCTGCGGTTTTGTATATAGCTTCGCCCCTAGCATCTTTGCCGTTTACTTGCTTTTGCCAGGCCGGGTTTTGAAACCGTTCCTTTGGCGGCAGTACTTCCGGTCTTGCGATTCCGGGTAACCATGTAGGTTTAATGCCAGATCTATTCCTTCTCTCGTACTCCTCGATTTCTTCCTGCTTTAACTTAATGTCAGCTTGGGTTTTCTGGAGGTTTTCTCGAGTTCTGAATAGATGTTTCTGTTGCCGTTGGAGAGCTTGTCTCCTAGCTTCCAGCACTTCAGGGGGTTCGTGAGGTCCCACTGGTGTTTGAAGTAAATCCTGTTCGTCCTGTTCTGACATTGGCGGAACAGAGATTTCCTTCGCTTTCTTCTCTGCAGGCTTAACTCCACTTCCTCCTCTTGCTTCCAGGTTTTCGTGGGTTGGATCAGCCAATTTTTTCTTCTGGAGCTTATACTGGAGTTTCTTGGAAGCTTTGTGCTTTTTCTTGGAAGAGGGAGGTTTTTTGCCAGGTTCGTCCTTTGTCAATTCCTTGACATTCGGGTATGTTGGAGTGGTTTCCCCCTCCTCTCTTTCCTCATCTGGCGGAGGTGTTCTAGGGCTTTCCTAACTGTCGGCATCCGTGTTTTCAGCCGTTTTTGCCATCAGTACTTCGTGGAATCCCTCTTGAAAGGATTTGACCTTTCTTTCGAAAGCGTATACATCTTCGTCTTCGGAGTCGAACTGGTCCGATCCGGGTTCCAACTCTAATCTCGCCTCAATGGCGGCTAACACAGAATCAGCTTCCGTGTTCGTCGTCAGATTGACAGATGTCGGATCTTCCACCTCTGTTGTGGGATTGTTGTTTTCTGCCTCTTCCACAGGATTACTTTCATCCGTGGTTTCGGCGATCTCGGATTGCACCATACCGATAAAGTGCGATTCGGCAGAGTATCGGCGATCTGAGCAAAATCCGGCGTCATAGTCTTCTTATACTGGGTATAGGGCGGGTGGGACAAATTTGCTTCCACCACAGAATCCCATTGCTTCTGCAGTTAATCCGATAAAGATGTTTGCAGATCCAATCGGTAAAACGCAGGCACTTACCAGATGATTCCGTGCTGGCATGTATGATCCATTATCGAGGAAGCGCCCGACGTTGTTGTCGAATTCCAGACTCCCGACAGTTATGGTACTGCCAATTCCGCCGAGTATCCCTGATCGAAACATAACGCCTAACGTCACTGGCCCCACGGTGGGTGCCAACTGTCGAGACATCGTAGTAGAATTCATAGACAGGGGTGCCATGAGACTACCGATAGAGATTGTGGGGGACATGATTGTATGATGGACAATGACACCGGGGTTTTACCCAGGTTTGGTACGTCGCAACTAGGCGGCGTTCCTACTTCTGCAATCTCACTAAATCAGGGCTGAAGCCTGAAGTATACAGAGTACAATGTGAGTTGGGTTTAGCTACTCGGCGAGGATCAACCTCTCGGCGAGTTAGCTTCTAGCTTCTTGTCTATCTGTTTCTTATCTCCCGTCCGGCTTTATATAATAACCGGGTTAGGGCTTACAAAAAAGGAAACCTAGAAGACTACGGTAAGACCTAACTTGGAAAGCAAGAATCCGCCTTCTACTCAAGCCGTATCACGTGGGCCATGATCCGGGTTCTTCTAGAATCCGTCTTCTGTGCGTCAGCTTACTAGGCCGCCCAATGGACCGTAGCCCATTACCATTCAGGCCACTTTAGGACACCATCTGATATACCCCTAGATGGTATATATCCGACACTTTCTCTAGAGGAGAATTGGTTTTGCTATTCAACTTCCATATCATAATATATAACTTTTGCTACAACTATCCGCAAAGACTAAGACATCACTATGGAAGATCAAAATCTTGTAGTAGTCAACTCTTTGAACTTCGTCGAAAACAACTTTTCGATAAGTACAACTTTCAAAGGATGTAAAAATCCATGTCTTTGTCGCTATATAGACCCTTTTGCTATCGTTAGGCATCAAGCCTATCGAAAGGACTACCAAGTCACATACTTGATATTCATACAAGGATACTATGGCGGATATAATGACTCATAATCAATTTTACGAAGTCAGGGCCCATCATTTGCTTCCTTTATAAGGTCTAGTTCCTTTTGTTGTCAAAACAACACTTTACACTTAAACCACAAGTTGGTCTAAGTACAAAGTTTTAGGACTTTTGTGGTTCAGTACGAAGTATTTACAACACATGTGGTGTCTTCTACTTTGTCAAAATAGCAAGCCCCGGAACAACTTCCAGTGCCGCGCTACTCTTGACATGATAACGAAGATTCTTTAATCTCGTTGAGTTTGTACTGTGCTTCCACTCACTTGTTTCGCAAAAACTAGTTTCTCGAGAAATCAACCCTTTCTGACAAACAACATTTGTCTTTTGGTTCGGTGATAGAAGAAATACCCAATGTTTTATTTGGGATAACCTTATAAACATATATTTATCCTATTTTGGTTGCAAACATTTTACACATGCTATGCATACCAAAACTTAAGAAAATGACAATTCGGGTCACTTCCCAAACCATATCTTATATGTTGTCAATTTCAACGGATCATGATGGTTCTCTTTTCAGTGAAAAAGTGGTTGTCCCTAATGTATAAACTACAAAATTATAATGGCAATTTTATTAATCTTACCATGTCCAACAAGGTTTGATTTTGTCTCTTGAACACTCCAAACTAATGTGGGGTATTCCAGAAATATAAGTTGTAGAACAATTCTGCAACTTCTCAGATGTTTTGCTAAACTTGTAACTCAAACTTTATCCTTTATGATTCAATCATAAATACTTGATTATCTTGTTACAATGATTTTTACTTCATATTAATAACTATTTAAACCAATTCAAAAGTCAAACTCCATTCTCTTTAAATAGATATACTCACATATCTACTCAAATCATCGACATAATTTTATGAAGGAAAAATTAATCCACCATACATGACTACATATAATGGATTATATACATCAATATGTATAATCTCCACTAAATTAGTCGTCCATTCTACTTTGGCCTATGAACGGAATTTTAGTCATCTTTTGGAAGAGGTCTTACAAGCATCAATTTATTCAAAACAAAATGACTCCGGAAGTCCATCAATATGGAGTTCGTTCATGTTTTCCCTTCCGATATGAACTAAAATGGTGGTATCACAATTTAAGTGAAACTCTTTTACGTCTTGCAACGTTTAGCATTTATTCTTATAGATGTTTACTTTACCAACATGATTTATATTAACATATCCATCAATTATGGAATATGGTCATAGTTTGAACAATCTCATTTGTTCTCACAAAAGACTAGAACAAAATAACAACTTATTAAGTTCTTAAAATAAATCTTGAATGTTTGGTTTGATACGACAATAAACGCAATAACACTTTATTTCTGTTCTTGTCATAATCGATTACACATCTATTACTAGTTCCTTTTAGGCACTTGTATTTCTTGCATTGCGTTGCATTGTATGACAACTCATACCAACCAATGTGGTATCAAAATACCCAAAAATACTTTGTTAACTAGTAATACATCTATAATTTGTATATCAAGCATATACTCCTGAGCTGGACTTTTCCAGTTATCTTATTTTTCTGCCATATATCTTTTTGTAATTCTACTTTTAATATTCCCTTTCCTTTACAGAAGAATCATTCAACATCAAACAATGCTAGTCGTACTAGCTCATTTTCTTTGGCGTGTTAGTCATATACTATCACCCATTGGGTCATACTTTGAGTTTGATTGTTCTACTAATATCATCATATTAATAGTATTCTTCTAGATTCCACTCTTAGCAATCTCCAAGTAAGGTAAGACTTTACCCATACTTTTAATCCATTCCATCATAACAATTTTATGATTAAGCTACTATAGCTCGAAGGAAGGAATTTAGAGGATAATTTTTAGCGCCCAACTTCTTGGAATATTCAAACGCCTAGCGTCTTCAATCATTGCATATATTCAGATAATATAAGCAAACATTGTCACGCTAAATTATACTCAGTCATGTTGCCACAAATAAGTTTCTAGATATCAATATATCTTTCACTTGATTGTTTCTGAAAACAACTCTTTTCAGTTCCATAATCACCTTGATCAACAAAACATTCTTTTGAAGATAAAGTACTATGGAAGCAACCATGACTCTGGATTCTAAGTAGGAATTAGTTGCTCTCTAGATCAATCAATCATTAATCATATGGAGCTAGGTAGGAAATACCGAAAATCGACAATAGGATTCAATTTTAAATTTCACTAATATGGTACCAATCTTAAATGATTTTTACCAGATCATAACAATTATATCTCAATTAATAATCTAAGTGTAAGGTAGTTATGTGGTTGCCAATAAATACTACAATTTGTGTAAATTCACTTTGATTGGTTGGTCATGATAAATAAGTTCAGGTTAATTCAAAATTATGCCATGAACTCCCACTCAAAAACAACATCCCTCTTAGTCGTGTTTAGTGATTACACGAACCAAATTCACTACACCAAAACCGACCATCACGTGAGATGGTGTAGCTTCAAAGGCGAACATCAACATGTTCATCATATCATCCATATGACTCATGCTTTACCCGTTGAACGTTGAGTCTGTCACGCCCGATCATCACGTGGTGTATCGAAATGACGAACTTTCTTAACGGTGCATACTTAAGGAAGAAAATATTATTATCTTGATATTAAGTGAGAGGGATCATCTTCAAATGCTACCGTCTCTATCTAAGAAAAATAAGATGCATAAAAGGATTAACATCACATGTAAGGATAATGTGATATGATATGGTCCTTCTTGCACTTGATCTCCATCATGTGCATCATGGTATGATCTCCATCATTCCACCGGCGTGGTACCAAGTACCTTGGCACCCCAATCTTGATTGTCCATCAATAATAAGACAATCATATGGATACCTTCCGGTATATCAAAAATTTACAAAAGAGATCATCTCATAATCAAATTTGTAACATTGACCATATCACATCACATGCCCAGCAAAAACTAGTTAGACGCTTCTAATTTATTTTTGCATATTTTACGTGGCTTAGGGCTTTCGAGGATAGAACCGTTCATACCTACGAACATCAACCACAACGTTGATAAACACATTTTTAACAACCCTTCGTAGATTAGATCTTAACTATAGTAGGAGAAACAGACACCCGCAAGCCACTTATGCAATACAAGTTGCATGTCAGTTGTGGAACAAGTCTCATGTACATGGACATGTAAGTTTAGTCCGGGCCACTTCATCCCACTATGCCACTAAGATCATAAAATAATCAAGGAGGTAATAACATGATCATCAACGCCCACATAAACCTATGTGTTCTACCCGTACAAAACATCTACGCATAGATCCGGCTCTGATACCACTGAAGGGGTCGTTGCATAGAAAGCAAAAAATTTCCTACGTGAGAGACACCCAAAAGTCCAAGATCTAATATAGGAGACAAAGTGCAACGGGCAATGAGAGGGTTAAGGAGAACGCATACCCTCGAAGACACAAAGCGTTACAAGATCAAATCTCTTTGTTGGCGTAGTCGTAATCACACCGATCCCGATAGCGAGAAGATGTGCACCGCAATCCGGCGGTGCCTCCGTGATCGGTCACACGTACGGTTGATGACGACCTCCGTTTCCTCGATCCAGCGGGGCACGGAAGTAGAGGATCCCTCGGAAACCAGCATCACGACGGCGTGGTGTGGTAGAGAAAACTTCGTTCACGGCTTTGTCAAGCGCATCAACATGAGGTGGATCGGCGGGAGGATGGAGATGGAGATGACACCAAGTGTGTGGAGAGAGGGAGGTCCAACCCCTCTTTATATAGGATGGGGAGGCAGCCACGAATTTTTGGGGCCTCCACCTCTCCCCTCATCATGTGGGTGGAGTCTCCACTCAACCCACTCATTCTCCTATCAATTCCCACTCAAAATTCCAAGGGTTTTCTTTAATAAATAAATAAAACATTTTCATTTATTTATTTTAATATTTGTTAATCCTATTAAAAAACATTAACACTTACCCCCTTGAACTATTTGTTAATCAAACATTAACATATACCACCTTGAACTATTTCAATATTCCCCGAAACAATTTCGGTGCTGCCCAAAACATTCTTCGATATTCCGTATCCTCTCAAATGCGTCATCGAACCTTAACTGTGTCACCCTACGGTTCGCGAATCAGATAGACATGATCGAGACTCCTCTCCGATCAATAATCAACAGCGGGATCTGGACATCCGTGATGACTCCTATATATTCCACGATGACTGATGGAGGGATGATAACCCGGTATGATAACGCCAAGGTGTAATTCGGCCCAAAGGGAGCTGCGCAAGACCCGGCTTAAGGAGTTTCTAGAAGGCCCAAGAGTGTAGGCCTCGTAACCCGGATTGTGGGTTTCGATAAGGAAACTTAGGGTTGTAAGCGGTGCCCAGGTAGGATTCCTAGTGTGCCTTGGAGAGGAGGCCATGGGGGCCGGATATTATATAAGCCGGCTCCTAGGGTTAGATTAGACATGAGTTTTACTAGATATTCGTGTATCCCCTGTAATACCAGAGCTGAAATAATAAACATAGATCGGAGACTCGGCGACTTGATTGCCGGCTACCAGATCGCTTATCACCATGATTTCCCCTGAGCAAAACCCTCTCCCAAACACCAGAGTCGAATTGCCCCAAGATAAGTTACCCCCGGTAACGTCTGCCGTGATTATCCCACGACAGTTGGCGCCCACCGTGGGGCCTGCGTCCAAAGGTGTTTACATCACGGGAGAAGCTCGGGAGAACATGAAGAACCTCGTCGTCGGCGAGATCTACACCAACCCGGAAGGAAAGAAGATGGTGGACGATTTTGGCTGGGGGCCAGAGTCGGATCTGCTCGGATCCGGATCTGTCGTCACAATCGGCCAGGTCAACGTCTTCATCGGCATGGTACGTACGTCCGGTTCAATCCCTGATGATTTTGGATGTGATTCTGTGTCAGGAGAAGCAACTTGCGTTCAATCGGATGGAGAAGAATCGGTCGGAACGGTGGATCCGATAGAAGAGCCCACCACGAAGAGGGAACAGCCGGAGGAGCCGGCATGGACCCCGCGTGGTCGGGTCATGAGAGAAGATGATACCGAGTATATCCTGCACTTGCTGGGGGACCGGTACAAGGAGGATAGCTGCGATGAGGAGGAATACGAGTCTTCACCAGACATCGCGCGCCAGGTCGCGGTCTACACGGCCCCTGCAACTAATCTCAATCAGGGGGACGTGACTATGGCCGCGGTCGGAGCGGCGCGAGCGCTGGCCCAGAAGTAAAATCCGGCTGACGGAAATCCGGTCCTAACCCAGGTTGACGGAGAGTCGGCTTCAGTCACTAGCCGAGCGGCGGATAGCGAGTTGCAGGCGAATATGTTCGGGTTCATGGCGAACAGGACGCCAGGGGCGGGACCTTCAAACCCACAACACCCGGCTCTGTTCAGTAACAATCTAATCTTGGATCCCACGGTTCTAGCTACCGTGATAACCCCGGAAAACGCCGCGGCACGCGCCAGGGATCTGGATGTAGCACGTCGTGCATTGGAGCAGCAAAGGAGAGATGTGGAAGCAGAGAAGCAAGGAGTAGCCACGCGCCAACGTGAGCTGGAAGCATTGGAGAACCGGCTCCGGGTTGAGACGACTAGGATGCATCAGAGATACCAAACTAGACTACCGGCAACGGGTGGAGTTCTAAACCCGGCCACGCTATTCGTCACACCCCAAGATCAACCAATTCCGGCTGTGAATCAGGAGACTGTACATCAGCCCGCGACTGGTGGGGGACAGCCGGCAAACGTACAAGCCGGGTTACCCACGTTGCAGACAGGGGTTGCTGCTGGCAATACAGCGCCACCACCACCACCATCACGATTTCGTACGCCACCAGGTCACTTCAACAACCCCATGGATAATGTATATGCAGCGACGTTGGCATTGGATCGAATCCCCGTAAGAGAGTCACCCCATGCGGAGGAGACCCGGCGGGCGATAGATTTATTGCGCACGGCAGTGGCTCAGCAAGTCAATTACCCGGATAATAGGAGCGGAATGCATGGAACGCCGTATATAAGCCGGCATAATGGAAACACCGATAATATCCAGACAAGCTCAGCACGGCGGAGGGCAGAGCAACAGCAAATGCCGCCTCCCCCCGTAGACCAGCAACACCTGCAGTATCAGCCGCACAAGCTATTGTGGACAGTTCTAGAGCCAGGGGCGCAGCAGCCGGGTCTGCGGTACGAGGGCCGGTAGCGGTTGCACCCCCCGCCGCACCCGTCGCCGGGTCACATGTTTCCCGGGTAAGGCCAGTACCAGCGGTTTTAGCCGGACCCAAGTGTTTATCGGACGCCATCAGAGCCGAGCCCTACCCGGATAAGTTCAAGGAACCGGGTAAAGTGGTAAACTATGAGCCGACTATGGATCCAGAAACCTGGTTGAGCAGTTATGAGATGGCCATGTCGATTCGCAACACGTCTGAAAATCTTCAAGCCAAGTTCATGTACTTAATGATGTCAGAGGGAGCAGCAAAGTTATGGTTCAACAATTTACCCGAAAAATCTATTAGTTCATGGGGTGAGCTGAAAGTTGCGTTTGTCAAGCACTTCCATGGGACGTGCATGAAGTTATTCACAATCGATAATCTAGAACAATGCGTCCAGAAGAAGGGAGAGTCGGCGCGCAGTTGGGTGCGCCGGGTTATGGAGATACTTCACTCATCCACGGATATTCAGCTGAAGGATGCGTTACAAGCTATGGCAAAGACATGCAAGTATATACCCTTAGTGCAAAAGCTAACACGCATGAAATCTAGTCGGAATGCTTCAGAGGTTACAATGGGAGAGTTGATGGACGCGTGCAACAAGCACGCTGCTACGGATACAACGGAGGAGGACGTTGATGACAAGAAAACCAAAGCCAACGCAAACAACAGTGGAAGTCCCGGCAATGGATCTGCGCCGGGTAACAATGGAGGAAATAATGGAAACAATCAGAATAACTACCCGTACGAGGGAAGTTCCGAGTTTGTCGCCAACACAGAAGCCGGGTTTGCAAGACCCAGGGCAGAAGGAAATTTCAACGGAGGAAACTTTAATGGTGGAAATTACCAAGGACCGCCAAGGCCGGCTAACCATATAGAGGCCTTCAGGATGCCCTGTCCGCGCCACAGCAGGAACGGCAGGCCGGCAAATCATTCACTGGAACAATGCGTAGATTTACAAAGATGGAAGAACGAGGAAATACAGAAAGCAATGCGAGGCGCCGGCCGGGGAGTAGGACCGGGTCCGGGTGGTAACCCGGGCAACGGCCCACCCCCAGCAGGCAACCCTGGAGGCGGTAATCCGGGTAACAATCAGGGAGGAGCTGGAGGTTTCCAGGCCAGCCCCAAGCAATTGGGCCAGTACCATGTTCACACCACGGGAACTTCCAACAAGGATAGAAAGATACTGAAAAAGGCAGTAAACTCGGTTTCCTCGGCCGTTCCGAGATACCTGAGGTGGTCGGATCAAGAGGTGACATGGAGCAGGAGGGATCACCCGGAAAGAATAGAACCTGGATATTATAGTGGTTGAGAACCTGGATGAAAAACGCGGATGGCGGAAAACCCATACCTCGATTGATATGGGAAGCCAGAACCACCCGTTCTCCGTCTTTTGGAGAGGGCTCGGTGTCGTCCTCGTCCAGACGCCATCTGTCCTTCACAACGAACCCATCCTTCTCCATGGCATTGAGAAGAGTCGGGGCAACATTGAGTGGCTCCATTTTCCGGCATCTCCCTCGTCATCTTCCTCGCCTCCGGCGGTGATGACGGCCGTCGTGTTCTCGCTGTCGCGAGTTGAAGTTTCCCCCTCCTCAGTATCGGGGAAGGGAGGAGGAGGAGAAGGAGGAGGAGTGGCCGAGGGCGGTGGCATAGTTCCGGCGGCGGGATTAAGATCCTCACTCACCGACACGCTCGTGGATGCCTCCGTCGCGTTTTCAGAGGAACTTGGAGAAGCTCCGACGACGGGGTCGAGGTCCTGGATGAGTCCTCGATGGTGGCGTCGATGTTGGCGGTCGCGCGGAGAGTTTCCGGTGTCCATTTGTGGGCGGCGCAACCGGGAGTAAGAACCACCGATGGTTTCCTCCGGTGACGATTCGGGGCTCGGGTTCGCGTTTTCTCTGCGTACTTTTGCTCGAAGACTGGGAGTGGCAGTGCTCTAGGCTCTGGAGGCGCGAGGAGGAAGAGGATGCGGAAGGTGAGCCGTAGACCCGAGGCGGCTATTTATATATAGCCAAGATGCGTTGAGATTGGTTCCAACGGCTCTTTTAGCCGTTAGATGCTTGACGCGTGTAACGCCCGAAAATCCGGGAAACAAGGGGGCGGGGTGATTATTGCTATCTCCTCGTTTCTCGTGCAAGAATCTGTCAGAGATATGGGTTCAGGCTTTTGACTGAACCCAGATGTTCGTGACGTAAGGAAGATTTCATCGCTTGCGTAACAGTTTCCTTCTCCATGAAGATTTGTGGAAGAAATACCGGATTTTGGTAAATCCGAGTTTGGCATTGAAGAATTTTGCTGAAGAAGAATCAAGACAAAACGCCGACATTTCTAAAAAGAATACGAATCCGCAAGCAACGGCAGAATGAACTCTTAATCCTTCTTGGGGGCTACCGTCGGATATGTGCCAAATAGGGGTATATCCGGCATTGGCCGAAGGCCGGATTACCAAGATGGCCCACACACAATGGAACAGAGTCCATTGGGCGGCCCAGTAAGCTGACGCGCAGGAAGCCGGATTCTAGAAGAACCCGGACCACGGCCCAAAGTGGTGAGACTTGGAGGAGAAGACAGATTCGTTACTTTCCAAGTTAGATACTTTCCGTAGTCTTCTAGTTTTTCTTCTTGTAAGGCCTAGTACGGCTATCTATATAAAGCCGGACGGGAGCAAGGAAAAGACAAGTTACCAACTAGTTAGAAGCCAACTCGCCGAGAAGTTCATCCTCACCGAGTTAGCGAAACCATACTCACAATAGTTTTCTGTATACTTAAGGCTTCAGCCCTGATTTAGTGAGATTGTAGGAGTAGGAACTCCGCCTAGTTGTGTCGTACCGAACCTGGGTAAACTCGGTGTTCTTGTTTACAGTTCTTCCACGTCCCCCGTCCATGAACCTTACTATGATGTCTCGACACGGCGGTACTACTAGGCTAGTACTGCTGGAAACATAGAGCAATTTTTAGCTAGTGGTACCGCCCGCAATACTACCCCTTCCTGGAGATAGCGGTACTACCGTTGTGATGGGCTGTACTACTGGTGCAGTAAGCTTTAATTCGATGGTTTTAGCTTTTAAACCTCTTTCTTTTTTCATCAATTTGATGTTTCCTGAAAGCACTTAGACGCGATGTTAGTACCTTATTTGTGTTGTTATCTTCAAAATAATTAGAGAGATTGATGCACTTTCAATCTCCCCCTTTTTGGAGATTGATGACAACACAACTAAAAGAGCTAGTAAAATATAGGCGTAGCATTTCTTTCGGAAAGATGTTATTTCATGGATTTTCTTTTGAGGCAAAATTTTGTTCCTTTTAAGATGAAGCTCCTCCTATGTTTTAGAAGCCTAGCAAAGGTAATGATATAACGAGAATAATAGCTTGCCACAACATAATAGATAATACATAAAGATTCAAACCACATAACACAAACAAAGATTCAAAAGGTTCAACTTAAAACAACCAAACGAAACACCAAGTTTAACACACACCACCCATGCAAATAACCAACATGCGTATCCTAATAGAACTCTCTCCCCCTTTGGTATCAAGACACCAAAAAGGGAGAGGCGATGCTAACGACCCTAGGAGATCACTCACTGGTTGATGATATCATAGTCACAAGTTCCTCTAACCAAGCTATTGATGCCTTGCTTCGTGATCTCAGTGATAATTTTGCTCTCAAGGATCTTGGAGAATTGCATTTGTTTCTCGGCATTGAGGTAAAACGCATTCATGATGGTTTATTGTTGACACAAGAAAAATATGTTGCTGATATTCTTGAGAAGGCTCGGATGTGTGGCTATAAGGGTTCTCTCAAGCCTCTATCCTCTAGTGATAAGATGTCTCTTGTGAAGGGAACACCTCTTGGCCCAGAAGACAACACACAATATCGCAATATTGTTTGTGCTTTGCAGTATCTTACTCTCACATGTCCAGATTTGTCTTTTTCAGTCAATAAAGTATATGAGTAAGTTCATGCACCTACCACTTCTCATTGGACAGTTGTGAAAAGGATTTTACGTTATGTTAATGATACATTGAAGTTTGGTATAACTTTTAAACAATCTTCATATACACTCCTTAGTTACTTCTCTGATGCAGATTGGGCAGGTTGTATGAATGACAGGAGGCTTTGTAGTATTTGTTAGACCTAACCTTGTCTCATGGAGTGCAAGGAAACAGGCCACTGCCTCTCGTTCCAGTACTGAAGCAAAATATAAACCTGTGGCAAATGCTACTGCTGAGATGATATGGGTTGAGGCACTTCTTCGAGAACTTGGTATCCATCTACAGGAAAGACCATGTCTTTGGTATAATAATTTAGGTGCTACATATTTATCTGCTAATCCTATTTTTCATGCAAGGACAAAACACATCGAGCTTGATTTTCACTTTGTGAGAGAAAGAGTGGCAGACAAAAAGTTGGACATCAAGTTTATCTCCAGCAAAGATCAAGTTGCTGATGATTTTACCAAGTCTCTTCCTGTTACCAGTCTTAACGAGTTTAAACATAATCTTAACCTGTCTACAGGTTTAGATTAAGGGGCGGGGGTGTTAGATGTATTTCCACCGTATACGTATAGGTATGGTGTAGTACACCAACCTATACGTCTACCCTCTCTATATCGCCACGGTAGGGGCTTTTCCTACCCCTATATAACACGTAACCGAGGCCCCGAAAGGGGCCATCGCTTCGCTCGGTAGAATCGAGAGGGTGAGAGACTATGATGTAGAATCACCCAATCCCAGTCTAAGTACTTTGGGAGGGGAGAGGGCTTAGAGTCATTCAATTAGTTGGGCTAATGAGAGGTCTTGGTAGCTTCACAAAGGGAGTTCATAGAAGCAACATGCTCAAGTCTCAAATTCATCTCTTAACCTCGGTGTGGGCCGCGGGGTCCCTTTTATAGTTCTAAGGATGGAAGGATAGGTGGATGTATATGTTACCAGGCCCATGACCCGTTTTCCACTCGTTGGCAAGTCGTCGGATGTTCCGGTGTTTCAGTCGCCGAATGGTCTGGTGGCTGTAGCTTGGCGAAGAGGAGCCCAGGCGCCGGATCGTCTGGCCATGGTCGCCGGATGGACCAACGTCGGGGGGCACTGGATGGTCCGCCTCGCGTGCGCGTGGAGTACCCAAGGGTCGTCACGGGGTGCGGTATATACCGGCAGGCATCAGGCGTATAGGGCAGCGTCGGTCCGTCCGGTGGTTTGACGCCGGATGATCCGGTGGCTGGAGTGTGTGTCGTTTCCAGGATCAGGCACCGGATCGTCCGGCCTTTTTTGCTTGATGGTCCGGCGGCTCCAGGAGGTGCTTTTGCTCTCTTCTTCTCCTTGTTCTTCTTGTGGACCATATTATTGGGCATGTTTTTTTAGCTTTCTTGGCATCGTCTTGGGTACCATATTGGTAGTCATTAAGAGGTTCAATCCTGAGCATACAAAGAGTGTTCCAATGAGTTAGCAAACCACTCACTGAAACATCGATTTCCTTGAGCGATAAGAGCGATTTCACCTTGTGAGATGTTGTCATAGGACCAATTGGAATACCTGTATGTGTTGGGTAAAGGGCTGCACTATATTAGTTGAGATGGTTGCATTTTTTGATATAGGGCTTTTATTTTACTTAAATATTGTAGCATATTTAATTTAGGCAATGTTTGACGCTTTTCCTTGAAAGCATTGGTGCAAAAATACTCGCACAGACTAGAGTACTACGACTGGAGGAGGATGTGTCTGACGGAGAGGCGACTGCCTGGCGATTGGGAGGGCGACGGGGGTTCCCCCCAATCCTCCAGGAAGCGCAAGGAGAAGCGAGCTCGGGGGGAGGGGGGGCGCCGGCGTGTGTGCTCGGCTGAGGACTCGGTGGAGAGGCGGGCCCTGCCGGCCATGGTGGGAGTGGTGCTGTCCTGCTTGGAGCGGGAGGATTTCCCTCGCTGCGGGGGGTCGAGGGTACTGCCGTCCTACGTGAGTTCTAGCCGGAGGAGTTGGAGGGGGAGTTGGAGGATCCGTGGCGTTCTCGGGAAGCTTGGGAGGTGGCCGCGGTGGCTCCCTCGTCGGCGCGCGAGGCGGTGGCCCCGTCGGGCGTGGATTTCATGCCTCTCTCCCGTGGGTTGGGAGGCGGCCGTCGGGGACTCCCACGGCGGCTGTCGGTCCCTGTGCAGCGGGCAGATCTGTCCAGGTGGGGGCGATGCAGGTCCCGCTGGCGGCAGAGTGGCGCTCGCCGGCTCGGGAGGAGACGGCGGTGAGGCGGCTAGGGTTGGCTTCGGGAGGTGTCGTGGGGGATCTGCGTCTGCCTCCGGGTCGTGGGCTAGGGGTGCATTCAGTGGGCCGTTCTGGGCCGGATGCGGTCGGGGCCCAGGCCAGGAGCGTGGGCAGGTCGGGTGACTGCGTGGAGGCGATACTGTATGCGGACTCGCGGCTATTGGGCTGTTGGGACGGGGCCAATGCTGGCCTAGCAGCGCTCCCGCAGCCCTCTCGTCCCAAAGTGCTTAAGTACTGGAAGTGGTTGCGCGAGGGTTCTCTCCAGTTCGAGTTAGGGTTTCCTGGGGCTGTTGTGGACTAGCGGCAGAACAGAGTGAGGGCAAAGCGTGTGCTCCCTCCATCTGCGCCCGGCGGCCGCCCCACCCTGGTCCTTATGGACCGCAACTGGAGAGACAACGAGAGGAAGGGGAAGCGTTCGTTGGCGGCGGGAGGAGGCAGCGGGGGTCATGCTCGCGATGGATCTCTGTTGCAGCAGCGGCTTGACCGGGAGATGGAGGATCACGAGCGGTAGCGGCGGGGCCGCGAGTCGGCCGAGCGACGTCGGGCGGAGCCAAGGAGGTTCCAGGGACAGAACCGCTCTCCTGCACCGAGGGGGCGCTCGGGAGGGCCGGCCTCTGGTGTGCGTGGTGGTGCGCAAGGGAGCTGGAGCTGCCTGGCCCATCGGCGGGGGCGCCGCCAAAGGGTGAGGCCAGGAACGTCACCTGCTACAACTGCGGAAGACAAGGCCATCTGCAGGCTGGGTGCAAGGAGGAGCCTTTCTGCGTCTACTGTAAGGAGATAGGGCATATCTCGGCGATGTGCACTGCTGGTCGTAGGGCGGCGGCTCCGGTGTGGGCAGGGTTTGGAATCCCAGACAGGGGCTTCTTCTTTGTGGAGGTGCCCGAGGAGAAGATGCCAAAACCTGTGCAGAACGGGGCCCGTGTGTGCATCGCGGCAGGGGTGCTGGAAGCGCGGCAGGTGGAGGCGGAGCTCAAGGAGTTGGTCGATGAAGGTTGGGAGTGGCAGGTGCGGCACCTCTAGGATACTGATTTCTCGGTGGTTTTTCCCTCCAAGGAGAGTCTTCGGATGGCGGTGCGGGGAGGTGGGATTCGTCTCCCAATCACCAAGCTGCACGCAGAGGTTTTCGAGGCGGCGCTGGACGCGAACGCGGTGGTGGATCTGGTCCCAGTGTGGGTGAAGCTGACCGGGGTGCCGGTCCACTTCGTTCGTCCTCTCGGCTCTTCAGGTGTATGCTGGAGATAGGGAGGCCGCTGGAAGTTGATGTGAGCACGCTGGAGGGTGAGGGACCGATCCGCATGAAGTTTGGGTGTGAAACGCCGGTGAGGATCCAAGCGTACGTGGTGGTGTATGTCAATATGCATGGGTTCAAGGTGCTTGTCTCTCAGGAGGGGAGGTTGGACAGGCCCTCCTCCCCACGTCTGCCACTGTCGGACTCGGAAGGGGACAAGGACAAGGAGGAAGATGATGACAGGGAGGCCAGCTCGAAGGACGACTGGAACGGGAAACTAGGGAAGAAACACAAAGGAGAGGGGAAGGATTCCACTGTGCTCGGCTCCCAGGCGGGCCTTCGGGTGGGGGACGGCATGGTGGCTTCAGCGCCAGTTCCTCGCAAGGTGGCGCTGCTCCTGGCTGGAGCGGTTGGCGCGTAGGAAGGCTTGCTCTCCTCGCCGGCACGCGAAGCCTTCCATTCGCCTTCCCCGACACTGCATGCGGATGTGGTGCTGGTTCCCAGCGAGCTCCCTCCTCTCTCGGCTCCCCTCACGCTGGAGGCCTCGGCGGATGGGGGAGGATGGGTGGATCAACAGGTGGTGTCGGGTCCACAGCGGGAGCTTGAGGTGCTGCTGGACCCGCGCGAGCGCGAGCGGAGGAGAAAGCTCAACGAAGACTGCCCTGCCAAGAGAGGGGTGCTCCTGGCGGTGGAGGGGCATCCGCTCGACTTCTTGGTGGACTCTATGCCGAGTGGGGGGCTTCCGAGCGTGGACTCCCTGGCGAGCGGGGTGGTGTCCCCGCTGAAGGCAGCGGTCGCTCGGGCGCCGCGGAGCAAGGCGGTACCAATGGAGGTCGTGCGCAGAACCGAGCGAGTTGGCGAGGGTTCGAACGAGAAGGTCCTGGAGAGGGCCTCTCGCAGGGCGGAGGCAAAGGATGCGCCAGGTAAGCTGGAACTTTCCTATTTTGCGGTTCTGCAAGACACGGCCACGGAGCGCTTGTTGGAGGTGGCCGCCGACTGCTGTGTGACGTTTCTACCAGAGGCGGGCCCTCCGGGTTAGATTGTTTCTATGTTAGTGGCGAAGGAGTGGGTGATGGCTGAGAGGGTGTTGGCTGCGGCTAGACTGGAGCGGGAGCGGTTAGCCCAGCCAGAGGCGGGTGCGCTGTCGGCTGCTAGTGCGGAGGGGTTGGCCGGGGCGCCAACTCCTGGACTCGAAAGCATCTCGGCCCCCGAGGCTTCCTCTATCTTAGGGGAGCAGAAGGTTGAGCAGGTTGAGGTGGAGCGCGGGGGTGCGGTGGTTTCTCCGTCGGGAATTACATTTGTTAGTTTGGGAGAGGGTCCCACCAAACGCAAACGTGCGTCGAGAGCAAAGCCTCCACCGGCGAGCACTAGGCCGGCAACCCGCCAAGCACGGGCTAAGGGGCTGGTTTCCCAATGAGAGTCCTATTCTGGAATATTAGGGGGTTTGGCGTGAGGGGGCGTCGAACCTTGCTTAAAGAGTACCTCCGCTCTCACAGGATAGATGTGGTGTGTCTTCAAGAAACCATTAAGCAGGACTTTTCTCAAGTGGAGTTGGATAGCCTGGAATTTGGGGAGAAGTTTTTCTGGGTATGCCCCCCCCCCCCCGGTTGGCCATTCCGGGGGGATGTTGGTGGGTGTGAGGGATAGTCTGCTGGAGGTGGGATGGGTGGAGACGGTCCACCACTTCATCTCTCTCTCGATCCACCATAGACCATCGGGCTTTATTTTTGAGTTATTGGGGATCAACGGTCCCGCGGACCATAGGGGGTCGAGGGACTTCCTGGAGGCCTTATCGGAGAGGGTTAGTGCCTCCAACAGACCGATTCTAATGGGCAGGGACTTTAACCTGCTACGCTCGGAGGAGGACAAGAGTAACGACAATGTGAACTGGCCTAGGATCAATATGTTTAGTGCTCAAGTGGCGGCTTGGGGGCTGCGGGAGGTGGAGCGATCGGGGGCGCGTTACACCTGGACGAATAAACAACTCAAACCAGTTAGATGCGTGCTGGATAGGGTCTTTGTGGCGCAGGAGTGGGATTTGTGTTTCCCTCTTAGTGCGTTGGTGGCGGAGATCAGTCTGGGCTCGGACTACACTCTGTTAATCTTTGACGCCGGGGTGGGCTCGGTGGTGCGAAGTAACAGATTCTTCTTTGAATCGGGTTGGTTCGAGGCTCGCGGTTTTGGGGACCTTCTAAGGTCCAAATGGTTAGAACTGATGTCGACGACTGGGGGTCGTGACATTATAGATTGGTGGCAACAGATGAGCTCCAGGTTGCGGAAATTCCTAAAGGGTTGGAGCAAGAATAAAGGGAGAGAGGCAAGGTTGGCCAAAGAGGCGATTCTGTGGAAAATAAAAGAGCTAGATGCCAAGGCGGATGAGGAGGAGGCGGACAAGGAGGACTGGACCTTCCGGTACCACCTGGAAGAGCAGCTCTTACAAATCCTAAGACAAGAGGAAGAGTATTGGAGACAGAGAGGTAGAGTGAAGTGGGCGTTGAAAGGGGATGCTAATACGGCCTACTTTCATGCGATTGCTAACGGTCGTTGCCGGAAGTGCCTGGTCTCCTCCCTATCGTCGGAGCAGGGGGCGATTGCGGAGAAGCGGGCAATTCAAGAGCACATTTACGGGTTCTATAGGGAGCTTATGGGGGCGTCGTTACCCCGATGTTGTGGTTTGGCGTCCAACACTTGGGTTGGCCACAAACGCGTGTCGGCGAGGGAGAACGAGATGCTGGCTCTCACGTACTCTGAGGAGGAGCTGGAGCGGTTGGTGTTGTCTATGAAATTGGACTCGGCACCGGGCCTGGATGGATTCCCGGTGTTTTTCTTCAAAAGATGTTGGCCGTTGGTGAAACTTGGGGTGCTCCATTGTCTCAATGACTTTATCCTTGGGCGGATTGACGTCTCGAGACTGAATTTTGGGGTCCTTTCGTTGATTCCTAAAATCCAGGGGGCGGATAGGATTTCTCAGTTCCGGCCGATTGCGCTTATTAATGTGATCTTCAAGATAATCTCTAAAGCGTACGCTGTGCGATTGGACCCGGTTCCCATAGGATTGTGAGTCCGAACCAGACGGCTTTCATCAAGGGTAGATCTATTCTGGATGGGGCTCTGGTGTTGCAGGAGATTGTTCATGAGCTAGAATCAAAAAAGCTGGGATGGGTGCTGTTGAAGCTTGACTTTGAGAAAGCTTATGACACAGTTAACTTGGATTTCTTAGTGGAAGTGTTGCGTCGTAAGGGCTTTGACTCCGGGGTGGTCCATAGGCTCTTTCAGCTGGTCTCGGGGGGTCAGACGGCGATTTCGATCAGTGGAGAGGTTGGGCCGTACTTCCACAACAAGCGTGGAGTACGTCAAGGGGATCCTCTTTCTCCGTTGCTTTTTTTATTTTATTGCGGATGGTTTGTCGGCGATTTTGTCGGCCGCCTCGGCCAAGGGCCATTGGGGTGGTGCCCCATCTGATCCCGGGGGGATCTCCCATTTGCAGTACACGGATGATACGCTGATCCTGATCCAGCAGGACGACACGGTGATTGTGAATCTCAAGTTCTTGCTCATGTGTTTCGAGGAGATGTCGGGGTTAAAGATCAACTATCACAAGTCGGAGTTGATTGTGATGGGGCAACCTTTAGAGGAGCAACGCAGAGTGGCGGATATGCTCAATTGTAAACTTGGGGCTTTCCCTTTTGTATATCTCGGGCTCCCGGTCTCGGACAGGAAACTAACGGTGGAACCATGGAACTTTCTGGTCAATAAACTGGCAGTCAGGGTAGAGCCATGGGTGGGCAGGTTCCTGTCGTCTGGGGGACGACTGATTTTGTCCAACGCTTGCCTGTCGAACCTGCCTATCTTTGCTATGGGGCTTTTCTTGCTTCAGAAAGGGGTCCATACCAAATTTGATGCCATCAGGGCCAGGTTCTTTTGGGAAGGAGCCGGTCCCCATAGGAAGGCTCGCGGTTTTGG